>JAKFHU010000600.1:11250000-12500000 GCA_023783475.1 Daubentonia madagascariensis | reverse complement strand
ACAAAGATTCATCAAGTACACTTCAGGGGTGATCCCCCTTCCTGGAAGGCAGAAAAGCAGCCTTAATTAGGTTTTTATTTCTCCTCACTCCCACATGCCCCCCCTTAGGGTTTGGTAGAAAACAGACCCCAACAAGTAAGTATTGACTGACATGCCAAATGGGTGCTCTAAACCTGAAGGACCCACCTATTCAATTCTCCTTCAGGCGGTACAGTCCTCCCTAGGTATCCATGGGGGATTGGTCCCAGGACCCCCAAACATACCAAAATCCTTGGATCCTCACGTCCCTGATACAAAATGGCATAGTATTTGCATGTAACCTATGCACATCTCCCCATACACTTTAAATCACCTCTAGATTACTTATAATACCTAGTATAACACAAATGCTATGAAAATAGTTGTTATACAGTATTACATAGGAAATAACGAGAAGGAAAAAAAGTCTATACATGTTCAGTACAGATGCAACCATCCGTACTTTTTTCTAAATATTTTCATTTTTTTTTCTTTTTTTTTTATTATTATTTTTTTTAATTTCAAGAATATCATGCGGGTACAACACTTTGGCCATACACATTGCCCCTGTTCTGCCCGTGTCAGAGCCACAATCGTGGTCATCCCCCAAACTGTGCTCATCCCCCAAACTGTGCTCATCCCCCAAACTGTGCTCCCCGCATCCATTCAGTGAGAGTTTTTCCCGTCCCTTCCACCCCCCTCCCCTTTTTTCTAAATATTTTCAATCCAAGTTAGTTAAATCTGCAAATGCGGAATCCACGGGTTTGGAGAGACAACTGTACCACCACATTAAAATTGCCATTTTTTTTTTTTACAGTTCACTTATAATAATAGCCAAGACAACTAGCAGTAAGTAGCACTTATGTGTCTAGCATTTTCTATATTTTCTCACATATACCTGCTTATGTAACTCTCAAAATAACCTATGAGATAGGTACTGTTTTTAGTTCCTATTGCATGGGTGAGAAAATTAAGGCCTAGCAAGATTAGTTAACTGTCTAAAGGTTACACATAACTAGTAAAAGGCAAAAACATCTTAGGCTGTCTCTCAGTAATTGACTCTAACAACTCTTGCCACAGGGCGTTTTTTCTTTTGATCTAACCTAAATCCTTCATATTGAACCTTACAATTATTTCTTTCCCAAGGTCAAATATATCATAACCGTTTGCTCTCATTTAAAAAAAAAAAAGTACAGCAGACGGAAGTTAGAAAGCTACAGACAAATTTCAACTTTAGGGGAAAGTAAGAAGATGGAATTAAACTCAACTGGCATCAATATTTAAATGACACTGGAAAAAACCAACTCTTTAAAACACTTATTTTCCTCCTTTACTCTGTCCATCTGCAGAAGTTAATTTCAACTTGCACAATTCGTGCAAAGTTTTAAAACAGAGTCTGCCATGGTTTGTCTTTTATGATAACACTGGCATCTGAAATTAAACCCAGCAGGTAAAAAATATTTCTTCATGAATTTGACTTTTAAATGACACCTCTGTGCACTAAAAACACATTTTAAAGAAAAATCTAAATTTATATCAGAAGTTACTCCAGGAAGTCAACACAGGAATCAACACAAGAAGAACTGAAGGGGGAAACAGGAGGTGGGCTGGAAATTACTTCCCAAACATATGCAAATGCTGATGCATTAACTAGGAAAACCAGCCCCCTAACCTGCTCTCCCTGCTGCCTGGTGAAAGGGACACCTCCCCACCTGTTTACCCTGGTGTCTAAGAGTCATCCCTAAATGCCCCTCCCTCAACTCCTTGGCCAAGATGGTCAATTCCTCCTAAATGTCTACTCCACCTGTGTTCTCCCATCTTTCTTAACCAATGAAATTCAGTTATGAAGAACACTGTATGAATCAGAAAAATAATCATAATCTGTTACGCCACAGAAGTAGGATTCAAAGCCAAATGTATAATGTGATAACAAGTATCCTTCAGTCCAAAGCAATAAATTTTATATACAAGTACAAATACCTACACATCTATGTATATGAGAAAAAGCTTAAATACTGAAAGTTATTTTGGGGCATAGGATATGGAGAATTTCAATATATATGAATATATATTTCCCCAAATTTTATACAGGGAGCATGCATTGCTGTTATAATTTAAAAATTACTTAAGGGCTCAAATCACTATGTCTTCTTGTTCTATTGCTTGCAATTCAAAATACCTCAGCACAGTGTAGCATACAATGTGTTAGCTTTAATTTACATGTTAGGTGTAGTGAGTTAACATGTGTAGTATCCTAATTGGGAATCTATCCTCCAGGGGTGGCTGGTTACCATTTGAGAGACTCCAGTCAGCACATCCCAAATGTGTGCTCCCGCTATCTGTGATCAACACCAGAGGCTGTCTTTTAATTAGCATCATGGATGTTAGAAATGATTTTTCATGGGCGTTTAAGATGCGTGGATTATCTAGAAACACTGCACTTGATGAGAGAAAATCTAAGGGACCAAAAAACATATATATTTTTATTTATATATACGTAAATAAATATAATATATATTTTATATGCAATATATTATATATAAAATATATATTATATATATTATGTTTATATATATGTATGGAACAAAATGGCCCAAACCCTTCAGAATCACTTAGGATCCCAAACTAATCCTAGGGGCATGCAGCAACTGGAGGATTTGGCCACCAATTCTATTAATAGATTGGCTGACTCTTGCCGCTCACACACTGTCACCCCTATCTTGAGTGACCCTTTTTTGCAAGGTGCAGTCCTAGCACCTAAAAGAACAAAGAGCTGGACCTTGCTGAGGTTGTTATAAAGCAGGTCCTATGGCAGACAGACCATCAACAGATGTTAGTTTTATTATCTTTATTTGTATTATTGCCATTATTATAGCTCCAACTGCTCACCTTTACCCCAGCCACCCTCCCTCTCTCACACATGCCCCCACCCCTCCCACTCAGCCTACTCTCTCCTGGATGTCTTTCCTCCTCTCCTAGACCTCAGTAGAACTTTCAAGTCCTTACTGCTTCTGTGGGCACCTCTCTGGCAAGTTCAGTCCTGGAGGCTCTCCTTCCCTTCTGCTTCTAACTCCAACAGGAGTTGGTAGCACATTTCTAATCACTTAATTATATTCCAATCATTTCCAGTGCATTACTTAATCTCTCTTCATTAGACTAAAACCCCTTAAGGGCAAAGGATCCAGGTCTTCCAGCATTAGTTTCAAGCCTCTCCCTGAGACTAGCATCTAGGACAAAGGCAGGTTTACACTTACCCATCTCTATTCAAAGGGTGGTCCCTGAACCAACCACACAAGAATGTTTGAGAAGCCTGCGCTAAAGCACTTAGTGCATAACTGGTTAATAAACAAAGCTGGCCTCCCCCAGGGGTACCCCCCTTCTCACCTCACCAGTGCAGAGACTGGCCAGTGCACTAGAAGAACCATTCACATCCTAGACTCTTCTGATTGCAAATTTATTACAACAACTTTCTGATGACAGAAGCAGAGTTTTTCTAGAAGAAAAAGTGCCTTTTCCTAATTGAACAAAAGTGTCCTGTGGACTAGAGGTGGTCTGATGATCCACTCCAACTTACCATCAAAAACCCTCACACTTGGATGATGATTAAACAGCACCCCCCACCGAGACTTTATTATACTCATGTCACAGAACGTAAAACTGAGACTGAAGAGGCTAAGGACACTGATTTAGTTGTAGGAAACCCTGGGACTTAAATTCCAGTATTGTTTCCTATAAAAACAAAAAATCAGTTCTTTGCTACAGGACCCACAATTGATGACCATCTGTTTTACTTCCTGTCTCCCCAATCAAACCATAAATGCCACAGGCCAGGGACCCTGTCCACTGTGTCCACGGCTGTTTTGTTCATTACTAGCACAGTATCAAGCACACAGGAGCTGATCAATAAATATTTATTGAATGTATCAATGACTATCTCGGTCACAGCCAGCAGTCTCTATGGATATTCCTTATCATACGAACTACTCCAATCATACGACGCTCCACCCCCAGCCCACACTCCCCCCCAAGCCCATCCACTGAATCCTGTGGACCTTCTATGAGCTCCGCAAACTCCTCTTCATCCTCAACTTCCTCTCACTTATTCTACAGCCTGCTTTTATGTGAAAGGATAGCTGTCCCCTAAATCACTGCTTCCGCAAAGGAAAGATCCGTCCCCCCCTCAAAGCACGTACCTAACTAAGGGCCAGGACACAGGTGGTCTCTGCCCACCTGGCTTTCAGCTCTCTCTCCCAGGTCCTGCTGCCACTGCCTCTTGTGAAGATTCCCGTTCCTGTGTGGCTCACCACCCTCTTCCCTGTCCTTGTCACTGTCATTTGGCAACTCCTGATCACTCCTCTCATCCGTGACGACTTTAGTCCCCACCTCACATTCTTCTTCCTCTCCACCCCAATTCCACGATGAAAATGGCCCACTCCACTTGCCACTTCACAGGGACCAGGTCCGCATTCTAGGACTTCACATTCAAAGCAGCACAACCCCCAAAATTTCAAATGTCACTATCCATCCCCCCAACCCCCCTCTCAGCCCTCCAAGGCTGCCACTGCACAGATTCTTTACTGTCACCATGAACCCAACCACTGGCCTTCTGTACCACTGTCCACCCAGGTCTAGGTTTGCTCTAAATTCTCCATATTTCTCTATATTCTCTCTTGCGGATGCCACGGTTCATTACCACGATCTCCTTCTCACGCACTTGCGCCTCCCTTGGCCCCCTCCTTTCCAATTGTACTAGCCTGGAAAAATCCCACCCTTCAGAGGAACACAACCATCCTCTTCTCCACGGCTTTATGTGGGAACCAAATGGCGTGGGAAACCACACTATCAGACAGGCAGATCTGTTTCCTTTAATTATTTCTTATTTCAAATGGGTAGCCACCTGCTCAGAAGTGCCACCACCTTTGTCTGGCAAACTCACTCTCCGACCTCTGAGATATTTATTTCCTACATTTCTTTCCTCCTCAAACCTCCTCTTTCCTGGATGGTAAATTCTGGGAATGGTCCAGAATTCAGTGTAGGACCCACACTTTTTTTTTCCTCCCAGGCCAATGGCCTGTAAAACAATCTCCAGGCAGTTGACTCCACCTTTGCATCTGTAGCCCGGGCCTCTCCTCTGAGCTCCAGACTCTTACACACAGTGACCTTCCTATGCCGACTGGACAGATCCACATACGTCTCAGACCTCAACTCCTGACTCTCCCCGCCCTCCACACCTACTCCTGTCTGGATCTTTCCCACCTCCATACAGAGCAGCAGCATCTACTCCCTTCCCCAAGCCAGATACTTGGGAGCCAGTCTCAATTTCTCACTCGCCCATCTCATCTTGTCCAATCACGCTTCCTCAAATCCAGCCATTTTACCTCTGATCCATGTCGCCAATATATCTACTTCTCCCCACTGCTCCTGCCACCACGTGAACCAAAGCCAGCATCACTTCGTGCGTGCGCCTACAGCACTAGCCTCTCCACTCAAATCCTGCTTGAAATTATTCCGTGTTTCTCACCAGCTCTTGAAATAAATCCCAAACTCTTGGCCAGGCCTACAAGCACCTGGCTTGACCTCTAACTCTCTGACCTCATCTCTGGACACTCTACTTTAGTTCAGTTCTACTCCAGCCACATAGGTCCTTTCACTTCTAGAATATGCCCATTCCTGAAATGCTTGTCTGAAGTTTAGATCTTGAATGCTGTTAACTCAGGGAACTCAGACAATCTCTGTGCCTAAGTAGACCCCTCCCCCACTTTGTCTAGCACCATGCATTCAACAAATTTCAAACTTACACAATTATTTGAATGATTACTTGCTTAACGGCTGCTGCACCCACTAGATCTTAATCTCCACTTAGGCAAAAATCGTGACTGCTTTGTACCCCATATAACCCAGGCGCATAGGAAGCATTCAATGAGTATTTGTTGAATAAATGAATGAATGGATGTGCCATCAGGTAGCTTGCAGTCACTCTAGTATTGCTGCAACAAGCCCTTTTTAAACAAAGGCCCACCTACTAGCAATCTGATTATACAACACTTGTACTGGGAGAAACAAAACCTGCACGGGGCTTCAAGCAGGTCCCCTCAGACACGCTCCGATACATTTGAGGTCACTTCCAATGTTCATTTTTGGTGCCTTTTTCTCCTTTCTCGGCTCCATGGGGAAGAACACACGAGCATTTGACACCTCCCTGTGGGTCTGGAGCCACACATGTGTCTGCACATCAGGCCCTGTGGCACCTCCCTCCCGCACCTGACCCTCTGGCCCATCACACTGGCACTTCCCGTTTCTTGCTTCACTTGGAGAACAGCACTTGGCCTCGGAGGCACTGTTTAAAAATTGATTGTGTGAACCCCAATCGTAAAAGCCACATACAATATGCTTTGAAATAAACCCTGAAAACCTGGAGCTCACTATGTTGTAAGGACCATGAGGGTCCATTCCCGCCAACTCAGTTTGTCCTGATTCCGCTGTGAAGTCAAATTCTCTAGCCACAGGGAAATGTGTCCTTTTGCCCTCAGAACCTCTGTGATGTCACGGATCAAGGGCAGTGTCCCCCCACCCCCCCAGGGCCTCCAACATGGTCTTTAACCACTCATTTTCACACATCTCTGTGGTCAGGACACATTTCTTGTCGCCTGAGAGTTTTGCCTGTCTCGTCTCTATTATATGAAAAGCAAACTCTAAGGCACAGTCTGCATTTCACAGGGGCCTCATGACACTGGGAGTCAGGGACCTGGGCTCCAGCACCAGCTCTGCAAGCGCTGGCCACAGGAGCCCGGCAACTCATTCCCTGCCCCAGAGCCTCCCACGGCCTTTCTGTGAAAGCCCATGGCAATATCAAGCACCAAAGGTTGCTGCAGGGACCCAAGGAGATCAAAAGGAACCCAGAGTACGATTACATAACAACAATGTGAGATGCTGTAGTCGTATTAATAAGACCGAAATGAACTGACTGAATTTAAAGCTGCTCAACCAATCAAATTGTAAGGATAGTACGGACACTATAGCCTCCTTGCTTTGATAGTCACAAATCAGGTGGAAAGGGAAGGGTGTGCCCTGGTCCTGCCTCAAGGCTGTGTATCTTGGTAAAGGGAGAACTATTAAAAAGGGAATGAACATTCTTACATACATGGAGGGGGCAGGGGCAACTCCTCTGAACACCTTATTCAATACAATACATTACTGCTCTTTATAAAGGGACCATAGCCATTCTTTAAAAAGGGACTGACCCATGAAGCAAATTATATCTTAAAATTTAGTACCAGGAAATGATTCTCTCATGAAGAACCAATGTGATTCCTTGGATATGACAACAACTACTCTTAAAAAACTTATCCTATGTTCCATAACCACCTTTAAAAAGGTAAAAAGAAAAAGGAAAAATTAATTTTAATACTATATTTTAAGGCTGGGTACAGTGGCTCCCACCTGTAATCCTAGCACTTTGGGAGGCCAAGGCAGGAGGATTGCTTGAGGCCAGGACAGCAGTCCCCAACCTTTTTGGCACCAGGGACCGGTCTCATGGAAGACAATTTTTCCATGAACTGGAGGAGGGGGGTGGTTTCAGGATGATTCAAGTGCATTACATTTATTGTGCAGGCAAACCTCTCTGCTAACAATAATCTGTATTTGCAGCTGCTCCCCAGCACTAGCATCACTGCCTCAGCTCCACCTCAGATCATCGGGCATTAGATTCTCATTAGGAGCGAGCAACCTAGATCCCTCACATTCACAGTTTACAGTAGGGTTCACGCTCCTATGAGAATCTAATGCTGTGGCTGATCTGACAGGAGGCGGAGCTTATGCAGTGATGCGAGCGATGGGGAACGACTGTAAACACAGATGAAGCTTCATTCACTCACCAGCTGCTCACCTCCTGCTCTGCAGCCTGGTTGCTAACAGGCCATGGACTGGTACTGGTCTGCAGCCCAGGGGTTGAGGACCAGAGGGCCAGGAGTTTGAGACCAGCCTGAGCAAGAACGAGACCCCACCTCTGCAAAAAATAGAAAAATCAGCCAGCTGTCATAGTGTGCGCCTATAGTCCCAGCTACTTTGGGAGCTGAGGCAGGAGGATCACTTGAGCCCAGGAATTTGAGGTTGCAGTGAGCTATGATGATGCCACTGCACTGATGCCTGGGCAACTGAGAAAGACCCTGTCTCAAAAATAATAATAATAATAATAATATACTTTTATTTAACCTCATATATTTAAAATATTAGCATTTTAATAAGTAATCAATATAAAAGATTACTAATGAGATGCTTTACATTCTTTTTCTAATACTCAGTCTTTAAACTCAGAGTATGTCTTACATTGACAGCACATCTCAGTTTGAAGTAGCCCCATTTCAAGTGCTCACAGCCACATGGGCTAGTGGCCACAGTGCTGGACAGTACAGGTTGAAATATTTTCTAAGCTTTCACACCAGACTATTTGGAGAAGTAAATGTGGCTACAGGCTTGAGGATGGAGTTGAGGCAGAGAAGCCTCTGCAGTGATACAGGCTGGATAAACAGCAGCAGGAGTCAGCGGCAATAGAACTAAAGAGTAACAGTGCTTAGGAAAGAGAACACTGGGCAACTAGGACATCCAGGTACCATACTGACACTTTCCCTGTGGCCTTAACCAACTCAGTTTTTACAATGTACTTTACAGAAAAGGGCACTGAGGCTCCAGGAGGTTAAGTGGCTCAGGTCATACAGCTAAGAGGGGTTCTGGGGGGGGCCCCCAAGACTTCTGCCTTCAAATCCAGTGTGCATCCCTCAATGTAGGAGCAGAGGCCGCCGAAATCTGACCCCTGCTGACCTCACCTTTCCAGCCTCATATCCCAGCACAGCCCAACTCACCACCTTCCAATCCATGGATGAAGGAAGCTATGTTGCCCTACCTGTATGATTCTGCCCCCTCCCACCCCCAGGGGACATGTGGCGATGTACAGAGACAATTTTTATTGTCAAAACTGAGCAGGGTGAGATGCTACTAGCATCTGGTGGGTAGAGATCAGGGATGCTGATAAACACCTTACAAGGCATAGGGCAGACCCACAACAAAGGAGGATTTAGCCTAAAATGACAGTAAGGCTGAGGTTGAGAAACCCTGGTCTAAGGCAACCAACCACTTCTCCAGAGAAGACCCTTCCCTCATTAAAGTACTCAAAGGACATTTCAACTGAGCATATAACAGGGAGATGTGCAAATTCACTGCGGCTACCTTTTCCTTCAGAGCCACCTCCTTGGCCCGAGGAAATAAAGTGCATCGATCTGCATCCCAGCTAGTTTTCTTAACTTCCACCCTTTGTATTACACCACACAATCTGGATTCTGTTTTATACGGGCAAGAACTCAAGTTTAATCGAGCTGTCAGCAGGCAGGTAGTGTGAATGTTTCGTCTAGTGTAGAGTTCTCTCTGGGCTGACACAGGAAGAGAAGCAAACAGGGAAAGAATCGAGAAGTAATCAAAAATTTCTACTTATGACATTAACCTCTTTCAACAATGCATTGCTAAACATATCTTTAATGCAAATTGATCTTTCCTGAGGATATACATTTTTCCCAGTGTCAGACTACAGCTTCAGGAAGACTGATTTTTATGTTTTTCTTCTGAATGTTAAGTCAGCCCTTAATCACATCCATGAGGCTACCCGTGAAGGCCCCCACTGGAGTGTTTGGTTCTTTGTCCTTTTGATTTTCATTCTGGAAAGGGATGATTTAAGCAGGCATGCCTCACATTTTCATTCTGCTTAAGCAAACACTCATAAGCGTTTAACAAGGGCCCATACTACAAAATGCACTTCAGCATTCCCAAGTGTTGAAGGGTCCAGACGTGCCTAACTTACAGAGTCTGTTGTTCCCTTGAGTTCCAAGGCCTATATGGAGATTTTACGGATATATGTCTGGTGGCAAATGATACAAGAAAGGCGGCTATTGCTCTATGCTTTTTCTACCCCTTGCCATTCACTCCAGGCCACACGGTGCATGTTAACTGGGTACACTCTATTCCAGGCCCAGGGCTGGGGCCTGGGTACACAGAGATGCACAGGACAGGGCCCCTACCCTTGAAGAGCCTTAAGAGAATTTAAGGGACAGACAGGCAGACACAAACACCATGAACATGAACACAAGTCAGGATCAAGGGAGATGTGATTCTCAGGGAAAAAACATCTGAGCTCAGCCAAAGATGGCACAATTTCAAAAGGAGGGAAGAAGGAAGAAATCGTCCCTGGCAGAAGGAACCACTAGGAAAAGTGCAAACCCACTCCCGGGACCGGGGTGCGACAGCCAACCACTCCTTTCAGAAGAGAAGGTGCAAAGAACCCTCAGATCTGGTGCAGGGGAATGAGTCTGAGATGGGCCTTGAATGCCCAGTGAAGGAGAACTTGAACTTCCTTCCACAGCCCCTGGGGAACGACTGAAGGTTTCTGAGCAGGAATGATGGCACCTGTGTTTAAGAAACTGACAACCATGAGGACAGAGCAAGGACTGGTTTAGGGAGAAAGTGCAAGGCCCAGAGACGAATCTGAAACCACCTTCTGGGATACCCTGCCAGGAACCCCCCCAGCAGCCACGCCCCTGTTCTGTGGGCCATTCTTTGTTAACACATTGCTGACTCAGTCCATATGTGGGGCAGCACCGTGCTGAGGGGCGGGACCTGTAGCTGCAGGGGATACTGTCTGGTCTCCGTATGACAGAGCAATACCTCCTTTGCCAAGGATTGGTTTGGAGATGACCTATGACCCAGTTCTGGTCACGAGCTGCAATGAAAGGAGTAGTAGTCACAGTGTCACCAAAGCCACCAAAGCCATAGGACACAGAGAGTTGGGAAGGAAATTCCCCTTTTATATAGACAGAAACCTATCTGCCTTGGGTTATTAAAAAAAGTCTCTCTAAGGGTATAGCATAGATGCCGATGGACTTCCTGATTTCAAGAACGTTGAATTCTACTGTGTGATGGCTTCCAACAGGAATGCCCTTTTAATCCTTGTTTCATTGCCCCCCTGATTTGGGCCACATATATATTCTTGTGACCAAATGAGAATGGCTTTTTTTTAATTGAAGTAAAATTCACATAACATAAAAGTAACCATTTTAACATGTACAATTCAGTGGCGTTTAGTACATTCACAATATTGTGCAACCACCACCTTTACCTAGTTCCAAATATTTTCATCCCTCTGAAAGAAAACCACAGTCACCCCCCATTTTCCCTTACCCCAGTCCTTGGCAACCACCAGTTTGGATCCTGTCTACGGATTTACCAATTCTGGATATCCCATATAAGTGGAATCATACAATATGTGGCCTTGTATGTCTGGCTTCCTCCACTTAGCTAATGTTTTTGAAGTTCATCCATGTTGTAGCATGTATCAGCATAGCATTCCTTTTCATGGCTAATAGTCCATTGCATGAATATACCACATTTTGAATATCCTTCCATCAGGTGATATCATGTTTGGGATGTATCTACCTTTGGGCTTGTTGTGAATAGTGCTGCTATGAACATTTCTGTATAAGTACTAATTTGAGAAGAATGGCTTTTCTTAATGTTACCTAAATCTCTTTGCTCTATGCACACAGGATTTATCTTATTAATGATTTTAAATTTCTAGAACCCAGCACATAGGGAACTCAAGCAACAGTAGCTATTTAGTTGTACATGTCTGGCCCTATGTGGACACTTGACAACATTTATATCTCATGTAATCCACCCAAGACTTAACATTTATATGTCATTATTCCACTGTAAAGATCAGGAAACCATGGCTCAGAGTGGGTTAAATAACATGCCACACATTACACACATAGTGTAGGGTAGAACAAGGATTAAACATGGTAGAAAAGTGTCTAGTATGTTATCTGGCACACAGCAGCTATACAATGCACATTAATTAATCAACTACTTATTGATAGTTTGATAATTTAAAAACAAAAGAGCCAGACTCTTTACTTTGTCCCCCTCTGATAACTAGTTGTAATTTCATGATATAGAATTTAGTGGATTACTGCATCAGTTTGCTAGGGTTGCTGTAACAAAGTACCACAGACTGGGTACTTAAACAGTAGAAGTTTGTCTCACAGTTCTGCAGGCTACAAGTTCAAGTTCAGGGTGTGAACAGAGCATGCATGCTCTCTGACGGCGCTATGGGAGGGAAGATCTGTTCTGGGCCTGTCTCCCACCTTCCGGTATCTCCCTGGCTTATGGTAACACAACACCAGTCTTTACATGGCATTCTCCCTGTCTGTGTCCAAATTTCCCCTTTTATAAGAACACCAATCATATTGGATTAAGGATCCAACCTGATCCAGTATGATCTCATCTTAACTAATCACATCTGCAACAACCCTATTTCCAAATAAGGTCACATTCCAAGGTGCTGGGGACTAGGACTTCACATATGAATTTTGTGGGGACACAAGTCAATCCGTAACAGTTACCCCCACCATCATGCAAAAGTCAAGAAAGGAAAACACCATGAGGCGGAGTCAGGGAAAGGCATTTCAGTTCCATGAGGTCAGGGATACCCAGTACTCAGGCGCCACCTGTCAAAGAGCAGCAGGACTGACTTGAGGCAGCTGGAGGATGGGCAAGACAGTCTTGAAAGCTGCCACAGGTCTCAACATTCTAAATGGTATGAAAGAAAAAGCACAAAGCCAAGGCTTCAGGAAATCTCAGCCAGCAACCGACTCTGATGCAACCGGATACTCACCTTCTCTGGGCATCCAGATTAAAGTAAGCGTGGGTTCCATAACTAATCTCTAACACCTAAAACACAGCATCTGCTTATCCGTTCAAAAACCCATCCGGAGATCTACATCCCTCCTCTGCTGAGGTACAGAACTATTCACGGCTTAGAACAATCTCTTAGCTTTTTCTTGCTCCAGGTAAAGAACTTCCAGCTAATGTTTCTGCCACTTTCAAAGTTAGAGAGTAAGTCTCAGGCACCCAGGCTTCTATAAAAAATCGAATTGTTCGGATATATCTCACTCACACAACACATGAGACAGATGTAGCACATCAAATAAGCAGTCCGGTTAATAAATGCTAGTTCATTAGTTGTGGGTCTGTCAGGAGAACCCAAGGGCTGTGATGGCACACAAAGCTGCCCCCATCTTAGAAGTCAAGCTAGACGCTTTCCATTTTTGTCACCCAATCCATAACCTTGCTGTCTGGTTAAGAATCAATAGCCTGGTGGTTTTGTTATCCAATAAATTTGTCTTAGTTTGGACGTTTTCATTTCCCATGCCACTTGAAGAGGGCAGGATAAGGTAAATTGCTCTTCTCACAGCATTTATTTTTTCCAAATCTATAATTTCACACTGACATGTTCCAGAAACCAGCGAAGGCAAAGAGGGAAAGAAAGCAGACAGCAGAAGCCCCATCCAAAGATCAAGGTAGCTTCCACCTGGGACCATTTGGGACAACTCATTGAGTAAGTTCCACGTGAGCAAATGTTAACTAGTCTACCCAGGGTGACCCATCACTCACCTAACAAAAAATACTTACCTATGTGCCAAACCCTGTGCTAAGTAATTTACATAAGTGATCTCATTAGTCCTTGTGGGCTAGCAGCCCGAAAAAATGCCACTGCTTTATACACACACACACACACACACACACACACATAAATGTACATAAGATATTTATTTATTTCCATATTTATATAGAACACTGAAACTAAAAATAGAAAGCAATGCCAGCTTTGTGGATAAGAAAAAGCAGCAAGAGATTTAAAGAACCAGCGCATGGTAAAAGCAAATCAATATATATATATATGCATGCACAGACTCAAGATCACTGAGTTTAAGCCTGAAAGAGAATTTGAGAAGGAGGCTGTTTTCTAATACAATACAAATTATCTAGGGGAAACTGAGGCTCAGACAAAGGAATGACATGTCCAGAGTTAGCCAGAGAGCAAAGGATGGAATTAAGTCCAGAATCTGAGTTCTTGTCTCCTGGTTCTGCTGCTTCTGTTTTACCTTCCTCCTCCTCCTCATCAAATCAACTCATATTTTTTAGAATGTTTAAAGGACTAAAATACAGCAAGATGCATGATTTGGAAGCATTCAGGATGGGAGGGAGAGAAACCCTTCAAGAATCTGCCAGTCCAAATCCACAGAGACAGCACATGCCCCCAGGGAGGGGAGAGGAGGATGACAGTGACTATTGATGGGTATGAGGTTCCTTTTGGGGGTGAGGAAAGTGTTCTGAAATTACATTATGGTGACAACCACACAACCTTGCGAATTTACTAAAAACCACTGAACTATACACTTTTAAAAGGGTGAAATTTATAATATGAGAGTTATTCCTCAAAAAAGGGAATAATCCGTGACATCAGAACAATGAAACCTCAGGGCTTCATGACACAGAGAAGCGACCAAGAAAAAGAATCAAGTTTTAAAAAAAAAGGGATTCTACTAATCACCTTGATTTTTCCTGAGTAATTTCCAGACCTAAGCATGTCAGGCAGTACACAGCAGGGCTTCAAGCCTGGTTTAATCTGCATAATAATCCTGTGACATAAATGTTATGGTTCCCAATTTACAGATGAAAAGACTAAGTCTCCAAAGGGTCAGGAGATTCCCTCAAGATCATACATAAGGAGCCAAAAGCCTGTCTTCTAGGTCACCTATCATAGCACTTAGCAAAAAATTTTAATTTGTTCAATCTGGATCTCTCTCATCAAAGAATGAGTTGCTATAAGCAAAAAATTTTAATTTGTTCGATCTGGATCTCTCTCATCAAAGAATGAGTTGCTCTAAGCAAAGACTATGATTTTTCAGGAAAAGAACAATTTTTAGAAGAACATTTTGAGATTTCCTGGAAGCCACATTGGAGTCAGGTCATGGGAAAAGGGAAAAGTAGCTGAGATATGAAAAATGTGCATGCAGAGTTTCCATGAAAGCAAGTAGAGGTGTCTGCTAGATGTCCTCCAGGCAGAAGGGTTTTTTTGGTCTGTTAATTTAATAAAATAAAATAGTGGGCTACTATGTACAAGAAATTATGCTTGCAACCCAGCTGGGGATGGAGGACATGGTCGCAGAAAAGACAAAGGCAGAGTTCCTGCCACTGCATGACTCTGACAGTCAGTGCTGGTGAGGGGGCTGGCCCTACATGCCCTGGTCACTACTGGTCACCAGGCTCCACTGAAAGCAGTGGGCGGAGCCAGGGTGGTGGAGGGGGAGTCACATCGTCTTTCATCAGTGGATTATAAAGAGGACCTATGTGTTCTAAAGGAGATTCAAAGTTGGTAAAACCAATCCATACTGAATCCCTGAGACAATCCCTCACCTTCCTCCTCCTTCTTTCCCCTTTTGTGCATGACGGATTCATGACAACCTCCAATCCACTCTTCATACACCACCTCTTTGGCAAAGCTGACCCATACTCCTTTGAGCTCCCACTAGACTCTGCTTAATTAGAATACTTTTCCTGTTTTGTTTAACAATTGCAACAACTGCTTTATTGCTAATGAATAAAACAATAACATTACTACTAGTAGTAGTATTTTCTATCATCTACTGAGCAGTATCTTGGTGACAAGCTCTATATTTTAAGTGCTTTACATATTGTCTTACTGAAATCCAACCCTGTAAATTACATAGTACTATGCCCATTTTACAGAAAAGGAAATAAAGCAATTTGCCCAAAGCCAGTAAGCGATGGAACAAGAGTGTGAGAAATCTGACCCCAAAATGTCTATTTTTCACCATATCACTTGTTTATAGAGTGGGAACCCCTGGCAGTTAACTAAAGAACTGCTAAATTCTCACTTAAATTTGAGGGAGCAGAAATAGAAGGTAAAGATTTCTAATGCCCTAATTTGCTTTTTAAACTATTTCAGAGTTTAGATACTCCAGCTCAAGATATATCAAAAATTTAGAATGCAAGTGGCATTCTACCCTCAAAGAAACCTGTCCTTCTGTTTTCAAGAGATAGATGCAGGTACTAATAAGCACAAAATGAATCTTTATTTTATACACACACACACACACACACACACAGAGCTCATATTCACACATAAACAATATACATACTCTATATATTCATATAGCATATATGCATACATACAGTATACATACTATATATTGTATATACAGTATATAGGTACATTGTGTGTATACACACACACACACACATTATTTTACTTAAGTTCGCCATCTATTTTATGAATTAGCAAACTCAGATATGCAGATGTTACACAAGTCATAAACTCATTTGATGAGTAACTAACTGGTCAAGCCCAGGCCAGCCTGTTCCACAACAAGTACTCTTTCTAATACCCTACCCCAGTTAATCCCAGAGTGACTCCTGTGTGTCAGCTATCCCAGGCTGACAATGTACACAATGGAAGTCACCAGGACAGGCAGGAACCCAGTTTCTACAAAACTCTGACAAGTTTGGAAAAAGCCCAAAAAACAAAAAACCTCTAAAACCCATGGGTATTTATCACAGGGCCAACTGGGGGAAAAACCCATCAATTTTTTCTTGTTTATAAATACTTTTAAGTTGTTTGTCAAACAAAATGAGTTTGTCTCCCAGATGAGATCTCAATTTTCTAAGTTCATTAGCAGCTGATGAACAGAAAGGGTCACCTGGTGATTTAATAATTTGGCCCTGACTCTTGTCAAAGTCACTTTAAAAAAAAAATCCAAGCTGTCAAGAGAGAAAGGAAATTCTATTTGATCCAATTTGTGCACTATTTCCGTGCAAACAAGGAGTAGATATTTAGACATGCTGTTTAAGTCACCATAAGCAGGGCAGAGTGGTTAAAAATAAATAAATAAAGGAAAAGAAAGGCAGCAGGACTGTTTAAAATGCACAGTGTCTGAAGCCACAGGCAGCACTAAATTGCCTGGAGGCCAAGTCTGACGACTTCTTTATTATCTCTGTTTTTTTAATTCCTGTAGGTAGCAAAAACATGCTTCTAAATTACAAAAATCACAATCATTAGGAAATGTGGAATTCCTCATAAAGCCCATCATCTTTCTGGCGTTAAGTAGGGCACACTTTAAAGGTGCTAGGAAGGCAGGGAAGGTAGCTTTTCAAGTTCAAGTTCTAATAAGGCCCTTGTTAGGAGAAAAATGCTCTAATTTTTTACTACAACATTCATTTTATACTGCAAAAGAACACCAAGGTACTTACTCAACTGTGTTAACTGGAAAAAAGAATCCCCAATATACTCTTTCCAAATTGCGCCCCCCCCCCCCGCCCTGAGCTATTATATCAAGGAGACATTCAATATCGCTACTCCACAGCCAAAGGGCACTTCTCTTTTGAGGAATTACTGACATTTAGTCACAGTCACAGCCCTTGGAATTCCACCTCAGACTCTCCAGAGCTGGGAGAGGTTGCCTAGGAAAGGGGGGTTCTTCCACCCAGGAGTACAGGCTAACTCTCCCCACTCCTTCCAGAGGGTCTCTGAGCATTCTCTTCTTCCCAGATTTTCCCCTCCTGATCCTTTCAGATCTCACGCAGCTCAATCATCACATCCTCAGGGACAGCCTCCTTTAGTACCAAATACTTCTCCTCCCTACACCACCCTTGTAACTCAATAATAAGATAACCCTGCAAGCAAGGTTAGGTTGTAATGGTTCTTCCCCTCTAGAGTGTGAGCTCTGTGAGGGCAGGGGCTTGCTTCTTCCTACTCAAGTGAACAACACACTTTACTTTCAACCAGTGGCTGGTATTATCTTCTACCCAATCTTAAACAGGAACTAGAGAAGATCTCAGAAACCTCTGATTTACTGGTTAACCCAAGCCTCTAGAAAAGCCCTGGGGAGGCAAGCTCCAGGGAATGAGGGGCGATAGTTAGACTGGAGACCTTATTCCCAGGGGTGGTGTCTTCTTCCACAGCAAGAAGGGAAAGAATCCATCAGGGCATTTTCCCTGTGCTCTTCCTAATGCCAGGTCTTCATGGGTAACGTCTCAATATTCTTCTGAAATGGCTTTTAACTTCCAGAATTTCAGAATTCCACATTTAACACCAGATATAAAATACTGTACATTTCAAAACCAAATAAAAGCAATTTTATGATGGGCCTTTTGGAATGCCCTTGCTCCGAATTATCTTTCAGGTGAACTCCAATGTCTTCTTCCAGACCCCACTCAATGCGGGCTTCCTTCATGAAGCCCTCCTCAACATGCTGAATGAGAAAATCAAGTATTAAATTCAGCATTTAAAAAATCTTCAGGCCGGGCGCAGTGGCTCATACCTGCAATCCCAGCATTTTGGGAAGCCAAGGAGGGAGGATCGTTTGAGCCAAGGAGTTCCAGACCAACCTGGCAACATAGTGAGATTCTGTCTCTATCAAAAACAAAAAACAAAAAGCAAACCTGGACATGGTGGTGTGCACCTGTAGTCCCACTTACTCAGAAGGGACGATCACTTGAGCCCAGGCACTGGTGGCTGCAGTGAGCTATGATGGCGACACTGCACTCCAGCCTGGGCAACAGAGCGAGACCCTGTCTCTTAAAAAACAAAAATAAACCAAAAAAACCCTTCATATCTCAGTTTAAACGGACTTAGTGAGAAAGTTACTTCCTCCCCTGACAACTCTTCTAATGGTTTTCAGGGGAGTCTCAGTTGACTCCTAGGACATCCTTGTAGCCCTACGACACGTGACAAGAGGGAACCGAGAGCTCCTATTCAGATAGTTTTTGGTAGGCAGCAGCATCGAGACAGACTTGAACATGATCTAATTCCTTTGGTTCCATGTTATTTATGAAAATTGTAATAAATTTCTTATTACCATAAATGTATTGAAGTAAATAATAAAGTCTTAAGATGTGGCCCAACACTAAAAGGAAAGGGGGGGATGACAGAGTTTATGAAACCCTGCCCAGTAACATCCAGGAGGCCTGGGACTGAGCGTCCAGCTGGTGTTCAGCCGTGTCCCCCATACCTGGCACAACACCTGGAGCCCAGCAGCCTCTCAACTATTTGTGGAGGGAAACTGACCTACAGTGAATCATACGAGGACACAGCAGGAATTTAAACAAAGTCTTTTTATTCTAAGCCCGAAACATTTTCAACTCTAGAACTCTACGCTAAACTGCTTCAAAAGCCAATATACACTTGCTAAGTGAATAAAAAGAAAACTAAGATGGTTCTTTTCCTTGAGGTATTTATAACTCAACAGAAATACTTAGAATTCATACTACCCAGAGATTTCCATCTATCTTTTTGCCTTCAAATATATGATGAAAGACTAAGCTATGCTTCTCTGGAAGTTGACCGAAGTTTAAGTTTATCTTACCTGTCACAAAGATTGAAAAATCTCACGTCCAGAGCATCTACTAATCTGACATGCCAACCTTCCAAGTTTAGCAAAAAATAAGATATAATTGACAGGTATTTCCAAAAGCTATTTTGAATTTTGTTTTCATAGCAATGCATATCCAGAATATTTATTTAGATAACTTGAGAAGATTCAATCCTTTTTTTTTTTTTTGCTTTAAAATGCCCACAAGCACATGTCCTTTTCAAGGTGAACACCAGATAAATTCTACCAAGAACAAGTGCAGTAACTTTTTTCTTTTAATATACCACAAACACAGTGTCCTTAAGAGAACATAAAGGATAGATGCTCTGTTGTATAACTTGTAGTAGTTACAAAGACAAGACTTTTAAATGAAGAAGGAACTCATTTTTCTAGAAGTAAAGGAGAAAAGCTCATGAGTAATGAGATAAATAATTTTAAAAGTCTGTATGCTGTATACTGAAAAGGTGGTAGCCACCTTCAAACCTTCCCCAAGCAATTTAAGTGTGGTACGGTTGGCTTGGCAAGACCATGACAGCTAGCAACAAAGCTAAAGAAAGAATAAAAAGCAGTCACTGGAACTACAAAAGCATGATCATTTGGGGCCACATACCCTAGGAACTTTTCTTCATGCCTCACTAATTTACATGTATTTCAGTATGGCACAAAGGGGAACTGAGGAATATTATGAAAAGTTTAAATAATTTTCAATCTTTTCTGTTTGGGAAAAGAGAAAAATATTAATTTAGAAAACCTTCCATGAAATCATTATGCATCTTTGGTTTTATTTTGTTTTTAGAAATGCTCCTACCCAAAGGGAAAAGTGTCCTTTCATCTGAAACTTCATCTGTATGGAACATTTACTGCAAACAATGCCTTCTCATTAGGTTATTGGGCATTTTATAGATAAGTTTCTATAGGAAAAATGCTGCTAAGTAGCAAAGATTATTAAACAGAAATCACTATGGACTTTCACATGGAAGCTAAGCCAAAGGCTTGCTCCTTCTATAACTACCAGCACTAGTACTACTACTATTACTGCCAGTACTAGTACTATTACTACTAATCCTATTACTACTAACAACTACCACCAACTTCCTAGGAAAAATACTGTAAGTCTTATTTGTGTCTAAGGGAAAAAGAAATTGTTTTGTGTCTTATTTATTAACTGCCTGTTACACGCCAGGATAGGCACTTGATAACATTATTTCATTTACCCCTTACAACAGGTGGCCTTATTATTATCTGTCCCCTTTTCTGAGAAACATGATGCCCAGAGAGGCTAAGTAGAGGGCCTGAGGGCCCCAGCTAACTTCTTAGAGTCAGTGTTCAGACTCAGACGTATCAACTCCAAAGCCAATGTTATTTTCACCCTGTATGACAGAACATACTATGGCTGCAAACACCCTAGGATTAGACATGCTAGGAAGGCAAAGGTCATGACCAGGAAAATCTCTTACCAAGGAACTTCCTAGGAGGGCAGGATGTTGGGTAAATTAGAAGGAACGAGAGGCATCTTTCATTCCCTAAAGACGATGTTACAAACCAAAATAATAGAGTCCCATATTAAAAAAAAAAAAAAAACCACAACACAAACAAAAACACACAAGTTTTGAGACTCTTCCTCCATAGTAAATGTAGGAGTTCCCAAGCCCACTGCCACCACCATCCTCCCCCCTCCTGTCTCTCCCCCTTCCCTAGCCAACATCTTCAAATTTCCTAGGAGAAAACAGACTTCCTTTCCCACTATGTTCAGGGACTTCCCCAAAACCCCACCCATGGGAAAAAGAAAGGAGAACATGGGACCGGGGAAGGCGTCGGAGAAGACACTAACATTGAGCCTCCAGTCTATGCCAAGTACCATCGCCTTTAATATCCAGAGCAGCTTTTCACCCGAACAGCGAAAGCCCCCAGGGAGCCCAGAGGACGGAGGAGGCAGGGAGTTCTGGGACTGGCCGTGCTGTAGCGAGCAGTGCCAGGAAGATTTATGAGATGTTTACCCCACTCCTACGGCATCTCGGAGATAAGTGTTCAATATGGCATTATTATTCACATTAGCAATCCAAAGAAGAGTTGGAAAACACGTTCTGAAACTTTAAAATGTCATTCTCTCTCTCATCACCCTGGATCACTACAGGGCTGTCAATTTTAAAAATATCACGGCTGGAGGAGAACAGGAAACAGCCAACCACCCCACATCTGATAAAGGATACTAGACTTTTCCAGGCTTCAATGAGGAAGGACAAAATCAGTCTCAGCTCCTGCCTGGCATACATAATGCCCACCAGCACTAAGTGGAAGAAAACCCTCCAAAACAGGGAGCAGGGCTCCCAACAGCTTCCCTATATTTATTTAAATTAAGACTTAAATTTAATTTTCTTTATCACAATTCCATTGTAGGAAATAAAAGGCCCACCTGTCTACTTCCCACTCCAAAACCTGAAGCCTAGCACAGGCTGGGAAAAGTGAGGACCACCACTTCTCTCAGGAGAATGGCTTTCATTCCAGAATATGGACAGCTACTGTCACTCTCCCTAGCCCTCCTACCTCCCCCAAGAACATGGGGAAAAATCCTTCTCCCTGAATAGAACTTTCTCCAGCCCATCTCCTAATGTATGCGGTATGTCTGCATCATTTCCCCATCATTGCAGATCTCTTTCTTAAATAAAGCAATCCCTCCTTTGTTTTCCTTAGGAATCTGTCCTCTTATTGCCTCTCTGTCATAATCATAAAGAGGGGCTGGTGTGAGAATCTCTTGCTTTCATGCAAATGGATCTAAAAATAAAGGAAAACTAATAAAGAAGGAATTGATAGCTGTAGCTTTTTTTTTTTTTTTTGCAAAAGAATACATTTTGATTTCCAAGTTTTCCATAGAGCCTCTCTTTCCTATAACTCCAGGGAAAATAAAGTTTATTAATGCTCAGGGGGAAACAGGACCTGACTATTGTAAGGCTGCAGGCGTGAAGATGATAAGTTTGTGTTTGATATGATGCCCACCCCCTAAACTCAAATATCCAGAAGCTTCCCAGGACCCACATTCAGGTCCATGAAGTATGTGATTGGGCACCACGTGTCTGTGCATATGATTTGTGAATAATTTGCAAGTGCTGATGAAGACTGTGCAGCTGTCTTTTCCCAGATACTGGACCACAAAAGATGGAATCTCAGTTTGATTCTTTCTTGATGGGAGGGAGGATGGGAGGATGGGAGGGAGGAAGCCAAAAGCCCTGACACAGCTCAGGCACCAGCGATCCCAGCTGGGCCCTGACAACTCAGACCGGAGCACGGACTACCTCTGCCCACACCTTGTTTTTTAAACCAGAACTGCTCTCATCAGGAAGAGCACAGAGGCCGCAAATCTTGGAGGAGCCGGGTGGCCGTAATGGTGAAGAGCTGGCCTCTCAGACAGACAGATCAGAGTTTAAAGTCCATCTACCCTCTCACTGCTGTGTGGCCTGGGGAAAGCAGCACAAATAAGTGCTTTGAACTCAGTTTCCTTGTCTGTCCAGCAAGCACAGACTCAATTGCTAAATTGTGACAACCTTGAGAGTGAAAGGGGGTACAAATCATATAAAATAAGGCCAAAATATCTCAGAGGATGGCCAAAACGAGACCGTGTAAGCAGTGTTTTCCTCAGTCTTTCGCATGTCATGGGAGTCAATGAACAGTAATAGTCGTTGCTGATCCTATTTTAAGAGAATTGGTCTTTTAAGAGGTTTGAATTCAGGCTCCTTCTTTGTAAACTGTGCAATCTGGTAGAAATTATTTAATCCTAAACCTTGATTTCTTCACCTACAAAGTGGGATAACAATACTATCAAGTTGCACGGCTGTTGAAAGCTCAGCATGGAAGAATTTAACTACTTAGCACTTAGCACAATGCCTGATACACAGTAAGTATTTCATTAACTGGTAGCCATAATAATTATTACCACTACTTACTTATACTTATATGTTTACACAGATGTAACCAATTTAATCCATGACTACGTGCACATTAATAGATGTATATATGGAGTTTTATACGTGTGTGTGTGTGTGTGTGTATAAACATGGCAGACATAGTGGTTAGGAATGTAGACTATGGAGCCAGAGACTGAGCAGGTTCAAATTCTGCCCCTGCCATTTCTGGGCTGTGTGACTTTATGCAAGTCAACTGACATCTCTGAGCCTCGGTTTCTTTATCTGTAAAATGTGATATCTGTACGTACCTCATAAGGGTTCTCTGAGGTGTAAATAAAGTAATCTACGTATAATGATTAAAACATAGTAAGAGTTCAAATATTCCCCAGGTATACACATGCATAACCAAATTAGCTAATTTAATGTAACATATTATCAGAACCTTTTCTAAGAGTTGGTTCCAATGAGGGCTACAGAGTGGGCAGCCAGGAATCCAGAAGATCAGAAAGGGCGGAAGCAGACAGACCTCGTAGGGACGGCGGCACCTCTGACTGGCTGCACCTCCTTCTGACTAGGAGCACACGAGGCAACTGCAGAAATTATCTTCTTGGGGGCTACCTCTAGCCCCAAATCTCCAGGTAAGGAGAGAGTGAAACATCCTCAATAACCCAAAAGTCTCCTACGAAAAGCAAAATAAACTTTTAAAAAAATAAATCAAAGAAGTGGGGGATTGGGAACATTATTTTCCAGGTAAAATTATCATACCAAAGATGAACACAATTAAAGAAACTCGAGAAAGAAAATATTTAATAGCAAAATCCCTCTTGTGGAAGACCCTGGCAAGTGCAGAGACACAGAGACAGGTGGAAGAGGAAGGGAAATTTTTACCTTAAAGGTGAGGTGGTAAGACTTGGGCTCTTTCAAAAGCATCTCCAAACGTGATAATTAAAAGAGCGGGACCTGGCAAAGAGCATCAGAAACAGTTAAGGATGGAAGGACCTGTGGGCAGGTGGGTTATAAGTCATCCCGGAAGAAGCAGGAGGAAGAAAAAGACAAGGAAAGGGGGACCCCTCCAGCCAGGTCATTCACACACACACACACACCCCTCCCGGCCTGCGCCTGCTGCCTTCTCAACTCTGGTTCATCTTCCCACTGAGCCCCTACGGCTCCACTTTTCCCTGCCTGTAGACACTGTTGTCTGCTTATGTACCCCACAGGCATTTTCTCCTCTCTCCTCTCCGCAAAAAGACCCAGGGGGTACTCAGCAGTCTGGGTTTGGGGAGGAGTCCTACCATCCCAAATTGTATGGATGGTTCCAAGGAACCTGCACAATGGGTGTAATCAAAGCCCCCTTGCCACAAAGAGTGATTCAGGGTGGGCATGTGCCAGAGCTGCTGCAAGTACGCTGGAGCCCACGGCGGCTAGAGGAAGGGCAGAAGCACGTGGAAGAGGATGGGCGTAGGAGACAGCAGGAGACAGTGAGAGCCCTGGTCCATCTCACCTGAAGTTGCCTCTGCCTCTGGAACTTTCAATTCCAGCAAACTTCTAGGATATTCCTAACCTGCTTAAGCCAGTTTGTAGATTCTGTTCCTCACAACCAAAGGCGTCCTAACTGACACAGGGACTTTGAGTTCTGGGATCCTCCTTTATTTGTAAAATGGTTCTGAAGATAAACTGTAAACACCAGCTCTGAAGATAAACTGATTTGAGTCTTAACCCACTCAAGCACCCCTCCCCACCCGGCCCCCACTTTATCTGGCTCACCTATAAAACGGTGATCATTTTATGGGCACCTAATGGGCATGGGTGTTGTATGAATTATGTAAGGCAATAAATGCTAAAGTGCCTAAATGTTAAAGCATCCAGCAACATCTGAAACAGTGTGAGTATAGGTGTTACACATATGTGCACACATACTACATTTATCTCTAAAAAGAAACATGTATATTGCACAATAGAAAGTGTAAGTAGAAAGGAATACAGAAAAACTGTACGGGATTCCTACGGCTTGAAAGGGAGAACTGACGGAAGCAGCAACCACGAAGTGCTGAACGGGGGCCAATCTCCTTCCTTTTCTCCATTCTTTACTGACAGACACAGGGTTTTTTTGCATCGAGAATGTTCCACACAGGTACTGCTGCTCCAAATGCTGGACACAGGACCTTGTCACTTTTTTCAAAGGTCTAATCTGAAGGAGATGATGATCATCCAGGTCCCTGCCACCCCAGGTTCCTTTACACACCGGAGAAATATGCACAAAAGGAAAACCGGCACCTGGCCAGCCTCATTTGGCCCATGACGCAGGTTGCAGATGCAGATGCCATGACACCCACCGTAAGTCCTTCATGAGAAGGAATTCTCCAGGAGGGCTTTCTGTATGCTCCAACGTGAAGCACATATCCCAACAGTGGAGCCACAGAAATTCTGAGTTGGAAGGAACCTTCAAGGTCAGGCATTTCAACTTCCCACTCAACACTATTGCATTCAATTAGAAACAACAACATTGTGGACCTTGGTCATTGATAGGAGTGAATTCTGGCTTTTGGTATGCAGGGATGGTTTGGACACATTTATCCAGTATTACTCTTCAGATTACTGGAGTTTTCTTTTTCTCTAGGAAATTACTGATTGCAACTTGGTCCATACCAGGATGGAGAGCCAGCGATACACCTGGTACCCTGCAGAACGTCCTCAGTGGTAAGACATCATGCCAGAGAGGCACGTGAAATCCTGTGGGTAGGACTACACATCTGGAGAAGGGCTACCACTGCCCACTGTCTGGACATTCAAGAACCACTCCTGGAGCAGTACTATGGCCAGGCACTGTTGCTGAGAAACAAAGGCATAATCCATGCAGTGCGGAGACAAAGGAGTAGACAGCTAGCTCTAACAAAAAAGGATGCCTGTTTTTGTAAACATACAGATAAAGAGCATTCTGGTAAACAAAACCAAGAGTGCCTGACTGAAAATGGGGAATTTGGTGATACAGAGAAAGAATACTTTGTGTGTTGGTGTGGGGAAATATCTGGTTTGGGGAAAAGGAAAATAGAGACCTCTCCATAGATGAGATCACATTGGAGCTGGGATTTGCAGTATGAACTAGAGTTTGCTGAGAGTGTATGTGCTTGCACATGCATGTGGCAGGGTATATTTAGCCAGGAAGTAGGGAGAAAGAATATCCTAGCTGCCCCATGCACTTTCTGCCTATCTTAATTTTTTGAACATTTGGCTCTATGCAGCTAAACATTTTGTTATGTCTTGACTCATGCTGTTTCGTAAGTTTAGTGTGGGTATACCCAAACCCTGCCAATCAAATAGTAAGTCGCTTGCAGTTGAGGATTATATCAAATGCTCTCACTGCTAAATATTCAACTCCATGTGTGTTTTTAAACTTTATTTTTATTTCAAAATAATTATAGATCCTTAAGAAATTGCAAAAATGCTACAGAGAGGGGGGCAGGGTAGTGCATGCTTATAATCCTAGCACTTTAGGAGGCCGAGGTGGGAGGATCACTTGAGGCCAGGAATTCAAGACTAGCCTGGGCAATATACCAAGACCCCATCTCTACACAAAATAAAAAAAGTAGCCAGGCATGGTGGCCTGTAGTCCTAGCTACTTGGGAGGCTGAGACAGGAGGATTGCTTGAGCCCACGAGTTCGAGGCTGCAGTGAGCTATGATCGCACCACTGCACTCTAGCCCAGGCAATAGAGCAAGACCCTGTCTCAAAAGAAAGAAAATAGTACAGAGAGGTCCTCGGTACCCTTCACCCACTTTACCCCCAATGGTGATATCTTACATAACTATAGTCATTATCAAAATCAAGAAATTATTTAATAATATCAGCATAATACAATTAATTAGACTATAGACCTTATGCAGATTTTACTTGTTTTGCGTGTACTCAGGGTTTTTTTTCTTTGTGTATTGTTCTATGAAATTTTATCACATGGACAGATTTGTGTAACGACTATCACAATCGAGACATAGAATGTTCCATCAATCCAAAGAAACTCCCTCACGCTACCCCATTCTACTCATACCCCAACCCTAGTCCCTGGCAACCACTGATCTGTTCTTATGCTCTGTAAGTCTATAATTTAGAAAACACTATATAAATGGACTCATACAGTATGTAACCTTTTGAGATTGGCTTTTTTCACTTAGCATAATGTCCTTAAGATTCATCTCAGTTGTTATATACATCAAGTTCATTCCTTTTTCTTGTTGAGTAGTATTCAATTGTAAGGATGTACCACATTTTGTTTAATTATTCACCTGTTAAAGGATATTTGGGTTGTCTCCAGTTTTGAGCTATTACACATAAAGCTCCTATAAATATGTTTGTATAGATATTAATATTTGTGTAAACACAAGTTTTCATTTTTCTCAGATAAATGCCTAGGAGTGTGACTACTGGATATGGTAAGTATATATTTAACTTTTTATGAAATTGCCAAACAAATTTCTAGAATGGCTGCACCATTTTACATTTCCACTAAAGATGCAGTTTCTCTGTATCCTCATCAGCATTTGGTATAGCTAGTATATTTTATTTTAGTCATTTTATTAGGTATGTAGTGATAGTTGATTATAGTTTTAATTTGTATTTCCCTGCTGTTGTCAAACATCTTTTCATGTGCTTATTTGCCATCTGTATATTTTCTCTGGTTAAGTGTCTGTTTAAGCCTTTTGCCCATTTTCTATTTGGATTTTTGGTTTCTTCCTGTTGAGTCTGGGCATATTTTTCTATATTCTAGATACAAGTCTTCTGTCAAATATATGATTTACATAATTTTCCCACAGTCAGTGGCTTATTTTTTTACCCTCTTAACAAATTCTTCCACAAAGCCACATTTTAGGTTTTGCGTAGGTCCAGTTTATCTGTTTTGTTTTGATTTGGTTTATGAATTGTGTTTTTGGTGCCCCACTTTATAAGTACAGGTACATAGGCAAATTGCTTAAACCCCCGACTCGTTTCCTCATATGGTAATATAAAATGGGAAGATAATTATAACACCTACCTCATAGGTTGTTGTAAGAACTTAAAAGAGCTAAACTATATAAAGCACTGAACGCAGTGCCTGACACAGAATGTTCGCTGCTATTGTTGTTTTTACTCACTCGTGAAAATAACACCTTCTTTAGCTCAGACTTCCTTATGAAAGTCCTACGAGGAAATGCCTGATAATAACTCTGAAAAAAATGAGGGACTAAGGAGCATATATACAAAGGAATGAGGTGGCTGATGGGAGAAGGCTGATGAATCCTCTGAACCCAGAAATCATGCCAAGTTTCTCAAACAAAAGCTGAATCAGAAACAAAAGGAATTCTGACCCCAGGCAAAGCCCAAAATAAAAGTGATAATTTGGCTCCTTAGGCTCACAAGTGCTGACTCTATAAACCTCTTATTCCTGATGCAAAGGCTCAGGGTGGGGAGGGAGGCACCAGGGAGGAGGTTTATCCCTTAAAAGAGAGTTCTCAGGCCCTGCTGAATGTTCCAGACTACTCAGTTTGGGGGTCTTCCTTTGATTACCACCGGCAGGGAAATGAGGATAAGGAATGGTTATGGCCCCAACTCAACATGATTCTGCGTCACCTTAAACCCAAAGGAGAAGAATATTTTAAATTAACCTCCGGGGAACTCCCTCAGGTGGTTTCCTCCCCTCTCCTTTACTTCAGTGGCCATGAAGGCAGGAACAGAGGGCAACCCCGGCACTGATCTCTCTGTTCACATAATCTCCCTGGACATATGGTAGGGTGACCTCTCTCCTCACTGGGATGAACTGGGCATAAGCACCTATGTGACCCCAGAGAGACCTGTCACATCACTTTCCACCTGGGAGCAAATATTTGTTCCCATCTCTCTCTCCCTCTCCCCAAACCACACCCCTAGGAGAGCAGGGACCCTACTCAATTCACCCCAGTACTCCAGTGCCTAGAACATTGCCTGACGTGTACTCAAAACCCATTAACGTAACAAGCTGCCTAGCACTGTTGGATGTGTGCGTGGGTGGGCGGGTAGACAGATGGACAGATGGATAGGAAGAAGGGTGGACAGATGGACACACTGATGTAAACTGAAAGAAGAGTAGGGACACCAAGGAAGAGCAAAATATTCTTTCTCCACCAATGTCCACCAATGCCTCAAAGCCACTTCCCAAACTCCCTCAAGACAGCAGTCAACACCCTCTACTTAATAAAAGCTACTACCGCACCATGGAAGTGGTGGAGCACTTCATCTCCCCCAAAGCTCTAGGGGTTCTGCTCTAATTTACATTTTCTCTCTCAAATTGAGATTTTATTGGTCTAGGCCTCAATCATCTCTGTAGCTTCCATAGTGCCCTAGATCTGGAAATGTCTTGGGAACAAGTGACCCATGGAAGCATTTGGTGGTGTAACTCAGTTTCTAAGGCAAACTAGCCTGGACATCAGGAAGTTTAGCGCGTGTGTTGTACACAGCTGGAATCCAGTAAATGCTAACGGAATTCATAGGTCTGTAAGGTGATATGACTGATTTTTTTTTTTTAACAACACAAACAACCAAAAAAGCAAGGGAGATGAGGTTCGAGGACTCACTAGGAGGACTCAGACTCAGCGTATAGATGCGGCTGTGACTTACAGTGTCCCACGGCCACAACTCATTATAACGGACATAAAGCAAAACCAGCAAAGGAAGAAGGTGAATGAGGCAAAGTCTGGAGAAAACGAGGTTCAGACTTCAGGGGGAGTCACACTAGACACGCTGAATTCCTCCAGCAATGAGCTCTGACGACGTGTGTGGAAAACCTGTCTCCCAGGGAAGCTCATTGGAGGGTCCGTGACCAGGGTTTTTGCCAGAGACTGGTCAGGTGGGCATCCAAAATTGTACAGTCTCAGAAGGAAAACAGGTGTTCAGCATGAACTACATTGTTCCCATAAACAGTTTAGGGACAGTAACCCAGTCTCATCAGGTCTGGGAATGGGGGGACCCTATAAAATCCAAGCTCCCAGACGCCAGCCGAGGCCCACCTGGCAGGCAGGCCTTTCTAAGGACAGCAGTCAGGGCTGTTACGTTAGCTCTCTTCTGCACAGGGGGACACACCCAAATGGATTTAGGCCAAAGTAGTCCCCTTGAGAAGTTATTTTCTGATTCGAATAATACTGCCTTTGTTCACAGCAGTTTTGGATTTCTCTTTGGGAATTGCCTTCGGAGCACTCTATCTATCCAAAATGTGGTGAATCTCCAACCCCTGAAGGTGGAATTTACCTCTAATGACCAAGGTACATGCAAGCATCTTTGGTTCAAACCATAAGTCAACAACAAAACAATGAAATGCATCTTTTTACCTTGGTCTTCAGGCACCAAGGGCAAAGATCACTCAGCCATTTATTCCACAAACATGCATCTGGCACCTTCTGAATACCACATAATTTGCAGATCGATTGCTTGAGAGACACGTATGAAAAAGCAGGCTACAAAAGACCCGCAGGCCAGCTCCCTGAGCTCAGTACAATAAACACTTACCATGCACACACCTGGCACCACTTCCCACAGAACACTTTCCAGAGAGCCAGCTGCGTACCTGTCAGTTTTGGGTACCTTGAGCAATGTACTTTCATTTTCCCCTGGGAGTAAGACTGAAACTCTTTGGTTTAAAAAAAAAAAAAACAAAAAAACTCTGTTTTTAAAAATGACTAAACTATCCCCTAATGTCCCCAGTGCAGCCCAGGTTTTATTCTTCCAGAGCATGCAGAGTGCATCAAGTTCAGCCTCCTCTCTTCTACCTGCATGCATTTCCTAGCTGATCTCAGCCAGATCCATGGCCTTCAATGCCATGTAATACTAGCAACCTCCACTCTCTATCTCCCACCCTAACTTGCTCCAGAACTCCTGGCTCATATCCAACTGCCTGGCCCAATGTGTTCATTTGGATATATCTACAAAGCACCACTAATTCAATATAACTAAAGCTGAATTCCTAATGTCCTCTCCCAAGCTGGTTACTCTTACAATCTTCCCCGTTAGAATAAATGGACACACCCCTTCCTTCCTTCCTTTAGCTGCTCCAATAAGAAAACTAGATTCACCTTTGTGTTCTCCTTTCTCTCTATATCCTATGTGCCAGCAAATCCTATTGAATTTACCTTGAAAACACATCCAGATTCTGACTACTCCCCACCACTCTGGCCACGACAACTCTGGTCCAAGTCACCACCCTCTCCTGCCTGAGCTACTGTCCTACTGTCCTGACTGGTCCCCCTGACTCTACCCTTGTCCCAAAGTCCTTCTCAAATCGGTAGTCAAAGAGTCTTTTAGAAAAGCAAGCCAGGGCCCCTCTCTCCTCTGCTCAGACCCCTCCAGTGGCTTCCTACTTCATTCTGAGTAAAGACCCCACCCACAATCTCCCCTCTCTGACTTCAGCTCTGAGCAGCATCACCACAGGACGGACGTGCACTGTGCCCTGAACAAGGTGACTGGAGGGACAGGGCTGAAATCCCGCGGTTGTTCCTCTTTTGAAGCTCAGGGGGTGAGGGTCTGGCGGCAGCACTCTCCCCTCTTACCCTGTTCATGCTGGAATGTACCAGAGCATTCCAGAACATTCATCCAGCCCGTCTCCTTGCTGTGTTCTCTGCTCAACACTCCCGCCCTCACCCCTGCAGACTTCTCTCAAATGTCCCTTTGTACATCCTTGTCTAAAGTGACAACCGCCACTATACCTGGCATGTCCCATTCCTCTTCCCTTTTTCCTTCCGTATTTAACATTTTCATTATCACTACGAACTCTGTTTAATGCCTAGCTCCCCTCACTACAATTTTTCAATTTTTTGAAATTTATTAAGGTAAAGTTCGCATAAAATAAAATGAACTGTTTTAATCAATCCAGTGGCATTTAGTGCATTCACAATGTTGTGCAACTACTACCTCTATCTAATTCCAAAATTTTCCCATAACTCCAAAATAAAACCTCACACCCATCAGGCAGTTTCTGACCATTCCCTCCCCCACCCCCACCAGCCCTGGGAATGACTGATCTGGGCTCCATCTCTATAATTTACTTACTCTGGACATATCTTATAAATGGGATCCAACAATATGTGGCCTTCTGTGTGTGGCTCCCTTCTCTGCCCCTTGCTAGAGTTTCAGCTCCTGACAACAGTCTTTGTTTCAGTCACACTGCAGTTCCTGAACCCAGGAACAGCCCCTGACCAAAAGCAGCAAGCAAAAATACCCATTTGTTAGATGAGTAGGTGAACAGGCCATATTAACATCTGGAAGGAAGGACGAGGAGAGAGTGGACTCACGCAGCGTTCACGTGAGGTAATGAGAGGACCAGACACTGACACCAAACCGGTGGCTGCGTGCGGCAAACGGACCTAGAGACACATGTCAGCACAGCGCAGTCTGAGAGTCTGCCCTCCAGGACAGCCCAGAGCCTCACAAATGAACCGCGCACGTTTTCCAGATGCAGCGCTTACGGGACCTTCTGCAGAAACACCTCTTCACATAATCACATGCAGAAAGAGGACAAATAGCTCCTTGAACACTTTCCAGGAACATGGCTCTATCATTACAGTGAAATTACCTGTAATGTGACATCTCCCAACTATAAGCTCCTTGAAAATGGGACAAGAGCTTATTCATCTTTGAATCCTGGCACCCAGAGCAGTGACCAGGCCTTTGAAGGTTCTCAGAGAGGACAGCTGTGTGGCTCAAAGAGACAATGACACGTGGAGCTGACTTCAAATCCTCTTCCTTGTAATTTCAAACTGCACAACTTCTAGAAACACAGCTTGACAGACAGTTTGCTGCAGCAGGTAAGACTCCAGAAAGTCATTAAGAGAAAAGCCCTAGAGACAGCTTGCCTGGATTCAAATCCCAGCTCTGTCACCTTCAAGCTGTGTGACCCTGGGAAAATTTCTTATCTTCTCGGTGCTCAGTTCCATTATCTGCAAAATCAGGACAGTCATGGTATCTGCCTCACAGGACTGTCTAGGATTAAATAAATTAATCCATATTAAGTACTTAGTATAGGAACCAGCACACCCTAGGTGTCCAATAAGCATTCACTGTTATAGCCAGGTCTTTACTTTTTTAAAAAGACTTTATTTTTTAAAGCAGTTTTAGGATCATAGCAAAACTAGAAAGAAGGTACATAGACTTCCCACATACCCCAGCTCCCGCATATGCATAGCTTCCCCCATTGTCAACATCCCCCAACAGAGTGGTACATTTGTTACAACTGGTAAACCTACAATGACACATCATTATCCTCCAAAGTCCACAGTTTACATTAGAGTTCACTCTAGATGTACATTTTATGAGTTTTGACAAATGTATAATGACATGTATCCACATGTTTCATACAGAGTAGCTTCAGTGCCCTAAAAATATTCTGTGCTCCACATATTCATCCCTTCCTCTTCCCACCCCCTGGCAACCACTGATCTCTTTACTGTCTCTACAGTTTTGCCTTTTCCAGAATGTCATAGTTGGAATGCGGTATGTAGCCTCTTCAGATTGGCTTCTTTCACTTCGTAATATGCATTTAAATTTCTTCCATGTCTTTCCATGGCTTGATAGCTCATTTCTTTTTAGTGCTGAATAATATTCCATTGTCTGGAAGTACCACAGAGTTTATTCATTCACCTACGGAAGGACATCTTGGCTGCCTCCAAGTTTTGGCAATTATGAATAAAGCTGCTCTAAACATCCACGTGCAGATTTCTGTGTGGACATAAATTTTCAACTCCTTTGGGTAAACACCAAGTTCCATGATTCTGGTTCACATGATAAGAATAGGTTTAGTTTTGTAAGAAACTGCCAAACTGTCTTCCAGAGTGGCTGTTCTGTTTTGCATTCCTACCAGCAGTGAATGGGAGTTCCTGTTGCTCCACATCCTCACAAGCATTTGGTGTTGTCAGTGTTCTGCATTTTGGCCATTCTAATAGGTGTATAGTGACATCTCATTGTTTTAACTTGCATTTCCCTGATGACATATGATGTGGACCATCTCTTCCTATGCTTATTTGCCATCTCTCTATCTTCTTTGGTGAGATGTCTATTAAGGTATTTGGCCCATTTTTCACTTGGGTTGGTTGGTTGTTTTTTCTTGTTGCACTCAGGCCTTTACTCAGTTCCTCTCTCTCCTTATCTAGAAAAAGAAGGATGAAGCCTTGCCAGAGTGCTGGAGGAGTCAGCAAGGAGACAAATGCAACCCCCTCCCTACCTCCCACCGCAAGGGTGCTCAGCACAAATAAGTGGGGGTAATCCAGAAAACAAATCTTCTCCAGTAATATATGAATCTAATCAACCAATATTTATCAACTGTTTACAAACCACGAGGCACTGTGCTCAACGCTGGGACCATAAATATGAATAAGGTCCAGGATTCCCCTGCCCTGAGGATGCTTACGACCCCACCTGTGAGACAGATCAATTTCATATACTGCACTGCAGTTACACTTCTTTGAGGATGCAGCAGAAGGATTTAGTGTTTCACTCATTTTTCAGGAGATCATCCTCTGTATTTTCCACTGAAAATGATTTGTTTGTGAACTTCCAAAGGACTAGATGGAGACAGGTTCAATGGCAATGACTGGGGCTATTTCCCCCTCGGCCTCAGAACCTGTGTGCAGGCTCTTGGCTCTACTGAGAACCCTCCTCTCCAAATCCCAGCCCATCTTCATCCAGTCTCCTCCTCACTTGGGATCTCAGCACATCCTTCCCTAACCCCGCCCACCCACCCAATGTATTAAAAAGATCAGGTCCCTAGCCTCCCGAACTTTCCTACATGGCACCACCGTTTATACTTACATATGTATGCAATCTTACGATTGACCCCCATCCCCCTACTAAGCAGTGAGTAAGAGACTGTGTCTGTTTTGATTAACACTGATTCCCAAAAACTTATTTAGCACAGGACCTGACACATAGGAGGCTGTCAATAAACATATATTGATTGGATGTATGAATGGATGGACAGATGGACAAATAATAAGTCTGAAATCCCAGTGAGGCATGGGCCTCACTCTCTGCATCTCTAAACCAGCACCACCTAATGGAAACATAATACTCAGGTAGCCACACATGTAACTTAAATTTTTCTAGTAGCCACAGTTTAAAAAGTAAAAACAGACAGGTGAAACTAATTTTAGTAATATATTTTATTTCACTCAATATACCAAAATACTACCATTTCAACATGTCATCAGTATCAAACTAATTAATGAGATGGTTTACATTGGTTTTCATACTAAACATTCAAAATCAGAGGTATATTTTACAGTTGCAGTACTTGTCAATCTGGATGCTAAATTTTCAAGGACTAAAGTGAAAGAGTCCCTCCAAAACCATGAACTTGTATTTAAAGAAAAAATATTTTATACTGCTTCAGTTTCTAAATGTAAATTAACGAAGATTAAATAAATTTGAAGTTCGGTTCCTCAGTGGCACTAGCCACATTTCAAGCACTCAGTAGTCAGCAGTGGGTGTGGCTACCACACAGGAGAACACAGACAAACTACAATGGGCTGCACACGGTAGGCACTGATCTCCGGCTCGGAACAAGATATAACATAGCGGGAGAAGGGAAAGACAGCTAACATTTAATGTGACAAAATCAGAATGCCTTCAAATCCATTATCTCATTGAATCCTTAACAGTCCCATAGCATAGGTGTATTGCTGCAAATAAAGAATTTATGTAAGTTAACCAAGATCACGTAGCTATTAAATGGTGGTCAGGATCTGAACCAAGGACAGGCAGAATCAGAAGCCACACCACAATACAATCGGTACCACAATACTCTCCGAGCTTCAGACACAGGCAATAAAATCTCTCTATTGACTCCATAGAACCAAATTATGTAAGGCAGATCAATATACAACTCTACCTTGGTGTGGTGGTTCTCCAGCTCTGAGCACATGAAGATAGAACTTCCCTGCCCAGGCACGGCCAGGTAATTTAACTCTGGCCAATGAAATACGAGCACAAGCGACTAAGTGGAAGCTTTAAGAACCAACGTGTGCCCTTTTCTCCCTTTCTTGAAGACCAGCAATGGTTAGGATAGAGGTTGACTCACTATCCCAGATCCCAGAGTGAGGACAATGTGGGTCAGAGCCACAGGTAACCTGTGATGGACATGCAGCATGTGGGGGAGGGAACTTCCATCACTGTATGTGAGATTTGTTACTGCAGCATAAACCAGCCTCCTGTCCCTGCCTTATACACGCATGGTTAATGTGCCGGTGGAAGATGGGTAAATTTGGTTTTCAGGGAAAATGGGTAACTCTGAGCTCTTCCTCACATTGATTGCAGGCTGCTCCTCCCTGAAGTCAGTCAAAGGGCTATTACACCACCAGCTGTGGTGGGGTCTGGTTTCATTCCTACTGGTATTACTGTATTTCTTACAAATAGCTCATTAAGGCAATTATCAGTCATTAACACAGAAGCCTGAGCATCAGCACAATCACACACATTAATAAAACACAATTTAGCAGAGCGAGTAAAGACATGAAGGAACTAGGCTCCCTTGTGGGGCACTCGTGGCTGGAGCTGAAGAGAATTTCCACTACACTAAAGCCATGCACTCTGGAGAAGTTTGCCAGTCCCAGCACCCCTGAAGTGATCATTTGCATGCAATTCAATTCGACCAACAAAACTTGAGTCTTGAAGGGTAAGTAGGAGTCTGACGGGTTAAAAAAAAAAAAAAAGTTAATAGGCTTTCCAAGGAAATAAAGAATTTCCAAATCTTGGAAAGATGGAAGAACATGTCAGATTTAGGAAGTGGTAAAATCACGATTTGGTATATAGGGGTAGGGCCCAAGGCTAGGAAAGAAGGCTGGAGCCCAACTGGGAATAGCTTTTATTACGTCATGTTAAATTGCTTAAACTCTTTCTGGAGGCAACGAGGAGTAATCAAAGAGGCTTAAGCAGGGACTGCCATGAGCTGCTCTGGGCTTTAGAAAAATCATCCTGGCAGCACAAGCATGACGGATTAGGGGACAAAGGAAGGAGGAGACCAGAGCATCAGTTAGTGCAATACTTCAGGCCAGGAATGAGGGAGCCCAGCCCAGAACTGTGACAGACGGACAGGAAAAAACATCAGGAGACATCAGGAGGAAATGGACTAACCCTAACAGGGGCTTAGTGCGCCACTGGGTGACCTAAGTAAGAGAGGGACAAGGAGAGGGGAAATCAGATAGAGAGAGACAATTTCTAAGGATGACAGGTACATAATGATAACATTAAAAGAGACTACTGGAAACTATTTTGGTAGGTTTAATCAGGGTGGGCAAATGCAGAAAACCATTAACAACATGTACATATAGACGTTAAAAACTCATTTTTTTTCCCCTCAAGGGCACTGAATATCTAAAGTTCCAGGAGCACATGCCCCAGAGGGCTGGATCATGAAGTTAAGGCAAAGGCTGTGCTAAGCTCCAACCATGCTCCAAAACATACTGAGAATTATGCCCGGCCTACTCTGCCTTCTTATGGTTCCAACACAGCATCTCACCTGCTCATCATTTGTGACAGTCACTTAGTTTCACTTTGGACAAGGCTCTTTTTGGCACATAATAATATCTTCTATTCATTACACATGCACATGTGATGGCTCTCTCATACCACAGTGCCTCTTGTCTTTATTAAAGTCTCCAAGGAAAACTGAGATTCAAACCAGAGCTTCCTGGTATACACTTCCCAGCCAGGGTGCGCTGTCATTGGTGAGACCTCAATCAATCACACATTCGTCTTTGATCTGCTGAGTTGGAGGCACAGATGGCACAGGCCTCAGTGGGCCATGCTGTCCAGCTATCAGACCCTCTGAGATGATCCCCTTGGGGTTCTGACTCATTACTGAGTTTCCCTTCACGTGGAGTATTTCATTCCATAAGCATAGTCAAGCCTCACTCAACAGCTGTCCCGGCCAGCAGCACGACACAGATCAGGAAGTTTCTCCAGAGTTTATTCGCTCATCCAACACACACGTACTATGCCCCGACAACATACGGGGACCTGGGCTAGACAATGAAGTACAGAGATGAAAAGACAACCATCTGTCCTTCAAGGAGCCCACAGCCTCCTCCAGGAGACAAAGAAATAAAAAGATAAATAAAATAGAGATATATTTAATGCCACTGGTTCTGCTTGCTTTCTGGTTTCCTCCCATTAGGTGGTACCAAATTGGTATATAAATACAGACTATTCGTTTAGTGTTGGTTTAAGTGGTGTTATTAAATACAACTACCGCACTAAGAAGTGCCATTCTAAGAAGCAACAAGCTTCCCCAAGCAAGACTGCCCCAGTCCCAAGAGGCCTGCGGAACTATACCAGGGTTGCACATTCTTTCGTTCATCCCTGAGTCAAATACCCCAGGCCCAGAAACAAAACAAGGTGCCAACAATGTCTCACACAAACATCTTGGAAGAAGATAGATGTTATCTAACATCTAGGATCTCCTGGGTCCAACAGCCCTCCAGATATACGAAACGGGTTTGAGAATGGTGACCACTCATTGTCAAAAAAGTCAAGTGTGGATATTCCTATTTGGACAAAACCATTGAGAAACGACCCACAGCTTTTGTCCTACCTCAGCTCTCAGCTCGATGACAAAACATTACTTCAGGATGTTCCATCTTTTCTGCTCATTAAAGATCTCATGGTGAAATGTGTTTTCCCTGTGAACACAGGAAGCTCAGCTATCCTTGAACTCCATCCTTCCGCCATCTTAACTAATACTTGCAGCCTTCCAAAACTCTCTTGTATTCTGCAATGCTCCCAACTTCTGCCTCAAACCCCTTATAGGAAAATCTCTAGATTAGAACAAATGTCACATTATAACAACTCAACGAACACTGAAAAAATATACAGGGAGGGATGCAATTATTTACTGAATGTTTAAATCATGTCAGATATACTCCACACTCTTGCAACAAGCCTAAAAGATAAGTATTATTTCCTCAGTTTAGAGGAAAAAATAAAAAGAGCATCACAGAGGTTAACTTACTTATATCGGTGGTGGGGAGGAAGATAAGTTGAGGCCAAGATTGTAAGTCAGGTCTCTCTGACCTCCAAAATTAATATTCTTCCCATGACATAGACTCTCGTTAGGTCATTTCAAATTCTAGAATGCTCTCCAGGAAAGGCTCATCTGATGGATTGTCAACCTCTTCTAAGTGCCTCTATCACTCAAGCCATTCTCTTCAACCTGACCGCAACCCTTGAAATCCATCCCTAAGAGCTAAGACGTGGGGTGCATGTCAGACCAGCAAATGACACTTTTCCAACAGTTCCCAAAAAGGCCAAATACATTATTTGGTTCTTGACACATCAATCACAATGACAATGACAGTGATGATTAGTTTTATGTGTCAACTTGGCTAGGCTTGAGTCCTCAGTTATTTAATCAAACGCTAGCCTTGGTGCTGCTGTAAAGTTATTTTGCAGGTGTGGTTAACATCTACGGTCAGTTAACTTAAAGTAAAGGAGATTATCCTCAATGAGGCTGGTGGGCCTCCTCCAATCAACTGAAGGCTTTAAGAGCAAAAACTGAGGTGTTCTGGAAGAGAAGAAATTCTGCCTCAAGAGTGTAGCCTTAATTTCTGCCTGACCTTCCAGCCCGCCAGTATGACCTACAGATTTCGGGCTTGTCATCCTCACAATCACATAAGCCAACTCTTTAAAATAAAGCCAATACGTATATTTACATTTACATCTACATCTCTGTCATCCTATTGGTTCTATTTCTCTGGACAACCCTCATACAATGACTAACATATGCAGAATGTAATTTCACATAGACTGTTTCATTTGATCCTCACAAAAGTTCACTGATGTAAATACAACTGCCCTTTGTACAGATGAAGAAATTGCAGCACCCTGCAGCTAATAACATGTCCAAGGAACACACAAGACATTAAATTACAGGGCCATAATTTAGAATCAGAGCTTTGGACTCAACAAGGTATGCTGCTTTCCCCAAGACCCACTGACCCCCAAAAGTCACCACAATCCGTTATGAGAAAACCCAAGGAAATGATATTTAATGACTTATCCACTGATTACATTTTGAGGCTGAACCCAAGGAATATGCAAGCCCACAGCCTAGCCAAACTGGTTCTTCTCACTCTTGGTTGGGGAGTCACAGTCTGGCTGCCTAGCATGTTCAGTTTCTCCCAGGACAGTAGTGAGATCAAAGGAGAACTGAAGAAGGGGCTAGCAGAAGCTAGATTAGAATTTCCCTTGGCCCTCATCACCTTGTCTAAGCCAGGGACCTCACAGTCTGCACACTTATCACACTGTCCAGCTGTTTAACACAAATGCCAAAATCATTGTTCCTCATTAATTCACTGGAAGCCTTCATGCAAACCTCATTAACAGGCACAGTAATTGCTCTGTGAATATTACCCATTTTCCAATTATGTTCCTTTGCTCATGCCGGGAGAATCTGCCATCGGAGAAAAAGCAGTGTGTTGCCTTAGTCTGTTTTAAGATAAGTGGATGAGTGAGTGGCTTTTGATGGTGGCTTCTACAACCAAAAAGGACGCTTGATCCACAACCCATTCTTGGGAATTTAACGGTGTGCAAAGTGCAGGCACCTGTCTGTCAACCCAGCCCAGGGACTCACACACTTGGGCTGGACGCTTCGGGGAAAGACTGGCTGGCCTTGAAAAAGGATGCCTGAATAGAGGGATGTAGCAAGGAACTGAACTTCTCTGCCTTTCCGTGAACATGCCGGAAGGTGTGTGTATTCACACCCACACAGATGCCCAAGCAGACCCTGCGAGCGTTCAGCCCCACACGCCTGCAGAGGACAGAGAGGGGCTGCGGTGTGAGGAAAAGGGAGGTGCTGTGGAAGCAAGAGATTCGGCTGCTGAACCGTTTGTAGATCACCATAAGCACTTCTTATGAGACTATCAACTGCTCATCACCTCCAAAAGCAGGCAACCCTCCTAAGTCCAATTATCTCCAAACTTTTCCCCCTTTACAATTTCTTCAATAAATGAGCACACAAAGACATGGCCTGGTGTTCAGATGCCTGTACCGTTTTCACAAACAAAAAGGGCTTAGGTGATGACAACTCAAGACCTGACTCAGGTCTTCTCTTCTGGGTTGAGCACCCCTGTGGCCTGCAGAGGGCAAAAACGAGGAGCAAAACCTCATCCATGAACAGGGCAGGATGGCATCTGGATTCTTGTGCCCCGTGGCATCCTCAATCAGCAGTCTGGCTTCCAGATAGGTAGGTAGGTAGCGTTAGTCTGCTTGGGCTACTATAACAAAATACCGTAAACTAGGTAGCTTTATAAACAACAGACATGCATTTCCCACAGTTCCGGAGGATGGGAAGTCCAAGATCAGTGCACTGGCAGATTTGATGTCTGGTGAGGGCTGCTTTCTGGTTCGTAGTAGGCCATCTTCTCACTGCATCCTCACATGGTGGACGGGCAAAGGGAGCTCCCTTGGGCCTATTTTATAAGAGTACTGATCCCATTCATGAGGGCTCCACCCTCAGGACCTCATCACCTCCCAAAGACCCCACCTCCTAATCCCATCACATTGGGGATTAGATTTCAACACATGAATTCTGCGAGATGGGCAGTTCACAAACATTCAGACCATAGCAGATACACAGACAGACAGATGGACAAACATGCTGGGGTTAAGATTCTAAGTCAAGCCTATTTGACCTCCAAAATTCATATCTTCCCACAACATAGTATTCACTCTCATTAGATCATTTCAAATTCCAGAATGCTTTCCAGGAAAAGCTAGTCTGATGGACTGTCAACGTCCTCTAAGTGCCTCTATCCCTCAAATCTTTCTCTTCAACCTGACCTCACCCTCCCACCCACAACCTGTGCCTAGAGCTAAGACACTAGGTGAGTGGTGTGTGTGTGTGTATATGCGTGTGTGTATATATGTGTTGAGACATACATACATATATATAGTCAAATATATACATTGGAGGCTCAGCAGTTTCCCAAAGGTTCCTCCTTTTCTGGGCACACAGGTTTCTTCACAATCTGTCACTTGCCTATAGCCTTATCAACTACCTCAGCCCCTTTGAAAGTGCAGTCCTTCTACAGGCCTTTGCAGGTACTGACACCTCCACTTACAGGCATTTAAAGTACTTATGTATCAGATACTTTCTTAGCCCTTTGCATATATTAATTCATTTAATGCTCACAATAGCCCTATGAGGTAGGCAGTATTGCCACCCCATTTTATGGTCAGAGAGAGATATAAAACAACTTGTCCAAGGTCTACAGCCAGAAAGTGGCAAATGGGCTCCAGAGTCCAAGCTCTTGACCTCTGCGCTGGAACTTCTCTGGACTCCGCCTGGTGTGGCTGCTTATGGAAGCTCCCCTGACCTGCCCTTCTCCTCTCCTTCCATGCAAGCTAAGGTGCTCCCGCAGCCCTCCATGTTTGGGTTTTTGTCTCAGGCCTTACCACTCGTCATGCACGTGGTCACTCACTTGTCTCCCTAGACCAGGAGACCCTCGGGGCAGACCCCATGGCTTTCATGGCTGGACACCCAGCACAGTGTCAAATGACCTTGTGACTGCCAGGCCCCATTCACAGCACAAAAGAGTTTTGAGTTGTTGTAGGGTCACCAAATCCAGACAAGGCGAGACCAACAGAGAGGTAAGAGAGCAAAAATCCAGAGGACAGAGATGCTGGAATTGGACTCCACTGCCTGGTCGGGAGTTAGGGGTAGGAAGACTCACACTGGCTAAAGAGCTGCCTAATAAATCTGGCCGCCCATCATGGACAGGCCTCACCCGCATTAGCATTCAGTAGCACACTGTCTATTGGCAAACGCTTCACTGTCATTTTTATTAGTTATGCCTTACAACTTCTCCGCTAGGTCAATATTATCGAGGGGGTCAGCGGTAAGGTAGGACAAAATCGTTATCCTCTATGACAGATGAGAAGCTGAAGGAGGGAACAGGAAATGGAAGGAGGGAGAAGGGGGTAGCGTGGCGGCTTTCACAGGTCGGGCCCCAGCCCCACAACTAATTTGACCACGGACAGGTTTCATGCTTCAGTTTCTGCCCTCTAAAAATGGGGATGGCTCATGTCTACCCACGGATTAGGCGCTGGTCCCCCAAAGTCACTTGGCAGCTCCTTCTCAGGCAGCTCCTCAGAACTCAGACCTTCCCATCCGCCTGTGTCCCCCACCAAGTCACTCTCCACACCCTGCCATCCTCCACTGATTCAGAGCATGGGTTCAGATCTGAAATCATCACCTTTGTTCACTTGTTTATAGTCTGCCGCTCCAAGGAGAACGTACACTCCATAAGGACAGGGATCCTGTCAACTCACTCAGGGTCTTCTCTCCAGAGCCTGATAAATTGGAGGTGTACAAACAAATGTTTTCTGAATGAATAAAGGGCAGAGGAGGGGAGGAAGAAGAAGGGAGGGGAGAGGGGCGGGCAGGGGAGGGAGTTCAGGGGCGAGGCTGCAGTAGACTGGGACCACTCTAGAGCAGACTGTGGCTCCGAGAGCCTCTACAGCAGAGGGTCTCGACCAATACCTATCGACAGCCTGTAAGAGCCTGACTTCCCCCCCGCATGAATTCATCCTGTTCCTTCTGCTTCTTGAGGGCAGCGGCTCTGTACCCTACCCTTCCGTGCACCACAACCTGAACAGATGGCACACGGCAAGTGCTTACTGAATAATGAAAACAAAGCAGCCCTGCCTGCACTTTTTTACTGATTTTTAGACAGATGAGACATGCAAGGTCCAGGGAGCCCAGTGACTGGTGCAAGGCTCACAGAACTCAGGAGGATGAGAATCCAGGTCTCCCCTTCCTTCAGGAACTTTGTGCACGGGGGTCTCCCTGGGGTGGGCTGAATGATCTGTCAGCCCCCCCAACAGTGGGATTCTGGCTGAGGCTGCGGGTTATTTCCTGTTACCATCCCAGGAACCGGCACCCTAATTACTTGGGCACATGGTATGTGCTTAATAAATACTCACTGAGAGGCTGATTTATCCTCATGCTCAAGAACAACTTGAAAGACCACCAGCTTGAGGAGGACTGAACAGACTGATTGCACCAGCAGCCTGATCCCAGATGTCACACAACTTCAGAGTTCACGCGGCTCCCGTGGTCTTTATAATCTCAAACTGTGGATCACAGCAGCCAGTTTCTGTCAGTCCCACCATCACGTTTCATTTAATTTCCTCCCAGTGTTTGTGAGCGCAAAGCTGGCGAGCTGAAAACAGGTATTCCTCACCTACGAATGCTCTAAATGACTTTTTTGAAGTTTAGACCTTCAGGCTACAAACTCTGTATCCCTCTGCTGTCCTCTAGCAAATCTCAGGTTTTCCTCCCCTTTGCAATTATGTCACATCCAGGGCAACTCTAGCAGGCCTGTGGCTATTCATCCACACCGCTGGTTTACCAAATCCTTAATTTCCCTGACACCAGCAAGCCTCCTTAGCGCCAGCTCCAGCCCTTCACATCATTTAAGAGTTGAAGTCAACTATCTTGACTTCAAATACCCCTCCCGTATTAATTGCTTAATTGCATGTATTAATCACACTAAGCCCACTTCATTCTATCCCCACCTCCCCAACCACCCTTCCACATTTCCCATGGGGGAAGAGACTGCCCTGAATGTGTACCTTGTCTACCCCACATATAATCTCTGTGACCTCAAGGAAGTTTATTTGTTTCTAAGAAACTCAGTTTCTTCACCTATAAATCAGGCCATTTGTGGAGAGTGGCTACCTGTTCACCAAACCCTGGGTACAGAGTGAGTTGTTTCCCAGGCTCCACGAAGTAAGGTGTGACCAGGTGTCCAAGTCCTACCCAGAGGGACGAGAGCAGCAGTGACGTGGGCCCTACCCTCACTCTCACGCTCCTGCCCTCTGCTGGCTAGACATCCGTGTCCAGAGCTTAGAAACCACATGTGGGTGGTAACAGGGTTTCCTCAAGCCTGGATCACTGTGTGGAGCAGAAACATCCCCCCCAATTATTCTCCCCAACATACTCACACTCGTTCTGTGCGTGTGAAATAAACATCTGGAGTCATTATGCATTCTTGGGCCTATTCAGCCTGCTCTAACTAATGCACCATTCTTCTATCCTAATGCAACGGTTATGATGATTAAATAATGCAAATGTGCCAGAGCCCCAGTATAGGGCCCGGCAACATAACAGGTGTTTGATTCCTTTTTTTCTTCCTCCCTTTATGTTCTCTCATAGCATTTTGCTATAACCTCTATTCTCACTTTAAAGAGCCGGGGTGGGCCAGGCACGGTGGCTCACACCTATAATCTCAGCAGCGTGGGAGGCCAAGGCGGAAGGATCGCTTGAGCCCAGGAGCTCAGGGTTGCAGTGAGCTATGATTGCACCACTGCACACACTCCAGCTGGGCAACAGAGTGAGACCCTGTCTCAAAAAAAAAAAAAAAAAAAAAAGGAAATAGAATTGGGGCAAAAATGCCATAGGAGAAAATAAGGAAGAAAAAAATTAATTGCACACCCATTATATTGCCAGGCCCCCTCCTTCATCATGGCACCTAGACCAGGCTTGTACCTCCACACCTGCTTCTTCCAGGCCTTCTTCACACGCTGTCAGGAGGAACATGCTATCTAACCAACTCCAACAATGCCACACCGCTGCTGAGACCTCCAGAGGCACCTTGTGTGCTGCCTGCACTCTCCCTCTTCTCCCCCTCCCCCATGGCACTCTGTTCCCTGGCACTTGACACCCTGCATGGACACCATAAATTTGCTTGTCCGTTTCACAGCTCTAGACTGCAAGATCCCTGAGGGCAGGGGCCTTCCTTAATCATCACTGTATCTATGCCAGGCTCTTGTTTAGTTGCCAGGAATATAGTGGTGAAGAGAACAAACAAAAAATCTCTGCTTTCCTGAGATTCTCCTCTGGTTTAGGGATCTCTAATTGCTTCATGTTGGCTGGCAAACGCTGTGGCAAGAGCAGAGACCAGCATTAGGAGAATCCTGGCTTCATTTACAAATGCTGCTGCTTCCTGCGTAAGCACTGATACAGTTGGCTATCTTCTCCAAGTCTCAATGTCTTCACCATGAAGTAGAAAAAACACAGCAGCTACTGAGGGCTCCTGTAGGGTTAAATGAGATGGTGTATCCAAAAAAAGCTTGAAACAGTGCCTAACACACAGTAGGCAAATACTAGTTTACCTCCCCATCCCGAAATTATAAACTCCTAGAGCGCAGAGGCCATACCTTTCTTTCCCCTCCATGCTTTGGGGATATAAACCATGTCTGACAAATGTTTGTTTGACTGATTAGGGAGTAAAGAGTTCCAGGAAAGTGAGCCAAAGATACTGAAGAAGATTTCTTTCTCCCAACCTGCATAAAGAGTGTCAAAGAGCGTGCTAAGAGGGAGAACAGAGAAGAAACAATAGGCAAGACTGCTCCTCTGGTGACCTGCACCCTCCTCGACCCCAATCAATGACTTTCTGCTTGTGGAAGCTCCTACTTCTCCTAGCAGAAAGGTGTGTGCATACGTATGTGTGTGTGTGCATATGTGCGTACACTTCCATCAAAGGAGTCCAGTTTTCAACACATTACTGCAAATTCTCAACAATCATAAATATGATGAGTAAAAAAAAAATGAGAACAAGCAGTTAGGCTGAAAAGCCTGCCCAAACGGTCAAGCACTTAAACCTGCACGTGAAGGAAATGGAAAACTAAAAACAGCAACGTCCCAATCACCCAGTTCCATTTAAGTGACATTTTTAGGCTAAAAAAAAAAAAGGGGGGGGCTTACTGTTTTTACTGCTCAAACGTTTAGTTTTAACTAAGTGAAAAGACACTTCTCTGATCTTGGAATCAATATAATAAACATATTCTAGATTTTTCTTAATGATCCCAGTTAATTATGTATTCCCAACCTTGGCACAGTGTCTGGGAAGGGTACCATGTAGCATGAAATCTTACTAAGCTGCAACAGCATTATGTGTGCCCCTGGGAGCTACAAAGTGCCCAGGCAATAAGCCCTACACCATGGTTCCATTCTGACCCCAGCTCTTTCAGCGGGCAGCCATGGTTTTCCTATACTTCTGCTAGAGGTCACACTGTCACTTCTTGTCCATGGTTGTGGCCGGCTTCTGAAGCTCCGCTTTCAACTGCACTGTTTTACTCATCTCCTATAGCTTAGAAATTCAAACGTGAAGCTGGTCAGAAGGATGTGGAGGCCATTAAGGCTGTCAGGAGTCCTCTGGTTCCTATCCTTCCCAGTATAGTAGAATCTTCCTCCTGGAAGTGAACAGTGGCCATGTGACTTGTTTTCGCCAACGAACCGTAAGCAAAAGACAGAGCTAGAAAAGGATTCCCCAGGTGCCAACTTCCTCTGGCCACAGTGACCTATGACATTCCAGATAGTGGACCCACCTGAGTCCCAGAGTAGGCGTGACCTGGGGCAGAATACAACCCCCACACACACACGCCAGCTGCAGATGAACATGTTGCTAAGTAAAAACTAAATCTTTGTTATTTAAACCACAGAGATACTGCGGTTGTTCACATAAATAGCATAACCTAATCCATCCTGACAAATTTAAAACGAATAACAAGTTCATGAGTCAATCAAGAGACCTTCCAATGAAAAAAATTCATGAGCTGAAACTCAAACCACAACACATACCTTGGCTGCCCAAAGACTTTGTGTGTGTGCGCACACGTGTGTATAAATACTTCCACAGTACCCTGGTACACTTGTTATTGCTGGTTTCCTTGCCTGTGTCATAACCCACCCAAGGAAAGAAACCATGTGTTTTCCCAGAACCTAATACAGTGCCTGCCACATAATATTCATCTAAGTTAACCATCTTGTTATAAAGCACTAAGAAAAAAATAATTATAATAGCTTGCCCAAGTTTACGTGGAACTTGCAACTGGAAAAAAAACTGAGGCCCAGCCATCCTTCCAGGGCAGAGCCGCACCCATCCCATCAGAAAGGTCTGCTGACACGATGTGTTCCTTGTCCTTGGCCTCCACATCTGAGGACAGAGCAATGACTCACCCCATACACAGTGTGACTATGGACAGAGGCACTGCGTGCAGCCAACGGCTGCTTCTGCCCATCGTGTCCTCCCCTTAGATAGTGAGAAATTTTCCAGCCAGGCCCATTTGTGGATAGAGCTCTTTCTGTTGCCCTTTGGAGGCAAGATATCCTTGTTCGAACTGAGTCATATGCACGTCACGCCTCCGTGCTGCCCTGTTTAAAGGGCAGATCTTCTACAGTCACCCCAGAGCACCCCACCCACCCAAAGATGGTTCAGTCCTCATTTGCCCTGGTAGGTGCCTACCAGCTAATGATAACTGTCGCCATTTACTGAGGGCTCAGTAACCTCAAGGCATCATGTTAGGTCCTTATATCATTATCCCACCTCATCCTCAGAACAATCCTTTAAGGTAGATATCACTACCCTCACTGCACAGATGAGAAAATGATAGAACCAAAAGACTGAGGCCACGTGCCCAAGTTTAACACAAGTTAGGCCCCTGGGGTTTTTTTTACTAATATTTTACTGAGCAACATTTCTTCATTATATGTATTTCCTTGAGTCCATGACTTACCTATGCATTTATTTATTCCTTTCACCTACAGACATTTATTGAAGACCTGTGCTGAGGCCGTATTACCCCCATTTTGCACAAAAGGTTCAAATATAACTAGTCAATGAAGGCTCCAGAATATAAAGGTCTGACCAATTATAAAGTCTAAACCCTTTCTACTAATAATAACACCTACCTCATAGGATTGTAATGAGAATGAAATGATTTAACATGGGAAAAGTGCTAATAGCAGTACCTAAGTGCTAACAGCAGTACCCCATGCTATGGCTTCAATAAACGTGAGTCGTTTATGAAATTTAATATAATGACAGCTCTCATCCACCAACCTATTTTGGCACAATTTGATGGGGGAGGGGTGCTGGTGGCAGGTGGGCAGCAAGGACCAAATTAATGGTATATTCTACTATAGCTCATGCCAGGGACAACACTTTCAACCTTTGTTTTCTTTTAACCAAGAAGAGGAAAATGAATTCGGTCATCTCCAGGAATCAGTCTTAAAATGCTATGATTTGTGATTCCAGTAGCTGATCAGCAAATGAGCAATTTAGTGACTAAGCATCCCAGACAATTCCTCAAGTCCACTCTGCAGAGAATGCCGGCTTTTACTACAGAAAACCACAGAGGACCCCAAATGACTGTACCACTATGAAAGAAAAACTTGTAAAGGGGGTTTGTTCATTTCAGGATGGGGATATTTATCAAATCCTCAAATACAGGATGATGACAGAGATGGGGAACAAAGCCCACCGTGGTTTTTCCCAACACCCATCAATCCTGACTCCAACAGAGACTGGAAGCTGCTAAATTCCCCAGCTGTGATTAGTGAGAACAAAACAGCAGGTGTGGACGTGGGAGAGCACTACCAGGGGAGACAGGAACTGCTACTCTTGAGTAAGAAAGCAGAGCAGGGGGTAGGAAACCACGAGAGCAGAGCTGGGGAGGGACAGTGCTGGGGACATACACCCCACCACGAACCCTGATGCCAAGGCCAGACAGACCCACCGTCCAGAACACATTTCAACACAGAAGCATTTGTTTCTCTTTTTTGTTTTTTTCCCAGTGTCTTTTTTTTTTATTGTGGTAAAATATCCCATGTCTGCTGTAGCATGAATCTGGTGGCTTAAAACAACAGAAACATACTCTCTCTCACAGCTTTCGAAGCCAGAAGTCCAAAATCAAGGTGTTGCAGGGCTATGCTCCCTCCAGGGCCTCTAGGGGAGGATCTGTTCCTTGACTCTCCCGGCTTCTGGTGGCTGCCTGCATTCCTTGATTTGTGGCTGCACCACTCCAGTCTCTCTGCCTCCATGGTCACACTGCCTTCTCTTCTTCTATGTGTCCAATCTCCCTCTGCCTTCCTCTTATAAGGGTACATGTGACTGCCTTTAACAAACCTAGATAATCCATGCTCATCTCCTTGTCTCAGGATCCTTAACTTAATCACATCTGCAAAGGGTCTTTTCCTATTTCCAAATAAGGTAACATCTACAGGTCCCAGGAATTTGGACCTGACATATTTGGCCAACTTCTTAACTCATTTTTTCAAAAAATCAAAAAATTTTTAACTTTTCGAAACAGATGAATGAGAGCCACAGACCTAGCATATCCAAGCTGGAAGTAGCTTTAAGAATCACCTAGTCCCAGCCTCCTCCACCTCCAGGAGGCCTGAGGCAAAAGTGACTTGCCCAGCATTACCCAGAGGACCCAGCCTAGCAAACAAAAGCTACTTCTACCCATGGTTTCTCCTGAACATTTAAGAACTCACTGAAATTAGAATTAGAAAATTCTAATACCCTCCCTTCCCCCCTCAAAATGTATAAATTTTTGGTACACTGACTACATAAAATGAGCCACATCTCTACAAAGGGATATAATTTACCAAAAAAGCAACTTCTGAGTTAACCCAGCAGAGCAGACATGAGAAGTTCAAGAGTTTGGGGCCAAGTTCACACCTGGACAATGTGAACTGAAACCTGTCCCACGGTGGCCCAGGCAGGAGCCACAGAGGGCGTGTGATGAGAGGAAGGACTGGATCAGGGCTGTTCTTTAAGAAGAGAAAGCTGACATCAGGGTGGAGCTGAGGGAAAGGGTCGCAGAGACTGGGAAGGAAGCCACTTCTGCTGCCAACCCCAGTGGATCTCAACCGTTGGCAGCATCACCCGCACTGGGAGAGCTTGTTAAAAAGACTCCTGGGCCCTACCCCAGAGTTTCCGATCCTAGAGATCTGGGCAGAGGCTCAATAATCGCATTTCTAACGAGTTCCCAGGTGATGGTGCAGCTGCGGGTTTGAGGACCACACTTTGAAAGCCATTGCTCTACGGAGGACCTAGCCCAGGGAAGCAGCAGAAACGGAACAAAGAGGATGGTATCAGAGATACCCCAAGAACCCCTAAGACTTTGGCAGATGAGCAGAAATGAGACAGCAGAAGGGGATAAGGGTGCCATTCACCGGAAGAGATAGAGCGTAAAGGGGGAATCGTCAGGAGGAGGGAAGACGAGCTCTGCACTGGACGAACTAAGTCTGAAGCTGCCAGCAGGACAGGCGGGGAGTGAGTTCATCCATGAGAAGAAGCCACAGAACCTGGAGATGACCTGCCTTTGAGGGGCAGGAGGAGAGATGCTGACGCAGGCGACTGGGTGGGGGTGCTCAGAGAGCCGGGCGACTCCTGAGTGCGTCCTTTTCAAGCAAGTGCAGACACAAAAGTATCCGGAGAAGGAGACGGTCAATGCACTGCCGAGTTCAAAAAGGATGAGGATGGAAGAAAGTGTTTAGATCTAACAAGGTCACTGGCTGCACACAGAGCAGTGTGTGGGACGGAAGCCAGATGCCGATGGCCAAGCTCAGAGAGTGAAAGCCATGGCCATAGGCTCCTCTTAGAAGCCTGGTGAAGAAGGAGGGATGAGAAAGACAACTCTGGGGGCACCTTCAATGCCAGCACCCAGTATCCCAGGGGTTTCCCCAAAAGGAGTACACTTACATCTCAAATCCCAGTCCCTAAGGTAGCGCCCAACACCAACGGTGTCCTTGGTAAAGGATCACTGAATGGTTGCACGCATGAATGAGAAAGTGTAACAACGCTGCAGTGAGGGAAGAATAGAAATTCTTGCACATTATATTGGTGTATAACCCTCCCCACCTTTCCTTGGCCACCACAGCCTCCTTGCTAATCATGGGCCCAGGGCCCTTGCACTTACGGTTCCGTCCCTCTGGAATGCTCTTCCCACTTCTCTAAGTGGCTTGCTTCCCCACTTCATTCAGAGCTAGATCAAACACTGCCTTCTCAGAGAGGCTCAGTCATCTCTTTCTCTGAAACAACATCCCACCATCACACATGGCTCAGTCAGTTTCAACCCCTTGTCCCATTAACCTGCTGTATTTTCCCTTCTCAGCACTTCATGCCACCTGACATCTTCCACACCTATGTGTTTGTTAACTAGAATCTAAGATCCACTGGGACAGGGGCTCTGCGGTGTTCACTCCTGTATCCCCAGTGCCTGGTATAGTTCCAGGCACACAGTAGGTGTTCAATAAATATTTATTACGTGAATGAACCCACTACCTTACCTCTCTAAAATTCTCCCAGCCTTAATAGTTCCTTTAAGGGTTCCTGGAGGAATTTGCTTGAACAGCAGAAGGTATGGGGTATACTGAAAAACTCCTCTTCCCTGCACCTGCACTGCAATCGGATGAAAACTGATGACTGGCAGAAAAATCCAGCCACCATCTGGCTGTTCAAGGATCCCTCCTGGGTGCTGACAGCATTGTCATTCAAGATAACGAAGATTAAAACCAACAGTGATCCAGGGGGACAGGTTCTCAGGAGGCAGCCCAGTTGGACTTAACCCATTCTGAGCCAAGGAGCTTCCAGACATCCTGGGAAGAAACCATCCTTCCCTGCGAGGGTGAGGGCAGGAGGTGGGCAAGGCCCCTGCTTGAGTGATTTTTTATAGATGACTTGTCCAAGGAAAGGATAAGATGGAGGAACTCCGAGCAAAAGTGCTTCGGCAAGATGACGGCTGCAGGGAGATGAGGAATTCTACCGCAATGACAGATGTAACACACCATTGCCCATCAGTCAACAAGGTCTTTCGGGCCGGGAGCCAACCATGCTTCCTGCTCATTTACTACAGCGATGGTGTGTGCTCCCACCCTGACACTCCAGCCCTGAGACCCACGGCCACTTCGTCTTCAAGGGACACTCCATCCATGAAGTTTACAGAGAGAGGTTGTCCAGCTTAATCAATTTCCATGAGCAAGTGCTGACCACATTTGATTATAACATAAAACTTAGGGGAGTTGTAGGGAGAAGAGGCAACCAACACCGGGTAGATGCCGAGGCAAAGGGAACTGGCTGCTGGCAAGTTTTTCCTTCTTTCCAGCTCACAGGTAAAGAAACTGTCAGGGACACGTTTCCTCTGTGAGAGGCAGGAAATGGTTCAAAGCAGACTCTAGTGCCAGACAGCCTGGTTGGGAATTCCAGCTCTGCCACTTACCAGCTGTGTGACCTTGGACAACCTACTTAACATTTCTGTGCCTCAGTTTCCCCACAGGTAGAATGAGGATGGCAACGAGTAACTAACTCCCAGGGTAATTAGAACTAAATATATTTTGAGCATAAAGAACAAGTGCTGATACGTGCAAGTGTTACGGAGGCAGGAAATGATGATGATGGTGATGATGATGAAGACGACAATGCTGTCCTAGTCCATTTGGGCTGCTTTAACAGAATACCATAGACTGGGTGGTTTATAAACAACATAAATTTATTTCTCACAGTTCTGGAGGCTGGGAAGTTTAAGGCACCAGCAGATTGGGTGTCTGGTGAGGGCCTTCTTCCTGGTTCATAGACAGCTGTCTTCCTGCTGTGCCTCACATAGCAGAAGGGCTGAGGAGCCCTCTGGGGTCTCTTTATAACAGTACTAATCCCACTCATGAGGGCACAGCCTGAAGGCCCCACCTCATAACACCATCACCTTGGGAGTTAGGTTTCAACATATGGACGTTGAGGGGACACAAACAGTCTACAGCAACGGTGGTGGTGGTGACAACAGTGATGGTGGTGACAATGGTGTGGTGGTGACAATGGTGGTGGTGGTGATAATGGTGTGGTAGTGACAACGGTGATGGTGACAATGGTTGTGGTGGTGACAATGATGGTGGTGATAGTGGTGGTGGTGACAAGGGCGGTGGTGACAGTGACATTGCTATTGTGCTGGCAGAGACTCTGAGGGTGCACAGGGCAAAGGAGTAACAAGAAAGATTAATTAAAAGAAGAGTTTTGTAAAGACGCTATACTTTGTCTCGCATGGTGGTGCATACGTGCACCCTTTCTCTGATTCTGCCTTCCTGCTTCTCCAGCAACACATCTGAAGGCAGGAGTCAAGGTCAGGAGAGCTGGAGACGCCGGGGAAGAGTCGGAGGACAGCTGCAGTGAAGACGGGACAGGGAGATGATCAGAAGCTGCCTCCTCTTCCCTCCTGCTCCAGGAACTAATGCCTGCCTAAGTCCCTAGGTGGCCCCTGGGGCCCACAGAAGCACTCGGGGCTGACAGTGGCCCCCTGGAACCAGCTGTTGGAAAAGCATTTTTACGTTTTTAAACAAAATAACCGAACGAGAACTTGTACAGTTTGTCTGTCTCTCTTCTCTTAGTAGCTTCAGGCCCGGCCCTCCAGGCTTCACAGGGAAGTCCACAGACCCCTTTCAGTCTCAGGCACAGGGACACCGCTAGTAAAGTGGAAGTTACAGAGTAGGGTCCTCGGGATACATGCACACACACAGATGCACACATACATACACACATACACACACACAGGCTTAGCCCCCAAAGAGGATAATGTCCAAGCTGCTTGGCTTTGTAAACAAAGTGCCTCCTAACCCTGCCCAGGCACAAACCCCAGGCCACCACTTCACCCTTCCAAATCTCAGGCTCCCAGGCACTTGCAGTGACAGGTTTAGAATAACAGCCCCTTCGCACATCTCAAATGTTTCTCACCTTTCCATTCCTGCAGTTGTCCCTGTCCACAAGTTCCTCCCTCCTTCCTTTCACCTGGCTGACTCCAACTCAGTTCTCAAGATTCTGGAAATCAAACATCTCCCTAGAAGACTCTAGTCAGTGGCCCCTTTTCTGGGCTCCCATAATCCCGTGTTATGAGCTGAAATGTAATCACCCTAAAATTCATGTGAAAGTCCTCAGAATGTGAATGTATTTAGAGATTGGTTCTTTAAAGAGGTAATTAAGTTAAAATGAGGTCATATGGGTGAGTCTCCACTATGACTGGTGTCCTTGTGAGAAGAGGAAAGGAGGACAGACATGCACAGCGGGGAGACCATGTGGGGACACAGGGAGAAGACAGCCACCTGCAAGCCAAGGAGAGACGCCTCGGAAGAAACCAACCTTGCTAACACCTTGATCTCGGACTTCTAACCTCCAGAACTACAAGAGAATAAATTTCTGTTGTTTACACCACCCAGTTTGTGGTACTTTGTTATGGCAGGTCTAGCAAACTAATATACCAGGTGAGATCAGCCTTGGTGTGCAATTAATTGTCATTTCACCACAAGAACACTGGAATTCTGAAAAGCTGAAATAACTTGCCAGAGCCACTCAGCCACTAAGAGGTAAAGCTGTGATTCAAGATAATGAAGCCTAACTCCTTGTACCACCTCCTAAGAATCTGACACTTACTCAACAAATATTTATTGAGCATCTGCATATGTGCTTCAATCTTCTTAAGATGCTAAGGATACTACAGTGACCAAAAGGGACAGAGCATCTTCCCTGGTGGAGCTTTCAGACAAATGAAGAAGAAAAACAACCACAATCAAGTAAATATAAAATATTAACCTTCAGAAATAACCAGAAAGTGGTGAAAATAAGAGTGATTTATATTTTCTCATTCTATTCTACAGTTTTAACTATAAATACTTAAGCCAAAGAAAGTTTTCTTTTAAAAAGCCAAACTGTAAAAGTGAATATTCAAGGGAAAGCTGGGAAAAAAGAGCTCATTCATTTGGCTTATCTTTAAGTATGCAAAAACATCAAGCAGGAACAAGTCATAAGCCCCAAGCCCAGAACAAAAGTTTCCATCATGTTAATATGCCTCAGCAACAAAGCTATGGTGTTGTTAGCCATTTCCTAGGCACAGTTAGCATTTCCTATGCAGGATAATTTTCCCTCTAAAGTTTGAGGCCAAAGCTATTTCAAAGAATAACCACGCTCAGGGAAACAGATTTTGTTTTTCTGTACCCAGATGAGAATTCATACAATGGCTAGCACTCTCCACCAGGGAAAATTCTTGCAAAACTGGATCGAGCTGAATTTCACTTTATAGCTGGTGCTTATGTGGAAATTATTATTACGTGTTCATAAGGGCTTTATGTTGATATAATATTTTACTGCTAGAGAAGCATTCACGCAATACGTGACATCTTTAAGTGTCCTTTCATTTACAATTCTGCACTTTGGGGTTTATAATGGCAGGCAAGTCCATGCAAATCTCTTATGATTTTCAACTCCCTGGATGGCTTGGCGCTATCTCAGCAGGGATTAACTACACTGCTGCCTGCAACCGAGGCTGCAAGGACTTCACCGTTCTACAACCCTCTAAGAATATGAGGTGCTTTCACAGTCACGTTAATTAATGCATCGGATGGTATTCAGGATAAAACCAGAAATTCAACAGCATTCCCCAGGCTGGTGGATCTCAGCTAACAGAGGCAGTTGAGAAATGACATTTGAGGGCCTGGCAATATCTACAAGCACTCATTTATTCATGCACAAGATATGCTGGCAGTAACTGTGGCCCGACTACTTTGAAAGTCATTATAACCAACAGCTAAGTCAGAAGCCAGGTTCTGCAGTTCACCTGGCATACATAAATCCCTCAAACTCCAAGGTTAGTTTTGTTATTTCTAAAATAAAGAAAATTACAGCCCCTATGGCATAGGGTTATAGGGACCCTGAAACGAAACCAAGCATGTGAGCTCTTGGCCCGTGTCCTAACACACATTAGGAACTCCAGTTACGCTAACTCCTGGATGAGCAAAGTCACTGCTTACCTGCGAGAAAGATCTGGATGAGGCCAGCAGCCAGCAATCACTCCCTTCCTCTTCCTCCCAGCTGACAGTCATGCTCCAGCCTGACTTTGCAGGGTCAGAAACAGGGCTCTGGACCCATAGAGGGACTTCAGTAAAGCCCCTGATTTTGCATGCAAAACTGTGTGTGTGCATGCATGTGTACAAACAAGCACTTTTGGGGAAGAGGCCACATTTCAATAGCCTCTCAAAAAGAGCGACAAGCAAGAAAGGTTGAGAGTGACCAGTGTGGAGTCCAGTTCAGCCTGCTTCCTGCAGAGGTGGTGTGATGAAACGGAAAGACAACGGAGGCAGATGGTTCAAAAGTTCAAATCCTGGCTCTGGCCCCTACTCACTAGGTGATCCTGGGCAGAGGTCTCAACCTCTCAGAGCACGGTGGCGCCTACCTAAAATGGGGGCAGGGCCACCTGCTTGCAGAATTGGGAGGATTAAGTACAATAACACATGCCTGGCACACAGTGGTGCCAACTACGTATTAGTCTCCCCATTCACAATCCCTGCTGGGAAAATGGAAGGTTCCCTTTGGCCAACAGGACCACGTACAAGCCTTGTTGTGTCTTCCGTCCGTTTGCTTCTTTTGCACACCCTGAACCCCCGCCACCTCCACAACCCCTGCATCAGACCAGACCCAGTCCCACTGATCTAGATTTGTCACTCACCTGCAAATCAATGTTCCCTCTATTCCCAACAAGTTCAACCGCCACGTGTCTCAGCTGCACTCTTTGGTTTCAAATACAAACCAAGGGAGTGAAAAGTATGAACTTCAGAATCAAACCAGCTAGACCTCTCATTTTCTAGCCGGTGACCTACACGAGTAACTTAACCTTTCTGTGACTCAGGTTCTTCATCTATAAAATGGAGATGATCGTAGTTATCTACCTCACTGGAAAAAAATGAACAAATCCATGTAATGTGTAAGGACAAGGCCTGGAACACTATACGTACTAGTTATCATAATGATCTGATTGCAAGAAACAGAGACTCAACGAAGCCAGCTAAGATAATAGCAGTTTACCGTGAACACACTGAGGACAAAAAAGGAGACAGGCCCTACCACAGATCCCAGAATAGTAACTATAGTAAAACCAAGCAGTATAGAGACAGTAGCTAGAACCCAGGCAGCACAAGAGGTGTGGGGGAGTGCAAGCTTGGCCTCACCCTGCCTCAGCCTGCTCTGTGTGTATAAGATCTGGTCCCATCTTCTCCAACCCCTATCCCAACAGCTACACCCCATCATTGCGACTGTCATGTCAAAGGCACAGGGTCTTTGTAATACTCTCCACCCTATATATATATATATATATCTCCTGTCTCCTCAACATTACAAATTTTTTAACAACAAACACTTTCGTACTCGCCTAACACCTTCAAAAATGCTAATTCAAATGGAGAGAGACAAGGAGCAAATGGATTGTGAAAGACAAAAATAGCCAAAAACAGCTAATGAGAACAAAAAGAAAAAGACAGCAGCACAAGTGAAAAGCATCTGTAAACTGTAAAAACCTTTGTGAGAGTCAGTTGTGTAGATGACTGTGAACATGAGTCCATGAGACATCTTCAAGAAGCCCCAGGAGAAGAGCTGACCCAGGCAACAGTGTCCGCTGTGGCTGGGACTGAAGCCCGTGGCCAGAGGAGTCTCTGAATGAGAACTTCCTAGAGGCTGTGGTACAAAATGAGCTTCAGGTGTGCTCAAGTGGTGCCTTCAGCCCTGGGCCAAGAGGGCACCTCCCACTGATCCCAGTGTGCTGAGCAAAGTTATCATTTTCCATGAGGCTTCAGGGTGGGAAGGTTTGGGAAACTCTACTTTAGAACAGAGCTCAGCAAATGTTTTATGTAAAAGGTCAGATAGTAAATTGTTTAAGCTCTGCATGCCATACCATCCTTGTAGCAACTACTCCATCACTGTAGTGGGAAAGTAACCATAGATGATAGGAAATAAACAGGTATGGCTGTGTGCCAAGAAAACTTTATTTATGGACAGTGAAATCTAAATTTCATGTAATTTCCATGTGCCACAAAACAGTATTCTTCTTTTAATTTTTTTTGGACCCTTTAAAAACGTAAAAGCCATTCTTAGCTCATGGGCTGTACGAAGACAGACTGATCCACAGTTGCTCTTGGCCATTACCCCATTGTTATCTCTTATCACCTGGTCTAAGCTTCAAGGTCCTCCTGACATTCTACATGGGGACTATGGTTACTGGAATCTCTTCCACTCAACCTTCAATGACTCATAGAACCACCAGGGTCTCAAATAATGCTTTTTTAAAAAATTGTCCCTGGGCCTCTAATGAAACACCTTTGGCAGATCTCAACTGCACCTGGAACAGCCTATCCCACTGTAGGGAGCCCCAGCTGCTGAAAGTTCTTCCTGAGTTGCTGTCCATCTCCCTGACTCCCTCAAGGGCTCCTGGGTCTCCCTGGTGGTATTTGCAGAATTAATCCAGCCCATCTTCCCCATGACAGCTCTCTGTGTTTTTTTAATTATGTCAGGGAAGGAAAAAATGAAAGGAATGGGCTACTCCCATGACAGAAAAATCCATGCTAGGAGAGGGAGTGAACGCAGAGTTTCTGATGGAAAACACACTACTTTTACCTAAACAGTAGCTTCAGAAATAGCCCAGTCCATACCTACCAAGAAGCCAAGAAATGACTTAGGAGAGGAAAAAAGACACTTCCTCAACACCTGGCAGAGAAGGCCCCCATGAACAAACAAAAATAAACAAATAAATGACCATATTTTAGCAGGCCAAAAGAGAATATTCCCATTCTATGACTACTTGTACAGATCACAAAAACTGAACATCTAGGGAGAATAAAATTTAGTAGCCTGAAGAATTAAAATACAAATGCTACGGAGACCAATTGATTCTTTAACAAAATTCTTAATTTCCCTGGAGTTAGACTTCCTTGCCTTATAATAACACATTTACATGAATAAAAAAATAAGGAAAGTGACTACTGACTGCCTACTAGGCATGAGGCACTTTCACATGCATCACCTCCTTTACCCCTCATGACGCACCCACTACAGACACCATGGCCCTCCAGATGAGGTCACCCAGACACAGGGGAGGTGGGGCTCCCGGTTTCAAACTCAGATCCATTCAACCTTAAAGCTCAGGTACTTTCTGCTGCACAAGATATGAAACTCTGCTGATCCCATTCTCTTATGGATTATGAAATCATTATGAAATGATCCACGATCCAAATCATTAGAGAAAATGCCTCTAAAATGCCTCTGAATTGAAGAAGGTAAGAAATGATACAAACCAACACAGGAAAATGAGTTTGTAGGAAACACACATCCATACTAAATAGGCTTGGGATTTTATCCTACTTCATACATAAATACAAAATTATTTGACTTAGTAATATGCAAAACAGCTAGCACAGCACCAAATAGGCACCCCCTTCAAAGAAAATGCACATCCCCCACTTAAAAATCTAGGAAAATTAATAGAAGCCACTCCAAAATAGTTCAAAAAACCAAAAATGGTTCGAAAAATAAAGAATCCTATTGCAGTTTTACTTCTCGTCTTTAAGAACTTCTTATATATATATCCCTTTAAAATAATTTTTGGAGACCAACTCACTCTGGCAAAATACTGAGAGTGATATAATATATTATGTCTAATTTCTTCTATTAGCTTTGATCTGTGAAACTAAGTTGTTGATTCCTTTCTAAAAAGAAGAGTCAAAACTTGGTCTGAAAGGTTCTAGCATCTTTTCCTTTGCAAATATCTAATATTTTATCATTTTTTAAATGCTTTTGAACATATTTCCTTCCTTCATCCTTACAGAACCCCAGGTAACAGGCAAATACAGATGGCTACCAACTTGCAATGATTTCACTTACAAGGCTATATGCATTCAGTAGAAACTACACTTCATGGACCATACAACCATTCTGTTTTTCAGTTTCAGTACAGTATTCAATAAATTACATAAAGATATTCAACCCTTTATTATAAAACAGGGTTTGGGTTAGATGATTTTGCCCAACTGTAGGCTAACGAAAGTGTTCTGAGCACATTTAAGATAGGCTAGGCTAAGTTATGATGTTTGGTAGATTAAATGCATTAAATGCAAATTTTCAACTTATGGTAATTTCAACTTAATGATGGGTTTGTCAGGATGTAGCCCCATTGTAAGTCAAGGGGCATCTGTGCTGTTACTCCCATTTTTTTCCTCTTACAAATATGCAAAAGAAGTTTCACAGAGTTTTTAAGAGGGCTGTCCAAAAGAAGTGACAGAAAAACCAACTCAAACTAGTCTAGGCATAATAAAGGATTTAGAATGGTTTCTAATCTATAAGGTCTAGGGGTACATCCACCCTCAGGCAAGGTTTGATCTGGGTCCAGAAGATGGCCTGGACACTCTCCATCTCTCAGCTGCACTCTTATCCATACTGACTTCATTCCCAGATGCCAGGCAGTGGCGAGACAGCTGCTAGGTTGGATGTAGCTAGGATGGGTGCAGTTATATCCTCTAAGGTTCAAGGCCAGTGGAAAAGAACACAGGTACCTGTCTTAACAGTCCCTACAAAAGTCTTACCATTTCATATTGGCTCTGACTAGATTCACGTGCCCACCCCAAAGCCAATCACTATGGTCAGGAATAACCTGAGTCATATGCCTCACCCTGAAGCCCTGCACGGGATCATTTTTACCAAAGTCCACAGGCTAAAAGGGTGAGTACAAGTATGGGTCCCTCGAGGAAAACTAAGCACAGTGAATAAATGCTAACTTAGAAAACTAAGAGATGCCCAGTACAGACTAAGTGACTTGCCCAAAGTCACACAGATTCTAAGAGACAAAATCAATACTCAAACACAAATCTTCTGGGACCAAGTACTCTAAAAATAGTGGCAAATTGTTTTAAAATACACAAGTGAATCACAAACAGTCCTCCAAACTGAATCTCTTGGTCATAGGTAACAGTCTAAAATATTTAAGACTGCCTACAGGACTACAGAGAAAGCCGTGTTCCTTTTACAAAATAGAAAGTTTGTAAAATTAAATAAGGTTACTGTTATCAAAATCAAAACCCCTGTATAGTTCTAAATGGTTCCTCATCATCTGGAAAGTCAGAATATTGTACTCAGAAGTAAAAAGGAAAAGCTTTTTGACCTATTTTTGTCCCTACAATAATGTAAAGCACCGAATCCTATTTATTAAGTACCTTCAATGCATGCTATTGCACTGGCTATTTGCAACTCTAAAATGACACCTATTATTCAGTTAGAGATTAGAATCTCAAGCAGTAGGGTGGTTTTTAATAAAAAATAAAATTAAAAATAGATGTGCCGTTGCCTTTTTAATGAAACCAGTAGCTCTGCTGGCTTAGAGGGGAAATGACATATTTCCTGGGATTTTTATATATTGATCTGAGCAGTGTTAGTAAAAAAAAAAAAAGAAAAAAGGTACCAATATTCATATCTTCAGCAACTGCTTCTCATCTAGCCACACATACCATCTCCCCAAGCTCTCTACAGTGGGCTTAGGCAGCTAGCACACACTCTTGTGCCAAACCACAACAAACCCTCTGAAACCTAACACACACAGGTGTCACGGAACACCAGGTGCAGCCTGACAGATGTGTGCCAAACAAGGAAATAATCAGCCCAGTGCTGCCCAACAGAACTTCCTGCAAAGACGCATACGCTCTACATCTACACTCTCCAACAGGGGGGCCACTTGCCAAATGAGGCTATTGAGATTGAGCAACTGGATTTTTAATTTTATTTAATTTTAATTCATTTAAAGTAGCCACAGGTAGCTAGTCACTACTGACCTGGAGGACAGCTGAGATGTCACCCTTGAGAGTTTCTCCAGCACGTCGCCTATTGCTCTCTCTTGCTCACACTGCCTATCCTAGCACAAGCAAACCACCTGCAGTCCTCCAAGGAGGGCATCTGTTTTGGGTCTCTGGGCTCCAGAACATGGTGTTCACTTGGCCCTGAATTTCCGTTCTCGAAGACTGCAGGGCAGACTCCTTTTCATCCTCACAGCACAGCCCAGGCGTCTCCTCTCCTGTGAAGCCTTCTCAACGTTTCCTTTCTATCCTCCCTACCCATGAGTGGGTCCACTCTCCTTCTCCACTGCCTCTGTGTGCATGCATATCTCTGTGGCTGTGTTCACTATGCTGCAATGGGTTGTGAGTCTGTCCCCTCCACAGTGGAAGGCAATAGAGGATGGTGCTAAGAATAAGCACTTTGCAGACAGCTGCCTAGCATTAAATCGTATCTCCAGCACTTACTACTACCTCTATGACCTCGCACAAGTTAGATGATCTCTATGAGCCTCAGTACCCTGTCTGTAAAATGGGGTTACTAATGGTAATCCTCCTTTATGGCTGTTGCCAGGACTAAATGACCAAAGACAGGTAAAACATTAGCATGATGCCTAGCAAGGAGCAGAAACTCAAAAAAATTGATCTCTTACGTGTTATTTTTCATTGTATTATTAGACTGTGTATGTTTAAGTACAGACTAGATCTTAGCCATCCCTGTAACTCAGAGTTGTAGTATATAGTAGGTGCTCATTAGAGATTAAAATTATTAATGATGCCTCCAGTGGATAGATGCCAGTCCTGACCTCAGTTCTAGTAATTCTCCATAATACCAGTCTTACTTAAAAGGTCAAACTAAGAAACTAAAAAGATGTCTCAACAGAGGTTGATGGAGGAAGAGTGGTGAGGTCACAGAAGGCCCCCAGACTTTGTGGGGCTTATTCAAACTGCACCCAAGCCCACCACCACCCTCCCCAGAGCTCCCACCACTGCCCCAACCCTGGCCAAATCTCTACCAAAATGTTACTAATGAAAATAAGCCTTATCCTGCAGGTTTTGGTGCAGTAAAATGAGTTTAAGGACCACTAGTCTAACGTGACCATAAGAGAATGCACACATAACTCAGCTCCCACAGTCTGTTCCCAGAACCTTCCCTCCTGCTCCTAGCTTACCCATCCCCCTCCTTTCCCAGGCAGCTATCTGGATAAGGGAGGGAAATCCTCCAATTTACAGAAACAGACTTGCAACCCTGGATTCTAGTTGTGCTCTATGGCTGCAGTCCCCAATCGCCGGGCTGTGGCCCGGTACCAGTCCGTGGCCTGCTAAGAAGACAGAGCCACATATCACCACCTGAGCTCTGCCTCCCCCCACCCCCCCACCCCCCATCCATGGAAAAATTGTCTTCCATGAAATCAGTCCCTGATGCCAAAAAGGTTGGGAACCGCTGCTCTACGTTGTCCCTGGCCCTGAAAGATAGGATATCTCCTGAGACCCTCCAAGGCTTCTTGGTTTTATTGAAGGCAAATAAAGACAAGCAGCAGGTGAAACAAGCATTAAAAATGATTAAGTGTTCAATATACAGGCTTTCCAGCCCAGGTAGAGTCCCAACAAGACTGTCTGTTTCCCAAATTCAATGTCTTCCTCCTGCTATGCCACTCCCTGGCACAGGTGCTCAGCCAGGAGTTTAGTAAAAGAGCAAGCAGGGAGCTTGCAGCTCGCACCAAGTGCATCTCCAATGGGGTTCTCCCTTGGGCGCTTTGAAGAAAATGATTTCAGCACAGCTTCCACTTAGGGGGATGAGGTAGCACTGGAAACCAGAATGCAGGTAATCTACCTTCCTTAGGAACCCTGTGCAATGATTCAAGGATGAGCACAACAGAGTAGTGCGAGGAACAGATGCCAGGGGTCTGGGGATTGGCAATTTGCCTGCTCTGTGAACTTGAATATATCACTTTCCCTCTGTGGGCTTTAGCTTACTTGTTTAAAAAATAAGAGAGTAGTTTCCAAACTTTTTTTTTAAATAGCAAACCTCCTTTTTGTCCCAAACAAAATCTTTTGGGGAAACTCCAAGATCTAAAACATATAGGTGAAGTGGCCGCGATTGAAATGCACTTGCAGGATTGTGAATTCCCACTTACCTGGGTCTCTCCCCCTCACCTCCCCCAGCCCCTGGGAAACTCAGAATCCTAGAGGTTCAAGGAATGGTGTTAGGGAACTAGATCACCTTTCTAATATCACACCGAGTCGAAACATTTCCGGATGTCACTTATAACGGACCTCACAATGCCCACCTTCAGGGAGTGGCTAAGAAATAAGCTAGATCATTATTTTAAAATTTTATTACAAAAAATGTTAAACAAATTCAAAAGAAGAGAGTCCCTATATATCTATGACCCAGTGTCAACAGTTATCACATCATTGCCAATCCTGTTTCATCTCTGCCCTACCCATTCCCTGTAGCCCCCTACTCCCCCCACCCCACCTAACATTTTGAAGCAAATCCTCAATATGCTATCATCTTAGTCATAAATATTTCAAAATCTTTGCCTTTTAGATAAAGATTTTGAAAAACTAAACCTCAATTTTACTACCACACTAAGAAAAAAAAATAACATTAATTCCTTAACACCATCTGACCTTCACAGGCCACTGGCTCCATCATTTCCCCCTTACAATTTACTTGAAGAGCTGAGTTGTTTTTCTATAGAGTGTACCACTGCCTGAATCTTCACGACTGCCCTTCTATTTGTGATTTAACGTGTGCCTCTGCCCTCCATATTTCCTGTGATTTCATAGCTGGATCTAGGCAGATTCAAGTTCCATCAGGAGGCACATAACATATCGTTGTTTCTCTTTTATGACGTTGGCAGCCATTGATTAACGCTTTCTTTATTAGAGTGATTACTTGTCAGCTTCTTATCCATCTTCCAAAACATTTCATGCACATACAAATATATAACGTTGTATCTTCCTATTTTTACCCAAATTGCATTAAACTCTATCATTGTTCTGAAACTTTTCATTTGATGACATGAAATTACTAATTAAAAAAAAATTCAGAATTCCATAAGATATGCCTCACATATTGACAATATTGAATATAGTTGAAATTCTAACAGTTCAGGAGACATGTGTCCAGAGTGGTGCTTTATACACAGCAGGTGAATGATAAATACTTGCTGAATAAATAACCAGTACCATTAAATCGGTCAGCGTCTGAGTAGTGGCATAGTACGAACTGACCCGCACAATGACTCCACCAGATGTACCATGCGATACACTCAAGTCTTCTGAAAATCCCAAACACCCTTCTTCTCAGATTATAAACTAGAAAAACCCAAACAATTCCTGTTTGTCGCCATTTCACATTCTGTCTTATTTTTTAAACAACTGCCTAAAACCCCAGCATGCCTCCCTCTTGCACTGCCTTAACTTGCTTATTCCTCACCGTCAGTTTTCTCCTCCCTCCAAATAGCTTCAGTATAAGCCACAGCCCCGGATCAAAAATCAAACCGGCAATTCCTGCCACCCCCACCAATGCTAACTGCTGGTTACGGAACTGACAGCCCGTTTCGATGTTGCCAGAGTCTTAAGGACCCCAAAATGATCAATGTCACCATTCTGCTTCCGGACTAGGAGCTTAATGTGTGAAAAGCAGTGACTCCCTGTAGTCAATTAATAGCTCCATGAAAGAAGCCAGAGACAGGAGCAATCAAAACTAAAGCAGACAACATATTTTAAGTCCTCGGTAGGTTTTGTTTTGTTTTGTTTTCCCTTACTAGAATGACGCTGCGGATGCGGTTCTCTGCTGTGAAAGCTCAGAATATAAACAAGTAAGTGTTTATCAGGAAAAGACTAATTGAAAACCTCCCACCCGGGTCAGCCATCCCAATATTCTTCCCTTAAATCTAGTGCACACTGTGTAGAAGGGTGAGAACAAGGTGGCAGGTGAGTGGTTTTTAAACCAGGCTCACGGGCCCAAGGAGGCAGCAAGGGAACAAGGGCAGGCGCTAAGAGCTTTCGGCCAGCACCTCTACTACTCTCCCCACCCCACCCCCACTGGCCCTTGAATTACTCTGAGTAAAAGTCATTCCCTCCACCATTAAAGAAGAGAAGGAAAGACACCCACTATAACCTGTCCCCACGCCAAGAGCCCACCACGCTTGAATCAAATTCTGCCTTTGCCAAAAAAGGGAAGGGGCCTATTCCTGAAGCTACATTGAGACAAAGATGCCCCACACTTCTTGCACACTGCCAGGCACTAGGCCCAAAAATCCTGGTAGTTTCACCAAAGGCATGCCTACCCCCGCCCCCGTTACAGACCCCTCACTCTGAATAAACTGGTATTCAGTTAATCACTCAAGACAACTCCCTTCATTTCATCCCAGAGGGACTTTAAGGCAGAGGGACGTGGGTGGGCCCAGGTTCTTGACCCATCCATAACTAGTCCTGGGCAAATATTCTCCTGAGATGCCTCTTCTGGCCTCTGAATTAGAGGACCATATTCACTACTTCTTAGGACTTCTGGAAGGATTAAAAAAAAAGCTAATTGCACAATGAAGGCGAATTCCTTTCTCCTCCATTCCACCCCAACCCCTCTCACACATGAACATGCGTCCATGTTCTTCATCTGCACCTACCACTGAGGACAGCTGGCGGTCCATTCAGACACCTGCTCTGTCCCAGGGACCCTGCATAGAAAGATGAGCAGGGTATAACCTCTACATCCTTGTGCCACTTCTGGTCTAAGGACAATGGTATGTCATCAATCTCATCACTAGCAATGCCTTTGCCTCCCTGAGTCACCCCACGATGGAATGCGGCATTAAAACAAACCTGTCCCCTCGACTCCAGGCCCAACTGACACACAGGCCCACTTCACAGAACATCTCAACCACCTGGGTGGGCTTGGTAAGCAAATTCTGTTTGTAATTGATAAGCAAATTCTTTGGGGTGGAGAATCAGTGCCTCTCCACCTCACCTCCTGGCACCCCACCAAATTCACCATAACTTCACTAGCATCCATGTATCCCAGAGGATACGAGTCCTGGCGGGCGAGGGCAGGAGCTCCAGCGTACTGGAACAGACTCAAATTCGGACCACAATCTTCAAACAAGGGATGGAATACATTATTAACAGGTAACACTTACTGATATGTATGGCCTGGACTAGGCACCAGGCTAAGAGTCTTAAATATATTAATTCCTTTAGTTCTTATTACAACACTGTGCTGCAGGTAGTTGTTATCCCAAGTTTCCACATGAAGAAGCACAAAAGCACAAAGAGGTTAAGTAACAAGTCCAGGGTCACATGGCTGGTAAGGGGCAAAGGTACGATGGGCGCCCAGGTAGTCAGGCTCTGTAGCCTGAGGTCCTGGTCAAAAAAAAAGTCAAAAGAGGACCGTACTTCTGCAGAAGAAACTGCCACTGACCAAAAGCACAGATCAGGAGAAAAATCATGTTAAGTCTCTGGACTGAGGATCAGAACACCCAAGCTCTGACTCAGACCCCAGCACTGCGGCCTTCAAACAGGGACTTCACCTCTTTCGACCTCTACTTCCCATCCAAAAGATGAGTTTCCTAGATGATAGCTCTCATATCCTGGGATTATCTGCAAGGAATCCAGGGAGCAGAGTCTTAAGACTTCGCCACTTAAGGTCAGAAGGACCTAGTTCTGCTGTGGGCTGGGAGACCGGCTGGTTGGTGACTGTGGGTGGGTAATGCAGACTCTATGTCTCTGCTTCCTCATTTGCAAAGGGGGATGACAACGAATTTGTTGCAAGTACTAAATGAGCTAATGCACACAAATGCTGAACACAGTGTCTGGCATATATCAAACACCCCCAAGAAATGGCAGATAGTGGTATTATTGTTATTACCATTATTATTATTATTATGACCTGAAATTCCACAGAAGGAAATCTTCCCTCCTTCAATACAGGTAGACTTTATAACCTTATTTGGACGGATAATCTGGCTAATACATTTTCCAATTTAAATCCTTGAACAACTAAGTCTGATTCAGAGCGGGGGGGATAAGGCAGATGGTATAAAGGCAGCAGCTGGATCCTGGGCCCCTCATCTGGTGGGGGGAGGGGTCCTCCTGGCCCCCTCCTTATTATAATTCACCCCTGCCTCGTCTATGTGCCCCCCCACCACATTCCTGCTCCCAAGACTCTTCAAGTAACCTAAAGGGTCTCTTAAAAATATACCACCCCCCCCAGCAAGCCTACATCTACTGAATGATAAAACAAGGTTCCTATGGCAACCATCCTTTCTAAAGTTTGGGTGGTAGGAGACCGAGAGGGATCATTTAGCACCTGGCTTATGGGTGAAATGCCTTGAAACGGCATGTTATTTGTTTTTTTCCTCCACGATTAGAGCAAGGCCTTACACTTTTAGAGCACACGACTGTTTATAAGGTGTTTTCACATAAGTTAACTACTATGTGAGATAAGGAGGAGAGATTATCGACCTTTTTTACAAGTTAAAAATCTAACAACTGGAGTTGTTGAGAGCTCCTATGTCATAAAACCAGGATAAGACCTTGGGTCTCCTGACTCCAAAACCAGGGCTCTCCTCAAGACTGCCATGTCTCTCCCAGTCCTACCTTCTTCTCCATCACCCCAACCTGCTAGGCTTTCTCCTTCTCTCGAATCCCAAACCCCAAGGCTCAGAGACCCCAACCCTTGCATTTTTGCCTTCCATCACATCCTTGTTTGTTTCAACAACCACCAAGTGTGTGTACGATTTAGCTCTCCAATTAAACTGTGTGCACATCTATTCAATATCATTCAGCTAATAATAATAACCTACACATTTCTATAGTGATACCTCATACACAGTTTCATTCACCATGAGACCACACCTGCGGTCACACAAAGTTGGGTTTATGGGCTCACTGCAACAAGGGAGATGCTACACCATGGAGAATCACAGATGCCTCAGTAAGAGGATGTTAGGAGAGCTCGTTACACATTTGGACTGTGTTCAGTGATTTAGGGGAGGGTTCAAGGAAGTGTACTTTTGCTCTGGATTGGGTGCTATCATGAGGCAGAAATTCTATGACCAGGTAGTTCTTAATTTTTATCTAAAAGGCAAGAGGAACAGAGCAGGGTTAAAGCTGTCACTGGTAAAGAAATGGTCATCTGTGTGAGCTGAGAGAGGGGAATATCTGGTCGTTTTGGTGGATTGCAGTGTTCTTGTTTTTATCTGTGCTCAGTGTTGATTAAGGAGTGGTCTTGTTTTTGTCTTGTTCTATCACCAATATAGAGTGGCCCTGCCCCACATCAGTATCCTGTGAAACTATTTATTACCAATAAGAGAACGCCAGGCCCAGCTATCAGAGCTGCTGGCTCTGAGCTGACAGCAGGCAGAAGCTGCTGGGGTTTTTGTTTCTTTTTCCCCTCAGTAACTTTTTCACTCATTCTAATACCTGTCTGTGTCACACAATGTCAAGGGGGTCTGGGTGCAAGATAAAAACAGATCCTATCCCTTAATGAGGTTACAGTCCAGTGAAGGTAACATTCGTTTTATGTTTATAAAAAGCAAATATAATAAATAGAAGACTAAATCGTATAGTCTGTTAGAAGGTGATAAGCGCTATGGAAACAAAGACAAGGTGGAGAAGGGTAAGGGTACTGGGAATGCCAGGTGACAGTGGCAGTGGTAAGCAAGGTGGCCAGGCGAGCCTCCACCATGTGCAATTTAAACAGTCTGGAAGGAAATGGAGAGGGTGGGCAGAACAAAGCCATCCAAAGAGATGCACCACTGTCTCATTTCAGAAACGAGACAACTAGACTCGGAGAGATTGAGGAACTTGTCCCAGACCTCACTATCCGATGGTAGAACCAGGTAGAACCTGGGTCTCCAGACTCCCTGCCACAAGCTTCCTTTCCTATAAGGGACTGGATATAAGGTGCTTCTGTGCAGGACTGACTCCAGAGACAACTCCAGACACACGGGCTGAAGTGTGAGCTCTGAAACCAGAAAGAACTTTCTGATCACACACAGGTTTATGACATGTTTATATATCCATACCGACCTGCTAAGTGATCCCAAGAGGTCCAACCATTATCGTCATTCCACAGAGGGGAACGTTAGGATGGGAACACTCAGGTCCCTTATGCAATAGCCCATAGATAGTAAAAGGCAGAGTTTATTGTCAAACCAGGGCTGCATAATTTCATAGCTCTAACTGTTACGTAAAACACCGCATGGCAGTATGATGTTTATATGTATTAATAGCATATAAACCCCTAATAATATCTATTTTACAAATAGTTGTGAGGCTTAAATAAGTATGCCTACATATTCCTAGGATAGCAAGGACATAAAAAAATGCCGGTTCCTTTCCCACACGTGCAGAGTTGGAAAGAGCTTAGTGCCAAAAGCACACCACGAGAACAGGGACGTTGTCGTCTGTTTGCCCTCTGCTGTATCCTCAGAACCTGCCTCAGGGCAGGCACTAAATAAATATTCACTGAATGGATGGATGGATAGAAGGATGCGAACTCTTTCTTCTGCTCTTTGTTCTCAATATGCTAGGGGTCCCCAAGAACACCTCTCAGTTCAGCTGTGGACAAGAGAAAGCAAGTGTGAAAGTGAAACTGCTCTCAGCAGGTCCCAGCTGAGTCCCTCCTGGGCAGACCCGCTGCTGCTGCTGCTGCTGCTGTGGGCCAGATGCCCAGACAAGACAGCCTCCCTGGGCAGTTCTTTCAGATGCTGAACAAGATAAGCTGCCTCTTAGGGATTAAGAAGTCTATCTACCAAAGTAATCTAGAATTGGCCCCAAAATCCATTTTTACCAAAAACATAAAATAAAATGAGTATCACATTCGAGTGGCTAGCATACTGCAAAGTCAGAGTTGATGGATGCAATTATTAATGTGCTTTTAAAAAAAAAAAGGACCTTGTCCTGAGCACACAAGACAAGCCCTGAAGGATTGCTCAGGAAGCTTTGTTAAATATAAAACAAATTCTAAAATAAAAGTGTCTATTAATTACTTTAGCAGTTGATAGCAAAAACAACAACAAAAAAAATCTTGTCCTGGGAGCATCGGTTTCAGTTTCTGAGCTCTGCAGCCCCTTTTTATAGCTGCAGGGCTGACCTTTCCCCATCTGCTCACATCAGCCCTCTCCATCATGAGTCTGATTTTTTAAAAATACAAAGTAAATCCCCCAGTGCTCTAATCAAGCTCCCTTACTCACTTGAAGGGTAACCTTCATAGAAAAGAGGCCACTTGATAAATTCCAGGAAAGTAAAAATAAAACATAATGGAAAAGATCGTCTAATCATCGAGGCTAATTACAAAGGAAGAGTAAATCACTTTTTTCTCCCCAAGTGTCTCTGGTTTATTAAAAAAAAAAAAAAAAAAGACCAATCTAACAAAGACATCCAGTGTTACTGGTCTGAATAAGAACAGAAGGAATCTTGGGGGAAGCAGTTGCTACTTATAAAACCAAGGAGGTTAGCTTTGGAAATAGTTATTCATAAATTCATTGGTGATATATTTAAATATATCCAACACATCAACTAGATACAAGAGCCTGGGGAAGGTGCTGTGGGGGTACCATGTTGAACACAGTGAGGCTCTGCCCTCTGCAATACCCTGATCGCCGTATTGCAGAAGCCAAGACGCGGCACCACAGGGCACTCAGAAGAGAGGGGTACTTTCTAGCCTAGGAGGCTCGGGGAGTCTTTCTGGAGAAGGTGGTGTTTAAGCTGGGCCTCGAAAGATGGGTGGAGGGGTGGAGTAGGAAACTGAGAGGACCCTAACCATCTGCTGGCCGCTCCATCTGCCTCCTCCCTGCCCAACACAGAAAGAATCAGGCAAGAGGCCTGAGAGGACAAAGGGCCAGTCGTTCCTCACCAAGGCTGTGCGCCATGAGCCCCTGGACCCCGGTTTTCAGAATGCATGTGCCAAGCTCCAGCCAAGGTGGCAGGAATCAGAATGTCAAGGGCAGGGCTTGGTCCTCCCTGTGCTTTTGGGAAAGGCCCCCAAGGAATTCCTGAGTGGCCCTCTCACCACAAGAACCACAGGTTACCACCATTACCTTATTTTTCACAGTGGGACAAATGAGGCTTAGAGAGGGGATTTCTCACTTATTCAGCCCTTCAGTGAGTATTTACTGGGTACCAACCCCAGGATACGACAGTGAGTAAAACAAAAATACCTGCCCTTATTACACATTTTTGCCCACTGAGTCCTTGCCGTGACACCCTGGGGGACTGATTACTGTCATCCCCTCCCGCACCCCCCTTTTTTTTAGACAAGGAAACCAAAGCATAAAAGGCTAAAAGAACACAAATAATCATTGATGGAGTCGGGATTGAGTCCTCGCCTTCTGAAACACGCTCCCACTTCAGCGCAGCTCACCGAGGGCCCCCAGGCACCCAGCCCTGTGCTGGCACCTGGGTGATGAGTACGTACAAAAAATGGACTCTGACCTCAGAAAAGGGGGACGGGGGGGGCAGTGGAAGAGAGCTTCATGTCAGACTGCCACTAAAAACATTCCAGAATGTTCCATGCACAGAGTCCAACCAGACTGCCAAATCGTGGCTCTGTCTAGACTGGCCCCTGTGTTCCTCTGGAAATGTTCTCCGCCCAGACGGCCACACAGCCCTTCACAGAAGGGGCCAGAGCCGTTCCTTACAGAGTGAGCTGGGTGGCGGGTCTAAACAGCCACTTCCCCCTCGGAGCCTTAGTGAGGTCCGAATTAAGAGGCTGAAATGAAGCCTCCAGGTTTCCCCAGCCTCTAGGAGTGATAAATAGAGAGATTTACTGATCACCAGCAAAGAGAACATGACAGAGAGAAAACCACACCAGAACTTCGAATTAGAAACCGTTTCTAGGTCCCCATGAAGAAGCCACTGTATCTCCTTGGGTGGAAGAGCCAGAGCAGAGCCCCAAACTCAGAGGAGGGGGACACCAGCCCTAGGCTTGGGTTTCTACTTTTTGCCGTGTTAAGCAAGTTACTTCAGCACGATCGCCCAGATGATAAACGGCAACTGGCAAAAGTTTCTGTGAGTATTTAATACAAAGCTTTGAAAATGCTGCACATCTTACCTGGCACACGACAGGTGCTCTACAAATGGCTGATGCATCTGAATGTGTTTCTTACTGTAGTTTCTGAAAAACAGACAAGGCTCCTTTAAGGTTAGCTGTCAGATGAGCTCGTCTGTCATTACCTTTTCTTATCCCCCTTCCCTCAACTTTTGTTTTGCCAAAAGCAAGCAGAAAAAGCTAATATAACATCTTGAAGCCAAGGTTCATGGGGCAGATAGCACGGTGGCCTCTGGGAGCTCACGTGCCTCTTTTATTCTAAGCTGGAAGCCAAAAGGAATATATTCTCCTGAAGGGCAGGAGAAAATCCATTATGAGCTTTTGATACCTAACTTGTGAGGAAGCCCCAAAAGGCCAGAATTCAAAAGATGTGAGCAATAAATATTCCCAATGGACATTCAACTATAAGAAATGATGCAGTCAGAAAAAGATATAGCTAAATCACATGTTCAATCGCAGTAAGTTCCCTAGGAAAAGCACTAAAGAAATACTTACTGAAATTTTTCTTGTAGTTGTTTATAGGTAAATGTTAGCAATTAGTAATTAATGCTCTCCTAAATAAACAAAATGCTTAAATAGAAAATGATGATCGATTGATCAGACAGAATCTCTGGCATCTCACATAAGAGATCTCACCTTTAACACCGCAAAACCTATCACTGCTATCCACTTATCAGGACCTGGGCTTGAGAAAAAGCGAATAGCCCAAGGGAGCTAACCTTGCAAACTCAAACCTGTATCATGACAATAATGTATTGCTCTACCTGCTAATTTTGGAAAGGCATCTCAAGATAGTCATTTCTAAAATATGAAAACAAAGACAAAGGCTTTGGAAGTAGACTCTGTAGACAAAGAAAGTACACTTTGGAGAAATAATGGGCACCAAAAGGACACAAACAAAAGGCCTTCACCTCACATTGCAGCCTCTGGTCGTATAAACTGGGTCCCCGCAAGCACTGGGAGTAGTGCTCTCTGAGCGGGGACTCAGAAAAAGGTGCCTGCTCAATGGGTCCAAAGCAGTGTTGGGCTTAATAAGGAGCACATTAATGTAAAATTCTTTTCCTAGAGCTAGAGGAACCTTAGAAGTAAAAAGAAGTCAGAAGTTGAGTACCAAATAGAGACCTGAGTTTAAATCCAGCCGTGACCTGGTTCTCAACTGATTAATAAAATCAACAATATGTAGCCAAAAGGTGGAAGCAGCCCATCATGGATGGTTCAATAAGGACATGTCCATCAACAGATAAAAAAACAAACAAATGTGCTGTGTGGAGTATACATACAATAGAATATTACTCAGCTTTAAAAATGAAGGAAATACTATCACATGTTACAACACGATGAATCCTAAGGACATTATGGTTACTGAAACAAGCCAGTCGCAGAAGGACAAATACTGTATGATTCCACTTATATAAGGGACCTAGAGTAGTCAAATCCATAGAGAATGCTGGTTACCAGGGGCTGGGATAGGAGGGAATAGTTATTGTTTAAGGGGTGAAAAGTTTCAGTTTTGCAAAATCAAAAGTGCTGGAGATCCGCCGCACAACAATGCAAATGTACTTAACGCTGCTGAACGGGACACTGAACGATGGTTAAGATGGTAAATCTTATGTTATGTGTATTTTTTAAATCATTAAAATGATACCTAACCCCAAAGCTTGAAACAAGATTTAGATACGGTACCGTGCACAATCTAAACATAGGACCTGGCACACGGTTAAGTGCTCAAATAGATGTTTGTTTCTCCCACTGTCTTCATTTTCAAAGGAATAAATAAAGCAGTGGCCAGAGAAGTTAAGTGTGTGGAGGAGTAACTCTAGCAGTTAGGAACTCCGGACTCACCATATCCTGGTTCAAAACTGGTTTCTCTAGTAAACTGCAAGCTAGGCCTGAGGAAAGTCCCCTAACCTCTCCAGTAGCTTACGATGCAGAATCGCACCTCGGAGGGGGCTGTCCTGAGGATGAATGTGTGGCCAGCACTTAGGAAAGTGCTTGGTCCACACTAACCCAACCTCAGTGGTATCACCAGGGCAAAGTGGGGACAAAACCAACATGTCTGGATTACCAGGCCACTGCCCTGACCCTCCTCGGGCTAGGCCATGGCTCCAGCAACAACTGCAATGATACATCCACCTGCAAGCAGCAGCCTGCACGGGGGCCCCTGTGGGGCCCTGCCAGCCCGAGGCCTCTCTGCAGACCTGCTGCTCCACCGCCGTGGCCGTGACCCACACACTCGTATCCACGCACACTCAGCAAGGCCCCTGGAGTGTGAGGCCTGCACTCCTGGACGCTCTCTCTACAGAACCTTCATCCCGAACTCTCAGGGCAGACAAGGTTCCAAAGCCTCTTAGGCAGCCTCCGTCTCGGACACCTCTCCTGTTTCCTCCTTTCCTTCCATCCTCCTTATTCCCATCTGTGCATCAAGGAAAAGGTCAGCAAGCACAGCCCCATCTTGGTATTCTCAACAAAGCTGCGCGTTAAAGGGAAACTGACATCTGTATGGAGATAACAGCTAAGTCGTTTCTCCCTCCATTAATCTGATGGCTGAGCGCAGCCACCACCTGGGCTGAGGAGGTCAACCTTCACTAACACCTGCTCCACAAAAGGGACCAAGCCCTGAAACTCTGCTGGCTGTTCCCCCATGCCCACCCTTCACCCTCCTACACACACACACCCTTAGCCCACATCAACAGCAACAACACAAGAAATTGGGAGCAGCAAATGGCAGCATGTGGTCACAGAACAAGTCAGACCTGGGCTTGGATCCCTTGGACAAGCAATTAACCTTGCTAAGCCTCAGGCTCCTCACCTGCAGAATGGTCAGGCTGATACGCCTGGCCTCTCGATATTGCAGTGAGGATCCTCAATTGTCAAATCCAAAGACCTCTCCTACCTTACGTTTGGTGCCCCTGGGGGGCCACCCCTGCCCCTGAGCACTTCACTCCTGTCCCACCAGCTCTCGCACCAGCAAATAAACGCTCTGGCTGGGATTACGTAACTCACTTCTGCTCACCACTCTTCAGCCAGAATGAGCCACATGGCCCTACCAAGGAGCAGGGAAGGGTGACAGTCCTGTGTCCCCAGAAGAAGAGAACTGGATTTGGGTGAGAACCAGCAGTTTCTAACATAGACACAGTCCTCTGTCCTCAAGAACTCACAGACAGTGAAGGAGATGAGCCACAGAAACCCCCGAGAAGAAAACATCGTGGAAAAGGCTGCAGCAGAAACTCACACAAAGCTCACGGGAGCAGAGAAGACTCTGCTCGCTCTGCCTGGGCGCCCGTGGTGGAGGGGTGCACATCATCAGGGAAGGCTTTGCTGAGTGGTGATCCCCAAACAACGTCTGAACAGTGCAGAGGAACTTCCCAGGGAAGGGGGTTTGCAGCAATCACTGGGCGGTAGCCTCAAGACGGCTCCTGGCCTTGAATGACACTGCAGTCTTGTCTTGTCCAGTGTCGAGGTTCATGACCAGATCATGAACTCACTCAGAGCGGGTCTAACCTGACACAGTGACTGCCAGGCAGAGGCACCAGGACAACAACAAAGCAGCTCAGTGCCAGCCAGACACCTGGGTCCCAGGACAGGCAGTGTGGGTTCAGATCCCAGCTCTGTTGCATGTCCTCAGAGGCTGGCAGGATGCTGTTTGTGGGCCTGATGTTGTAAAATATATGCTCTTTTGACGAGAGCTGTGTTTTCATTAACACGACAAATCTATTAACAAAGAAGGGGCAGTCCGTGGTCAAAAAATTGTTACCAGTTATAAAAAACAGTCAAAACAATATTGATGATTAATGTTACTATTATCCCTACAAATCTATCTTAGAGGTAACTGAGTGCTGACCACATGCCAGGCTTTACCTGAATAATCTCCTTTAAGCCTTTTTAATCCTAAAAAATATTATTGTCCTATTTTATAGATGAGAAAACCAAGGCACAGAAGTCAACTAAGTTGCCCAGGATCATGGGAATGTGTTCCAGAATGTGGAAGCCTCGGCGGGGAATTCACCGTTCCCACCTCTCCGTGTCGCATTGTGGAAGACGGGAACACAGGCGCCAACAGAGCAGGGTTCAAGTCTCAGCTCTGCCACTCAGTCACTGTCTGGTCTTGGGTGTGCCACCTCCGTAAGCCTCACTTCCCTCACTTCTGAAGTGGAGACTAATATAGCCTCATCAGGCAACTGAGACAATTAAAGTAACACGAGAAAAGCACTTGCCACAGAGAAGCTCTCAATAATGCTGGTATCTGTACTTCCTTTGGTGGTAGAGGAGGTCCCAGCCCTCTCAGTTTGCCCAGCGGCCTCCGGTCTCACCACTGGGGACGGGGCGGTGGCGGGGGGGGGGGGACAGGGGACAATGCCTGAACAATGCCATCCCCATTTCTGGGAGTCCTTCCGGGCTCCAGTGAACTTGACTAGAAATAAAGGGGAGGTAGGAGCGCTTTGATTTTCCAAGGATTGTAAATCATGGTTCCTGAACTTAAAGACACCAAAAGAAACCTGGGGTTTTAAGGTAGCCAAATGTTTGGGGCACGCTCACATTTAAGTACAGTTTTAATTAAAGGCAACGTCAACATGTGGCATCCCACATCTGTTAATCTGGCGAAACTAACGCCTCCCATGTTTCCAGGTGAACGTGAAGCGTGTGGAGGTGTCATAAGCGTCAGGGAACTTGTTTTCAGTGAGAGGCACAGCTTTCCTTTCTTCTTCCACCGCCTGGCAATGACCCATGGCAGAACCCACCCTGGGCGAGCTTATCTGAGAGATGCAGAGAGGAGGAAGAGGGGAGGTATGAAGGCCAGGAAGACCCTCCAGATCACTGATGACTGTTAAGTCCCCTCCAGGTTTAAGGGGCTCCAATTTACCTCGATAATCCTGGAGTCCCCACCAGTGCCTACAATTGAGCCAGATCCCATCCCAGGGAGGACACAGAGGCCCCTATTCTCAGGACGGTTACAACAAAGATGCAATAAAGTGCTACACTGAGTATAATTAAATACCTCAGGGCGCAATACAGATCCTAAGTATTAATACATCCATGATAAAGACAAGCAGAGAAGTAGAGACACCTATGCTGGCTTCACTGGGCCAGGTACTACATGGGCAAGGTGCAGCTGACCTTCCAGTGCTGAGCATCCAAGTCTTCCTTTGCTTGTTTCAGAAACACATAACCCACGCACACATCTCCAGGCAAAACTGTAAGCTCCTCGAGGGTAGGGATGGTGCCCTGTTCACCCCGCTATGCCCAATACCACGCATAGAACAAAGACTCAAGTGCTGGATGGATAGATGAATAGACAGACAGACAGGGCTGGTTTTGGAAGCTTGCATGACTTATTCCTAAGATAGGAGCAGAACAAGGAACATGGATTTAACTGGCCAATCACAGCCCACAAAACAAGGCTTTCCCCAGAGGCGTGTGGCCAGCCACACTTTCCCTGTTCCTACTTTCAGAACAGGAAGCACAGACAGCCTGCAGTCCCTGGGTTTCACAGTCATGGCCTATATTTGAACTGTGCTCCTGATGTGGTCTCATCCTTTGGGCTTCACTCTCTCGCTTTCTCTCCATTTGTCTCTCCAGATCACCTTTAACCCAGTTCTGCTCCTAACTTGGATCCCTGGCCTGGCTCTAGGTTGGTTCACAGTTTCCGAACAAGCCACGGGCACAGCTGACAGCCCCAGCCCAGCAGGTGTTTGGATGAATTTTTATCATAAAGTACTGCTGACCTCTACTGTGGAAGAGAATTCAGTGACCTCTGCTTCTACTTGTATACAGATGAACTCTCCTTCTGCTTTCTCTTCCATATGTAACCCCAAGTCTGACACAGAACCCACATTCGCCCATCCTCAAGAAGGGAAGGTACAGCTGGAAGCGGTGCAATGTCACCGTACCCACAAGCTGCAACTATTTGTTCCATCCAGCAAGACTGCAGATGATTTCAGCCTGACCTTCTCTTCTTCTCACCCTGACCTTGAAATATTATCACCATCACACTCAGAAGTAGGCTTTGTTTCATTTGTTTGTTTTCAAGACAGAACATCCTGGTAAGGAATACTGGCATCTTTTTGTTATTTTTCAAAGTGACATTGACACACCTCCAACTCGTGCAAATAAATGTTTTCAACCTAAATGAGTCATTTGGTAGGAACAGCGAGTTCGCAAGCCTGCATATGGGCTGACCCCTTTACCAAGACGTCTAAAGGGTAGCATTGTGTTTAGGGCTGACAAACTTTAAGAACAATGAGATCTTGTTTTTGATGGTGATATCCATCAGCATGGAAAATAGGGAGAAAAACAGGGAGACAGTTTAAATCTGGGGTCAAGCATTGTTCACCCTGGGGGAGAATCCAGCTACACTCATTTCACGCAGTTAATTCTTGGGAATGAAGGAGGTACTTAACCTCTGACCCTTGGTAATTCATTTGTGGCTGTGAGGATCAACTTAAATCATTTACTACATGTAAAGCGTTTGAAAATGATCAGCATATAGTAATTTACTAACTAGAGGCAGCACATAGGAAGCAGTGCTGCCCACTGTGGTAGTCACTAGCCACATACGGCTAAATATGTAAGTTTAAATTTATTAAAACGAAATGAAATGAAAGATTCAATTCCTTAGCTGCACTAGGCACATTTCAAGTGCTAGTGGCTACCGCATTGGACAGTGCAGACACAGAACATTTCCATCAAGCACAAAGTAATACTGGGTGGTACTGGTATAGAGGTAAAGAAGTAGCTTGAAGCTAGTGTGTCTGTGCGACCCTGGGCAAGTTATTTAACCTCTCTGTTTCTCTACCTCATCTGTAAAATGGGAAAAACAGTAGCTACATTATTCAGTCATGATGAAGATTATCTGTTATGCAAGTACTTAAAATAATGCTTCTAATAACATAAACACCCACTAGATGGTACCCTAAAGTGGGGAACAGACACCCGAATGGTACAGAACGGATTGTTGGGAGGATTCTTTTATGGCAAGCACCTCCCATGGGGCCAAACATAGCAGACGCTCAGTCCCATCACTCTTTTGTTCACCAAATGCTCACAGAGCACCTACTGTATGTTAGGCGTTCTCCTAGGCACCAGAGACAGAGAAATGAACAAAGGCCTTGCCCTCATGGAGCTTACCATCTCAAGAAAGGGGGCTATCATTGTTTGAGCAAACAGGAACACCAATGTCCATACTAAATATTCTTAGCAATGAAAGAGAAACGGCAAACATAAAGCTACCCACAAAGGAGGTGCCTAATAAAAGGGCTCTAACGGGTGAGTAAATAGACGGATGAATGAATGAGGGGCTTGGGGGGAGGGTGGGTAATGCACAAGCACTGACCTGGGGTCTTGGGCGGATCCAGAGTTAATTACCCTCCGGTGCATGGATGTGGCTCAGGGAGCCGTTGCCAGGCGACACTAATAAATGATCGTAAAGCAGTCTGCAAACAGTGTTATGTGTAAAAGCTTAATCATCTTGAACAGGAATCTTAAAACCCAAATGACTGGGACAGAGATGGCCTGCACACACATGCCCTCCGGCTTCTATTCTGAGCTCTGCTGTGACTCACCCTGTCAGCTGGGGCTGCTCGCCCAGCTTAGGGACCAAATGGCCTTCTGCCGGCCCTGGACAAACAGAGCCACCCAAGAGGGAGGCATCCCACTGCCCAGAAAACTCCTACCCAGCCCTCAGACTCACCCACTGGCCTGAGCAACGTGCATTCTAGTGCTGGTTCTATTAGGTACCGGGAGGAGCTTTCCCAGGAGGTGGCAAGTGACACCATGGCCCTGCACGTGTTTCTATTTCTAAAATCTAAAAGCTCCTTTTGGTAGGTTTGCAGCTCCCTGACACAGCTAAATGTCATGGGATGGGGCTATGTTGAATCACTGGATGTACTTCTTACCAGCACGCTGGGCCTCAGCAAGTTATTTCAAGTCCGCCAGTCCCCGTCTCCCCTTTTTGGTTTAGTAAAAATAGTGTTTGCTTCAGAATGTTGTTGGTAGGATTACATGAGGTAACTTAAAGTGCCCAAGAATTGGGCAGGACCTAGCTTACGTCCTCTCTAGTATGCCAAGATGGCTAGACAAGAAGAGGAGACGTGGTTCAAGTCCCAGGTGTGGTTATTATCTATCAGGACCACCTGGTCTACCTGCACCTTGCCTACCTCCTCCTCATTCAAAGGAGAGGGCCAAACCCTATCGGTGCTGCCGCCCTGCAAACCCTTGCAACTACCATCCCAATTTTCCCACAACCGTGGTTGCTTTTCATCCTGCTGAAAAGAATACAAAGCATATGGAAATTCAGTACAAGAATTCATACCAGCAACCTCTTCCATCTGCACAAGCCTTAGCTCCAAATGGTGACAGCAGGCCGTGCGTTCATTATGGGTCTACATGTGCACGGACGTGTGGGAACACCACCCTGTAATACAGCAAACTACCATGACCTGCCTCATGTAAAGCAGCAATACCCGAGAAACAACAGGTTCAGAATGCTACTATATGTGGTTTGTACATACATACTAAAACACACAGCCAAGTATCAATGCAAAAATGCTTATCTTAAACACCATACTTCAAAACACGCAGGACTTGATCATACCTAAGGTTCTTCCTGCTCCCCACGTGGTCTAAAATGGTCATTGCCCATCTCTTCTCTCACCCACCCCGCCAACACCCACCACATTATGGCCTCCGCTCTTGCCTGAGGCGCCCCCAAGCATGCCCTTAATTGAATTATAGGTGATTTCCATCCCTCACCAGGTGGGTCCCTCCCATCAGAAGTGCTTCTGTGCAGTTTATTATATTCAGTCATTTGATGTCCCTTTCTAGTAGCTGCCCAGTCCCTGGTTTGGTCAACCAGAAATCACCAACCACGTCCAATCCCACCCATTGTGCACTTTCTGTCCACTCCATGGCAGGCTGTGCACCAGACATGACAATGAACATGACTGACCTTGAGGGGCTCAAACACAAACGGGGGGACTGCAAGATACATGGATTAACCTCAAAACTAAATGGGCTGCCACAGCACTTCAACAAAATCATAAAAGATGCCAGGAATTCAGGGCTGATTCCAAAGGCGGGGATGTGGACAGAAGGGTCATGAACTGGACTCCAAAAATGAGCAGAATATGGACAAGGAGAGCGAAGGGGGGAGGTGAGGGAGAGTGCTACACTGAAAACACAACTTTCTGGTCGACGTCATCATTCTGCCCCTCTTCCCCTTGGAGCCAGCCCCTCTGGATCCACTGACGATTTCTACTGTGTCCTCTCTGTTTTGTCTGTGAGTCGGCTACTCCGTGCTGGATCTGACCCCGTCAGCCCTGCTCACCTTCCCCACTCCCTGGGCCCTGACCCAAAACAGCACTCTCTGGGTTGGCATTAAGTGTGGCAAGGCTAAAATTAGGACTGTTTCCATAGATATCTAGACTTCTCTGTAGCAAATCTGTTCAGCTCCCAAGTGGGGAAAAAAATGTATATATTTTCCATTCTGACTGCAAAGCAACCCAGGGGTCTGCAGAATTCAAGCCTGCTCACATGTGGACGCACCTCTGAGCCTTCCTAACCCCATGGGAATGGAAAGAGGAGCCCCCTCCAATCTGTGCAGTGGCACAGACTGGGGGAAACTACAAAAGCCATTTGTCCTCAGGACAGGAGAGGGGGAGAGCAACCTTAGGACACACCCGCGTGCCCAGACCACCAGCACCCGCATGCCCTCACGTCATCCTGGGAAAAGGGGAGCCTTCTGGGAAGGTTCTCCTCTATCCCCACATCAGAGACGAGGCAACGCAGATCAGGAAAACAAAGTAACTCACTCGCACTGTGAGAAAGACCACATGATGCAGTTAACAGATGGGAAACTGAGGTTCAAAGATGTTCAGGGAACCGCCTGAGGCCACCCAGCAAAGGGCAGTCACCATTGTGAGGACAGGGCAGCGACAACAGGCATAGCTAACGTTGACTGGCACTGCTTGGTTCTAGGTTCCATGTGCAATGCTTCACATGGATTCTATTTCATCCTAGTTATGGGTTGAATTGTGTCTCCCCAAAAAGGATATGTTGAAGTCCTAACCCTCAGTGCCTCAGAATGTGACCTTATTTGGAAGTAGGGTCACTGTGGAGATAATTAAGTTAAGATGAAGTCACACTGGAGTAGGGTAGGCTCTTAACACAACGTGGCTGGTGTCCTTATACGACGACACCTGCAAGCCAAGAGCACCAAAGACTGCCAGCAAACCACCAGAGGCTAGGAAGAGGCAAGGAAGGACTCCCCTACAGGTTTCAGAGTGAGCACGGCCCTGAATACACACTTCATTTCAGACTTCTGGCCTCTAGAACTGTGAGAAAATAAATTTCTATTGTTTTGAGCCACCCGGTTTGTAGCACTTTGTCATGGCAGCCCTAGGAAACTAATACAATCCTCATCACAGATCTATGAAGACTTTGGTACTGACACAGTTGGGTTTTACACACAAGGACACTAAAGTTTCATCAATAACAAATAATACCAGTAACAAATACCAACAAAGTACTAAGTGCTTTACATATAAGCTCATGTAATCCCTACAACAACCCTAATCCCACAACAACCCCATGAGGCTGCCCCATTTTAAAGGAGAAGTAACTGAGGCATAAAAAAGTTAAGTAATTTGCATAAGGTCCCACAGCTTATATGTGGTGGAGTCTGGATTCAAACCCAGACCCAGAATCTGTGCTCTTACCCACTACAACTGCCTAAAGCCAAAAGAGAGTGTCTGATCTGGACTTGAACTCAAGTGGTCTGGTTTCAAAGCCCACATCCTCAGCATCTTTTTCAACTTTGCATTCCACCTGCCAATAGAATGCTCTGTACTCAGTGGCACCTTAAAACATTTATTTGATGGCACAAACAAATTAATTAAATTAAATGGGCAATGACTTCCACACATCCCATTAGTGCAAATTAAAGGATACTTATGTTCATTTTAAGATTAACCCAGGTCCATATGGGCAATAGAAATCAAGAAAGGAAAAACTGGGGTATCTAGAGTACAAAGCTGGCAGAGTGAAATAAAGTTCCTCTTTCACAAAGCTTTTATGTGCTAGGTCTTTTCAGTAAACATTTAATGAGTACCTATTATGCGCCAGCACTGTGTCAGGTAAGCGGAACACAAAAAACACAGCCCCAGCCTAGGGGATGCTCAGTCTTGGAAAGACATGGAAATGGTCAAATTACCACATATCCAGGTAAGTACTATGATGAAAGTCAGAACAGATGGATGCTGTTAGAGGAAAGGTACCAAAATCTGTCCAGGTAAATAGCAGATGGTTTCAGAGCACCTGACATTAGAACTTCTTCCTTAATTTCAAGTTTCTTATTTTAAGGCTAAACACCACTATCACTAATCCTCAGCCCCCAGGCATCTCTTACTTCCCTCCTTCTCTTCTTTTTTTCTTTCTCTCTGCACCTTTGCCCTGAAACACTAGAGTTTTTCACTTCATGAACCACACTGATGACCCACAGAACAGTGAGCAATATTCAATTTTCATGACGCAAATCCACAATGAAGGGAGTACAGTTAACTGATCACCTAGAGGGAAAAAAAGAATGTTTGGCACCTTTTAGAACTAAGGTTTATAGATAACTAGCAATGGCTATTAGTGCAGATTCAGCTAAACTGTCCTAGCACCAGGAAGTCACGCCTATTTCTAAATCAACAACAAAAAGGAAAACAGCACCTGGCTCCATCATTTACACTGTAAAATGGGCATCCCAGCGTCCGCCTCGCAGAGTCAGTGTCACATGGAGTGTACCAGAAGTGCTCAGAAGCTTCCACGGCACAGGCAGACACATAGTAAATGCTATCCATTATTACCACTCACACAGTCTTTGCCATCAAGGAATGTAACACGATGTCTGGGAAAATAAACAGCGCTGTCCTCCTTCATCTTCATCACCACCACCATACCACCATCATCACCATCACCATCACCATCACCACCACACCATCATCATCACCATCACACCATCACCACACCATCATCACCACCACACTATCATCACCACCATCATCATCACCATCACCATCATCACCACCATCATCACCACTACACCATCATCATCACCATCATCATCACCATCATCACCATCACCACCACACCATCACCATCATCATCATCATCACCACCACACCATCACCACCACCATCACAAGCTGTGGGCAAGTCATTTATGCCCTTGGACTTGAGTTTTCACATCTTTGAAGTAAGTTTCATAGAACTGACAAACCAGACATTAGGTGCAGGCGCTGGCTCACCCTGGGAGCTGGACTTAACGAGCACATGGGCAGGAAGAGCCGGGAACAGAGTGAATTTGGGGCATGGTGAAGAGCCACAGAACTGACCTAGCTAGGAAAACAAACAAACAAACAAGACTTTTACTCAAAGTTGGATCCTTTGACAAGAAAACGTGCCCACTCACCTCTGCCCAGCCACCCCGGCTGCAGCGAGGCCTTTGAGGAGGTCTCAGACTTGGCGGCCCCCCAGCCAGGAGGATCTTGAGCCAGGAGAATCTGGCCCCATGAGAGCACACAACCTCACTCCCGAGCAGCTCGACTTTGTGTTTGGTTTATTATTTCTGCACTGCCCACAAAAAGCCCTTGGATCAGGCGTGAGTATTTCTTTTTTTAACCCCCCTGGCATGAGCAGAGCTCGACAAAGGCACGCCTCGATTAGCTCAAGCCATTCCTGGACTAATGAGACACACCGTGGAGTTTATTTGTGTAGTCTGTTCTGAATGGCGTCCAATGGAGCACTTCCCATTCCCAGCTGAAAGCCCCAAAGGCCGGCGTCCCTCGTAGGGCCTTCCTGGGAGGCTGGAAAGTAGGAGGACCCACAGCAGGCCTGGGCCGAGGGTCCTGACCCACAGACCTCTCCAGGGAACCCGCCGGGCAGGTGGCACCCAGCATGCTCCGTCTCCCTCTGCTCCATGGTCTCCACCAGCCTGGGAGGTCACGTGGTACAACCAAGGAGCACTGGACAGGGAGTCAGGGAACGGCCACTGACCAGCTGTGTCACCAACAGTGGGTCTCAGTTTGCCCATCAGCAACGCTGCACCATCAATTCTGGCCCTAAAAACAGTACGACCCCACCTCAAATACGTGTGCTGATCCTCCCCTCCCACTGTTTGCCTCGCACATGCCTCCTCCTCCTCTCCCAGGCCCACGATCTGCCTCCCACTCAGGCCTGCACCACCCTGTCTCCCTTCTCCCATCACAAGAGGCCAAGGACAAGCCCCCAGTTCCACCCCCCCGCCCCTCTGCCACCTCTCCTCTAACCTCCAGACCCTGACATTTCTGCTCCCCTCCTCCCCACCCTGCTGTCTTTTTCTCTCTCTCTCCCTCCTCCTTTATCCTTGTCCCCCGGTCCTCTCTTTTCCTGCCTCTGCTCAGGGAACATAGACGAGAGAATGGTACATTATTTCCACAGACCGTTCTCCATCCTACCTCTGTCAAACCCGAAACGCCACCTTCCCTGGCCAACTCGGCCCTTTGTTCTAGCCCGTGTGGATCCCACGCATGGGCCATAGATGTACTGAGGTTAGAGGGACCCCACGGGGTGGGGCAAAAGGCACCCCTCACCTTAAGGAAACCCGACGCAGACGAAGATCAGAAAGTGAGTCTTTACTTCTCCAAGACTTCACTGCCACTGGCCTCAACCTCAGGGCACGGCCTCTTTCAGAAGCACGTCAGCCATGGTGAGAAGAAATGCGCCTCCACTTTGATTAGACCTCAAAACTTTCTCACAAAGGTCTCAGGGCACGACCCCAGCAGTAAGGCAACAGAAATGGGGCAGCCGAAACAGAGCAACTTGCTCCACAAACTTTACCTATCTTTATTATTTTAAATGGATCATAAATAAATAATACTTACCCTGTTTTTACTGGAAGTGTTGGGGTTTATTTTTGGGGGGAGGGGGTTGTCTTTTTTGAAATAAATTTAATCGTTAGATAATAAATCCTGGGCAACCCAAAAATAATTCTATCCAACATTAGCTGGAAAGCACGGAGTCAGGCATCTCTGGATTCAAATTCCACCTCGGCTACTTATTGGCTGTGAGACTTTGGGCCAGGAACTCAGCCTGCCCGTGCCTCAGTTTCCTTGTCTGTAAATTTAGGAATAGTAAACTACCTACCACTGATCACTCAGAGGACTGAAACTAACTCCATCATCATTACATCAACGTTTATTGAGTCTTTAACATGTTAGATAGTATTTCAAGTGTTTCACATGGATTAATAACACAACTCTAGGAAGTAGGAAGAGTTGTGATCCCCATTTTCCCCATCCCTATTTTACAGAGGATCAGAGAAGTCAAGGAACTTGTCCAAGGTCACACAGCTAGGATGAAGATGCAGGATTCACCCCTAGACAATCTGGCTCCAGAGCTATACCGTTCAATCTATGATATCAGGCCCAGTGGCTAGCAAAGAATAAGTTGTTCGACAACTAACTCGCTAGGATTATTACGATAAATATTATGGCTTCATTTTCATAACAACCATCGCCTCCAGAGGGGCAATTTTATTTTGCCTTTTGAATTAAATTTCAGTCCTAGGGGCACAGAGCCTAGTGTAATAGTGTACATTTCTACCCACTCCCCACCCCCACCACTTTGGCGAGAAAGCCAGGCCGAGGGAACTGCCTGCTTGTGGCTTTAGGGGTCAAGCTGCAGTCTCTGGGCCAAAGAAGCCAGGGGTAGCTGCATTCCAGAACTGTTGGCAAATCTCTCTGTGGCCAGGGCCAACTGCAGAATGACAGCCACCACCTGTCCCTCTTGACCGGGGAACCGTGAGGGCAGAGAGCTGTGCCACACAGAGAGTGAAGCTCCCCAGTCTGCATGCATCCGCCCACCTCCCACCCCTCCAAGGGAATTCCAGGCTGAGCAGAGGCAGCCCTCCCCAGCCTGCCACACCTGCTCCAAGCCCTGAGAATTGACTGGTGCCGAAATCCAAAGCACCGCACAAGCAGCAGCCCCAGCCACACGGGGAGCAGGCCCCCCGTGCATGTAGCTGGCACTTGGCAGCACAGAGCATTTTCACTTTGGTGGGAATGAGCTGTTTGACTTTGTTTAATTGAAAGTTTCCCTCACCAGTGCCTGAGAGTACTTAGCAGCAGCAAGAGGAAGTGGGAAGCCAGGGGCAATGAGAAGCCCACCTGTCCCACACTCAGGGGGCCTCCTGGAGCCCCATACGGCTGTCAGTCCCCTGGGCCCGGAGGGTGCTGCACCTGGGCTCTGAGACGTGGAGCTGTGGGTCCCTCCCCCACAGCTTCACAGCAGCCACTCCCAGATATTGCTCAGTCCAAAAATCTCAACCCGAGCATTCCGACCTTGGGATTCTAGAATGAAATGTCTTAGAAGTAAATATATGGGATGGTCAAGAATGCAAGCTTTGGAGCACTACAGCTCTGGGTCTGAGTCACTGACTATCTCCAGCCATGAGATCTGGCGAGCTGCACAGCCTTTGTGAGCCTCAGTTTCTCATCTGTGCCATGGACATAGGAACCAGGTTTGAACCCCAACCCCTGGGGACAAAACGGGACTGAAACAAACTGGACCCCACACCAGTCTCTGTTATAACTCCAACCATTAGGATTTGCTCAAAAGCGTGGGCACACAAAGGTCACCTACGGAGTCAAAATCGAGATAGTGGAGACCGACCCCCGGGAGGCACAGGGGCAGTGCTGGGGGCAGGGGAGGGGGATCTGGGGTTCTGGTAATGTCCTGTTTCTCCATCTGGGAGCTGGTTACACAGATGTGTTACCTTTGTGAAACCACATAAAGCTGCATACTTTCTCTGCTTTGCTGCTTGTGCAATATGCTACATTTCAATTAAAAAAATTTTACTAGAAAAACAGACAAAAAAAGAGTTGGCATGGGATACATAAACTGACCTTTGTGACTGTCCTTAGCTCAGTGCAAGAGCTCTGGATCTGAACACTCTGGTCATCTCTCCACATGAGCCCCCTTCACCCAGGGCTGCATTTATAAAGCCACCGTCTAATGGAACAATTGTATTTGCAGGCTCCCCAGCGACTCAGAGAGATCATCGTATCCAGTGATCCCGAAGCATCTTCACTAATTTCCACAAATATTTACTGAGCATCTTCTATGTACCAGGCAAGGCTCTACACGTGAACAAAACTAAGAAAGCCCCTCCTTTTAAAAAGCTTATTTTATGGGCCTGAAGAGAAGGAAAAGAGTATCATTTACTAAGGCCCTGCTCTGTGTAATAATGGTACCCGGGGGCAGTGCATCTGTCATATAATTTAATCTTAAGACTATTACAAGGTTCAAGCTAGTCCAGATGATCCCTCAGGCCTTCCTGCCCCAAACCCTCTGGTATAAATTACCCAGTCCATGCCAAATGAAAGCCCAAGGCCTTCTCCAAGTTTTTTTGTTTTGTTTTTTTCCCCCAAGATTTTCTGAGGCAACTAGCACAGCAGGGCTCTGGAGACACATTATCTGGGTCCAGGCCTTCACTGTGTGACTTCGGGCAAGTTTCTTAACCTCTCTGTGCCTCAGTTTTCCCATTTTCAAAGGGGAGAAATGATTAATTCTTAGGATTCTGGGAGGAGTCAATAAAACAATCCAGTAAAATGCTTAGTATGGTGCCTGACAGGTAGTTAAGTGCTCAACACACCTTAGCTGCTACTATGTTCATGATTTCTATGAATTCCTAGTGAGTCACTTCTCCCTCTATATCCTTCCATGAAACTCACCCCAGTCTTCATTTTCCACAAAAATCCAGCAACACAAAGCATTCACTGTGGCCTCCACTGGCCGTTCCTCTTCCCATCCCTCTCAGGAAGGGAAACGAGGAGAGAGAGAGAGGTGGAGAAGGAGGGAGAGAGGAAAGACAGGGCAGAAGGGAGGAAGAAAACTCACTCCGTGTAGAGCCACTTCATTTGTGACTTTGGCTACTACAAAGATCTGCGCTGTCCAATACGGTAGCCACAAGCCACATGTGGCCTCTAAACACTTGAAATGTGGCCGGTCCAAATTGATCTGTGCTACACACTGAAATAATATATGCCCGACTTCAAAGACTTAGTGCAAAATAAAGAATGTAACATATGAATTTTTTTTTTGGTTATACTGAGCTAACTACAACATACTATTAAATTAATTTCACCTATTTATTTTTACTTTTTTTTAATGTGGCTACTGGAAAATATAAAATTACATATGTGGCTTATATTGCATTTCTATCCAACAACCCTCTCCTAGCTCATCAAAGTGTTTCCCCACACAAAGGCAGTTCCTTCGCTCAGAGGAATTTTCATACCAGTTCTTAAGAGAAAATGTTATACCTTGATAAATAAATACATTAACTTCATTTCATGGATGTAGAAACTAAACATGGGAGTGACAAAGTGACTTGCTTAAGGTCACGTGGCTAACAAAGCCAGAACCTGACCCCAAATCTAACTAGATGCTGAGCTAAGCTCTTTCCGACACTCGGTGCTCACTCACCTATAGCTCTGAATCCGCTCCTTAAAACAACGGCCTCTGAGGCCATCACCCCAAGGAAAGAACGAAGAACTAACATTCAATTACTTGGCACCACACCAATGGGTGGCCGTGTTTTATAGGGTAAGATTGGTACCTCAAGAGGAGACACGGTTTAAACAGAGCAGGGGTAAATGTCTGCAGAGATCAAATGCATGATGTGTGATATTCGGATGCCTTTACCATCTGGCCATAAGTGGCATATCCAGTCCTTGTTCTTTCTTATATACAGCACATCATAGATGTGCTGGATCTAACCTGGATGCCTCAGGGCTGGCTCTGATTGTTTAGGAGGGGTCACCACGTGTCAAGCATGCTGTTCCTTACAAGCACTAACACTGAATCCTCCCAGCATCCCCTTGAGATATGGATTCTTCATCCCCATTTTACAGATGAGGAAACCAACTCCCAGGAAGGCTCACTGATTTGCCCACAGTCACCCAGCTAGTATATGGCACAGCTAGGGTTCAAACCCTGTCTACATCTAGCCTCCCCGCTTAGCTGAAAATCCACCCTTCATTCTATGTCTCCCTGCCTTTGCTCCTCCAGTCCCCAGTGCTAGAACGTCTTTTCCTACCAAACCCCCTTTTCTGTAAAGTCAGTACTGCTCTCTTTTCATAAAATCAACCATTCCCTCCTTTGGTCACCCATGAACTTTGAACACCTCTACAACAGGATGCACCTCTTTATAGGAGAGGCTATGCCTTATCCACATATGTAGCTTTGGTTCCTGGCACAGTATCAGGTACATAGGAATTACTCAATAAGTATCTCTTGATGAAATGAATGAAATAACCAACCCACCCACCGCGACACCCTGTTTCTTTTGTTCTGAGTACCTTTTTCCCAACCGGCTTCCCTTTTCTGAAATCCGATGTTCTTCCCCATGGGTGGCTCCTCCATCAATCTGTTTGCATGGAGAGAGGCCAAGTGCAATGCTTTCGACTGTAGCTTGGTAACACCAATTGTCACCTCTCCATTTTTATTAATTGCTGGGTTAATCAAGCACTCCAATTTGTGTCCACCCACATTAATATGCTCTTATTTCTGGAAGCATGTCTAGAAGGCCAATAAAAGAGGTTTAAGCTGAAGCAAAAGACAGTATCCCCACAGCCTTTCGGACAGAGCATGACTGACATATTTTCCAGAAGATTTGGGCCCAAGTCAGATCAACCGGAAGAAAGGTCTTGACCAAAATCTCAACCATCCACAACTTCCATGGGGCCAATGGTCAGCAGAGTGAGCTATGATGCACTTTCCCGTTTGATCGCTTTAACAATCCGGGGAGACTGCTATCATCATGCCATGTTTCAGATAAAAAAACTGAGGCTTAACAGAGAACTATACTACCCTTCACAGAATCCCTGAGGTAGAAGAGACAGAGCTAAGGCCCAGTCCTGTTCCTCATTGCACCAGTTATGCCCAGTCCCCACCATGCAGGACCTAAAGGGCACACTCCCCCTCACCCTGTGGCCTGCCCCACCCTCCCAGGTTCTTGTCATTTCAGTGAAATGGAGCCACCCGGTGCAAGTGACCTTTTCTTTCCCCCGAAAAGGTTTTACTAAACCTCCCAGCCATTAATGAGTTGAGACGTTTTCATCTGAATTGTCAACTAGATCTTGCTTTAAATTCTGGAAAAAGTGCTCATATGGACATTTTCATTCTTTCTGCTTCTCTTACTTATGACATAGACGTTGATGTAAGTACATTCTGCTACCTCGCACCTGCCTTGCTATGCACCATTCTGTGGCCAGTCACCACAGAAGCAGAGGGACAGAAGAGAGAACAATTTATTTTATATGCTAATGTACTTTTTATTTGAATGTATTTTATGTTTAATGTACTTTGTATTTATATGTTAATATACTTTTCAGCCTTCTGATTGCAAAGAACAAACGTTACCCTTCCAAACCGTCCTCTTCTACTTTATAAGTAGCTCTTTTTTTACTTTCAATAAAGACACCACAGAGGTTGCTAGGCCAAAATGCAGTGACATTTTCTGACAGGCTCCCATATGGAGAGTCTAACGTTCCAGATGCCTTCCCATGTACCAGGTTTCCAGAAGCACAGTTACGAGCCCCCCTGAGGCCAGAAAAGGAGTTCCGTGCACAAGACAGCCTGCACGGCTTACTGTCCAGCTTAATGAGCAAACTGCTCAAAGCCTGCAGTGGGCCTTGGTGTCCCCAGGGGTCCCGGCACTAAGTCACCAGGTGAAGACACCTGCAGCTCTCCAAATGAGCAGGTGGAGAATTCAAAGGAAAGGTGAGCGTCTGTGTAGGAAGGCTGGTCTGAACCTCAACACCTAGAAAGAATTTTAAGAAATGGAAGGTAAAAAAGTCAGAATCATAATCGAGTTTCTCAAACATGGGTAATAAACTGACCCTTTTTTAAAGAGGCAGAGAAGCCTAGTTAACAAGCACAAGTCTTATGAAAAATTTCAACGGCAAATTATCACAGCAAAGAATCGTGGCATTTTTTTTTCAGTTTTAAACTCTGGTTTCTCTTCAGATCCTGTAAATCTTTCACCTTTTTTTTCAATTTCATCAAAATATAAACCTCTGATTTAAATAATTTTGCTGAATTAGCAGCTCCCTCTCCTAGAACATACAGAATATAGACCCACGAATCCCATGTTGAAAAAGACCCATCTACAGAGTATATTTCACTTACGTGAAGCCTTGGAGGCTGGGGGGAAAGTTACAATGTATCATTACACGGGGTTAAGGAAATTGGCACCCTAAGGTGGAAGAGTCACCTGCCCGTGTATGAACATGCAAACAGTGGCAACTGGGGCTTGTTCTCCAGACATTAGGTTGACACTGCAAAAGCCCTCGGGGCAGTGCCACAACCAGGATGGACAAATGACATGGAATAAAAGTCTCCTACAGCACAACAGTAGACTAGGTACTAATACCCTTTCCACACCAGCAAAACAGCCCCTCTCAATTCTCCGTGTCCTTCTGCTAAATGAAAAAGGCCAGTGACCTCCAGCCAATGAAATGCCTGTTGAAAGCTAGTCCAGGCCATATCCAAATTGTGCCAAGAGGCTCCCACTTCTGCCCCCAGCAGTGCTAAAGGGGCTGGTGAGAAGCAGCACAGGCCAGCCAGGAGACCTCCCAGCAGGGGGCATTGCTAAAACTTAGGGAAAACACCAAAGATGAAATTCAGCAAGGAAAGCAACAGCTCTCTCATCAGGAAAACCAGAACAGCAATGCTGACCTTTGGCGTATAAAGCAACTAAGACAGAAATAAGGCACTTTGCAAATAAAAGTTCTGCATTCCACAGAGTAAAAAAATGCACTTAATTACCTCACTTCAACATTTCTAGGAAACCTAGGAGATTCGATCCGTGAGACAACAGGTGTGCATCCCCGGCTTAAGTAACTGTGCAGGAATTCTAATTTCTTCCTGCTATTCTTCCACCTTTGCTACCATTACCTTGAATTCCCAGAGCTCCAAATTATGGGAATTTCAACAGACTGACTGAGTACTGCTTTAATTTATCACCCCATAATCCCATTTGCCTCCCGTTGGTCCACAAATCACCCCCACCTCTCCACAAATCCACAGGGGCCATGAGACACGACACACAGCTGTTATCTTTCTGTTCCAGCCTGGGCGGTTTAAGACCCTCCCAGTGAGATATGACAGAAGGGGCCGTGCACACACCCCCTGCACTCGCGGTGGTGAGACAAACTCTGCTCTGCAGCCGGGCCAGTGCTGGGCCACCACCTCGCAGCCACCCTGTGAAGTTTGGCATTATTACCTTCATTGTAGAGTAGAGAAAATTAAAATTTAATGAGATGAAGTAACTCACCCAGGATCATAGAGAATACACGCAACAGAGACCCAGACTCAACTATTTCTCAACGCCTCCCCATACTGCACCCTCGCCTGCTGCCTGAACGCTAGCGACCCCCTCCTCCGAGGTCGCTCTGCGCCATCTTTGCTGCCCGGGGCCAGTCCACAACACAGGCGTAGAGATGACTGGCTCCTGCTCTCTTCCATCGCTCCCTGAACAACAAGGCCTCCACTCCCTCTCACTCAGCCATCACCCACCCCTCCCACGGGGCATGCTCCCCGCCAGGCACAGGACACCCTCCTGGCCTCCTCATGAGCAACTGAGAAATGGCCTCAGGGCCTTTGCACTTACCTCAGCCTCAGCTCTTCCCCCAGACATCTCCATGACTCACTCCTTCACCTTCTTCAGGTATTTCACTCAGATCACCTCTGCAGAATCCTCCCGACCTACCTACTGAAAACTGCAAACCCTGCCCTTTCCCCAACACACACACACACACACACACACACCCCATCTGCACTTTCTTTTCCCCACGGTACCTTTCACCACAGGAGACATAACACGCTTTTCTTACTTTGTTAGTCTATTTCCCTCAACCAAAATAAAACCTCCACGAGGGAAGGGACTTTCATCCCCTGGTTTACTAATGATCCCACGGTGCCTACACTAGTGCCCCACGCAGCTCAGTGCTCAGTAAATAGTTGTGTAAAGGTCTGAACCCACCCAAGTCCACCGTGGGTTGGTCCCCGCTGACCACACCACCTCTCACCCTCAACAAGAATGTCAGCTTGTTCAGGGCAGGAACCAAGGCCACACAACTGGGCTCGGTCAACACCAACTTCCCCCATGTACGAACCATTCACAAATCCACCATCTCTCCAGACTACGGGTAACATTACTTTACAGAAATTGTACGTTTGCAAAGGACAGCCCCCTCGGCCACCGTGCGTTGACCCTATTTCCTCTGATGGCATTGAAGAGTGTGCTCTTCACACATGGCTATTGTTCGGGGTGAGTGAGCCCGGGGGAAGCCACCCACTTATCAAACCCTACATCTCTTCTGAGGCCTGCACACTGTGCCAGGGCAAGCAAAGGGCCTGGCAGGGGAAGGCACGTGCCACAACCAAGCGACTGTGAGTTTGGCTGGAATGTCACAACGATGCAGGGACTCTGTGGGAGACCAAGTAAGGCCAGATTGGGGAGGCCCTGAAAGGCCAGATGCCACTGTCCCGCAGAGCTGCCAGATTCTCGAGGTCACCGCTTACACAGCCGAGGGCCAGCAACCCAGCCTTTAATCTGCCTGCCCGGAGAAGGAAGGCCTCCCACCTCCTGCAAATCACTGTCTTAGTGGCATGCATGCACTTACTCCAAAAGTCAACCTTCGTCTCCAAAGGACAATGACAGAAACAACCGTAGGTTTCCAGACAGCTCAAATCAACCTCCCCTCCTGTTCTCTGAAGCCCAAGCTTCCTGCAGCTTCTGAGATGCCTGCCAAGCACAAAGGCAGAGTCACCCTGAGCCTGTGATGGCACCAACAGCACATGTATTTGTGAGGCTTTCCACAGGAAAAAAAAACTTTAAATAATAGGGCAGGTAAAACTTTTGGAGGAATATGAATAGTAACTGGAACCTGTGCAATTGCTGAGTGAGGCAGGTTTTAAACAATTAACTCAGTTCATCCTAATGCTCTGATTAAACATTATTATCCCCATTTTACCCACGCAGAAACTGAGGCTCAGATGATAAGTAATCCACTCAAGCCAAAATGTGACAGCCCTCACTTTCAGACCCAGGTCTGTAAGTACTGAGGGTATGTGATCCACAGGCAATACTGTGCTACCTAGAACTAATGAATCTGTCCCTGTTTTAAGTTGCTGAAAATATAATTACACCGTTACTGGGCTGCTTTATTTCAAGCTGGTAGGTATCCCAGCTGACCCTGTGTGGAGGGGGCAGCTGTAACTCCAACCTCTGACGTTTGAGCCCAGGAGCACAGACGGCCAAATACACAGTGAAGTCCCAAGCCCCAACTTCACATCAATCCTGCTAAGCCTCAGTCTGTTCATCTGCAAAATGAGAACGTTTATCCCATATCATCATCACAAGATTGCCTTAAGGACCTCGTGGTATTGACAGCAATACAAAGCTGGTTGACGTGCTTTATAACCTATGAAAGGCTATTAAAACAAAGTTATAATTATGGTGAAATCTAGTGAGTAACGCCCATTCAGAGGTTGAGCTGTAGGCATAAGTGGCTCAGCTACCCTCCGGGAGGTGAAATACTCAAGCTACAACTTCCTACTCACCTCCCACTAGAGCCTGAGTCTCTCCAAACATAAAAGATGTGAAACCCAGGAAGGGTAGCCCTGAATTACAAACTCCCTCCTGTGAGCATCTCAGGTGTGTAAGCAGCCACGCTCAGGTGCAGGCTGTGTCCCTCTTCCCCATCCCGTGGAAGCTGGCCTGGGGCAGTTCTGCTCCCTGGGGCTCAGTAAGGACCCAGTAAATTCCTACTTCCCACCTTCCCTCTCTTCCTCCTTCACCTGGAGCTCAGTCCCTCCCCAGAGGCAATCCGTCCCTTTCACACAACATTCCTGGAAATTGAGTGATATGGGGCCACTTTTATAGAAAAGAAATGGGCAGGGAACTCTAGTTTGGGCTTAAATTATTTCTATGCCATTGTTATTTAAACATTAAAATGTAAAACATTAAAATAAAAAAATTATTTCAGTAACAAATATTTATTGAGTACTAAGTACTAGGCATTGTGCTACCCATTGCAGGGTACAGCAGCAAGAATGACAAAAAGACACCCCCTGCTCTCATGAAGCTTCCAGTCCAGCAGGGAAGAAAGAAATGAACCAGCACATCCCACAAAAGCCATTAAAATCAACCTGGAAAATTGCCTCACAGGTCTCAACAAACACAGAAGGCATGTTTTGACTGAGCGAGGTGCTGAGCGTAGGCTGAGGAAGCGGTAGATGAGAGCAGGGGTTATCCAGGCCAGAGGGAGGTGAAGGAAACAGAATCCCAAGAGAAGAGAACAGCATGTGAACGTCGGAAGAGGTTTGCTATGGTCTGAATGTTTGTGTTCCCCAAAAATTCACATGTTGAAATCCTAACCCCCAGTGTGATGCCATTAGAGGACAGGGCCTTTGGGATGTGACTAGGTCTGGAGGATGGAACTCCCAAGAATGGGATTAGGGCCTTTATAAAAGAGGCACTGGGCCAGGCATGGTGGCTCACGCTTGTAATCCCAGCACTTCAGGAGGCTGAGGCAGGAGGATCACTCGAGGTCAGAAGTTTGAGACCAGCCTGGACAACACAGCAAGACCCCATCTCTACAAAAAATAAAACAAGTTAACCAGGAGTAGTGGCATGAACCTATAATCCCAGCTACTCAGGGGCTGAGGCAAGGAAGATCACTTGAGCCCAGGAGTTCCAGCCTAGGTGACACAGTAAGACTCTGTCACTATTTAAAAAAAAAAAAAAAAAAGGACACCAGAGAGTGCCCTTCCCCTTTCTGCCACGTGAGGATGCAGCGAGAAGGCCGAGAGAGTGGGCCTCGCCAGACACCAAATCTGTTAGCATCTGTCTTAATCTTGTACTTCCTAGCCTCCAGAACTGTGAGAAATAAATTTGTGTTGTTTAACACAAGTTTATGATATTTTTTTTGAGCAGCCTGAACAGACTAGGGTAAGTTCACACGCCCAGGACCTGGGGCTGTAAAACTATTTTGAAAGTAAAACAAACTTACAAGTTTTTTTAGAAGTTCAATACCCATACTTTCAAGGAACCTAATGTAATAGTCGATGCTATTCCCCTGAACCTAAACCACCACTTCCCAGGGGTCTGTGGTTCACTCTGCTCAGCCTGGCCAGGTTCGCGTGAGGCTGCTGCCCCCAGCCTGTGCACGGAGCTCCTTCTGCTGTTCCTTCTCCCTGCAGGAACCACTGGGCAGCCACCGCTGCCCCCTTCCACAGCTGGTCTCCTCTGTCCTGCCTTCCCTGCCTCTCCTCAGTGGAAGGGGTGCCTTCTGGTACCAATGCAATGTCTCACTGGTGCAAGTCCAGAGCCAGTATTTGGTTGTAAGTGGTCACATATAGGTAAATGACATCAAAATGTTAATTAAAAAAAATTAAATGAAAAAAATGTTATTAAAAAACAGTTTCAGAGAACATCCACAAGCCCACGGAAGAATATTGAGAAACAAACTCCTTCCTCCCTTCCATTTTGTCAAAATCATCAATAACCTCGAGAAAACCCCTTCCTGCTGCATTGCAACTGCCTCTCCATTTTCCTTCCAATCCAAGAAATGACGTGTGCATGGTGGATAAATGTACTAACAATGCTCATGATAGACAGTCCTCGTATCACACACGAGGGGGAGGAGGGGGCTAACATTTATGGAGCCCCAACTACCTACAATGCACCTTCAAATATATCCTCACACAATGCTCAAGAGTCTTGTAAAATATTTCGTCAACTTTAGATATGGGAAGACTGAAGGTGTTTTCAGAAGCTAAGTCAGCCACACATTTAAGTGTCTGATCTAAATCAATAGCTCCCTAACCCTAAAACTAGAGCTTCGTCCAGAATGTCACCCCACATCCCCCAAGGAAAACCATACACTGTACTTTGAAGTAGAAATTGGCACAATAAACAACAGGTGCCGTCTGCCTCTAAAAGTCTTACTGAGCTCCCTTCAGAAGCACCTCTGGTCTACTTTTAATCACATGAGCTTTCCCTCAAGCCCCCTCATTCAATGTCAATGAAAAAGATTCTTATTCAATTGTATCATTTTCTGTTTTAATTGTCAAGTTTGCAAGTGTAGCTGTCTAACAATTTCGTGGCAAAGGTCCAGGAATTTAGCTCCCTCCTGGGCTAGGCAGTCTTCTGGGTGCCAACATCATTCCTTAGTGCCATTTATGACATCTTTTTCAATGGGAGAAAAGAACGCATATCCTTTGGAGCCCATCCACTCATAAGTTTGAGATTTTGGAGCTGGAATAATACATACTGGGCAACTTTGCAAAATGGTTTCCCTAAATAGATCTTTTTTTTTTCTTGGTCCCCTCTGAAGTTCTAGCAGAGGGATGGGTCCAGATTCTTCTCAAATAGGGCCTCTGCTCAATCAACTCACATCAAGACCATTTACTGGGAACATCTGACATATTTTATCCCTATTTCACAAATGAAGAAACTGGGGCTTGGAAAGCTGTTGAAGAACTTCACCAAAATCTCACAGGTATGCGCTGGAGCCGGGTTTCAGATCAAGGCCTCTGTCAAGTTGAGAGTCATCAGTAAATCACTGCAAAAACCGAGATCCACTGGGCATAGCGCTCTTCAGGTTTGGGCTACCACGGGTTATTCTGATTTATTTTATATCTGAAGAATTCCCAGGTCTATTTAAAAGGATCATTATTATAGGCGACAATTCCTCAGGTTGTTTAGGACACAGTGGGTTATAATTACTTTTGGTGTGCTGCCTCAGTTTCCCCAAAGTGACAAACTTTAGGTAAGGTGGAAACACAGGGATTATAAGACTTCAGAGACTCAAGTTTTCATGGCTTTGCTGGTCACACCTGCTCAGAGATTCACTGCTCTCGCCTCCCTCACGCAACAGGTCCAAATAACAAATACTTGTAATTGAGGGCTGACTGCATCCCAGACGCTATGCTGGATGCCAGGGAAGATGTATATAGTTCTGTGAACTCACGTCTCCTCTGCAGGCAAGCCCCTTGCTTCTCCCTTGTCTAATTCAGATTCTTCATTTGAGACTCATTTCAGAGTTCACAAGTTCCAGAAATAATTATCTTTCTAGGCTGTATCAAGGGCCCTCCTCTGTGCTCGCCCAAATACCTATAAATAGTTCTGATATCTCCACCACTACATTTGCCTCACTGTTTTATAAGAATCAGTCAAGGAATCCGTTTCCTTATGAGGCTACGACTTCCATACAGGCAGGGAAGAAGCCATCATTCCTTTTGAAAAGATTTTTTCACTTTTTCGTGGAACAGACATTTTCTGAACACCTACTATGTGCAAGCACCATGCCATGTGCTAGCAATACAAAAATAAATCAAGAGGATATCCATCTAATGGTAAAGACAGGTGCAGAGAGGAAAATGGGACTATAGCGTTCCTGCGTGACTTCAGCAGGTGACCTACCCTCTTGGGCCTGGAAAACATAATTAACATTAGTATCTACAATTTTTAAGATGATGAGGGGAACTACATGAGATCACACCTACAAAATGCTTAGCAAACACATCTCTGCACCCAGTAGGTACGCCAAACACATGTTGGCTAAAATTCTTTGTGATGAGCACTGTAAATGTTGGCTGTCATCAAAGGAGATGTTGCTGTCTGACAACAATTTAGCTTTAACTTGTAAGAGTCTTTTTTTTTGGTCCAGTAAAAGCAAAGTCAGATATTTAATGGAAAATTGGCATCAACATATCAGCTATGATAAGAAATCCACTTTGAAATAACACACACTGCAAACTCAGAATCCTAGTCAATGCTCCTCTATTCTGAACTTTGACGACATAGTCTAAAAACGCCTTCTCAAAAGCCACCCCCTTCATGTGGTCTTCTCTGCCTAAGTCCTTTCTTAGGACACTAGCGCTTTCTCTACTGTGTATGATAGTTAACGATCTTGTCCTGGCCCTCCCACCACCCACACCGAACTCCAAGACTTCTTTCAAACAGGATCCATGTCCGACTCATGTTAATAACATAGCGTATCAGTCATCCGTTCTATAATAATGCTACCTAACAGGCCATCCCAAAAAACACGTCCAGTGTTTGGAGGCAACAATCATTTATTTTCCCTCATGCATCTGCAGGTCAGCTGGGCCACAGCTGATCTAGGCTGGGCCTGGTTTCTCACCAAAGGCTCCTGGGCTGGCTGGGTGGTTCTGCTCCTCGTTGGACCAGCAGTTGGCAGGGCATGCTCTCTTTTTTGTGGCAAAGGCAAAGACATACAAAAAAGCGTAAACGCTCAAGGTCTTGTAAGGAGTAGTCTTAGAACTGGCACGCCATCACCTCTACTCCATCCTACAGGTCAAAGCAAGTCACGTGGTCAAGCCCAAAGTCAGAAGTCAGAGAAGTTGAGTAGGAATTCAGAAAGGTGTGAAGAATTAAGGCCACTAACACAAACAGCCATCACATCCACCACCCAGGCACCTCACACATATAAAATGACCATTAGTACTGAATAAATGAACAAATGAATGAACGAAGACTGAGTACATTTCAGAGCCTTGTCAAGTCACATGCCAGTTTCACCAGCAGCCACTGCAAATCCTAAATGTGGTCCAATCGCAGCACTCTCGTTAAATCAAGTCCCTAGACTCCACTGTACCTTAGTTGGAGAGGCAGCATTTCAAAAACTTGTATGTTCACACTGTTAGTTTTTCATGGATCTCTGATTATGAAATAAATCAATATTGCCACTCACACACGGGAGCCGTGTGCACACACACATCACACCCTCTTCTCTAGAAGAAAAATGCGACTCTGTTTTGCATACATGGAGTGAGGGAGGGGATGAAAAGGGAGAAGGTGAATAGGTGACTTTGAATCCAACCTACAGTGGTTAATTTTCATTTAACTACCTAGCTGAGACTAGAGGTTCAGCAGAGCACATTAAATTCTGTGAACTTATGAAACGATGCATTATTGAAGCCACAGCAGGGGAAAGGGCTCAGTTTAGAAGACATAAAAGACTAAAGCTGACATAAGTGTCATTTTCCATTACAAGGTAACCGCTAAAAAAAATACATTTTAATTGAGAAAGAAGACACCAGCTCCAAAAGGGTGAGTAAAACAAAATTTACCTCTTCCCTCCCTCTCCCCACCACCCCAGTATAGCCTATAGTTCCTCGCAGAACTCAACCAAAGAATAAATCTTAAATTAGTCTATTTCCCTCTCTGGATCCCACAGACACCAGCTATTGGCCACCATTTTACCCACTCACCCAGTAAATATTGAGAGTCTTCTTACGCCTCAGACGTAGGAGACAACCCCTGCCATCAACAGCTCATGTTCAAGTAAACTGCACAGTGTAGTAACAAACAGGGACTACAGGGAAGAAGACAGGGCTGGGAAAAGAAGTCAGGGGCAGTGTTAACAGAGAGCCACAAATTATCACGCCATTCACTCCAGCAGACACAAATATCGGGGCCTTCCCCACAAGGCATCTGCAATCCAATGCCTCTCATCAAGAGGCCCACAGGTAACGTGGGAAAACAACGGACCCCACAAACTCTAAGCAGTGACCAAAGGCAGTCCCTGCAGGCACAAACAGCTGACTTATTAAGGCCTGTTGGACATATGTCCCAAATCCCACAGGGCACCTCTGCCCCTTTTGCTATGTGTTGAGTAGGAAGTAAGGTGAAGGCATGTATCAATTCCATAGGAAAGGCATGAGTATGCCTCGCTAGGTCCCTCAATTGGGCTCCTGGAAGCCAGCCCTGCAGGCATAAACTCTACAAGTCCAAGGCTAAGAGCACTCAGGGTCTGCCTCCAGATGGGGCGGGGAACTGATGTGGTCGAGGCCCCACCCTCATCCTCAGGCTGTATCTTCTCTACTTCCTGCTCAGCCTGCACCACCTGGAGGCCCTCCTTCTCAGGGTTCTAGATCTTGGATGCACACACTGATCACCTGGGGCGTTTTGATCCCTGTGTCCAGGATGCACCACAAACCAGTTGAATCAGTATTTCTAGGGGTGGAACCAAAGCATCAGTCCATGTTAAAGCTTCCCAGAGGATTCCAGTACACAGTCACTTCGGACCCCAGTAGCGAACTCCAGCTGCAACATTTATTCCTGACCACCTGGTCTCCTCTCCTTACTTCAGTTTGAGGTTTCAGCTGAGACAACCCCCCCCACAACTTATGCTGTCCCACTGTGGTCCATCAGGAATGAACTACCAGTAACCTCCAAATGGCCCCCATATGCAGCAACTCTATTTTCCAAACAAAACCAGGACATAGGACCTGGCAGAACCACCACTGTACTCTTCCGAGGCAGGGACCCCAGGCAAGTCAGAGCATGGCTCTGGAGTTCTAATCCTATTTGGCCCCATTTGAGCTCTGTGTGACCTTGGACAAGGAAGTGAACCTCACTGCATCCCAGTGCACTTCTCTGTAAATCAGGCACCGTGACACCCACTTCATCAGGGCTGTTGGGAAGACACAATGAGAATCATTAATCAAGTGTTTGACATTCATCAGGTGCTCAAAAAATGGCAGTGGTTCTTCTTAATTTACTGTATGGGAGCCAGTCCAACAAGAGCTTCTCCACCAAAATAGAATTTCTGGGACAGTTTAATGGTTTATGGGGACAACAAATAGGGCAGAATATTTGAAATTAGAGCCACCTTGGAAAATCTGATCACTCGCATTTTGTGTTGTAAGCATCGTTTTGGAGAGGCAAGAGATGGGGTTAGGCTGCTGCCAGGGGGCGGGGTAGGGGAACAGGGAGAAAGAGGGCACCTGTCTAGGGGTGGGCAAGGCTGGTACCCCAGAGTCTCTGGTGGAGTGCACAAACCAGAAACCAGGGAGAGTAGGAAGGAACTGGGAGGCTAAATTGGCTCTAACCATGAATGTACTTGAGCATAAATAGAAAATAGAAAAGCAGGCCATCTGCACACTCCCAGAAGACAAGGAGAGAAGACAGAGACCTGAGAGGACCAGAGTGAAAAGCCAGGATGGAATAAACTCAGGCAAGTCCCCTGCGAGGCTATGTATCAGTTATCTACTGTGTGCGACAAGTTACCATGAAGTTGGTGACCTGAGACAGCACACATGTGTGATCTTACAGCTCCTGTAGCTCAGGTAGGAGTCTGGGCATGGCTCAGCTGGCCGGGTCCTCGGCTTAGGAGTCTTGCAAGGCTGCAGTCAAGGTGTCCCCAGGTGGAGGCTCTGGCAGGATCCACTCACAAGCTCACTCAGGTGCCGGCAGAATCATCTCGCGCCTTCTTGCTGGCTGTCAGCGGGGGTCACCCTCGGCTCCTCGAAGCTGCCCACAGCTCCTTGACATGTGGGCTTCCCCAATGTGCCAACTTCAGCCAGCCAGCAAGGAGAGCCTCTGGGGCAAGCCTACCAGCAAGATGGGTCTCAAATAACAGAACGTAATCACACAAGTCACATCCCTTCACCTCTGCTAAGTCACAAGCCCCTCGCCCACCCCAGTGGGAGGGATTACACAAGGGTGTAAACACCAGGAGGCAGGGGTCACGGAGCCACCTTAAAGTCTGCCTGCCATAGACACTTCATTTTCATTGTGGTAAAACATACATAACATCAAATTTGCCATTTTAACTATTTTTAGGGGTACCATTCAGTGGAATTATGCACATTCACGTTGTTTGTTGTGCAACCATCACCATCATCCACCTCCACAAATTTTTCATCTTCCCAAACAGAAACTCTGTACCCATTCAGCACTTGCTCCCAATTCTCACCTCCCCCTTGTTCCGGGCAGCCACCATTCTACTTTGTCTCTATACATTCAACTACTCTGGGGACTTCATATAAGGGGAATCATAAATATGTGTCCTTTAGTGACTGACATTTCACTCAGCATGACGTCCTCAAAGTTCATCCATGTCGTACATTTGATAGGATTTCCTTTCTAAGGCTGAATCATATTCCACTGTATGTATACAGCACATTTCTTTATCCATTTGTCTACTGAGGGACACTTGAGTTGTTTCCGCCTCTTGGCTATGGCAAATGATGCTGCTATGAACACGGGTGTGCAAATATCCAACCAAGTCCCCACTTCCAATTCTTTTTGTTAATGTGATATTCAGAAGTGGAACTGCGGGATCACACAGTACCACAGACACATCTGAGGCCGAAGTGCACCTCTACTGGGGCGGAGTGGCTTGGGAGCCTGTTAAAACTTCTGACAGAGGCATAGGGAGAGTAAAGGGTACCCAGGTGCCCAAGAGCAATGTCATATTGTTAGGACCACCTCTCCCTCAACAATACCATTCCCCGTGCTAGAATGTACAAACTTAGTGTTTGCAGCACCCCACCTCCCAGGGCCTGGGGACACTGACCGCCTCCACTCCCAACCCTCACCCTGGTTGGCTCCTGACTTTTGCTGCTTATTCTCTTACTCTGAGTTTTCTGTAATTACTTACTTGTTCTCTCTCGGTATTCAGAATGAACACAATGGTCTCTCCCAGCTGTGCCACAGGGGCCCAGTGTGAGATGCAACACAGCCTGGCACCTTCACTACCAACCATACCCAACAGTGGAATGCCAGGGAGAGGTCCACAAGGAGAGGAAACACACTCAGGATTAGGATTAGGAAAGCACTGGACCTGCTTTTCCACTTACAGCCCCTGTCTCTTGCTTCCTGGAGTTCTCCACCCAAACCTTAGCAGGTTAGGGACAGTTCTGCATAAAGGAGGCCAGTCCTTTGTGAAGCTCCCTGGAGAGTTTCTACCTCCCTCCCCCAAAAGCCCAGGAAGAAGCTGAAATGGAAACCTCAGGTTGCCTCACTCACAACTGTTGAATCCAACACACCCTTTGCAACACAGCTGGCTCCCACGACCAGTACAGCCTTTAAATCAAGCCCCTTCACATACCCGCTTCTCCGCTTTTATTTTTGCTTACCCAAAAAGCTACAAGCAGTAAACTCTCACTGGCGGTCCATGAAGACAAAGTCCCAGGGATCTATTATTACAGGCAGAATAAGGGGTTCCTTCCTGTTGCCCCGAAGTAGCACAGAATGAAAGCAGGAGGCAGGTTGGGCCAGGACAGCCACTGAGCAAGCCCAGCTGCCCGGCTATCGTGCAGAAGTCAGGACGGGGTGGCATGATGGGAATGAGCAAGGGAGGCGGAGAAGCCTTATCTAGACCCTCCCCATCTCAGCCAGTGAAGGTGAAATCGGGCGGGGAATGCCAATGAAGCCAGACGCATCGACAGACAGCCAAAATGTGGCGTTTTATTATAGGAGTCTAAGTGACTGCAAACAGGCCATTATCAAATCTCTTCAGTGACAAAGCTCCGTGTTGAAGGGGACAAATAAAAATAAGTACATTAAGCACAATAAATCACAGGGGCCTGTCATTGAGACCCATTACTCCTGGGGGATTACGGGGCTGTTTTCCTCCCTGCTTCCAGCTATCGGATCCTGGTTCTCCCGTCACTGTTTTAATATTGCAGCCATTACTCTCTGTGCCACGAAGAGCCTGCTGTTTCTCTGTAGTTCTGGGTGGCAAGGGCATAATTTGTTTTATGATTTGCTTGGGAGGGTAGCTGTTTTATATTCATCTTTAAAAAAGACAGTCAATAATTGCAGCAATAAGACCCTGTTTAAAAAACAAGACCCGGTCCTGTCCTTTCAGCACCAATGTGGCCCCAGCTGTCTCTACCCAAAAGGTATCCAACCATTACCAGGAGGGCCATGAAGTTTCTTTGGGAGGTCTACATGCCCAATAATAGCTTTAGTCAGGCTTAAAAGAGCCACCGAATCATGTGGAAGGTAGCCCGGACTCAAAAGAGACAAGAGGCTGGAAATCAGGAGACCTGGGTTTTACCATTAAGTTGGTGTGACCCAGGGCAGTTTCCTTGATCTTCTGGGTCTAACTGTCCCCATCCACAAAATGAAACAGTTGGGCCACATGCCTCTTTGGAACCCTAAAGAGTCTGCATTTCTATGAGTGTGAAGCACTTTAAGCTAAATACTACTACTTTATATTTCCTCCTCTCTCCCCACAAGCTCATTATAAGATTCATCTTAAGATAAAACCAACCCATTATGCAATTGTCCAAGACATCTTCTATCAGTTCCTTCTTCTCTTATCCACATAGAAACAATTCCCTCCCGCCTCCTCACTCCCTGAGATGTTGTCTTCCAGAACAGCTAATTGTAAATACTGAAAACAAGTCCTCTCCCAGTTTTATCCATCAGGAAGTGAATGGAACAACAGGTACTTAGGGACAAAATGTACGCTGTTCCCCATCAGAAGTGAACAAGGCAGCAAATCCCCTGCGCTCTTCTGCAAGATGGCTGTAGACTCCAGCACGCAGCGTGGAGACATCAATTGTCCTTCCATGTACTCCCATTTCAATCACCACATGTAAATCTCGCCATGAAAAGAACACTTCTCGCCAAGTGTGGCACCGTGCGAGGCCGCCATATAGCAAAAGTGATCCCACAACTTCGTTGCCCATCTTAGAGGCACCAACATAAAACCCACCCAATGGTGCCCAACTCTCAAAATACTGTACACAGGACTCAAAATCAGAAAAGGCTAAAAACTTACAAGCTCTCCCATGTTAAAAATGGAGCTTGGTTTTACGGATCATCAAAGCCTCTAGGGAGTGGAATAAAGGAGTGGATTCCTTCCAACCAAGCAATGCCTCAGGCTGTGCGAAATTTGGTGTAACAACCCAATAAATACCAAGTGGAATTAGATACATGGTAGCTTTCAGCCTAGAACTGCAGACGGCAAGTCCAAAGGAGGTAGCTTTGCCTGGAAGCATGAGAGCTAGGGGACAACCTAACCCGCCACAATAAGCCACGCTGCCCGGAATGAGCACTCCACGCAAGCAGGGCCTTCTGTCTTATTCTCCTCCTCACCCCCAGTGCCCAGCACAGTGCCTGGCACACAACAGAGAGTCCACAACTGTGTGTTTACTGAATGAGCGAAGGAAGGCAGGAATGTGAGCAAAGTGACATCGATGTCCTGCAGCCCTTAGAAACTCTGATCCAGTGGACAGGAATAACACAAAGACCTATTTATTAATAACAAATAAGTGAGATTTCTGCAGTGCTTTGGGCATCTCAAAGAAAACATCTAGATGTACATATATTCAGACAGCAATTTATACTATGCTATATGTAAAAGGAAGTAAAAGGCCCAAATCCTTTCAATGTCAGGGTGAGGGTGTTGAGGGTTGTTTTTGGCTTATTTGTTTTGTAGTTTTTTTCCCCTAAACATTGTAAGTTATTAGGAAGAGGCAAAAGACAAACGCAGTCTGAAAACATTCTTAGCCTCTGCCCCAAGTGAACCTCTTCTGAATATCAAAATACAGCTCATGAAAACAAATCCATAAAACTAGAATACATTCCCACGCTCTCCATGAAAGATTCAAGAGTTGGGACAGATATCTCAGGATTTACATCTAAATTGTACTACAGGGCAGCAGTCACCGGCCAGCGAGTGGGAGCCAGGTAGGAACTCAGTGGCCCTGACCTCTAAGGGGGCGCAGTTCTACCCCCGGGGCACTGCTTGCAAGCCTGGAGCCAACTCACTCCAAGTTTCCTCCAAACACACAGCTCAGGTTAAACGTTCATACTTCCCAAAGGACTTTTAATTGAAAAATCTCACAGAACACATCACGCGTCAGACTCAAATGCTCATTAGATATCATACACTTGGAATGAGGAATATCTAATATCCCACAGGGCATCCGGCCTTCACCCTGGGGTTTTCATTTCTGGAGTGTCTTCTCATGAGTCTGTGTTCGATCCTACATTAAAGGTGGGAATGGAACACGGACCATGTTCCACAAAGGAGGAAAAATAAAGCTCAGAGAGTATTATAGGTTGAATTTTATCTCCCCAAAAAGATTTATGTTCAAGTCCTAATCCCTGGTAACTCAGAATGTGACCTTCTTTGGAAACAGGGTCTTTACAGAGGTAATCAAGTTAAAATGAGGTCTTTAGGGTGGGGCCTAATCCAATATGACTGTTGTCCTTACAAACAGGGGAAGTTTGCACACAGAGACGATGTGAAGACCCACAGGGAGGGACAGCCACATGACTGGAGTGATGTGTCTACTAGCCAAGGATCACAAGGCTCACCAGCAGTCACCAGAAGCTGGAAGAGGCAAGGAAAGATTCTCACCTAGAGCTGTCAGAGAGGGAACGTGGTCCTGCTGACACCTTGAAACACCTTGATTTTGGACTTCTGGCCTCTAGAACTGTGAGACAATACATTTTTATTGTTTTAAGCCACGCAGTTTGTGGTACTTCCTTATGACAGCCACAGAAAACTAATATAGAAAAGGTCAGGTCCTTACCCAAGGAGAGCTCGCAAATTTTAACATGGAAATAACAATAAACCATATTCTGTCAAAACTTCTTGAACCCAGGGTCCCGTTCTCTCAGAGACTATAAACTGCTTTCCATAAAGACAATCTCCCAATCAGGTAACACAATCCACACTGGCATATGAAGGGGAGATAATACACAAATGAATTTTCAGACCTTCATCCTCAACATACGTTCACTTTAACCAAGCCCTGTAGCAAAGAGCTTTCAAAAGCATTAATTGCTGAAATTTCTGGATTGCAAGTAAGCAAAATTTGGGTGGGGGATTTTGAGGTTTTGATATGAGAAGACCACAATTTGACAAGCTGCTACCTACTCCCCACATCTTTCCAGCTGTGACAGGCAGACCAGACAATGAACACACAAGCCACATTAAAATAGTAATTAATGTAGGAGCAAGAACAATGACAACTTCTTGACAAAGTAGAACAATGGACTGGTTTATCATCTGCAGAGCCTTAAAGAAGAGTAGCTCTAGGTGTGAATGGAAATTATTCCAACACAACAGCAGTCCTTTAGCACTGTGGGTCAAATTGACTCATAAAACCCCACACTTGCAAACTTTGGTCCCTAAAACACATACACACACAAAGAAACAGGATGACAAGACTCTTTCACATACACCAGTGCTGCCACCACAAGCCCCCAGCACAGCTCTTGGCCAGATAAGCCCCTGCTCCAGTGGAAAGAGTAGCATGTGCTGCTGGTCTCAATGTCAGGGTCCTGCCTTAGGGCAGCTCCCCACCCCACCTCCCAAAGAAGCCATAAAACTCATTTCACAACCAAAGTCCACTCTCAGAGTATTTCAGGGAAGTAGTAATCTGCAAGGACAATGTCACAACTCCAACACGCCATCACTGAGCCTAGGGAGATGAAAGGCCCAGATTCTCACCATCCAATCCCAAGCACTTTTTGCAAACCCACCACCAGTTCTCATCTCCATACTTTGTCTTTCCTCTACTCCCATTAAAGGGAAAGGTGTACCCAAATAACAAACTCTGCCTCAATTTGCCATCCCTGAAACAGTTTGTTTGCATTTCCACAAGTGAATTTGTTACTAATTTGTGTTTCAAACAAGGTTTGTGCATTACTTTTGAAAATACAACCCATTCACAGCATTAAAAGAACAGATGGTTATTATGGGCTAAATTGTGTCCCCTCCCCAAATTCATATGTTGAAGTCCCAACCCACAGTACCTCAGAATGTGACTGTATTTAGAGAAAGGGTCTTTAAGAGGTGATTAAGTCAAAATGAGGTCATTAGGGTGTGCCCTAATCCTTATGAAACCGCTGTTCTCATAAGAAGAGGAGATTAGGGCACATACACACAGAGGGGAGACCACAGGAAGACAGAGGGAGAAGACGCCATTTACAAGCGAAGGAGAGAGGCCCCAGAGGAAACCACTTTTGCTGACACCCTGATCTCAGACTTCTAGCCTCTGGAACTGTGAGAAAATAGATTTCTGTCGTTTAAGCCTCCTAGTCGGTGGTACTTTGTTATGAGAGTGACAGCCCTGGCAGACTAATATAGATGGAATTCCACCATTTTGAATCTTTTTTTTTCAATGAATAAAATCATAACTAATTGTCTTTAAAAAAAAATTCACAAAACACACTGTCAAGAATTCTTTGCCATTTCCTTAAAAGTCTTGAGATCACCGAAGCAGGGAACACAAGCTATCACGGATGTCATTCTGACGATGGATAGATGGGTTCCTGATGGGGAAAGTGTTGACTGGTGTCGGTCAGGGAAGGACACCCAGAAGAGCGACAAGGTTTTACACAGGAGCACTCTGCTCTGCTTGGTATGACTTCAAGACCTTCAGGTTGAGCTTCTGACTGAACATCTTGGGGCTTTCTGTCTGCCCAGCTTCTCTTCCAAAAACACCCCTTCCCCACTCTCCAAGCAACTCAAATAGGACTGATCCCTCTTCCTCCTACCAGCTCCAGAGATGTGATGTCAGCTCTTCTAACCAGATCATGACCAGAATTTCCACCAGATGTACTGGAGAAAAGATGCTTTCCACACTGCTATGGTGAGGGGGTACTATGTAAGCCTGGGGTCCTGCCGGCAATGTCTGCTATCCCATGGGGACAGCCTGCCTGAGAATGAAGCCAATATGGAAGGTGGCAGAGCCCAGGCATGGAGCAACAGGTTCACGGTGACGTTGGTGGAGGACTTAGAGCCAGCCCTGTCTGATGCTTTCTCTACTTTTCAGTTACCTGAGCAGACAAAGTTGAATTGTTGTGGCTATTGTTGTTGAACATCAGTATGCATGAAGTTTCTATCATTTGTGTCCGAAACAGTCCTCACTGAGCCACTGAGTCACTCTGGTACACGATCACGTGTCTAGCTACATGGGTGAACATTTCATCAAAATTTAAAGTATGTTTACATTTTCCCGAAATCCATATGATCTCAAGAGTGCCTAATCAGGAGTGCAATGTATAAGCTTTAGGAGATATAGATGTCCCAGAAATTCTACGGAAAAAAAAATATTCAGGTGTATAAAGGTCTATGGCAGAAAACAACTTAAAAATTAATCATTCTATACTTCCTTATGTCTGGGGGAAGTATATTAGTCCAGTGATCTTCAAGCTTTTTTTTAATTTAATTCTGAAATTTGAAAAACTTGTACTGCCTCACCTATTTTTAGGCTGACATCTAAAGTTTTCATCATAAACTAATTTCTGAGGATATAATTTTCAGCATATTGTAAACATCAACATTTTAAAATAAAACTTTCACGTCAGTTTTAAATGGAATCTAGCAATCCAATATCCATCATTCATTTTAAAAATTCAAGAGCATGTTATTTTTTAAGAGCTGAAAATGTTCTATCATTCCTTAGCATGAAAAAGGGGCCCAAATGCCCTGTTTCTAGCACCAAGTTTAAGCAGGTAAACGACAACAGGAAAGGAGCAGCCCTGTGGCAGTATCATAATTAGAAGAAGGGTCCCACACACTGATTTCAAATAGTTCCTTTGTTTGGTGCCCCTTGAGGTTTCTACGCCTAGTTCGAGCACCAGGGTAAGATCAGTTTGGAGCAAGGGATGTGCCTTTATAAAATGGGAAAGGACAGCTACAAAAGGGCAGGTGAAAGAACCTACACAAGGCTGACCGATCAATTTCAGGGGAGGGCACCTATGTGAGGCTGAAGATCTGGAACTTGATTTCCTTAAAACTATCCATACCTGCATACTCCATGGAAAGTCTTCATGTTCTCAGGGGTATGAATATTCCAGTATCGAGACACCTGGGTTCACAGATTATAGGACAAGACATTAAAAGCAAATATTCTGGAGACAAAACTGGATTCCAGTCTCCGGGCTTTATCGCTCAGGCAACCTCCCACTCACAGGTAAGGAAACCTCTCCAAACCTCAGCTTCCTTACCTGTGAAAGGAAACCGCTCAGCTCAGAGGGTTACAGTAAAGATCAAAAGGCATCATGTCTGTAAAGCACAACTCATAAGCACATAAGAAGCATTCAGTAAATGGTAGCTATAATTATTACCACCATTATTACTGTTATTTTACATACTGTTCACCACAACTTGCTAAGGAGGGGGCCTTTCCTATCCCATGCAATGGCTCTCATCTCCCTTGCCTGTCAGATCCCAAATTTCCTACGAAAGAGAGGAGCAAAGTGTGCAGAAAACTCCTGAAAAATGGCCTCCGGTGATTAGTGGGCAAATGTTTGCTTTTACCCCCAGGGCTTCTGCAAATTTCTGAGACTGCTGGACAGGGCTGAAAGGAGAAAGACTGTGGCCTCCTCTCCCCACAAGCCATTTGTTTTCTTACCTTATCAAGCAAGGACGCAAGGGCAAGACGTGTGGGGGTGGGTGGGGAGGGGAGTGGAGAACCTCCAAGTAATAACAACTATTACAATAGCTAATACTTACTGAATGCTTTCCCAACATGCCACACATTAAGAGATTTAATGAGCTCAAAAATGCTATGTTTCAACAGGAGTTATGGATAAATCCAAGCAGAAGAAAAAAGAAAATGGCAAAAGCTAAGACCCAGAGAAAGCATCCCTTGGTGTGGATTAAATCAGACCACCGCTGGATAAGCAGCAGGGTTTCACATAACCAACACCCCAAACCAAGAGCAAGTTCATAAAGCCTTGCTAGTGCCTGGATCACACAGACCCTCTGATAAACCCAGGGCTGCTCTGTCACTCCCCTGTGATTTGCTGAGCAAACCTATCCATGCAGCACCACCCATGCCTAGATTACAAGGGCAATGCAATAAAAACCCAAATGGACCTCACAAATACTAGAGGCTAAATATTCTAACATAAACATGTGGTTACATGGAGAAGAGTCTTTGGGCACGGCTGCCAAGCTTCTGCACAAATTTATCCAATCCTCCCTAGCTACTCCCCAACACTGTCTGATAATTTCTTAATCAATTATAACTGCCATTCTGCACCTGGTTCTTTACAGAATGTGAAATGGTATTAAACCTAGTCAACAGACGCCATGGTCAAAGTGATTATGAGCATCCAGGGACCAAGAGCAGAGCCAAAAAGAACCACCTACATGAGGGAAGGGGGAGCGAGAAAAGGTACAAAGGTCCTTCAAGTCCTCCCACCCACCCCCCACTTCAATACTCAGCCCTTGAGTGCTTGTGTGAAGACACGTCTAGGTCTGGAGAGATGGCAAGGACACCTTTCTCCACCACCACCACCACCACCACTACCACCACCACCAGATTTTTTGAGGGCATCAACTGGCTCCAGGAAGGCCCAACAGCCCTCTGGTAACTGGCAAGGGAGCAATGCATTCTTCAGACTCAGGAATACCCTGAGGGCTAATTCACATCATCCCATCTGCCCCTGCAGCACAGTGCGACACTCTAGGTTCAGCAAGAAAGGGTTGCGTTATGCCTGACCAGCACATTCCATGAAATCTAGAACAACCACCACTTATTTTATAGACATGTTCCAGGCATAAAGTAAAACCCTGAGGATCCCCAGAGTTAGACGATGCAGTCTCTACTGAATGGCTCCCACTCCCTGGCAGGATGTCCAGGTTAAAGAACAGAGACTACAGCGTAGGACGTGCAGCAGCAGCAGTCAGTGTAAGGCACAGATGCAGCTCAGTACTCAGTACCAGGAAAAGCTCACTAGAAGGACTACCTGAGCTGGATTCTGAAGGAAAATTCCAAGTGTCTCGTGCAGATAAGGAAAGAGCTTACCAGGCAGAAGGAGAGGTGTGTGCACAGCTTGGCAGGTTTGGGGAAAACTAACGGGTAAGGAAAAAAACTAATAAGTTAGGGAATGCTGATGCATGACATGGGCATGCGAGCAGACTGCAGAGAAAGGCAAGGGCCAGTTCATGACAAGCTTTGTGTGTCCTCATAAGAAATTTGGATGTTTTCCAGTGGCTGATATAGCCAGTGAGGGTAAGTACACAGAACATTCTAGAAAAACCCTCATTCTTTAAGGATTAAAAATAAAGACTCTCTATCTATATGGGACTGGACTATCCTATTTGAAAAGCTGTTATCCAGAATGGCTTACTCCACGATTCTGAACAGTGTATACTGTAATCTCACGGCAAGCTCCTCCTCAGGCAGAGAAACACCAGCAGTCACGGGAGGCAAGGAAACCATCTTCACTTGCAAGGTGAGTCGGGGACCCAGATGTCAGAGCTCCCAGCATTTTGCTCTCAGCTCTACACAGCCATTTCAGAAGCCACTCATGAGGAAAAGAAGAATTTTCTCTACTACATCCCTTACTGGGTGTCATCCAAGGCTAGGAAAAAGGCTGTTCTATAAGCCAGGGCCCATTTAAACAAACTCCCAATAAGAGAGGCTCCGGAAAGTGTATTTTCACCAAAGCCAAGCCAAAGGAGAAAGTCCTATTTTAAGAATTGTTGCTTGTGTCACAAACAGACTTTATTCCAACGTGGCAGCTTTACAGTGGGCAATGAAAACCATCTCAGGCTTCAATACCAAGCAAACATTCGTGAGCCAATGATTGAGGTGGGAGACAAAATCAGGGGCTTCCCCAGACTTCTGTCCTCCTGTAACAGCTCTAGCCCAGCGGCCTTTAGAACTTCATTATGAACTGGTGCCACAGGCTGTCCAGGGACCGTCTCTCCCAGCCTCCATCTCCTCCACTTCGATCTGTCCCCAGCACTGTGTAGGTTCATTGTCCCAAAACAGAGCTTTTAGCACACTGTTCTCCTGAGCAAAAGTTACCCTGCCTTCCAAAAGCCCACGGCCCCAACCTAACTTGCCAACTTCATCTGCAACTGCTTGCTAACAGAAACCCTGACCCAAAAATAAATATCTGTGCTTTTGTCAACCTAACCTCCTTTTAATCCTTCCAAGCAGATTTTAATGATTTCATGTCCAAAGACCCAATTCAAATCCTACCTCCTCCACTGAGTTTGAGAAGCCAAAGGAAGTTCCCACTCTGGTCTTCCAGCAATGTTCAGCCTCCACACTCCACAACCATTCACTGCATTATGGCATCCTTTCTATTGTTGCCCTGAACTGTTCATTTACATCTTCTACGATTGCTTAACTTATCACACACTTTTTCCAAGATCTCCAGCTATGTTCTTTGAGAGCAAAGACAGGAGGCTCTGAATTTAATTTAATAAATTTATTGAAGGATTCCCAAGTGCTAATAGCTTAGCAGGATGCTCCCATAGACACAAGGATGAGTGTAACCTAGTCCCAGCCCCTAAGGAGCTGGTACCTGAGTGACGGAGTAAGAAAAGTATCTAGACACTGGCAATGCCAAGCATAAGATGCCTTTGGTCTGGTGTGGTGTGGTTTTGTGTTTGGTAGTACTTCCTCTCCCCGTATCCTCCCATGTCCTGTTCACTAAGACCCAAATCTAATATTCTCATCTTCTTTTACTCCTTTAAGCATAAGGGTACCCAACACACTGTCCCCACTGCCCTTTGCCTTTAATTCATGCCTTTATCAGCATTTACCTCCCTCACCAAGACAAGGCCACTGGATGGACAATGAGCGATCTGTGCACCTCTGCTGTCGAGCCAGGACCCGTGTACTTTAAGTGTGTTTGGCAGATGTTGGCTGAATGAGTGAAGGAGATCCCACAAAGAGACAGAGTGTCGTGGAGCCTACAGCCAGGAAGGAGAGAGTTCAACCAGACAGAGATAGGAGAGAAGCTGGGGGTGTTGATCCAGCAACAGGAGCAATGAGACAACCAACCGAGGAGGGTGAGCACCTGAGAATTGAGTCCTGGCTCCATGCTTCGTGGCCGTGTGACTTGGGCGAGCCTCAGCTTCCACATCTGTGAAGTAAGAGAATGACAACCTTCACAGGGTTGCTGTAAGGATGAAATGACACAAAAGATCAAGGGAGCACTTGAAGAAAGTGCTTTTGGGTGTGGATCAGACTGAAGTAGAGTGTACGGAAGAGAAAGGAAGGGAGGCCTAGGAGGCACAGGTGGGAGAAGGCAGAGCCACAGGCTGCATCTGGTGGTCAGGGAGCCTGGGCCTTCCTTTCCACAGCTGTAAAATGAAGGTATCGGTCTAGCGGGGCTCAAAGATCTCTTCCAGCCTTGGCAGTCTCTCGACACAGCAGCTCTGCCTTACAGAGAGAAGGCGTCTCTGTGAGTGCTCATGACACGGAGAGGCGCAGGTGGGAGCAAGTCGCACAAACAGAGAAAGGGGTAAAGACACCGAGATGGCAGAGGGGAGCTCTTCCTACTGCAGACAGAGCGCTCGGGCCTCTCCCTCCATCTCCCATGTGCACATCAACCTCCTTACACGGGAACCACTGCCCCTGTCTACACCCACACCATCTCCTAACCATCGTCAAGAGCGCTGGACAACAATCATCGTAAGGTTTCTTACATTGGAAATGTCTTTCGAGGCATTTTCAAGGCAACTTGGCGTGCAAATCTGAACGAGCTTTACAGCATGCCCGTTCTTCTCATTCCAGGTAAGTTAAAATTCCTACAAATTCAGAGGAAAGAAAACACACGACACATTTCGGTGTTGTACTCTCCTTTGCCTATTTACAAAGCCATCAATGTTTGGACCACAACAATGATCCTTAAGGGAATTCATTCTGCTAACCTGAAATGCCCTTTACATTTTTAAAATAAAAGCTTCCAGGAGAGGCCTCGAGGAGTCCAAGTCATCACCATTTAAGTCTACTGTTATTCACCATCCCCCTTCCCCAACACTGCCTCCCCAATAATGAAAGCATGACCACTCATTCATTCACCAGATAAATCATTCAGTGCGGACACAGCTACTTATTAAGTGCAGACCTACTAAACACCAGCACCACTCCTGGAGGTGGGAAAAGCCCCACCTACTCATCACCATGCCTGCACCTCCCTCGGCTCCTGAAATAACCACTAAATACCAGTCCCAGATGAGAGCTGACATCAGTCAAGGAGGCTGGTACACAAATAAATAGTGCTGGCATATTAAGGATCTATGCAACTGTTCTGGAAACAAACAGGGGGTAGGGGGGGAAGGCTTCCAGTTAGCCACAGCAATGTTAACCTTACTCAATAATAACAAATGTGCGCTTAATGTACCCAAGGCAGCCACAGCAATCTCTAACCACAGAAAACACTCAAGAGTCCATGATTCCCTGCTGAATTTAAATTAAAAAAAAAAAAGGAAGGAAGAAATCCCCACATGCCATGCTGTAAATCTTCCTAAATTCTAATGCTACCATGGAGAGCTGAAAAGATCAGTAAGCCCTTTCTTCCCATTTGGCCTTGGTAATTCAGAAAAGGACTATGTTAAGAGCAAAACTCTCCCAGTAGACGGGGCTCCATCTCCATCTGCGTCGGCTGCCTGTCCAAAGCATAGCCCGGTAATGTGACAAGAGAGGCTCAAATTATGGGTGAGACTGTGCTTTCAACTCCTGCCCCAGCCTGTGATTACCTACAACTCCAGGTTGCCCAAATTACCTCTGGAGCCTTAAATGCTTACATTTTATTCCATTCCTAGAACAAATTCTTTTTTGGAAACTTTCACAAGAGATAAAGGGGAAAAAAAAAAAAAAAAGCCATAGACATTTGCATCACAGTGAAGGAAAAGCCAGTAGACAAGCATGATTTCAATTTTTTTTTAATGTCTCATACATATCACCTCTACCGTACACTTAGGCAGAACAAAATGAATTCCATGTGTCTGCAGTTATGAAAACGCAGAATCCTGGAAACTCTCACTTTACTTTCTTGTTAAACCACTTCTGTTGTTGATATAATCGTAGAGATAGAACGGAACGGTGGTTAAGGAACTTATGAAGGTGGTTAGTTAGTACTGTTACCTTCAGGAAGAACAGTAGTCAAATAAGCAATCTGTCAGAAGTAAGGAAGTAGGCAAAGTAAGTCCATATGGTAGGTTAGTGGTTATGACAGTTTATATAACGACTGTACTTCTTTCTGTAATATAATTCAATATTAGGCTCCTTGATAGGCAAACTTAGTGGGTTATTTGTTAAAACGCTCTAGTTTATGTTTGAAAAGTCCTTGGTTTTATATAACAGGTGAGGCTACCAAAAGTGTCTATCATGATTGTGTTAATCAAATAATTTCAAATATAATAAAGGAACTAGCTATTAAAAGGAGACTTGCTATGAATCCCTTTTGTAAAATAAAAATCCTTTGCACCCCAAACAATTACTTGCCTTAAATTATTTGATTTTAAAACAACATTTTATATGCCAGCTTCTCCTAAAATAGAGCACTCTTTCATTTAGCCTCAATGTTGAAATAATAACGTAACAAACCTTATATTTACACTGTACTTCCTTCAAATCTCCTCTTTCCGATAAGCAATGCCCTATAACCCCAGGAGATCAGTGGTGGTGAGGAGGCTTCTTCTCCAAACTCACAAATTTGGAGGCATAAAATTAAGTTGGTTTGCATTTTTCCTGACTTGTACTTCTACACAATGGCTCTTCGGATCTATTTTCCTTCAAAATATCCCTCCCTTCATATTCACCCACCAGCTCCCCTACAATGTAACCTCTCCTGACAAATGAATGGGTTTCCCCTTCCAAGTTATAGTCCAGGCTTTGCAAAATCCTAAAGGGTCAACTCAGCTTTTATCTACTTAATTTTGAAACAATTAAAATTTTCAGCATTGTTTTTTATCACAAAGCACTTAATTCCCACGTTGTAGCCAAGGAACAGTGTAACATTTGAGAACTAACAGGTTTCCACAATACATGAGAAGTCAGCAGCAAGTCTGGCTGCTTATGTATATAAATGGCCACCACCAAGACAGCACGGATTTAGTGATTCTCTTCTTCAGCATTTCTTACTTAATAGTGTTTTACATTTCATGGTAGAGTATACCTTTGAACTGGTCAGGCCTCTTCCCTTTCAGAGCTAGAAAACCTAAGGAGTAGTCTGACCTTTGCCACAAACTAAATTAGGCAAGCCCTTTCCCTCTCTGGGCATCTAAATTCCTAGTTACAAGGTAAATAACCCTGCCCTGATGTATAGAGACTGCGCCTAAAGCCCAGAGATGTCAAGAAATACTCTAACGTCACACAGCAAGTTAGCATAGGATGATGCGAGACTAGACCCCAGGTCTCTTGGTTTTACTTAAACCACCCTACTCAACAAAGGGATGGATGATAGAGATAAAGACACACAAACACAAACATACACACAAACACACAGAAAGGCTTCTGACTTCCACCTCCACTGTCCTTCTGGCTCCTGTTTCTGAAAAACTAAATCCACTTGGCCTTGGAGATTGCTGTGATTTTCCATTCTCCCTAATCTCCAGACAGTTACACTGTTGCTCTTCCTTCCTCACCATACAGTTTCCTCATTCCAGAAAACACGCGTATATGCACACGGGGCACCTACACCAACACTGCCATTCTCAGTATTGTAAAACTCTTCCTTTTCCAACAGCAAGGGAAATTTAGGCCAGAACTGAAATGATTCTAATACAAGAACCTTGTTCAGGCATTAAACTCAACCATAACTCTACCCAGAAGCAAATCGGACAAAATGGAATTTATTCTCACAGAAGTGGGGTTTTTTTCCCCATACTATATCATTTGTCAAGTAACACTGTCATTTTTCCCACTGCTGCATAATCGCATAATGAAAGCGCCAGGTGTAATTCATGTACACAAGAGGGCAGACTTAGGGCTGATAAGGGACCCTTTCTTTATTTGCATTGCTAATAGTTTTTTAAAGAGCAGGCAAAATGCTGTATGTAGAAGGATAATGGAGGAAAAAAAATTCTTTTTCTGTTTTTAATAACAATGTGGGATAATCAACTAGTATTCTGGGATCTTATCTGGCAACCATACTTGCCACCGTTTGAATACATAAAGTGTGAAGCTGGGACAGTTCTCAGCATGGAATCCTACTAAGTTATTTCCCTTCTAACACCAAGCTTCCCTCTTCCAGGACATCCCACCTTCCAGCCACACTAATTTCTGACCACTCTCCACGCACACTACATAGTTTAAGGTTTCCATGCTGTTTTTTATGTTTTTATGCCTGGGACCTCCTTCCTTCCTACTATCCTGGCAAGCTCAAACTCATCCCTTGAACAAACATGCATGATAGTATAATACTTAGCTTGTAGTAATGGCTGAAAGTCTGTCCACCCCACCCCCGAAAAGACTACAAGGTAAGTGTGCAGCCTCTATTACCTCAGCACAGAGCATGGCACCTGCCACAAGGTAGATGGTCCACTGTTATGTGTTAAATTAAAAAGAGAAAAGTCTTCTAAACTACATTTTATTAAGCCTTAACTTTACCAGCCGCTGCCTACTACTGTCCAAATACCGATATGACAGAGAAAAGCTGAACACTACTCAATGTCAAATACGCTAGAGTAGAGCAGTGAAGCCTCACCAACACTAGCAGATTCTGCAAGGTGGCTGTATCCCCAAGGTTTGTCAATGGCAGGGTGCGTGGAGCTCTCAGTCCCCTAGGTCTAATGCCCCCAACCCACTGTGCTCCTCCTTTCTGAGACTCTCTGGCTGAATACACCTTCCCCTGTTCACAGATCCTAAGGAAGGCCAGCATCCTGCCTCTCCCTCTGCCATCTGGCTTCCCTCAAGTTCACAAGACTGCATTCATGCCTTAGGACCACAGCATATATCCTCTCCAGCACCAGGCTTTCACGATTTGGTGCCCAATGGTAAATGTGATGGTTTCAATCTCTTACCTCTGAGCTATACTGTGCCTAGGAGAATCAATCTACAAAGCCTTAATGGCAGAAACAAAGCTTTATGTTGACCATTTTTTCCCTAGACCACAACAATAGCTCCCGTTCCCCTTCAACTACCCAAACATGCGCTACGCATATGGGTGAAGCTCACAAATGCAGTCTACCAGACCCCAGAGATCAGGGAAAAGTAAGAACTCATGCAGGTTCACAGGTTCCAAACAGAGTCTAATTTTACATGCTCAATTGGGCCTTTTAGAATCCAGTAAGACCTAAATCTTGGTGACATTTGTCTTTTTTGTGCCCACACTCTAAATTGGGCAGTCTCTTCTTGGACTTTACCTCTCATCTTTCCCATCTCCCCACCTCTGGGGTCTGCTTCCATAAGACTTGGCTACTGTGGGTCGGCCTACGCAATGGGGCAGTGTTCTTCAGGGAAAAAGAATTATCTTGCAATTGTGCTGGAAGAACCCTAGACACTGATGATTTCATACTGTTACAAGTACAGAGAGCATCTGAGATGAAACTGCAACTACAATGTCAAATGTTGACATCTTTATAAGGCATGTACATTTAAGGAGATGATAGCGAGAAATTTTAAGTTTGATGGAGTCAATTCTAGAGATGTTTTGAAGTAATGTGATTTTATGAAGCCTGTGGGTGGTATGAATCAAAAAGGGAAGTTTTGATTACAAACTGCTAGAGAATTTAAAGACAGTATGGTCTAATGCCCATAGGGTAGAGTCTGCAGGATGTTCTTTCTCCCCAAAACTTACAGCCCTTATACACTTGGAGACCGTAATTGATTCTTTTCAGAATTTCACGTAACACTTTGCAGTTAACCAGTTGTGAGTTGTCCAAATGACACTTTCAATGAGAGCAGGCCCATCACTTAAGCATCTGGCATCTACTTGTTACTGCAAACATGCACTGGGTACCAAAAAGTTAGCTTCATGAGCCCTAAAGTCAAACCACAATCTTTTGTAACATGGGTCCTTGTGTCTTCTTCATCAGTGGTGGAATAGAAAACTAGTCCCCCCTAGTGTCCTGCCACTGTAGGTGGCTGAAGGATGGAGACACTACAGGACACACCCTCCTGCATTCTGCATCAACTTTAAAGCACAGCTCAGGAATCCAGAGCCAAAGGAAACCTTCACAATCTACCCAAGAGATGGAAACATCTCCGGGACCTATGATGAGACCAAAAAAACTTTCATTTCATTTCTAAGGCCCTTCCAGTTATGGTTTAAAAGCCAAAGTAATCTGCATTATTTCACACCAAAAAGTTAATCCACAACCCAGCACACTTCATTAAGTGAAGCAGAAAGGCCCACTCTTACTAACAGCTACTCCCCACTGCAGTGCATCACTTTCTTTAAAACCTCTCTATCCCTACTAGGGGCACATGCTTCCTTTCCTTACCACTCTTGAAAACCCAGCAAGATCTAAATCTTGATGACTTTCGCTTCTCTGTTTGAGTTAGTTTTCTTCCTGGCATGGAATTAATAGGGAAAGGCTCGATAAATGTGTCTCCTCAAGCAATTTTCACTAAAGTACTCTTGAAAAACAAAGGTTCACTTAGAGATGTGTGAAACCTTAAAGCCAGTTTTAAAATTTTTTTTTTTATTTTTTCCCCCAGTGAGGACCCAGCATGCCCCTGAGTAATTCATTCATGTCACCCATTTGTGAGAGAAGAGAAAAAAAAACACCGCTTGTTCCTTTCTTAATTTAGAACTTTTGCTTATCTTAAGTCTATCAATGCTGACTCCTGAGGTGGGAAGAAAGGAGAAGTGAGAAGAAAAATTAACCTGAGGTGACTGCCTCCAGGGAGTGAATAAGCACTTCAGGTCACCCCCTGTGTCAGAGAGGAAAGGCATCTGCATTTAGGTGAGATGGACGCCCCCACCAGCCACCAACCACCTCCCCCCCCCACCCCGCACCTCTCCCCTTTAAGGAGGAAGGAACCTGAGCTCGCTCTCGGAGCACTTACATAAGACCCTGTAAAACTTTCTGTGACATTCATGGAAAATGTAAGCTGCTATTTTGCTCCCTTAGGAGATCATTTTAATGGACTGAGTGACAAAATTCACGGATTCTGAATTCAGCAGAAACCTGCTCAACCGAGGTACATCAGCATAAGGGAAAAAAAATCCATCCCCATTAAACAGGGTCACCCAGGGGATGGATTCAGTGTGCAAAAGACAATCTGTTCCCTCCAAAGTGACCCATTTAAAATCAGATTGTTCCGGAGGAAGCTCATAGGTTTAATAAATTTCAAGCAGGCAAGGACAGGCTTGTAGAAATGAGGTTCCTTAGGAGGAACATTTAAAAGAAGGTAATAAGGCAATGAACAAAATAACTTAAGGATGCACAAACTTTGGAGTCCTCACTCCAAACTTCATAAGCAGTGACATATACAAGAATGTCTGGATCGCTAGACATTGATCACCCCTCACAAGCAGCTTTTGTCTAATAGGACGGACAGGCTGGTTAGGTTTACCCCCTACAGACACCACTGCCAACCAACCACTCCGTCCTAAAGAGTGACTCGAAAGCTGCGGCTGCTCACCCCCAAATTGGCCTCCACGCTCTGCAACAAGGAGCAAAGAAAAGTTCACAGCATCACACCAGGAAAGGTAGGTCAGTACCGCCGAAGAGGTAACTCTCCAAACACAGCAGGCTCCCCAAAACACAGGTGCTCCCAGCTAACAAGTGGGGGCGGGCACATCACCTCCTGGTGTCAACGGGAAACTCCTCCTCGCTCCCTGTCAGCAGCCGTTGTGCCTAGGAGCCGGGCAGGCCCTGAGACGGGTCCCGGGGACTTTGGAGAGGGGACTTCCACCTCCAGCCTCTCCAGGGCTTCCGGCTCAGGCAGCAGACGGTGTGCCCGCCCTCCCCGCAGGCATCGCGAGTACAGAGCGTCCAGCCACAGGTTCGGAGAACTTGCCCGGCGCTGCTCAGCAGGGCGCCCCCGCGGCGGCTCTCTCGCACCCCGGGGCTCTTACCTTGGCCGCGACTGCCGCCAGGCAGAGGGAGACCGCGAAGAGCTGGGTGGCGCGGCGCTGCCGCCGCCTACGACGCGCAGGGGGTCCGGGTCGTGGTCCAGGCAGGCGCTGCCCTAGCCGGGGGGCCAAGGGACTTCGTGATGGCCCCCGGCTCCAAACACCGCGCGGAGGGTCCGGGTGGCACAAGCTGAGCACTGTTCCTCCTTTCTCTTCCTCGGGGGCTGCTGCCTGGAACTGCTCCCTGCCCGGGGGACTCTTCCGAGTCCGGGGCGCCCCGCATGGGCAGGGGCCTGGGTCCGCCTCGGGTTGGGTCCGGGGAGCGGGCGCCGGGGCCGGCTCCACCTCCCGCGCTCCCCGTCGCTTCGCCCCTTCAGGGCAGGCCTGCCCGCAACCAGCCCGGCGAGGCGAGAGCGGCCGCGCCCCCGGCTCCGGGCGCCCCGGCTCCGGCGCGGCAGCGGGGCAGGGGCAGCCCGGCCCGGCCAGGCGCCGAGCGCGGCGGCGGGGGATGGGGGCTGCAGCCGGCCGCGGATCCCCCTCCCCCCGGGCCTGCGCCGCCCGCCCGCGGCTCGGCGGGAAGGAGGCGCCGGAGAGGGCCTCGCCCCGGCCTGGGGCGCGGGGCCGGGGTCGCGGGGCCGGGGGAGGCGCCCCGGGAAGGTCACAGGAGCGGAGGCGCGGCGAGCGGAGCGCGGCGCGGTGGGTGCGGGGAGCCGAGGCGGGCGGCCCCCGCCGCTGGGAGCGCTCACCGGCCTCGGCCGCCGCCGCCTCCGAGACGCGCCGGCTTCCCGGAGCGTCCGGCGCTCGGAGCTGGGCGGCCGCTGCAGCCGCGGCAGCCGGGCGCCGCTGGCCGGAACCGGCGCGCGATCCCCGCCTCCCGCGCGCGGCCAGGCGGGGTCCGCCGCACGGAGGCCGGCGGGGGGAACGGGCGGACGGGTGCCGGGGTCCGGGCTCCGGGCTGGCCCCGTCGCCGCCGCCGCGTGCCCAGAGCGCCGGGCTCGCTCAGCAGCTGCAGTGACTGTGTGTCTGTGTCATGTCTGTGCAGCCGGGGGGGACCGCGAGCCGGGGCTGGGTTCCGAGAGGGGGCGGGGCCCGCGCCCGCTCCGGAGCCCGCCCCCGACCCCGTGACCGACCGGCCGGCCAATGGCAAGCGCCGCAGCCGCGCGAGCCGAGGGTCCGCCCCCTCCTGGGCCCCGCCCCCCAGCGAGGCCCCTCCCTCCCACGGCTTCTGCTAGCTGGCAGGCGGGCGGAAGCAACACCCGGAGCCGGGATCCCGGGCCGGGTCGGCAGGAAAGGCTGCAAGCGGGGCGCTCCCCGCCCTTCTCCCCCCGCCCGGGCCGCTCCCGGCCGCCTTGGGCTTGGCGTGCCTGGCGGAAAGAGGGGGAAGGGAAGCGGGACGGGTCCGCAGCTGCTGCTGTAGCGACGCTTGCAAGTTCGCAGGGCCGTGCAGCCTGCCCACCCCCCTTTTACAAAATATCCGTCGTGGGAAGTAGGAAGTTTCCCCGCCTCGGGTCGCCGCTTCTCTCGGAGATGGGCAGGGTATGCGGCAGCCTGAGGCTGCGAGAAGCCCCGTTGAAGGGCTTTGACAGCATCTTTTTGGACTCTCTATCCAAGAATCCTGTCCAAGGATTTTTCCCTATTCTTTTGGGGAAACTGCATTTCCGTGCCCCCATGCACGCACAATACGTCCCCGCCCCGTTCTGAGTATTCTTGCTCTTTGCCTCCTGGCACAAGAACCCGCGCACAACATCCCATTGAGCGGACTTGCAGCCTCCCAGCCCTAAGGACGAGGGGGGGGGGTGCCGAGAGTCCTCCCAAGCTACGGGAGCAGCGGGTGAGACTGACCGGGTAAAGGGGGCGGGGGTGTGAGAGTGGATGGAAGGAGGCCTCCCTCGAGAGGAACCCAAGGAGGCGAAAGCCGGGGCAGGGAGAGAGAGAGGACGCAGAGAGATGGACAACTCCGATTCGGAGACTGAAGCTCCGGGCGCGCGATCCAGCTCCCGGGTTTTTCCTCAGCTCGGTCCCAGGGCTTCTGGGGTCCCCTTCCCCCCGGGTCCCCACCTCTCCCCAGCGGGGCGGGCGGCCGGGGCTCTGCCTCCCCTCTGCGCGCCTCTCTCTGCGCTCCGGGACTCAGGAGAGGCAGCGGCGAGCCCACCCCGGTTCTTGGGGGGGGCGGGGGAAGTATGAGCAGGGGAGGGGGCGCGAAGGAAAAGGCCGCCGAGCTCCGGCTGCCACAGTCCCCGCGGTCGCGTGGGGGGCCGGGCCGGGGCCTTGGGAGGTTCGCCCCTGCCTGGCTCGGGACCTGGCTCCCGCCTAGGTAACCGCACTCTCGGCCTTCGGCGGGACCAGCGGGACTCTTCCCCCAGCCCCTTCCCTGCAGCCTCGGCGGACAGCGACCCCAGCCCCAGCTCGGCTCTCCCCTGCCCCCGAGCGCTGCTTACCTAATCTCAGAGGCACAGCGCGCCGAGGAGAACGCGAAGAGACGGTGGCGATGGCACAGCAGCGTCCCCGGCGAAGAAGTCAAAGACGTTTGCCTTGAAGCTTCGGGAGAAGTTAACGGCGAAGCTGGGGTCCTGCTGCCTTAGCTCTGCGGGGATGAGTCTCACCGTGCACGTTGCAGGGATAAGAGATCGTATCTGTTTGTGATGCCATTACCGTGTTGGAAAAGAACATTATATGATAAAATATTACCTAATATCCTAGAGACCATTAAAGTGTCAAAGTGTAATGCCAAGCCTTTTAGCTCGAGGGCTGCTCCGTTCTTCCTCTGACGTGCAGCTCTGTTCCAGAACGCGCTGAAAACAAGGGGATCATTTTTATTTTTTGCGGGCCGAATGTCCTTCCTTCCTACTCTCTTCCTCCTCCCCCACCCCAACCCCCGCCCCGGAACCGGGTAAAGTTAAAGCAAGAATTTGCGCTTTCTTTTTATTTATTGCTTTGCTTCACTTCATTACTGGTGTAAAATGCATTATTACGGCATATTAGCATATTAATGAGGGTGACGTGACTGAGGAAGGGAAGAGAGACCTGAAATTTACAAGCAAAGGAGAAATAATTGAATAACATCAGAAACTATAAGATAAGCATGTGGGAAAGAAACATCTCCATTGTAATTACCGAAGTGTAGTACATTCTCTAGATTGGATCTTAGAAAGAAAAATATAACCATGGTGAGGGAGGGAGTAGTATTCACGCTGGTCAGTAAGGTACACTGAAAACATAATTAATTATTCGGGGATTTCACAAATTTCATTTGCATCGGTCAATAAGCACGTTAAATGTGGAAAAGCTTTGCTCTAGCAATTCAAGGTTGCAGTTTTTAAAAGTCAGTGGCATAGCCAATGCTCTGAATGATAGGAATGTTTTCAGACTGAAGTATTCCACAAACTGAACCTTTGGGTTATTTAATAGTCAAGCCCCACCCAAGCCCCACATTTAAAGAATTCATTTGGAAAATTGTAACTCTCCTGAACTCCCCAGTCCAAGCAACTACATATACGCATATATATGGAAAACCTGAGGTAGGATGCAGTTGCCTAGGAATTATAGCCCTTTGACACAAACCAAGATATAAATGTCTTAGAAGGATTTCAGCTGCAACATAATGTAGTATGAGGAATGCAGAATAAAATATGTAAGGTTATATATCTGTTATTTCTAAAGAATCAGCATATATTTTTCTAAGAACTAAGAAATGAAAAAATATTGAGCCCTGTAAACCAATTGTTACTTATTTGTCTCCACACAGTTATTGTATCTGTCACTGAAGAGATTCAGAAGGGTCTCTATTTTTTATTAGGGTCAAGGAGAGACCTAATCCTAAAAAACCTGGCGTCTTAAAACAGCCACTAGGGGGCCCTAAAGGCATCTCAAAGAGGAAACCAAAAAACATACTCACTCACCTCCGTTTTTTCTCTGTAGCTAATGGAACTGGAATCTGAAGACAACTTAAGAACGTGATGCAAAGTTTAGAGACAAATCCAGCTTTATGTCTTAATAGCCTGAATCCAATTTTGACTCGTGAGTCAAGAATGTAGATTCCCAACTCTTTTCTGACCTCCAAAAAAAAAAATACAAGAGAGGAATATTGCATCCATTGAGAGAACAGTGGCCTGATACTCACCATCTAAAAGTCAACTCAGTTACTTTTACCATTCCAAGCAGGACCTTCTTTAAAAGATTTGAGGATTTTTTTTCTGAATGTTTTGCATATTCTTCAAAAGTGAGGTAACAAGATAAGTGAATTCTCACAGGAGGGATATTTAAAATATTTAACAACCTGTGTGGCAGGGCACCCACCTGCCAACTTAATTGAAGTCAAGCCAACCACAGGGGCACTAGCATTAGAGCAGAGTCCTGAAAGCCCCTGCTAGGCCAGGTATTAATTATTTAGTGCTGGGTTCTGGTGAAATGGTGTTGGTGGTGGGAGGAAGGGGTGGTTCCTGCAGCTGGGGTGAGGCAGGGTATAATTGGGGGAGGGGGTTATGGAGGAGAGCTTACTGCAGGGGCATCAGCCAGTAGTATCTTAATGAGTAATATTATACTTGTCAGAACAACTAAGTATCAGGTCAGATCCTACAGAAAGCTGCCCAAAATTATTTTGTAGGCTTCAGTATCTAGTAATCAAATTTTCAGGGTTTGTGAATCCCTAGCAGTCACACAGTAATTTTTCCCACATCATACCAATAAGTAAGGTTAAGGTGTTCTATCAAGACACATTTCAAGTGAAAATTTAAGCACCAGGCATAAAGCATTCCTCTGTCATTCAGGCCAATAATCAAAAGACATTTCTGAGCAAAACAAAATGCCTCCATCAGGGCTAAGCAAAGAAGCAGCCACTTGCTAGCTAAAGAATGAAAGAACATTGCAAAAGCCACCAAATTAACACTAATGGAAGTGTGATTTGAACATAATTTAATGAAAAACAAAGCAAGTCCAGAATTGAGACCTGAGACAGAGAATGGGGATAAAGTCTTTCTTTGTGAAAGGAAAAATATTTTATGTTTGCACCATCATGTTCATTAAGCAGATGAGGTATAAGTATTCTCAAAATAGCATTACTAACTTCTGGAACACTTGCTACAGCAAACCTCAGAGCCAGCTAATTAGAACAAATTTGGCTCTGGGTAGAGAATCCCATTGTCTTTAGGAGAGAGAGTTTATTCACTCACCGGCTGTGAAAGTCCATCAGAGTAAAACCTTGTCAGGTATATAGCTCCCTGATCACCTTGTGATAAAATGCTGAACTGCGGAGCCAACACCCCTCTGGAGACAGGAAAGAAAAATCAGTACTGAAGAGGTCAACTTAAAGGACAGAGAGAGCTTTTCTACTGAAGTCCTGGCCCTCATGAAGGAAAGGGACCCCAAGCTAGTGGACTATAAGACCCTCAAGACAAAAATGGGGGGAAAAAAATTCAAACATTGGTAAAGGGACCAAAGTCCTGAAATATAAAATAAAAGATGATGGCATATATCTTTTGGAGCTTTTAAGCAAGAAGCCCCATTTAAATGGCATGTCTTATCAGATTCTGCTCTTCCCCCCCCCCCCTGTTTAAAAGAACTATAAAGGAGGACAAGATCTTGTTAAAATGCAGATACTGATTCCGTAGGTCTGGGGTGGGGCCTAGATTCTGCCTTTCTAACAAGCTTGAGTAGCAAGGATGTAGAAGACATCCGTTGGTAGTTGACAACATTCTTTCCTCCCTTTCCTATTCTGGAGAGTATTGTGTTGGTTAGGATTCCTCAAAACGTGAAGTCCAAGGCAAGCATTTGGGTACAAGAAGCTTATTTGGGAGATGATTCCAGGAAGCAGAGTGCTATGATTTGAATATCCCCCAAAATTCATGTGTTGAAATGTAATCACCAATGTTATAGTATTAACAGGTGGGGCCTTCAGGAGACAACCAAGTCATGAGGGCAGAGCCCTCATAGATGAGATTAGGGCCTTTATGAAAGGGCTTGAGGGAGTGGGTTCACTCTTTTCCACTCTGCTGCCTTGTGAATATGCAGCAAGAAGGCCCTCACCAGACACCAAATACCAATGCCTTGATCTTGGACTTCCCAGCCTCCAGAAATGTGAAAAATAAATTTTTGCTCTTTATAAATTACCCAGTCTCGGGTATTTTGTTATAGCAGCACAAACGGACTAAGACAGAGTGAAAGTGTGAGGAAATAAAATAGGGAAGGGAGAAAGACTCTTAAAGGGTGAATTAATAAGTTGTCAACATGGACTTGGTTCCGAGAGGATACTCTGAAAGACTGTATAGAACAGCACTGCCCAAAAGAACAGTGTGATGGAATTATTATATATCCTCACTGTCCGCTGTGGTAGCCTCTAGCCACATGTGACTGTTGTGTTCTTGAAACAAGGCCAGTGTGAGGAGTGGGCTCTGGTGCCCAAGTTTTGTGGGGTGGGGGTCCTGGTGGTTGGGCCTGGGACCTTGAAGCCCTCTCCTCCACCCCCCAAAAAGGAAAGGAATGAGGCTTGTATGATTGAGGAACTGAATTTTTTATCTATTGCTAATTAAAATTTCAATTACAATAGCCATATGTGGCTAGTGGTTACTGTGTTGGACACTGCAGATATAGAACATAACTCAGAACTGTACCACTAGGTCAAGAAACCAAGAGGGATATCTAACTATCAAATCCCTTCATTTGTTGATGTTTGCTCCTGGCAATTGATCAACTTCTGGTACTTCCTCTGTGTTCCCATGGCCAGAGAATAACCTCAACAGAGAGATGTAGGTGCTTAAGGCAGGAAGCCTTTAGTGTGTATGGAAACTGCTCATCAAAGGTAGAGGTGATCACCAAGGTAGGCCTAGGAGGTACAAGCAAGGCACTGATAGCATTTGCTAAAAGAATCCTGGTTTTATTTTGATTCCTATGGCGAATTCTGGGACCAGATCCTGAATAGCATAAGCTAATCAATGCATTCCATATCCTGATCACTATCATTGGTTCAAGGTTAGGTAGATATCCCAGCCTGGTCCAGTCAAGGTGAATCTCATGACTCTTATTTGGGATGTTGGACTACTAAAAGTATTCTTTCACCTACTGCTACAGCCATTTTGTCACCACAAAGCTTAAAGCAGACACTGAAGATAACAGAGCACAGAGAGACAGAAAACCCAATCTGTATTGGTTAGGAATGCTTTGAGCTGCAAATAACAGAAATACCCAGCTAACCTTAAATAATAATTATCTCACATAATGAAAAATCTCAAGATAGGCAAGCCCAGGTTTGGTGCAGCAGCTCAACAATTTCATCAAGGACCCAAGATCTTTCCCCTCTGACATTCTGCCTCCTTAGCACATTGGCTTTCCATGTTTCCTCATGGCCACAGGATGGCTGTGGTAGCTCCAAACATCATGTTCTCAAACCAGCATCCAAAGCAGAAAGAAAAAAGCAGGCAGAAAAAGCCTTTTCTCTTTTTTAGTAGATTTCTCCTTATGATTGACTTAGGCTAGTCATGAGTCACCTTCTGGAGATGGAACATTTTGAGGTTTAATTAGCAAAGAAGAAAAAGAGGAAGTGGCTCTTGGGTACTAACTGTGTCTGCTCTAGGATCTTGATGACATCATGAAGTCACTGAATGAAACCAAACCTGAAACTTGTCCTAACTCCAAGCTTCTCATTCATATGAGCCGATAAACCCACCTATTTTGTAAGTAAGTTTTAGTTTGGTTTTCTCTTTCTTGCATTCAAAAACATCCTTCCCAATATAGGTAATAAAGATTCAGACTCTGTAATTCTCATCCTTTCTATTCCTGGATGCAATGATAGCCAATCCTGAAAGGATACAAGGAGCTCCCTCTCCTCCAGAGTGAAATTCGAATTGGAAATCATTTGCTATTTTATGCTGGCGTGAACAGAGATCTCGATGCCACATGAGCAGGAAGCTGCTGTTCTTGCCCTCCACCCAGCACTTATCACATGCAGTTGTTCTGTCCAACTACAATGTTCCTTTGCCTGAGGGCCTGTTTATCATTCTAATTTCCTGTTGTGTCTGGAAATATCTAAAGATATTTAGTTCCTTTCCAAATCCTGAGATTCAGGCTGCTTGGTTGGTCCTTTAACCATTTTCATCCCTACTGCAAAGTTTTTGCTAGTATTTTCTTCATGGGAGTTGGAGTCTGCTTCCGGACCCTTGCTTTAAATTTGGTAGATCTATATCCCGGCAATAACCTGATCTGAGAACTGCTGATGATCCAGAGTTCCTGTAACAGGTCCTTTCTTCACCATAGCACTTGGATCTTTGGCCTTGATTTTTGTATATTTGGACTTGAGTGCACTATGGTCACAGAACTAGAGTATTTGGATTGATGACCTCTGTGTGGAGGTGGCAAGTCATTGTGTCCCAGTTAAACTCCCACATCCAAGCCTCAAATTGTTCCCCTCTCTCATGGGAGATTAGAGAATGCCTGGATGCCAGGGAGAGGCTGTTTCTGGCAGTGTTTTACATAGTCCTATTAGAAGGTCAGGGATTTTTCATCTTAAATAATATTCAAAAAAGATTGCTAACTTAAAAAGATTAAAAAATGTAACATGAGTGTTTAGAATCATGTGGCCAATGATTGACTGGGCAGCTACTCTTCACATATTAAGGTGATGTGCATTCTCTGGGTTGGGAGTCAGGGAGGGTGAACTGAAAGAAATATGGATGTGGTTCCTATACTTGAGAATCTCCAGATCCAATTCAGGGAACAAAGCACTTACTTTGATGGGTTAAATGATTTTGCAAGAATACAAAGAGTTGTCATTGAGTATTCTTGCAAGACGCATGGAGGATGACCAGTGCATGAACCTGGAACAGAGAGGTTGCTAGGGTCCTTCCCATCTTCAGAAGACATTTCTAAAGGAGGCTTTTGTTGGACTTTGAAGATGTGTCAAGATTTGGCCATATGTAAAGGGAAAGCATTTTAAGCTTTGCGAAACAGGAAAGATGTTAAGCAGAAGGTGTGGTTGATAAAGTGAAGCATTTGTTTAAAGGATCAGAGACTGGAAAGCCAAGTTAGGTCTAGAATTATGTGACAAATAGTATCTGAATCCCTACTGAGTGTCAGTTACTATGCTGACCACCAAGGATTTTAATAAAAATAAACACAGTTCTTGTTCTTTATTGGCTCACAGTCAAGTAGATAGAGGAAAAAAACACTAAAAGTTGATGGATTAAATTCTTAACTATTTATGAACTTCATCCACTGTTTTTCCTCAATCACAAATCCCTTGTCCATCCTACCCTCAAAATATCCTTCAAATCCATTCCCTCTGCTTTATTCAAACTGTTACTGCCTTAGCTCAGACCCCATCACACACTTGGAATATCACAAAACCCACCTGCCTATCTTCAGCCTCTAAAAACAGCCTTCCCTATTCCTCCTAAGTGCTAACCACATTGTCTCCACAAAGTAAATATGGGCATATTGCTCACTAACTTCTGTTTATTTTAGTAACTTCTTACTTATTTTAGTTCCTTTCTAAAGATATCAGTGATTTGACTCCCCTACGTGGGGATCTGGGATTCTAGCCCTAGACTGGGGTATGGAGATTATCTAAGAGGTAAGGATAGGATTTCACCATGGGCTCCCGAAAGTACAGCCAAGAGAGAACCCAAAGTCCAGAGCTTCACTTGATACTCAAGTGAAGTATCAACCCTGAGGTATTAATTGGGGTTGAGTAAAAAGGAAGAAACCAGGGACAGGTCAAAAGATTTGAATGATGATTTACTATGGAGTTGCAGTCTGCTAGACACTATTCAAAACACGCATTAGCATTAGCTCATCTAATCACACTAAACCCTATGAGGCAGTTACTATTACTAACTTCATGGCCACTTTATGGATTAGGTAACTAAGACATAAAGCAGTCAGATAACTTACCAAAGGTAACACGCTAATAGTAGGACTGGAATCCAAATACAGGAAGTTTATTTCTAGATCTGTGCTCTTAACCGTCATGCCATATTGGCTCTATAAAGTGTGAGCACTGGAACAAATTAAGGAGATCATAGTAAAAGGTAACAGATGAATTTGGAAGGACATCTCTGAGCCACGGGAGCAAAGCTTTAGGGGCTTCTTAAAGGTTGTTCACAGCCTTGACTAGTAGCTGGGGAGGGAGTGGATAAAAATGCAGGCTAGCTCCTTATATGTTTTGTCTACATGTGCCATCTAACATAGATGTCATTCCTTATCCCTTTATGTTTAACTTCCTAATCATTGACATATGCCTTCTAAGAGGCCCACCCTGATTTACCCTCCATATCACTGACCCAAATTTCCCTACATTCAATTCTGCTCTTTATTGCTCCATTGTAGACTTTATTTTTTCCATTTCTATTTCATTTTTCATTGTCCTTACAATCCTTATTTATGTCACCTGTCTCAATTTTAATTTCATTTTCTTTGTCTTGACATCCTGGCCTTTCTGCTACAATTTTATGGATGTCAAGCACATTTCTGAAGTATTACTTTATTTCCTATAGTAAATCATTTTGAGAGAATTTCTCTTTCTGTAAGTCTTTAGGATGGTCCCTTTCCTTCCCTTTCCCTTATTCTGCAGTGTTTTTCACTGGCTTAGTATGGTTGGTATTTTCTGCTCATTTATCCTCAAATAAGAACAAATCCATCTATACACCCAGTGTTTACCGATACGCTGGGTTGATGGATTTCCCTTAGCCTAATTCTCAGAGAGGTAGTTTTGAATTATTTTTCAGACCTACAGCTGGACAGAAGGTTGATATGCACAAATAGCTCCTGGCCGGAAGCCCCCTTTATCTGACTTGCATCTTGTATGGCTTTGCCGAACTGAGGGTGAAGCTTCGCTTTCCCTTCCACCTGCCCTCTGATACTCTGAACAAGTGGAGTGAGCAAAAATATAATTCCCAGTTCTTCCTCTGGCTGTGCTTCCCTATTCTACTTTACCTGTGGGGGCTACACCTTTCACATTCTGCTGAGTCAAGACCTACGGGTTTCTCAAATAGAAAGCAGGTGGTTGGCGTTATGTTGAAGGGTCTGTGTATGAATTTCAGGCTCCTGTTGCTTCTACAGGCCCAATAAAGGTGGCTTATGACTGTGAGCTTCTCCATCCCCACCAGCAGCCGTCTAGTTGGTGGAAATAATAACTCAACTGGCAGGCCCACTTTGCCATGCTGTTGTGTTGTACAGTTTTTCCTTTTTCTGTGATTATAGATATTTTAGTGAGAAATTGTGCAAAGCAATGTGTAATTGGCCAAAGCCATTTCATGCTCATGAAGGAGAGGGACACAGCTTATTATTTTCTTGTGCCATGATTCTAGGCTTTTTTTAAATGTGCATCAACTTTTGAAGGATGTGTTTGATGCTGTAATTTTAGTGAAAAGTACATACTCTAACTTCCTGGCAGAAGCAGGTTGGGGTTGGATGGGGGAGGAGGGGAATTCAGATACCACTTCTTTTCTTGGAAATAATTTTCCACTTCAGCAGAGCATAGGAAGACATACTTGGAATAGGGAGACTGCCAAAGTCAGCCAGAGTAGCCTAACCAAATTGTCGCTTTGGACTCACCCCTCCATTGACACTAATGTGGTAATGAGTTAACTCTTTCCCGCCCAAGATAGGTAAAGTACATGCTGACAACTGGTGGGAAGTGACTTTATTAGTCTAACATTAACTCATTCAACCAGGACTAATTGAGGGCCTACTTTTCTAGACTGGTGCCAATAACAAATAGAACAGACATGTTCCTTCTCTTACGAAGCTTATCTAGTTAGAGAGACCAACATTAAGCAAACACACACAAATACATACATAATTGTTAATTGGGGCAAATGCTACAAAGGAAACAAGGGAGTACTATGGGAAAGAACCAAAGTTAGAGTTCGGGATGATCTTTCTGAGGAAGGGGTCTTTAGGCTGAGATATAAAGGAAGTATTCAGGCAATTAGAGAGGTTGAAGAGTATTCCAGGTTGAAGGAACAGCATGCGCAAAGCAATGAGACAAGGGACCTTGGCATGTCTGAGCAACTAAACAAAGGCCAGTGTAGCTGGAGCTTAGTGAGTAGGAGGGAGAGTCTTGAAGAGAAGAATAGGACATGAACAGCTGTTGAGGGTATTTAGCAGAATCAAAAGAGATGAATAAACTCATTGCCAAGTAGCAGTGTGGTCCCATTGAACTTAGCATGAATTAATGCTGATCCGAGTCAGCACAGTTCCGGGGCTTTCTTCAGCAATATTCTATCACTCTGTTTGTCTTTCAGTTTTGCCTCTGCTAAGGAGAGGCAGAAAACTCAGCTTCAGCCTTTTTCATGGTCTGTCTGGTGCCCTCAACTGCACTTCTCTGATCCTTGCTGAGAGATCTACTTAACCTCCTCGTACAGCCTAACCTAAAACCCCATTCTGAGAACACCGTGTCCCAAACATGGAGGTTATCTGAAAACTATCAATGCTTCTTTGACTCAAAATTGAGTTGGTTTGTGATATTCTCTATCACCCCATCTCTTTCCTTCTCCCAGTAGGAATGGGATGGCCTCTCAATAATCCCATGGACTTGCTGGGACTACCTCCAATCAGCTATTTGGCTTAGCTGAGCTTCCCTTTTGGGGAACTCATGGCCTATCCCAGCTTACCTTTAGAATAAAATTCATGATCTTATTTTATAAACCACTGGCCCGTTGTCTGTCCAAAGCATTCACCTGGATGCCTCATTCTGGAAAGCCCCAACTGTTACACTCATATAGCATCCACATGTGACATCTTTAATTCTTCCAACAGAATGTCTGAGGGCATTTCTCAGGGTTAACCTAATCTCCTCCAGTTGCACTAGAAACTAATTTCCTATTGTTTACACCTTGGAAGAAACCAGAGGATTTGGTCACAACCCTCCCTGAGGAGGCAATATTCAAGTTACAAAAAATAATTAAATCACCCCTGTTCAGCATTCCTTTTGCCAGATTAATTTAAATCCCTGAAACCTTTTTTTCCCCCTGTAGGTCACATATTTAGACCCTATATACTTAAAGGGCTTTTAAGGGCAAGTCTTATTATTTACCAGGGTAAAAGCTTTCCAAAAACAACTAACAGCAGCAAGGACGACAATACCTTGCAACTTGATGGTACTTAACTTTTTTCCCTGGTGCTTTTTTTGCAAATACATTATCTTATTTTGCCCACTTAATGGCTCTGTGAATTAGGGAAGGTAGATGTTATTTTCTCTCTGGGGAAAAAATAAAACAAAACTCATCCTTGATTTACTCTGGTAGAGGTTTGGGATCGAGTTGGACCACATCACAATAGCCTCCCTCAGAACGCTTACCTGACTTGCTCCTCTATGGAATGCCTCCACATTTCATCAAAGGTTCCCCAAGGATAATAACAGCCCACCTTTCCTGAGCATTTAATATATGTCAGACACTGTGCTCCCCAAGTGCTTTATTTGCATTTTATCTTTCAACTGTCACGACAAAGGAGATGATTCTATTATTCTCCTGGCTGTTCAGATGAGTAAGATGAAGCTCAGAGAGGTTAAGGGACTTGCCCCAGGCACAACAGCTTGAGTGGCAGCGGCTTCAGACCCTATGCCCTAGAGATGATGCTATAGTGCCCCAAGAACAAACTGAATGAATCTCTCTTCTGTGTTCATTATAAAATTCTTGGTTAAAGTATTATCCGTTACCCTACAGAATGTTACTATATAATGCCTCCTTTTAGAAAATTCTCTCAAAATTTACAATGTGTTTCTTGGAGGAAAGATGTTGTTAATGTTGGGGTTTCTTGTTTTGTGTTTTTACTTTCGGTTAATGGAAAGGTGTGTAATAGTGGAAAGTAACAAAAGAGGAGTTAGAAAAATCTGGCTTAGAATGCTTGCTGGGAATCAGAACCTGATGGGTTTAGCTGCAGCTCTGCCATGTACTTGCTTGTGCGACTTTACACAAGTTGCTTTATCTCTTTGAGCCTTAATCAATTTAATTTCTAAAATGAGATGGTAATAGCAAATTTAAGGATTGTATGAGTGCTGGAGATAATGTATGTGAGAGTACTGTTGTAGTATTAATAAGTCTTTCTTGTTTGTTTGTTTGGCTACCCAAGATTGGAATATTATTCCTATTTGGGATGAAATGCCCATTGTTTTGGTCTTAGTGGGAGGAAGGGCCCCAGCTTCTGATGTGGAAACTGAAGAGGGATATACACCATCAGCAAGGGAATCTTGATTGTGATCAACACAAACCAACTCCAGATGACTCACAGAAGAGGGCTAATTTACTGAATCATTGAGAGGACTGAAGAAATAGACTCAAGAGATGAGGAATAATGCCCACAGCCATGCTCGGGAACTGGACCAGTGAGAAAACTGCTGTGCTGCCCCTGAGTACTAGATTCTACAGTTTGCAACCTTGTTAGGAACTCAACCTTCTGCCACACCTGGATGCCACTTCTGCAGGAGGAACTAAACCTTGCATCTAGCAACCCCTCAAAATATGTGCTCCGTACAGAGCCTGTTTCCTCATGTTGTCTCCTCCTGATGGGTGAAATTGAGGTCACATGTCTGGGCCAAGGCTGCAGAGAAACCTGGAGAAATGATTTTTCAGACTTCTATCTTGCGGGGGTGGGACTCATGGGGGCAGGTGGATTACCCAGAGATTATGAGGTGTTCAAAAGGTCCTGGGCAGCCAGAAAACATGACAAATATCCAGATATCTATGCCAGGGCAGATACTCCCTCTCTGCACTCTCTTGCAGCTATAGTACAAGCATGTGACCTGGGCTGAACCAATCAAATGTCCCATCAAGGACTTTGACATCTGAGGGAGCAAAGCAGACATCAAGGGCCAATCAGAGATTGTTACTGATGGCCACAGTGGAATTAAAAATCTGGGGCAGCAGTAGTGCCTTTCTGGGGATGACAGTACCCATAGGGGCATCTTAACTAGATTTTGAGAGGCACGGCCTTGGTTACGGTTTTAACTTCTTGGCTTCCTTTAATTCTACATTTGTTTTAAACCTGATTTTCTATCTCTTCCATATATTCTGTGAGCTACACAATAACCTTCCATAAAATAATTTTCTGTCTGATGTTTGCAACCAAGAACACTTCTTGGTACAGAAAATGCTAGTAGTGACTAGGTTGCAGACAATAGTAAACCATTAGGGAAAAGGGAATAATCTGTAATTGTTTCCAGCCTAATTGAGGTTGTGAGAATCTGGCAGACTAAGGTATATGATGGTGTTACAGTTAATTAAATCAATGCATTTGATCACCTCCAAGGTGTAGTGAGTGTTCGCAGTCATAGAACAGTCTCAAATGTGTTATTGAAATAGTCTAAGATACTTTGTTTAAATAAGAAATCCCACAGAGTGAAAAAAATTACTTATTTAATCTTTTTAACCTCCATGCATGTAGAGTAAAGAGGGAAGTACCAGTAACACCCTTGTGGTTTATCAAAGAAACTTCACAACTATTTGTAGACTTTACAAAAGTAAGGATGTCACTCCATATATTATATTCAGGCAGCAAATAATTAAAATAACAAAGACAATTGCAGCTTTTTTTTTAGAGGTTAAAGGTAACTTTCCCAGGCCGCTGAAACCATCTCAAGTCTGATAGTTTTAAAAGACTCCTTTGTTAAGAAAATGTATTTGCATGTACAGCATCATTGCACAAAATCATATCTGCTTTTCTACAGCTGAAGGGAAAGAGCGAACATTTATCTCCTTATTTTTCTTGAGATTTCTTTCATCAGAGGTTAGAAGGGCATGCAGCTTCAAGCTAAGTCATGAAATCACATTGTTAGCCGTGAGGGGTGGGAAACACAGGCTGAGAAGCTTAAAACTTACAATATGGAACAGACAAGGGCAGAAAGAAAATGTTAACAATTAACGTGTCATATTTGGTGTCTACGAGAGCATGAGGAATTCATGGGCTATGAGTGATAATGTAAAGAAATAAAGTGACATCCTCAAATCTCTAAAATTTTAGCTCAAAACCCAGAAACCAGGGACTTCTAATGAATGTAGTTAAATAATCTGCTATCTATTGTAGCTAAAAATCAAAAGTAAACCTTGAATCTGTTGATTGCCAAAGCAATGTCTGTTGAATTCATAGCATCACCAAATGTCTTTTGTATAAACTAGGTTATTGTCAAGAAAATAGTGGGCCCCCAAGAGCTGGAGTAGGCATATCTGAGAGGATGTGGGGCAGTGGACAGTCTGAACCCTGGGTAATTCTTCCATTGAGAATTAGGTGAAGAATACATTCCTGCTCACATTTAATGAGGCAGTTTTTCTCTTGCTTGAAGGTAACTCCCTTGCCTAAGGGCATTACCTTTGAAGAAGGAGCTAGTTCTATTTATGGGCTCCACACTTAGAAATAGACTCATATCCCAGCATGCCCTGAGCTAGGGGTCCAATTAAAAACTCAAATCTTAGTGGAAAAGGGCCAATCACAGATCATTTTTATGTGGGTACACACACTGGACACTGAATTCAGTGTGCTGGCTCAAACAACTGTGAGTAGTTCTAATTGATGGCTTAGATGGTTGACTAAAAGGTACACACTAAGGTACACACTCACACACACACACACACACACACACACACACAGAGGCATAAAGATGCCCCCAAGTGATTTTGAAGGCACAAATAAGATGCATAAACACTTTGCTCAAACTCCAAGTATACTCACTTTTACTGTGCTGCCCCTCTCTCATTCTATGTCTAAGACTTCCAGTGGGATTGTCTAATGACAGAGGAGGAAACAATTTGAGTCTGGTGTACAGAACATTTGCACTGTGTGCACAAGCCAAGGTGGTAGCACTGTGGTGGCACTCGAGGGTGGTTTGTAGGATAGTGAAGGAGGACAATCTTACCATGGACAGTGTTTTGAGCAGAACATTTCGTAGCTCATTCTTAGTTGTAAAAGGGATAATTGAATGGGTGTTTTGTCAACAGAGAGAAGTCATTTTTAAATATAGGAAGAAGGGTCATGAGGCTTTTGAATACCCAAAGGGGTAGACCTCAGGGACCATTTATTTATTTACTTAGACTACCCAGCACCTGAACATCCTTCCTCTTATGGTGAAATGCTATATTGTAAAGGCCTTCTCGGGATACGGCAACATCTCCAATAAGCTGAGGAGGAGCAAACAGTCCCTTTCTCTGGCAGTTAAGACATGGCCAACGTGATCAAGGTTGACCAATTGAAAGCTGCAGAGTCCAGGGGAGGCAGATGCATTTGTTCAGATGTGTTATGTCACAATCAGACTAACTCTGAGATATGTCCTTGCCTGTGGTCTCAGCTCTCTAAATTCCCTTATTTCCTGACATTTTTTAATATGGAGTTCACCAACATTTCCTTCCCAAAATGTCCTTTTCTGCCCAGCCTAACCAGAAATGGTCTCTGTTGTTTGTAACCTTAGCCCTGCCCTATAGAAGTACTCACTGCAGGATGCTTTGTCACATAATCGACAACCAATAAATAGCAGCGACTGTTACCAAAAGCCCTTTAAGTCTCTTTCTATCAAGTACAATTATGTTTAGTCTGTTCTGGGTTAAATCTACTTAATCATTTTAGTTGTCTTTCTGTAGAAGCTTTCATGCTGTTCTCTTTCAGGTCAGTTTGTGACACTAAAAAAATTGGAGGTTTTTCAGGGCTATTCAGAAATAGCTGGTGATATTTTGGCTGCAGATTTTGGCTGGATGGTGTAAACTGATCTACCTTTACCTCTAACATCCAGAAATTCTGCTTAAAATTTTAAAAATAATTTTCACTAAGTCTTTAAAGGGTAATAATATGTATTTTTACACCACATTACATTTTATTTTCTATGTTAAGGGTATGTGCTTAGTTACTTAACTAGTTAATTTATGAAAACTGACTCAGAAGAGTTACTATTGGTCTAAAGGTACAAAATATTATTGGTACAAGTGGGAGATAAATCATTATCACTTAAATGTGGTAAACAAGAACCTGATTTAAAAACTTCTGGGGTCATCATGGAAAAATCATTATTGAGCTAAGTGTCTAATGCAATGGTAAACCCCCTGAAAAATGTACATTCTAGCTGCCAACAGACATCTGCCACTGCACAGTACAAAGAGTTTTCCTGAGAGAAACGCATTCTCTCTTGGGGTTTTAAACAGCAAGACACAGATTTTCATTTGCGAGTCTTTATCTCTAAAATTCTCTCTTCTAGCCCTTCCTGCATCTTAGGAATGCTTTAACTATTTATCTCGTCTCTTTTTCAACTTAACCTCCATTTCCCAGGAATCCATTAAGGAAAAGTGAGGCTCTTATTGTTGTGGTTGTTTCATTTCTTTGGGGTTTATTTTCATGAAGGACTTAAATGTTTTACTGTCCAGCCTCACTAAATTTGTAGTGTGGCTGACTCTTCCAGCCAGGGGTGTTCAGGAGAGTTTAGAGTGTCCATTGTCTGTGGAAAGTCTTTGGTCAGTTGCTATAAATGTATATCCAGCAGGAAATAGCCCAAGGCAGTGTTTTCAAAACTGTTCCCTTATCACTCCCAGCCCAGAACACTAGGTCTTTGTTAAATATTTTTTTTATAAAACACTCTTAGTCTGCTCTGTGTACCCTTGCACTGAAAGAGATTCCAGGAGGCCTGACTTTTCTCTACTCTTTAGAGCAAAGCAACCCATCTGCATACCACTCACCTGCTGACCCGGCAGCAATTCTGCCATCCACACAGTGTGCACTGCCTACTGCCGAAGCCCTTCATCCTTGCTGGCAAAGTCTCCCACTCCAGGGGGACATTCTAATTAGTCTAAATCTACCAAAACCTACCATCTAAGTCTACATTTCCCTTGCCAGAAATTGGTTTAGAAATATGACTTACTTCTGGCCAATAAAATGTGAGAAATACGCTGAAGTTTTGGGGCATAGTTTTTCATTACTGACAAAAAGGGACAGTGGAAGAGATGGCACCTTTGCTTCCTTTGGACATCACCATGTTTGCATGCGATGCTTGGAAAGGCAGCAGCCATCTTGTGGCCATAGTTTCACCGAGGACAAAGTTGACAAAGCTATCGCCATAATACCACTAAAAATTAGAAGAAATATGGGTCATTGATGATGTCACTGGACCCTGAATTAATCAACTCTGAAGCCACCTTACTTCAAGATGCTTGCAATTTGAAAATTTAAAATTTCCTTAACTGTTTAGATTGGGTGAGTCAGTGTTTTCTGTTACATGCAGCTGAATGCATCCCAACACATGTATGTCAAGAACCATTTACCTAGGCCCTTCAAGCCCCCAATAATTGTAATGATCAATTTTATGGTTTTCTAACTCTACTATGTATGAAAGTGTTTCCTTTTGAAAGCTGTCTGTGATCACCTGCCTAGCACTCAAGAATCGAAAGTGACATGTGGAACCCCCACCATCAAAGTCCTAACTGGAGATGCAGGGGAATTAAGTCCTAGAAATGACAACAACCACAAATGCTTATACATGTTTGCACGTTCCAAGGACTATTCTAGGTGCCTTCATTCATGTGTTTTGAGAAATTTTGCTGTTAAGAGATAACCAGAAGTTGCTTGAGGGTCAGGGAAGTGTTTTATCAATAGTATTTACTCATAAGATTTTCCCAGCACCAGCCCAACACCCACAAAATTTAAGAATATGTCAGTCCTCAGCCCTTGGATCATCTACTCCAAGCAAAATTGTGTTCTAAAGGGCCAGTCCTTAGTCTGAACTCATATTATAGCTGCCAAAAGCCATAACAGAGGATCAGAGGTAACTGAGGGCAAAAGCGTAGGCGCAGAAGAGAAAATCTTCCTTGGTTAAGACTCAGCAAGATGATAGTCATTCTGCGCCAGCACAGGAGAATCCAAATCATTCTGGATTTAAACTCCATTGAGAGGAATCTCCCATCAAGTGGTTAATTTTGGCACTATCCATTTCCTGTATCTGGGGAGGGGGGCCTGATCTATGCCTGACCTACTCACCACTTAGGCAGCAAATCAGGTCTCTTCTCTAAGAGGGGACGATTCCAGTACGTTTGCCTTTTTGAGAAGTTTAGAAACACTTGCTGGCTCTTGCTATCTCCAGTTCTCTCACCAGTAACTCTCCCACCCACTCCAGGTAAGCTTTTGATGCTGTCACTTTATGGAAAATGGCTCTTGTGAAAGTCACAGTTGATCGTCATCCTGGTGTATCCAGTGCTCATTTTCATGACCTCCTAACAATGGGGATGCTGTCTGCTCTACTTACTTAAGTATTCTAGTGTCTGGCACACAGTAGGCACTGAGCAAATATTTGTGAATGAATGAATGAACACTTGTTCTATATCACATGATGTGTTGGGGGCAGAATCAGGTCTACAATTCAGAGTGCAGAATTCTTGCTATTAAACCAGTTTGATAGAGCTTTACACGGTAAGACTGAGGTGTATAATTTTTACATTTTCGAAAGAACAGAAGCAAAAGAATACTTTGGCTTCCTTGCTTTTATCAACAGCTAAATCCAGCAGTACCTTGAGTCTAAGAATCACTTCCCCTTTACAAATACTTTTCTTGACAAAATTCATTGCCCAGCAAACAGGTGCATGGTGGAACATTTTCAGAAAATTCTTCACATGAGACTTCAGTTTTATATTGATTCTCATGCCTTCCGTTAACTCTCCCAATAATGCTCTGAAAGAACAATTAAACCCTGCATTTTTGACAAGGGGGCAGGAAAAAATATCTGGTTTTAAAAGCTCTGTTATCTATCACACAAACTACCAACTAATTATTGCAGTGTACCAAAAAGCCAAAAGTGATGAGTATCCTTTGTAGAGATGGCTCCAGGAGCCAAGGACTGGGCCAGGAAGAGCCAGCTGGGAAGTCCTACTGCTCAAACTGAAGGCAAGCCGCAATGTCCATGTAACTTCCAAATTCACCACTTAGGCAGCAAATCAGGTTTTTGTTTTTGGGTTATTTTTGGTTTTTGTTGTTCACAAAACCTTATAAAATCCTAGACAGAGACAAAGGCAGTGGACTTCATAGCTTCTTTTGAAGGGAATGGCCTCATGTCATTGCCGGTCTTTATGGGAAAGACAAATGTTAGCTTATTCTAGAAAGTAATGTAATTACGCTTGGCTAGTAACTAGCTCTTTCTCTCTTTTTTTTTTTTTTTTTTAAAGAAGTGGAGATACCATGCTAGTGCCCGGTGGCCAAGCAGAATTGGGAAAGGTATTTATCTGGAGCATCCAGAGACAGAGTAGCTGGAAAGGGCTTCTGAGATCATAGCTTGGAAAGAGGGAGTGCATATTTGGCCTTCAAGGTGGGCCAATGCCATTAACTAGAAAAAAGGTGATGGGTTAGAAGCCTGGGGGATTGGGACGAGGTTAGAACGCCATGTACTGAGTGGGCCTGGGAAAAAGGGTCAGACCAGGTGACACTGGATATTTAAGGTCCAGATTGATGAATCAGAGAGAGAGGCTCTTGCAGGGCTGAATGCCAATGGCCTTTTGCACCTAGAAATGTTTCTTCCTCACATCTTGGGACGTTGACAAACTGCTTTGAAGCAGCCAACCCAGCCTTGCCCACTCACCTTAGCAGGTTTCACTTCATACAAAACCAACAGGGGAAGACAATCAGGTGTCTGCATGGTTGTCACCAGTTATGCGTTCTGGTTGCCTTTAGAATAAAACAAAAATTTGTCTCTTACCTGCAGGTGACATTTTGACTTCTTGTGGTTTTTTTTTTTTCCTCTCTGAAGGACAAATATACCCTCAAGCACATTTATGCCAATTCCTGCAAGTTCCTGTATTCTGTAAACTAAACACTGTGATAGTTATGTGGTAGCCAAACATGGATATTGCAAAGGTTGAAATTTAGGGTAACAAAATAGGACATTTCAAAATCAGACATCTGAATTAATAATTTTTGGTGATGATTTTTTTTTATGGTGACCTCTCTAAGCTCATAATACTTTTTATTTTAAAGCAGAGGCCTTGGGGAAAGCTGAATATTCACATTTAGTACAGACTAATACAGTCCATGGTGTTGAAGTTCCCAAGGAATAGGGAAAACACAGGAGTCCTCATGATGATGATGGAGAAGGAATTTAGGGGGAACTTAAGATTGCTAGATGTGGGGACATGGCTAGATGTGCCTGGTTACTTAGTAAGAACAGGGAAGGTGAGAGGGATGAAAGGGCTAAAATAATCCCATTTTGGGGTATGGAGCATCTCCCAGTACTACAAGTAGGATGAGTCCTAATTTCCAAGTGTTCCATTCTGCAATGACCACCCCAATACTCAGGTTTCCCAATAAATGGGTGGAGCTCGGTTTCAGGAATTTTAGACACAGCGATGCCCACATACCCATGTAGGCTGTTCCTTCTACAAAAGGTCCATAAGCAGGTAATTCATCCCAGGCACAAGGTGGGGCTCAAGAGTGGGAGTTTTGGTTCCTCAAGGTCAGGGACTGTGTTTGATTAATCTTGGAATCCCCAGGGAACGTTTGTAAGTGGCCCAGTGATGAACGGCAGGCTGTGCACCAGTCATGGATTGGGAAGGAGATACTGGGCAGATTATTGCAACAGAAGCCAGTTACAGGGAATGAAGGTAGCCTTAGTGCCTCTATATTGGGTCACTCAGTGGGGACTAAGGCTCAAGAATAGGGCTGGAGCCCAGCTATCCAACTGGACCAACCCATCAGGCTCAGGTGTGCAGCGAAAGGGCTTGATGTCAAGTCCCAGACTAGAACTCCAAGGGGCTCTTGAGAGCTGGGCTGTCAATGGGCAGCAGGAGGCCAGAGCTACAGGGGAAAAGACAGGACTTCGCAGACTGGGTGTACCTTCCCTGGGAGGAGGAGGGAACGTCTGTTTGGTTCCGGGATACATCTGCCTCTTCTTCTCTCGTATCTTTTTTGTTTTGTTTTTTTTAAATCTCCTCTGTTTCTCTCTCCTCAATCAAAACTTCCAGTGCCTAAGGCTGTTCTTAGATTTTTATCTGCTCAAAGAACCCACAGACCCACAGGCTTAAGTCTTCCAGGGACAGTACACTGGGCTGATATTCAGATATACACCAGAACAGCCATACTGACAGTTAACATACTGAAATATTCGGTACTGGTTGGTAAATAGCTGCTGTGCTGAGAACCCTGAGTGCCCTCCCCATATCCCAGCCACCCCAAACTTCTTCCCTGGAGAATTAGACCCTCCCGTGATCCAGTAACTAAAGGGGTAGTTTTGGGCACAGCAGAAGCTAAGCCTATTCTGCGGGGTCGGGGAGGCTGGGTGATGCAGGTTATTAAAGGTTTTGACTATCAGTCACATTTGGATGTACTCATTCCTAAAGCAAAATGAACCACAGGATCACCAGTGAGCTGAGAGTGTGTGAGAGACTTTCAAGTAAGAAGTCTTTCGGGGGTGTTTGGTTAGTAGAGGCCAGACACCCCGTCTATACTCTCATTATGCTGAATCCAGTCCAGTCCAACAAGGAACAAACCCGTGGACTCGGCATTGTCTGAATAGCCTCCTGTCCCAAACACCACTTACCTTTCTTTTCTTAGAGATGCTTGACACCCAAGAACTCAAAGAAATTTGTATTTGTGTCTTGGGCCAGAGAATGTTGGAGCAGGGACTAAATTCTGGAAGGCGGAGAGTTTCTTGTATGAAGTGACAGACCAAACACAGGGTGGGAGTTATGTTTTTGTTTGTTTTTTGTTTTTATTTTCCCTTCCTCTGTTGTAAGCTCACTTTTCACCCACCCTTGCAGCTCGACACTTAAGTCTATCAAGGTTAATCAGGTTTTCTCTCAAAGGACATGGACAATGCTAAAATCCATCTCATTGGGACCCCCTGGTCTGACTTGCTCAGAGTCGCCCTGGTTCCCGTCTGATTGTCCAGCTCTGTCTTTGGTTTGCTGAACGAACTCATTGTCCTTCTGATAACGCTCCTTTCCTTCCTGCTCACATCCTAAGAATTCTGACTGATACACCCAGATAGGAAGAAAACAAATTTGCAGGGAAAAAATGATATAAGTATGCTATTATTAAAAACCACAAACACAATTATTTTACTCTGGTGTGGACACAGAGACTTGGAAGCAGTCAATAGTTTCTTGTTCATTGGATTTGAACTTTGGAGACTATGAAATAAGTATTCCTGCATCCAAAATACTGTCGGCTGAACATTTCTTATAAATACAGTTACACTTAAAATTAGCTTGACTCCTGTGCTGTGTTGCCATTGTCTGTTTGTCACTTGGCAGAACCTTAGAAAAGAACAAAAAGGGGGTATTATCGAAAGGCTGAACGTTGATAGACAGAGCCACAATGAGCCAGCCATGTCTGACATCCTTTCAGGGAAGTCTAGTTATTTAGTAATTCATTTCCTGCAGGAACAATTTACTTTGAGCTTTTCTCTCACCCTCAGAAGAATTTGCAGGTGACAAGCACCTTCTGAGCTAACTCTAGGGGCTCAGATCAGGGAAAAAAAAAAAATCTTGGAACAGCAGTGGGAGAGATTAGCAAGGGTGAATAACTCAAGTTTACAAAACGGTAAATGGAGAAACCAGCGATTTAGGATGCTGATCATTTATTTTGACAGTTGTAGTTTATCCCTGCTCATTTATAATAATTATACATTGTGGAGACTCATTATCCTGCCCCCTCCTGTCTCAGTGCTGAGAGCAGTTAGAGGTAAATTGGGCAAGTCTGTAGGGGGAGTGAGACAATGGGTGTTAATGACCAAATGGGAAATCCACACTGGAGCCACTTACTGTGAGGGCGGCGTACTGATCATCGAAGGGTGCAGTCAGGCTTTGAAATAACATTTCTAAACTCTTGGATTTCTCTTCCTTCCCGTCACTGTTTCACTGGAATTGAACACATTCACAGACTGACTTCCCCATTTCTCATTACTCTCCCCTCTCCTAAGAACTCAGAATCTTTTGGATTCAGAGTTTAGAATAATGTTGGTTTGGGGATGAGATCAATATAGATGTTTGGAAAGATCCTGGTACCTTTGTTATTTTGACCAGAAAATTTGAGGAGGCAACAAAATGTATTGGTTAATCAAATGGATGCTGGAGCCATAGAGATGACAAGCTCTGCTATTTACTAAATGTGTTTACCTATAAGTCAGTTTTGCTATCAATCTCAAAGGGCTGTTAGGAGGATAAATTAATTAACATGAGTAGAAGTGCTTATAACTGTGATTGGCACATATTAAGCTTTATGTAAGTATTCATAATTATTGTGATTGTTATTTGTCAAAAGGAGGTAATAACAGTACCTACCTTATGGACTATGCTGTGAGGATTAAATAATATAATTCATATAGAGCTCTCAATAAGATTAGCTATGCTTAGTATCTATTCTGATTTTGCAATATTAAAATTCTGAGCTCAGAATTGTCTTAGAACTGAAACTTCACATTATTGCATGCAGCATTTAGTACAGTTTAGTTCAACAAACAGATTCTGAATGTCCACTCTTAGCCAAGACTTGGGAATGTAAAGATGAAGAAGGCTACGATGCTACCCCTCAGAATGGGAAGGGAAACACAAAAGCAAGTATATTACTAGGGCTAGAAGAGACCTTGAGAGATCCTCTACCCCATGCAGAATTGAAGATAAAATATCATAAACTATCTTCTTCTGGAAGATTTGCTCAAAAAGGCTGTTCTGTAAGGCTCCTTAGGATCATTCACATAACGGGGTCTCTTTCTCCACTTTTAACCTGACTCTCTCCTCCCGTAAATGAGATGCATACCCTCCTACTTTACACACATGAAGAGCACTCTGCTGCCTCTTCAACATACACTCTGATTTTGCTTTCAGGTTTATTGACTCATGAATGCCATTTGCCCATATGGTGTCATTGCTCAAATTACTGAAGGGCATTTCTTGATCTGGGTGCCCTGGTGCGGAGGAACCTGCACAAGTGCATGTGAAAACTCCATGGATCTCAACTTTCTAACTTACTTTGCTGACATCGCAGCTAGGGGTAACTCTGCAAACAGAGATATCCTTTGAAATCTCAATGCTGAAGAATTTCCACACCAGGGAAGATTTAAAAAAAAAAAGGCAAATTTTATGATTTTTTAAAAGAGGGGAAGCAAGAAGTGAGTTATATAGTGAAAGGTTTGACAAAGAGGCTAGATATTGAAACTGTTGCCTGTAACTTCTATGCCCTCTGGCCTTATTTATACACCTGCTACAGGATGGAATCACTGCACATTTACATTCCAATTACAGTGACTCAGAAGCTTCCCATGCCACGCCTCCTCATGTTGCAATGTGGGCCATTTTTGGGGGATCCTTAAAGGAGGTGCTCCTCTTCTGCTTCAGCTTGCACCGTTCATCTCTACCACTCTGGAATCTGCTTAAAGGACCCCTATAGCTGCCACTGCTATCATGAGGATGCCTAGATGCAAGGGCAGAGTCGCACAATCCTTTCCAAACTGCCAGTTCTCAGGTGTGGGGCTCTGTGCAGAGGTGGGGAGAGACACCCCATGATATAACCCACCACAGTCTTTAAGAAGGACCCCAGAAATCTCTGAGCTCCTGGTAAGATCATTGCTATCTGCCTCCTTGCCTACAAACTACTCAAGAGGCCAATCCTAAAGAGATCCATAGTGAAAACTGCAAACTCACCTTCCCCTATCAGAGGGGTACCCAACCTATGGTGAGTTGTATAATTATTCCATTATATATTGCAATGTAATAATAATAGAAATGAGGTGCACCATAAATGTAGTGCACTTGAATCATCCTGAAACCATCACCTCTCCCCCCGCCCCGGTCCACGGAAAAGTTGTCTTCCATGAAAACGGTCCCTGGTGCCAAAAAGGTTGGGGACTGCTGCACAAGACCACAAGCACTGGTCCCATTATGCCTCTTCTTCCTATTACCTCTGTCACCACCACACTCCCAGGCCTATCTGGCCATCCTTGGTCCCCTGGGCACATCCCCAGATTGCCCTGCGCATCCACAAACTTGACCCAATTTCATACCCATTCACTCTGTCCTCCATCTGACATACATGCTCATAAAGTCTATGGCTGTAACCCTTGCTGTCTGGGTCCCCTTCCCTTCATTGCCTTAACTCCCCTGTGAGCTCTGCCTCCCTGGCTGCTCTTTCAAGATATGGTTGATGTTCACCACCAAGGATCACCAGGCTAGGCAGCGAGATACGTGTCCTCAGTGCTTCACGTTGTCTCTGCCAGACCCACTGTGGCTCCCTTCTGAAGCTGCAGCTGTGAACCAAAGCAGATAAAGTGCTTGCCTTCGTGGTGTGGTGTGGTGACTAATAACAAACACCCATGGAACATCTCAGCTGGTGATAAATATTATAGAAAAATAAAGCAGGGGAGGTAGGGGTGGACAACAATGATAGGACCATAAGATAAAGCCAGACTGACAGGGAGTGAGCTGTGCAGTTAGCAGAGGGGGACAATGTGCAAAGTGCAAGACTCCGAGGGCAGCATCAAGGTGAATGATCCATCCAACATCCAGCCTTGGTCCTTCATTTCCATACCCTTCTCATTTTACAAAATCTCATTCTGCCCCCAATGTCAAATGTCTTTTCACAAGGTTGTATTCTAGATGGTGTCATTAGCAATAGCTCTGCTTTGATAACTGCTTTCTGTTTTACCAGCTCATTTACTTGACTACCACTTCTCTGACCACATTGAGGTCTCCACTGCCCCTAACACTGTTTTACTACCTATCACTTCCCTCCACTCGGTGTAGACAACAGAGCTCGTGCCTACAGTCCATCCCCTGCACATACCCTCCTCTCCTTGCCTCCCACTTCACCTCCACCAAGCCAGCGTGCTAGACCCCATGTACCCTGCTCTCCACGGACCCTGCTTGCACGCTAAGTAGCACAACATGGAGGTAGAAAAACACACATAAGGAGTGAGCTCAATTCAAACTCTGATCACGAGTCCTAGGTGGACTTTAGCACTCTCTGGCAGTCCTACTAGATTCCATAATCCACTCACTTTTTCACCCTTAAGACTCCTATTTCCTAACTTCTCCTCCCTCCTCCAGCTTCCAGCGCTGCTCCTCCCCCTCACTTCAGCTGATGACCTCAGGCCTTGTTTTACTGAAATGGTGGAATGAAGCCTCATCTTGCCACTTCCTAATCTACCCACCAACCTTCATCTCTTCCCTTCTACTCCCTGCTAATTCGGTGGGCGAAACGGTCCATCTCCCAAGTCAGGCCAGTCCCTGCGGTTGCGCTTGGACCTCATCCTGCTCCACTATTTGCAGACTTTGCTGCTTCCTCTGTCATCCTATTTCCTGCATCATCAACTTCCCCCTTTCTACTGACTCATCCCCATCAGTATGCACAGGTGGGAAACGCCTGTGCTATTTACACAAAATTCAACAAACTATCCTTAGGTTTTGTTCCCCATTCCTGGCCCAAGTAATTTCTTTGCTCCCCTTTAAAGTAAAACTTGTAAAAATATTTGTCTATACTTGCTGACTGCAATCCCCTCACCCCAGCCACCCCAAATCTCTCTTCTTCCATTTACTCTATTTAGCACCCCTCCCCCACTGCCTGCCCTGAAATTGCACTTTTCAAGGTTACCAAGGACTTCCAGCCAAGTTCGAGACCAGCCTGAGCAAGAGCAAGACCCTATCTCTACAAAAAATAGAAAAAAAAAAAAATTAGCAGGGCGCGGTAGCACACCCCTGTAGTCCCAGCTACTTGGGAGGCTGAGGCAGGAGGATCGCTGGAGCCCAGGAGTTGGAGGTTGCAGTGAGCTATGATGATGCCACTGCACTTTAGGCAGAGTCTTGCTCTGTCACCAATAAAGAAATAAATAAAATAGTAAAAATAAAAACAAATTCCATAGCCGACTTTTGACCTTCCTCTCACTTGTCCTCTCGGGAACATTGGACACAGTGGGTCACTCTCTTTTTCTTGATACCTTTCCTTCACTTGGCTTCTGAGACACCCTAACTCTCTGTTTTCCTCTTACTCCACTGGCTGCTCCTTCTCAACCACCTCAGGTAGTCTTTCCTCTTCTTCCTGACTCGCCACGTGGTGGAGTTTCCCAGTGCACCCTTCTATTTACTCTCATTTCCTCCGAGAGCTCACTTAGCCCTGCCCCATGGGATTAAGTTTACGACTCCTCAGTTTTTTTTCTCTACTCTCGCCTCTCCCCTGAGCTCCAGAATTGTATATCCAGCCATCTGTTTTGGGTAGCTGTCTATTTTGGATTCGCCTGGAGAAGTGAATATCTGCATTTCAAAAGCAGATCTCTTGGTTCTTTCTTCCAATCTTCTTTTCCGTCATCCGTCGATGGCAGCATCCTGCACCCGGTTGCTCAGGCTCCAAACCCTAGGAGCCCACCTTCATCCTCACTTCCCGCCGACCCCAGACCCAATCAAACAGCAAATCCTATTGACTCAACTTTCAAAACTGACCCAAAATAGGTCACTTTTCACCACTTCATCTGTCACCATTCTAATCCAGGATGCTATAAACCCTTGTGGCGTAATAAAATAATCTCCTGATTGATTTCCCCATCCGCTTTTGCCACCCACATTCAAGTCTCCGCACAACAGCTGGATAATCTTTTAAAACCACAAATCAGTTCATGGAGCTCTTTTGCTTAAAAACTACTAATGACTTCCCATGGCACTCAGAATAAAATCTCAAATTTCTTCCCATTGCCACCAAGGGCTTATGTGATCAGCTCCTGGTTAGCTCTTCAAACTCACCTTTGGTGTCTTCAATGATATTTCCTTCACGCTTTTGCATAGCTTGTTGCCCCACTTCATTTAGGTCCCTACTCACATGGCGTCTCTTCAGAAGGAATTTCCTTGCCCACTCTGAAACAGTGCACCCCATTACCCTTACTCTTTTTAACTTGTTTGTTTTTCTTCATCACATTTATTCTATGACCTGTTTTATATATCTGTGTTTAAAAATTCAGTGTAATTCATAATATTGACAGACTAACTAAGAAAAGCCATATGGTGTGGTTTGAATGATGGTGCCCCAAAATTCATGATGAGACTTAATCCCTAATACAGTAGTATTAAGAGGTGTGGCCTTTGGGAGGTGATTAAATCATCAGGGCTCTGGTCTCATGAATGGGATTAGCACCCGTATAAAAGGGCTCAAGGTTGAAGGGGACACTCTTTTGCCCTTCTGTCCCCTGTGCCATGCAAGGACACAGTGTTCTTCCCTTCTGGAGGATGCAGCAACAAGGTACCATCTTGGAAGCACAGAACAGCCCTTACCAGACACCAATCCTGCTGGCATCTTGATCTTGGACTTAACAGCCTTCAGAACCATGAAAATTAATTTCTATCACTAACAAATTACCTAGTCTGTAGTATTTTGTTATAGCAGCACAAATGGACTAAGACACTGTATGATCATTTTAACATATACAAAAATACATTTAACAAAAGTCTGCCTAGTCATGATAAAATCTCTCTACAAACTAGAAATAGAAGGGAACTTCCTTAATCTGCTAAAGGACATCTATAAAGAAATATACTATGATGTATACCTAAAATCATAATTAATAGTAAAATATTGAATGGTTTCCTCCTAAGATTAGGAATAAGGCAAGGGTGTCCACTGTCCTCACTCTATTTAATATTGTACTGGATATCCTAGCCTCTGAAATAGGCAAGATAAAGACATAAAAAGGCATAAAGATCAGAAAGTCAGAAGTAAAATTGTCTCTATTTGCAGATGTCATGATCATTTACATAGAAAAGCCCAAGGATTCCACAAAACAATTACTAGAACTAGTAAGTAAATTTAGTAAGGTTGCATGGATGGTTAATATAAAAAAACTCAACTGTTTTTATATATTAGCAACAAACAATTGAAAAATGAAATTTAACAATTCTATTTACAATGGCTTTAAAAAACACAAAATACTTAAAACTAAATTTAATAAAAGTCAAGATTTGTACACTAAAAATTACAAAGCATTGCTGTGAGATATAAGATAACTAAATATTATAAACAGAAATGTGTACTACGTTCAAGGATTGGAGCTTTCAAACTTATATATTTTTGTTTATATGTTTATTGTCTACATCTCCCAACAGAATTTTTTCCTTTTTTTCTTTTCTTTTCTTTTCTTTTTTTTTTGAGACAGGGTCTTGCTCTGGTGCCCAGGCTGGAGTGCAGTGGCACAATCATAGCTGACTGCAACCTCAAACTCCTGGGCTCAAGCAATCCTCCTGCCTCAGCCTCCTGAGTAGCTGGGATTACAGGCATGTGCCACCATGCCTGGCTAATTTAAAAACTTTTTTTTTTTTTTTGTAGAGGTGGGGTCTTGCTATGTTTTGCCCAGGCTGGTCTCGAACTCCTGGCCTCAAGTAATCTTCCCATCTTGGCCTCCCAAAATGCTAGGATTACAGGTGTGAGCCATTGCACCCAGCTGGAATTTTTTCTATTTCATTTCCTGATGTATCTTCAGTGTTTATGAACAGCATCTGGCACATAGTAGTTGCTCATTAAATATTTTTGGCGGAATGACTACACTAGGCCTAAAGCAGCTTTGATTTTGCTCAGTCTCCTACAGTTTCCAGTGACAAAAAATCTATCTTCTTCCTATAGTCCTCCAGCCATAGGAACCAAAACCGGCTGCTGTAGCCAGTGAGATAGAGAACACTTCCTTCACAATCTTCATCTCTTCTTCTGCCCCCAGCCCCCAGCATGAACCCTCTACCACTAGTCTCTGAACAGAAGTCCCCAGAGTAAACGGAATGCACAGATTTTTTTGCCAGATCCTCTGCCAAGGGTTGGGAGGAATGGATTCTGGTTTAGGAGCAGAGTTTGATAGGACTGGGTTCAATGAGGATCCAGAAACCTGGTCATAAAGGGGAAAGTTAAGTTCTGTGATGATTCCCCAGGGGAAAGTGCAGATTAGAGCTGGGAGACAAACCCAAATAAAAAGTCAGAGTCTAAATAGACTCTGGAATGGAGTAGGAAGGGAGAACATAGGAAAATTGTTAGGACAAGCTATGCCTCTCTTATGGGGAGCAGAGGATGGTTCATATATAAAGGATTGTAAACCCTGAAGGACTTGAAGTCAGATATGAGTTTAAAACCCAGTTGAGTGCATCCCTGAAGCTCAGTTTCTTTCTCTATGTAACAGAAATTTTAATGCCTGTCATGCTACCATATAGGATCATTGTGATGAGCAAATGATATAAGATAGGTACCACAGAGAGATTATTGTTATCTATTAGCTGGCCTTATCATTTTTAAGGTTCTAAAGAATACCCATGTTTAAATCTTCACGGTTTGTTATTTAACACATTGACTGCCACACTAGAAAAAAAATATTTCCTTGGGGCCACAGTGTCATTATGAAAATAGAATAAAAACTTTGAAAACAAGATTGGCTTATATAAGAGTCCCAAAACAACAAATGTTGGAGCAGATACAAGAGAGATAGGAACACTCATACACTGCTGGTGGGACTGCAAACTAGTGCAACCGCTGTAGAAAGTAACATGGAGATTCCTCAAAGAACTAAAAGTAGAACTACTATTTGATCCAGTAATCCCAATACTGGGTATTTACCCAGAGGAAAAAAAGACATTCTATAACAAAGATATTTGCACTCGAATGTTTATAGCAGCACAATTCACAATTGCAAAGATGTAGAAACAACCCAGATGCCCATCAAAACATGAGTGGATTAATAAAATGTGCTATATGTATACCATGGAGTATTACTCAACCATAAAAAATAATGGCAACTTAATTCCTCTGGAATTATCCTGGATGGAGCTAGAGCCCATTCTTCGAAGCAAAGTATCACAAGAATGGAAAAACAAGCACCTCTGGTACTCACCATCAAATTGGTACTAACTGATCAATACTTATGTGCACACATGAAAATAATATTCATCGGGTGTTGGGCAGGTGGGAGGAGGTTGGAGGGGATGGGAAAACTCACACCTAATGGGTGCAGGGTGCACTGTCTGGGGGATGGGCATGCTTGTAGATCTGACTTGGGCAGTGCATAGGCAATATATGTAACCAAAGTGTTTGTACCCCTGTAATATTCTGAAATTTAAAAACAAAAAAATAAAAAATAAAAAAAAATTCAAAAACAAAACAATCCTTTCTAATTTAATGAAAAACAAAATTTACTGACTTCTATTCATTTAATCCATGTTTTTAGAATTAATTTGTCAATATTAATTGTAACAATAAGAACATCAACAAGTAAGATTTTCATGAACCAACTGCAGGGTTTTGCCCAGGTTTTGCTTCACAAGGCCCTGGGCTCAAAACTAGCATGAGTTAAATACAACTCACATGGCAGTTAATGTGTTAATTTGAAGTGAATTCCCCTAATATGAGGTCCTTCCATATTCAAATATAAATATAAAAATTCATTTTTGCCAAATATATGATTGTAGGGAAGATAATTCATGTCTTTGGTTATCTGAAATAGTGTACAGAACTACTATTGGCTATACTGTCTTCTCATATAGTTGAAAACCACCTTTTCCAACTCCTTTTCTTTAATTCCACATTTGATTTTCTTTTCCAGCCACATAATCCCTGTCTGGGGCTCTTTTATAAATTATCCACATTCTTAACAAGACACAAATAGAATACAAAATAAATACAAGGTTCCAACAAAGAAGCATGTAATAGCTAGAATACAGACAGAATTAACTCAAAATAATTACATTAATCTCCCATTTAAAAATCTCAACATCAGTTTGCCCTTAGCCACAACATTAAGTAGTGGACCACATTCAGCTTAGGTTTGTAATGAAATCTCCCTGGTAAACTCAATTGTTAAAAAAAAAAAAAAGAGTCCCTCTTGGTTCACATGAGAAAAAGCACAAATTAACTAGAAAGCATCATTACAATTAACTATTCATTGTGCAGAAATAGAATTTTTACCAATATTGAGTGCTTTGTCATTTATTTCATAGAAGGGCTATAAGTAGGTCAAATTGATGACAAAAAATATCACATCACTACAGAGCTTCACAGATAGGCATGTGTGTTTCATGACAACTCTTATCTTTTGCCTTGAACATTTGCTTCTCATCACTTTTGTTTTTTTATTAGCAATTTACCTGACTTTAGACTGGTCCATGTCGTTGTCTACAACTGTAAAAGGCAATTCACACAATACGATTTCCCAGGAACTGGTAGATTCTAATCTATTGTTTCTGTGGAGCTGATAGGTAGCAAAGTGGGACTTAGACATACGAGTCAAGGGAAGAACATGTTTCTGACTTGTCTAGATTCTAAATGATACTGAAACACAAACCATATGGCCAGGGCCTCAAAGCTAGGAAGTGGCTGAGCTGGGATTTTAACTCAAGTCTGACTCCAAACATTGTTCTTTTATACAAAAATGGCACTGTCTCTTGTGGGAAGAATCACATAATGCTTATAAAGGATTTGGATAAAAACTAGTGATAACCAGAAATGTTACAAAAAGCCACTTTGTACAATGGTTTGAAATATTCCATCCCCACTTCATATAGGGATTTGTGATGGTCTTATGACCCTTCACATCATCGACAAAAATAACCATTGGCCCAATTGCTTGGAGCTTGAAATAAATCAGAGAAATGCAATCAATCAGTCAAATATTTTTTGAGTGTCTTCTGTTTGCTCAACACTATGCTAGACTCTGTGGGAAATAATAGCTCACACATCAAAGTTCTTTGGAAAGTAGGAAGTGAATGTGAAATAGTATTATTAGAGAAAAACTACATGAGGTGGTCCAGCTTCAAAGAACTTACAATCTTAATGTAGGGGAGGGAGTTTGCAAATAACAATAGATCCTCATTATCATAAATAGCACAAAAATATATTTAATTGGTGATTAGACCAGAGGCCAACAAACTTTTTCTTTAAAAGGGCCAGATAGTAAATATTTTAGATTTTGTGGGCCATACTACCTCTGTTGTAGCTGCTCAACTCTGATGTAGTGTGAAAGCAGCCATAGATAATACATAAAGGTGTGGGCATGACTATGCTTCAGTAAAACTATTTACAAAAGCAGGTGGCCAACTGGATTTGATCTACATGTGTTCTTTGCCAACCTCTGTTTTAGACTCTGAATGTGAGAGAAGACTATAGAAGTGATTACCCTTGAACAGTCAGGGAAGACTTAGATATAATCACTTTTCATTCAGGGCTGACCCTTCTTCCAGGTGCTCTGTTTATCACAGATCATTGAATTTTGAGGCTCCCATTGTAAGTTGCTCAAGGCCACACAATTTAGAAATAGGCTTGCCTAGTCTTAAATCCATGTTTACCTAACCTCAATTTTCTACTCTTTGACCACAATAGACTACCACCTTTGGCAGAATTGCCCATGTTCCCCACTCACCGTATATCTTAGAGAACATGGGACTTGAGCAGTGTGGAACACCCTGTTGCACAATCCAGGCTCAAAACTCACACAGAACACAATGGCCTCTTGGAGAACTGGTTCTCATACTTTGCTGCACATTATAATCTCCTGAGAGCTTTAGAAAATCCTCATGCCCAGCCCATACCCTCTACCAATTAAATCAGGAGCTCTGGAGCCTACATATCAGTATTTTTTGAAATGTTCTCAGGTGACTCCAGAGTCCGGCTAAGTTTGAAAACCACTGCTTTGAAGCACAATGTTGTCATTTATGTGTGTCATATATAAATGGTATCTCCTGGAGTTGTGCAAGGTATGGTCGTGGGATAAACCTCACTGATCAGTTAAACAGACACTATTAATTAAATAATTCACAAGATATTTATAGAAAACCCTCTTGGTGCCAGCCACTGTGGGTCCTAAAGAAACAGTGAAATGGAGCAGGCTAGCTATGGAAGAATCAGAAACCTGCCCATGATTATGCCAAACTTGTATTTCTTGAATTTTCTTTATTTCCTTCCTTTCTCTGCTAGTATTTAACAAAGATTTTTGAAAATTCCAGCTTGTCTTCTCTTTGCTAATGGAAAGCAATTTCTCCCACATGCCACTTGTAGTAATAATGTAGTTAACATTTATTGAACACCTTTCATCCTGCAAATGTATATGTGTGTGGTGTCGCAACTCTCTGATTATGTTTACTGTGCTCATCCCTGGTTTACATATGGTTAAACAGTTTCAGTGAGTTGCCCAAGGTTCCCTGGGGAGTTAGGGCAAAGGTAGGATCTATTATATAACAGGATCTGCTTGATTTTATAACCCAGGTGCCTAACCACTGAGAAGTACTGCCTGGGTCACCTCCTCAATGAACATTGGCCATCTATTGAGGTCATGAATGAGTAATGAGACAAAAACCTCAAATGCTACCATGTCAGTGAGAAATTCCTTTTCCTTCCCACTTCCTCCAGACACATAAGAAAGAATGAACAGTTCCCTCCTCTCTGAGTCCAGAGCACTTCACTCCTACCCAGAGCATATGGTCCTCATCACAGGTATTTCAAATTATTATTATTATCATTCGCCTCTCTGCATTCCCCATTATACTGTAGTCTCATTGTGAGCGGATGTAAACCATCTTAACCTGTATTAGCACTAGTGTATCTGAAGCCTAGCACAGGGCCAGGCACAGAACAGGTAAGCAAGTAAAGTTTATTTGGTTCCAGAGGCTATACTTTGAACATCTAATAACAATAGCCTCCGAGATAATAATAGTTTCCAGTTGGGTGCTAACTGTGTGCTGAGCATTGTGATAGACATTTTAAAGACCTTAGTTCCTTTGTTTGCACAACAAATTTGCAATATTTTGTATCATTATTCCTATCAGAGTGAGCATTTGCCATTTGAGCACCCAAATGCCCTTTTCTGGAATAGCTCAATATGCATGGTCATGGTGGAAGTAATATTTCCCTCCAATGATGGCAGAGCCAACAGCATGTGAGTGACATAGCAGTCACAACTGAGGATGACTTTGAGTCTTCAGCCAGTGACCCAAAAACATAGGGCCAGGTGGAGGTCATATTCATGCCAGCAGCACTGGTGGCCTCTGACCAGATCATTGCTACTGCCTGGTCTTTCCAAGGTTCCTTCCAGCTAGCTCTATGGAATCTTCCCAATCCTTTACCAGTTTCTCAAACTAGTCTTCTTCCGGTCTCTCATTGACTCTGAAAGTGTCCCAAATACTTGTAATGAATTGCTTTTTCTGGTTAAGATTGCTGAGTCCATTTGTGTGCATTGCAACCATGAGCCCTGATGGACTTACTCATTTTGAAGATGAGAGGGTAAGTTGCTTTTCTATAGTATTAAAAGGATATACTAGCCTTTCTGTTTTCGGCTCAGAGGAGGCCAAGGTGCAACTTTCTTCGGTCATCCCGAATCCCGGTTCTTCCGACACAGCCGCCTCTACCATGCTGCCTAAGTTCAACCCCAATGAGATCAAAGTCATGTATTTGAGGTGCACTGGTGCCACAGTCGGTGTCACATCTGCCCTGGCCCCCGAGATCGGCCCCCTGGGTCTGTCTCCAAAAAAGGTTGTTGACGACATTGCCAAGGCAACCGGTGACTGGAAGGGTTTGAGGACTACAGTGAAACTGACTATTCAAAACAGACAGCCCCAGATTGAAGTGATACCTTCTGCCTCTGCCCTGATCATCAAAGCCCTCAAGGACCCACCAAGAGACAGAAAGAAACAGAAAAACATTAAACACAACAGAAATATTGCTTTTGATGAAATTGTCAACATTGACAGACAGATGCGGCACCAATCTTTAGCCAGAGAACTCTCTGGAACCATTAAGGGGATCCTGGGGCCTGCCCAGTCTGTGGGGCAATGTTGGTGGCCACCACCCTCATGACATCATAGATGACATCAACAGTGGAGCGGTGGAATGCCCAGCTAGTTAAACTGTACAGAGGAAAATATTTCAGTACAGGATCATTGGACAACCAAAAAAAAAAAAAAAAAAAAGAAAAGGATATATTGAGGCACCATAAAGTTTTAAAGAGTTTATTTGAGCAAACAGCGATTCATGAATCAGGATGCACCAAACCAAATAGGCTTTTATAAAGGGAATGTGGAAGTAATAGGAAGAAAATATTTGATTGGTTACAGTTACAAAGTTGCCTTATTTGGTCTATCCCCCCAGAAAGTCCCTAGTTATAGAATTATAAGTTTGTTGGCTGCTTCTGATTAGTTGAGCTTAAGTTCTGTTTTTTTTAATACAGGCATTCTCAAGAAATAGCGCAAGTTAAGTTTAGCTTATGTTTGCAAATCAAGCAAGGTTAAGGTCACTTATGAGGCCTAACTGGCTTTTTCTGCTCAGAGGTTCTTCGGGCCTGGTCTCTGTCTGAATTTACGTTAACAACGGTCACACAGCTAATAAGGGAGAAACAGGATTTGAACGCACTTCTGTCTTATTCTAAAGCCCATGCTGCCCATCTACTACACTGCTTTGTACACAGAGGGTGCTCAGTATATGTTTGCTATATATGATGCTGCTGCTGATATTCTAGAGTTAATGGTTTTCTTTCTTTCAACTCAGGGGCCATTTGACTTTTTATTACTCTAGTGTTTTCATAGATATAAATACCTTAGTCTGTTGTCTGACATTAAGTACTTACATATAAGAAGGTGATTATTCTTTTGTTAACTTATTTCTAACATTTATTAAGTGTTTACTATGGGACCAGCATTGTGCTAGGTGCTTTTTCTGTGTTGCCTGATTTAACCATCTCAACAATCTGACAAGGTACAACTAATTTTTATTATCCCATTTTACAGATGAATAAATAGGGTCTCACAGAGATTACACATCCTTTTCAAAAGTCATGCAACTGATATGTTTTGGACCCAGGATTCACCAAGGGCTGATTCCCAAATGGATGCCTTAACCTTTAAACTTCCTTGAATTACTAAATTTGATCCAATGTATATCCCAAAAAAAGTTAGTTTATATTTCCAGATTAAAAGGAAACTTAGAGGTCATTTACTGCTACAAATATTTAGCTCATGCCTATTTGTAACTCACTCATTTAACAAGATGTGGCCTGATAATTCTAACTGCACATCAAAGGTTGGAAGAAATTTCTTTTAGAACAAATAAAGCCTTGAGTAAATGGTTCTTTCCCACCTAGAATGAATCAATGAAGGTAGAAAAGTACTATGCAATCATATTTTACATATCATTTTTTATCTATGGATTAGTTTCTTGATGGTGTTTTTAATTATTTAAAAGTATTGGGAAAAAAGTACAAAATGACACAGATTTTTCCTTTCTCTTACTGGTTTCTGTCTGTTATGGGCTGCTCATTAAAGTCACTTGAGGTTGGTTACCTAGGAACTGCCTGGCAGACGGGGCTTTTAGATTGATCACCAGATTTATGGCAGGAAGATAAGTCATGTGATGAATTTAGTTGCTTCTAAGTGGAAGATTAGAAATTGTGGAGCACTAAAAAAGCACCACTGGAACTCCGCCCCTTCTTCCTTAGTTTTAAAGATGAAACAAATGATTTTCTTTTAGGAAGTCATGGATATCTAAATGCACCTCCAGAGGAAGGGAGTCTAACGATTCCAAGACAATCTCAGACTTCATTGTAACAAGGTAACAAGGAGACACCATACTCAAGGGGGGCTGTGTTAGTGGTAACAGCTAACTCGGCCACCTCTTAGGTTGATTTCTGCGCGTCCTGTTGAGTTCCTCTGAGAAGTGCCTTTGCTTTATCTATACAGCATGTTGTTAGAGAATCTCTAAGACAAACAGTGAGTATATTCAGTAAAACCAGTTATCTGTATAACAAACAGAGGAATTAAAATTCATCATAATGAATAGAACTGATCAAATTTGGAGTTTCTTAATAAAAAATGCCAGGTACTTTAAAAAGTATGTGAATACAGGAAACTAATATTTGCCAACTAGTAACTATGAGTTAAGTACTTTTACTTTATATCTCATTTAATCCTAACAAGAAAAAGATAGATATTAGTATAATAATTTTTAGAATTCTGTTCCACAAATATTTGAGTACTTTATATGTGTCTGCACCAAGGTTCAGAGAAGGTAAGGAACTTATCCAGGATTAGAATCCACTTTTGTTCTACTCCAAAGGCCATGCTTTTCCCCATCAGTATATTACTTTTCTCTAGGATATTTTTATGTCAGAAAAGAAATGTGGAAAGTTAAACAACTAATCTGGAAATATTATTGTAAGAAGTTATCTAATTTGCAAAACCCAGATGTTCATGCATGCACATACACAATTTTTCTTTTTTCTAAGATTTCCTCTAGCAGGCCAAAATCACCTTAAAAAATTGCCTTCTAGCTTGAATTGGCCTACCATGATATAGGAATGGATTATTAATAAAACAGCAAAGTTTTGTCAACTATTTCCATGTGTTAGGCACTGGGCTGACTATATAATCTCCTTTAATCCCAATGCAACCCTGTAAGGGAAGAACTATAATTACCCTCATGTTACAGATGACAGGATTAAGCATTAGAACAGTTAATGGACTTGTCCAAGGTCACACAGCAGTAAATGGCAGATTCATTTTGTTCATTTTTTGAACTCAGGTCTAACTCCAGAGTTCACCCTCATAATTTCTCCAATACTTGCCTCTCCTTTGAACTAGAACTGATTTTCTTAGCCAGCAGTGGTGATGAACATCAAAGGTTTTAAACAAAAATTATGGGAGGAAAATTAAAAACCCTCTATGTTAACATATTTTCTCTGCAATTAAGAAATGAACATTATTCAATTTTATTAGGAGAACACCTCAATTCAGAATTTAGAAAGTGCTTTGCTGCAGCAAGTTTTGAAAACCAACATTTAGTGTAGAATTCTCAGGTATATTCATGTCCTCATGTGACAGACTTTTTTGTGTTCCCTAATATGGTATCAGGGTAGGTCCCACTCATGCTGGTGTGGGGGGACTTCCTGCTGTGAGGATTAAATAGGACAATGCACGCACAGTGCCTAGAAGAATATTTAGCTCAAACTGGGCATCAACACATGGTAACACTCTCAGTAATAATAACAATCATTGTGTATAATAGAATTCATTTATATAATAATAATATACCAATACTATCAATTTCAAGACTTAAAGATAACCATCTCTCCCCAGTCTCTTGGGAAAAAAAAAATCAACTGGCTCTGAAATTCCACCATCAAAGCTTTATTCCTTTCCCTTTAGGCTTCAATGCTGTGTAAAGTGCAACTAGTCCTGGGAAGTTGTCGGTGATGTATACCTCAGAGAAAATGAAGGGTTTCAGAATAGGCTTTAACTGAAAGGGGGAAGATCACAGAAGCAGAATGTTAGAGCTGGAAGGGCCTTTGGGAGCCAGAATCTCTTCTCCCTATGACCTGAGGGATGGAGAAACTGGGATATAGAGAGAGTTGGTGAGTTCATCTTTCTTTAACATTTGTCCCATCCCCCACCATGGGTAAAGATGCATGTGTGTGTTTGCTTACCTGTTATATGTGTTGGTGGAGTGTTCCAGTCACTAATGCTGTGTAACAAACCACCCCACACTGACGGGTGTAAAACAATAACCATTGTGTTAAGCTCACAGGTTATGTGGGTCAGGACTTCAGGCAGGGAACAAAGGGGATGGCTTGTCTCTGCTTCAATGTCTGGGGCTTCACTCAAGTAGCTGGTGGTGACTCAGACAAACAGGAGCTGGAATCATCTGGAGGCTCCTTCACTCACATATTATTGTCTGTTCCCCAGGCTGGGATAACTCAAAAGCTGTGCACAGCTGGGCCTGTCAACAGAGCACTTCTATGTGGCATCTCCATGTGGTGTGGTCTTTGCACAGCATGGCGGCTCATTTCCAAGAGGGAGTGTTCCCAGAGTAGGCATTCCATGAAAGCCGGGTGGAATTGCTTGGCCTTTTCTGACCTGGTCTTTGAAGTCACAGAGGCACTTCTGCTGCACTCTACTCATTACAAGCAAGTCCTAAAATCAGCTTGGATTTCAAGGGGACGAGAATTAGATCCTATCTCTCTGTGGAGGAGTGTCAGGGTCACATTGAAGAAGAGCATGTGGGGTGGAGATGTTGGTGCTGCCATATTTGGAAAATACAGTCTAGCCCAGGGAAGAAAGCAGCAATTTATAGCTTTTCCATGAAACCTTTAAAATGCCTCTCTTTCCACTCTCCAGGTCCCTAGCTCCCTCTCTAGGCATCTTCAGTTCTGGCTCCCAGTGGGATAAAGTGAGTTCATGAACTCTTAAATCCTCCCATTCAAGCCTAGCCCCTAAGAGGAGTTGTCCCGTTGGGCAGGTTCCTCCCTGCAGCAGGTTCTCAGAGGACCAGGTGGCTTCATAGACCATCAGGGAGCCAATGGACCCTGGGGGAGGCCTTGGTCCAGCATGGCTGCCATGTGGGGATTCGTAGGAGAGGGAGACCGAACAGGTGAGGTCGACATAAAGTGTAGATTTAACATTATTGGGAACAGGAAGAAAATAAACTTGTGTATATGTGCTTGTGTGTGTGTGTTGCTGAGGCTGGGAGTAGAAGAGGAGAAACCCCCTAAGATATGAAAAGGCTTTGGAGTCAGGCCAGCAATGCCAGAGAAACCTAGAAAATGCTGGGCCTGGAATTAATTCTTCTAGGCCAGCACACCTTTAAGAAAGGAATAAAACCAGCAAGAATTGAGGACCTACTAGGCCTCAGCCACTCTGTTAGTTATTTCTGCAGATTTTCTTATTTAATTCTCTCAACAAATTGACAAAGTTAGAAGTGCTAATAGCCTCATTTTATATCAGAGGAAATTTGATCAAGGTCACACAGATATAAGTGCCAGGATCTGGACTACAAGACATTTCTTGGGACTCTAAGACTTGTGATCTTGTCACTAAACCAATGTCTTTAAGAAGTATTAAATAAATGTAAAGCTATTCCATGTGGATTGGAAGAATTGATATTGTTATAATGTCCATACTACCCAAAGCTATCTACAGATTCAGTGCAGTCCCCATCAAAATACCAATAACATTCCTCACAGAAATAGAAAAAACAATCCTAAAATTCAAATGGAATTAAAAAAGACCCTGAATAGCCAAAGCAGTCCTGAGCAAAAAGAACAAAGCTAGAGGCATCAAACTACCTGACTTCAAAATATACTATAAAGCTATAGTAATCAAAACAGCATGGTACTAGCATAAAAACAGATATATAGACCAATGAAACAGAATAGAAAACACAGAAATAAATCCATGCACATAAAGCCAACAAAACACAGTCAACAAAAGCAAAAATAGGCAAATGGTATCACATCAAACTAAAAGGCTTTTTCTGCACAGCAAAGGAAAGAATCAACAGAGTGAAAAGACAACCTACCAAATGGGAGAAAATATTTGCAAACTATGCATCTAACAAGGTGTTAATATCCAGAACATATAAGGAAGTCAAACAACTCAATAGCAAAAAACCAAGAAATCTGATTAAAAAATGGGCAAAAGATCTGAATAGACATTTCTCAAAAGAAGACATACAAATGGCCAACAGGTATATGAAAAAATGTTCAACATCAGTCATCATTAGAGTAATGCAAATCAAAACCACAATGAGATATCATCTCACCCCAACTAGAATGGCTATCATCAAAAAGACAAAAATAGCAAATGCTGGCATGGTTGTGGAGAAAGGGGAACTCTTATACAGTGTTGGTGGAAATGTAAATTGGTATAGCCATTATGCAAAACAGTTTGAAGGATCCTTAAAAAAAATTAAAAATACAACTACCATATGATCCATTAATCCCACTACTGAAGGAAATAAAATCAATATGTCAAAGGAGTATCCATACCACCAAGTTTATTGCAGCACTATTTACAATAGCCAAGATATGGAATCAATCTAAGTGTCCAACGACAGATGAATCAATAAAGAAAATGTGGTATATATACATAACGGAATAGTATTCAGTCATAAAAAGAATGAAATCCTGTCATTTGCGGCAACATGGATGAACCTGGAGGACATTATGTCAAATGAAATAAGCCAGGCGCAGAAAGACAAACACTGCATGATCTTATTCATTTGTGAAATCTAAACAAGTTGATCTCATACAAGTAGAGAGTAGAATAATGGTTACCAGAGGCTGAGGAGGGTGGGGGAGGGTAGGGAGAGACTGGTTGACAGGTACAAAATTACACCTAGATATGAGGAATAAGTTCTGGTGTTCTATCGCACAGGAGGGAGACTATGGTTAACATTATTGTATTGTATTTTACATTTCAAAATAGCTGGAAGGGAAGATTTGAATATTCTCACCACAAAGAAATGATAAATATATGAGGTGATGAATACATTAAATACCTTGATTTTATTTTTATACAATATATACATGTATTGAAACATCATAAACATCACTGTACTCCATAAGCATGTACAATTATTATGTGTAAATTAAAAACAAAAACAAAACAAAAAACAAAAGAAATAGATTTTTTAAAAAAGCATTGAATTTCTCTCTTTACAGAAAATACTATGTGAAAAAATATAAAAGAGACTAGAAAGGAACTGTTATGATCAAAGCAGGGATGACAGATTAGAGACCCACATGGCTGATCTGGCTTTGGACCCTAAGTGGCATCTTGCTTTAGACCCCAAGTGGCAGCCCCTGAAGACTCTGGGGACCCCTGGGGTTCCATAGGGCAGTGTTTGAAAACCCAGTTAGCTAGTATCTTCAGGAGCCCCAAACAAGATATCATAATTTGTCCTGCAGTGTCTTTGTTCATATGCTGAACCTACCTGAAGGTGCTCCTCTCTCTTCATCTAGCCAAATCTTGTTCATCCTTCAGTGCTATCTCCTCAGGAGACTTTTCCCTGGGTTCGTTTCTTTTCTGTCCCTACACTCTCTCCCTGGGAAATCTATAGTAATTCCCTGGGTCTACTTACCTCCATGTAATAATAATGCTCCAATTTATAACATCAGTTCACTATTTCAGACATCTCCTTTGAAAGCATGACTCATATGTCTAAAATTCTACTAGACATCTTCACACAGATATTGAATAGACATGTAAAATTTAACATGTCCAAAATAAAACTCTTAATTTCCCATTCTTCTACCCCTCTCAAACAAGGAAAAATTTTTTTCCTGGTCTTTTTTTATAAATAGTACCACTGTCCATCTTGACCATCTTGAGATGGTTTCCAAGACCCAAGTCCCATGAAGTGGCCTCATTTTATTCTGATTCTGAGCATTCTTCAATACCAAATGGCTATAATGGAGGGAGCAGATGATGTCTCAACTTGAGGTGGTGTGTGCACATGATAAGGCTGTCAGTGGTTAAAGCAGGACTGAACCACTCTCTCCTTCTCAAGCAGGCTAGATTCCCACTGGGAAAGGCAGAACCCAGGAGCCAGAAGACTTAGACACAATGTTCTCTGATATACTTCAGCAGAAGTTAGGTACTAGCGAAAATTTCTGAGATCCTAAGAGTCTGGCCTCCTTTAAACCATGGGAGACATTAGTGTCATTGTCATGACTAGGCTTGTTCTTGGATTGAGCAGGAACTTCCCAACTAGATTTAAACTTCTTGAGGTTGGAGGTCATGACATGGTCCTCACACCATCCACTCTCATGCCTTGTGTATAATTGCTTCTCAACAATTGTATGAGACTGATTTGATCACATAGGTGCCACGCATAATTGATAAAAGAAGCTGGTACATTAATATGATTTCATATTTGGATATAAACCTATCTTCTTAGAGGAAATGACATCTAGAAAGACTGAACACTTTGCACGATTTTATCTCAAATTTCTATACCTTCGTGCATTGTTTGTACAATGCTTATATAACATATCACAGGGAAGGGGAAAGGAACTACAATTTGTTAAGCATGCCCTTGGTGCTGTGATATTTATATATGTTATTTCATTTCACTCTCACAACAGTTCACTGAGGAGAGAAAAGCTAACAGAGGTCCAGTAACCTGATTAGGTTCACCTAGCTACTAAGTAAGTAGAAGGGCAGGCTAGATCTAGCTGATTCCAATTGATAAGAGAGGAAGCTAAGGTTCGGAGAAAGTTAGCAATGTGTTCGAGTTCAAGGCTAAGATTTATGTCCAGATCTGTCAGATTCCTAAATCTATACTCATTCCACTGTATTACACCTCCCAGCAATGCCAACTTTATCTCCAATAATGTTGAACCTGGTAAGAAGAATAGTATGAGAAGTATTGAATCCAGTCCTCCCGACCCAAGGCAGAAATCTGAGAGCAAAGCTCCTGTAAGGAAGTTGATAAGCAAGGCTGATATCTCTTAGGGATACTGAAAATGGAGTATTGTTGAAAGAATTGGTAAACATCTGCTATAATTTATACATTTATACCTCCTCTTGTTACCTTCTTGGAAATAAATAGTATTGTTGCAAAGTACTGAAAGAAATGTTTTTACAGTGGAAATATCAATTTATTTCCATAATAGAAAATTGAGTCTGTTATTGATCAATATGTCCCATCTGCCAAGTCTTCCTAATTATAAATTTGAAAGGTGCACCCAGTAGCGTAGTAACTGTCAAACAATTATTGATGGAAAGCTGTTGTTATAAGTCTTTATATGGGTTCCTCTAATGACAAACTGACAGAATGAGACACCAAATTAAATATGTTTCATTTATTAAGTAAAATGTTTTTGCCAAATCTCTCTCCTAAGAGTTGATTAACAAAATAATTCTGTGAACTGTTCACTCCTCAAGAGACATTGGACCTCACCAAATGCCAGCCTCAAATTGTGCTTACAAAATTGATACCTCACATCTCAGATTAATGCTGTTTTAATTTTAAAAATTGACTGGTTTATGTAGCTTTTCATGTTTGCTATCTGGTCAAAGATTCTTACAAGCCTCATTTCACTTCACTTTATGAGCAATTTTCTTGCTTAAATGTCAACATCTCCAAAAATATTATCCAAAAAGATTGTTACATGAGATTTTTTTTTAGCATTTTGCATGTTTTATATGCAATAAAAAATCTCAAGATGGTTCCTTATCATGATTTCCCCTCTAATTTGGCAGGGATTTAAGATTTAGTTTGTCACTGGCCAACACTATGTCAAATTGGATGAACTTCTGAGGAACACACACTACTGAGACTAATAAACTCTAATTACACCACAGGCCTCTTCTGAAATGGGCACTACCAATTCCATACACCACAATATTGGCCCAGAATCAAGGATGAATTCTAAACCGATGCTTTTGTTGCATTTCAGATAACAGAGAAGTCCCGTTGAAGATGAGTGTGGCAAGTGCCTGGCATCAACTGTTAAGGGTAAGAGTGGGAAGTCCAGTTACCTCTGAGTCCCTCATGCCATAGGTGCCCAAATCCATAAGGTCAAAATACTGTCTTTCTCATTCAAACTGTTCCGTATTTTTGTGCCCTTGAATCTGAAGCCTTGTGTCTTCCTTTAGCTCTGGGACATGTCTTCATTTATTCATTTTATTATTATTACCCTGTGTATTTTTCTCCATTCTCTCTTCTGTAATTCCTGTTTGAAGATGCTTGGGCTTTCCTAGTTATTTCTGTATCTTCATCTTCTTTCTTACTTTCTACCTTTTTACACTTTTGCACAGCATTCTTGGAGAATTCCTAGGCTAAGTTTGCCGACTTCTCACATTGTTTTCCCATCCAGTCTTGAAGAACAAGACTGTGAAGTCTTGTTCTTCACACTATTACTTGTTGTGAGTTTTAGAATTATATTATTCATGATGGCTAATTGCTCTTATTTCTTAAGTACCTGTTCTTATTTTATGGATATCTTCCCTTGTCCCTGTGAATGATTTCTTTCAGAATCTTTTCACTTTTTTTTTTTTTTTTTTTGCTTTCTTATACTTCCTTGGGCATTAGTTCTTCCATTTGCTGCGCTTGGTGTTTCTCTCTTATATTAGTTTCCCAAAGTGGTTGTAACAAATGACCACAAACTGGGTGGCTTAAAAACAACAGCAATTTATTTTCTCGCAGTTCTGGAGTCTAGGTGTCCGAAATCAAGGTGTCGGCAGGACCATGCTCCCTCTTAAGACTCTAGGGAAGAATCCTTTCTTCTTCTCTATTGTCATAAACAGTAATATGAAATTTACCCTCTTACCAAATTTTTAAGTGTACAGTACAGTATTGCTAACTATATGAATATTGTTGTACAGCAGACCTCTAGAATTTTTTTTATTTTGCAAAACTGAAACACTATACTCATTGAACAAAAACTCCCAATTTTCCCTTCCCCCCAGTTCCTGGCAACCACCATTCTACTTTTTGCTTCTATGAGTTTGATTACTTTAGACCTCATATAAGTGAAATCATGCAATATTTATCCTTCTTTGACTGGCTTATGTCCCGTAGCATTGTCCTCAAGTTTCATCCATGCTGTGGCATATGACAGAATTTCCTTTTTTTTTTAAGGCTAAATAACATGCCACATTATATGTATAATGCATTTTCTTTATCTATTTATACATCAATGGACATTTGGGTTTTTCCACCTCTTGTCTGTTGTGAATAATGCTGCAATGAACATAGGACAGCAAATATCTCCTTGAGATCCTGATTTCAATTTTTCTGGATAAATAGCCAGAAGTGGGATTGCTAGATCATATATGGTAGTTTTACTTTTAATTTTTAAAGAAACCTTCATATTGTTTTCCACAGCAGCTGTACCATTTTACATTCCCACAAACGTTACACAAGTGTTCCGAAAAATTCTCGGAATTTTTCATCCTCGCCAACACCTGTTTTCTGTTTTGTTTTTGACAATGACCATCCTAATAGGTGTAAGGTGATATCTCATTGTGATTTTGATTTGCATTTTCCTGATGACTAGTGATGTTCAGTACCTTTTCATATATTATACCTGTTGGCCATTTGTATGTCTTCTTTGAAGAAATGTCTATTCAAGTCTTTTGCTAATTTTTAAAATCAGGTCATTTGGGGTTTTTTTGGCTATTAAAATAGTTCTTTTGGATATTATTTGAATATTATCTAATTTATCTTTTGGATATATTTTAGATATTATTCTCTTATCAGATATATGGCTTGCAAATATTTTCTCCCATTTTGTAGGTTGCCTTTTCACTCTGTTGATTATTTCCTTTGTTGTACAAAAAAAGGCTTTTAGTTTGATGTAGCCTCATTTGTCTAATTTTGCTTTTGTTGGCTGTTTTGGTACCATATCCAAAAAAATCACTGCCAAGACCAATGTTATGTTTCTTCCAAGAGTCTTGTCTTATACTTGCAGGTCTCATGATTAAGTCCTTCATAGATTTGGAATTGATCTTTGTGTATGGTGTGAGGTAAGGGTCTACATTCATTCTTTTGCACGTGGATATCTGGCTTTGCTAACATCATTTGTTGACGATATTATCCTTTCCCATTGTGTAGTCTAGGTACCCTTGTGGAAGATCATTTGACAATATATGTGTATTTCTGGGCTTGCCATTCTGATCCATGGGTCTATATATCTGGCTTTGTGCCAGTACTATACTGTTTTAATTACTGTGGCTTTGAAATATGTTTTGAAGTCAGAAAATGTGAGGCCTCCAGCTTTGTTTTTTTTTTTCCAAGATAGTTTTGGCTATTCAGGGTCCTTTATGGTTCTGTACTAATTTTAGAATTGTTTTTCTATCTCTGTGAAAAATGCCACTGGGGTTTTGATAGGCATAGAATTAAGTCTGTATCACTTTGAGTGGTATGGACATTTTTAACAGTATTAAGTCTTCCAATCCATGAACATGAGATGTCTTTCCATTTATTTGAGTCTGTTTTAATTTCTTTCATCAATATTTTGTACTTTTCAGTGTACAAGTCTTTAGCCTCCGTGTTTAAACTTATTCCTAAATATTTTATTCTTTTTGATACTATTGTAGGAAGAATCTTTTCTTGCCTTTTCTTAGCTTCTGGTGGTTGCTAGTGATCCTTGGTGTCCCTTGGTTTGAAGTCGCATCACTCCAGTCTCTGCTTCCACCCCCTAAGGTCCCTCTTCCCCATGAGTGAGAGTGTCTCCCGTGTGTCTCTGTGTTCAAATTCCCTCTTCTTATAAGAACCCTAGTCATGGAGTTAGGCTCACCCTAATCCAGTATGACTTAACTTGGTTACATTGGCAAATACTCTATTTCCAAATAAGGTCACATTTACAGATATTAGGGGTTAGGGCTTCAATATAACTCTTTAGTGAACACATTTCAACCTTGTACATCTCTAAGGGTGTTGCTTTTCTCTGATGTTCAGTGATTTTAAGCTATATGCCTGTCTTTGTATTTGAAGTTCCCTACCTGCCTGTGGCTTCTTTCTGTTTATTACCACCTGTCTCTAATGGTTGTAGGGAAGCAATAGGACAAGATTCCAAGAAGGCCTTTCAGTAATTTTTTTCTTTAGTATATGGGGCTCCCCATTCTTCCTTGGTGTTATCTTTGTTTTGGTTCTTTGGCCAAAATGGCCACACTCGTAACTCTAACCTGGGGAGGGGGGCAGGGCAGGAGCCTCTACTTGACATAAGAGGACACAGAAGGGGCTAAAGTGCCTGAATGCTTGAAGTATGGGCTTCCCAACCAATTACTCTGATGTTTTTTCCAGAGCCCTTTCCTGCTTCATGTATGCATTATCTCTAATCTTGGAACCTCCCCAGTGCCTGGCAAGTTCCTGTAGATGCTTTAGGCCATATTTTTCTCCATCAGTCTGATCGTATTGCCTTCTCTCTCTCTGATATTCCTCTAACCCGCTTGTCCTTCATTGATTTTTATCCCCACTATAGATGTAGTCTTTTTCAAACTTATTCTGCCATTTATAGGGTTTGGGGATGAGAGCAGGATGTAGGGCCATGTAGTTGGTTTTTGCTTCTATTCCAATTTTCTAAAAAGCTACCTAAGTGTAAAAGAAAAGCGCCTGGTGAGTTGGAGGGAAGGGTAATGGGGAATAAAAAAGTGTGATGGACTCTTTGTCAGCCCCAGACAGTCCCCTCTGTGGGCTGGGCCCAACTCCTTAATCTGGGAAACTGTAGAGTGTAATAGTTAAGAGAAAGAATGTGGAATTGGAAAGACCTGAGTTCAGACCCAAGTGTTGTCTGTTTCTGACTGTAGAATCTTAAGCAACTTTACGAACTTCTCTGGCCCTTATTTTCTTCAATTGCAAAATGCAAAGGATAACGGTACTTGCCTTGTACGGATGTTGTAAATGTTAAACACAATAATCTATGCAATTATCGCATGCACACATAGGTGTTTGATAAAAGGAAACAGCAACTCTTTGTTTTATAACTCAAACTCTAGCTCTCCCTTGGACTGTATGGGCTGGCTTTCCTCTGGCTTGGAGCTGACCTTCCTACCAATGTTGACCCTTCACTGACTCCCATGCCAAATTCAATTGTATTGAGGTTTTTGCAGTATGGGTAAGTTTTTTGGGAGGAGGTAGTGGAGAGGGTGTAATATCCCTAGCAAACCCATTGATTTACCCAGGATGTGACCTGATTGGAGTGGGCTGAGACCCCACATCTCTTTGCAAACTGAGTGGATATAGGCACGAATTTTCTATAAGTACCCAGAGGCTGTGCCCTTGACATGGGCTCATGCTACCTAGCTCTTGTCAGTCCCTTCCCTGGGAGGCTAGGGTGAATCTTACCCTGCTCTTACCTCCTGGTTGCTAAGAGGGGGCCTTCTATGACCCCTCATATCGCTAGTTTTAAATTCCAACCACCACTCCTTCCTTACTCATTGGATTGGGCCTTCTCAGATACTGAGCCTGCCTTAGTCACCCCTAAGTGCCCTATGGATCGTTCAACATTATGTGTCATGCTGCCCAGCTAGTCTTTTAGGACCTCTGTTTCTCCATCTGTACAGTGGGGATGACTGCAATAATTATCTGTCACACAAGCTATTGTGAAGTGTACGTGAAATAACATCCTGCTTTGTGGAAGATTCTGTGGCCTTCTGGAGGGGTTCGTTCTGAGCTGACCCAGGCCCTGGGATATGAACAGGAGGAGAGTGGGTGGGGTGGGGTGGCACTCGGAGATCAGTAACTTTTCCTTACTATTAAAGGCGTGAGTGTACATAAACTGGAGGTGCTATTATCATCTGCAACATGGTATTTACCCAAAAGGGAACAAAATGAAAGTCAAGTGAAGAACCCTTACTGCAAAATGTTTTGCAGATTGATGAAGAATTTAAATGCTTTACATCCCATATTTAATGTCTGTCAAACAAGGAGTGCTAAGGATGGAGAATCATTTCCGGGTTTAGGGTTAGTGGTAGTGTAGGGTTTCAGCAACATCCTGGGCTTTGGAAAGGCCAGGCAGACTTCTGTGTGTGTGTCAGATACTTGGTGCAACCTTGAGCAGGCCACTTATCCTCTCTGGGGCTCAGCATCCTCATCTGTAGAAGGAGAATGCTAACACCTAACTTGGAGGGTGATGGGGGTTAACTGAGATGGGAAGCTGGGGAGTGAACCTCATCCTCCCACCCTAATGTGCAGATTATTATTCACGAGGCTGCTGAATGCACTCCTAAAGCTCCCACAGATCTCTGTTCCTGCAGCTACTGCCCTTCTTCCTCAACTCACTGAACTTGTCATCTTTTGTCCGGATGGATGGGGTCACCTTCTAAAAGTTCTCCTGTGTCCGAAATGCAAATTTAGAGATGCCCTTCATCTGTGTAGTTTCTTTCTGTGGCTCCCAAGTGTCTGCAAAGTGAAATTCACACATTTTTGTGTAGCACGTGGCCCTTCCCTGTCTGACCTTTCTTGCTTCTCCATCCTTTCTTTCCCTGGGTCTCACACCTGCCCCACTGCCTCTCCTGTTGGTGAATCACTTGCTTTGATGAAACACCATGCTCTCTCTGTGCCTTCTCTCTAAAATGTCTTTTCCCCCCTCTTAATCTACCTCACAGCCTCCTACCTTTTCTTAGGGTTCAAAGTCAGAGCTCAGGCCATGTGAAATGGGAATGTTAATCTTCCTAACCTGTCTTCTCTTCATCTGTAAAATGGGATAAAATTTTTACTTAACAAGGTGGTCAAGAACTCACTCTAGTTAATACACAGTATTTAACATGCTTTCAGATACATAGTAAATTCTCAATAGATGTTTACTACTACTATACTGCTATTATTATTTTTATTAGAGCACCAAGGAAGTAGAGGTTAGCCTCCGGGATTAGGGGCCTAGGATGTGTTCCTGGAGAAGGGGATGCTTGCACTGATCCTCAGAGTACAGTAGTATTTCTCTAAGCCAACAAGGGGGAGAGACAGAAATGAGGAAAGGCTTCCCAGGTGGGGCGTAGGATAGGCAAAGTCTCACAGGTGGGAATGTGCATGGTATGTTTGGGAAATGGAGAGACGATGAGTGTGCCTGCACTAGGAGGCAGCAGGGCGAGGAGGGCAGTGGGCCTGGGTAGAAACTCCCCTCATCCTGCCTGCTTTCACTCCCCAAGCATCTTCTCTTTCCCCTCCCTCAGCCTGCAATGCCCTCTGGCCCAGCTCATCCAACACTGCCTGTCAAAGTTCATCCCATTGCACAAGTCTCACGTCCCATACTACTTTTTCCTGGAAGACTTTCTAATTTCCATGAGGGCAGGGACTACACCTAATTTGCTCAGTGTTGTATTCCAAGCATCTAGCATAGTGCTTGGCAGGGACTAGGTACTCGTTTCTTTCTTCTTTAATAAATGAATTACAGCAAACCCTGTTAGTTACTATCCAAAATCTGCTCCCTTTTTCTTCTTGCCAACAGAATGTTCCTGTAGTTTAGGATAGCAATTTTCCCAGCCTCAGGCAACAGATCATGATTAGTCTAGCACAGTGCTGTCCAACAGAAATATAATGAGAGCTACAAATGTGAGGCACGTATGTAATTTAAAATTTTCTGGTAGCTACATTAAAAAAGTAGAACAGAACAGGTGAAATTGATTTTGATAGTATATTTTATTTAACCCAATATATCTAAAATATTAACATTTTAGCATGTATTTAATAAAAATTATTAATGAGCTTTTGCATTCTTTCTTCTGTATTAAGTCTTTGAAATCTGATGTGAATTTTATACTTACAACACATCTCTATCTGGACCAGCCACATTTCAAGAGCTTAATAGCCACCTGCGGCTCGTGACGTTCTCGTTGGCCAGCTCAGGTGTAGCCAATCACAACAATTTCCCCCTTTCCCAGACTCCCTTTCAGCAAGGAGTGGACCTGTGACCCAATTCTGACCAATGAGATAAAAAGGGTCATGTGATCTTGGTTGCACCTACTCAATATGTAAAACAAGCGAGCACGGCTGTGTTTCAATAAAACTTCATTTGCAAAAACAGACCGTGCACTGCATTTCCCTGTGGGCCATGATTTGTTAACCTCTGATCAAGAGAGTTGAAAAGACACCAGCCCTGACATTGTGGAGCCACTTCCCAATTCCTTGTTATATGAGAAAAAAATAGATCCCCATTTGTTTAAGCCACTGTAAATTGGTTTTCCTGTTACTTGTGGCTGAAAGCAACCTAATGGACACTTGAAAGATAGAATCAGCATGCCAGGTATAATCACCTTTTTCCCCAAGATGCTGTGTCTTTTAAAAATATTGACACTAAGGTAACATGCTGACCACAATAACATTAACACCATCAGTTGAGAACCACGTGTTTTATAAACTTTAATTCTCTCAACAACCATCAATTATTCCTGATTGGTTGAGGGGAAAATTGAAGCTAAAAAACAAGTTGTCTTAGGTCACATAGCTAATAGGCAGCAGAAAGAGGATTGGCATCCAGACCCCATATGAATCTAAAATCATTCAGAAATATCTGTGAATCACCTACTATGTGCTGGGAACTGTTTTAGGTTCTTGGCAAGATTAGTGAAGAGAAATAAAGATTTTCACCCTTGAGGAGTTTATGGTCTGGGCAGGGGTTATGGGCAGTAAACAATCTGCAGTGGCTTAGCAGGTGCTTTGGATAAAGTCTAAAGGTGGAATCTTCCCACTGTGTTGCCTGTCTCTCTGCACTTCTTTGAGTTACATTTATCACAGGCTGCCTTATGTAAGGATGATGTAAATGTGTGTCTGTGTTTTCCCCTAGATTGCAGCCTCTTGGCAAGGAGGGCCTTTATTTCATTGATCTTAATACAGCTACAGCAAACAGCAGGCATTCCATGCTTGTTGGATAAAAATTCAATCAAGTTCACTTTGGCATCAGCTGTTAGGTTGGAAGCTACCCAAGAAACATGGATATCAGAAAGGGTAAGTTCTGTTCAAAGGTTCAACAAATATTTTTGTGAGTGCCCAAGTGCTAGGCACTGTGCTAGACTCCAGGCTCCCAGGAGACTCTGGTCAGTCTAAGGAAGTGGGGTGTCTGGGGAAGCACCCAGCTTGCCAGCAGCAGGAGCAACAGGCCAGGGCTCAGCAGCTCCAGCAAAGACTGTAGGGACAAATCCTTACAGGGGGAAACCTTGCCAGGGACTTACAGGTAGTAACAACTGTAGCTGCCCTCCCAATCACATGCCCACTTAGGTGGCATGTTTATTTTCCTGTCAGTGACTCTGGTTCTGGGGCCAGGGGCATGTGCTTTTAATTTTTTTTTTAAGATGCCATCAGTGTGTACAACCTCTATTTGCAAACCTGCCACAGGGAGAAGGCGTGTGCAGAATGCATTTGCGTTTTGTTTGTTGCAGGTGAGTGGCTTTCAGGGTCTGAATGAGCAGGTCATCTGATCATTCAGGGTTTGGAAGACTCAAACCAGCCACAAGGATCCAACAGAGTGGGACAAGGGGAGACGGTGAGCAAAACATTCCTGGGACCTGACACCTGATTTTAGGACCAACTCTGCTCAATACTCAAAAGATCAGTACAGAAAATTAAAAAGGTCCACAGGAGGCATTTCCCTTGCCCCCCTCCTGTTCAAGATGGAAATCACTTTATTGAGTCCTTGGGGCTTCGAGGATGCCTATTCTTGACTTAGATTAGCTGCTTTATTGGATAGAAGACTCTAAATGAGAAACCTGGCTCTACTTTTTAGCCGTTAAAAAAAGGTAATATTCAGGTGAATTTCAGTGGTGTCAATTTGATCCCAGAAGTAGATCTGGGACTGTAACTCAAAGTTCAATGAGACACAGTTAACTTACCTGGGGCCTAGGAAGTTGGACAGGTCACATCTGCTGTCTGAGTGGGACTCAGTTTTCTTATCTGTAAAATGAGGGATTGGACTAAATTATCTCTAAGTCCCTGCCAGCTTTGCCATTTTAGGATATGCTGTAAATAGATTCATAATGACAAGGACTCGAGGGTTCCAAACCTAACCATGCATCAGGAGCAGCTGAGGAGTGTGTTAAAAAATAAAGATTTTCTGATCCAGTCATGAGATTCTGATTCTGTAGGTCTAAGTTAGGGCCTAGAAATATGTATTTTTAACAGCCTTAGGTGATTCTGCACAGCCCATGCTCAGCCTGGCTGGCAGTTGAGAACCACTAGAGGAACTGAAAGCCCTTTGCAGCCAGCCCAGATCTAGGTCATTTTTGTTATTTCAAACAGTCTCATTGGATAAAAACACTGACCTCTCCCCAGAGCCCCTAGCTCCCATCCTGGATTCTGGGCCTTCAAACCAGCCTGTATTTGTAGATAACATTATTCAGACTCATTTGGGGGGCAGGGGAGAAGTCTTTGTATTTTGCATTTTTTGATTCCCCTTTGTTAGAGTACAGTCCCAAAGAGGCAGTGGGTTTTAGAGAGGGGACAAAACCCTCCAAACTCTGATTTGACTCACCGTGTGATGCTGGACCAGGAACTCAGGTGAGTGTCCCCATTTTCCCAGTCTGGAAAATGGGGAGCGCCAGCCGTGGTCTGTCCCACATGTCACATGTTGCTAGCAAAAATGTGTTAAAGCTTACAAATGCTTTGAGGATTAATAAGGTGCTTGGGGAAAAGGGCAGTTTCTAAAAACGTGGTGTTTGTATTCAACATTGATAGGGAGCCAGCGGTGCGGTGTGTGTGGAAAGAGCACAAAATTAGCGATGATCTGATTTGCTTCCAAGGGACTGAAATATCTAAATACAAAATCCAGGCTAGACAAGCCTTAACAAAGGACAGGAGTCTTCTCAAAATTTGACACAGGAGACAAAGGTCCTGAGCTGAGGGGGTGGGGGGAGGTTTGGGAGGTTTGAGCAATGCAGGAAAGCAATCCCGCAGAGTAGGGAAACACAGCAGGTGGGCCAGGCAGGATTAGGGCCCATCTGAGTCTCCTGGACATGAATTTAAGAAGAGTGCTGGCAGCTTGTTTGTGTGAGTTTTCCCAGCCACATTCAAATCCCTAGGGCAGGCACTGAGCAGGCTGAGTGTTGGAGTGGACCAGCATTTGGGTTTTGCCAGATTAGTGCAGTTGGTGCTAGGAGCATCGCAGGGCAGAAAGGGACAATATTATCAGAGTGTGCGTGACTCTGAGACCCCTCTCCATTCAGGACATTGTTTACTTACAAACTGTGTACGTATGTGTGTGAACTCAGTACTAATCACCTATATACATTGTAAAAAACAAATATCAGGCACTAAAAAAGGAGATTAAAAATAAACTAGAAGTTCTAACATTTTCTTCCTGCACCCCAGTAGGTCACTGTTTTTATTCCCTGTGTAACACTCCTCTTTGTGGAGACCGATTCTCAAGCCTGTGCTTTTGTAAGACTCACTTGTGGATCTTAAAATGCATATTCTGATTCATGCATATTCTGGTCTTGGGTGCGGACCTTGGATTTGGCATTTCCAACAAGTTTCCAAAGGATGCTGATGCCATGGGTCCAGGACCACACTTGAGGCAGGAAAGCTCTAGAGCTCAGATTGCAGTTCCAGCTCTAGTAACTAGTGACAGGTAAAACAATGATGCCTGTTTGGGTACAAAGGGTAGTGGTGGAAAAGAAGTAAGGAAAATGACTTAATATGTTTTGGCACCAGTTATGTAACTGCATTGTGTTATCTTTATAATATAAAATATCTTAGTTCAATATGACAATAATAATTACTATACCCATTTTACAGAAGAGAACCTTGAGCCTCAATAAGATTATTTGCCTGCATTCGTATAGCAAATACGTGCAGAATACCAATGTAAACCCAAGTCTGTCTTCACACCAAAAATAAACACATGTTTACTATAGAAAATTTAGAAGGGCACATAGGCAAAAATTAAATTCCTTATATTCCCACCATCCAGAAATAACTGCCATTAACACCTTGCTTTTATTTTGTTTTGTTTTTACAAAAAGCTGGATCCTTTCATGTGTGATCTAGAGGTCTGAATTTGAGCCTTGGCTACATTCCTTATGAGTAAGACCTTGGGCAAGTCACCAAACTCTTCAATTTCTCCATCTGTAAAATGGCGGTAACAACAGCACCACAATAGAGTTAGCATGGGGATGAAATATATGTAAAGTGCCTGGACAACTCCTGGCTGATAGAAAGTACTCAATAAATATTATCAGTTATTATTTTATCACTCCTACCAAAAAGGAGGGTGAAATTACTACAAAAGATGTACAGACTAGATGTAGCAGGCTGCAGCACTATTTGGACTAGATAGAGTAGCTCACCGGTGGGGGAAGGTGAAGACCCCCCTCAACCCCCCCCACCCTGCAAGGTTCTGATTCAGTGTGTCTGGGGTGGGAGAGCAGGAATGTGAATTTTAAATAAGTTCCCCAGGTGGTTGTGTGGCCAGTGGCCTGAGGACTATGTTTGGAGAAAAACCGATTGTTCTTATCTCCATGTTCCCGTCTCAGGGTGTGTGTGCCCTTTCTGTTGTTTTGGTCTTGTCCCTACAAGCCTGCACAGCTGATAAGAAGTCTAAGTCTGGGTCTGGTGTTTAAATATCACATTATCATTGTTTCGCTATTTATTGTAGGCAGGTGTTATGAATTCACCTGGCCCTACTCTCTCTTGTTTTAGAGCAGCCAAGCTCTGACTTAGCTCAGCCTGGCTCCCGGAGCACGCGGCTGGCTCCCAGCTTCCTCTCCTCCTTGACTGCCTGGGCTGAGAGGGGCTGTGCCTGCACCAGCTGCTTCTGATTAACTTACCCTGTTGGCCAAAAAGGAATGCCAGTGTGCCCAGCTTGGCGAGGGCAGCCCATGCCTGTTCACTGTGGGAACCCCAGCATCTCACACTGGGCCCAGAACACAATAGGAGCCCAATAGATGCCTGCTGAATGAATGAACTGAATTGCATTAAATAACCTGTACAAATTGACCTTTCTTTTACAAAACAACCGATGTGTGTTTAACAAAATTAACTCACCACATACAGCTTGTGTGAGAATATGGGTCAGAAACCACTGCTCTGAAGGCATTTTTCAGAAGCCCAAACAGATTAGTATATACTCCTTGACTTCAGAAAGAGAAATCCTTAGCTGATAGAGCGCTGGAGAGGCTGCTGTCACATGCCCTGCCCATGGTGGGGCTCAGATGTTGGTTCCTGCCCTCTTCCCGCTCCTATCCAAAGATTCTGTAAATTAGGGTTCTAAATGGTGATAGCTCCTAAGACTGATGTTTACTTACAGGCGAGGAATCCAAGGCCCAGAGAGGTTAAGTCACATGCCCAAAGTCACATAGCAAGTAAAGGGCCCAGTGGGGATTTGAATCATACCAGGTACTGCTGTCTGACTCCAGAGTCCTTTCTCTTTTCATTTAATCAGTTTCCAAAGCTGACTCCCCAGCCATTGTATCAAAATCACACCTAAGGCTCGTTAAATGCAGAGTCACAGGTTCTGCTGTTGAATCAGGCCTTCATGGGATGGGGGCTAGGAATCTACATTTTTAATAAAACAAGCAGGTAGATTGTATTTACACTGAAGTCAGAGAGCCACAGCGTGCCCATGTCCTCTCTAAGCAAGTAAGGAGATCCTCATATTTTATCTTGGAGATGATCAGATTCTGAACTCCACCCAATCTTTATTTAAATAAAAATTTATTTTAAGCTGTTGCAGCAAATGCCTCATAGAAACCCACCATTAGCTGCTGGTAGCACTGAGTAAATGGTGGACCCCTGACTAAACCTCCCCTTGGTCCTAACATCACCACCCTCTCACCAAAGAGCAAGGGGGTGACTTTCAAAAGCCAGCCAGAAACAAGGAGGACCCGCTCTTGGAAGACCCCAGAGAGCCCTGCCAAGTTTCTGAAATTCAGCCCTCGGAGTTGTCGCCTATCAGGATGGGTTCTGCAAGGGAGCCGTGGGCATGGATTAAAACATGCATTTTTAAGAGGGCAAACTGGAAGCTGGAGTCCCTGGTGAGTTAAACTTGGGAGATAGAGTTCTACCAGAGATACTGTAGACAAGACTGTGCTCAGGATAACAAAGGTAAGGACATAGCACGCCCCGGGTTCCTCAGCAATATTCCTTCACCTGCAGTTTAGCTAACAGTGTGTCTCTGGGGCTTCTGTGCTATCAAATTTATGCCTTATGAAATGTCAAAAGGGAAGTGCTGTTTCTCCAATACAGCAAGAAATTTCTTTCTTTCTCTTCTTCTTTTTTTTCCCCCATGTAATGCCCTCCTGGAGGATTTTTGCAACCCTGGGTAAATATTTCTCTGTCAATTCAATGGAAAAGAGCTTATAACTTCTCAAGGAAGGCGTCATTGCCTCTTTATGAGGCTGTTCTGTAAAGCAGCCCAGTCAGGGCATCCCAATATGTGCCCAGCACTGAGCATTTGCACTGAGAGCTGAATCACATATTCCTTTACCCGACTGAGTTCCTGGGAGAAGAAAAAGAATGCATAGTTGTTATAAAGCAGGCAGCATTTTTGCATAGTGCCAAACAGCCAGTGCTGAATAAATGATCAAGTGAACGAATGGACAAAGACTGCTTGGGTTTGAATTCTGGCACTGCTTCTCACTAGCTGGAAGCTCAAGTGAGCTTCTGAAACTCCTATATTAGTTTTCCATGCTGTGTAACAAATTACCTAAAACTTAGTGGCTTGGGACAACACAAATGTATTATCTTACAGTTTCCATGGGTAAGGAATCTGATATAACCCTGGGTCTGAGTTAGCTGGGTCCTCTGTTCAGGGTCTCACTGGGCTGAAGTCAAGATATTGGCTGGGGCTGCAATTCTCATCTGAGGTTTGAAGTCCTCTTCCAAGCTTACAGGTTGTTGGCAGAATTCATTTTTTTGTGATTGTAGGACAGAGGATTTTAATGATAACTATTTTCTCCCCTCTGGAAAAATCTTTGAACAAAATGGACACTCCAAGAAGATGTATGAAATTTATCATGCTCCTTTTGAGTCTCCTGACACATCAATGTGTTTGAATATCCCTCTTAAGAAGTATAGCCCTAGAGCTGAGGTCTCCCCAGGGTTTTATCTCCTTTATCATAATCATGACTGGGGACACTTTAAAAGCATATTCATTAGTTTATGTATAATTATTGATAAGTTACATGCGTGTACTACAGTGTTATATATTAAATACATGAGAAAACATATCAATATAGAAATTTTAAAAGAATAGGATGGAAAGTAAATACGAATAGAAGTTCTGACATTTTCTCCCTGTGTCCCAGTGGATCATCTTATAAAACCCCTGGTGTGAGCACACCTTTTGGAGACCTGTACCCTAAAGGATGTAGTCCAGATTCTGCTGGCCATTACCTACCTTCCCGCTCCCACCCTGTCTCCTTAGGAAGGTGCCGTGGTGTGTGGCAAAGGCATAAAGAGCTGCAGGGGAACTTCTCCTCTTTGCACTTGTCCTAGCACAGAAGCAAAACTTGTGGGGAGAAGGAGCAAAAAGATGACAAAACTCTGTCTCTGTCTCTCCCCTTCTCAATCTCTGTCTTGCTCTTGCCATTTTTTTGCTGTGGAGGGTGAAAAGGGCCCAGAATGGAGACTAGGGGAGGCATCTAGCATTTATTGAACACATACTGTGTGTCAAGTTCTGTGCCAGGTAGCTGTTAGAGTCCCTGTTTGACACCTGTTGGATATGGAAGAGTAATAAAACTGAGCCCAGCTCTACATGGTAGAGTTAAGATGTTCACTTCTGTTTTATTCCAGTGCCTGAGTTTTAACCACTCTGTGATTTTTTGAAGAGATTAAAAAAGTAGTGTATTTATGTGGGAGGAAGTTTAGGATTAAGTGGCATAAATTATATGAACCCTTTAAGAATAGACAGGAGCTAGAGATATCAGATACTCCACTTCACCACTCGACAGTTTGCATGTGGAAGTTGAGTCAAAAGACTCCTGCTGAAAGGATCTTCAGAAATCAGCCAGACCAAAGGTTGACAAACTATGGCTTGAGGGCCAAATCCAGCCTGCTGCTTGTTATTGTAAATAAAATTTTGTTGGATCGCAGCCAGGCTCATTCATTTACATATAACCTATGGCTGCTTTCATACGACAAAGGCAGAGTTGAATAGTTTTGACAGAGACCGTATGACCTCCAAACCTAAAATATTTACTCTGTGGCTCTCTACAGAAAAAGTGTGCTGACCTCTGGTCTAGTACAGAGGTCTTTGAACAATTTTGATATGCATTCCTATTAGTTAAAAAAAAAATTAAACACACATCCTTTAACCTACATGTGTATATTTGTTTATTTATAAAGTATTTAAGTGTATTGCTATTCTAATATATTTTTCCATCGTAAAACATTTATCAAAAATAAAAATATAAAAATGAGTTGAAAATAAATATAAAGTCTAGTATTTTCTTTCAGCACATATAAGGGTTAATTTGCCCCTTCTCTGGTCTAGCGATATGGAAACTGATCTAGACAATGATTCTTAAACTTGATGCTTATAGAGGAGCCATAAGGTGTTCCATAAATAATAAAAGAATTATGTCCAACAATATGGATTTAAATTCAGTGCAACCTTGAATTTCTCACTTTTTTCCCTCTGCTACATCATGTTCATATGACAGATTTCATTAAAAAAGAGAATTTTGTTGCTAAAAATTATTTTAAAATTCACCAGAATCCTGTTTTCAGTTGTAATGAAATAACTGGGATTGGACTTGTCCTCCCACTGTAAACTAGTAGAAAACAAGACAAAATATGTGAAACTATTTTCAGACATTGGCCAGTAGGCAATGTAAGACTGTGATCCCTAGAAGAAGTGAACTGAAGATGTGAGTCTTACCATGGTCCCGGCTTTCTGCTTAGAGACGTCATCCTGATTGTGTTGTGTGGTGGTCTTGCTGAGATAGAGAGACAAGGATTGGAGTTCAGGGAGGCTGTGGTGGCTGGTATTTATGGTACATGGAACCAGTGAGAAGGGGGAAGTACAGAGAGTTCCCCAAATCTATATAGGGATCCATTTAAGTCAGTTGCTGAATACTAAGCTGTGTGTGAAGGGTAAAACTCCATGAGGTTGGGCAAAGAATGACTGGTGAGCTGTAAATTGAAGAATTCTCAGATTTCACACAGGGCCAGAGACATATGAGTTGTGACCAGCCAGAGTGGAAGAGCTCCTTAAACACCCAAGGTGTTCTGTAGAGACCCAAAAGGGTCATGCACCAGTAGTAAGGCTAGAGTAGCCCTAGAGTAGAGACTGCTCTAGATTTGTGCTGACATAGCTTAAAAACAATTCTCAAAAAAAAAAAGAACAAAAAAGGAAGCTAGATTGGAAGTAATGTGTTTGCCTGCCAGGAAATATCCAATATTCTTTAAGAGAAGACAACAAAATCTAATCCAATAAAAAAATCTCACATACACAGAAACAGAAAAATGTGACCAGGAGAAAAATAAGGCAATAGAAACAGATCTAGAAATGACAGAGATGATGAAATTATCAGACACAGACATGAAAAAAGCTATTATAAATATGCTCATGGATTTAAAAGAAAATATGAACATAATGAGAGTAAGATATAAAAGTGAACCAAATGAAACTTCTGGAAACAAGAAAATGCAATATTTGAAATGAAAAATTTACTAGATGGGATTAACAGTAGATTAGGCACTAGAAAAATATCAAATAAACTTGAAGACAGCAACAGAAATTATCTAACCTGAATCAAAAGAAAAATAAGACTGAAAAAACTGAACAGAGCCTCAATGACATGTGGCTCTTGACATTATGAGATCTAGGGGACAAAAGCAAGGTCAGAAAAATATTTGAAGAAATAATGATTGAAAAATTTCCAAGTTTGTTGAAAACTATAAACCCATAGGTCCAGAAACCCCAATAAACCTCTGGCAGTATAAACACAAAGGAAACCACCCAAGGTATATCTTAATCAAATTGCTGAAAACCATTGATAAGGGGAAAATTTTAAAAGCAGCCAGAAAAAAAGACACATATGAACTGGGGAGTAAGGATAAGAATGTAGGATCCTGAGAGAGACAAAGCAAACCAGAAGACAATGGAATTGCATTTTTAATGTACTGAAAAAATTAAAACCTACTATTATGTGTTGAATATATGTTCCTTCCCACCCACCCAAATTTATATGCTGAAGCCTTAAATGCCAGTGTGGTTGTATTTGGAGCAAGAAAATAACTAAGGTTAAATGAAGTCATAAGGGTAGGGCTCTGTTCTGATAGGATTAGTGTCCTTATAAGAAGAGACACCAGAGAGCTTACTCTTTCTCTCTCAACAATGTAAGAACACATGGAGAAGGTGACTATCTGCAAGCCAGGAAGAGAGCCTTCACTAGAAACTGAACCTGCCCTCACTAGAAACTGAACCTGCTTCTAGCTTCCAGAACTGTGAGAAAATCACTTTTGGTTGTGTAAGCCACCCAGTCTTGGTATTTTGTTATGGCAGCCCAAGTAGACTAGTTTATCCACCAAAACTCAAACTCTGTCAATACAGAATTCCACATCCAGTGAAAATATTCTTGAAATATGAAAACAAAATAAAGACATTTTCAGATGAACAAAAGCTGAAAGAATTTATCATCAGTAAGCATGATTTACTAGAGGAAGTTATTCAGGCTAAAGAGAAATTATGCCAGATGAGATTTATACAAAGTAATAAATATTAATAACTACAGAAATGGTAACTACATAGGTAAATATAAAAGGCTTTCCCCCTTCTCTTAAAAATTGTCTTTAAGAGATAAATGACCATTTTAAGCAAAATTAATAGGAATGTATTTTGTAGTTTATAACATGTAGAAATAAAATGCTTTACAACTATTACAGGAAAAATAGGAGAAACAACTGGAAGTATACAGTTGTAGTGTTCTTATATGTGAAGCAGTATAATATTATTTGAGAGTAAATTATAATAGTTTAAAGATTCATACTCTAGAGCCTACAGAAATGACTAAAAAAACAAAAGAAAGAAATTATATATAAGCCAACAGGGGAGATAAAATGGAATGCTACAAAATACCCAGTCCAAAAGAAGACATAAAAAGAGAAAAATAGAAACAAAGAGCAGTTGAAACAAATAGAAAACAAATAGCAAGATGATAGGTAAAAAAAAAAAAGTCACACTCATAACTACATTAAATATAAATGGTCTAAGTGCTCCAATCAAAAGGCAGAGATTGTCAGAATGGATAAAAAGAGTAAGATTCAAATCTATGCTGTCTACAAGAAATTTACTTTAACTATAAACTCAAATAGGTTAAAAGTAAAAGGATGGAAAATGATATGCCACATACAACACTAAGGATAAGAAAGCTAGAGTAACTATATTAATATCAGACAAAGTAGACTAGAGAAGGAAAGATATTATCAAGAATATAGAGTCATATTTCATAATAGCAAAAGGGTCAATACATTAAGAAGGCATAACAATCCTTATTATTTCTATACCTAATAATGGCTTAAAATATGTGAAGCAAAACCTGATTAAACTGAAAAGAAAATTATACAAATCCACAACTACAATTGGAGATTTCAGTACTCCTTGTTCAGTAATTGGTAGAACAAGTAGATAGAAAATCAGTAAGGATATAGAAGACCTGAACAACATTATCAGTCAATTTGCCCTTATTGACATTTATAGAATATTTTGGCTATCAATAGCAAAATATACATTTTTTTCAAGTGTACATGCAACATTCACCAAGATAGGCATGAATTAAGTCAGTATGTTCTCTGACCACAGAGAATGAAATGAGAAATTAATAACACAAAGATATCTGGGATATCCTCAAATATTTGAAAAGTATAAGTATACAATATATTTCTAAATAACCTCTGAGTCAAAAAAGAAATCACAAGAAAAATTATAGAATGTTTTGAATTAAATTTAAAAGAAAACATAACATATCAAAATTTGTGTGATGCAGCTAAAACAATGCTCAGAGGAAAATTTATAGCTTTAAACACTTATAAAACTGGTTAGTTCCTGTGCCCTCATTTTGTAGGTAAGAAAACTGAGGCATAGGCATATTGAGTGATTTACATAGGCTGCACACTGGTTGGGATAAGAGCTAGAATTAGACTCTTCTGGACTGATTTCTCTCCTCTTTTAATTTTTTTCCTTTGGACTTTGCTCAGTGTTTTCAGAGCAAAATGTCCAGTCACTGTTTTGTCACCTCACTTCCTGCTGACTCTAACCCTGAGTGATTAGATGACTCTTTGTAGGTATTAATAAGCCTGATGGGAGGAGGCAGTGTGCTTGTTGTAAAGCAGAGGTTCAGAAGTCTCAGGTCAGGAGGAGCAGGCTGAGAGTGTGGAAGAGGTGGCAGCTGCTGTGCCCTCTGAGAAATGGAATAGAACATCTGTGGAGCAGCCCGAGCTCAGTGGAAATTGATTTCATGGCAACTGTGATGTAGTTACATAACCTGCCTAACATCATGCAACTAGTATTGGCCTTGGATTTAAACTTAGTACTGAACAAATCTAAAATCCCATGCTTATGGTGGGGTGAATCATTGCCTCTTCTTTAGCTTATGCTCAATTCAGAGTCCAGAACTCTTATCCACTGCAGCACATCTACTGCACTTTAAGATAGGAAACAAACACAATTCTGCTTTTCCTTTTACGACAATTAACCCACTTCACTGGTTTTTATTCCCAGCTGTGCTCCTGAGGGTCTTCACCCTCAGGAACCTCCCCTCCCTGCATCACCAACACTGTACTCACTACAAGTCAACATTTCCACACTCCATTTCAGTGACAATGTTTCTTTTATCAAGCAGTAATCCTTTTCCTTTAGGGAGCTGCTAAAAAGGCCATAATCTCAATCAAAAAAAGATTTTGTGTTTGAAGTCGAAGCCAGCCAGCACAGCCCCATGGGATTAGTAGGCAGGGAACGCAGAGCACATCCAGCCTGCTGGCCATGGGCGCTAGACTGCCCACACCTCCATGGCTGCAGGTGAGTGTGCACACTCGCTCACTCACCTGCGGAGCTGGGCATCCTGGGGTGGCAGGTGTGTCCTGGCAGGAACTGCCCCCCTGTAGACATCCTTGTGTCTCCAGATATCTCACAGCACATGAAAAAGGGGCAAGTCCAGATTCTTTGGATGGCTTTTCTAGTAATACTCTGATCCCCACATGTGAAATTCAAGTTGGTAAGAGCAATAAAGCATTGCAGAGCCTCTGGGCCAGGCCTGCTAGTGTTCGAACGCCAATTCTACTACTTACTAGCTGTGTGATTTGGGCAGGTCATTGACCTTGCTGTGCCTCAGTTTTCTCACTTATGAAATGGGCAGCTCATAGGGTTGTTGTGAGAATTAAGTGAATTTACATATATATATCTACACACATATACTATGAGCCATATATGTACGTTGTGTGTGTGTGTGTGTGTGTATAAAATGAGTCACCATGCTCTTCTACCTGCTTTAGCACATAGAAGAACGTGGTTGGCTCATAGTAGTGTGTTATAAACATTGGTTTATATTATTTTTCAGGGTGTTTCACTAGGAATCTTTGTTAAACAAGGTCAACGGCTCCCTCCTCTTCTGTACTGGTCAGCAATCTTGGTTGCAAGATTGAACTCAACTTGCTTAGGCCAAAATGAAAGATCAAGAGTAGATCCAGCTTCAGGTGTGCCTTGTTCAGAACGGCGTCTGACATTTGCAAACGTGAAGTCATAACCCCGGGAAAAACTGAGTGAATAGCTTCATTCAGAGATTTTGTAAGGATTTAAATATGAGATTACTCTATTTTTTAGAGAAAGGTTTTTTGGGGGGAATAAACTTCTGAATACTCAGATATGTTTAAAAACCTGGAAAATATCCTCTTTTGGAACAATCCAGAACAAATATTCATTTGTTCATTTCTTCAATCAGTCAAGAAATAGTTACTGAACACCAAGTACATATTGCTGTGTTTGGAACACACGAGATACAGACAAAAAGCCCGGGCTTCCCGGGGCTCCTCTTGTAGTGTTGGTGGGAGGAGAGAGACTCTGAATAAAACAAACGAGTAAATAATGGAATATCTTACAAGGAGATCAGAACTGTACAAAATAAAGCAGGGATGGCCGTTGACGAATGCTGGCATTCATTCCATGTGAAAGCATGTATTTAAAAATTAATCCTGGCACCGGATGGGTAAGGGGGTATTTTATAGACTGGAAACCAGCTTAATGTTGGGAAACTGATGACAGCTGCCCTTCCTGAGAGGGGGAAACATAAGGCCCAGGGTTTGCATGGCATCTTGTACTTTTAAGTACTTTCACAAGTGCCCTTCACAGCACTTCTAAGGATGCAAGTGACCCTAAGCTTTTCCATTTAATGACACGGCAAGGCACAGGGGTTCTAGTGGGGAGGTGGTGAGGGTCCTGGGGAGAGGATGCTCACGTGTCACTTATTGTGCCTAGTGCGAGGTGATGGGCCAAGAGGGAACTAGCCCAGGTAGCACACATGAGAAGTGTTCTTCACTTTCATTTGTAATCCAAGAGCTGGGCCCTGACTTCCCTGAGAACTCTTGCATGAAGACATCAGTTCGATGTGCTGCTGAAGATGGGGGTGGGGGAGAATGGCACGGGGCGGGGTGCAGTGCAGTGCCTGTGCTCATTAAGAGTAGGGTAGGAAGCAAGAGAGAAAACACCATGTGGCTCTTGAAGAAACACCCTTCTGCTGGCAGCATGTTTCAGGCACCGCATCACCACAAGGATGGAAAAATGATAAGAGTTGTTCGTTGGATTGTTCCAGGTCCAGGGCATCCACTGGGCTATGCATTTCTCCAAAATCAAGGTCACTGTGACTACAAAGACATGAGCCCCAACATCCCCACTCCCTTATCCAAGTGGGGAGGTGGACTCAGGAGCCCTCTTAGGGAGTCACTTGTCTCTCTGTCTCTGTCTCTCTCTCAGTCTGTCTGTCTCTTCCTGCATGGCTGCCTGAGCATGTCTGTCCCAAGAGTCAGAGGGCAGGAAGATACTTTGGCCTCACATCTGAGCCACAGGCTCAGCAGGAATGATTGATCAGCTCATGGGAAGCTCTGGATGAAGCAGAACCTTGACAACCATTCTGTGATTGTTCTTCCTGTGTAAGCCCAGGGGCTGGTAGCCGGGACAGCCTGAGCCTGTACGCCTCACCCTTTACTGCTGAGAAACATGATTAAGAGACCAAGGGTGGGGACTGACCTTACAAGAAAGGACTAGTGGATAGAATGGTGTTTTGGGGTCAGGCAGAAATGGGTTCAATCCCTTCTCATCTGTGAGTGACTTAATCTGAATTTCCTTTTTCTGTATAATGAGAATAATAGGACTTGTCTTGCAGGACAGTTGTGATGCAACTGAGTGATTTTATATATGTATGTATAAAATCAGACATAGCATTATGTAATGCACATCTATGCATTGCAAAGACTATAATAAGAGTAATAATAACAAAGGCATTGTTATTATTAAACTTTGAGGTATTAACCACGGCAGATAATCATGCCTCCTCCCTGGATACCCCATCAGATGTAGATGCTGGTTTGGTGCACCACGACATAACTCATGGTGGCATTTGCTATGCAACAAAGAGTAGTGGGAGAGACACCAGATTTAGAATCACAAAGTCTGAATTGAAGTGCCAGCCAGTTCTGCCACAGACTAATTTTGTAACCCTGGGCAAACATGCTGCATCTTAAAAATTTGATATTATAAATGAATACATTAAAATAAATGTTTTAGAATATAGTAATAATGTATAAAAACAGTAAGCTGGGTTCGACCACCCAGAAATCCTCTTCTCCTCATGTCTCTCCCCCTCTGCACTCTGTGCCATCCTCCTCCTCCCTGAATTTTAAATTTATCATTCCTTGCAAGCAAGCTTATTAATCTCTCATGCATTTGTTAAGAAGATTGAAGGAACCTTGTAAGAAGACAGTGCAATGCAGATAGCCATGCCTGGTTTTTAAATCTATAATCGTTACATTGCTACAGACTGGAGACTCGATGCCCACTCATTGCCTTTTTTTATAGCAAGACACCCCAATTTCAACAGACAAGTGTATTCATTTTCCTGCTCTGTGCCTTACTGTCAGGGTGGCAACTCCTGTAAGTTCCATCTCATCTGTACGGGACTGAGAAACTGGGTAGGTCAAACTCCTTAAAATTGTGTCTGAAGTGAACTGGCTCTTATTTGGCCCATGGTGTCCTTCCTTGGAGGAGAAGGCATGAACTTCACTGCCTGTGCTTGAGGGCATTTGCCTCCATGGTTCAGAGGCCTTTTATTTATGTCTCAGATTCGGGCTGGGTGCTGAGGAGTAGTAGTTCCCAATATTGAATCTTTCTTACATTGTTACTCCACTTGCTCATGCAGAAAACCTTTATTGTGTGCCAGATATGTTCTACAGTTGACCCTTGAATGACACAGGTTTGAACTGCACTGGTCCACTTATACGTGCATTCTTTTCAACCAAATGTGGATTGGAAATACAGTATTGTCAGGATGTGAAAGCCATGTACACAGAGGGCCGACCTCTGCTCAGGTCTCAAAAGGCTACCGTCAAGGTGTTGACCACCCTGTGGTTCTCATCTAGAGCTTGGAGTCCTCTTCCAAGTTCATTTTGGTTGTTGGCTGCAAAATTCAATTACTGTCATTGTAGGACAGAGGCTCTCAGCTCCCAGATACTACCCTTCTCCATAGGCAGCTCATGATGTGGCTGTTTGCTTCCTTCCTTGGTACTAAACTAGCAGGACAATCTCTCTGAGCATCACTTTTTTTCCCAAATAAACTTTTAACTTTAGAATAGTTTTAGACTTATTAAAAAGTTACAAGATAGCACTGAGAGCTCCCATGTGTGTCATACCCACATTGACATTTCACATTAGTATGGTATAGTCATCACAATTGATGAACCAATATTAATACATTATTCCTAACTTAGGTATTATAAGTAATCTAGAGACGATTTAAAGTATATGGGAGGATGCATGTAGATTGTATACAAATATAGTCCTCCCTCAGTATCTATAGGGGATTGGTTCCAGCACCTTCCGCAATACCAAAATCCACAGATGCTCAAGTTCCTGATACAAAATGGCATAGTGTTTACCTATAACTTATGCACATTCTCCTGTATAAGTTAAATCATCTCTAGATTACTTATAATACCTCATACAATGTAAATGCTATGTACATAATTGTTATACTGTATTGTTTAGAGAATAATGCCAAGAAAAACATCTGTATATGCTCAGTACATGCAATTTTTTTTTCTTTGAATATTTTCTATTCGAGGTTGGTTGACTCCAGGGGTGCAGAACCCACAGATATGGAGGGTCAACTGTACTATGCCATTTTATATAAGGAGCTTGAGCATCTGCAAATTTTGGTATCTGGAGTCCTGGAACCAATCCTTCATGGACACCGAGCGACAACTGTAATCCAAGTCCACACTCAAATAACACTACCCCACTTCACAGTGTATTCCCAATTTCTTCCTCCCATCTCTTGTGATAATGCTGTTGCTTATTTCACGTCTTCATGTGATGCAATCACTCATTATTACTATTCTTTATTATTCCTTTCTTTATGTACATCTGAGTTTCTGACCTATATGATTTTCCTTCTGCCTGAAGAACTTCTTTTAACGTTTATTGCAAGGAAGGTCTGTTGGTGATAGAATTCCTCCAATTTTATTTTTCTGAGAAAGTCTTTATTTCTTCTTCACTTTTGAAAAATAATTTTGCTGGATATAGATTTCTGTGTTGGTGAGTGTTTTTTTCCTCTTTTCAGTGCTTTAAAAATTTCACTCCACTCTTTTTTTCGTTTGCATGATTTCTGATGCGAGGTTGCCTGTAATCCCCATTGTTGTTTTTCTGTAGGTAAAGTGTATTTTCTTCTGGCTTCTATCAAGATTTTTCCCCTTGTCTTTGGTTTTCTGCAATTTGAATATGATATGTCTAGATATTTTTGTTTTTGTTTTTATTTGTTATTGTTGGTGTTTTGTTGGTGTCATTAACATTGGAAAGTTATCAGCCATTATTACTTCAAATATTTCTTTTGCTCCATTCTCTTTTTTCTCTCATAGTGCTCCAATTATGCATGTGTTACACGTTTTGATGTTGTCCCACAGTTCTTGGATGCTCTGTTATTTTTGTTTGTTGTTTTGTTTTTTCATTCTTTTTTGTCTTTGCATTTCATTTTGGGAAGTTTCTGTTGACTTATCTTTTAGCTCACTAATTCTTTCCTTGGCTATGTCGAGTCTATTGATGAACCCATTGAAAGCATTCTTCATTTCTGTTACTGTGTTTTGACTTTCAGCATTTGTTTGATTGTATTTTAGAGTCTCTGCTTACATTACCCGTCTATTATTGTCTACTTTTGCCATTATAGCGCTTAAAATACCAATCATAGTCATTTCAAATTCTGTCAGATAGTTCTGACATCTGTGTCATATAGGAGTCTGATTCTGATGATTGCTTTGTCTCTTCAGACTATTTTTTCTTGCCTTTTGGCATACCGTGTCAATTTTTGTTGGGAGACAGACATTTTGAACCACGTGATAGGAGCCAGGGTAAATAAGCCTTTAGCGTAAGGATTTATGTTCATCTGGCTAGAAGTTGAGTTCTGTTTTATGTTTGCTGACACAGGTACCAGAGGCTTCAAAAATTTCTAGAGTTCTACTGTCTTTGTTTGTGTCTTCCTCCTTGAATTTTGACTAAATATTTCTCTTCAGAGGCTTTGTCTTACAGGTCTTTCAGCTGTGAACTACTATTAATATCATTTTACTGGAGCCCTGTTTGTGTGGTGATTAGGTATGTGGAAAGGGGAACGTTGTGCAGCCTTTCAATGAAATCTTGGTCTTTTAGTGGGCTTGTGTCTTGGGGCTGTAACTTCACACATAGTTCTTCAGTGATCCAGCTTTTTATTTTTGCCCCATCTACAGTGTTCCCTGTCTATTTCTTTGAAGCCCTGACCCATGCTGACTTTGTCTCTCGTCCCCTTAGGTGAGATATGAATGCTAGAGCGGATTGGAGTGGGAAGAATTCCTTTTCCTCTGGCTGGGTGGCTCTAGAAAAGTTCTCCTGAAGAGTAGCCTTTGTTATGGAAAAGCTCTGGGTGCATTTCCTGCGACCAGAGCATGAAAGGGGATCTTTCTTGGATCTTTATCTTGTGAACCTGGTAGGTTCCTGGAGGTAAAGCCCAAAAAAATATGGAGGTCCCCCTAAGACTCTGGCCCCCAGGCGTTTCTCTCTCCCATGGTAGTCTACACTCAGCCTCCAGAAATTGGTCAAAATTACTGTTTGAGTCTTTCTACCAGTTTATGACTCCAGAGGCAGCTTCTCTAGGTAAGCAGCAGATCTCAGCTGTGTCTCTCTGGACAAGACTGTCTCTCCATATTTTAGACTGACAGTTTTTCCTACATCTCCAGTTCTCTCATGGGTCTGATAAATGTATTTATTTTTTGGTTGTCCAGTTTTTCCTTAGTGTAAGGATGGGGATGACAATTTCCAAGCTTTTTATGTGTCAAAGCTGAAACTGGTTGGCTATATTTACTTTTTGAAGAGCTTACCTGATTAAGTGGGGGCCTCTCAGAATAAACTCCCTTTGGATAAACAATCCCAGGAGAGATATGCCATTGTATTCATAGGGACCACCCACACTCGAGGAGAGGGCTTATGCAAGGTGTGTACACCAGGAGGCAGGAATCTTGGGGACCATCTTAGAATTCTGCCTACCTCAGCTCACCAAAGGAACTGATTCTTGAACATAGTTCCAAAAGACGAGTGGAATGAGCCAACCTAGACAATGGGAAGGGCATCTGAGGCAGAAGGAACAGCATGTACAAGGAAGAGAGAACATAGCGCAGTTGCTATCAAGATCCAGATGCTATGTCCAAACTTATTAACTTGTATACATTAAATATGTGCAGTTCTTCTGGCCTATCAGTTATACTTCAAAAAAGCTATTAAAAAAAAAGATCAGTTACTGACTTCCTTTTCTTTGGGGTTGCATCTTGAGATGAGAAATTTCACTTTGAGGAAACAGCTAGCTAGCCAGCAATAATTAAAAATGAAGAACTCTTTCCATCAACCAAGAGAATCTTGGATTATTAGTTTTGAATGTCAGGACGGGTAGGTCACCTGAGGCAAGGTGAGCACTTCCCTTGTATTTGTGGTGATTGGGTTGATGGATATGGTTGTTTCCTTCCAGACATGTTGCCACCTTAACTCTAATGAACTATAGCTTTAATGAACAAGGTCTTTTTACAGAAGTGTTGTCTCTTCAATTACGTCTTGTTAAGCAAGCCTTTTCCTTATTTTCTTTCCCCAAACAAAAAAGGCAAAGAACCAAAACCGAAAACCCTACACCTTCCTTTTTAATCTGGGGAAAGGAGTTCTAATAATTATAGATGTTTCCCTTTTGTAATTATATAAATGTCATTCTTTGCTTGGACTGTCGTTTTACTAGACATTTTTATCAAAGATGTTTACATTTCTGCAACACATTTGAAACAAATGAAGCAGCCATTCTGCAGGGAAATGGCATTGATGGTTGCCATGGGAACTGTGTGAAGTCACAGAAAGTAGATTATCTCATAATGCATTACCCAGTGTCAGAAACAGGCAGCCCGACTAGAGAACAAACTACCAATTAACAAGCAACAATTCAGGGCCAGAGAATAGGAACAAAATAGAAGGTTGCCTCTGAAAGGTCATGCTCAGGCTAATTTATTGGTTACTTTGCACTACCCAAACCAATTATTCTGATTGCTTTCTACCCATGTAAATCTATTGTAACCAGTTCAGACTCTATATGAAGAAGATCTAGAAAAGAATTTAACATTTTGGGGAAATATTTGGCATTAGTTAAAAAAATTCAACTCTTTTGCTCAGTCAGTGAGAGATTTTAAAATTATTATTATTTTTATTTACAAAAATCTTTGGAAGGCAGTAAACTGAGTGACAGGTGTGAGAGCTCAAGTATCAAACTGCTTGGGTATGAATTCTGGCTTTGCCTCTTTTCACCTTTTTGGCTTTGCGCCAATAACTTTACTCCTCCAAGCCTCAGCTTCCTCAACTGTAAAGTAGGAATAATAATACCATTTACCTCTGTACCTCATGGGCTTGTTTTGTGGATTAAATGAAATAATCCAAACAAAGAGCTCAGCATGGCACCTACCATATAGAACACATAAGTTTTCTACATGTGTTTAGTGGTGTTTATCTAAAGACAGTATCCACCTATAAAGATATACAACTATTATGTACCCATAATTTAAAATTAAAAATTAAAAAAATAAAGTATCCAGATTTTCTACAATAGATGAGGCCTGTTATTGCAAAGAAGTCAGGAATTTCAAAAATGCTCATCTTGTGGGAAAAAAAAAAGGAAAATCTGTATTGATAACAAAGTCTAACTTAGACTATTGTCAAAATCACCTAGAAATCTTTATCAAACTATAGCTTTTAGGGCCCCACCCTAAACCTCCCGATCAGAATCTCTTGATATGAGGCCCAGATACTTGCATTTTAAATGACCTCCCTGAGTGAGTCTGATTCAACTTAGCCAGTCCAAGAATCACTTGTGCTCATAAGAGTCATTTTGTTGTGTGCACTGGAATGTGCTTTTCTAAATTCCATTTTCTGAGTTTGGTCAGCGCATGTGGGGTGGTTCCAGGGTAATGAAAATTTTAACAGGCATCTTGGGGGATTCTGGTGCAGGTAGTACAAAAAGCATAAAGTATGAAAAGAGTCTCTCCAGGTCCTTTCCTCGCTCTGCCTCACTTCCTCACGGGGAAGGACCCACAGCTGCTTAGGAGTATGGATGGAGTTTTTCGTGGAAGGAACAAAAAGGCTAAAACCTCTTTCTTCCATGCACCAAGCTGCTATCCTCTCTGTTGCTCCTGTAACCCAGACTGCTTTTCTTTCCTCTACCTCCCTTGCAAAACTAAATATTAATAGAAACCAGGCTGGGGCCCCTTGGAAAGAAGCTTTCCAGGAGTGGCTTAGGCCACTTCTGTTCTCAGTGAGAAAAGAAACCTTCCCTTTGGACTTGTTCTTCCACATTTCCTGTAGTTATTGGAATTTAGAGGATTAAGGAAGTGATGTGCTAGTCTCAGCAAAACAAACAAAAAACAAGCCCTGATTTGTAGCACGTGCTAATTACTATGGTGTAAATACTCCCACCATGGCTGATTTTAAGCCACCAACATGAAGTGACTGGATGCAGACTTGGGAAGAGACATGCACAATCTGTTCTAGGGAGCCAGTCCAAGCCAGCTTCCGTACATCTCTGGGCAAAATCAGAGAATCAGGTTGTGGACCCAGTGGAAATAAAGACACAATGGAATAAACCGCTTGGCTAAGGTAAAGTCTTGGCCTTAAGCTAGAGGAACAAATGAGGGTTCTCCTGCTTGATATATGGCCGAGCTCGGTTCACCTGGGTAGAAGACCACAAAAAAAAGGCAAGTAAGTTTCTTTGCAAATGCTGACTTCAGTAGGTTGGTGGCTGCGGCCTGGAGTGCTGTGTGGAAAGGATTCTGAGGCTCTATCTTGGTTTAGCAGGGTGATTACTATGATCAGTTAGTGGGGTCTGAAGCAGACATGGGGTAGAGGAGTGAAGGCTCATGGGTGTGCCATCCATTCATTCTGAGTTTCCGTTGGAATACTGAGTTTCCATTCAGTTTTGGGCACTGTTCTAGGCACTGAAGATAGAGCACTGAGCAAAATAAAGATCCTACATCCTAGTGGGAGAGAGAGACAATAAACAAATCCATCTATAATATGCCAGGTGGTGCTGAGGCTGTGAAGAAAACAAGTAGGTTAAGGGCAGAGAGAATGATGGGTTTAGGAGTACTTTTGAGATAGTGTGGTCAGGAGCGGCCTCTTGATACAGTGACATTTAAGTGGTGATTTGAAGGGTGTGGAGTGAGAAATGTAGTTTCTACAGGAAGAGAAGTCTAGGCAGAGGGAACGGCAAATGCAAAGACCCTGTGTTAGGGGTATTATGGGTTTGTCCAAAAAACAACAGAGAGGCCATTGAGACCAGAGTCAATGAACAGGGAATAGACGGCGGGAAGTGAGGGTTGAACGGTGCCTCCTGTTGAGGTTTGTAGGATTGGGTTCAAAGCCCTAATTAGTAATAAAATGAGAATTTCCCATCTGCATGTAGTTTTCAAACCTAAACAGGTCGTTTGCCAAGAATTCAAAGGTCTTATTCAAATGCATTTCCATTAGGAAAATGAATGAATCTAGTATAGAGAGTTGCTCTAGCACAGGACCCATCCCTGGAAGGAGGAAAAGGAAATGAGAATATTAAGTGTATGACAGGAATAAAACACCCCTGTCCCGTCAAAGAAGATGCTTCCAATGATATGTCATTTTCAGGAAGGAAAGGAAGAACAGACACATAGCTTAATACATTTTCAGTTTGGGGCATTTCCCATGCCAGGATAAAAACTCTTGGGTCTTACGCACACAGTGAGGTTGCTTCTGTAGAAAGGTGCAAAGATTGTGGAGACTGATGGGGATAGATTTCAATTCTACTTCTGCCATTTTATTAATTGTCCTTCAGTAAGTGTGTACTGAATACCTGTTTTCTGCCAGAGCTATGCTAGGTCCTTGGAGGCAAAGGTGAATAAGACTCTGCCCTCTGCTCTGGGAGCTCACAGTCCATTGAAGAGCTATACGAGAGACCTTCGGTGAGATATTTAACCACACCAACTTCATAAGTAAAATGTAGATAATAACATTTCTATGTTCTTCTAATAATACCCTTGAAGAATATGAAGGATGAAATGTGATAATGCAGAAAAACAAACCTTAACTAGTGCCCTAGTGGCACCCAGGACACTTTAGTTTCTTTGTCCATCTGCCATCCCATGTTCCTTCTAAGGTTGTTGGAGGTTAGGGCCGCTCCTCACATGTTGTGTTCTCCTGCCTGCTCCTCTTCTCTGGTCAAAATGAAAATCAAGAATAGTCTCAGAAGGAAAATAATTCACAAAAATGCACCATGAGGTTGGAGGATGGGCCTGGAAATTGGAGGCTCTTTCTCTTCTGGTTTGCTTCATCTGATTATAAATCCACCTTACCTTGGCAATCATAAATTTAACCCCAACGGTCCACTCATATTTCAGTTGTTGAGGACTTGAAATGGTTTCTCCAAAGAAGATGTTACTGTTAACATGCAATTTCAGCTAAATTATGAGTTCCACAGGTTCTCTGAACCCCCAGCTTCCACAAATGCTGAGTTCTCAGGGAATGCTAGACTGAGATTCAACGAGCTGGCAGGGGGTGGCATGAGTGGAGGCTCTATCTGCAACAGCCAGAGACAGTAGTGCCGATAAACTAGTTATCAATTAAAAGCATGGCAATAAACTAGAGATGGCCTCCATATAGGCTTTGAACCTCTTGCTGTCTTTCCCTCTTGTTCTGTCTATTTAAAAGCAGGTCCTCCTCTGCTCCCCTCACCACCCAGTCACACACCAGCTGGTAGGATCCAGGAATGGTTTTGGTGAGATGGTGGGAACAGGGGGAGAAGGGGATGGGAAGAATAGTGCAGTGGGGAGCTGTAGGGTGGGAGCTTAGATTATCAAACATTAGGAAGGGATTTGTATTGATTTTTGTCTCCTGCATATAGAGGTGGCAGTGTGATGGGTGATGGAATTTTGGATCTCATCTCTTCCTTCTAATACCACATGGGAAAAGGCAAATTCTAGGGTCGCTTGGTGCCTGTCTAGTGGATTCAGTAGATTTTCAGCTGGCTGTGTGTATGCATGCATTTAGATGCTCTGAACATCTGATTCAGGGAGGACTGATGTCTCTACATTCTAAAGCCTTTATTTATTTATTCGCACACAACATATTTAATTCCAAGGTGCTCAAGGCAAACATCAAATTAACTGTTAATCCCCTCCATGTCTCTACAAAGCAGTGAAAAAAGTCCTTTATTATAAAACATTATGGAGTAAATCTGAAAAATAGACTTAGAAATAGGGATAATCAAGAGAGATGAAGAGAGGAGGAAGATGCAATACGAGAAGGAGAACTGGATGAACAGAAAAGTCTCCTGCAGCTCTTAGCCAAGCAGGGAAACGTCTGGCAAATTTTCTCTGCAGCTGGGGCCCAGCATTCCCTGTGGTGACTCTGTATCTGTGTTTCTAGTTCGACCCTTAGAAGCTAGATGACCTTGAGTAAGGTACATCCCCACTTGAAGACTAAATTTCCACAGCTGTCCAGTGGGGATTACAACAGTATCTACTTCATAGATTTACTGGGAGGAACACATAGCAGGTTTGCAATAAGTGTTATCTGTGTCATCATCATCATCATCACCATCTATAAACATCAAGCAAATTTCTATCTTGGTCACTGCTGCTAGGAGGATTATTTTGCTTCAGCCAAATCTGTGTCTGAAAATTCCCTGTGATAGATTGATCACAGGAATGTCCCCAATTCTCTACACTTCCCTAGATCTATACCCTTAACCATATGACTTTTCAGGTGGATTCTATTTACCTGTCTCTTGAATGTGGACTGGTCTTATGACTTGCTTTGGACAAGAGAATACAGACGAAGTGACATTGTTCCAGTTCTGAGTCTAGACCTCAAGTGGCCTTGCATGCTTCTATTTGCTTTCTTGGAAACTTGTCTTGCCACCAGAGAACAAATCCAGGTGAGTCTGTGTATGACAAGAGATGTGTGGTCCAGGGATCTTCATCATCCCAGCTGACAACCCTCTTAGCTTGATCCTTCCTCAGTCACCTGCCAGATGACCTCAGACACAGGAGTGAGGCAGCAGGTACAGGCTATGCTTGGCCCAGATCAGCAAGACCACTCATCTTACCTATAAATGTGTGAGTAATAAAAAATGGGTGCTGTTTCAAACCACTAAGTTTTGAGAGTGGTTTGTTATGTGGCAGCAGCTAACTGCGATAGCCCTCTTTTCATGTTTACTTTTCATTAATTTCACCAGAATCCCTCTTTCCTAACTCACAAAGATCAGTCCACTCTATGAATTTATTTAGGGCTAACTCTGAGCAGGGTCAGTGAAGGGAACTAAAGGTGAATCAGTCAAAGTCCCAGGCATCAAGAAGCAACAATCTGGTTGGGTAGGTAAGACATGGCATATAGATAACAATAAAGGTTGGTGAAAATCATGAAGACCATAGGAAAGTAAAGAATAAAAGAAAATGGCACTCTGAGAAGAAATAGATTATTTCTAGCCTGGAGTTGGGGTGGGATGGGAGGGATGGTGGAAATCACATAAAGAAATTTCTCCAGTATCTCTAGAATTGTTACTGCTATGGTCTGAATGTGTCCCCCCAAATTCATACGTTGGGACTTAATCTTTAATATGATAGTGCTAAGAGATGGGGCTTTTAGGAGGTGATTAAGTCATGAGGATGGAGCCCTCATGGATGAGATTAGTGCCTTTATAGAAAGGCTTGAGGTAGTGAGTCCATCCCTTTTTTGTGCTTCTGCCTTCTGTGATGTGAGGATGCAGTTAGAGAAATTACTCAGTCTCAGGTATTTTGTTATAGCAGCACAAACAGACTGAGACAGACACCTATCTTAGTCCATTCAGGTTGTTGTAACAAAATATCATAGACTGAGTGCCTTGTCAGAAACAGAAATTTATCTCTCACAGCTCTGGAGGCAGGGAAATCCAAGGTCAAGGCACCGGCAGATCAGGTGTCTGGGGAGGGCCACTTCCTGGTTCAGAGATAGACTTTCTTGCTGTGTCCCCACACAGTGAAAGGGCCAAGTGAGCTCTTTGGGGTCTTTTTTAAAATAAGGGCACTAATCCCATTCATGAGAGTTCTACTCTGATGCCCTAATCAAAGGCCCCATCTCCTGATGCCACCACATTGGGGATTAGATTTCAACATATGAAACCTAACATGGGGGGCACAAATATTCAGTCTACATCATTGTCTCCCCATGCATGTCCTCAGCTTGACTGCTGGCCAGGTTGCAGTAGCCTTCCAACTCAGCTCCCTTTTCTAGCCTTTCCCCCCCAACCCCAACCCTGTCCCCCACTCCAATCCATTCCTCTGGCAGAATGACTTTTTCCGAGGTGCAAATCTGGTCACGTGGCTCTCCAACTTGAAGTCCTTTGATGGTTTTCCATTGTCCCACGCAGGGGACACAGTACTCTCCCCGGCCAATCTCTCCCATTTCACACTTGTTTTATTTTATATCTGCCTGTGCCTCCTGCTTGTTACCTAAGATCTAGCTGTGGTTTTTGGAGTCTCTGAGGAGACCAAACATAATATTATCCTTCCTTTTCTGGGTTTTGAACAAATTGAGGAGAATAAGCCAAAGGAGTCAGAATCCCAAAATATCACCTCTCATGCTGGTAAGGGCTAAGTTAGATGGCACAGCTTGTGTGAGTAGCCTGGGCCTGCTCACTGGATCCCTTGAGCTGGGCAAGTTACCCATCTAGCCACAGGCAGTGCAGGCCCAGGGAGTCTCAAACCAGCAAGTGTTAAATGCATGATATGAAGATGCATAGAACTCCTGCTCCTTGCATGGAGTTTGCTCCCAAGAAAATAAGGGGAGATCTATTTTATTCTTTCCAAACGTACCAATCAGATAAGTCACTCTCCCTCTCCTGGGATGGAGTGAGTAAAGAGGTGGAGGAAGGCCGTATGGACAACATCGGGAGAAGGGAAGATGCGTCCCTGTAACAGTATTGAACGACTCGTAGTCCTCCGAACACGTTCTGCTGCTTCCATCGGTACCACTGTGTCTCGGCACGTGCTCCTGCTTCTGCCCAGGACACTCCCATCAGCCCCCTTTTTGCATTTACATTTGTTTGAACCACTTCTACTTGATCTTTGAACAGTCTCACGGAAATGAAATGAGGACTCTTACTTGAACCTTCTCAAGAGTGTCTGGAAATTAAGAGTCCTTTAAGAACTGCTTATTGAACAAATGGAGGTGGTATTTGACCTTGGCCTTGGTGGAAGGGTAGGATCTGGACAGGTGAGCTTGGGGAGTAGAGGGTTGAAGGATTTTTTTAAGCAGAGAGGATCTCTGCAGCAAATTCAGGGACAAGGAACACATATTGTGTGTTTTGTGTAGGTTGGTTGGACTAAAGCACAAACCATACAAAGAAAAATGTTGGACATCTCATTAGAAAAGTTGGTTGAGGCTAGATTGTGAAGGGTCTTGAATGGCAGGTTAAATATTTTGGAAGGAAGTCAGAAGCTATTAAAGAATTTGAGCAGGTTAGTGTAATCAATACTACATTCCTGACATTTAGGCAGATAGTGCCTACTTTTGCCAATTGAACTTTAGTGTCTAATTTTTTCACTTGAGGTTTGTTTTAGCTACTTTCCTATGTAATTTTTCTCAGTACAGCATCTTGGCTTGCTAATAATTTATTTCAAATCATTTTCACTTAAAAAGAGGTAGAGAGAGTAGTAGAGAAATAGATATACGAGAAATTCCTGTAATTCAAAATAGATCAAGATTTTTTTCCCTTCTTTGTTGGTGTCCCTGGGAGAAGAGAGTACCATGCTTGTCCTTTATTTGGTGCTGAGTAAATCAAAGTCTCCAACCTTGGTAAAGAAAAATAAAGAGCAGTTTATTTGAACTCTCCTGGTTTATAATGTAAGCTACCAAGTGGGAGGTCCAGATGGAAAATTTTCTCTTATTGACTGGTGGTCAGCAGCAAGCTCAAGAACTTGAGAATTCACTTCCTCAACTTCGCTCAACCAATAGTCCCACTTCGGGTTGTTGTACAAAAACTCAAGGTGAAGTTGTGATGGGCTCTGAAGACCACACCAGATCCTTGATATTATTAGGTTAGTGATGGGAACAGCTCTGTGGAAGTCAAGAGGGAGAATGCAATGAAACAAGACATACTGGAAGATCCAGTGTAGTTGACTGAGTGCATTAATGGTCCAAATTCTCTGCTCCTCCCTGTATCCACTTTGTGGTGCCCTCCCACTCTGAATCCAATGCTGGGTTTAGCTACGTGGTGCACTTTGGCCAATAGTGGCTTAGATAATATGACTCAGGCCAAGATTTAAAAAGTGTCTGTGTGATTGTACTTGCCTTTGCACCTTGGCTGTCACCATGAGAACCTTCTTGGGCTAGCCTGTGGGAGGATTAAAAAGATATGGTTGCCCAGTTATTCCAAGCAGGACCATCCTAGATTAGCTAAGTAGGCAACCTTCACATCTGTGGGCACGTGCAGCTGAGACCAAAAGAGCCACCCAGCTGAGCCCAGCCAGAATCAGAAGAACTGCCTAGCTGGATGCTACAGATGTGCAAATGGTAATTGCCATTATTGTATGCTACTGAGGCTTTGTGGCTGTGTGTTACATGGCATTATTGTGACAATAGATAACGGATACATCCAACGACTGCACTTGGTGTGGAAAAGGAACACTTGCAGAGTCGAGAAAATACCAAGTGTTTTTGTGCCCCACTGCTGTGGCACTCACCCCTGCATAAGTCCTTCTTGCTCTACTGTATTTTATTAAGTATTATTATTATTAAGCATATTTATCAAGCATTATTTTTCTGTTTCCCTAAAGTTTTAAATTTTAAAATTGAAGTTATACCTTTACCAAAGTTGAGAGGTAGTATAGCATAGTATATATTTTCGGGTTCATGAATAGAATTTGCAGGATCTATAAAGCATGGTGGGAAAATATTGCATTTTTCTTTGCACTAATATCTCCACACAATTTATCTTCCTCATGAATATAGGCAGCAAACCATGGTTGTGTTAGCAGTACCTGCGAGACTTTGTCAACAATAGAAATTGATATTTTTATACTCTGTTAGTGTTATTGCTCATGGCTACTTTGGAATTATGGTAGATATTAGACCCATCACTGAATCTTGCTGTTTCTGTGACAACAAAGAAGCACATAGGTTGTCATGTTGTATTTTAAAGTGTTTTGATAACTCTATTGAGATATAATTGGTTTCAATTGTAATTCTATGCATTTTAAAAATTTATTTTAAGCATTTAAAATAAAGGGAATCCAGGCTTCACCAGAATGCCACAGGGGTCAAAAGCTTAGAAAACTTTGAGAATCCTTTGTATAGTGTTTGAGAGTGGTCCCACTAGAGCCAGTCTACCTTACTATACCCCATCTCTGCTGCTTACAAGCCCTGTAATCATATAGTAATTACTTAACCTCTCTGAACCTCAGTTGTCTCATCTATAAAATGGAAATAATAGGGCACAATTTCAAGAGTTGCTGTGAAAACTAAATGAGTATAATGCACGCAGACTGCTTAGGACAGTACATAGCTCAATGTAAGTCTAGCATACCTTTAGCTCTAGTAAAACATTATTATTCATGCATATTGTTTAAAGGGTTAAATAGTTGTACAAGTTTTGTTGCATAAAACACCAGTTATTGGCCCCCTCTTGTTCAGCTTTCCTTTCCCCAGAAGCAATAATTATAGTTTCTTTTACTTGATAATTTTGATGTATATCTAAAAAACTAGCTTGTATTGCTACTTGTTAATTTTACAGTTTTAGACATTATCTAAGAATTGGTTCCATCACACATGCATATTCTTGCCATTCTCTCATCCTCTTAATCCTCCTAAACATCGTAATTTTGGTTAGATCGATATTCTGTGTTTACGTTACCATGGCTATATAAATGCTATTCATGGCTGAGCAATGTAGTAAATTATGACTACTTTTCCATTTCTGTATAACTTTGTTTCCCTGGAGCTATTGCTTGTCTTGTTTTTCCTTTTGCTTAGATTTCTATGTGCTTATCAATAATTCAACCCAGTCCTTTCCATTTGTCTAAATCTCCTATTTTCTGAAGACGTATAGATGTTTTAGGTATTTTCTATCTATTTAATATTTGTGGGTAATACTCTGAGCCTTTAGGCCTAATGCACCATGGATTACTAGCCCCTTTTATGCCTGGAGTACAAATCTTATCTTGTAATCTTCCTTATCAACTATTCTGGGGATTCTTTTCTCTTCTTTCCTGGGGAATATCACCTATTTCTAATACCCTATAACTTCTTTGTTGGTTACTCTTTCCATTTTGTTGTTTGTATTCACTAGTAGCTTCCTGAGGAAGGAGTCATAGAAGGACTTTTTAAAAAAAGAATTTGCATATCTGAAAAATGATTAACTACATTGACTCTTGATTGATAGTTTAGCTAGGTATAGAATTCTAGCTTAAAAATAAATTTTCTTCTGAATTTTAAAGACATTTTTCCCCCTGCTACCTTTGTAGTATTATTATCTAGTATTGCTATTAATAAGTCTGAAGACTTTTTGGTTGCTTGTTTTTTGTATGTGTCCTTTTTATTCCCCTTGTTTTTTGAGAGTTTAAAGGATCTCTTTATCCCTGGTGCTCTAAAATTTCATAATTATGTCACTTGATTTGGGTTTATTTTCATTTATTGTGCTTGGGCATTTAATAAATTTTCAAATCTGAAAAATAATGCTATTTTTATATATTCTTAAATTATTTTTGATGCCTCCCTTTAATTTTCGTTGTTCTCTTTTTCCAGGACTTTAAAAAAATTAAATGTCATCGCTGTAGATTATATACATGTTGGTAATTGATAATTTTTTTTATTTCAATAGATTTAGGGGGTACAAATGTTGTTTTGTTACATGAATGAATTGTATAGTGGTGAAGTCAGGGCTTTTAGTGTACCCATCACCCAAATACCATACAATGTACCTGATAGGTAATTTTTCATCCCTCACCCCCTCCCACCCTCCTCCCTTCTGAGTCTTCAGCGTCCACTATAGCTCTCTGTATGGTCATGCATACCCATTGCTTAGCTCCTACTTATAAGTGAAAACATGCAGTATTTGTTTTTCCATTCCTGAGTTACTTCACTTAGGATAATAGCCTCCAGTTCCATCCAAGCTGTTGCAAAAGACATTTCATTCTTTTTTATGGATGAGTAGTGCTCCATGCTACATATATGCCACATTTTCTTTATCCATCCATTAGCTGATGGGTGCTTAGTTTGATTCCATATCTTTGCAATTGTGAATTGTGCTGTGATAAACATACCTAGTGCAGGTGTCTTTTTGATATAATAACTTCTTTTCCTTTGCGTACATACCCAGTAGTGGGGTTGCTGGATTGAATGGTAGTTCTACTTTTAGTTCTTTGTGGAATCTCCATACTGTTTTCCATATAGGTTGTACTAATTTACATTCCCACCAACAGTGTATAAGCATTCCCTTTTCACTGAATCTGCACCAACATCTATTGTTTTTTGACTTTTTAGTAATGGCCATTCTGACTGGGGTAAGGTGGCATCTCATTGTGGTTTTAATTTGCATTTCTCTGATGATTAGTGATGTTGATCATTTTTTCATATACTTGTTGGCCACTTATATATCTTCTTTTGAAAAATGTCTGTTCATGTCTTTTACCCTCCTTTTAATGAGGTTATTTTTTTTCCTGCTGATTTGTTTGAGTTCCTTGTAGATTCTGGATATTAGTCCTTTGTTGGATGTATAGTTTGTGAATATTTTCTTCCATTATGTGGGTTGTCTGTTTACTCTGTTTATTATTTCTTTTCCTGTGTGGAAGCTTTTTAGTTTAATTAAGTCCCATTTATTTATTTTTGTTTTTGTTGTATTTGCTTTTGAGGTCTTAGTCATAAATTCTTTGCCTAGGCCAATGTCCAGAAGAGTTTTTCCTAGGTTTTCTTCTAGAATTTTTGTGGTTTCTGGTCTTACATTTAAGTCTTTAATCCATCTTGGGTTAATTTTTTATGGTATAAATTTAAGGTGTACAACATGTTGTTTTGATATACATAGTGAAATAATTGTTACAGGTAAGCAATTTAACATATCCAGTATCTCACATAGTTACCTTTTTTGTGGTAAGACCACCTAAATTCGACTCTCTTAGTATAGTCTTTAGGCAATACCTTAGGTCTCTATATTTACTCATCCTACATAACTGTAACTTCTTACTCTTTGACCTACACCTCTCTATTCCATGCACCCCACTCCTGCCCCCAATGCTGCCTTTGGTAACCACCATTCTATTCTCTTTAACTATGTATTTGAGGTTTTATTTTTTAAAAAAATTTCACATATAAGAGACATTATACAGTATTTTTATTTCTGTGTCTGGCTTATTTCACTGAACATAATGTCGGCCAGTTTCATCCATGCTGTCCCAGATGGCAGGGTCTCCTTCTTTTAAAGCTGAATTATATTCCATTGAGTGTGTGTATGCATATGTGTATGTATATATATGTGTGTATATATGCCACAATTCCTTATTCAGTCAGCTATCAATGAACATTTAGGTTGTTTCCATATCTTGGCTATTGTAAATAATGCTACAGTGAACATGGAAATGGAGATATCTCTTGGGTATACTGTTTTTATTACCTTGGATATATACCCATAAGAGAGATTGCTGGGTCATATGGTAGTTCTATATTAATTTTTAAAGGATGCTTTATACTGTTTTCCATAATGGCTGTACCAATTTACATACCCGCGAACAATGTACAAGAATTCCCTCTTCTCTACCCCTCATCAACCCTTGTCATCTCTTGTCTTTTTTATAGTAGCCATTCTAAAAGGTGTGAGGTGATATCTCAGTGTAGTTTGGTTTTGACCTGCATTTCCCTGATGATTGGCGATGTTGAGCGTTTTTTCATATACCTGTTGAATATTTTTATATCTTCTTTGGAGAAATGTTTATTCATGTCCTTTGTCCATTTTTTAATTGGGCAATCTTTTGTTTGTTTTTTGCTATTGAGTTGTGTGAGTTCCTTATATATTTTGGATATTAACTCTTTATCAGATATATGGTTCACTAATATTATCTCCCAATCCATAGGCTGCCTTTTCATTTTGTTGATTGCATCCTTTGCTGTGCAGAAGCTTTTTAGTTTGGTGTAGTGCCAATTTTTTATTTTTGTTTTTGTTGCCTGTGCTTTTTGTGTCATATCCAAAAAGTAATTGCTAAGACCAATGTCAATAAGTTTTCCCCTATGTTTTTTCCCAGGAATTTTATGATTGTAGATCTTATGTTTAGGTCTTTAATCCATTTTGAGTTGATTTTTGTATATGGTGTAAGATAAGGGTCCAAATTCATTCTTTTGCATGTGGATATCCAGTTTTCCTAACACTATTTATTGAAGAGACTTTCCTTTCCTCCTTGTGTGTTCTTGACATTTTTATCTAAAATCAATTGGCCACAGATGTCTGGATTTATTTCTGGTCTCTCTATTCTGTTCCACTGGTCTATGTGTATGTTTTATGATGGTGCCATACTGTTTTGATTACTATAGCTTTGTAATATAATTTGAAATCAGATAGTGTGATGCCTCCAACTTTGTTTTTCTTTCTCAGAATCGCTTTGGCTATTGAGGGTCTTTTGTGGATCCATAAAAATTTTAGAACTGTTTTTTCTATTTCTGTGAAACATGCCATTGGAATTTAGATAGAGATTGTGTTGAATCTGTATATCACTTTTGTATTATGAATATTTTAACAATATTGAGTCTTCTAATCAATGAACATTTATGTGTGTCTTTTTCAATTTATTTCATCAATGTTTTATAGTTTTTAGTGTACAAATCTTTCACCTTCTTCATTAGATTTATTCCTAAGTATTTCATTCTTTTTGATGTTATCATAAATGAGATTATTTTCTTGATTTCTTTTTTAGGTAGGTCATTGATGTACAGAAATGCAAATAATTTTTGTACTTTGATTTTGTGTCCTGCAAGTTTGCTAAATTCATTTATTAGTTCTAACAGTTTGTGTGTGTGTGTGTGTGTGTAGTCTTTAGGTTTTTCTACATATAGGATCATGTCATCTGCAAATAGGAATAGTTTTCCTTCTTTCTGATTTGGATGCCTTTTATTTCTTTTATATTTTGTCTGACTGCTCTTGTTAGTACTTCCAATACTATGTTGAACAGAAGTGGAGAGAGTGACATCTTTGCCTTGCACCAAATCTTAGAGGAAAAGCTTTCAATTTTTCCCCATTGATTATGATATTAGCTGTGGGCTTTTCATAAATGGATTTTATAATGGTGAGGAAATTTCCATCTATACCTAATTTGTTGAGAGTTGTTATCACGATAGGATGTTGAACATTGTCCATTTTTTTATACATCTATTTAGATGATCACGTGGTTTTTAATCTTTCATTCTGCTAATGTGTGTTAATGTATCACATCAATTGATTTGTATATGTTAAACCAAACTTGCATCTCAGGCATAAATCCCACTTGGTCATGATGTATAATCTTTTTGATGTGTTGTTCAATTCAGTTGCTAGTATTTTATTGAGAATTTTTGCATCTATGTTCATCAGAGATATTGACCTGTAGTTTTCTTTTCTTGTGATATCTTTGTCTGACTTTGGTATCAGAGTGATGCTGGCTTCCTGATATGAGTTTGGGAAGTATTCTCTCTAGGTCTATTTTTTGAAAGAGTTTAAGAAGGAATGGTATTAATTCTTCTTTAAATGTTTGGTAGAATTCAACCATAAAGCCCTCTGCTCTGGGCTTTTCTTTCTTGGGAGGTTTTAAATTACTACTTCAGTTTTTAAATTTGTTAATGGTCTGTTCAGGCTTTTTATTTCCTCATGATTCAATCTTGGTAGGTTGTATATTAGGAATTTATCTATTTCCTCTGGGTTATCCAATTTATTGGCATACAGTTGTTCATAATATTCTCTTATGATCCTTTTTATTAATATTTCTTATGTATCTGTTGTAATGTCACCACTTTTATTTCTGATATTATTTATTTTAATCTTCTCTCTTTTTTCTTAATTAGTCTAGCTAAGAGTTTATTCATTTTGTTTAATTTTTTTAAAAAACAAATTTTAGTTTCATTGATTTTTTTCTATAGTTTTTCTATTCTCTAGTTGATTCATTCATCCTCTAACCTTTATTATTTCCTTCCTTCTGCTAACTTTGTGTTTATTTTGTTCTTCTTTTTGTACTTCCTTGAGGTATAATCTTAGGTTGTTTATTGGAGATCTCTCTTCTTTTTTAATGTAGACATTTATTGCTATAAACTTTCCTCTTGGAACTGCTTTTGCTGCATCCCAAAGGTTTTAGTATGTTGTGTTTCCATTTTAATTTGTCTCAAGATATTTTTAAATTTCCTTTTTGATTTCTTCTCTTACTCTTTAGTTGTTCAGGAGCATGTTATTTAATTCAGAATTTCTATTTCATGAATGTAGGATTTCCAGGATTGGCACTTAAACATTTTTACACATTTCCTTCCTATTTTTCTCTGAAAATGCTCTTTCAGAAAATATGAATGTCAGCATTCTAGAATTTGAGAATGGGAACAGGCTATGGATTTTCAGCATCTAAAATGCATGTATTCATTGAATCTTCTGAAATTTAATTTGATAACCCTGCCCTTTGATGGACCTGATGTCTTTAAGACCAGACTCCCTCTATTTTGTTCTCTCCAGAAAAACAAATTTCTTGGCTTTTTCAAAGTGGAGGGCAATTACTCAACTGTGTAGCTTGTGGAAGGTGATCTGTACATCTGAAAACTTAAAAAGATTTTTCACAATCTTTCTTACCTTGATTTTTTTCCTGCTTTTGAAGTATCTAATATCATCAATTTCTGAGCCTTTCAAGGAACCTGTTATCTAAGTCAAGTGGGTCTCAGTTTTCCATACTTCCACCAGAAGAATCTGCTAAGTCATTTATCACTTGTTCATGTGACTTCCAACTTTCAGAATTTTGTCATTCCCTTGTTTTCCCCTTTGTTTTGGGTGTATACCTTAAAACAAAATATCTTAACTATAATTTCAGAGCAGTTTCAAGAGGGAGCGAAACTAGGGGTGTGTGTGTGTGTATAACCCACCATGTTTACTCAAAGTCCTTATATAATCTTCACATAGGCATCAGAATGATCTTTTGAAAATGTGAATCAGAAGATTATACCCCCTAGATAAAAACCTCTAATAGCTTCTTTTCATACTTAGAATTAATGCAAATTCCTTACCACGCCACTCATGATCTGCTGCCTTCCTACCTTTCTAACCTATTTTCAGGCCTCCTTCCCTTTCACTCACTGTGCTTGGCCATGTCAGGCTCCTTTCTCTTTGTCGGAGATATTGAAGTTAATTCCGGCTTTAAGACCTTTATTTTTGCTGTCCACCCTGCCTGAAATGCTCTTTTCTGGGTTTCCCATCACTAGTTCCTTGGAGTCATTCCGGTCTCAGCTCAAATATCTCTTTCCCAGAGAAGATTTCCTCACCTCTTAGAACATACCTGGAGCAGAGGCTATTGCTAAATATGTTTTAGTTGGTGCATGAGTGAAGGAAACTGTTTTAACCACTGCTTCCTTCTTGAAATTTTCCTGCCTCACAGAGAAGCATCCGGCAGTCTAAGACCTTGAAGAAAGAGCCAGAGGAAGGAGGTGGAGGTGAGGGGGTAGCTCCTGTGCTTCTAGAAGAAGGTATATCCATGTGGAGACCTCCATGCTGTGTGCCTGCCTGCCTTGGTGGGCTTCTGTGTAGCGCCAGCCACCTTTGCTGCTTTCCTGGGGGTTATCTCCAGGCTGGGAACAAGTTTTCTGTCATATCTGGAAAGGGACAGATGCTTAAAAATAAACCAGGTTAAAAAAAATTTTTTTTAAGTCTTACATCACTAGCTTTTTCCTCTCTCTTTCTCTCTCTCTCTGCTTAATAGTGGTCTCCAAATGTTTTTGCTTATTATATCAAAAAATAATTTTGGAAAATATGCCCCCTTAAAAGTTTTTGAATTGATATCTAAAATTTTTATTTCAAGTTTAAATAATTGCCAAGGATGTAATTTTCAGTGAACTGTAAGTATTGAGAATTGAAAATAAAACTGACACATTGTAATTAAATGTATCCATAAGTGATTAGAAACTTATCATCATATAATAAAAATACAAGAATAATTTTTTTGATAACTGGATACTTTATATTTTTATATAAATATTGTTAGGCATGGATCAAAGTATTAGTTTCTGACACTCAGCTTTGCCCTTCCCTGAAATGTTTATAGGACGGTCAAAGCAAGGCAGTCCTGTGGAGCTCCTTGATTTAATGTGGCTTCCCAAACTCCAGTATTTCCACCAGCCCCTTTGGTGCCTGGTAAGTTTTTACATTCCTAGGCAAGGCACTATGGTAAGATTCAAGATGAGTGAGTCATATGTCTTTCTTTTAAAGGGAAGGAAGGTGATTATTGAAAGAGAAGGTGAAGAAAGACAGCCTCTGCAGGAGCTGTTCAGACACATCAGTTTTAGGAAGGAACACGTTTGGGACTTGAATATCAGGGCATTGATTCCTTGAAAACTATGCATGTCCAATGTTCCTTGCAAAGACTTCATCCCCAGGAGCATGCACACCCACCTCTGAAGGCCACATATTTATATGAAAGTGCTCTCTCCTGGGATTCTTCCTACCTCTGGCTGTGTCTTTCATCCTCGTTCTGGCATCCTGGTCCTGTGCCTTGTCCTGGAATGCTGGCATGCCCCAGGGCTCCATCCACGGTAGGCATCTCTTCTCAGTACATCATTTCTTTGATAAGCTCATCCATACCCTGTATTTGTGGATAAATCTCAAGTCTGTATCTTCAGACCAGACCTCTCTTCTGAGCTCTGGATCCAAACAGCCAAATTGTTTAAGAGAAATTTCCATTCAGATATTCCACAGGTCACTGCCACTCTTCCCAGGATCACCCCCTGTTCCTTCCCACATATTTAATCCTCCCCAATATCCAATGACTTATAATTCTCTTAGGGAACCATGCTTTTCCCCATTGTTCTCGTTTTGTGCATGCTTTCCTGGAAGACCCACTCCTGCTAATCCACATGTCCAACTCATCCCTCAAGTATCAGCCTAAACATGACCTTATTGGTAACACCTGCCCTTCTGTCCCAAGCAGACTTTTCCCCTTATATTCCCAGTACACTCTGTCTTTCTGTTTTTTAGATGCTTATTTGCTTGACCTTATTTGCATTCACTCTTTTGGCACAAAGGTATTGAATTTCTGGTATGGGATTGGTAGGTAATCTGTTAGGTCCTGAGAGAAGAAAGACAAAGAACACTCACCTGGAAAGGCTTGTTATGTAGTACACAGAGAGGCTCTGCAAGGATGTGAATAGACCTGACCTGTGTGCTTTGGGCCTTGTGAAGGTGCTTTGAAACTCCAGCCGTAGGCACAGAGAGGGTATATGTTGGTGCTAGGTGACCACAAAGTATTTCTGGCCTTACTCAGTGTAGTGAGAAGGGTGGTTTATATGTGTGTGTGTTCATAATCCATTAGCTCTATATTATCCCCTAACTTCTGGCAATGAGGAATATTTCTTAGAAATTGAGTTATTTTTAAGTGATATCAGAAGTCTGTGTTTTCTGCATGACAACTTTATATTCTTTAGTGGCTATGGCCTGCTTCTTCCTACCACCAAGCAGCCTCTGTCTCTGTCTCTATTTCTTTGTCTCCCCCCTTGGCTTGCATTCCTTATAGAGATTGGACAGTAGTCGCTGTATTAAAAGAAAGGAGGTTGCTTTCAAGGCATTAATTTTTCAGAACCATGGACAGAGGGGTTCCACAAAAGTTTTGGTCCTGGTGTTCTTCAATGCTGGATTTAAGCCCAATCTGGGGATGACACAAGGAAGGGGAATAAAGTGTGCTGGAGTCACTGATGGAAGAGCAGGCTAGGTGAGATGCTGACAACTCCTGAGTTAGCCGGAACCTGCCTGTGGGGCCATCAGTGTCAATTCCAGGCCCCATTATCTGAAGGCTAATGGGTGTCTCTACTTTCTGGACTTGGTACTGAGGCCAGGCCTTCAGCAATGGAATTTTTCAGAGCAGGGAGAAAGACTGACTTCCCAGTTAAGATTTCCTAGGGCTAGGATTTAAATTGGCTTTTGTTTCCTCAGCAGACACTAATAGACACAGAGGCCAGAGTGGCCACTAGCACACTGGTTGGGAAATAAGGGACATTTGTAGACGGATTAGGAAAGGACAAGCCACACCCAGTTAATCGAGAGTAGGGAATAACCAGAGCTTAAGTGCAAAAGAATTTTAAATCCGGTGTAAGCTGGCTTTGTAGGATTGCTAATGGAATTTGCGGAGTCCCTGAGATGGAGGGGACAGAGGAGGAACGGACGCATGTGAAGATAATCTTTTCAACAGTTTTTCTCCCCTTCTGTACCCATCTGAACACTAAACTGATTTTGCAACCAGTCTAATTTGGGTAACATTGTAATAAGTACTTATGGTAGAATGTGTCTAGGGGTTAAAACACATATTTAGTGTCAGGCATATTCTTTGCTCTCCATGTAAACTTGGGCAAGTTATTTAATTTCCATAAAGCCCCAGGCCCGGATAGCCCTTGTGAATGGCAGCCCCAGGGCTGGGCAGTGCAGGACCTCCTGGCTGTATGTGGTTGCCTGGAGCCCTGTCTGAAAGTGGGGACACCACCTTCCTCATGGCAATGTTGGGAGAGTGAGGTAGGTTAAAGCATGTAAATTGCTGAGCTTGGTAGCTGACATAGAGTAGTCATGCAACAGTTATTCGTTATTAATAGGGCCACGTACCAGGGATTTTATAGGATTATTGAGTTTAATCCTCACAACTATCCTATGAGGCAGACCTTGCCCAAAGTCCTACAGCAAGTCACCGAAACATCTTGGGTTTAATTTAGGCAGCCTAACTCCAGAGCCTGTGCTCTTAACCAGTATACCTTGAACAACATGTACATTTTTCTTCTTTCCTTCCTATTTCCTTCTCCCCTTCTTTTCTCCCTGTCTCCTTTTCTACCACTTACCTCTCTATATCTATCTATCTATCCATTCATCTATCTATCCATCTATCTGTCTGTCCATCTATCTGTCCATCTGTCCATCTATCCATCCATCTGTCCATCCATCTATCTATCTATCCATCCATCTATCCATCTATCCATCCATCTTCATCATCATCACTATCGTTATCACCTGTATTATTCATCTGTGTACCTATCTCTATCAATTATCTATCTTTCTATTGTCTATCTATTATATTTACACATATTTGTGTACATATAGTTAGCCCAATAATACAGAGAACAAAACTGAAGCTCACAGAACTCAACCCAGATAACACAGCTGATTTTCTAGTCTAGAAGTATCTGACTTCAAAACCTGTGCTGGAATTTTTTTTTTTACTACACCAAGATTATGATTAAATGTAGTTGAAATTCTTTTATAGTACAGGTATTTTCAATTTCACTGTTAAAATATACATAGAAGTGTCAACTCTCTCCTTTACCCATTTGAGTTCGTAGCAAACAAGAAAGCAAATTTTAATTAGGTATTAGAGCTGACGTTTTGGGGAGGGAGGGTACATATTTTCAGGAATTAGGATGGCATACTTTATCATTCATGCACTGTCAAAGGCTGTGGTGGTTTCGTGTCTGGCTGTTCTGTCCTTTTTCCAGGCACCGCCACAAGTACTACTACTGTTTTAAGAGCAATGAGCTTGTCTAGAGAAAAGTGGCACCCACAAAAAGTGTGACATGCCCTGCACATTTATATTTAGAGACACTCTATGGAGCTGACACAATTTTCTGCAATAACAGAAGAGAGTTGGCTGCATACAAACCCAAAACAGCAGGTAATCTTCAAATCATAACTCTTTAGCTTTGGAATGCTTGGAATTCATTGGGATAATTTTGCATCTTTAATCAGATACAAAATCAGATGCTTTCCTAATTAGGCTTCCCATAAACCAGCATGACCTCTTCAGCATCTCTCCCAGAATACACCAATCCCTCGGCAGCAGCTCCCCATAATTTGGGAGCTTTTCCATGTTTGTGTTCATTGCTCAGTTGCTCCCTTTCTCCTTAACATCCTGTGCTTCATCCTACCCTTCTGGGTCTCAACGGATGACCTTATTCCAACCCCACCAAGAAAGTGGAGACCTGTTTCCACTTCTCTCACATCCATCTCCAAAAAAGATGTCTAAGCAAGCACATGTCGTAGCTTTCCAGGAAACTCCCAATTTTAATTATTCTGTCTTGTTTTCCCAGTTAACCTTAGAAATCCCTGGAAATGCCAGTATTTTCTTAATCCAATGTAAATCTCCCTAGATTGCTTATCTTGGCCCCCAAATGGCACAAACTGCTCTCTGTGTTCAGATAACTTTGTTGAAAAATATAGGCATTTGTCCAAGTTTACTGCTTTTTTTCCTGCCTCAGAGGATGAAGTGGTCCTCACTTCTTTCCAAAACAAACCATATTCTTGTGTCCTGGATCCAATTTCCCTTCTGGAGACAGTGCTATTCTTTGTTTTCCTCTATTTTCAAGCTCCTCTATTCTACTGGCTTCTTCCATTAGCCTCTAGACACACTTTGGTGGTCTCCATACAAAAATAAAAACAAAGACAAAAAAGAAAGCAAAAACTCTTCTGGAACGCCACATTTTCCTCAAGATGCTCTCTGATGTTTCCTTCTGTTCAGTTACTGTCATTTGCCTTTATCTCTAACTCAATACCTGCAGCCTTCTCTCTCTTGTTTCCTCTCCCCACTGAAAGCATACATTGTAAGGAGAACAATAAACTCCATTAAAACATTTTTTTCACACTAAATTGTTGTTTTTTTGATGTCTGTTCTCTCCCACTAGACCCTCTGTTCTTTGAGGTCGAAGAGGCTTATTAATTCTGTGCTCCAGAATTCAACAGAGGACCCTAGCATATTGGAACTTAACTAACATTCATAGAATGAATGAGCTCCGCCAAATCCAGTGGCTCCCTTTCATCATTACTCTAATGTCATCTCTTCTCAGATGCATGTTCTGCTGCTGGCTATCCATCCTTCCTGAAATTTTCATATGCTGGATTCTAGGATATAGCTCCTTTTCCCTATTTTCACCTCAATCTGCTCCTAGAAGGGATGGATGGATAGGGTCTTATTCATTCTTGTCTCCCTAGTGTATTACACAAGGTCATAATAAATTGAATGGGTGAATCACACTGGATATGTAAAAATTTTCTGTACGCTACTTTCATTGAAAGGCAGGTATTACCTAAATAGGTTTTTAATTCTCAGAAATCTCTGGTCTTTCCAGTATGTGGTAGTTTGAACTCCACCTTATTTATATCCATGGATCATAAAACAGTTGCTGCTAATAAGTATGGAATACTCTCTTTGTATTTAACCTCAATTTTTTTTAAATAAGTAGACTAAAGAAGTTTTAAATCTCATTTTAACTAAGAAATCTGATTGAAGGTCAAGTGTGCCTTATCTCTTTTTGCAACGAGAAGCCATAAATGTGCCCAAAGCTACCTGCAAGATGAGTGATTAATATGAAATTAAAAGGTGGACTTATTGACCCAAAGACTATGTATGTGATAGGCTGGTTATAAAAAGTGCCTCAATTCTTTACACCTTCCTGTATCCTTGTCCTTTGCAGTGTGATTTTTCAGCGACCCCCTCACCCTTCCCCTTGAATCTTGGCTGGCTTTATAACCTGCTTTGTCCTGTTGAATGGGTGGATGTGCCAATTTCCAATGTCCATTTGTTCCTTTAGAACCCCACCATCTCCATGTGAACAAAACCAGACTAGTGCATTAAAGGAAAGATCACGTGAGGCAGAGATGAATCAGCCCAGCTGAGACCATCCTGGACCAGCCAAGACTGGCAAGTTAGTGCAGACACAGGAGCGGGTCCAGCGAATCAGCCAAGTTCAGCACAGCCTAGCCCAGCAGTACCACTTTGTGGACCCACGGATTTATGAGCTAAATAAATGCTTAACATTTTAGAACCTTGTGTTTGGGATGATTAACATATCCAGACAAGGGAAAAGGCTGAATCAAAATGGTCTCACTGGTGTGTCTAACCATCCTAATGATGAAATCATGACAACTGGCTGACTGTGCCAGGTGATTACCTTGACTGATATTTTAAAACAGCTTTGTTGAAATATAATTCACATACCATATAATTCATCCATTTAAAGTATATAATTCAATGGTTCTTAGCATATTCTGAGTTGTGCAACCATCACCACAATCAATTTTAGAACATTCTGTAGCGCTCCCAAAGAAAGCCCATGCCCATTAGCAGCCACTCCCCACTCCTCGTCACCCCTCCCCCGAGCCCTGGGCAGCCATGAATCTACTCTCTGCCTCTACATTTGCCTATATGGAAATGGCATATAGGTGGAATCGTACAATATGTGGTCTTTTGTGACTGGCTTATTTCACTCAGCAGAATGTTTTCAAGGTTCATCCATGTTGTAGCATCTATCAGTGCTTCATCCCTTTATATTGCCGAATACTGTTTCATTCTATAGACGGAGCACGTTTTATTTTTCCATTCACCAGCTAGGTTGTTTTTACTTTTAGGCTATCGTGACTAATGCCGCTATGACCATTTGTGTATAAGTCTTTGTGTGGACATATGTTTTCATTTCTCTTGTATATATACCTAGGAGTGGAATTGTTCAGTCATGTCACAACTCTATGTTTAATCTTTTGAAGAACTGTCGAACTATTTTTTCCACAGTGGCTGCACCATTGTTCGTTCCCAACAGCAGTGTGTGGGGGTTTGAATTTCTCCCTCCTTGCCAACACTTGTTATTATCTGTATTCTTGATTGTTGCCGTCCTAATGTATCTTATTGTGGTTTTCATTTGCAATACCCTGATTGATAATGATATTGAGATCATTTTATGTATTTTTGTGGCCATTTGTATATCTTCTTTGGAGATGTGTCTGTTCAGATCCTTTGTCCATTTTAATTGGGTTATTTGTGTTTTTAATTATAGAATTCTATCTTGATTGACATTTACTGTGTGAAAAGCTAATATTTCAACTGAAATGCAGTTGCCCAATATTTTCTACTATACCTTGCCTTAGGTTGGTGGTTCCCATCATGACTGATCACCAGATATAAAAAGGAAGTCTTAAAAACATAACTTCTTGGGCCCTCCACTTGGAAAGTCCAATTCAGTATGGATGGGGAAAGTTCAGGAAATTGTATTTAAATCAAAGTACCAAGGTGATACTAGCAATCAGCTAAATTTGGAATCACTGCCTTGGCCCATATATTTCTAGGCAAAGTAATGTTGAGAATAATGGACCTTACTTGGATATTACACGTCAATATCGGGGGAAATAAAGGCTTCCAACTCTTGTACCTTGGTATATTATTTTCACCACGTATGTAGGCTTAATAAATGCTGTGTTTGGATGCAGCAACGGGCAGAGGATGCGCAGGTTCAGCTGTAACGCTTTATGAGCTGCTCTTGAAAAGTGTGGACTCTACTTCCTGTAGATCGTAACTCACAGGCCCCAGAGGAATAAACTAACAAGAACTCAAAGGAGAAAAAACAAATATTTTCTATCCCCCACTGTGCTTACCAGCAGTTGTCCAAATAGACCCCTGCCTGGGGAGGGGAATGGGGGAAGAGGGCACTGAGCAGATTGTGGGGAACAGTGGAATGTTCTGGAGCATATAAAATTAGGGTGTAGGTACCAATTAGACATCGCCAGCTTCCACATTCCAGATTCGGATTCTGGGAGGAAAGCTCTATTAGCATCCCCATGATCAAAAGGCCAAGAAGAACTCCAGTTTTTGAGATGGGCATCATTACTAGCAGCAATAAATGCTTTTTTAATCTTCACTTCATAAAAATCCTTTACAAAGAGACTTGTAGCAGTGTTAATTATGTAACCAGTCCTTTTAAAAGCAGGGTGTAAATTTGTGTGTAACCTGTGGTCATACCTGCTTAAATAAGGATAGAAAAAAGCCTAGAAGGAAGTAAACCAAGGCAGAACATTCCATACATTACAATTTTTCTGATATCAGCATTAATTGCTTTTTTAAAAAAATTAGTAAATTTCTTTATTGAGGTAGGTAATACATTTAGATTTAAGTGCATGAAATCAAGAGCCAGGCTGCCTGGATTTAAATCCCACCTCTGCTACTTACTAGCTGTGTGATCTTGGGACAACTAATATCCAACTCCATGTCTCAGTTTCATCTTCTCTAAGATAAGCATAATAGTAAGACATTCCTGATAGACCTGATGTGAGCATTAAATGAGCAGATCTATTTAAAATGCTTGCTATTTGTACCTGGCATTTAGTAAACACTCTACAAATGTTTGACATCATCATCATCATCATGATGGTTTTAACTTAATTGATTTTTTGGCTGGTTCTTTCATTTATTCATTCAAATATTCACTGAGCATTTTCCATTAATAGTGCAGAGATAAGAAGGTGGAGGTCCTTGTTCTCCAGCTCATGGGAGTTCTTGAGAAGCCATTCTCTTATTCTCTCTGTCACTTTGGGTGGGGTGTTTATAGCCCCGGGCTGTGCCACATCTAGAGGATCCACAGGGCTGGTGTTGTGCCCATTTTCTGCACACTACTTCCTGCTATTTCTATTCCTCACTGTTCCCTTACAATAGTACCTTCCACTCGTCGTGGAACATGTACATGCCACTTGGCACTTGTAACATGCCAAGCATCATGACCACTGCTTTCCGGACATCATGGTATTTGAGACTTATGTTTGCCCTTCAGGGTGAGTATTCTGATTTCCATTCTACAGATGAGGAAAATAAAGTCTCTGTAGGGCAAAGTAATTCGGCCAAGGTCTTAGAACTCCTACCTGTGAACCCAAAGCAGGAACTATTAGGGGCTACAGGATTTTCCATCTTAAGTTCAGTTTATGCCTATTGGAATAAGCACTTTCATTAGCCTCTCCAGCAGTGGCTCCTGGTAGATTTGCTGTTGGGTTTCACATGGAACCAGGCTTTGGAGGAAGGTGTGAAGGTTGGGGAGATGTCTGAGTTGGAGGAAAGCATTTATTCAAATGACTCACAGTTGCAGTCACAGAAATGTAGTCAAAATTCCTCACTAATGGAATCAAATACTTATAAATCAGAGTCTCATGTCTTTCAAACCCTTCCCATCTTCCCAAACTCCAAAGTAATAAGTGATTCAGATGAAACTCAGTACTCTTCAAGGCATGAGGCAGAACATTCTTTCTGTGGAAGTATGTAATGGGGCTTTTTGAAGAAAAATGGACGTTCAAACCCATCTCAAATTTGATTTGTCCACACTGGGAGATAAATATCATTCCTTTTGTTGAAGATTAAGGCCAGTCAAGCTAGTACTTCTAGCCAATCCACCCTGTCTGTACTTTGAAAGATTTCTGTGTGCCTTTCTAGCTTCTGGAACACAAAGGATTAATGTCACAGCCTAAATGAATTTTTATAGGAAACTGATCTTTCTCTTCTGGTCTGTTACAGTTTGAAGAAGGTGATGAGGAAGATCTTCTATTTGCTGCTTTATCTCCGTGTATTCAGTGCAAATGTTTAACACCTGTAGAGATGTTTAACACCTGTAGAGATGTTTAACACCTGACACAATGTTGGTGCTATATCTTGGCTACCATCATTGCCATGGAAATTGTTTGGCAACTATAAGGAAACAACAAAAAAGGACTTTGATTCACATAACTGATTTCACATTCTTATGTTTTGAGCCTTTTCATACATTAATTACTGAGCTCATTTGGCATTGTATTTCTGCAGTCATATAAGTTCTGGCAAGCAAAACCTCTAAAGTGAGGTTTTCAAGTCCAGGCACACAATTCTCTGTACTTCTCAGCCTGGTGTGAACCTCCGGGAAAATTGTGCCGTAGTAGGAATTATCTTTTATTGACACTCTCTCTCCTGTAATTAACTCATTTGTACCAAGGTTCATTTTTTTTGTCTCTCAATCTTGTGGATTTGGAAAACAATCAGGCATTAGCTGGTAACAACTTAATTAAGGTTTAGCTTTACGGTAGGGCTTGTTTAGAGTAGATGTTTATAGTGGGCTTTCAGGTGGTACAACAAGTCAGGAAGAAGATATTGTCGTTTTTTATTTGCAAAAAAAAATAAGATTCAAGATTGGGCTCAGTCATCTATGGTGGTTGAAAGTCATTTTAGTGAATCAAATTTGCAATGTAAATATGATGCTTATAAAATAAGTAGTGATCATTGTTTGAGGTTATGGTAAGTTAAAGATCCAAGGTTTCTGGAGTCCAAGTGGGTGGAGTGAGGTGGGAAGGGAGAGTGCCTGCTGGGTCTTGAGTATTTACTAAACCAACCCCAGGTTTCCAGATGGAATGTCGGGAAAATGAAGACATTCTTCTTACCTTGTTCCAGTAATATAACTGAAGACCAAAGTCTTTCTAGCTCTAGAAGCAGGAAAGCAGGTAGAATAGAGAGAATTGGAAAGAACTGAAGCCTAACCTGGCAATTCTCCTATTTTATCACCTTTAATAGAGACACTTTTGTTTATTCTTTCAACTGTCTTTTGAAAAATAACAGATTCGTAGAGTGATACTATGTTACTGACCCGAGGTTCCACAGCTAGCAGTTGGCACGGCTGGGTTCAAATCCAGGCATTTTCGTAACTGAAATAAGGTATTGAGTTTAGAGAAAGTTATCTTAATTAGAATATATGCCTAGGTAACATATTCATTATTGTAAATAAATTTAATAAAACCTACTTTCTGATGTTCCAGATAATGTCTGGAGACATGTAATTTCACATAGGAAAAGTTAGGGGTTGATAGAAACTCCCAGAGCCTCTACCTCAATTACTTCAATTCACAGATTTAAAAGCAAGTGGGCAGGCAGAGAAGAGAAGTGATCCACAACCCCTCCCCCCACTGTGAAAAGATGCAGAGGTGGCGGTTTCCCATCTCTCAATGCTGTGGACCTTTCTCTCTTCACAATGCAACCCACAGAGGCCAACACATGAAATAATTTTAGCATAAGTCTGAAGCCCAAAATATTTTGGAATATGTACACTACAAATATCCTTGGATATAAAATTGATGTCACTTATTTGGGAGAATATTGAGGAGTTGAGAAATGCCTCTTCGTGGGATGTGAGGAAGAAACATGAGTTATATTTTGTCTGAAACAGTTGAGCTGCTTCATATCCAAACCTATCATTCATTCATTGTCCATCCATGCATCCACTTATTCATCCATCCATCCATCCACCCACATATTCTTCCATCAATCCATCCATCATCTATCCATCTATCTGTCCATTCATCCATTTATCCATTATCCATCCATCTCCTGAATTCTTTCCTGTCCCTGTCCCTTAACATCCAACCAATTACCAAGTTCTATATTTTAGTTTTCACCTCTTTAATATCTTTTGCATCTACTGCCTCACCTCCATCACCACTGCCTCCACTGACAGCCCCCAGCCTGACCCCAGGTCAGGGCAGCCTCTCCCTTCCCCTTGTCACCCACCATTTCCCTCCTCCAGTCTGGCTGTCCTGCAATTGTGATCCTTTGAGTGGAATCCTTCTAGACCTCACCATAGTTTCAAGATAATGCTAATTTCCTCTTTTTAGTGCAGCAGGCTCTACACAATATCTCCCACCTGACTTTTTTATTTCCTATCACTGTCCCTGCCTCCCACCCCCACCTCCTCCTATCAATTCAGGACACACCTGGTACACATGTGCTATCAATAAACATTTGCTGAATGGGTGAATGGACAGCCACACCAATCCTTGCCCTTCCCTGAATGTGTCATTTTCTTAAAGCTTTAATAAAAATAATCGAAGTAATAGCAAAGGCACCTCACTAATATTGAGTGTTTATATTAGGCCAGGAACTATGTGGACCATCTCATTTAATCTTCCCAATACCCATAAATTAGGTTCTACTATTTCCCTGTCTTTACAGATGAGGGAACTGAGTTAACTAGAGAACTATCCAGCTGGGAAATGTGCAGCTGGATTTGTCTCTCAGCCTGTCTGGCTTCAGAGCCACCATTGTTGCTAATCATCATGCTCACTAGTTCTGTCCCTTACAATATACTTTTCCCAGTGCCTGAAATTCCAACCCCCCTTTTATTAATCTGGTCCGATTGACTCTTATCTTTTAAATCCCAGGTCAGATATTACCTCCCATGACTCCTCTGTGTCTTTTGTCTGTTTCAGTCTGTACGAGGTTCCCCTCTTCCCAAACACCAACTATCGTAGTCAGTAACCCCCTGTGTATTGGCCAGTATGGTCCAGTTTCCTCATTTTACAGATGAGGAAATGGAGGCTCAGAGCAGGGAAGGGATTAGCCCATGAACACATACCAGGTAAGAAACAGACTAAAACTAAAATCCAAGTCTCCTAAAGCCCAGTCCATTTCACCACTACACAGGCCTTCTCCACGTTCTTACTGATTTTCATAACAGTTGGTAAAATTCTTCCCTCATGTAGTAGCTGCGTAACTTTGGGCAGGATGCATAACCTCTCTTAGCCTCACTTTCCTCACTGAGGAACCTAATAATACCGTTTATACGAAGGTTTGTTGTGAGAGTTGAGAGGAGCTGTGTAAGGTGTTGGCACATAGAGGCGTCTGCTACATTGTACGAGTCCAGGGGCACCATTCCCATTATATTCCTCTATGATTGTTCTGTTCAATAAACAGTACTGTTGTCATTGCTTTTATTTTCTAAGAGATGCTTCAGACCCCCCTTTACCTCCTTGCCCACGTTTTCTCCCCCTGCAGCTTCGTGTTCCCCAGGTGAAGGCTGGAAGCCTCGTGGGCTCGGAGAGCTATTTGACTCTGCTCTCGCGAGTTCGGACCAGCAGCCTGGGAGAACACCAATCAAACCAGTGTTTTACCTTTGGGTTACTCAGCCAAGCTGATCTGGACTCTCTAGGCTGTGTGTACTCCCTGTGTATCTACTGACTGAAAATGTAAGTGGAAATTCAGCAACCCTGAACTAATGAAAAAAATACAGTGTCGGATGACTTTCAAATTTAAAGGGCAAAATGCTACTTCGAAGAAAGGTCTCTATGAGGCTGTTCTTTCATTCAGAACAGCATGTTGATCCAGTCATCTGGAAAGCCAGTAGAGAAGTACTGGGTGTGAGGATGAAAGTCCTTAAATTTGGGGGAGTATTAAGCAATATTTGTGCTTTAGGATTAGGCAATATTGTGAACCTATATCCAAATGAGTTTAGGAATCAGAGTGGAGGGCTGTGGGGATCACCTGTTACAACTGGAAAGGCTGGATATGGGTGCAGTCTGGATTTCCTACTTCCTGCTTGGGTCGTGTTGCAAAAATTGCCTCTTCTAAGGCTCAGGATCCTCATGTATACAATAGGGATATTAACAATACTTATGTTAGAGGATTGTTCATTCGTTAATAGGTAAATATTTATCAAGCACCTATGATATGCCTATCCTAGGTATTTGGGTGACACCATTGTGAAGAATCAGATGAAGTAATGTAAGGCAAATACTTCACTCAGTGCCTGCTATGCAGTAAAGTGTGCAATAAATGACAGCTATTTGTACCACGTTTTCTTATTCTCAAACAGAACCATCGTGCGCACTCTGTTTGTTTTGAAGCCTTTCCCTTTCCCATGGATGATATGCAGAATCTTTGTAATTTCCGTATTTGTCTGATCCATGGAACTGGAACATGGGGGAAGGGAGGGAATCCAAGCACCAAAATGTTGAGCTAAGGGTCACAAGATATCAAAAACTTTCAAGGGGATGATAGAGAGATGTCTCCTGGGACACACTTATCTGAATTAGGGATGAAGGTCTCAGTGGCAGGTTCATTTCTTTCATCTCTTAATATAGTGTTTTCTAAGTCAAAGGGAAGTTTTTGGAGGGTTAAAAAACATTTTTAAAAATTGTGAAATAATCTTATACTCAGAGAAGAGTTGTAAAGATAGTACAGAGAGCTCTCCTTATACCTTTGCCCAGTTTCCACTAATGTGAATCTCTTAACCATGGTACATTTATCAGAACTGAAAAATTAACACTGGTGCAATACTGATAACTCAACTTCAGATCATTGGAGGATTCTAAGCAGGGAGATGACTTCCTTTATGTTTTAAGGAGATAGCTTGGGCTCCTGTGGGGGGAAGAATCAGAGTGGGCTGACACTGGCCGTGGGGGACCAGCTTGTGAGCGATGGTGGGGTGCGGGGCTGGCAATTAGGATGAGGAAATTAATGGGTTTGGGACCCAGGGTTGGGTGGGAAGCAAGGAGCGGGCGGGGGAGAGGGACAAGGTGCTTACTAAACACCTGGCCTGAGCAGTGGGATGAAGGCCAGTGACACTGACTGAGATTAGGCAGACTACTCAGGAGACCCCCGGGCAGGAGAGCTGGAGGGGGAAAAGCAAAGATTCAGTTTTGAATGTGCGGGTAAGTGTGAGATGGCTTGAATTTTGTAAGCGGTAACATTCTATCTAAATATAATTTATCATTATTACCACTAGAAGAGAGCCTCAATTAGGGGCATATTTGAATTTAATACTCCTTTCCAACTCTTACTTTTACCCTTTTAACTAGAAGGAAGCAATAGTATTAAATGTTATTGAAAAGTCAGATCCTAGATTGGATTCCTGTTAATTGGATTCTATTAGTTGAATTCAATTAATAGGATGGTTCTTGGCTATGGAAGAGATGGTTTAGTATGGCAAATATTTGAAGACACGGACTTTCTGGATTGCACCCTGAAAAGGGAAATCAAACAATGACACACAGATCACAGTCCAAGAGGCAGCACCCAGCCAGACTCTGCTGGGGGCTCTGTTTCTTACTGGCTGGAGATCTTTGGGCTCAGTTTCCTTATCTGTAAAGTGGAGACAACAAGGCATCATTTAGGGTTGTTGTGCCGATTATATGATGTGATACTTATGAAGTGCCTGGTGCTTGGCATATAAATGTTGGTTCTTTTCTCCTCCTCTAGAAGATTTCCTTGGTTAACAACAGCAATCCCTCGCATTTTTAAAACACTTTATAATTTTTAAAGTGCTTACATGCATGGTCTAATTTTCTCAGAAATCAGAATAAAATGGAAGTATTTTTATTCCCTTCAAAGTGAGGAAACTTCGGAACATAGTTAATTAAATGATCTGAATTGGCTTAATTTAGTACAGAATTAAGGGCTCTCAGCATGGGCTGATATCCTTGACTGTCACATTAACCTGCTCAGCCTCAGACTCTAATGATCCTAACACTTCACTACCCAGGCATCTTAATGTCCTCACTGACCTTTTGCAGTGAACTCTCCCTGTTTATTTCACCATCAATTAGTGACTTCTTATCCACTTTGGGCAGAACTTAGTGCTGGGAGTGTCACATGCTCTGCACTCAGCCCTTATTCCCGGAAAGCTGCTCTGGGGCTGCCGTCACTGCCCCAGGGCCCTGGTGCCCCTTTCACCTTCTGCCGGGTCTTCTCTGCCCCTCCACCTTTTTCTGCCCTTCCTCCTGGCCCATCGCAGGCCAAAGCTGTGCGGTCGATCTTGCCACACACGCACACCTTGTCTTACTGCCAGCCGTAGTCGGCGCTTGCTAAACTCTTCTTGTCTCTGGAGCGCACATTTCTATTCATTCCTCTGACTCTCAAGCAGGTGACCTTCCTCTTAATCTGACTGAGGCATTGGAGGCCATTTTTTCAGAGTTCCCCATCCATCTGCTTCCCCATCATTCATTCATTACCTTCTTCATCCTTTTGCTCATTCCTTCAGTCACTCAGTTATTTACTAACCTGCCTCCCAACCTCCTTTCTGCCTCTCCCCCTCATTTTCTTCCTCCCGCAGAGGTAAACTGAGTCTTTAGAGCTACAGTTATTGAGAGTGGCAGGCAGGTGGGTTGTGACTGGTATTTTCCATGTTGGGTGCATAGCAGTGAATCCCCAAGGGTTGAGGTTCATTCCGCTTATGACTATACCCACCTGCCCCCACTTAGTACAATCATTATCTAGAGCTGACTGGGCTCCAACAATGGGGCCTTGTAAATCATCTTGTGCATCCCAGCCCACCCTTGAGGTCAGGAAACTGAGGCCCCAAAGGGTGAGCTGGTTCCTTGATGTCAGCAGTGTGGCACAGTGAAAGGTACCTGGGCTATAGAGTCACGCAGAGAGGTACTACACCCTCGCTCTGGCAACTCCTACCTGTGTGTCCTTGGTAGAGGGACATCCTCTCTCTGAAACTCTTTTCTCATTACAAAATAAGATCATAGTACCTGCCTTGCAGAGTTCTTGTAAAGATTCTAAAGAATGCAGGTAAAGAGGCCAGCTCATTGTCTTACAAATAGCAGTTGCACAATAAATGGTGGCTATCATTAGCTGAGACCCAAACCCAGAAAGCCAACTTCTTGGTCCAGCTCTTTCCCATTACCCTGAGCTGATGCATGCTCACTCTATGAGGTTTAGCTTGAAGGTCCTCTTTTCTGTGAAGCCTTCCAGTATCTCCCTTTCTGAGTTAATCTCACCTTTCTTTGTGGCTCATGGGGTTTTCCTTTTGCCTCCTTTTTGGCAGTCATTTCCTCCTGCCTTGTACCATAGGTACCTGTGTGCCTTCTGTCTCCTTCCTAGATTGCACTGCTTGAGGGCACAGCAGTGCCTACAGATTTTTGTGTCTCTTTAGTGCAGTAATCCTCAAATTCTAAAGAGGATTAAAAATCCTCTTTAGAGTTTGAGGGAAGTTTTGTTAAAAATGCAAATTACTTAGTCCTACCTCTAAAGTTTCTGGTTCAATAGGACTGCATGAATGTGGATTCATGAATCTACATGAATGTGAATTTTTAACAAATAAAGGCTGGGTGATTCTAATGTAGGGGGATTACAACACTCTGGGAATTACAGTTTATCCATCTATGTTATCATATATTAGGTGCTCCAGAAATCTTCATTGAGTTATAATAAGGTGTACTATATCATTTACCTATTGCTACATAATAAACCACCCCCGAAACTCAGTTGGAGGGTTTTAAGCATGGGAATGGCATAATTGAAAGATCCCTCTGGCCTATATGTAAAGAGCAGGTAATGGGGACAAGAGGAGAGGGAGAGGAATCAGTTGGAGGCTTCTGCAGTCATCCAGGTAAGAGGTGATGTGAGAGAGGATGGAGCCTTCACAGAGGTAGTGGCAGTGGAGATGGCTTAAAACAACGACGATTCATTATTTCTCACGGTTCTGTGGGTCGGCAGTCTGCTGGGCTCACCAGGGCCCCTCGTCCAGCTACACTCAGCTGGAGGGTTAGCTGGGGCTGGGCCAGCTGAGCTGCTCTCTCCATGGGGTCCTCCATCCTCAGGGAGGCTAACCCGAGCTTCCTCACGCGGTGGCAGCAGCAGCCCAAGAGCCTCTTTCCCCAGGGAGGAAAAGAGGGAGTCTCCTCGAGTCTGTGCCTGCGTGACATTTGCTGACATCTCACTGGCCAAGGCAAGTCACGTGGTCAGAGGCAGTCTGGGAGGGGACCATGAAAAAGTGTGGCTGCTGGGAGACATGATTCATTGGCAGGGTTGCCAGATAAAACACAGGATAGCTGGTTAAATTTGAATTTCAGATACATGAAGAATATATATTTTTAGTATAAGTATGCTCTGTGCAATATTTAGGATACACTTACACTAAAAATTATTCTTTGTTAATTTTGTAGTGTGTGTGTGCCCCATGCAACATTTGGGGTATACTTATGCAAAAAAAATTCTTCTTTTTTTATCTGAAATACAAATTTAACTAGCCATCTTGTATTTTCATTTGGTAAATCTGGCATCCCTATATTGGGGACCATTGATATAACAATCTCTCACTTGCACTATTGTCTTGTTTAACCTTTACCATGAAATTGCTGTTTTGGGCATTTCTACCTCAGTCTATTCCAAAAAACATGGATATTTGTTTCTTTGCTGCCCCCTGGGTACTAAGAAATACCATGTTTTGAGTTCTTCTACTTGGTGTTTTCTTGTCTTTCCGAGGTGCAATTTCCACTTAGCTCTCTGTTCTTCCCACGCATGGTATTTTACTTCTTGAGCTGTCTACCCTGGATCAGGTTTGCTTCTGTCTTCATCATCTTCTCTGGTTTTCCTGAAGCAATTCTCTTCCGCTGGGGCCATACTTCCTTCTATATACCATCTCTTCATCTTTTTTGTATCATGGATTCCTCTGAAAATCTGGTGAAGCCTATGGACCCCTTCTCAGAATAATCCTTTTAAAGGAATAAAATAAAACACAAGGGAGTAGCAGAGCATTATATTGAAATTCAGTTATCAAAATATTTATAAAGTAAAACCAAACTTATGATATAGTAATGTATGTGCTTCTTTATTAATGCATTAAATAATGGGATCTAGATGAAGGTCTCCTTTGAAGAAATAGATGAATATAAACAATAGTTCCAGATATCTACAACTGTGATATGATGTAAAGATATTTGTGATCTCTCTTGGTGACAGAGTCAAAGGCACTGAAGGGAATGCCAAGTATCAGAGATAAGTCAGAATAAAGATGAATTTTTTTTTTCTGTCTAAATTCGTAGACCCCTGGGTTCTATCCACAGCTCCCCAAATGGTCTGGGTTAGGAACCCCTGTATCTAGAACAATCTGCATCAAACCTTTCTTTTCTCTGGTGCTCCTCTGCCTTCTATAGCAGGAGCACCTCATTTCACTTTAAATTACAACTGATTCGCTACAGTTGAAAGCATTGCAAAGCAATTATGTTTCACATTAAGACTTTAAAAAAAAATTAGTGGAAACTTTGGAGACATCATCCAAAGGATGGAATTGGGTCCCCCATGGTATTTCCTATTCAGTCGGTCTCTACCTGTTCTTGGGACAGAGGCTTTCCAGATTAAGCTCTCAAAAGTAATGCAAGCCACAATCTGTGATTTTAGCTTGTAATTACTGTTTGAACCAAATTGTTCTTCGGCCTGATATGGTTATTGATTATCATACAGTTATTTACTCAACATCATTTCCTCTGCAAGTTCTTCCCTTTCTCTGTGGAGATGACAACACTGATCAAATGTCCCCCCAGAAGGGGTGATGGATTTGGGCTTTTCTGTGTTCATCTATTCAGGCGCTGGGCTTCTCTTAGCTTCAGGATACCACGCTCTCCTGGTTTTGCTCCTACGTCATTAGCTTCCTCATGGTCTTCTGCTGACTTGTTCTGCTCTGCCTGGTTTCGGAATGACGGACTGCCCCTGGGCTCAGTTCAGGCCTCCTTTCTCGTTTGCACTCTTCCCGAGTGATCCAGTCCAAGCCTTTGTAAACCATGTATTTGGTGATAATGCAGAAATTGTCTCTGGTCCTGACCTTCCTCTATTCTGGATTCTCATCCATCTGCCTATTTCATGTGTCCAATTCAGCATTTTATGGACATCTCAGTGTAACATGAGATAAGTTATCACTTTTATTCTCCAACTTTGTTGTTCTTCTAGATATCCTGATCTCGACCAATGGCAACATAATCCACACAGTAGCTCAAGTCAAAACAACTAGAAGTCCTTCTCAGTTTCAGGGAACTTAACCCCCTGCAACTGCAAGTCCTGTTGGCCAACCCTGCCTCCCCGATCTGCTTACCATCTCCATTGCTGCTACCTCTGTGAGGCTCCATCATCTCTCCTGTCACCTCTCACCGGGATGGCTGCAATAGCCTCCTAATCAATTCCTCTCCCCCTCCTCTTGCCCCTATTACCTACTCTTTATATGTCAGCCAGAGGGATCTTTCAGTTAGATCATGCCATTCCTGTGCTTAAAACCCTCCAGTCACTTCCCATTGCTCTCAGAATAAAATTCCCATCCTTGGATGGTCCATGCAGTTCTACATTGTCAATCCCTGCAGACCTCTCGTGCTCAGCACTTACCACCTCCCCTTCACTCATTGAATTCCAGCCACAGTGGCTGCCCTTCTGTCTTTGAATGCCCCAAACTTTCGTCCACTCAGGGCCCTGGCACTGCTGGCCTATCTTCTTGGGACCTCGCCATTTTTCTTTGCCAGTGTATCTCACCATTCAGGACTCATATGCCACTTCCTCGGTGACATCTTGACCTCTGAGCAGCCTTCGCAGTCACTCAACATTCCATTGTCTGGTTTGGTTTTTTCACGGCACTTAGTGCTAACTCTAGCTAAGGGAAGCAGTGGTGAATAAAGTTGTTGTTTATTTTTATACTCACTAGTCTACTGCTTGTCTCCTCTCTAGAACACAAGCTTAGCAACAGCAGAGCTTTTGTGAAACATATTTACCCTTGAACCTCCAGCACCTAGAATGATGCTTGACACATAGTAATTGCTCAATAAATATTTGTTGACCCGTTTGGTGAAATGATTGGGCTACTATGCTTATACTCTGTTCTCTGGGTACCCCTGGTGACTGAACATCAGGATCATTGTGTAGGTTAGGGGTCCCATCCCTGGCCAAGACACACAGCAGTGTTATTGGGACCATTTTGTGAATTGGATACAATGCCTTGTCCTGAAATTTTGCACTTATTTGTACTGTGGTCTACATACTGAGGTAGCTAGTAAAAGACTTCATATATTCAGAGGTCATTTATTCTTTAATTCACTGATTTATTTACTTTCCTTTAAAATGTAATCTTTGAAATATAAAAATTTAACCTTTACTCTGTGCCTTTTCTGGGGCAGATACTGGCAACTAATAAGGCAGTACCTACTCTCATAAACTCCTTCTCTGGAAAGAGGACAAGGAAAGACCAGTTGTTGGGTGCGGAACACACTTGGAAGAGGGCTTTTGGGAAGCAGTGGTGGATAAAGTTGGGTGAAGTTCCAAGGCAGGAGCAGGAGAAAGTCAGACACAGGGTTGAGGTGGAACTATTCCGGGTGAAACAATTGAAGACAGGGAGGATAGGCTGTCTCTAGGAAACTGGATGACATTCAGCAGGGCTGGAGTTTAGCCTGGAAGAGGGAGTGGTAGTGAGAGACAGGCTGGAGAGGCCAGCAGAGGACAGAGCATGAAAGGCCTCATGTACAAAGTCAAGGAGGACAAAGGTGAGCCATGAAAAGTTTATAAATAGGGGGAAAAAATCATGTCTGCATTTCAGAAAGGTCACTTGTAGTTGTTGGATGATGGCTTGGGTTGGGGTCATGAGTGGAAATAGGTTATATCTTCAGGACTAAAATTTGGGACAGGAAGTGGGAAAGGGGAATCTCTATGTCAGTTCTTGGAGTAAGAAGCAATTTGGAACCTGCAGTAAGGACACTAAAACACTGGATGCCAAAAATTCTGCTAAGTGCAATATGTGTGGTTTCCAAATACATATGTCTGTGACTCATTTTTTATGTCTGGGGCACTACCCGGTCAAGTTCTTTCTCATATTCTATGATTAGACAAAGAGATGGAACTGCTAAATTTTTAGATTTTTCTCTCCCATCTCTGGTTACCTCTCTCAGTTGATCCTTTAGTTCCCCTGGATGAAGCTCTGTGGTCCTCAAACGTTTTTACCAGCCATCTGGCCAGACCCTGAGTAACCACTGAATAATGAGGAATTTACTGAGATTAAGCTGCCTTTATATGACAATTGGCTCATGTCCTGTAATTGTCCCCCAGATTGAGACCAGGTCTGAGGCTGGATGGGGGCAGGTATGGGGGGGTGGGAGGGGTGAAATGGACAAGAGTAAGGGGGGAGCCCAGGCCTGGGGGCACATCTGCTGCTTGGCGGGGGTGAGGAGCAGAACAGCCCAGCAGGCAGCCAGGGCACCTACCTTGCTGTAATTGCCAAGTGTCAAGTAAGTAAACCCCTTCCACCAGCTGAGAAGTATACATTCGACAAGAGACTCAGGAGGGGGAGAATAAACAGCACCTGTGCACGGGAGACAAGGCATGCTCATAGATTCTATTGTTGAAAGGGGCTTTTAAGATTCACCTATCTAGACAAACCCTCCTTATCTTGCTGCACTGGGAGAAAACCAAGGTTTGGGAGGTAGGAGAATGGTCAAATTCACAGAGCTATTGAGTAAGAAGCTTAGACTCTGGTCTTCTCAGTGTAATTTAAGGGTGTTTCTATACCTCTCTTGAAGCAAGAAGCACTGAGACAGTGAGCGTGGGGTAGGATGTTAACTATATTCCAGCATGGTATGGACGTTAGGCTTTGGCATGAGTCCTGGGCATGCAGTGATGAATTCCAAGACCATGCTCAGATCTTTGTTCAAATGCAAATCAACCCAGACCTCCTACCTGAGTCACAGTGACATCTATCTTGTTGCTTCCTTATCACCTCTGCTTGGTTTTTTCACAGTCACCCTGAGCTATATGTGGTGGTCTGGCATTCAGCATCCATTCCAAACTCCTCCTAGAGTACCTTCCTGGACTAACAAGGCTGGAAAGCTAGCAATTATATTTCCCAGACGTCCTTGCAGCTGGAGTTGCAATGAATTCAGGTTCTACCAATTATATGCACTTCATGATGTTTGGAAGGTAGAGGCCGTCTTCCTGCTTCAGTAGCTGAGATGTTGGCTTTTCTTCATAAGGGTTCCAGGCTCCAGTCACTGCCTTCCAGAATGTGGAAAGGCCGTTGCAGCTGAGGTGACTGCAAGAATGGCTTCTTGATCCTTTGGTTGCAGTGATGGTGGTGTATTAGTGAAATCAGTGGTCCTGGTGTGGCCTCTGGATTTGCCAGTTTCTTGATTGTGGCAGTGGCAGGTGTTCCCCTGGCAGGCACATTCTCAGACTTATTCCTAGAGGCTGAGCACAGAGTATGTTCCTCCAGTCCTTCCAATGACTCTGTAAGTACCTGGGGGTAGACTGTTCGCAAAAATGGCCACAATCCTAATCCCTTGCTCCTCTTTATATCCATGCCTTTTTGCAATGAGGCTTTGCAGCTCATTCCATTAAGAGGTGGAGTCTATTTTCCCACTCCTAGAATTTGGGCCGGCTTTGTAACTTGCTTTAACCAACAGAATGAGATAAAGTGGCATTACGTTCATTCTGAGCCTATACCTTAAGAGGCCTTGCATGCCTTTTCTCTTTTGCAGCTCTCCCGGAAGTCATGTGGATAGCCCAAGCTAGACTGCTACATGATGAGAAATATGTGGCCAGTGGTCCTTGTCACCCTCAACCAACAGGCAGTCAGTGCTCAGAAGCAGTGCCGCTTAGCTAATTCACAACTGAGCATAGACAAGAGTGAGTCCAGCCAAGACCAGAAGAACCGCCTATCTAAGCACAGCTCAGATCAACAGCCCGCAGAACTGTGAGCTAAGTAAATGGCTCTTATTATAAGCCACAAAGTTTTGGAATGGTTTGTTATGCGGTAAGAGATAAATGAGAGCACACCTAATTCTGGGAATTAAATCCATTACTGCTTAAAATAGCTAGAGTGGTTTGTGTTGCCTGCAATTGAGCCTGAACTGAGACACACTTAAACTCAATGTTTCCCAAACCAAGCTCATCCAGATTCCCCGGCTGAACTCTGGTTCTCTTCTGGTGTGTTTCTATCTAGTCTTTTGCAACTCTTTCTTCTCCTCGACCATTGTATAGGATCCATCACCAAGACCGTCATTTTATTTCCCAAATATATATTGTTTCTGTCCACAGCCTCATGCACATCACTTTCATCTCTTGCTTGGATACTGATAGCCTCCACTTTGGTTTTCCTGCCTTCCTTCTTGTCCTCTTCCTGTCTCTTCTCTGTAAAGCAGCTGGGTGGATATTTTAAAAATGCAAATCTGATTGTGGTGCACAAACCCCTCCATGATGTGCTTCACTAGCATCACAATGCAGCACACTTACTCTGTCTTTCTAAGGTAGACCCTCTCCCTTTCCTTCAGTTTCTAGAACCTTCTTTTTACCTTTCTATTTCAAGGCCTTTACATAAACCATTCCTTATGCCTGCAATACTCTGTCTCCCTCCTTCCCTGGTTACTTCCTACCCAACCTTCAGAGCCCAGCATGAAAGCATCTTGGTCCACAAGGCCTAGATTTCACCCCCTAACACACATATAAACTGAGACAAGGTCAAATCCTCCCATTGTATGTTCCAACAAAACTTGGCACAATTGTAAGTAAATAATGGCTTTTGTCATTATTTCTATATGCTTTTTTCCTCTGCCAGGTCCCTTGAGGGCAGTGACCTTTGTTACTGTTTATTCTTGTTAGCAAGGTTCAATTTGTATAGGAGACGCTCAAGAAATCTGTTAAATGAAAGAATGAAGTGCAAGTTTGTTCCTCAGGTTGGCTGCTATTTAGTAGACACTTTGATGCATGCAACTGTCACCTGGGCGCTTTTTAACATGCAGATTTTTGTGCATCGTCTCTATATATTTTGATTCGGTAGGCCTGAGCTCATATCTGGGCATCTGCACTTTTAGCAGGATTCCTGGGAAAATCTTTAGGCACCACACTTGGGTAAAATGTCTAGATGGAGGGTTTGAAGATATGGAAACAGTGTAGGATTTCCTTGTGTTTTAGTATTTATGACGTACCTGCTAGGCCTCTGGGTGTGTGGAAGATGTGTAAGTCATGGACCCAGACTTCAGGTGTCTTATTTTTACTGGGAAGTCAAGCTTTTCTGCATGAAGTATTTAGGTGATGGCATATGACAGACTTCCAAAGCTTTCCTTATGGGGGTGGGAGAAAGCAAAGCTCTTAAAAGTTTAATTTCTCACTTGAGGCTTGGGAAGAAATTTGGTCTACCAGGAAGAACACTAGCTTTGGAGTCTCCGTGGTTTTGCATTTCATCTTTTCTTGAACTAACTGGGCAAGTTATTTTAAGTATTTTGAGCGTCAGTATCTCCATTCATAAAATGGGCATGATGAGAAGAAAATAATTCCTATCTTACAATGTAGTATGAGTATTAAAAACATTATAGGCAATGTGCTTAGCTCAAGGGGTGGCTTACGGTGAGTGCCCAGATGGTGAATTGTATCATTACTACTGAACGGTCAAGCAACATCACTGCTGCTCTGCCTGATGTAATTCCAGGCTTCAGTGGGAGAAGAGCTCATATGACCAAGGAAGGGTGAGTTGGGTTTGAATGCTCACTCTGCCATTTATTGGCTGTATGACTTTCAACACTTACTTTGCTTTCTGAATCTCAGTTTGTTCATCTTTAAAGTGGGGGAAATTATCTACCACCTATTCTTATAACCCAAGTTAAATGGAAAAAAAACACCCAACAACCTAGGTAAAGAACCAAGCATGGTGTCTTGAACATACTAGGTGCTCAATAAATACTTAGCACCTTCCAGCATTGGGATTAAAGAAGGAGTACTCTTAGGTAGGAATAATTACCCACCTACTGCCTAAGAAAGGGGCATAGGAGTCACAGAGAACAAAGGAAATTAATATTGACCAAAGATCATGTCTTTGAGAAGTTCGTGAGAGTCTGAGAACTTTGTCAGTTAAAATACAAGATTCTCTCTTTTTTTTTTTTTGCAAGAGCTATAAAATCCAACTCTAACATGCTTGAGAAGAAAATTAAAAGAAATATTTTACATCATGTATAATTTTATATCATATGTAATTGACCAGTTCAAGAGCGAGGATGGTTTCAGGCGTGGCTGTGCACGGAAGCTCACATGGTTGTCAGGATGCAGTCAGACTGCCCCTCACATTATGCTTTTCACTGTTGGGTCTGTTGGCAGCTCCCCAGCAGTGGTGGCAAAATGGTTCATAGCAGCTTCTGGCCTTCGTCCTGTTCTCTCCCCAATCCAGGCAGAAGGAGCATTCCTCTTCCCTAAACTCTTCAGCTGAAGTCCTTGTTAGTGATGATCAGATTGACCTGGGTCATTTGTACATCTGTGGTCCTATTGCCATGACAAGAAGGATGGAATACCATGATTGGCACAGGCCTGGGTCACATGCCTACCCCTGAATCTGGCATGGCTGAGGCTAGCCATAACTCACATCCTGAGAACTGAAAGTTAGGGGGTGGTGGATTCCCCCAAAATGTGAGTGTTATAGCCAGAAGGGGGAATGGATTCTAGATAATTGAAAGCAACATATTCCACTAGCGTTCGTTTTTCTTCTTGTACTGTTTTCATTCACCCCTATTTCCCAGTCCTGAAACTCTAGGAATAAAAAGACTGTGTGCTTGTTTTCCTCAATGGAATTGGGAGTCAGGACTGCATCCTAATCTGAAACCAGTTCTCAGTGAGAGACAAAGTCTAAAATACAGAAGAAGTTTGGGCAGCTGTGATGAGGAACAGGAAGGAAGATTAGTCCCTGGAGGCTGTCAGAAGGGAAAAAAGGACCCACGGGGTGTCAGCCTGGGAGAAACTTACTTCCTTCAACAGGCGAGGTTCCTAGACCCTGACTGTGCTATCCAAGTTCCCCCCTCCAATTCTGACTTTCACCAGAAAGTGCTGCTCAGGGGTCAAGGCAGTCTGTCCTGGCCTGAGTCCCTCCCCACGGGTCATCTGCTGGAGGACAACCGTCCTTCTCAGAGACATAGCTGTCTCCATTGGGTGGCACATTAAGCTATGCCCTATGGGGCCAGAGCTATTAAAATAGTGTTCATCCCCAGGAACTCAGCAAAATACATTGACCAACCTCTACATCAAAAGCAGCGGCAGGAGCCAGGTTGCAGCAACAGCAGGCTCCCTGCACTCAGCATTTTCCATGTAGAAAACAAGATCACTAAATGACTTTCCACATCCTCCCTTCATCTGCATACCCCAGAGACTGCAGGCAGCCCTTGCCAGTTGGTGCATTTGCTCCATCTCTGTTCTCATCCATTTTTCTTCTTGTCATGGAAAAAGACTTAACAAAACACTCACATTAATAATTCTGATCTCTGTAAATGGACAGATCCCCAAGGGAGCCCTTTGGGCTCTCTGTCCGCACTGCCTCCTCCCTGCTACCATCCCCACCGTAACACATCTCTTTACGTTTATGTCAGTCCTGAACGTGGCAATAACTTGTAGCCCTGTACATTCTGGCTCTCCAGTTATTAATCATTCCCTACTGAAAACATTTAAGTGGTTTCTAACTTGGGACTTTTGTTTCCAAAACAATCTTGATAACTTCCTTAAAGGAGCAATTTCATCAACTTGTCAAGGAGCTGTCCCTAAAGCAGAGGTCACCCATAGGTACAACTACAATTAATTAGAAATCTTGAAGGATTGTGGTCCTGGGTGAAAGTTTGCTATTCTATATTAAGCAATTTTAAACCATGTAGCCCAGTGTTTCTCAACTGGAGCTGACTGCCTCCCCTCCCAGGTAACATTTGGCAATGTCTGGAGATATTTTTAGTTGTTACAGTTTGGTGGGGAGTTGTGGGGGTGCTACTGGCATCTAGTAGGTAGAGGCCAAAGATGCTTCTCAACATTCTCTAATGCACAGGGCAGCCCCCCCAGCAGAGAGTTATCCAGTCTCAAATGTCAATAGTGCCAAGGTTGAGAAAGTCTGACATGTGGACTAAAGATTAGTCACAATTCACTCATTAATTCATTCACTTAGCACTTGACAATGAAGCACCCACTATGTGTCAGGTATTATTCTAATACCAGGGATTTAATTGTGACCAAAACAAGGTGTCTGTTCCCATGGAGATATTATTCTTGTGGGACACTCTGACAATAAGTACATAAACACATAATTTAGAAGGTGATATATACCACACACACACAAAAAGCAGAAGAGTGAGTTTGAGGTAGGACTGGGCCGTGTTAGATGGGGAGCTCATGGAAGGCCTCCCTGAGAGGCAGCATCTGATCTGAGACATGAAACGTGAAAGGAAGTCGGCAGGTGAAAATTGCGAGGGCAAGTATTTCAGGCAGAGAGAACAGTGCAAAGGCCCAGAGAAGGAAGACCTGTGCCTGGAAAACAGTGACTAGGAGGGCAGAACAAAAGAGCTAAGAGAGGAAAGGCCTGGCCTGTCTGTGGGCAGCAGGGGTCCACACACTTATTCTGTAAAGGGCCAGAAAGTAAATATTTTCAGCTTTGTGAACCATACAATCTGTGTCACAACTACTCAATCCTCCTGTTGCGGTGCAAACATAGCCACAGACAATGTATAAACAAATGGGTGTGTCTGTGTTCTGATAAAACTTTATTTATAAGATCAGGCTGTGGGCTGTGGTTTGCTGATCCCTGATATGAGACTTTGCAGGATGTGGGAAGGGGTTTGGATTTTATTTTAAGTACCTGGGGACAATTTCAAGCAGGGAAGAATAATTACATTTTTTAATGTGGTTCACAAGAATAACCCAGCCACTGGCTTTGTGACCTTAGACATATTATTTCCCCTCTCTAGGTCAGAATTTCCTCATTTTAAAAATAAAATTGGCCAGTCGCCCTCCTAGATTGATGTTAGGAGATGACATAGATGGAATGAGTGAAGTACAGTTTGCAAAGGTGTGTTATTGTCACTGTTAAAAGTGTTTCCATTTGTGGAGGCTCCAAAGCCCTTCCACATATCTTTGCAGCCTTCTAGCATGAGGGATGGCTCTGTTTCAGAGCTGGAGGAACTTCCTGGAACTCCAGGAGGCAAAATTACTCATTTGCAATTGCATAAGGCGTAAGCAGTTGTGTTTGGGCTCCCGCCTGCTTGTCTGCGTGTTTTTCAGCTCAAATATAGACTTTGTGCTCACTGCCTTGTGGGTACTCCTTCTTCCCTAGGAAGCCGACCGTATGAGCTTTATTTTCTTTGCAAAGGATTCACCTCTCCATGAAAAAGGCCTTTGCTTTGCTTATCCTTGGCAAATGCATCCTACAATCTGGCTGGTCAGTGCCAGGGGAAGGGGAGAAGAGGGGGCTCAGAACAAGTAACAGAAAAGGGAACAGACAGGCGGCAGCTGGGTCCTCGAAGCTGGACATGTCTTCAAGGAAGGAACAGGCTCTTGGGAAGTGGTTGGCGAAGTCTTTTCTGCCCGGGAGGCTAAGCAGAGCCAGGGGCTCCCTATTTCTTAGGACAGGACTCAAAGTCCTTCCCTGGCCCTGCATGCTCTGGCTCCTGTTCATCTCTCTGCCCCACCTCTTACCACTGCCCCACCCCCTTACTCACCTGGCTCTGGCCACCATGCTGTCTGAAGATGCCAAGCACATTCTCTTCTCTGGGCTTTTGCATGAGCTGCTCCCTCTGTCTGAATTACCTGTCCCCACCTCTTTCTTTGCTTGTCTAGTCACTTCACATAAGTCTCTGCATCAAGGTCACATCCTCAAAGTGGCCTTCATGGACCAACCTATTTAATATTGCACCACACTCCACCCATCACTTTCTATCCCTTTATTCTGCTTTATTTATTTCTTTATAGTATATCACATATTCATACCTGGTATTGCATTTTATGTTTATGTGTTTCTCTTTTTACCATCTGTGTGCCCCATCAGAATATAAGTTACATGAAGTCAGAGATCCAGCGCAGGCATGGCCGCATCCCTAACTCCTTCTAAGTGCATTGTGCATTGTAGGAAATTAATACATTTGTGTTGAATGAATGAGAGACCTTCAGTCAGAAAGGGATAGGTGCTGCCAGGCAGATGGTTATTAGTAAGTTAGTCTGGCAGGAGTTGAGCTCTCTGGCAGGTGGCTGGAACCCAGCAGTGTGAGATCTGGGTGCATATAATGTGCAGGCTGTATTAGAGTGACGCTAGCTGTTAAAACAAATAAACTCCCATATTTCAGTGACTTAAGACAATCTTTATTTCTCACTCATATAACAGTCCATTGTGGATTTTCCTATGAATGGGAGACTTTCCTCCAGGTGGTGATTCAGGAACCCAGACTCCTTCACTTTCGTGATGCTGCCGTCCCTGAGGACTGTGAATTCCTCTGCTGCTAGTTGGCAGATAGGGGAAGAAAGGGTGAAGATGGTATACCCACTTGTCACCCACCTTGGCTCAGAGGAGACCTTACACTTCTGCTCTGCTCCGTTGGTGAGGATTGGTCACGTGCACCCACCTAGCTGCAAGGGAGGCTGGAAAGTATTGCTTCTCTCTGGGTAACTGCTTCCCAACAGTAGCTTTATACTAAGAAATGCTCTGTACTCTACACACCAAATGTTGATGGATGTTTACCTGTCTCTGGTAGATCGTCCTAGCTCTTTTTATTTTCTTTCCTCTGTCCTACATTGACAACCTTGCTCTCACACTAGTTCCTACCAACAATCTGTAGACATGTTCATATTTCCCACTTGAAAACCCTTTCTCTGGACTCTAAGCCCTTTCAAACTATGGACATAGCCACCCTCTTCCCTTCGCCATTGCCAAGCTTCTTGGAAGAATTCTTTACTGATTTCCTTTTCTCACATGTTGCTTATTCCTTAGCTTACTGAAACAGCCCCGACTCAAAAAAGTCACTAATGACCTTGCTAAATCTGGTATTCTGTTCTCAGCCTTAATTCCATATGCCTTGTCTGCAAAATGTGACGTGGTAGAGTACATAATTCTGCCTGGAACTCACGCCTTTCTCCATGTTCCCAGTTCTCATCTTAGCTCTCCAGCTGCCCTTTCTCAGTCCCCATTCTGTTTTCTACTCAGTGTTGGTGTCACTTGATTTCTGCCCTTAGGTCCTCCTCTCTCCTCCCTTACCATATTCTGGGGCTGAAAATGCCTTATATGGCTGAAGCTTTCTGTATTAGTTTCCCAGAGCTGCCATAACAAATTATCACAAACTGGGTGGCTTAAAATAACAGAAATTTGTTCTCTTACAGTTCTGGAGGCCAGGTCTTCAAAATCAAGGTGTCCATAGAGTTGGTTCCTTATGGAGACTCTGAGGGAGAATATGCCTGTCTCCTGGCTTCTGGTGGCTCTGGCGCTCTTTGACATTCTTGCGCTTGCAAATGCATCACTCTGATCTCTACCTCCTTCTTCACGTCGTTTTCCCCCTGTGTTGTCTCTGTGTCTCAAATCTGCCTCTCCTTTCTCCTATGAGGATAACAATCCCTGGATTTAGATCCCACTCTAAGTCTAGGATGATCTCATTTCAAGATTCTTAACTTAATCACATCTGCCAAGACTCTATTTCCACAAAAGATTGCATTCACAGGTACTGGGGGTTAGGACTTGGGCACATCTTTTTGGGGAATAGTACTCAACTCATTATACCTCCTAAATCTGTACCTCTGATACTGGCTTCTCTGTTGGGCCCCAGACCTGCATTTCTAACTCCCTACCACATGTCTCCAACCACAGGATAAGAAGAACCTCATACACACATGTCCAACCTGGAATTTAGAATTTTTCTCCTTAATTCTAATCATTCTCGATTTTGTGTCGTGGGGGATGCCTCACCATCTGTCCACTCTTACAAGCTAGAAGTGTGAGACTCCTCCTGGATTCTTTCCTCTCTTACCTCCCACCTCCAATCAGGCACCGAGTCATGTTGGCCCATCTGGGAAATATCCCCTAAACTCCTCCATTTCCAGCATCTCCTGCTTGGTGCAGCTCTCAGTATTTTTCACCACTGGTTTGCCCATAGCTTCTTCACTAGCTTCCTTCTCTGTTTTCTCGAGTTCATCTTTAAAACTGATAAAAGAGTTTTTCTCTGAAAGATTATGAATCTGATCATGGTAGAGGTCCATAATCCTTTATCTAAAACTCTGAGTGTTCCAAAAATTCAGACTCTTTTGGATTTAAGAAAAGCCAGATATAGCATATCATGTAGGTCCTAGCAGTGTACTCTGGGGCAGCGCCCTGTACTCAAACATGAAAGAGTGAAATGTATGAATATTCACATGAAGACAGATAGATAAAGACCATAAATAGCCTCCTGTAAGTTCAGTCGGTGTTTGCTGCCAAATGAGTTTGTGCCAAACTTATGTAAAAACCTTCAGTTGTCAGTTTTTAGAATTCCAAGAGTGTGGATAATGAATTGTGGACTTGTACTTCCTTTCTTGAAACTTCTCTTGGCTTCTGATATTGTCTCTTTTAGCAGGGTTTGAAAACTGGTGCCTTGCAACTGGCCTACAGTCTACAGACATGTGTTCGGCTATCACAATATTTTTGAACATCCCAAATGGAAAGGCTTTGGGTTTCTATCACTGCATATTATCTTAACCTATCACTTCACACATTTACATTTTCTTCCTTATCCCTTTAGGTATTTGACCCTGAGTAGCCTGGTCTCCAAGCTTATAGCCACACACAGTGTGGCATGCAAGGTTCTGTAGAGCAGAGTCCCAGGTGACTTCTGCAGGGTCACCTCTACCTCTTCCCTCATGTCTCCCTCAACCTCCTTCTTCTCTTGGGCATATCATGTTATCCAGGTAAGTGGATATCCTTAGATTATAAGGTCTAGCTCCATGCCTTGACATATGCTCTTGCTTCTGCCTGAAATACACATTTACCATTTTATTTCCAGAAATTGAAATTCATTCACTCAACAAATATCTATAGAACATTTACTCACCAATCTCTAGTGACATTCTAGGGTTATGGCAGAGAATAAGACAGACAAATCCCTGCCTTCATAGGGCTACATAATCTACCAAACTTATCCTAGCCAATTAATCTTACTATTATTGTATACTTACATGTACTATTAATGTCACTTCACTTTCTCTGATTCCTATGACACTTTCCAACTCTATCATGGCATTTGTTACACAGTGTATTATATTTGTTTGTTTACTTGACTGTGCTCCCTATAGAGTGTGAGCTTTAGAGGCCAGAATTAATGTCTAGTAGTTCCTGTGAGCCAATGTCATATCTACTGCTCATTGGTAGTCATATTTCTTAGGTTTGCTGTGTTTCTATATTCCCATGGCTTGCTTCCCTCTCAACTCAATTTTGGATACTCAGAGTCACCCACTATCCAACTGTTAGGTCAATGTGACATATTTTAGGTTTTTATTATGGCGGTCCCTTACTTTTAAGTGTTAATTTCTGATTAGTCAGGGGGGAGTAGGTTATGCTGCAGTCATAACCATAGAGTCCTAGTATTGCAACACAGCTCAGGTTTATTTGTGGTAATATCATATGTCCAATGGGTTAGAAGGAGGTTCCCTCTTGACAAATGCTTCCACACTCATGGTGACAGAAAGAAAGAGATGTGGCAATTTGTACATGGGCTCTCGAAGCTTTGACCTGGGAGTGAGACATGGCACATCTTTGTGTCATATGATTTTTGTTCACAGTTCTTTAGCTAAAGCAAGTCATGATTACATGTAACTTTCAGGGTATAAGGAAGTACTGGAAGGAAGAGAACCAGAATATTTGTGAACATACCTAATGACTACCACCACAGGCATCCACTTATTAGCAGCCAGCACATGGCAGGGTTCTTCCTTCTAGGAGATCAGAGGCAAGAAGCTCTTAGCTTTAAGTCAAGGAGGGCCTGGTTTTAGAGGATCTGGGGTTCGAGTTAGGTTATAGAGGCAGGGCTGAGGCACAGGTGGGCTTATTAATAGGAGAGGGGGCTGAAACATAATTTATGGACCTGAGGTTCTAGGTGGGAGTTTGATCACAAGACCAAAGTGAGATTCTTGCGGCTAGAATTGGTGCACATAAAGCTGAACAAAGATTATGGACCTTCATCTAAATTATTTGGGTGATAACCTAGAGCTCCTTAAATTTTCTTTGACACAGCCATAATCAATTAATTGAAAGTCTACTGTGTGCCAGGCTTCACCATGGACTGTGAGTCCCATTGCAACCTGATCCCTGCCTCTCTCTTGACCTGCATTTGTACCTTCTCTCTCCCTCCTCTTCCTTTTTCCCAACCACACGAGTTGACATTTCTGCTTCTGAAATAGTCATGACTCAGGGCTTTGCACGTGCTGTTCCCTTGTCTGGAATGCTTTCCTTCTAATCTTTGTGTGACTGTTTCCTTCTCGCCATTCAGACCTCAGCTTAAATATCATCATCTTTTCAGTCCATCCTATTAAACATTTCTTCCACATTCCCCTAGAGCAGGGGGGTGGCCTGTTACCTGTTTCTGTAAATAAAGTTTCATTCTTCATTCCTTTACATACTATTTAAGGCTGCTTTCCTACTATAGCAGGACAGTTGAGCAGTTGTAACAGAGACCATATGGCCCCAAAGCCAAAAATATTTACTTTCTGGCTCTTTACAGAACATGTTTGCTAGACCCTGCCCTGGAATCACTCTATAGCAGTCAGTTATATTTTCTTTATTACACTAGTCTATGAAATTATCTTGTTATTTCATTTTCTTCTTCCCCACTAGAATGTGAATTCCATGGGAGTAGGCACCTTGCCTCCATCTTGCTCATGGTTACAACCATGAGCATTTGAAGACATTCAATGACATATTTTGTTTGAATGACTAAATAAACAGATGCTGGGTATACATTGTGAGCAAAATTGGTGTGAAAACCTGGGAGGGGCTCAGCCTGCCAAATGTGCCGAAAGGATGAACCTGCCAAATTCATCCTTTTACAAGGAACTCACTGGTGCCAAATGTGCACCAGTGGGGGGAAGGAAGAATGGGCAGTCAGGAGGTGGGGTGCATTTTCCATCTTAGGATTTTAGTCACTCAAAGTCAATAACTGCCCACCTCCCCACATCTGTCATTTAACGTGTGACTTGGTCTGTTTTGTACTGCTATAACAGAATACCTGAGACTGGGTAATTTATTAATATAAAGAGCAGAGGTTTATTTCTTACCATTCTGCAGGCTGAGAAGTCTAAGATCAAGGCACCAGCAGGTTTGGTGTCTGGTGAGGGTCCGGTCGCTGTTCCCAAGATAGTGCTTTGAATGTTGAGGGACACTGTTCCTCACATGGTGCAAGAATGGAAGAACAAAGGGGGGGGCAAAAAATAGCCCAAATTCATCCTTTTACAAGGAACCTACTCCTGCGATAATGGCATTTATCTACTCACTTTGCCCTTATGGCCAAATAACCCCTCCTTAGGCCCCACCTCCCAACACTGTTGCACTGGGGATTAAGTTTCCAACTCATGCTTTTGGGGGACACATTCAAACCATAGCAAACCATGAAAATAAAGTGCAAGAAATCAATTTCATAGCCCAGCCTAGGATTTAGCGGTGTGCTGTCTACAGTAGGCTCTTGTAGTAATGAGGCTCTCAAACTCCTCAAAGGGCTCCAGCAGCCACCAGGCAGAAAGGCATGCAACTGGCTCAGGCCACTTCCCTTCCAGATACCAAATCCCCTCCAAAATCGGCACTTCGTTAAAACGTCACAGTTCTGAACATTCCCCTGGTAGTGTTGACTCACATGATGCTCTACCATCCCTGCGATGGGACAGCTATTGACAGAAGCCATCATCCCTTACATAGCACTTTCCTGGGTGCAAATGATGCTTAAAAAAGAAAAAGTAAACCAGCTTTTCCCAAATTACGTTTTGCTGGATAAATCAATAGCAATGATGTTCAGGCTCAGGCAATGCTTTTGAAGAGGGAAAGACAGGCAAGCGAAGGCAGGGTGGGGAGTAGAAAGGGGTGACCCCAGGTTGTGCTGGTGGGTTTCACACTCAAGCACCATCTGCTGGATGTGGAGGGAAGAAATGGAGGGGGGTCCTCTATGGGAGACCTCTGAGTAGTGGAAATGTATTCTTTTAGAAACGCTGAGCAAACAACCACCACTCTGGACTCCTGTCTTTCCCTCACCCTCTGCCCCTAGCACAGCAGTAAGTTCTGTGGGTACCACCTCTGAAATATGCCCTGTGATTACCACTGGTATGTCACATTTGGACTGATGCAACGGCCTCCTAACTCGCTTTCCTGTGTCTACTCCTGCTGCAGCTTCAAAAACCCATTCTTATCACCTCAGCCAAAGTGATCTCTCCCAAGCATAAGGCAATCTGTTCTGCTTAAAACCCTCTGATGTCCTCACCTGGCCCCTGCATCGTCTCTGAGCTCAACTCCTTTGCTCTTTCTGTACTCCTACTCTCTAGACTCCATGGTCCCCTTACTGGCCCCTAGCACACTGAGCTCGCTCCTCCTGACAGCCCCGTCCCTGGTTGCTCATTCCTCCTGGCTCAACCTGCTGCTTCTAGTCATTAAGGTCTCAGTTCAAATGTCACCTGCCCAGGAGGATGCCCTGGCCTCTCGTCTGTGTCCTCCCTCAGGACTTTGTCACATCCCTTTGCCCTGTTCACTCCATCACACTCATCACTCTTTAAAATGTCTTGTTTTGTTATTTCTGTACTTGTGTCTTGTCTCTCTTGTGCTGTGTAATGCTTTAGCCCCAGGGCCTCAAACTGTACCCAGTGCAGAATGGCCCTTAAGAAATAGCTGTTGAAGGGCCGAATGCTACTTACTTCAAAATGATAAATCTTCTATTAAAGAATGGGGCACATTATGGTCATTCATTCATACAATACATTTCCTGAGCACCTGCTCACCGCAAGCCACTGTGCTACATGCTGCAGGCAGAGATAAGAAGACACAGTCCTGACCTTAGGTAACTTTTACTATGGGGTGGAGGACTGATATAGCACAGGTGGCAGGCAGAGGTTTCAGCCTGGTAAGTGCAAGAGCAGAGCTCTGAACGACAACAAAAGTCTTGTGGGAGCACAGGGAGCTATGTTGATGGCCACCATTCTCGTGATATCACAGATGACATCAACAGTGGTGCAGTGGAATGCCCAGCTAGTTAAGAAGTACAAAGGAAAATATTTCAATAAAGGATCGTTTGACCACCAAAAAAAAAAAAAAAAAAAATATATATATATATATATATATATACACACAGTGAATATGGAAGTAATGGGAAGAAAATATTTGGTTACAGTTATAAAGTTGCCTTTTTGGTCTGTCCCCCCGGAAAGTCCCTAGTTATAGAATTATAAGTTTCTTGGCTACTTCTGATTACTTGAGCTTAAGTTCTGTTTTTCTTTAGTACAGAAGCATAGGGAGCTGGTCCTTATATCCCCTGATGGAGTGGAGAATACTTCCCAGAGGAGGTGGTGTTTGAGTCGGGTTTTGAAGGATGATTAGGAGATTACTAGCTGTAAAAGGGCATGGAAGGGATCTGACACCTAGTGAAAACTAAATTTAACAGAAGTAGAAATAACATAGGAATACTAAGAAGGAGATATGGGCTCCACAGAGCTTTGGTTCTGTGATTCCCAGTGATGAAGAGGAGGAGGAGGGAGAGAGAGGGCTTCATGCAGAGTGGCGGCATGGCTGTGTGACTCCAGTGAGCAGCTATGGTTCCTTCCAGGCAGCAGTGCATAGGAACATTTCCTCTCTGTAGACTCCTTTAGGAGCAGGGATATTGAGGGGAGGAACATTCCTTGCCCACCTTCTAGAGTTAGTCGGCTCAGCTGGGGTCAGCCCTCCCTCTCCCCAGGAACCCATGTCAGTGAGGGAGGTTGTCCTCCCCTCGGCACAGACCCAGCAAGGATGTCTCGGGCTGCCTTTGGCCAGGGTGTACGACCTCGGGGGTGAGGACCTGGATGCAGCTCTGGCTCTTTCATGGTAAATTGGGTGGCCTTGGCCAAGTCACATAGTCCTTCTGTGGCTCTGCTCCCCATCTGTAAGAGGGAAAGAATACTCTCCTCACAGAGTAGTTGGGAGAAATATAAAACAGTGAGCAAATGAAAGCTTCATGCACCCTGGACCTGCATGAGTGCTCGCTGCATGTGAGGGTGTGAGAGAAAGGCTGAGGGGGGCCGTGGGCTCAAGAGAGGGAAGAGCCTCATGGAGCTGGACCTCTCCCAGGAAGGGGTCTTCTGGCCTGGAAGGTCCCGAGAGCTCGTTCACTCGCTCAGACTAAGGCAGGACAGCCACTCGGCACTTGGGTAAGTTTCTTTGCCTGTTTGATACACTGCTTTGTTTTCAGCGCCTGGCATACAACAGGTGTTCAAGAAATGCTTGTTGAATGAATGAGTGATTTGGCCGTATGGATTGACACATGGGGTGGGGCAGAGGGTTAGGCTGGATGGTGTTTAAACTCGCTTCCACTTCTGAGACTTTATGAGTCTTTGAACTTTGTATGGGGCCTTGACAACAGTGTTCTCTGTGCTTTCATGAATCAACCGCCGCCAGCCTCAGCCATCTCAGGCAAATGCTAGTCCGAGAAGCAAAGAACTATCTTCCTTTGTGTTACCTGGAGAGGACCTTTAGAGAAGGAAAAGGGGCTTTTGGGGGGGAAATTCTTTTTTCTGCCCTTTGTGCGCCTGCACACACCCATTTCTGAACATCAAGACTCTGAGACAGGAGGAGGGGAGGCACCTTCCTCTTGGGCACACCTGGCTTTCTTCTTTTAATTTACTCAGCTTTCTGGGTCTGTTGAACTCCCTTTAATCTTTCCCTACAGTTTGCATTTATGTCTACATAGAGAGAGCATGGTCAGAGAGATTAGCCGGAGCAGATACAGAGGGGAGGAAGGAAGTAACACCTTCCTGCTTGTCTCTGTGAGGCTCCAGCCAGCTTCTCCCTCCCAGAGGCCCCAGTCTCCCTAAGTTCTCTTCCCTGGCCATCCACCCCTCTTATCTATATTTCCCCAGGCCCCAGGAGTACCTGAGAGGGGAGAACTGTAAATTAAGCTGTCAAATTGGATGGTACAAGAAAGTGTCAAGGAGATGAGAGCCAGGGCCTTCCCAGATAGCAGCCAGATGAAAACAGGTTATAAGTAAAGCATGGCGGCCATCGTTTGAACACTGTGTCCTTGGCGTCTGTACACAGGCTCCGTGCTCTTGGCAGCCAGCCAGAGGCCTGTCTACAGATTTATTTCTTTACCTTGCCTGGAGTGAAATCGTCCTCTGGATTGCACCTGCAAGCAGCCCATTCATATTGCCTGGTCTTTTGAGCCAGTTCTCTGTTTCCTTTTTGTCCAAGAAGATGAACTATGTTATGGACTGAATGTTTGCATTCCCCCCAGATTCATATGTTGAAGCCTTAATCCCCAGTGTGATGGTATTTGGAGGGGGGCCCTTGGGAGATAATGAAGTTTAGATGTGGCCATGAGGTGAAGCCCCGTGATGGGATCAGTGTTCTTGTAAGAGGAGGAAGAGACCAAAGCCCACTCTTTCCTGCACATGAGGATACGGCAAGAAAGTGATTATGGACAAGGCAGGAAGGAGACCCTTGCCAGACACCAAATTGCTGGCACCTTGATCTTGGAATTCTTAGCCTCCAGAACTAGGAGAAATAAATGTATTGTTTGAGTTACCCAGTCTGTGGCATTCTACTATAGCAGCTTGAGTAGACTAAGATAAGCTGCAAATGCCAATAGGATTGTGAGCTTCATAAACTGAGTCTGATTTACCTTTGACACTCCCTGTGTTGGGCCCAGTGCTTGGCACAGTGTGGTTACATAATAAATATTTGTAAAATGAATTAACAAACAAACAAATTTTTTGAGGCAATTGCCTGTTCCTACTACCTACTACTATCTTCTAATTGCCTGTCTCTACTACCATCTTTTTCTCCAGATTGTTCCTGATCTTTTGTTTCATGTAAGCATGAATATGTAGGCACACATATGGCTGAAAATAAAAGAAAACCTGACTGATAGTGGATGAAGCCATTAAGCATTTGTTGTTTTCTTAACAAGACAAGAGATAGGTAGTCCCAGGGTTGGTTCATTGTCTCAACAACACCGTCAAGAACCGAGGTCCTTCTCTTCCTTCTATTTTGCTGTCCACTGGATACCTCCTGTGGCTCTTGTTGATTTTTGTATGAACTTCTCTTTTCCCCCTACAGATGTTTTATGATGGAGAGGAGCCTTTAGTGCACTGTTTGTAAACTGATGGCTTCATGACATGCTTGTTTAGCTTTCAATATTTTTTAAAAATTTCAGTTAGGTCCCAACATTTAAAATGTGGGATATTTTACATAAGATTCTAGATTTTTGAGTTCTCTTTAAAAATTGCAAATCTGGACACACTGCAATGCCACAGCAGGTAAGAGCCGGTGGTGTTTGCCCTCTTTAAATGGGGTGCGTGTTGTCCAGGCTTCCCACCATGCCCTGTTGGTTATACCTTCTCAGTGTCACTCATTCATGATACCTAAAGGAATCCTGGCAGGTATTTGAGTTTGGACCCCTACTTTAAAGGTTTTTTCACCCCCTTGGCCTGTGGTTTCAGGTCATCTATTAAAAAGCCCTTGCAGCTACTTTTTCCCTGGATTGCTCTAAAACTACATCACCAAATCCTGAATTGTTAGCTCTTCCTGGATTACACTCATTGGCTCTAAATGAGTCTCCAACTCTCTCACCCATTTGAACTGATTTTTTAAAAATCCTATTCAAAAAATTTGAAACAGTAATATAGTTTTTGTATGTGTGAAAACATAAATACACTAATATAATAGGTTCAGAAAATATAGACTAATATGATGCAATCAGAATCAATCATCATGTCACCACTCAGATAACCCTATTCACACTCGTGGACATATATGACTTATTTGGCACTTACTATATATTAGGCTCTATTCTGAATGCTTTATTATATTCAATTCCTCAAACAACCTTACAAGGTAGGTATTATTCTTATCTTCCTTTTACAAAAGATAAAGAAGTTTGATACATTTCCTAAGGACACACAAGTAATACATGTTGAAGTCTTGGTTTAAATCTAAGCATTCTGGCTCTAGGATGCACATTCTTGAAAACTACGCTACACTAGTGAGTATGTGCATACATGCATATTTCACTTGTAGTTTGCGAGAGATTGCATTAACCACTCCAGGAAATAGTGCAATGAGAATTCTCTAGTTGAATTTTCAAAGAACTCACTGAAATGCCCCAAGAAAGCCCAGGATTTGGGGTGGTCCCACTTATTACACTATTTCTTTTTTTAAAAAAAATTTCAGAATATTATGGGGGTACAAACATTTTGATTACATGAATTACTTTTGTACAGTTTGAGTCAAAGTTATGTGTGCCAATTGCTATTCCTTGTTAGCTTTCTCCTGGGCAACCAGACGCCTTGTCGGGTTGACTCAAGGGGTCAAAACGTTGGCAAGGCATGTCTTTCTACTTTTGGTGTTGCTTATTAGTACTATGAAGCTGATAATTTTTTTTTTTTCAAATGCAGAGGGTCATGGGAAAGAAGTAAAGGAAATGAACATTTATCTCAGAGCTATTGTGTGTCTGATACTTGGCAGCCGTTATTTCCCAATGCCCTGTGCAGGTGGATATTATTATTCGCATTTTTTATTTCAGGTGAGGAAAGAAAAGCAGAGCCACACGTTCAAGGGCACACAAATAGAAGTGGCAGACTAGAATTTGAATCCATGCGGGGCTAACGTTAAAGTTCATTTTTTTCTCCACTGTTCTGTACCATGCTATATTGGATAATGTCACTAATTATAACTGAAAGGGTAGGCATCACATGACTTTGTCAGAAGAATTATGAACTATCTGATGAGAATGCTCTGTGCCCTTTCTTATGAGCTTCCCCGTGAGATACATGTCATCATGTAAGTTGATTGATTTATAGCTGCACTCTGTGTCACTGAGCTGTCCTTGACAAAGCTGGTGTAAGTTAAGGTTTTGAAAGTAGAATAACTTTGAAGTATATTTCAGGAGAATCAATATAAAGGAGGAACCCTATTGTATTTTTTTGGTAACATTTGGAATATGGCTGCTCTGTCAACTTTTCTTTTGTGAAAAATCTGGTTTTCTTAGAAGGAGGTACCCCTGTTGTGATAACATGTTATTGTACACAAGTATAGACCTAATCATCTTTGATTTTTAAAAATTCTCCCCCAATTGGTTACAGCATCATTATAGTACCATTGATGGATCTTCTTCTATTATGTGATATGTAGTTTGAAGCATATAAGGCACTAAATAAATGTCCTTTGAATCAATGAATTTAGTGAGCAAATACTATGTGACAGGAATGTGCTGGACATGAAAAGATTCCAAGATGAATAAGAAAAGTCTTAAGGTCTGAAGGGAAGATAAATATGTGAACAGGCATATACAATAGTGTGATCAATGTAACTGAAGAAATGTTCTTTTACTGTCTATCATTCATTTATTCAAAAATATTTAATATTTAGCTCCAATTATGAGCCACACTTTAATCTGAGGGCTGGATATACAGTGGAGGAAAAAAAAATAAGATATATGCCTTTGCTCCCTTGAGCTTATGGCTCCTCCATGCATATCTGCACAGGAGGCAGCATATTACAGTGTCTAAGTGCATAGGTTCTAGCCCCGTACTGCCTGGGTTCAAATACTCCCACTGTTAGCTTTATGACTTTGGGAGAGTTATTTAACATTTTTGTGCCTTAGTTTCCTCTGTCTTATGGACCTAAAAATGGTATAGTACCTACCTCATAGAGTTATTGTGAGGGTCCAATGAATTAATATTGAAAACACTTAGATTAATGCTCTCTCATAGTAAAGGCAGAATGACATTTGTTAATGAAGCAAATAGAATGGTATGTAAGGAACCTGAGTTGTTCTAATTTTTGTCAAATCCATGTTTCCACCTGTACTATTATCTTTAAATTGAAACATTTTCTAACTTAAATGGTTATCCACATACTACCAAATATCACAAATAAGCCTCATCTTGCCAGGTGGGATACGTTGCCGTAGATCTAATGATCGCACAGGGCACTTCCTTTGTGAGGCCCTCTTCATTACCCAGGCAAGATCAGCAACTCTATCTTCTGTGCTTTCACAGCACTTTGTGCCAAACTCTATTAAGTGCTCATCAGAATGGTTAGAGTCCAATCCTCACTCTTGGCCAGTTGACCAGCATGAGGCTGATCCTTTGTTTACTCTGCCCCTGTAAACCCAGGCCTATAAAGACCGAGAGTCAGAAAAAATCCATTTGTTAAGACATGAGAAGAACTTAGAAAAGTTCTTTGCACAAAGTGTTCAGTAACTGTCAGATATTATTATATGTGCATCCATGTGCCCATAGGTCCATTAAGAGAACATGCGCAGAACAGATGCTTGTCAGATATGGAACATGCCCACCTGAGCTTAAGAGAGCTCTGGAATAAGCACAGGGCAGAGCTAGGGAGGGAGTGTGTCAGGTTGGGTTGGGAGCAAAGGGTCATGTTCTGAAAATGTTTCTGACCTCCATCTTTATAAGGCAGTGGGGAGAGGAACAGAAGCTCATACATTCTGCCCAAGTGGCCAAGAGTGGGGACCAAACTTGAAGGTGTTGCTGCAGAAGAGAGGAAATGAATAACTTTTATCTTAGGAGTCTGGAGGAAGTCATGTTTCTGTTTATTTCAAAGGGTTTAAAAGGAGTTTTCCAAACAAACAGTGGTAAAAATTAATTCTAGGCAGAGGGAACAGCACAGAGAAACAAAAGCATCTACTACCATAAAATATTTGGTTAGTTATTGACATTTTGATAGTATTTGAACATAGCAGGTCTCCTGAAGAATTTCAAGAGAAGAGGATAGAGAGGTAAGTAGGGAGCCAGTCATTAAGGTCCTTGGGGGTCCCAAGGTACCCTTTGGATATATTCAAAAGGTTGAAAAGAATAAAAAATTCCCCATGCTGAACCACTACTGCTGAGTGCATTCTGAAACAATTATTTTCAAATAGATTTTTTTAAATACTTCTGCAATAACCAGTCTGAAGAATCTGGCATTTAAAGACATAAATGTTTCTGAAATACCCCACCACAGAAAAGTATCTGAAAATGTTTCTTAATTGTTAGAAAAAACTATTTCTGTAAGTGCTTGGAACAAGTTTTTTTAAACACCACCCTGAAACAGACCATCTTTCCGGCCCCAAGTGGCTGAGGACGGTGGTGCTAAGTGGTTTAATAGAGATACTGTTGTTTCTCTCTTGCATATCACGCCTCCACTTCGATGCATAATTTAATTTTTTTGCTGGGTAAGTGCCCTAAAAGGTTGCTATAGATGTATATCCCAACATGTGGAAGGGTGTCAGATGATCAGCCAAGCTGCCTGTATATAACCAGCCTGGCAAAGGCTTTTGAAAATCCTTTTGCCAAAATGTGATTTAATCCATCCAATTTGAATGAGCTCCATGCACATTAACCAAAGCCATGACCTCCCCATCTGCCTCAAGCAAATACATGCCCCTAAACAGCTTCCTGTGGAAGGCAAACTTCACAAAGGGGATGAGAAGAGAGAGGCAGGCCATGCTCACTTTACAATGAAGACAAAATGGGAGTGTATTGGATTCCATTCTGGGCCTTGGGCAGCGTGCCTCTCTGCTGCCATACCCGGTCCAAGAAATCCTCCCTTCCCCCTGCTCTGGCCCTTGGCGTTCACTGAACTTGTCCTTCCTTGAATGCACATACTAATTAGGGTTGATAGTGTGCAGTTTAGCTCTTGGATATCAGTCGTATTGAACTTCTTTCTAATTTTCACTGTCATTGTTATCTCCCTTGTAGGATCAACCATATGGGAGCCCTGTAATTCAGGCATCCAGAAGTGCTTATAGCTCCAGAACATAACAAGCTCTCTCATCCCTCTGGGACTCTGCTATTGCTCCTGCTACTTGGAGTGTTCCTCCCAGCCTCTGTGTTGTTCCTGCTGCTTGGAATGCCCATTCCCTCCCCTTGTACTAGACTATATAAGTCTGCTTGGGTTGCTATAACAAAACATCATAGACAGGGAGGCTTAAACAACAGACATTTGCTTCTCACAGTTCTGGAGAATGGAAAGTCCAAGATCAAGGTGCTAAGAGATTCAGTTCCTGTTGAGGGCTCTCTTCCTGGCTTGCAGAGGGACAGCTGCCTTCTCGCTGTGTCTTCACCTGGCAGAGAGAGTGATCTCTCTCTCTCTTCCTCTTCATATAAAGCCACTGATCCCATAAAGGTCCCACCCTTATACCTCTTCTAACCCTAAGATCCCAAAGGTCCCATCTCCAAATACCATCACTTTGGGGTTAAGCTATCAACATACGAATTTTGGAGTGACTCAATTCAGTCCATAGCATAGACCAACTCTTTCTTGTCCTTCAAAACTTGGTTCAGGTGTCAATTCTTCCAGAAAGACTTTCCCAGTTCCCTCAACATGGGTTGAGTTTCCTCTCTGCAAATTCCTCTTATCACAGCACAAACTACCATCATAGACCATTTGTCTTTCTTATTCATGAGATTGTGAGTCACTTGAGGGTGGGGACTTGTCCTTTGTCTCTGTCCCCAGTGTGCACAGTATGTAGTCAGTGGTCAGTAAATGACTTAATGGAAGTAGGAGCAATTACTTTCAGAAGAAATGCATAATAGATGAAATTACTTTCCATTCCTTAAATGGGTGTTATCAGAACAGATCATGAATGCCAATTTATGCTCCAGATACTATGAAAGCAGCTTTTGTTAGGGCTTGCTAGTAATCAACCTCCTAACTAGGGTAGGGGATGGAAAATAGCTCTTAGATCTATTAGAACTATGGGATAGTTCAGTGGGATCTTGACTTTTCAGCCAATGTGTTTAAATCAGTCCTTGTTTGATCACTTAAAAAAACTTCACCAGTTTAAGTCAAAATATATTTCTGAATTCAGGAAAGCAGATCTGGAGGCAGACTCTCTAAGAGTGTCTGTCCACCAGGCAGGAAGAACTGCTTCCAGGCAATTTTCTTTGTGGATGGCACAAGTATGAATGCTCACCTCCTTTATTTGGAGTCAAGTACTTGTTCCCCCAATTCTATACTGAAGCCCATGGTTTTAACATTTTGGGGGCCCATATACTTTTATTTATTTATTTAATTTTTTTAGAAGAAGGAAAGAGGAGTTTGTTAATTTGCCATCAAATGAGGAAGGTGGAGACTACTGTCTAAAAATGCCAGTGTTCTAATAATAAGCAGAAATACAAAGCTTTTAAAGGGTGGGTTCTCAGCTTCAGGCAATTGCTCTTCAACTACAGTTGATGATTCTAATTGTCCCATCTCTGTCCCATATCCACTGAGGACAATCCTGTGACCTCCACCCCAGACTTCTGCCCTCTACCCATACAGTTCTGTGGTAGCACAAAGAACAAAGGACATTCCCCTGCCCCTCTCAACCACTGGCCTAAGGCAGGGATGCAGGTTTTAGTTCTCAAAAAGAGTGAGAAGGTTTTAGAGAGACAGAAAACATTTTTGCCATTTCTTTCAGGCCATCCCTTCTGTTACATATTCTCCCCTGTCAATATTATCCTTCCATATCTATGGGAGGAGGGGATACACAGTCATTGGGCTACTTCCTGCTGAATTGGGGCAATGTTTTAGATGGGAGGTTTATACTTATGTATGCCATTGCAAAGCTTTGGCAGTATATTTACAACAGCAGATTACCAGGCGGAAAAAGTCATAAGCAACAACTACAACACTGAGTCTTGACGAGGAGAAATGGGCTGTCACTTTGTATACAATGTCCAATAGAGGGCTGGGTTAGAAAAGAAACATGGGACCTCTGAGTGCAGAGCTATTAGTTGCACCCTGTAGGTGATCCAAGAGACCAGCTTCTGTAAATTCAGAAATCATATACAGTACCAAACAAGGTTTAGGATGACAAATCCAGCAGCAAGACAGATCAACAGAAGAGGCAATAGCCTGGAGAAATCCTCACTAAGGAGTTGCCTCTCCATCCTATAGACAGAACAAATAATCACAGAAAGGTTGATAGCAAAAATATTAACATTTTCATTTTTCCCTTCTTCTCAAACAGATACTTTAGATTGCCTAAAGGCTGGCACATCCACTGGGGGCTTGGGTCCTCTTCTTCTGTGGGACATGTCTTTACTTTGGTATGGTGGACCCAAGGTTTTACTCCTGACAGTATTAACAAGGTGTGAGTTGTTAGAGGCACTTCAAAGTGTCCCTTCTACTTCTCTACTTCCAACTGGGGCAGGGACCTGGAAGAGGCAAACTCATGCATTGTGGTTAGCACCTGGCCCACTCATTTGACATATTGCTTTACTCTGCTTTCTTTACTCATGGTTATATTGCCACACTTATTTTGGGGTGTTAGGAAGAGTCTCTAATAAACTATTTCTTAGGGGCTTAACTTAAGCCTGCTTCTGAGGGCTACCCTTATCCAGAGGAGGACAAGTGGCATTACCCTGTCCCACTTTCCTGCATCAATTCCAGGATGCATGCAATTTCCATTCTAGATATATGCATCTAGATGTAGGGCCTTGCTTATTTGCTGGGTTACCTCTGATTCAAAAGAGGGTCCATTATTGCTCTGTATGGAGGAAAGGAGCCTATGAACATCTCGATGAGCTGTGGGATCATTGAGTTCACCGTGTCCAGCTCCTTGGAGAAGTGGTTTGTCAGGTTCCTTGAGTCTGACACATGATGTGTTCTGTGAGACTTTTCAATCAAAAGTCCTTTGGGAAGGAGGAACATTTAACCTGAGCTGTGTGTTTGGTGGAAACTTGGAGTGAGTTGGGTCTAGGCTTGCAAGCAGTGTATCACGCGAGGGTAGAACTGCGCCCCCTTAGAGGTCAGGGCCGCTGAGTTCCTGCCTTGTTCTCACTCGCTGGCCAGTGACTGCTGCCCTGTAGTACAATTTGGATGTAAATCCTGAGATATCTGTCCCAGCTCTTGAATCTTTCATGGAGAGGGTGGGAATGTATTCTAGTTTTATGGGTTTGTTTTCATGAGCTGTATTTTGATATTCAGAAGAGGTTCACTTGGGGCAGAGGCTAAGAATGTTTTCAGACTGTTTTTCTCTTTTGCCTCTTCCTAATAACTTACAATGTTTAGGGGAAAAAAACTACAAAACAAATAAGCCAAAAACAACCCTCAACACCCTCACCCTGACATTGAAAGGATTTGGGCCTTTTACTTCCTTTTACATATAGCATAGTATAAATTGCTGTCTGAATATATGTACATCTAGATGTTTTCTTTGAGGTGTCCAAAGCACTGCAGAAATCTCTCTGTAGGTGAGCAAAGCTTCATCTGTATTTACAGCTGCTCCCTATCACTTGTATCGCCACCTGAGTTCCGCTCCCCCATAGCCCCTGTCTGTGGAAAAATTGTCTTCCAAGAAACCGGTCCCTGGTGCCAAAAAAGTTGGGGACTGCTGCCCTAAAGGATCATTCAGGGGCAAGTTTGAATTTCTTCATTCCAGCTACCGTAGAGCCTGCATTAAGCAGGCTTCACAATACACCTCCGGAGTGTAGCGAATTTGAGTGGGTAGACCACTATGCAGCGCAAGGAACTCTACCCAGGAATGAAAACTTCCCTCCCCATACCCTCCCTTTCTTCTGTGGACTTACTTGAACAGGGCCTCTGCACAACACTTGTCTCTTGGTGTTGTGGCAGCAGCCTCAGGATGACTTGACCTTATTTCTGGTTTTGGGATTGTAATTCCTATGGGGGGCAGGTATATGCTGCACCAGGATTTTTAAGAATCTTGGTTAACATGGCTCCGTGGATAAAGGAGTTGCACATTTATTCACACTATGTTCAGCTGGATGATGTAAAAGGAGCTTCTTTATTTCTCCAATACTGTTCTGATGGCCATGTGAGTCTCTATCCCATCAGACGGGTCCAAGGCAGTACTCAAAAGTCCACTGTTTTAAACTTGTTCTTTAGATTTTATAATTAACTAATTAATTTTCAGAGTGCTTCCCTTCTGTTTCTCTGAAAGTTGCGATGTAAGTGAAAGGGAGAGGGTGTTTTATGTAGTGGGGAAGAGATAAAGAGGGTCTTTGAATTTGTCTCAAATCCTTGGGATCTTTATTGGCAATTGTTGCAGAACGGCTGGTCAGAGTATCTCCACGTATGTGCAGACCCTCGAAACACTCTTCATCTGATGCCATCTGTTTTGTGTTTTTAATAAACTTTTCATTTTAGAACAGGTTTTGATCTACAGAATTATTGCAAAGATAGTGCAAAGAGTTCCCATGTATTGTACACTTAGTTTCTTTTATTATTAATATCTTACATTAGTACAGTACATTTGTCACAATATACCAATATTGATACATTATTATTAACTAAAGTCCATATTTGATTCAAATTTCCTAAGTTTTTCCCTAATGTCCTGTTTCTGTTTTGGGATTCCATTCAGGACATCGTATTACATTTAGTCATCACGTTTCCTTAGGCACTTCTTGGTGGTGACATTTTCTCCTACTTCCCTTGCTTTTGCTGATTTTGACAGTTAGGAGGAGTACTGGGTGGCTGTTTTGTAGAATGTTCCTCAGTTGGGATATATCTGATGTTTTTCTCATGATGAGACTGGGGTTATGGGTTTTGGGGAAGAAGATCACAGAGGGAAAGTGCCATTTTTATCACATCACATCAAAGGTGCACACTAACAATATGGCTAATCACTGTTGACATTGACCTTGATAACCTGGGATAATATAATGTTTGTCAGGTTTCTCCAATGTAAAGTTATCCTGCACTTTTCATAGTGGACTGTTTGGAAGGAAGTCACTGCGTACAGCCCACACTTAAGAAGTGGGGAGTTATGCTTCACTTTCTTGAGGGTGGAATATCCACAAATATTATTTGGAATTCTTCTGCACAGGAGATTTGTCTCTTCTCCTCCATTTATTTATTCATCCAGTCATTTATTTCTATCAGTATGAACTCATGAATGTTTATTTTATACTTTGGGTTATAATTTAATGCTACTTTATAAATGTTGCTCAAATTGATCCAGCATTGACCATTGGGAGCTCTTTCAATTGGTTGTTATATTCCTTTGAACATACCCCCATCACTTTGGGTTGGGGTTTTGCTTTTGTTCGTTTGGTGCTATCTGTTTTTTATGGGTTGATATATGTGCTGGAGTCTGTGGTCTTGTTTATTTGCTTCTATATTCACTCTGCTCCACCCCTAGACTTCTGCTGCTCTGCCATTTCCCTTGGCAACTCTGTGTCTTCTCCCTGCAGTATGCAGGTATTAGTGGTCCCTTGCCCACACATGCAGCCCATGGGGGCCCAGGGCTCTCCTTTCATCTTATCCATCTGTCTACTCCTATCTCACTTGGCACTTTTGTCTCTATGTCACTTGAGTATGACACTGAGCTGAAGGCTGGAATTTGGGGTGGCTGACGCATCTCCCACCACATTTTTCTCCAACTCTTCATCAAAGGAGATATATGCATTTGTTTTCTCACCTCCTACATAGTCCTCATCTTACTCTTATCTGTCTTCACCACTCTACTGAAATATCTCATGAGAAGGTCTCCAAAGATCTGCACATTGCTAAATCCAATGAACATTTTCCACGTGTATGTTGCTTGATCTTGCAGCAGTTTTCAGCATTGTTGACAAAACCGTCCCCCTTCTTTTGGCTCTTGGGGCACACACTGTTCTTTCTGCCACCTCCATGGAAGCTCCACCTCAGTTCTCTTTCCTGCATGTCCTCCTCTACCTTAGACTTGAAATGTCAGAGCTCCTCAAGGTGCAGTTCTAGATCTTCTCATCTCACTATACCCTCCGTAGGCAACCTCAAAAATGATGGTGTCAGCGTTATTTGAAGCAAGGCAAAGGAAAACGAGAAGCTTGAGAAATATGGTGTCATGTTGAAACACTACAAATAAACTGCAGAACCTTTCAATTCCAAATTGTCTCCACTGATACTAGCGTGGGGAATAAAATTTATTACAGCCATCTAAGTTTTGCTCCTCTGATTGCATCCATTCCTCCTTCCTTTGGTAACGGCATCTTCTTTGGGGAACCACTCATTGCCCCCTCTCCAGCCATGAGGCCCTGCAGGTGTCTTCAGCCCATGCTCAAATCTGACCTATCAGAATCAAGTGAATAGTCTGAGATAAGATTTATGAAGCAGTTGAAGATGATGAGATAGCCCTGGAGTTTTGCTGGAACACTGGGGGAAAGAAGGCCTCTTCCTGCTGGAGCTCTAAGCTCACGGTATCGAGACTGAGCTTGCTGGGAACCGTCTTACCACCATCACAGGCAAGCCCATGTGAGGCTGAAGCTGGTAGAGAGGAAGACAGAACCAAAAGATGGGGAGAGATGTCTGGTAGTTCTCCTGGAGTGCCTTGGACTTTTATTTACATTGGTCAATAAATTCCATTTTTTGCTAGTTTGGGTTTTAAGCTGGGTTTCTTTAGCTTTTAAATGAAAGGCGTTCTGCCTGACTCAGGATATGAACTAGTAAGGGTGAACAAGCAGTATGAAGGCAGAACTGCAGCTCCATGCAGGTGAGATCAGAGGTGGCATTGATGAAGAAAGGGGAAGAGAGTTGCTCTAAAGGAGTTGACAGTCTGAGTCCCGACAGATCGCATCCCAGGTGCACGTTGGTGATCCCAGAGAATAGATCAGGAGGGTCAGAGGCATGGAAGAGCAAATTCTGTCCCCGTTTATTATAAAGTGGATCCTTGACACGGTAACACACTGAACTGAACTGTAATTCCATCAAGTCGCAGTACAAATAACAAACCGATGGTTTATGGATGGACAAGCTCACAGCTTTGCCTTTAAAAGTAAGGTTGTGTGATTGGTAGATATGAATTGCCTAAGATATAATAGTAAGTATAATAATGATAATGACACTTCATGAGGACAGATTCTTTATCCATCTTACTCATAGCTCCATCCCTGCACCTAGAACAGTGGCTAACACACAATACGTATTTCTTGAATAAATTAATAACAACAGCTCATATTTATTGAACAATATGCCAGACAAAGAAATGAAAATAAAATTTATTAAAATTACAGATAATGATTATAATAACAACACTTATGGGGCAAACTGTGTGCCAGGCACCATTCTAAAGTATTTTACATATATTACATCAATTAATCTCATTTAATGCTATGGGCTGAATTGTGTCTACCCCCCAAATTTCACATGTTGAAGCCTGAGCTCCCAGTATCTTAGAATGTGACTGTATTTGGAGATACGGCCTTTAAAGAGGTACTTAAGTTAAAATGAGGTTATTAGGGTGGGTCCTAATCCAATCTGGTGTCCTTATAAGAAGAGGGGGTCGGGACACAGACACACACACAGGGAAGACAATGTGGGGACACAGGGAGAAGATGGCCATGTATAGGTCAAAGAAAGAGGACTCAGAAGAAACCAGTTTTGCTGACACCTTGATCTCAGACTTCCAGCCTCCAGAATTATAGGGAAATTCTAGCAAACTAATACATTAACCCTTGTCACAACCAGATAGTCTGACCCTAGGTTTCATGCTCCTAAGCACCGCATACACCAGGTTGTATGCAATAATAGCTAACATTTATTGAGCACTTAACCAATAGCTGCTCAGTGGCAAGGTGGCTGCCTAAAATATGAAACATTCTGTAGTGCCTCACATCTTTTAAAATTCCCTTCAGCATTTTGCACAAATGTTTATTGCTTACCCTTCTGTGTCTTGTTATCTACGGACTTGTACTCAGGCGCAGGGTGCCTGCCCTTAGTCTGCGGTACTTGGTATTCCAGAAGAGATCCATGGGTTGCTAACTGAGATCTCACAGGATCCCATGGGATCTACCATTCTTTTTCACTCAGTGTGACCACTTGGCCAACTACATACCAGAGAGGTGTAAAGCAAAGATCCACTCAGTTTGTTATCCACTCAACAAACTGGCTTGTTAGGTTCTTACTACGTGCCAGACTGAGCACAGACTGGGGTTGAAGAAATGAATGAGCTGGTACAGGCTGCTGGATCAGCTATGGCGTGCAGCTCTGCCATCCTTTTGCTGTGAAATGAAGGTGATATTAATGCCTTCTACAGAGGGTTGCTGTGAGGATCATGAAATAAGATGGTATGTGCAAAGTGCTCAGCACAATGCCAGCCGCTAAGCTGGCCTAAACTTTCCTCTCAGCTTGACTCAACTTTAGGCAGGCTTCTTTCTGACTCTAGGTCCCTCCCTTCCCTTTTTAGAGCATTTACTTTAGGAAAATTGTAATTGCAAATTCTTTCTCTGTCCCTTTGAGATGTAAATCTTTTTAAAAGCCTCTTGACAGTTTATAGCCCTAGAATGTCTTTCTCAAGGACCTAGGGGCCATCCCTTTGAAATGTAAGTCAACCCCCTAACTCCACATCTCTGCGGGAGGGTAGGAGCCTGACTCCCAGTGGGTGCCTTGCTCCAAGTTGTAAAACTACTTCTGTCAAGAAGATGCAAGAAAACTTATGTCTTCTTTGGATAAGGCCCACTAACAAGCACAGGTGGCCCAAGATCCCCCCCCTCCTACCCTGGCTCTTAAAAACCCTCCTACCCTTTGTGTCAGTGCAGCTGAGCACAGGCTGAGTTCTGACCTCTCCCCCATCACAGTAGCCTTGAACAAAGCCTTCCTTGCCTGTTTGACTTCACTCAGTGCAATTTTTGCTTTGACACCAGGCATACAGTAAGTGCTCAATAAATGTTATGTATTAAGCATATTATTATGCTGCACTTTCTGACCTCAAGAACCTCTCACAGTAGTTGGGGGAACCATGTGTGCAGTGGTTGAGGGGGTGCCTGACACACAGTAAAGGTCATTACTGGTTAATCACCTCTGGTTTCCCCTTTATTATGTGCAGGGTGTGTGTACATCATGGGCATACAGAGGTGAGTAAGAAGTGATTACTGTCCTCCATGAGGTTATACTCACAAAGACTGACGTAAAAAGTGATCTACAGTCATGTGGCCAGGTTTTAGCAGAGGCTATACAATGAGCTGGGGAGTGCACAGGCAGTGACATTTTACCAAAGAGGGACCACCAAAGAGGAAGGATGCAGAGTCAGTAAACATGTGGCACGTTGGGAAACAGGGAGTTGTTTCATATAGCTGGAGTTCAGTGTGTAGAATTTGGGTCGGGGGAGTGGAAAGAGATGAAGCTGGGAACATGAACTGGAGCATGATTGGTGAGGACATTTTATGGCAGGCTACAGCATTTGCAGCTGGTAAGGAGGCATGTTCCATGGAAGGTTTTTAAGCGGTCAAGGGTTTGATTTAGAGAGATCAGTGCTGAGAGTGTGTAGGTTAGATAGGAAGGTGCAGGGTTGAGGTCAGGAGCAGGAAGGTTAGCCAGGGGCTTGTTGGAATTGTTCAGATAAATGATGATGAGGGACTTATTTACAATAGTGGCCATGAAGGTGGAGAGGTAGGGGTGGATGTGAGAGATATGTAAAAGATTGGCTGGATGTAAGGTGGAGGAAGGGGTCAAACAAGGCTGGGAAATGAAGTAGTTCATGGTGACATTAACCAGAACAGAGAACACAGGAGGACAGACTGTGTTGGATGTAGGAGGGAGGGAGAGAGACGATGAATTCAGTTTTGGACTTACTGCCTTTGTGCGCCTTGTGGTGTATCAAGGTGGAGTTGACAATTAGACCTTTAAATTTGAGTCCAGAGCCCAAGAGAAAGTCTGGAGATAAAGCCTGGGGATTGTTTGGCGTTCAGGTGACTGCTGAAGTTATCGAGATTGTCAAGGGGAGTATGTAGAGATCAAAAGGAAGGAGGCAAAGGATAGGGCCCCGCTGGACACTGAGAATCTAAGTTTATGAGTCCATGTCCCCATAGTTGGACGCATCGCCAGGGACCACTTTTCCAAAAGTAATCAACAAACTTAATCGTGGCCAAAGGAGACCGTGTCCTTTTAGGGAGCCCTATTAGACTTTAGGCTCCATGAGGGCAGCCATCACATCTGCCCCAGTGCATGGCGCAGTGCTGGGCATGTAGAAATCCCTCCTTCTATCTGTGTTGTGAGTGAATGGAAGGTCATTGTTGGGGAACAGCAGACCAGGGCAGACCTGAAGGCTGTGCTCAAAGGTTGGAAGGGCTGAGGGCGCACTGCAAGAGGCTTCCTGGTTTGAAAGTTCTCAGTCATGATGTGGATATTGCAAAGAAGTAAAGTTCAATGGTCTCATTAAAGAAGAACCTTCTTAATAATAAAAATTAAGGACTGAACAATGACTCTGGAGCTTGGTGTCCTTCAGGGATGCTCTGGAAATGATTCTGAGGGTTTGAGGTAAGTCCCTCTGAGATCCTTTCTGTTCCACACTGAGAAGTAGTTAGCAGGATTAATGGAAATGCATATTGGAAGGAAGTTCATCAGCATTCAAATACCAGGTTGGTGACTTGTTAGCTGTGTGATCTTGGGCAAATTATTCATTCTTTCTGAGCTTCAAGTTCTTCATTAATAACATGGGTTCATAATGCCTATTATAAAGGTTAGGATTAGGTTTCGCTTGTTACCACAGAAAAGCCCAGGATACCACTGACTTGAATTAAATAGAAAGGCATTTTTTATTTCTCCCGTAAATGTAGTCTGGAGGTAGGGCATCCAGGGCTACTTTTCTGCCCTGTAATTCTCGTGTTTACCTCGTGGTTCAAGCCACCTTCGAGCACCCTCATCCACTGCCATCAAGCCCACATTCTAGGCTGCCAGAACTTGGGCTGGAGGTAGGGGAAGGTCCATATGGGCCTGTGTCCCTGCCGAATCAGTTCCCTCTGCTTTATCGGATTGGCCACAGCTTAGTCTCATGGCCACGACTGACTGCCAGGGAGGCAAGGTTGGGAAATGTACTCTTTGCTCCCCCAGTCTCCCCACCCCCGAGTAATTAGGATTCCCTCACTAAATAAGAAGGTAGAATGGATATTGTGGCACAATTGCCAGTGTCTGCTCCTCCCCCCAGCGGAGTTCCATGAGGGTGAAAGTGATAATGTATGTCAAATGCCTGAGCATAGTAGATGCTCATTAAATAATCATTATATTCTTATTTTACAGTAATTTGTGAGGAGATGAAACTTCAGTACAGCAATAGGGAAGGATTAGATTAGACCAGAGTCTGCCCAAGAGGACTTTCTATAGGTAAGATTTAAAAGCATTTTAACTCCATTAATTTCATAATAAAATATTTATAGAATAGGTTGAGAACAGGAAGATAATTTAATCCATGGGTGAGTTGCATGCCGACCTTTTGTGCTGGACTGTAGCATCTCCTGATTTCTTCATAGTAGAAAGCTATATTGCTCTATTTTACAAGGGAAGAAATGAGACCTTGAACAGTTAACTGACTTCCTGTGGTCAGGTTGACTGTTAAATGATCAGTCCAGGATTCCCACTCAAAGACGTCACGCTTCGAAGCCTGGGTTGTTGGGCTGTGTTACCAAACCATTCACTCATTCCTGCAAGCATTCATTCATGTGTGCCAGTATTTACTAACTTCACCTGTGCCAGGTTGTTGCTGCCCTGGTCGAGATATAGAGTGTGCATATTAGACAGGGTGTCTGTTCAAGCATTTATTGCTTGGGGAATAAGAAAATAGAAGGGAGGAAATTATTGAGTACAGCTGAATGGGGGAAACAGAACAATAGAAGGCTATGCTGGGAGGAGGGGTTCTTTGATAGGGTGGTCCAAGAAGGCTCTAGGCTGGGAAGAAGGGACTTGAAGGGGACCAAGCAGCTTTGAGCGGGGGAGATTCAAGTAGAGAGAAAACAAGCAAGTCTCGAAGGAATTGCCTGGTTGTGAGGAAGGAAGCGAAGCGGCTGTGGTTGATCGGGAAGGAGCTGGAACAGGGCTTAGGGAAGCCGGCCTGAGGGTTAAACTCTGGCCACACCTGTAGGCACAGAGCCTTAGTTATTATAGAAAGAAAGACTACAGATCTATCAGTCTTCTGTTAGGAAGGAGGGTCTGGAAAAGGCCAGGAGAGTCATGGAAAAAGGCATGTTTTCTGGTGTTTTCTGTTAGTCCCTGCTTATCTGAGGAATACGCTTCAGAAACCCCAGGGACTGCCTGAACCAAGGTGAAACCAAGTACAACCTACACATACTGTACTGTGTTTTTTCCTATATGTACATGCCTTTGACAAAGTTTAATTTATAAATTAGGCACAGTAAGAGATTAGCATCAATAACTAATAATTAAGTTACTATTAGTAAAGTAAAAATTAAGTAAAATAAAGGTTACTTGTGTCACTGTTCGGTGTCCACGGCTGGACTTTGAAGTTTTGCCCCAGTTCTTGGGCTCCTGGCTTGGAAGAATCGCAAGCCGGCCCCACACGACAGAGAGAGATGACAGAGAGAGATGACAGACGCTCAGCAAGTATGTGTGAAGAATTTATTGGAAATAGTGAAGTTATGAGATAGTATAGGGAAGAAAGCAAAGACATTTCCTGAGGGGAAATGGGTCTGTCTCCGTGAGTGGAGAAGACCCTAATTAACTCTAAACTTCTTCCTTTTATATGTTAGCAATTTATGTTGATGTAAAGGTTAGTCACAAGGTTAGTCATAATTACTTATGATTATATGTCACAAGGTTTGTGGACCGAATCATACATGTGGTGGAGAAAGCCACCTTTTAGGGTGTCGTTCTATTGTCTGATCGGTGGTCAGTGTTCCATGATTTAATTACCCCATTCTTTAAGACTGAAAGAACTCTTTCTCCTGGGTATTTTTCTGTAACTACTTCCTCCTTATTTTTCTAATTTCCATTACCTCTCACCTATATTTCTGTCCCTAACACTTGAACACAAGCACCGTGAAACCTCGACAGTCAATCTGATCACCTAGATGGCTACTAAGTGACTCATGGGCAGGTGGCATGGACAGTGTGGAGACACTGGATACAGGGAGGATTCACGTCTGGACAGGGCTGAGCAGATGGTGTAAGATTTCATTATACTACTCAGAATAGCACGCAATTTAACACATTGACTGCCATATTAGAAAAAAATTTTCCCTGGGGCTGTAGTGTTTTATTAAAACAAAACGATTCTTTCTAATTTGTTATTTTTTATTGTTTTCTGTGCATGAGTTATATGCAATGCAATCCACATTTTTAGAATTAAATTGTCAATATTAATTGTTACAATGAGAACATCAACAAGTAGGATTTTCATGAACCAACTGCAGGGTTTTGCTTCATGAGGCCTCGGGCTCAAAACTAGTTAAATACAATTCACATGGCAGTCAATGTGTTAAAACTTATGAATTGTTTATTTCTGAAATTTTCTATTTAATATTTTCAGACCATGGTTGATCAAGGGTAACTGAAACCTCGGTCAGAAACCTGAAGGGTAACTGAAACAGAAAGCAAAACTGTGGATAAGGGGGGACTACTGTATTTATGATTTTCTCTTTATATTTTGGGTGATCGCCAACCCCTGTGACAAGGAGAGTCACATTTTACTCCATTTAGGAGTCCATCGGATTGCATATGACCCTCTGTGGTTCGCCTCATTAGTGAGAGAGAAGCATGAATGCTGTAGGGTGGCCTTTTCCTTTTTCTAGGTTAAACAAGTGTTGGTGGTTGCTGTGGAGCATGTGGGAAGGAAGGAGGGATGCAGGCAGTCACTGCTGACAACTGAGCACACCCTGCTTGTGTGGCCCAGTGCAGGATGAAGGTGTAACTGGTCGGGGGCGGGTAGTTGCAGAACCATAGCTCCTGCAGAATCAGTGAGAGCTGAGACTATCTGGTGAGGCTGTCCAAGGACACCACCAGCACATGGCTGCTCCAGCATCTCAAGTTCAGGGAACACATGGTCAAGGTTTTGCTTAGCAGGTGGGATTTAGACACTTGGGCACTCCAGGGTCTGGAGCCCAGGACCAGCATGTGTGGTGGGAGAGGCGATGTGGCCCAGGAAAGGAGCCAAGGAATGTCCCTCCGAAGACCTGCTTCCAGACCTGCTCTGCTGGATTCTGTGTTGTCTTGGGTCATGACAATTGAAAGGTTGCAAGAGACAATTGAGGAAAAAGTGGGCAAGATTTAGGGAGGTGAGAGGTATTCATCTTGGATGCCAGAGAGGGTGAAGGGACAGAGGGAGCTGGTCAGGAAGGGGACCTGGCTTTGGACTGGTTGAGTTTGGGGCCCCAGTGAGGCACCCAGGTAGCATGATGAGTTTTGGAAACAAAGCAGGGGTTATACATTCAGCTTTGGGAATCTCATGGTGAAAATTACAGGTCAACAATAAAGGTTTTTGCAGTCTAGTGAGCCACAGGGGACAATTGAATCAAGTCTGGAAGGTGGTGACCTACTAACCCACACCTCAGACCAGCCTTGAAAACTGTCTGAACAGGGCTGCACTGAGGCGGTGGAGCCGGGAACGCAGGGGCTTGGAGGAGTTTGGCTCTGCGGCAGTGCAGGAAAGCCACGTTCTCCTCTTTGTGCAAACTCCTCTGCCACTGACCCCTTGGTCCTTTTGCAACCAATTTTTCTTGAGTGCGAGATGATGGAAGACACACAATCAAGCCAGAGCCCAAGTACTTCATCTGCTGTTAGTTTCCTTAATTGTATTTCCTACACATTCTTTATAAATAGATTTAAGCAAGACACTATGTTCTTTAAATTGTGCATTTCTGTTGCTATGGAAACAGTTGCTTTCATACCCCCCACCCCCACCCCTCAGCCTAGCCATAAAGTAGAAGTTAGCACCTGTTTTTCCAGACAGGTGAATTATCTACTAATCCTTGTCATCTAAGAAAGTCTCAATGAGTGGGTCAGGATAACCTGCTCATGGCTTCTCTTTAAGAAAAGCAGCAGGTGAGCAGCTGCTATTTCCAGAAGACATGGTCCATCCTTGCTAACCTTTCAAATAAACGACTCATAGATTCATAGACTGTTGAAACTGGACAGAAATCTCTAAAGAGATAATTCTCATGATGATAATAATTTTAAATCTCCCTATAGTATGCATTTAATGCATTAATTAGTCTCTACAGGAACCCTGAAATTAAATGATTTGTTTGAAAATATTTGCTGAACATTAGTACTGAGCTGGAACAGACACAGGTAATCACCTTGGGACATTGCATAGTGCCTATCACATGGAAGGGACTCAGCAAATTTTTCTCTGTGAATGAATGAAGCTGCCCCCTCCTCCAGGCCAGTGGGGGATATGAACATTCAACTGGTTATAATGTTCCATGCCACATGCTTGGATATGGGTATATACAAAGGGTCATGAGAAGATACAGTGGGTCACATCTCTGCCTTCTCTATTTTTTTGCAAGAGGTGAGGAAATTAAATGCAGAGGATTGGAAAGGAAGATGTTTGCCAATATTACATCACTATTTAGTGACAAAACCCAGTCTAGGACCCAGGTTTCCTGAATCCCAGTCTGATAGCTTTCTCCTATATCACATTGACTCTAAAATGGTGCTTCCAAAACCTCACAGGCATAAGAATAATTTGGTATTATGGACTGAATTGGAAAGGAAGGCACCAAAGCAGCCCCGTTGTCTGGGTAGTAGAACTTATGGGCGCTCCTTCGGGGCACTACTGTCAGGGCGAATGTTTTCCAATTTCAGACTGATATCACTCTATTGAAGGAACAGTTTTCCAGCTAAGAGAGCCTCATTGACTTAGCTGAGGTCCAGGGCTGACCCCGCAGTTTGAGAACATTGAAGGGTAGTTCCATGTAGCCTGCATCCAATGGGGCAGGGTAGTTCACCAAAACATGAAGTGGAGATACTTTTACCAGAAGCAGCAGGAATGTATACTGGGCTGTCAGGAGGAACAGACAGGTGGCTGATAGGAACTATCTCTGCAGATAAATGCCCATGCATCCGCATCCAATCAGCCGGCAATCCCGCACCTCGCCTTTTCCGTTGTCACCTGCTTGGCCCGGGCCACCCACTCTCACATGGATAGCTGCTTGCTTCCTAAGCTAGCTCCCTGCTTCCTAAGCTTGCCCCCTGCAGTCTGTTCTGCCCACAGCAGCTTGAGAGAGCCTTTTAAGACTCAAGTCAGATCCTGCTACACCTCTGCTCACAGCCCTCCCCTGGACTCCTGTCATCCTTACAATTCAATCTAAATGCAAAGTCCACACTTCGCATGGTGCTTGCTACCTGCCTGCCCCCCTGACCTCTCCATCCTCTTCTCCTGCCATTCTCTCCTGGCTTTCTGCACTGCAGCCACACTGGCCTCCTTCCCATTTCCTGCACATGCCAAGATGTTCTCATCTCAGGGGCTTTGCATTGCTCTCCTCTCTGCCTCATAGTTGCATTGTTTATTCCCTTACTTTATTCAGATCTCTGCTGAAGTTTCATCTTCTCGAAGACAGCTTCCATTTCATGTTACCTGGAAAAGCTACCTGCCAACTTGCTCATTCTCTAGCCTTTTAGCTTTATTATTTACAGAAATATATATTTGTTCAATGTTTCTTCCCTCATTAGAATGTAAGCTCCACAGGGCTTCTTTTGTAACTCAGGAGCCCAGGAAGGAGTTGGTACTCATAGGCATCATGGAAAGAATGAATGAGCATGCATCTATGTTTAACACACACACAGACACACATTTTTGCCTATGATTTCAGGGGATTTCTAGGCTCTCTGAAGTTTTGGGATCCATGCATTTTTGGGTAGAAACCTCTGCTATGATCCAAGTATCTCCAACCTTGAGTGCAAGGGTTCCCAGTGATTCAGGAACTCCCAGCACTCTCTTCCTCCTCCCCAAGCTGGCTTTTCAGAGTGGGACAATGCCATTCCATTCTCTACCCCTGGGTGACAAAACTGGAATTATAAGAGTTACAGGAGTTATAGTAAAAACAATAATTAATACCTGTCCTTGGCACATGATATAACATGTTAAGTATAAGGGGCCTATAATATCACTTGATAAATACAAGGGCAGAACAAAATTTCAATTCAGTTCAACAAATATTTTATTGAGCACTCACTATGTGCCAGCCAATCTGCTAGGTGCTGGCAGAATGGCAGCAAAGAATAATAGCATGTACTCATGGGGCTTACATTCAGGAGGGGCTGGGCAGACAATAAAACAAAACTGGTTATGCTAGCTAGAGTACGCATAATAAGGTGACAAGGACTACAGAGAAAAATAAAATCAGGAAGGAGAATAGGAAATGTCATTGATGGAGAGTTTATAATTATAAATAAGATTTTTAAGGAAAACCTCCTTATTAGAACAAAAGGTTGAAGGAAGTGGAGGACAATATAAAGATATTTGGGGAAGAGTGTTCCAGAAAGAGGAAATAGCAAGTGCAAAGGCCCTGAGGCAGGAGTAGCCTGATTAGCCATAGCTAAGAGGTACATGTGGCTGGGATGGAGGGAGCAATAAGAGAGAAGGAAATATGGTCAGATGAGAAAACATATGGCCTTGGGTGTCTTTGTAAGGACTTTAGCTTTTACTTAGAGTAAGAGAATTCTTTGGAATTCCATGAGCAGAGGAGCGACATGATCTGACTTGTGTTTTAACAGGGTCATATGGGCTGATGTGTTGAGAGTAAAGTGAAGGTAGGAAGCAGTGAAGCAGGGAGATCACTAGGAAGATGTATCATCACCAAATAAACAAAAACCACCTTTATTCTCTCTCCTGCCCTGGTGGGCACCCCCTATAGTCACTATCATGGGTGCATGGGGGGGTTCCACTGCTGTGGATGAAGAACGTTAGCCTGAGGAGAGGCTGCTGTTCCCACTAGGTATGCCCCAAACTTCCCAAACAGGAGATCAAGACGTGTGTTAGCTCCTTCCAGGTGGACAGTCCCCTGGAGAGTTCGCTCAGCTGGAAGATGTAGAATCATCCTCTGTAGGTGTAGAGCTGGCAAGAAGCTAGGTGATAGGGAAAAAGATAGGAAAGGTGTTTAAATCAGAAGCCACCTCACAAGTGGAAATTAGTTAAATTCAGTCAATTGCTGACAGATTTTACGTTATAGGACTCAAATGCTCTGAGGCCCAGTCAATCGAAACCCTGCTTCGAAAATGAGCCAGTTATGGATGGATCTACTGTTCTATTATTAAAAGAAATGGATCTGTCCAGAGAGTAACATACATAACATTAAGAGCCCGTTTGGTGGATGAACACACTCATTTTTTTAAAAAAAATTTATTGCGTAAGACCTGGGATTAAATTCTGGAGATAGTTAGAGACCTGCAGAGTTGCTAATGACAAGGCATTTAGATATCAGATGACCACTTTCATTTACTAATCCAGAAATTGAAGCTCAGAGAGGGCCAGTAAATTGCCCAGGATCTAATTACTGCAGTGGACACCCCCCACATTTTAGCGGCTTAGCGCAGTAAAGTTTCATTTCTCACTCACGTTGCAGACCAGTGTGGGTAGGCAGGGGCTCTGCTCCACAGAGTCCCTCAGGAACCCAGGCTCCTTCCACCTCTGGGCGCCTCCCTCCTACGAGTCCTCAGAGACATCTCGGTTTAGCTGGGGAGAGAGTGTGAGCACCATGCCGAGGAGGTTTTTAGGGGCTGGACTTAGAGGTGGCGCATGTTTCTGCTCACATTCCACTGGCCACATGGTCATACCTGGAAAATATTGTCCAGCCGTGTGCCCCTGAAGATATTGGATATTGGTGAGCACCAGCTGTGCCCATCAGAATTGCACAGGCAGTAAGTGACAGTACCAGGCCAGAGAAATGCCACAACAGGCAGTAGGGGACAAGCTGAAAGCCTCTCCTACGTGTTCGATTCCATCCTTTCTTCCCTCCTCCCTCCCTCCCTCCCCCTTTCTTTCCTTCCTGTCTGTCTGCCTGTCACCTTTCCTCCTTCCTCTCCCCCTCTGTCTGTCACCCCTCTTTCTTTTCACAGATATGGTGAGCACCCATGACTGGGGTGTGGGGAGAGAGAAGCTGAAGCAAGCGTGGACCCTCGAGGGCCTGTTGGTTGAGTTTAAAGGTGAGAAAGAGACATAAGTACAGTCACGTGCTGCACAGTGACGTTTAGGTCAAGGACGGACCATATATACTACAGTGGTCCCATAAGATTATAGTACCTTACTTTTACTGTCCCTTTTCTATGTTTAGATATGTTTAGATACACAAATACTTAGCATTGTTTCATCATGGCCTACAGTATTCAGTGGAGTACCATGCTGTGCGGGTTTGTAGCTTAGGAACAACAGGCTATACCATATAGCCTCGGTGTGTAGTAGGCTGCACCATCTAGGTGTGCGTAAGTACACTCTTGATGCCCACTCTTGATGTATTCATGCTTGCGCAATGATGAAATCACCTAACAACGCATTTCTCAGAAAGTATCCCTGTCATTAAGCGACGTATGACTGTACTTAGAACTGATGTAGACACGATAAATATCACAAGCATGGGCAGAGTGCTCTGGAGACAGCCCAAGGTGAGGAGCAGGACAGAATGGGTGGAATCGTGCTCTAGCATCATGCACAAGCTGTGTAACCTCTCTGAGCTTATTTCTGCACCTCTAAGGTGGGGACAATGATATCCTTCAGGGGGTGGTGGGGTGGAAAGAGCATTTCTGAAGAGGCTGCTGTGGTATGTTGTTATGCTCCGTGTGTGTTGCTTCTCTTTTCTATGGTCAAGAGGAGGCCAGAGATGCCCAGAGGAGGGGGAGGTCACTTCCCCCTGGTGAGGCACAGAAGGCTAGTGATGCAGGTGGCATCTGAGCTGCACCCGAAAAGATTAACCCTTCACTGTACTGGGATATCTGAGGCTCAGCTCTGGGCTGATTGAAAAATTCTGCATCCATACGGCAGTGGCTTGGGCCATGGTGTGTTAGTTTCCTATTGCTACTGTTACAAGTTGCCACAAACTTAGTGGCGTAAACACAAATTTATCGTCTTTCAATTCTGGGGGTCAGAAGTCTGAAATGGGTTTCACTGGGCTGAAATCAAGGTATTGGCAGGATTGTGTTCCTTCTGGAAACTCTAGAGGAGACTGTGGTCCCTTGTCTTTTCCAGCTTCTGGAAGGCACCTGAATTTCTTGGCTCAAAATCCAGCCTCAAAGCCAGCAGTGCAGTATTGCAATTCTCTGTCTGACTCTGACCCTCCTGCCTTCCTCTCATAATGACTTTTGTGATTATGTTGGGCCAGCCTGAATCATCCAGAATAATTTCATCTCTGCAAAGTGCCTTTTGCCATGTAAGGTAACATATTCACAGGTTCCAGGATCAGGATGTGGACATCTTGGTAGGAGCATTATTCTTTCTGCTACATATGCTGAATCTGTTTTTCATGGAATTCTCTATGAAATGCCTTGTGCTGACTTGGGAAGGGGGATGAGCATCTCGTGCCTTGTTCGGTATCTGAAGAATCTCTACTAGGTACCACTTCAATGCCGTGCAAGACAAGTTTGCTTCTCTGACTTCCCGGGTGCAGGAAAGGGAGAGAGGTACAGAGCTGATGTCTCGCCACCTGCCATTCATCCCTCTCCCAAGTAGCTAACCCTGAAAATTCCATACAGTAGATTTTATTCCTTTCATTTAAGGTCTTGATTTTTTCAAAAGAATATATGAAAAAAAGAAATGGCGAGGGAGAGCTAACCTTTTTCATTGTTATGAATTGTTTGGACTTCAATATGAATCAGTTTTTGATTATTTTTGTTGTTAAGAAAAAAAATTTAATGGAGATAAGAAGGGAGTAAAAGGACTTTTAGTGTTTAGTTGTCTAGAAGGAACGAATCCATCACACAGTGTGTGCGGGGTGGGTTTGGGTGGAGACAGGAGCTGGAGAAAGGGAGTGTACTAGGTGATACTGGGGCTATAGATGAAGTGGTTCTACCCAACAGTCTGGGTCTCTGGCTTTTCTACGCTGTTTTGACCAGCGTTTCTCACTGTGCTCACATGGAATTTATATATGTTTATCCAGAGCCTGCCATTTGAACGTATAAGGCGGCTCTTCTCAACTGGCGTGCATCTCACCGTTGCAGCCCTCTAGTGGAGGGGATCTGAACAACTCCAAACGCACACCCATGTCCCTGGGGCCATGTTCAGGTTGGAAGGGATGTGTGTGGGGGGGACCCACAGGATGGCCCCTCTTCCCCCCATGTGATCAACCAGGCGGTGGGACCTAAGTCACTTCTCCTGTACTCCTCAGATCTTTAAGTATCTGCCACACTTTGTGGCACAGCCTCAGGGCTGTATCAGTGGGAATACAGCACTAATTATAGAGCTGGTTTTGCAGGGCTAGAGTTATGGAGAGCTGCAGGCTGGAAAATACATTGGATTAAGGACAGTATATTCTTTCATCAGCACAAAAGGGAGCCATAGGTCGGCATAGACTTTCTGCTTCTGTTGAGTTAAACCTTACTGTTCAATTGGGGTGAGTTAAACCTTAGTGTTGAATTAAACCTCAGTGTTCTATGTGCAGTGAGCAGGGGATGCCTCTGGGTGACCAGCAGCAAGTGGCCTAGGGGAGAGAGGTTATCACTATTTCAGCCCCAGCCAAAAAAATATGAAGTAGCGGGCACTGTATTAGTTTGCTCAGGCTGCCATAACAAAATGCCAGACTGGTGGCTTTAATGACAAAATTTATTTTCTTAAAGTTCTGGAGGCTGGAAGTCCAAGATCAAGGTGTCAGCAGGGTTGGTCTCTCCTGAGGCCTCTCTCTACGCCTTGCAGATGGCTACCTTCTCCCCGTGTCTTCACATGCCTTTCCTCTGTGTGCGGGTGCAGGTATCTCTCTCTTCTTATAAGGACACCGTTCGTATTGGACTAGAGCCCCACCATTAAGACCTCATTTATCTCTGATTACCTCCTAAAGGCCCTCTCTCCAATATAGTCACATTGAGTTTAGACTTCAACATATGAATTTTCGGGGGACACAATTCAGTCCATAAAATGGACCGTGTTCCTTGGAGGAAACACAGGTAGGAAAAATGCCTATTTGGAAAAACAGCTGCTGGAGACAAACTTCATTCTAGGAAATGTCCCATGGAAATATATATACTGTCTAGCAAAAATAGACTAGGAAACATACACATCAGAAAGAATGCTCACTAAAAATCCCCCCTAAAAAATATTCACTGGGAAAAATATTCATTATGAAAATGTTCACTGTGAAAATATTTAGTAGGAAAAATATTCATTGACAAAAATCATTGCCAAAAAGGGGAGTGGGGTGACCCTCTGGAGAAATATCCTTTCTAGGAAAAATGTCTACCAGGAAAATTTTCACTAGGAGGAATGACCACTCAAAGAATATGCACAGGGAAAAATATCTACTGGAAAAAATAATCACACTTAGTATGAAAAATACCTATGGAAACATATCCTGAATGGGACAAATACTCACTGGGAAAACACACATAGGAAAATTATATTCATCTTGAAAATGGCCTTTGACTATATACCTACTATGAAAATCAGGAAATTATCATTTATTTTGTGTACAGCATGTGTCAAGCATTCTTCTGAGAGTTCTATGAAGTAGGTACTATTCCGTGCTCCATTTTACCTATGGGAAAACTGATGCACAGAGTTAACTTGGCCAAGCTTGCACAGGAAGTAAAGGACAGCCTTGCCTTCAAACTCAAACAGTGATTCATTCATTCAACATTTATTGAGCACCTATTATGTGCCAAGCACTGTGTTAGGCAATGAGGTCTAACACTGAATGAAACATAATTCTTGGTTTTAAGAATTAACATGAGAGAGAGATTCACAAGAAGACCATGAAACTGTAGGGAAATGAGTCTTTATACATTCGCCTCCACATTGGAAACTGAAGCAAAATGTTTGCACCAGACTGAAGTTCCTTTGTGTGTTTATGAAAGAAGCTACTGTCCTAGCATACCACAGCTCCCTTGCGAATAACAGCCGCTGGGAAAACATCAACACCCAGGAGAACACTCATGGAACCTTGGGAAAGCACAGTCCCAGGGGCAGGTATTCATCCAAACATACACCTGCTGGGGGACTTGTCTGAAACCTAGTCTGATAGGAAGGCCTCTCTCCCATCCGGGTCTGTGCTCCTGGCCACATGAGCGCAGCTGAAACAGCCACGTCACGCGATGGCCTGATTAGTGAAATGGGCTGCGGGAGCCTTGTTGCAAGGGGGAAACTGGATGGAATCTGGTGGGAGTTCTGAGTTCTCTTGGTTTTCAAAGACTTTTACTTGTTTATGGTATCACACCACCCATCTGTGAACTCCATGAGATCAGAGTTCCCTGCCTACATAGTTCATCTCTGCATCCCCAGTGCTTAGAAAAGTTGGTGCTCAGTAAATAAATATTTCCAAAAAAGGGGTGTTGACCAGAGTTATGCACAGTTGTTAACTGCATGGATGTTGGAGTCAGATGACCTAACTTGAATCCCAGCTCTGCCATTTCCTGGCTGTGTAGCCTTGGCTAAGATACTTGCTAACTCTGATTCTCAGTTTCTTCATCTGTGGAGTGGGGAAAAGAATACCTTTCTCTTATGGCTGTTGGGGGGATTCAATGAGGTAGTGCTTATAGAGCACTCAACATAGAGCCTGACACTTGGTAGATGGTCAAAAAATAGTCAGAACTGGTCCCTTCCTTCATGAAGTTTATAGTCAGGTGGGCCATCCCCCAGCCACCAACCTTCTCTGCAAAAATCCAAATTGGAGGCAGAGGCCCAGAAAGGCTGATTATTTAAATCCAGAATCTGCAACCCAAGTTTTCTTTCTTCACTGTTGCCTCTAGAGATTAAGTGTGCTGTAGGGTTCCATCTGCTTCTGTAATAAAACATAAATTATTAAAACCATAAAATATTGATGAACTGTTTTATAAAACAGAGGGACTTTAGTGTATCGATTATGAATTGAGAAAGCCTTAATGAGTTTCAGGAGGGGAAGTAATTGGGCGATGATGGTGCGTTGATTCCTTCTGTGCCCCTGAACAAGAGGCAGTTATGAGAATAACTTCCTCTAGTCCCATTTTGCATCCCTGTCATCTTGCATTTGTGCCATGGTACACTTAAAACCTACGCTTCTGTGAACATTAAAAGCCAACCAAAGAGACAGAGGGAAGGAGTGGGAAAAAATTCCCTTGTTAAAAATCAGCAAAGTATCTTGGTTTTATTTAGCTCTCTGGGTGGCTCCCATAGACTCTGGAAAACCGGTGGTTAACAATGTACCTGTTTTCATTCTCAGGTTATCCATCCAGCAAGAGTCACTCGCTGACGTTCAGGAAGACTTCTCTGTCCCTTTCATTTTAGAATGAAGGATCTAAGTGCCAGAACTGAACTTGTAACGAGGCTGGCCAACACTCTCGTTTTACAGATGAGAAAATCAAGGCCCACAGAGAGGAAGTGTCTTGTCCAAGATCTCACGGTTAATTGGTATTAAGACTTGGCCTGGCACCCAGGTCCACTGGCTCTGGTGCTGGTGACTCTTCTACTTTTACTCCTTAAGGGAGGACTTTCGGGTGGTGAGGGCTGTTCCAATGCAGAGACGGCTTTTGAGGATTAGTCTTGATGGACAGCATGGAAGCAGAGGCTGGGTGACTTCTTGACCTCTTGGAAGTTGCTCCATCAGTTATCCACAACTGGCCTGCTGATCTTCAAAATCTCCCAGGTAAGACTCAGGCTGGCAACTTTAGGCACAACCACATCGTGATTCTCAGGAATGTCCAGTGAGGGGAAGAGCCCATGCCAGTTACTGATGAAGCCGTCACAGCCACTGTATGAAATGGGGAAGATACACACAAGTATTGATGAGGGGCTCAGGGAAGTCAATGGAATTGCCCAGGTTCACACAGCTCATTGGTGACAGAATCAAGGGCTAGAAGACAGTGGTTCTATACTATCTTTGGAGAAGTAGATTACCGTTCCTGGACCAATATCATGCTGCCTTTTAATTGCATATGGAAGAGTTCACTGCAAAGGCAAGAGTGATGGGTTTGCAATGAGACCAGCTGAGGTGAGGGGTAGGGTTGCTAACGTCATTTTGCCATCACATAGGTTAGGTCTGATTATTGCTGGGAATGTAGGCAGGAAGGGCACTGCAATATCTGCAGCTAATATTTATTGAGCACTTTCTATGTGCCTGGCAACTATGCCAAGTACTTTACTCCCTCTAGCTCACAGCCCCATTTTACAGAGGAAGGCACAGCCAGGTTAACTGAGTTAGATAGTGAAGCCAGGATTGGAGCCCAGTGAGATAGACTTGGGAGCCTCTACTCCTAACTTGGCAATAATTGTAGATATTTCCTCTTGTCTTGAATCTTGCTGCTTCATTTGATACTTTTGACCTTTTGTTTCTTCTTGAAGATGTTGCTTATTTGGGCCTCAACTCTGACCACTTCTTCTTGGTCCCTTTCACTGACCCCCTTCTTGCTGCCAGCCCTGTGTGGTACCCAGCGTCCCCTCATGACCCTCAGTTCTTTGCACTAGACCTGGGCTCCTTGGGCAGTCTCAAGTAATTGCATGGATTTTGCATGCATTGCTATTAATTACACTGCTGACTCTCAATTCTATATTGCCAGCCCTGAACTCTCCCTGTATCAGGGTCTCATAAAATGAGTTGGAAAGTGCTCCCTCTGCTTTTATTTTCTGTAAGAGACTGTGTAAAACTGGTGTTATTTATTCCTTAAATGCTTGGGAGAATTTGCCAGTGAAACCATCTGGGCATAGAAATTTCTTTTTTGGAAGGTTTTGAACACTGAATTCAATGTCTTTATTAGTTATAAGTCTGTTCAGATTATCTATTAATATTTCATCTTGAATGAGTTATAGTTTTAATAGTTATAGTTCATGGTTTTTCAAGGACTTGGCCCATTTCTTCCAATTAGTCAAATTTGTGTGAGTCGAGTTGTTCATAATATTTCCTTTTTATCCTTTTAATGTTTGTAGGGTCTGCAATGATATTCCCTCTTTTATTTCTGATATAATTTGTGTCTTCTCTTTTTTAATCTCAGTAGAAGTTTATTAATTTTTTTTATCTTTTCAAAAAACAGGTTTTGGTTTCATTGATTTTCTTTTTTCAATTTTATCAATTTCTGCTCTTATCTTTATTTTCTTCCTTCTGCTTGATTTGAGTTTACACTGCTTTTCTTTTCTTTTTTCTAGTTTCTTAAAGTGAAAATGATTGATTTGAGACCTTTCTTCTTTTCTAATACAAACATTTAATACTATAAATTTCCCTCTAAGCACTGCTTTAGCTGCAGCTCACAAATTTGGTATGTTGTTATTCAGTTCAAAATATCTTATAATTTTTCTTGAGACTTTCTCTGTGATGCACTGATTATTTAGAAGTGTATTGATAATATGCAATTGTAATGGGATTTTCCAGACTTTCTGTTTTTGTTTAATTCCATTTTAGTCAAAGAACATACTTTCTGTGATTTTAATTCTTTTTAATTTGTTAAGATTGTCTTATGGCTTAGAATATGATCTATTTTGGTGAATATTTCATATACACCTTAAAGAATGTATATCCTGATGTTGTTGGGTGACATGTTCTACAAATACCAATTAGATCCAGTTGTCGATATTATTGTTCAGTTCTTTGATATATCTTTGCTGATTTTTTGTCTATTAATTCTATCTATTACTGCAGGACAAATTCTAAAATCTCAGACTATAGTTTTAAATTTGGCTATTTTTCTTTTCACTTCTGTCAGTTTTGCTTCATGTGTTTTGAAACTTGTTGGTTTGTGTACGCATTTTGGATTTTTTTTTGTTGCTGTTGAATTGACCCTTTTTTCATGTATCATGCCTCCTTACTCCTGGTAATTTTCTTTGCCCTATCGTGTAGCCACTCCAGCTTTCTGTTTATTAGTGTTTGCATCATAGGTCATTTTTCATTTTTTTTTTTTTACTTTTAACCTATCTATAGCATTATAGTCAAAGTGAATTTCTTATATACAGCACATAGTTGGGTCATGTATTTTTATTCATTGTGAAAAATCTCTTTTATTTACTGTTTTTAGACTATTTACATTGAATGTAATAATTGATATGTTTTATTTAGATTTATCATTTTATTTTTCATTTTCTGTTTCCTTTGTTTTTATTCCTCTATTTCCCCTTTCCTGCCTGCCTTCTTTTGGGTTATTTGAATTTTTAATATTCTATTTTAATTTATCTATTTAGATTTTGACTGTATCTCTTTTTTTATTAATTTTAATGGTCAAAAAAGGAATAACAATATACAAACTTAACCTATCACAGTCTTCTTATAATCAATATTTCATCACTCCAAGTGAAACGTAGAAACCTTAGCATCATATGGGTTCCTTTACCCTTCTACCTTTATTTTGTCTTATATATCACATCTAAATTTGTTAAAAACCCCACCAGAAAAATGTTATATTTTTACTTTCAACTATAAAATACATTTTTCAAAACACAAAAGGAGAGACTTGTTTGTTATATTACCTTGATATTTTCTATTTCTTTTGCTCTTCCTTCATTCTTTTTATTTATTTTTAATTGACAAAGAATAATTGTATATATTTATGGGTATGATGTTTTGCTCTGTGAATAAATTGTAGAAAGATTAAATCAAGTTAGTTAACACATCCATCACCTCACCAATTTACCTTCATTCTTAATATTCCAAGTTTTCTCTGCTTTCATGTCCCTTCTGCCTTGAGAACTTCCTTTAGCAATTCCTTTAAAGCAGTTTACTTTCAAGATGTGCTGTAGAGATTCTCTGTTTGTCTTCATCTGCGAATGCCTTTATTTTAACTTCATTCCTGATATAGATCACTAGATATAGAATTCTAGACTGGCGATTCTTCTCTTTCAGCATTTAAAAATAGTACTAATACTATAGTAATGTGTATTACTACATATATAGTAATATTGTATTACTAATATTATGGTACTAAATATTATCGTACTAACATTATAGTGCTGTTATAGTTCTGGTCTCTGTGACTTCTGATGAAAAATCTAGTCATTTGAATTATTGCTCCCCTTTAGGTAATGCGTTTTTCCCCTCTGGCTTCTTTCAGGGCTTTTTCTTTGTCATCAGTGTCAGCAGTTTGAGTGTGACATACCTGCGTACGTGGATTTCTTTGAGCGGATCTTGTTTGGGGTTCACTGAGCATCTTCAATCTAAAGGTTTATAGCCTTTGCCAAACTTGGAAGTTTTCAGCCTTTATTTCTTCAGATATTTGTTCACCATCACACTCCTTCTCTTGTCCCCTTTGGGCCCTGATGATGCGAGAGTTAGACTTTGTGCCACGGTGCCACAGGTCTCTGAGGGTCTGCTTAATGTTTTTTTCAGTCTTCTTTTCTCTGTTTTTCAGATCAGATATTTTCTATCAATATACCTTCAAGTTTACTGAATATTTCCTCTGTCATCTCCAATTTGCAACTGAGCCCACCCAGTGAGTTCTTAAAAATTTTCAGTTATTGTGTTTTTAAGTTCCTATTGGATTCTGTTATGTATCTTCTATTTCTTTAATGGGACTTTCTGTTTTTCCATTCATTTCAAGATGGTTTACGATTGCTGGTTGGAACATTTGTATAATGACTACTTTAAAGTCTTCGTCAGAGAATTACAACATCTGTAACTTCTGGGCATTGGCATCTGTTGATTGCTTTTCCCCAGGGGAGTTAAGTGTTTTCTGGCTCTTGGTATGCTGAGTAATTTTGGATTGGACTTTGAACATTTTGGATAGTATGTTATGCAACTTTGGTCCTTATTTAACTCCTGTAGAAAATGTTGATAAACAATTTTTCTTTTAGCAGCAATCACTCTGGTTAGCTTCAGGTGACAAGTTTCAACCCTTCTCTGTGGACTCTGGTTCCAATATCAGTTCTGTCTTCAAAACTTTGTAGTGCTATTTAGATACACTGATATTTGCACCACCCCGCAGGGGTGAGGAACCTGTGGTCTTAAGGTGAAATGTGGCCTTCTAGTTCCTTAAGTGCAGCCTTTTGAATGAATCCAAATTTTACAGAACAAATTATTTTATTAAAAGGGGTGCAGCAGAGAAAGATGAAACTTTTCTTGCTTCCTTTGGTGCTTAAAAAAGAACAATCTTGAAATCAGAAGGCCACAGGTCCCCACCCCTGCAAGGACATGGGTTGTGGTCTCTCTGTTGGTCAGTTCTCAGAGCATTAGGTGTGCTGATTAGGATCAAATCCATGCAAGCACAGCTTTGGTGTGAACACAGGAATTCATAAACCACTTTCTGAAGTCACCTTCCTGAGTTCTTCTGTCTTCCTTATGTTTCTGGCACTTTACCTTTGCCTGGGGCTCCCCTTTCCCTTCCTTTGGTTAGAAAATTGGGGCTTTAGTGGCCTTGCTCTGCCATGCACTTAGCTGTGCCTGTGTCCAGGGCCAAGCTGCAGGAAGGCAGAGAAAGGGAGACTAACGTAAGATGCTAATAGTAGGGGACATTGGGTATAGGGTATAAGGGAACTTTTGTCATGACTCTTCTGTAAATCTAAAACTATTCTAAAATTTAAAAGTATATTTAAGGAAAGCAACCGGTATTTGTTTCACCTTCTTGGGGTCACAGATACACTGATCAGAGAGCCAGGGCCCCTCCTTCAGAACATTGGCTCCTGTGTCCTCCTGTAGGGGCCTCTGCCACTGACATCACAGGATTGCATGGGGACTTGGTATGAGAGAACAGAGAAAGAAAAATGGGGATTTCCCATTTTTCAGAGGGACTGTGAGCAGTTCCCTTTCCTGCGCGTGGAACCAGAACTAGAAGGCTTCTTCTGGAGCTCTGTTTATGTTGATGCTCACTTCCCAGTTTCCACCTGCATAGCCTTCAGGCTGGGAGATACTGCAGGAAAAGCAAAGGTAAACCCGCCTTGGTTTGATGGCTTAAATTCCTGTCTTCCCCAATGCACCTGCTGTGACTCACTTTTTAGAATCTTTAAATCACTGTTCCATACGTTCTGCAAATTCAGTGGGAGAAAAAAGAGGGAGTGTGTTTTTTCATCTTTTTTTTCCTTTTAACTTTATGTCTTTTAAAAACTTTTTATTATGAAATATAATATACATAAGAAAAGCGAATAAGATGTAAATATATAGTTGCATGAGTATAAATCGATACTGTAAATTGATACTTGTGAAGCAACCACCCAGGTTAAGAAAGAAAACATCAATGATATTTCCAAAGCCTCAGTGACAATGCACTCCCTTCCCTGCTAGAAGTAACCAATATCTCCCGATTTTGTGGTAGCTATTTCCTGACTTATCTTTTATTTACCATCTATACCATACAATGGTATGGTTTAGTGATGTCTTTTTTAAACTTTATATAAATTAAATCATACTTTATGTAACTTTTTATGTCTGGTCTCTTTTGTTCAACATTGTTAATGAGATTCATCTATGTTGTGTATAGCTGTTACTAATTTTCATTTCTGTATTCCACTGTATAAATATACAGCATTAGGTTTATCCATTCAAATTTTGATGGGCATTTGGGTCGTTTCTAGTTTGGGGCTGTTGTGAACAATGCTCTGTGACAATTTTACACATTTCTCCTGGTGCACACGAGCCTGGGTTTCTCTGGGATATACACTGGAGCCGTGGAACTGCTGGGTTGTAGAGTACATCTTCAGCTTCAACAATAATGGCAAACCTTTTCTCTCATGTTGTTCCAATTTACACTCTTACCAGCAGTATATGAGAATCCCTGTGGCTGCACGGGGCCGCGTCTCAGTCATGTTTGTACCTCTCATGCATGACATAAATGATGTTCAATCTACATTTGCTAAGCCATTGAACTGACAGCTGGCTGTCGCTGTGTTATGTGTGACTGAGATGAAATCCTTTTGTTCAAACTTTGAAAAGCCTTGGGTTATGCTCCACTTTCATTAGAAAGGAATTGAGGACATGTCACAACAATTTTCTCCGGTGAAAAATGTGCTAAAGAAAGCTAATGATGATTTGTGAAGGGGAACAGAGAGGCTTGGTCCTTTGAAGACTTTGATGGCATATCAAAGGCCATCATCTTGTTATTTGAGAGTAATACAGTTGGTGGGAGGTTGTGGGTAGGGGGATGGAAGGAATATAAAAGAGGGATTATTTCAAGAACCACAGGACAGGAAAGAGAAGAATGACTGAGTAAATTCCATGGTTGAGGAATAGCGTGTGAGTCATTTGTTGTTGTGTGTCAAGAGTGACAATTCACTCCGTTAAAGTGATGGTGTTCAAGACTCGATTGGAAGTATTCAAACCATGCAGTGTTAGAACAGACAACATCATTCCATTTGGTGGACTCCAATTTTGGACACTGACTTCATTCCATAAACTGTTTTAAACTAATGGATCTGAAAAATCTTGTGGGAGACAGCTTAATATGCAGGGATGATCTCATGGTCTTACAAGGTTAAATTATAAAGTTCATATAATCTTTCTGGATCTGATACAGATGAAAAAGTTGCTGTGAGAAATAAGATTTCTGAATTAAGTGAAAATTACTGTAGAATCCCCTGAAGAGATCAGTTGTTGAAAAAATATAATCCATTCAATGCAACAACCGAACGAAACTTAATAATGAGAGTAAACACATTATTATCACATTTATGTTAAATGCTGAGCTCTGTGTGCTTACGTGGATGTTCTCAATTAATCCTCACCAAAGCTCTATAAGGTTGAAAATATTATTCCTATTTTACAAATTGGGAAACTGAAGCAAAGAGAGGTCTAAGTGACTGGCTCAAGATCACACAGCCAGTGAGAGTTGCAGTGATCCAAATGTAGGCAGTGATCACAGAGATCTCTACATGCTACTTTTTTTTTCTTTTCTGGTTTAAATTGATATACAGAAAAACTCACTTTATTTTCATGTACAGTTCTATGAGTTTTACACATGCATACTTTTGTGCGACCACCTTCACAATAGTGACACAGAACCACCCCATCATGACAAAACTCTCCCTCAATGCTGTTCCTTTGGGCATTTTTGTTGTCTCCAGTTTTGGGCAATTTTGAATGGAGCTGCTATAAACATTCATGTATGGGTTTTTTGGTGAATATTTTCATTCCTCTAGAGTAAATATTAGGAGAATGATTTCTTAGTCATGCATTAAGTGTGTGTTTACAACTTTATAAGGAATTGCCAAGATGTTTTCTAGACATTTCATTTTACATTCCCACCAGCAATGCACGAAAGATCCAATTGTTCCACGTCCTCATCAGCACTTAGTAGTGTCCGATTTAAAAAAAAAATTTTTATGCTAGCCAGTCTAATAGGTGCATTGGGGTATCTCATGATTTTAATTTGCATTTTCCTAATGATTAATGTTGAACATTTTTCATGTGCTTATTTGCCATCCAGATATCTTCTCTGGTGAAGTATCTGTTCAAATATTTTCTCCATTTTTAAATATTGGGTTGTTTGTTTTATTGATGAGTTTTTATGAGTTTTTAATATAGTCTAAATACAATTTTTTGTTGGATATGTGATTTGCAAATATTTTCTCCAAGTCTCCAGTTTGTCTTTTTATTCTCTTAACATTGCCTTTCACAGAGCAAAAGTTTTAAATTTTAATGAAGTGTAATTTATCAATTTATTATTTTATGGATCATGCTTTTGCTATCATGTCTAAGAACTTTTTGTCTAACCAAAGCCCATGATGGTTTCCTCCAGTGTTTTTTCTCCAAGGTTTTATGGAATGTTTTCCATTTTTATATATTGTATGTTTTGAGTTAACTTTTTATAAGGTAAAAGATATTAACCAATGTTTATTTCCTTGCATACAAATACCCAATAATTCCAACATTATTTGCTGAAAAGACTCTTATTTGAATTGCCTTTGCAACTTTGTCAAAAATCAATTGACCGTATTCGTATGGATCAATTTCTGGACTGTCTATTTTAGGGGTTGGCAAAGTTTTTCTTAGAGGGTTGAATAGTAAATATTTTAGGTTTGTGGGTCATGTGGTCTCTGTCGTGTGAAAGTGGCCATAGACAGCAGGTACAGGAATGGGAAGAGATGGTCTTGCATGTGGGAGTTGAGAAAAGGGGAAGATTTGAAGGTAACCCTCAGATTTTTACCTTGGGATCTAAAGTCATTTGAGCCTTCTGTTGCTAGAATTCTGGATAAAGAGTAGTTAACTGTATTAGACACCTCTGTGTCCCGTCCCACAATTCTACAGGCCAGTGTACTCAGACTTGAGTGTGCATCAGCATCACCTAGTGGGCTTGTTAAAACAGACTGCTGGGTCCACCCACAGGGTGTCTGACTCAGTAGGCCTGGCGCGAGGCATGAGAATTTGCATTTCTAACAAGTTCTCAGGTGTTGCTGGAACTGCTGGTCCTCATGGCAGCACTGACTGCCCAGTGAATGTCCCCTGCCCTGTTTTATGCCCTGGGGCATCTCTGGATTTGCAGCTTAGAATGCTTGTGGGGAATGTGCCTGGCATGCAAACATGTGCTACCTGGAAGTGCAAGGCAATTAGTACCCCATGGTGTGGCAAATTCTTTCTAGGGCTATGAGCTGGTGAACAAATGTTGGTGGACAATTCTGAGATGCATTCTAAAGTTGTCCTCTGCAGGGCCCAGGGAAATTGTGCCCCAGTTGTCCACTGTGGTGACCAACTTGATATCATGAATCATGCCCTTGCTCCATGCTTCACTATCTATAGTTTTCCATTCTGCTCCTGGAATCACTTTCCAAAATGAACTACCTGCACGCAAGCCCTTGACTCGGGTTTTGCTTTGCAGGGGGAACTCAGTCTACGACACTTACTGTGGTTCTCTGTCTCTTCCTCTACCTCAATCAATTAAACATCATCACTGATATTTATGTGGCATGAGAAATACAGAGTTCCCTAGACTCCATAGGCAGGGACCGTGTGTTTTCATTTTTGTACCCACAGGACATTTGCTAGTGACAGGTACATAGTGAGTGTTCAGAAAAGTACGAATAAATGAAACAGTAAAAGTATTTTTAACATTAAATGAGAGTAACTGGAGGGGATTGAGCAGGGGGAAATAGCAGGTGCTGTGAGTCTGGGCAGAGAGAGAAGCCTCACTTGCGTGTGAACATTGGAGCACAGAGCAAGACTGCAGCTAGCAAAGAGCTAGTGAAGGACTGAGGCTATGGAGATCTCAACTGGAATCCAGACTCTGCCATTTTGTAGCTTTTGAAACCCATTTTGAAACTTGGCTGGAAGCAAGTTTCACTTTATACTTTGCCTCCCTCATCTGTAAAATGGGTGAATGATCGTATCTACCTCACTTAATTGTACTGAGACAAAAATGTGATGCTGTGTACTAAGCATTTAGCACATGTCTTGGCACATAGTGGGTGTTTAACAAAGGTTAATTAATATTCTCTGTGGTTGGCCACCTGCCCATTAAGGGTACAGTGGCAGGAGGTTGGAATTCAGGACATATAAGATTTTCTCCACTTCTAAGATTGTAGGACACTGTGGCAGTAGCCAGATACAAGTTATTAGCATTAATAATGAAAATAATGCTTATTAATAGTAGCCAATGTTAATATAGTGCTTGTTATAGGCCAGGCACTGTTTCAAAAGCTTTATATATTGGTTCATTTGATTTTCAAACCACTCTATAAGACAGATTCCATTATAAAGTACTCCAAATTTTACAAATGATACAACCAAGGCACAGAAAGGGTAAGCAACTTGATCAAAATCACACAGCTAGTAATAGGTGGTGCTGGGATTTGAACTGAGGCAGTGTTTCTCTTAATCATGGTGCCATGTAGCTGGGATCTAGAGGCCTGGGTCTTGACTGCCATGTCTCTCAGTACTTAGACTAGTATAGTGAACTACAGGCATTACAGTTTGTACAGCAATTTCACATTCCTCATTTGTGAGCACTACAAGTGGGGAAGGGGAAGGGTGGTATAAGTGTCTCCATGGCTTTTTCCATAGCTGGTATGTTTGCTCCACTTTTATTAAACACCCCACGTTCAATGAGCTGGGTACTGAGCTAAGAAGAGGTGCGGAAGACATCGCCTCTGTCCAGGAGGAGCTGCCCTCTACCCTTAAGGAGGGTGGAAGAGTGAACACGTGCACCATGAAATGCTGTGTATGAGTTGTGAAGGTCATGGTGTGTGTGTGGGGACACAAATAGGGGGAGGTCAACCATGCCTGGGAGGTCTGGAGTGGGTTCCGGAGGAGACCACCACCAGGTTGGCACCTCCAAGGCCACCCTACTTCCTCTTCTGCTCTCTGCTATTGAAATTGCCTTCTTCACTGTCTCCCAAAGGAGAACAACTTAAAACGAGAGAGAAAGAGAGAGAGAGAGAGAGAGAGAGAGAGAGAGAGATAGATTACAGCCAGAACCTGTCAATATGTAAGAGGATAGAATGGGAATTATTGGTGTTTGCACAAAGCATTTGCCTCCTGTCCATTCCTGTCTATTTATTTGAAAAGTTGCCCTGAAGAATGTCAGGTTCTGGAAGGAGTAAGATGGAGATGCCCAGGCATTGCTTGGCTCCTCTCACATTATTTGTGTACACAGGAGATGCACAAATCCAATGAAAAGTGTTTTGTTTTAAATTGGTCTGTTTGATGTGCCTGAAATTGACGGATTATGCTGCTGGCTTAATACACAAATCTCTGTCTCCCTCCACGCACATGGCCCTGGTGTCATCGTTTCCTCTTCCATGGAAGGCAGGGGGAAGGTAGACAAAAGGGAAAAAGGTGGCTGAACCCTGTTGGGGGGAATCGTCCCAACTGCTGTTTCCTTGATAGGGACTTTCAACAGCCCTTCCTCACCCTCTACACCTTCCACCTTCAGAGTGGTGGAGTGAACGATCCAGTCGGTGGTTCCCATTTGTGTTTGGACTAATGCAGCAAAGGGGACTGATCTCTCTCCTTCCTCCTCCAGGTGACCAATAGGAGGCAGTGGCCTGGGTAAATGCACCTGCTCTGCAGATGCAAACACATCCTAGTGATGGGCTGGTCCTGGTTCTGGATTGGGAGGCTGGAAGATGATTGATCCAGTTAGCAATCCCACCTAAACCCAGATGTTCTGACATGGATTTTGTGCCAGATGACTTTTGTTTGCCCCTCCAGATCCATTTTCTACCCTTCTCTGTTCTTGCTGCATCCCAGACTGCATCCTGCATTATCAATGGGCTACTTTGTCCTCTGATTTCAGACTGGGAAGGTCTGGAGGGGGATTAAAAGGCAGGAGCAGAGTAAGGTCAGGGTATCTACTCCCTCAGCTCTCCCCTTGCCAGTTCCTTTAACTAGAGTCTGTGGCTCTGCCAGGCAACCACTTCCTCACCATGTCCCTTTAGGCCTAGGCATTGTTAATTTTCACTGTAACTAGGTCTGGTCGCTTTTTCTAAACCCTTCCCCTGCCCTTATAAATAGTTGCTTTATTAAACTCTCCTTTCTAACTAAGCCTGACTGGTTAGCCTCTATCATTGGGACAGATTGCATTTTCCAAAGATGGCCACACCAATATATATTTCATCCCAACATCAAAATGTAATGCTGCTGCTTTCCATCAAGAGGTGGGAGTTGATGTTCCCGCCTATAAAATCTGGGAAGAACTATGAAAATAGCAGAAATGATGCCATGTGACTTCCCAGGCTAAGTCATAAAAGGCAATATGGCTTCTACTCGGTCCTCTGGGGATGTTTGTTGTTGAACCACACAGAGAGGACAGGTATCAGTGTCCTGGAGACAGGTCCCAGCTGACAGCAGCATCATCTGCCAGGTGTATGAGCACCTGAGCCTTCTTCAGATGATTCTAGCCTTCGACCTTCAAGCTGCTCCATCGAACGTAGAGTACAACGGAGCTGAGCTGTCCCCATCCAGGCCTGTCCAAATGGCAACTTTATGAACAAAATAAATATGTTTTTTTAAAAGCCACTACATTTTAAGGTGGTTTGTAGATAACCAGATAATCAGTAGTAAAGTTGATATTTGACCTCTGTTTTTACTCTTGTGTTTTATTTCTCTCCTTGTTTAGAAATCTGGGCAGGGAGGAGAGGTGTATTTATTGGATGTGCCTCAGAGACACCAACAGTCACCTGCTGTATTCCAGTCTCTTATGTAGGCACTTTATAATGTCCCATCATGTATTCCTCACCACAAACCTAGGTGGCAGATATTATTGTCTACATTCCTCAGACCAAGAGACTGTGGAGGCAGGAGAAAGATGAAGTAACCGATTCAAGGTTACTCAGAGAATCAACAAGACAGTCCAAGACATAACCTAGGTGGACAATACTCCAAATCCCGTGTTCCTAAAATGGCGTAGATTGTTCTGTCTTATCATAATGTTGATACAAAATGCCACTGTCCATTGTCACTTGCTCACCAGTTTTTGGTCTGTAGAATCTGCATCCTTTATATTTTGAAGGGAAAAAGAATACTTTCTGACATCCCAGCTGTCCTTTATTGAATCCAATTTCAGCAGTCTCTGTGATGCTCTGGGAGTGTGTGGTCTCCCTGGGCAAGGACCACTGGGTCCCCTTGCCCGTCATCCATGCTATTCTGTAAGGAAGGAGGAGAGATACCTGGACGTGCTTTCCAAAGTCTTTCCCATGCTGACCCCTGGGAACCTCCTACTCCCAGTGTTCTTCTTAAGCATTGATTGTGTGCCCTTTGAGGGCAGGAGCAATGACAGTTTGTTCATCTTTATACCCACCCCCTACCCCCCGTGCTTACAATGTAATAAGTGCTTGATAAGAATGTGTAGAATGTCTGAATGCACATGTGTTTTCCTCAGGCAAAGGTTTTCTCTGGGTGTTCTTTCCCTCCTGCCTTTCTCATTTTAAAGCCTCCTCCATTGTGTGTCTGACATCTAAGCAGACACAATTCCCCATGGCAGGGGACATGTACCTCATTCTTGGGCCAGAGAGCCCCTCCTGCCTAGTGCGTGAGCTACAGTTTGCTGACACCACAGTCCAGATTTGTTCATCCCTCGCCAGATCTTAATCTAGTTTTCAAAGTCTTTCTCACCTTTTCAAGGATTGTCTCTGCTATACCAAACTGCTGCTAGAGGAGGTTTCCTGAAAAACACAATTTGTTAAGTTTATTGCCCTGCTCAATCTGCCCTCGCCCCTTAGTTTCTGCAGGATATACCCCATCACTTGCCTACATAAGATCCTTCAAATCTGGCCCTACCAAGCCCTTCTGAGAGCAGCTCTTAACTGCTGTCCCGACTCATGCTCCGTTTATTACGGGCACACAGGGCTTGCCATCACGGCCTGGACAAAACCTGCCCTTTCATGATTTTATGACTTTGTACCTGCTGTACCATTCCCTCGCTTTGCCCACCCCACCCTTCTCTGCCTGGTGAGCCCCTCAGCTTAGATGTTATCTCCCCTGTGATGCCTGGCTCCACCAGGCAGGTGAGCTCTTCTCTACTTTGTATACTCACAGCGTTTTGTCTTTGACTCTATTCCAGTGCTTAGCTCATTGTTTAGTCACTTGTGTGTTGATGTGTTTGACTCCCCCATTAGTCTGCAAGCTGTTTGGGTGCCAACATTGTGGTTTAGTTATCAATGAAGCTGGGTGTTCCTGCCTCTGCTGCCAACCATAATTTCATAATAATTAAAGAGTTGAGATTCTGGAATCAAATTACCTGAGTTTAAAACCTGGTTCTAGCCTACCCTTACTGGCTCTGAGATCAAGGAAAGTTACTTAACTTCTTTAAGTCTTAATTTTCTTTTCTTTAAAATAAGAATGATAGTACCTATTTATAGGATTGTGTATTAAATGAGATAACCTATATAAAACACTTGGCATGTCGTAAGAACTTAAGAAATATTTCCTGTTAAGTATTACCATTCACGTTGAGCAATTACCATGTACCAAACATTAGTTTATTAAATCTCACAGCAGTTCTATTAAGTAGGCATTATCAGTCCCATTCTATAGCCAAGGAAATTGAGCCTCAGGGAGAGGAAGGGGCTTTCCTAGGTTTATGTGGTTGGTGGGTGGTGGAGCACCAAGGATGGGATGCTTTCGAGGGGCTCAGGACAAGCTCGTTGGATCTATTTGAGCAGCCTGTTCAGCCTTTGTCCTTTCCAGTAATCAACTCAGACTTCAAATCCCTTTGTCGCTGGAGTTGGAGGTCATCTCCAGGAGAGTTTATCCAGTTTTTCTCCCCTGAAGCCTTGCAGGTTGTTCAAGTTTGGAAGCAGGCTGCATGTGAGCTGGTTTGTTTGTTTTTGTCTTCATTGAGAAGATGTCTTAAGGCCCATTCCCAGGTCAGTACACAAACTCATTCCATCTGCCTTACAATTAAGATTCAAAAGCAGGCGGCAAGTAAATCCCTCCCTGTGCACCGATTCCAATCAACAATTATGCTCTTAATGACCAGCTAATAAAGAATTCACAAAAGCAAACCACACTATTAAATATAGAATTGTATCGATGCTGACCTGTTGGGAGTACTTTCTGTTCCTTTTCCAGAACAATGTCTGAGAACAAGGATATAATCCTTCCTTGAACATTTTTTGCCCTTTTAAGTAGAGACATCTCTAAAATAAAGATTCGTAAGGAGGTATCCATTCCCCAGAAGGCATTAAAAGGCCATTTTAAAAACACAGTCTGGGGCCACATTGTGTTCTCTGTGAATTGTTGTAACGTGATGAGGCTCCGAGCTCTGCCCACCTGCTGGTTAAGACATGGTGCCTTTGGTTGAGTTCAGGTGAGCTGGTGTGCACACCAGTGCATTATGGGGAAATGGAAGCAGAAGAGATTTTAAAAACAAAACCAAACCAAAAATTCTAATAAACTTGTTGATGAACACTTAATGATAGGCCAACCTCTATGCTGAGGTCTTTATGCATATGACCTCATTGGGACCTGAGAAGAGTCCTGGGAAGGAGCCACTGTTACTGTTTCCATTTGACAGAGAAGCAAAGTTCAAACAGCTGACTTAACCAGAGTCACCGATGATCTAGGGACATGCACGGAGTCTATCTGTTTCCCAAACCTTGACTCTTGGCCATGACCTCACAAGAGAATAACCCTGAGTCTCCAAGTTGTGATGATTGGGATGCTGTTTCCATGTGTTGACTGAATATGTCTGAGGCGTGGTATTTAGTGCTTTCACACGTTAGACCAGGTAAGCCTGACAAGCACCTTGTTGGGCAGGTATTGCCAATTTTCCTCATTTTGGTGACTCAGCTCAAAAGTGGAATGGCCTGGGCTTGTCCCACCAGACCACACTGCCTCTCTGGGAAGGCCATTGAAGTCATGGTGGTGACGGGCTGACTGAAGGTCCCGCTCCCTTACAGGGTGAAGTGAGTGGGTGGGTAGCACCCTACTTCCCTGAGGTTGGATTCTCCATTCGGAAAAGGCCATGCCTTCCTCCTGGACTCCATGGCCCAGGGAATAACTACAGAGAGATTATATTAGTCTCTAGAGCTTCCATAACAAAGTGTCATAGACTAGGGGGACTTAAACAACAAAAACTTATTTTCTTACAGTTCTGGATGTCTGAGATCAAGGTGTCGGCAGAGTTGGTTTTTTCTGAGACCTCTCTCCTTGCAGATGGCCGTGTTCTCCCTGGGACTTCTCCACATTGTCTTCCCTCTGTGCATGTCTGTGTTCTCATTTTCTCTTCTTATAAAGTCCTGGATTAGGACCTATTCTGACAATCTCATTTAATTTAATTACCTCTTTAAAGACCATATTTCCAAATACAGTTGCATGCTGAATTACTGGGGGTTGTGACTTCCATATAGGAATTTTGGGGGTGAGTGGGTTGGACACAATTGAGGTCATCCCAGAGACCCACTAGGTGGTTTTTTTTTTTTTTTTCACCCATATGGACTATACGGTCAAACATCTATAACTTGACTTTTGGTAGGTCCATATGGTGAAAACCCCCAAACCTCTCCAATCCTCAGGTTCCACATCTCTAAAACTGGCAGGTGGTTGTGAGGCTAAAATGGACAATATATTAAAAGCACAAAGCTGTTTAGGTTCTCTAAGCATTAATTCCCACCATTGCTGTACAAACTCTTCCCACAATACCACAGCTGTGGCTAAGTCCTGAGTCTATTCCCAAAATGTTTTCTGGCTGCTCTGTGGGTGGTTAATGGCTAGGATTAAAAGCATTTCATTTGGGGAAAAATGCTGCTTGCATTTGTGGTGGCAGACTTTTTCTTGCCTACTGTTGCTACCTTGTACCTTTATAGTGGTGGAGACAATTTTAAGTATCAACCAAATCTTGTTTTATATTCCTCTTCCTGTGCAGGAAGGCTGATTACAGTTCCCAGCTATTCTACAGGTTAGGGACATGTGGTTGGGATCTAGCCAATAAGTAGTATGTGGGCAGAGGTGATATAATCTACCCCAGGCCATGGCAATATTTTGGAATAATTTTTGGTTAATAGAAAAGTTACAGAGATAGAATAGAGGGTTCTCATACACCCTTCGTCCAGCTTCCCCGGGTACTAGCATCTTACACAGTCATGGCACACTGGTCAAAATGAAGACATTAACATTGGTACATTACTATTAATTAAACTATAGACTTCAGATTGCACCTGTTTTTCCACTGGTAACCTTTATGTTCCAGAATCCAAGCCAGGTTACCACACTGCATTTAGTTATCATGTCTCCTTAGTGTTCTCCAACCTGTGACAGTTTCTCATTCTTTTCTGTGTTTCAGGACTTTGGCAGTTTTGAAGAGAACTGGTTAGATATTTTATAAGATGTTCCTCAAGTTTAGTTTTTCTGATATTTTTCTCATTATTAAAACATCAGATTATGGGATATAGGGAAAAAAACTACTGAGGTCACATGTCCTTCTCATTGCTTTGTATCAAGGGTAGTGACCTCCAGGTGCCTTAGCACAGCTGATGTTAACCGTGATTGCTTGGTTAAGGTGGTATCTGCCAGTTTTATACACTTTAAGGATAGTACAGATGCTCCTTGACCTACGATGAGGCTACGTTCTCACAAGCCCATTGTAAGTGGAAAGTATTGTAAGTCAAAAATGCATTTAATACACCAAACCGACCAAACACCAAAGCTTAGCCTAGCCCACTGTAAAAGTGCTCAAAACACTTATATTAGCCTACAGTTGGGTAAAATCATCTAACACAAAGCCTATTTTATAATAAAATGTTAAACATCTCATGTAATTTATTGAAGACTTTACTGAAAGTGAAAAACAGAATGGTTATGTGGGTACTTGAATTATGGTTTCTACTGAATGCGTATCACTTTTGCACCATTATAAAGTGAGAAAATCCTGCGTAGAACCATGGTAAGTCATTCCCCATTTCCATAATTTATTCTTTGGACATGAGTCAGTAAGTCCAGCCCACTCTCAAGGGTTTGTTCTAGCTTTCCCTCTTTGCTTATTTTTAACTTCTTTCTCTGACAGTAAAACATGTAGTTCCCATTATCTACAATTTATTTACTTATTTTTTTAATCCCAGTATACAGTCTAAGCACCATTTTCCAAAGTTAATTAGGTCAACTCCTATTTTCCCTACTCCCATCAGTGAAGTTATGCGACACATTTGTAGTACAGCTAGATTTATTTTTTATGATCTGTGTTCCATCCTGGGATCCCTGGACATCCTGGTTGCTTTTTAAAAATTTGCATAAATTTTACTCTGTAAGAATTTTGACAAATGCATAGTCATGCATCCACTGCTGCAAAGCTACACAGAACAGTTCCACAACCCTAAAAATTCCCCTATGTGCCTCCTTGTAGTCAAGCCCTTCCATTCACCCAACCCCTAGCAACTATCGATCTGTTTTTTGTTCCTATAGCTTTGCATTTTCTATTATATCATATAAATGGGATCATATACTATGAAGCTTTTGGGTCTTGACTTTTTTCACTTGGCAAAATGCATTTAAGATGTACCTATGTTGCTGTTGAATCAACAGCTTGTTATTTTTATTGCTGAGTAGTATGTCAGCAATAAATGGATGGAGGTGGTACATCCATACAATGATCCATTTAGAACTTTGTATTTCTTTCATCCAGTAAAAGTATTGCTATTGTCATTATTGAAAAGACCTCAGGAGCATCCTTGTTTTTGTCTTGCCCTAACCTTGAAGCAGGACTCAGTACCTCTTTATAACCCTCCTCCAACAAAATCTTTTCAAAGAACTAGTGAGCACTGAAAATTTGGCTAAAGATTTTGAAAAGGGAATTCAGAAGGACTTTACATGGTACACCCTGCAACAAGTACCAATTTGTTTGGTATTTCCAGATACCCCATCAATTGAGTGTGTGTGTGAGAGAGATCTCCTTTATCCTTTACCCCACTTAGGGCTCCAGCTTCTAGGTGTTGCCTTCCATCTCCTAGATCTTCTTCCTGCCCCTCTTCCCATCTCTCCCTGTCATCCCCTCTCCTCCTCTGATCTATAATAATTTAGCTCTGATTCCCCCAAGCTGACATCCCACAATCATCACTCTACTCAGCAAACAGAAGACGTAGACACTGGAATTTTTCTTTCTTAGTAAGTAATGCTTATGTTTTCTATCACATTATTTTTTATAACTTCATACTGTGGATGTGAGGTGACATGTACAAATGAGGTGATATATATGAAGCCCTTTGCACAATGGCATACAGCGAAAGGGGCAGCCTTGCAAAAATTAACAGGAAAATATCTAATCCTATGATCAATCCTAAAGATCAATCCTATGAGTTCTCTCACTAATAGGCACCCCGCAGAAGTTCTGTTTTGCACAACTTCTGAAAAGAGCTGAACAGATGGAAAAGAGATGTAAATCTCTCTCTTTTAAAACTGCTTTTGAGGATCTGCTTTTACAGAGTTCCTGAGTGAACAGCAGGAGAACGAGTTTCAGACCTCAGCCGTACCTCGAGGGCAGAGTCACATCTCCTGCGATAATCCCTGCTCCAAGGAAAGGCAGGGGAGCCAACTCTTGGACTTTGACATCCTGCCTCTGCTTCTGTTATCATCTTGCCGCCAAGTAGAAAGAGAGGAGTGTATGCAGCAGTTTGCAGCATCCTGTTAATTTGGCTGCTGCCATAAACCTCCTTCACCCCCGAAATAAAAAGCCTGAGTACCTGGTTCTCTCCCAACATCCTCTACCTCCCTCACTTCTGTGTTGGCCCTTTTCTGCCCAGGGATAAGTAAATAAAGTTCTTCTTTCTATCCTATTCTTTGTCTGGAGAAATCTTCTCCAAACCCCACACGCACTAGCTTTCGCATCCTAACGTTATTTCTTACAACTTTGTACTGTGGATGAGAGGTGACATGCATGAATGGGGTAATATATACATGAAGCCCTTTGCACAATGGCAGGTAGTAAAGTGATAAATAAATTATAATTTTTCTTATTGGTATTTTATAATTACTACTACTGGTAAGAGATGGCTTCCACAAAAAGCTATCAAATAAAGGTGTATTACTTAGATCTCTCATGGCTTGTTTTGCTTTTGACAAGACATGAGACTTCTGGATGAGGCCTGTTCAAGGTTGAAGCTCAGAAAGACTCCAGGAATCCAGGAAACCCAAAGCCAATTCTTGAAAGCTTTGATGAGAGTGATTATTGATTAAAGCTCTGTGGTCAGCCCACCCCAGGGGTGAATGCTGCTTGCTTACTAAGGGGAAAACCTGCTGACTGTTGGCCTGTTAGACACTGCTAGGCTCCTGGAGAGGTTTCCTGGCAAAGGATGAGAAGCAGGAATGGGCCCCCCTGTCAGGGATTTTGCAGGCCCAGCCCAGCTTGGAGGTCAGGGATGGGTACGTGACCTTGGGATGGGCCTTTGCTCACCTGTCCACTGTTCTGATACCCACGGTCTGTTTTGAGATTCTGGTTTGCTTGCTGAGCAGCTGGATGGTCCAAACAAGGTGTATTTTCAGTCTTGCTGGAACCCTTTTACATTAAAACCAAAGTCGTCTTCCTCGTCAGTACAGCCTTCTCCTCTTCCAGGGCTCCCTTTCTCAGGAAGAGTAGCACCATTCACACACGCATCCCCCGGAGCCCCCTGAAGCTTCCTCTCCCTTATCTTTGTATTAGTTTCTCCAGGCCTGTGGCTTCTCTTCTACAGCATCTCTTAGCTCCACCCTCTCCACTGCCTCTGGCTTCCTTTATACTCTCATCAACTCTTTTCTGGGCTGCTACAAGCCCAGCTTTTGCTGTTCTCATTCCTGCTAAAATAAAACAAAGCAAAACCTAAGTGGCTCCCTCCATCAGTCAGGTTATGCTACCTTTTCACGTAACAACACACAACTCCAAAATCGCGTGGCATCCAGCAACAAAGGCTTGTTTCTCGCACACCACACACTCCTCGCTGGTTGGCTGTATCTCTGCTCCACGTTACTCCAGGACCCGTTCGCTGGAATGGAGCGTCCACTTTCCAGAATAATGATGGTCTTTCTGTCTGAGACAAAGGGAGGGAACGTGGCTTCTGTGTCACAGGCTGTGAAAAAAGAGAAAGGAAAGAAAAAGAGAGGGAACACGGTGTTCTTGTGTTTCTTAAAGTTTTCCTGGAAGTGACACAGGTGACTTTTGTCATATTTTTTGGTCAAAGCAAGTCTTATGACAAACCGGACTTAAATGTGGTTTGGAATTATAATCCTCCACCACGCTGGGGAATCAGATGTTGGTAAGCAGTTAGATAGTCTGTCATACTCCTGTTATACACAGTCCTTAGCTTGGCAACAATTAACATCCATTGGGAGGTTTGCATCGGATCTGGGATAAAAATCCTTCACCATTTGTATGTACTTTTCCACGGGGATTTATATACTCATTCACATCTGCATTTTCCCATCTTTCCATGAGTTTATCCAACCAACGTATTTCCAATCAATTCTTGTGCAAGGAACTGGGACTACAGGGACACAGAAGGCGCAAACCTGTCCTCGAAAAGTTCACAAATGGGGAGATATGAAAATAAATGCATTAAAAACTCTATTGTAGAAAATTATGAAGATATACAAATTTGAAAAAAATTATAATGAACTCCCATGAACCCATCATCCAGCTTCAACAATTATCGATTCATTGCCAATTACCGTCACCAGTCTTGGTCTATCCCTCCACCAACATCCCCCATGTAGTTGTTTTTTAATTGGAATTTTTATTGAGATAATTGTAGATTCACCTAAAGTTTTAAGAAATGACACAGGTATCTGTGTACCTTTCATGTAGTTTCTTCTAGTACTAGCTTCCCACAAAGCTGTAGCACAGCATCAGAACTGGAATAGTGACATCAATACAATCTATCAATCTTATTCAGATTTCTTCAGTTTTACCTGTATTCATATACTCAGTTGTGTAGGTGTGTATTTTGTCCATATTATTTTGAAGCAAATATGAGACGTTATATAATTGCCTCCAGAATTATTATAGTATTTATATTTACAAAATAAGGACTTTAAAAAATACTATCATATCAGACCTTAAAAAGTTAATAGTAATTCTTCAATACCATTATATGTTAAAGTAGTGTTCAAATTTCCATTTTCCATAAATGTCCTTTTTAATAATTTGTTTCAATAAGGTCCACACCTTGTGATTGGTTGACATGCATTTTAAGACTCTTTAAATCTAATGTATACTTTCCTCTTTCATCCCTCTCTCTTTTTTCCGCCTTGTGACTATATCTTTTATCCTTTATAGCTTCCCATAGTCTGGATATGGGTGACTGTATCCACATGTTACATTTTAAACTGTTTCCGTGTCCTCCATATTTCCTATACATTGGCAGTTGGATCCCAAGGCATGGTCAGATTCAGGTTCAATATTTTTTTAGCAAGACTCTTCCAAAGGAGGCATGTAAGGTCTGGCTGTCTCTCTTTTTGTGATGTTGATGGCTATCGCTGATGTTAATTAATTAGGGGTTACAAAATGGCAACATTCTAATTCTGTTGTACTTTTCTGAGTCAATATAAAATTATAGATTCTAGAAAAATCAACTTATCGCCTCTACTATTTGGTTACCAAGAAGTAAGAGATGGCAGATATTTAAAAAAATCTTCCAATAGTGACCAATTAGTTTAAAAATTTTAAGCATCATTTTGCACTCCTGAGTGTAAATAAATTTGGTGTACTTTAATCCATTGAAGTTATTTTCCATTCATGTTCAATATGTTCCATTTTTAGCCAGTGATCTTAAAGTTGGCTTCTGATTTTTTTCAACATTATTTTGGTAGTCTTTGATAGTTTCCTCGGAATCTGGTATGGCAATAGGTTAGGCTCACCTGTCCATTTCCTGCTCCAGACGTAGAAACAGTCATTTCTCCAAGGAGTCTTAATTTCTTCTACTCTACAAGTGTGTGTGTATGTGTGTATGTGTGCATGTGTATATTTAATGTTCACATCTAGTCTTTGTGTTGCTTTCTCTAGCATGATTTTGGCTAACAAAAGCTCACACTCAAGTGGATACTCAGGAAGGGCTTGTGGGAACAATATTCTCTTAGGCCTTTCTTGATGAGAACCATTTGTTAGCTTTAATATCTGAAAGTCAACTAGGCTAGATGTAAAATCCTTGGCTCACATTTATATATTAAATATATAAATATATTAAGTGAATATATTAAATGAATATATTAAATATATTATCTATGGTCTTCTGACATAATATACTGCTATCAAAAAGTTTGACAATTCTGATATTGTTTCCCCTATAAGTGACTTGGTCTTTGTGCTTGGATGCTCCAGGACTCTTTTTTTTAAGTAAAGAAATTTTATTAGAACATGTCTCCATATTGTTCGGCCGGGGTTGATTGTACCTAGATATAAAATGTGCCCTTTTAAGTACCGTTTAAAATTTTAAAAAACATTTTAAAGTAGTTTTCTTGAATTGTAGTTTTAGGATTTGTTCAGTTCCTTTTCTTTGGCTTTTCTTCTTCTAGCACTCAATACGTGTGTTGGATTCTATGATTACCTTCTCTATTTGTCACTTTCTCTTTGAATTCTTATTTCTTTTTGATTAAAAATTCCCCCTTTTCATCTTCTATTTCTTTTGGCATTATCTGTTATTTACTCTTCAGTTTCTTCTATTTTAGTCTTTAGTTCTGAAATGCTGGGGGATTTTTTGTTTTTAATTCTTTCCTGAGTTTCAGCATCCCATTTTTTAGTGTATCTTATTCTTATATGTTATAGTATTATCTCATATCTTCTATTATTGCTTCTGATTCTTTTCAGTTCATTTTGAAATAATAGGTTATAAACAATTTCATCTGTTTCTTCAAAAAAACTTTTTGTCATACTTTTATCATAAGGAAGGACATTGCTCTTAATTCACTGTTTTTATAATAACTATGTATGGAATGTAAGCACAACCTTTTTCTGATATTCATTTTTCTGTGAGATTTATTTTCCTGCACTTTTTGGAGGGAGGAGTGGGTCAGGAGAGGTATTATAGCTTTAGAACTCTAAAGTTCTCTTTTCTGTTATTTTTCTAAGGTGTCAAAAAGTCAAGGACTTATGAATCCTGAGATCGCCTGGCTTTTTCCTTCCTCTCCTTTTGTCTGGATTTCTCTGTCTTTTGTTCCTATTGTTTCTGTCCTGCTCAATTTCAGTCTATTCCTCATACGTCTCCTCAGTGTGAGAAATGATATTGGAAGGGTGGGTATGGTATGTGGACCAGTTAGTTTTGAGTGTTCATAGGGCATAGACTACTTCAGCCCCTTCAGACCTTGTGTGAACCCCCTTGTATTCACTTGCAAATGATGGGGAAGCAACTCTTCCACTATCAGTTGCTATCGTCCAGTTGACTTATTGTACTCATTGATGAATATGTGATGCTACTTTGGGAGTTCTCCTGGCCTCAGTCTATCAGATACCCCATTGCTTCCCTCTCCTTCCTTACACACAGGTGCTGATGCCATGCAGCAGGAATAGCAATGATTTGTCTTCACTAGGTCTTATTTTGCTGTTTTTGTGGATATCTTGTCACCTGGTTTCGTTGTCGACATTGTGGAATTTTGATTTTGCTATCCTAAATTGCTCCATATGTTTTTATGGGAAAGGATTCAAAAACTACGATGCCACGGTAGCCATCTTTCCATGACTGCAAAATGTGGTTTTAGAAGTGCTAATATGGCTTTAGGCACAGGCTTCCTGGGAAGTGCAGAGAAAGTGGAGAGGGGGTGGTTTGGAGGTCAGGGAAGGTTACCCAGAGGAGGTGACTTCTGTCTGAATTGAGCCCCAGAAGGAATCAGTTGAGTAAATAAAGGAGAGCGAGACATTTAGGCACAGACGACAGCATGTGTGAGTGGCCAGGTCGGTGAGACGGCATGCTGTATGTGGGGCATGAGAGGCGGTGGCAGATGCTTGGTGATACCTGGTGGGTGTGGGTGTGTGGCGCCTCCTGGAATGTAAGCCTCTGTTTTCCTGCCCTGGCAGCCTTGTTTTCCAGGATGAATTGGTTTTTACGTATTGCTAGTTCTCACCTTTCTGGTCCCCGTGTAGTTCTCATTATTCATTGCTATTTAGAAGCCTCTCAATTTAGAGCCATCTGCGAAGTTAATTTCAGTACTGTTTATTCTTTTCTCCCAAATCATTAATGAAGATAAAACATTCAATGGAATTGAGCTTTACAGCCATTTCTGGGAAATTCCACTGAGGCTCACTCTTGTTCCAGGTAATCATCTTTAAATCAAACATGTTACCATCCTTTTGGTCAGTTGTTCATGAGGATATTGGAGTTTAAGTTTGTGTCCCTTCCACTTCAATTTTTCACAAAGACTCTATCAGGTAACGCAGCTTTAGTCTTCAAGAAAACAATAAAGAAGGTTTAATCTCAATTAGTAATCAAAGGTATGCAAATTAGGGCATTATTGAAGAGTTTGTGTTTTTCACTGACAGAATTTGTAAACATTTTAAAAGTTAGCACCCACTGCTGGTGAAGTGTGCTGAAATTAACATTTCTAAGTGTGTTTAGAAATCAATACGGCAATTTAGCATCGAGACCCTTGAGACAGCTTATCCTCTTTTACAAGTATTGGGAATTTATCCTGAGAAAATAATTCTAGAAGAAAGAAGGAAAACATGAAAATGGTTGTTGAAGTATTTATCTTCATGTTACAATAATGTGAACAACCAAAATCCACCAGCTACAGGAGATTTATTAAATAAATTAAGGTGCATCAACTGAATGAGTGGAAAACGATAAACACATGGATGATCCCAACAATTGGTCGATGCTATTATTATTGTTATTAGTATCTCTGTTGCTGTTTTTATTCTTTGACCCTAAAAACATGTTGCTTTTTTCCCATGGCACTATGACTGCAATTTCAGTTTACTAATGAGAATATATTTTGTCTCCTAAAATAATTATCAAGAAATGACATTAAGCCAATAGTTGTAACTTAGAGGGTACTAGAACGTGGCTTACTATGAATAAGAACTTTGCAATATTAATAGTCAGAACTCTTCAAAGATGAAATAATACATGAATATTCATAGCAGAATGTGATTTATCATATCCCCAAATTGGAATCAACCCATATGTCTATAATCTGATGGTTGGATAAATAAAATGTAGTGTCTCCATAAAATGGAATATTATTTGGCCATAAAAAGGAGTATAGGTGATCCCTGCGTTATGGACAAGATACGCTCCTCAGAATGTCTGTAGGTTGGATTTTTATGTAACTTAGATCCCTGATGAACAGTGCATATATGGTAATAATAATAATAATGACAATACTATAAAGGCTCATATGTGGTAATAATAATACAGTGTAATACTGTAATAATAATTAATAATACCCCTGGACTGTAATAATAAGTTACAGAAACTATTGTGCTCTTTCGTTTAATTCAAACAAACAGAACATAAAAACAAACTCATACAAAAAGTTTAGATAGGAGATAGGAGAAATTTCAAAAAAGAATATTAAAGGTTGACAGTCACCTAACGTTGCATCAATGTCTTGCTTACTGGAAGGGGCATTTTTGAGGCAAGAAGGTAGCTGACATTAATCGGAAGATGACAATGGAGTGGGCACTGGAGAAGCAGGATTTGATTCTGTTGCTGGAGGAGGGGAGCTTATCATTGAAGTCGGTTTCTTGAGAAAGGATTCTCGGGTGGTTTGCATAGCCTTTTTCTTTTTTTCATCATAAATGGCCTTGTAGCAGCTGATGTTCTCACTCACTGCACAGTAAACCTTTGTAAACTGTAATGTTAGGATCTTGCTCCTCAAGCTTAGCAAATCCTGCTTCAATGAGATGAAAGGCTTCAGCTGATTCTTTTGTCATAAACTTTCTTGGCTCTGGGTCTTCTGATTCTTCATGTTCTTGTGTTTCTACCAGCTGCTTCTCTGTCTACCTGTGAGACTAGCTGCCGCACCAATGAACGGCTTGCGCCATGCAGGTTTGTTTACGTGTGTGGGAAAAGCTAGTTCCCAAATTATTAATTAAATAATTTAATTATAAATTATCCTCATGGGGAGCTTTGGGAGTACGGAATGTTGTAAGTTGGTCATCTGTAATCTGCGAACTGCCTGTGCTGGTACAAGCTACAACATAAACGAGCCTTGAAAATATTAAGTGAAAAAAGTCGGTTACAAAGTTCACATCGTATGATTCCATTTATAGTAAATGTCCAGAATATGCAAATCCATGGGGATAGGAAGTGGATTAGTGATCATTTAGGGCCGACGGGGGGACGGAGAGTGGGCGTGACTGCTAAAGGGTGTGGGGTTTCTTTCGGGGGTTATAAAAATGTTATAAAATTGATTGTGGTGATGGTTGCACAACTCTGTGAATATACTGAAAACAATTGAATTGTGCACTTTAAGTGGGTAAATTGAATGGTAGGTGATTTATATCTCAATAAAGCTGTTACACAAAAAGCTGACTACACAAAGCCTAATTACTTAACCAATCTCTATAACAAGTGATGATTCGACCTTTGCAAGACTTAAAAAAAATGGGGTGCATCAGCATCGATGAAAGTAGTTCTTAGATAACAAAACCCCAACTCTTCATAACTCTCTCATAGCAGAGTATAACTGAGTTTAACTTCTCCTCATTTTTATAGGTTTCGGGCAGTGAAAGCAGTTTTTGGTAATTTACAAGACTCTGGCAAACCACCTGCACCTTTAAAACTAAAGCTTCAAACCATTTGGTTTCCTTGTAAGTTAAAATTAGGTTTGGCTGAAAATGACAGACCCTTTGGGAGATAATACTGATTTAAAGAAAATGGATAGAGATTCCTTCCTCCCTCATGTGAACATAGACAATCCAGCGAGGACAGGCAGTTCCACAATCAATAGGGAGCCAGTTCCTGTCTAGCTAGTTAATCCATCATTTAAAAACAGCATTTGTCTACTAGTCCAGGATGACTGCTTAGATCCTGCCAACACATCAGCGTTCCAGCCAGGACTAGGAAGGACAGAGAGATGAGAGAGGCACAGTTTTTTTTCTTTTCCTTTCTTTTCTTTTCTTTTTTAATGAATGGATTTATTCTGGAAATAGGACACAACTTTCTGCTTATGCCTCTTTGCTAGAACTTAGTCATACACTGTAATTAGCTGCCAAGGAGGCTAGGAAATGTTGTTTTTATTTTGGTTGGCCTCGTGCCTAGCTACAATTTGGAGGTTTTAGTATCATAGAAGAAGGGGAGAGTGGATACTTGGGAACTAGCATTTCTCGATACACTGTCTTGGCCGCTAATGTTTCATGTGCCTCCTTCAGATGTGGTCAAAAATACGTTCAGAATTCTTGGGTTTGAATTTAAACTCTGTCCTGGAAAATCACTTCACTTCCATGGAACTGTTTCCTCTCCTACAAAGTGAGAAAATATTCCTATCTCATTAGACTGTGGGAAGAGTTAAGCATATATATGTTGAAGGCATTTTACAAACTCTAAAGCAGTCCACAAGTGATAGATTTAGCTTGAAGAAGAGTACACGTAGGGAGGATACAACAGCTGCATTAAAGTGTCTGAAGGACTACCTAGGGAAGTCAGAGTAAAATTTTTTAAAAATCTCTGTCACTCCATAGGGCAAAACTGGGATCAATGGTGAAAGTTACAGGGAGGCAGATCTCAGCTGACTATGGCTTCTCCAAGAACTAGGGCTGTTCAATGAGAAACTGGCTGCTTCCTGAAGGAGTGCTGTCCTTCTTGTTGTGTTATGCCAGTGCAGGCTTTGGCCAGTGGTCGGGGATGGAGTGTGTCGGTATCTCATGCAGCTGTGTCAGGTAAGCCAGTGTTCCCCATCACAGAACCACCTCCTCATTATGCCTTTCTTGCAGTTTGGCTTTCTCTTCTCTCTTCTTTCTTTCTTTCTCTGCATCTCGGATCCTTGCTACACAAGCTAGGTGGTTTGCTGCTGTGCAGGATATCTAGGTTGCAAAGTGAAGCAAAGACGAAGTCATTAACGTTTGGGTAAGTTGAACTTCTAAGTTTCTTTTCACAGCCTGCACAGAGAAAAGAACGTGGGCTTTGGCCTGAAACAGTATGTTCCCTGAAAGCTCTTCAAATGTAGATCTCATTGAGATCTCTTCATCTTGTTTGAGTCTATATTCTCAGAGCCTCACCAGGGCTGGGCGCAAAGGAGGTGTTCAACAAGACCTGCTGAACTTGCTTTGAATCTCAGCTCTGTTACTGACCACTATGAGACGAATGCAGTTCACTTTCTTCATCTGTGAAAATGACAATATTAAAAGTTGAGATTCCATGAGATGGAAAAACTCATCGTATGTGCATGTATTCCTTTCCCGAGACTGCTGTCACAAATCACCACAAACCTGGTGGTTTTGAACAACAGAAATTTATTCTCTTACAGTTCTGGAGGCCAGAAGTGTTGCACTTCCTTTGGAGGTTCTAGGGCAGGATCCATCCTTGTCTCTTCTAGTTTCTGGTGGCTGCCAGAATTCCTTTGCTAGTGGCTGCATCACTCCCATCCCTGCCTCCATGTTCAGAGCACCTTCTCCTCTTCTCTCTGTCTTTACTGCTTTCTCTTTTAAGGACACTGTCATTGGACTTAGGGCCCACCGGGTAATCCAGGATGATCTCATCACAAGGTCATTAACTTAATGATACCTGCAAAGGTCGTTTTTTTTTCCAAATAAGGTAATGTTCACGGATTCTATAGATTTGAACTTGAACTTATTTTTTGAGGAAGGCAGATACCATGCCACTCACTACAGTGCTCTTCATCAACTTTCCCTTCCCTGCAGATAGGGTTAGCATCCTGTGGAATCCAAGGAGCTTTATATGCAACTTTTCCCTTTAAGAAACATACAATTTAAAGTAATGTTGTTATTCTCTTATTTAACAAGACTTTACTTCTCTCTGTCATGAGCTATGCTGGTTTCTCCCTGGGGTTACAGAGATAAGGAAGACCCAATCTCTCTAGAAGCCCAGTCCTGTGGAGTTAATTCACTTGTCTTAAGTTTATGTCCCAGGAAATCTGTGGGAGTATAAACACATATACCCTGTGGAATCCTTAACAATTCACCTGCTCATTCCAGTTATCAAGGTCTTCTATGTACCAGGCTCTTTGCTAAGCCCTGTGGGAGATTCAACGGTGGCTAAAACACAATATCTACCTTCAAGAAGCTTATAAGAGAGAAAGGGATTTAAAATATATAAAAATAATGGATGCTCATAGTAGAAAGATAAATAAAGTGAGATTGGACTTTAGAACCCTATGCAATTAAAAGAACATGTAAACACTGGAAATAAAAGACTACCTAAGCTTGTACCTTCTTAAATACACCATGTAGTTTTAAAAATATTCATTGAAAGTTGAAATACTCACAGCTCAGAGACAAGCAAGGGAAGGTTCATTCTTGAGAGTACAGTTTTTCAGAATGTTCCAAGAAAGAATGAATGATTTTAAGAGGGAAGTTAAAGTTGAAATGTAGCTGGAGCTTGAGGGAGGGGAAGGGTGTGGAAAGATTCCAGTTGTATTATTAATAAAATTGATCCAAACCAGGCTAGTAAACGAAGAAGGAGGAATTACATCAATAAGACAAATGGTATCTCCGGTAACTTTGAACTCAGTATTGATAGAAAGGTGGATGGAGAGATTTGGGGAAATCAATGAAATCATCTTTAAAATCTCAAGGCAATTGATTGGAAGAGAGTAAATAAAACAGGCAGAAAAACAATGTCAGCCTCTTATCATTGCAAATGAGGCCACATTGCTGATCACCTGTTACTTAAATCAGACTCTTAACATAAGCTTCAGGAGGAATAAAAGGGTGTCATGCAATCTGAAAATAGGTTAGGCTGCTCTGTTGTATTTATAGGAAGAGAATGATCTAGTTCATGTATTCTAAGTAGTTCAACTTTTATGTATGAAATCAAATCAGCCCCGTTCAGGATGATAATAGACTTTTTTCCTTTACCTTCTTAAATCCCCATCTTATAGTTTCTCTTGTGTAAAAAAGGAAAAAGAAAATATTCAATCAAAATGTTCTGATGGCCAGGTGTGGTGGCTCATACCTGTAATCCCAGCACCTTGGGAGGCTGAGGCAGGAGGATCGCTTGAGGCCAGGAGTTCAAGACCAGCCTGGGCAACATAGTGAGACCCCGTCTCTACAAAAAATAGAAAAATTAGCCAGGTGTGGTGGCATGCACCTGTAGTCCCAGCTACTTAGGAGGCTGAGGCAGGAGGATTGCTTAAGCCCAGGAGTTTGAGGTTGCAGCGAGCTATGATGGCGCTACTGCATTCTAGCCTGGGCGACAGAGCGAGACTCTGTTTCAAAAAAAAAAAAAATTTCTGATGCTAACATGAAATGCGTGATGGAGTGTTTTGCAGAGTACCTTCACTTTTGAACTTCTTATCCAGGAGTCTACATAGTCCTGAGCCTTAGCCCCAGTCAACCTCAGCAGTCTCTCCTGAACTTAGGTAAGTTACTGAATAAATTTAGTATTTTGGATGAGTTAGGAAAGGGTTGGACTCTTATGTTTGTTACTATGTGTTTTGCCTCTTAGTTGCATATATTTATGGAAGAGATAAATGTTCTCAAGAAAATTAAAGTAGGTAGAGTATAGAATTTGGGAAAGACTGAAGGAAAGAGATACGTGTCAGGGAAGTTTTCTTTGAGGAAGTTCACTGATATAGAAAACTGAATAAAGTAAAGGAGCAAGCCATGTGATAGTTCCAGGGGATGAGTGTCCCAGGCAAAGGGAAAAGCAAGTGCAAAGGCCCTGCGGTGGCAACTAGCTTGGCATTTTCAAGAAACAGCAGAATGATCAGTGTTGCTGAAGAAGAGTGAGCTAGGGTGAGTGGAATGAAGCTGTAGCAGAGAGGGAAAGTGGGGACTGTAGCAGGTAGGACCTTGGGGGTCCTAGACAGGAATTTGGATCTTATTCTGAATGAATATGTGCCACCAGAGATGTTCGAGTAGGAAAGGGATTTACATCTGCTGTGTGGAGAATAAACTATAGGAAGCAAAAGTGGAAGCTGAGAGTTCAGTTAGGAGAATTCTACAAAAGTGGGAAGTGTTAGATGTGGGATGTATTTTGAAGGAGGAGCTAAAAGCACTTGCAAATGGGTTGGACTTGGCGCATAGATGCAGAGAGGAGTTGTGATACCTCAGACTCTGTCTTAAGCAACTTACTGGATCGTGGTGCCATTCAGTGAAGTGGGGAAGACTAAGAGAAGAGAAGGCTTGGGGTAGAAAATCAGCTCTCCTGTTTTGAATGTTTAAATTTGAGATGAACAATAGACATGTAAGTGCAAATGTGTGTAGGAGACAGTTCCATACGTAAGTCTGCAGTTCAGGAGAGAGGTCGGAGCTATGGGTAGATATTGGGAGTCTTCAAGATATAGATGATATTTAAAGCTACGGGACCAGATGGAATCATCTAGGGAGGAATTGCAGACAGAAAAAAAAAAGAACCTCAGACAAAGCCCAGAGGTTGTCCATGAAGTTCAAGGTGAGCTGACTTAACGTTCAGCTCCAGGTGGAGTTGTGTAACCTAAAACATCCATCAGAGGTAATCTCATGGCTTTTGGGGCTATTAGGAGGAAGATGCTCTTTTGCTGGCTAGACTTGAGCTCAGGAATATTCAAGCCTGGGGTTTCTGGGGCCAGCAACTGAAGAGAACCCATCTGAGAATGAAGTCAACACAAAGAAAAGCACAGCCAATAGATGAAGAAAAACATTTCTGATTGATATCACCCAAGGACCTGGACCCAGCCATGCTATTATAGAAGCTCAATTTATCCCTGTTTTTTTCTGTTACATGGGTCGATACCACCCCCCTTTTTGGCTAGTTTGAGGTGGACTTCATGTCCTCTGCTGTGTGAGTTGTACTTTATGTCTTCTGCAGCTCTCACTCACCATCCACTACACCTCCCATACAGGGCAATCAACATATCTAAGTTCACACAGTTATTAGTGTCATAGCTGGGCTTGATCCTGAACCTCCTGGTCAATAGTCCAGGAATATGTTTTACTACATCTTCCTACCTGTACCACTCACTGCCATGTGTACTTTCCACAGTTTCTGTGTTAGTCTAATCTGGATGACTTTCTGATGGCTGTGGAATGGGGAGTGTGTGTGTGTGTGTGTGTGCGCGCGCGCATATGCGTCACATGACTGGATACTCCTTCCAGGCTCATGTAAGCTGAGTGCCACCAATGATACCCACTCTGTTATGGGCTGAATTGTGTACCCCTAAAATTCACATATTGAAGTCCTAACCCCTAATACCTTGGAATGTAACCATACTTGATGCTAAGTTCTTTAAGGAGGTAATAAAGTTAAAGTGAGGTCTTTAGGGTGAACTGTAATAGAATGTAGCTGATGTCCTCATAAGAAGAGGAAATTTGGACACAGACATGTGCACACACAGAGGAAAGACCATGTGAAGACACAAGAAGGTAGACATCGATAAGCCAAGGAGAGAGGCCTCAGAAGAAACCAACCTTGCCAACACCTTGATCTTGGACTTCTAGCTTCCACATCTGTGAGAAAATAAATTTTGGTTGTTTTAGCCACCCAGTCTGTGGTCCTTTGTTATGGCCAGCCTAGCAGGTCATATACACTCTGAGAGAAGCAGCTGGGGATAGAGAAGGTCCCAGAATGGCTACTTCCAGCTTGCATGACGCTGTAAATGGCCCTGGCCGTGAGCACCTATGCCAAATGCATAGTAATCAGCAGCTTATTTAGGTCAGCAGGGCAATTATCAGAGGTCCAAACTATTAGTCTTGGGCTGAAAATGGCAACCTCTGTATAGATTTCGATAAGAGCAGCCAATGAGTTGCAAACCTCTACTGTTGTCCCGTCCCTGGGCCTCACAATATTGCTCTTTGGCAGGGAAGTCCTTGAAGGCCCAGATATTCACTTATCCACTGATCAGATGTTTATTGAGCTGTTTCTGTGTTCCACACGTTATGCTGAGTACTGGAGAACCAAACAAGGACAGGAGCCTGTCCTACAGACAGTCTAATGTGACAGACAAACACGAAAGCCATGTGATGAGCTCCATGACAGAGACAAGGTGCACAGTGCTAGGGGTGTGGCAGGTGTGTGGTTCTGAGTGGGTGATCCCAGGCATCTTCGTGGAGGCAGGGATACCTTAAACCAGGTATACAGACTCAGGTGTTTCCAGGGACCAAGCAGGCAAAATAAATATTTAAAGTAATCAGATACAGGATAATAGGGAAAGGAGAAGCATCACACAACTGGAGAACACCTGTCTTCTCCAAAGGTATTCGAATGTAGCCCTTTAGAGAACATTGTACTGGCTAGATAAACCCATCTGCAGGATGCTGTGGGTTGCCAGTTTCCTGTCTCTGCTTTTGAACCAGTAAGAACTCTCCAGACAGACAAGGCAAAGAAGCACTCTGGGGAGTAGTTAAAAATCACTGAGGGTAGCACCGTTCTCAGCAGGGAGTGTACAAAAACTCCCAGACTTAGGCAAACAGCTGACACAATATTAAGGTTTTCCGGGCTGTTTGGTCTCCTTGCCCGGATCCTGTCTCCTCCTACCCAGACTAGCTTTAGGTGCTCTGGACCATCTTCCTGCTTTGACCTTACGTAGTCATTTAATCGATCTTTCAAATTTTAGCTAAACATTTTGGATCCTGACCTGAGTTGTAACTTCATTCTCTCTCTTTTCATACATTCTGACCTCAACTTGCCTCCCTTTAGAAACCACCTCCTTGGAATTTTCAATCTGGCTGAAGGCATCGATTATACTTCATAAGAGCACAGTGATTGTGAGTGTGGGTTTTGAATCAAACACTTTGGTTGAAATCCTTATTCATCACTTACTAGCTGTGTAGCTTTGGGGGAATTCATAAACTAACATGCTTAATCCCCCTGAGCCTCAGTTTCTTTTCCTGTTAAATGGGTATAATAAACCATACATCATTGTATGTATATAAAGCACTTGGCACAATGCCTGGCACATAGAGAGGCATCGCTCTGAGGAAATGAATGGACAGTGAAATATAATCTCCTTTCCCACTTGAGAATTGTGCCAGGTGCCTAACTTTGCCTCTGTCACCAGAGGACTTGTTCTGGATTTGCCCACTCCTCTGCTGTGTCCTTGTCCTCTACTGATTCACTAAGCTGTGCTCCTAGACAGCCTTAGCTTTCTAGGTCTTGCTTCTCTCCTTATATGTGCCCTGCTGTGCTTTTGCTGGTCCTGGTGCTGATGTGGCTAGAACCCACTGCAAATAAGATATGAAACCCGCCGATCAGGATCAGGAACTATCCAGTGTGCACTCAGCACCAGATGGAAAAAGCTCAGGTCATTCTATTCAGACAAAAGAATCCAACTTTTCTCTCTGATGATCTTCTTGGTCTTGCCGCCTGAGTTCTCTCTTATTTTTATTGACAAATATTGCTCCCTGTCGGAAACAAGACATCCTAGACTTCATGTTTCAGTGGGAATTGGTGAACTTCCAAAGTCACTCAGTCTGCAGCCTCTGACTTTACAACACCCCCTATGGTGCTCCATAATTGCCTGAAAATGCATGGTGTCTCCCGTCATGTTGCTTAATTAAAATTCAGTTCTGTTCAACAGAGTCACAATTAAGAGGTGTTTTTTTCCTTCCTTTCTCCTGCTATCATTTTAGGACCCCTGATTGTGATGCTTCCTTGCTTAATCTGGAACTTGTCTGAAATATTTCCACGGGCAGTGTGTGAGGACCTGGCAATTGTCACTGCAGTGATGCCTGGAAAAGAAAGACACTATGTTCTATTAAGAACATATGAAGTGGTGCTTTTTGTTAGTTAACTCACTTGATCTCCATTTGGCAGGTCACATTCTCCTCATTCATCTGGAGAAGGAATTGAGGCTCAGAGAAGTTAGGTAGCTTTCCTAAAGTTGCACAGCTTTGAGGACAGGAGCAAGGAATTAAAAATACAGGATCAGCTGTCTTTGTCATGGGAAGAACACTAAAGGAATGACAGGTGGGTTGATTAAAATACCCTCAGAAAGAATGAGTGCTCAAATATCTGAAGGTTTGGGGGAGAAACTAACCCATGACTGGATGGGAGAAATCCAGTCTATGATGCTCAACCTTCAAAGTTATGGAGAACTAGTCAAAGAATTGGTGTGTCTTATACATTTTTCTACCCTCAATATCCAGAGTAGGTCAAAACAGTGTGGCCCAAAATCCTGTGCCCTGAGCATTATATAGGTGCCTAATCAACACTTGTTTAATTAAAAACATAATTTGCATAAATAATGTCCTAAATGGTCAGTGTCTCCAAATGCTCTTGAGAAAAATGGCTGTTTCTGAAGCACTGTTCTTTTCCCCTTAGAAGGACTCCATGGGAGCTGAATTGTGACCCCTCTGACTTGGAGTTAGTATTCAGGAATTATAATGATTGTTTCCTTGAACTTCTTTCTCTGTAATTCCAATGCTAAGTGAGGGTTGACCCTGGCTCCCCTTCCCACCCCCTCCCAGCATAATTATCTCTCCAATTAAAGAGCAACCAAGGGACAACTGAACAGGAGGTTCTGCTGAATTACAAGTAATCATGCTGCGGAGGAATCCTACTCCACTTTGATCTCTTATCACTCTGCACACACAACCCTTTCTCTGCAAGGCTGGCTGCTCTTAGCATCACTGTGTCTAATCAAACGTGTCACACCTCCACTGAGGTAAATTGGGTTTATTGGAGAAGGGAAATTAAATTAAGTCTGTTTAGGAATTAATTGTGACTGTCTAGCCTTAATCTATCATATTATCCCATTGTGGTGTATTGGGATCAAAATCTGCTGACCCAGTTAAAAAAAAAATACAACCTTTATAACTCGAAAATAGGCATAGTGTTTGGGGCAGCAAAAACAGCAAGAGGAAAATGAAAACCTGGGGATGAAAAGGCATAAGATCCACAGGGCATCAGCTGATTCACTTTGGAAGAGAATGTAAAACCAAGTTACAGAGACCAAATACCCCTGGGTTTGCACGCACATGAAGACAGGGTGGCTGGTATATCAGGTGCTCCATAAATATTGATTTAAAGTAAAGAAGAAGGAAGGAATGAATGGGTGACTTGTCATCATCTTATCACCGTGATCCAAAAGTCTTTATTGAGCCAACAGTGAGCAAGGTTACCTGGCAGGTACTCTCCATTCAAGTGCAAAATAAGTATCTATTAGGGGCCTACTGTATACTAGGAACTGTGCTAAGTGCTGGGGACATAAGAAAGACCCAATTTCTGCTGTCATCTAGGATACAGTCTAGGAGGAAACACAATGACACACACATTCCTGATGCAGGAAACCTCTGTGTTTGGAAGGTTTGGGGTGCTATGGAAGCAAATAGAGACAGTGAGAACCAGGCCATATCTCAGGGGCCTTGACCACAAAGCCTACCAACTGGGACGTGAGCAACATGGATAGGGGATGACAGGAGGAATATACAAATGCTTAGGTTAGTATTGATAGCGTTATTGATCAGGACAGTCCTAGTTTACATTTGGTTTCCTGGTGTCATTATAACAGTGCCCACTTCAACTTCCGAAAGTACCCTAATTTGGATGATGATACGTTCACCCTAGTTATTGAAAATTCCTGTGAGCTGCTGATGTGTTCAAGATAGTAGTGGCTGGTAGTAATCAACTAGAGGTTTCATAAAGTGGAGCATAAAGAGCTGCCGGTGGGCCAGGATGATCAGATGGGGAAATCTTGTGCTAAAGAGACTCTAGGCTTTTTGAGAAGGGTAAATTCAAAGTGAAGCCCTACTTTTTCATTTCTAGGATGTTGATCCTTTGATTAGCCTATATTTGGGGATATTCTTTGTACCATATGGTGTGGGTCTTTGTTCTTTACTTCCTGATAGGGCAAGAGAGAGAACAAGCAGATTGGAGGTTTAGGTCACTGGTCAGTGGGTTTCGGCAATCTGGCTTGGGTAGGTATTCACCGGCCACCTGCAGGTGAGGATGTCTACAAAACAGAGGTAATTAGAAAACTTCTTCTAATGCATCACCCAGCTGGAAACTAATTAGTGACGGAGAACCAGTAAAGAGGGGAGAGCGAGAAAGAGAGAACCTAATTAGACTAAATGGGAATTCCTTTTGGAACAGGAAAATGTCAAGAGTCAGGCAGAAATAATTTTTTTCCAGCAGCATTTGAAACCAGATAAATCCATTTATCATCTTAGTACAATCATATAATTTCTTTTACAAAATGAAATATCAATATTTCCCTTGCAAAAAGGGTAACAAGAGAATCTCACTCTCGTCTCTAACACACACGCACCCACACACAGAGGAAGGAAGCAATATCCGGGGAGTGACAAGAACGAAGAAATCTGGACAAAGCCTGAGATCCTATAACTTAAAATAGATTTGCAGATAGGATGCAGGTACTAACACACCATCATCTCTTGATGAATCAATCCACGCTTTTCCTTCCAGATTTTCTCCCCTCCCTCCCACTAAAATCATTATCATCAATGAGTGCTAAAATTATGAGCCTTCTAATAATTCAAAATGGGAAGATTAGTTAGAAAAGGAGCAGATAGGCTATTAGTATAATCCATTTTCAGTTTCAAGTTGACTTTGTTTTAATCCTTTAAAGACACACTAGAACTTCCTTTGGGTAAATTTGCTAAAGAATAAAAACCTTGCATGAGGTAGGCACTTGCATTGTACTCATTCATTTATTCATTCATTCATTCACTGATTTTATTCAACAAAGACTTGGAGGGTGCCTGGCACATAATCATGTGGCATGAATTAAAGGTGACTAGGATGTGTGGCTCCCATCCCTCAAGGGACCCCTGTCTGGAAAAGTAGAGAAACAAATCAATGATTATAGCAAAATATGGATTATGTGGCACGGCAGCAGTATGCAGAAGGTAGAAAAATGGAGGGCTGAAGACTTAGCCAGCTGGACAGTGATGGACCAGCCAGGCCAGGTGAAGCAACAGGAGCAAAGGAATAAAGGGAAGAAATAGCACAATGTGTCGGGAAGCTCAACTGGGTTGGTGTTAGTAGCATAGTTAAGTGGAGGTCCAAAGTCATAGGTAGGGGTCAGATCTCTAAGGACTTCAGCACCTCGCATTTTATCTCAAGGTAAAAGGAATTATTGAGAAGTTTTAAACAGGAGCAACACAGTCAGGTATATATTTTGAAAAGGTCAGTCTGGCTATAGTGTTGAGGATAGGTCAGAAGATCAGACGAGAGGTCAAGAGAGGACATAAGAAACCTTAGTAAGAGTCTAGGTGAAAGATGATGACCTCATCCGGGGACAGAAAGGGGCAGGAAGAAATGAGCAAATTTCTGAAATATTTAGGATCTAAATATCCCAGCTGAGAGCATCTCATTATATAGTTACTTCTGCTATAAGTCATAGAAGGGTGAAAGCCCCGGTGGCAACTCAGACCCCAGGCCAGAAGAGGATTCTAGTGTTCCCAAGGGCCACAATCCTCTAAACATCATGGGTCTGAACTTCTTGCCAACTGTCCCTATTCCTTCACAGATTTCAGCTCCTGGAGGACAGATAACCTGCACTGCAAAGCACAAATCACTAACCTCCAGCTTTCAGATGTTTCTGAGCACACGCTGTGGTTATTTCATTTTCACAGCCTAAGCGTCCATATTTCTTATTGAGTGAGCAGGGTGCGTGCAGCTGAAACCTTGGTGCCTGTGTTCTTCTGGAAAATACAAGTAAAGCAAAGGGTCCTAAATAATTTACAACTGTCCTAAATTTTTCCAGCTGTCTTTCTTCTTCCATCTCTCCAAGGGATGCAAAAAAACAGCCCCTGGCATTCTAAACTGTTCATATTTCTAGAAGCTCTGGGAGAAAAGAAGAAAAACCACAAATGTTCCCTTTTTAAATATTCCTTGCATCATATATTTTTTCCTCTTACCCAATGATGACAGGTAATAGCCACAATTTTAGAGAAAAACGTAGTCCAGTGAAAAGATCTTACATTTTTGTCATGGTTGCATGAAATAATAGAATGTTAGAGCTGAAATTTGAATTTAGAGGCAATCTACTTTGGAGATAGAGAACACCTGGCACACATGTTGTACTTCTCCTCACCCACATCCATGACAGACATTACTAATCCATCACTATAGTCTTTTTCTACGAGCCCCAGGTGCAGCCTCAAATCCTTGTCGAGGCAGTGCTTTAGTGACTGCTGACTGATTGGAGTTGGCACACAAAATGAAATTCATTTGTCATCCCTGCTTTAGTCCCAGCAGTTGCACAGGGGGAAACTGAGGGGTGGAAATGACCCAACACCACTCTGTCAGTAGGTTTTGATGCCCAGATCTGCCTCTGGGTTCTTTACTGTGAGTAAAGGCCCTTCCATCCTGACATTGAATCTTTCCTCCTGTATTTTTATGTCTCTGACTCTCCATGTCTTTTTCTTTGAGTCTCTGAGCATCTACTGCTTTCTGATTGTCTTTGAGCTACTGTCATCTGTCTGGCCACAGCTGTGTTGCAGTATCTCTCAGCGCATCTACCGAGCAGCTTTGGAACCCTAGGAATGCCTCTTGACCTCTCCATAGGCAAATTGGGGATTGCAGTGCCGCCTCCTCATCAGGGGATTTTTAGAGTTTAGTTGCTTTCAATGATGGGAAAGAGAGAGTAGGAATCACATGGCTATAGAAGAAGAGCTTGTTAAAAGATAAAGTAATATTTTGATTTGTGATCATGAGGGAGAAAGATTTTCCTGGGACAACAGAAATGTCGAAGCACATTTGTTCATAAATAGCTTCCATCTGAGTGGTGACAGAAGGAGCCCGCACGGAAGAGGAAGGAGAACCAAAGGGGCAAGCTTGGATGAAGTGGGAGGTCACTGTGTTTAGAGGCAGGTGGAGTTACTTTAGTGGGTTTGCTCTTTTCTCCTTGGTTTGGTGCGGAGGGGGGAGATTCTCTTATGGGTTTACTTAGCCTCAGGGAGACCGTCTCCCTCGCAAGGTCTAGACAAGAGCCCAGAGTTTGGGGAGCAGTCATAGCATCCTCACTCTTGTCGAGGAGGGTCCCTGGGCCCAGCCCAACATTAAGCTTATATCTATTTCATGAGCCTGGGAGGGATTTTTGATTAAAAAAATATAAGCCTCATCTCCTAACTATTACTTGGTTTCTAAACCGAGAACTCACCTCGTGTTTGACCCATAACCTTCTCTTCAGACAATGAGCTGAATTTTTCAATGCCTGAGTTTGAAAGGCCCATGGAAAAATCTCAACATCTGTCACCTAAACAAGATATATCTTACTTTTTTTTAAATGCGTGCACCTTTATTTTTGCTTTATTTTCCCCCAGCTTTACTGAGATATGATTGACAAATAACAATTGCATATTTTTAGGGTGTACAGATGATGTTTTGATATACGTACACATTGTGAAATGATTACCACAATCAAGCTAATTAACATATTCATCACCTCACATAGTTACTGTTTTTTTTGTGTGTGTGGTGGTGAGAACACTTGAGATCTATTAGCAAATTTCAAGTATGTAATACAATGTTAACTATAGCCACCATGCTTTACACTAGGTCTCTCGTACTTATTCATCTCATAGCTGGAAGTTTGTACCCTTTGACCAATATCTCCCCTTTCTACCCTCCACCCCAAGCTCCTGGGAACCACCATTCTAGTCTCTGCTTCTGTGAGTTTGACTTTTTCTTTTTTAGATTCCACATATAAGTGGGATCATGCAATCTTTATCTCTGTTTGGCTTATTTCCCTTAGCATAATGTCTTCCACGTTCATCCATGTTATGACAGATGGTAGGATTTCCTTCTTTTTTAAGGCTGAATAATATACTATTGTATGTGTATACGAGGTCTGTCCAGAAAGTATCCAGCCATTGTTAATTTAACGAGAACAGTAACTTGGCTGGATACTTTTTGGACAGACTTCATACCCACCACAATTTCTTCATCCATTGGATAGACAGAGGCTTTGTTTCCATACCTTGGCTATTGTAGATAATGCTGCAATGAACACAGGACACTCTCAAGTTGAGGCATGTGGTGAAGGTGCAGTCCCAGCGTGGTCTCGCTGGTCTTGGCAGGTCACCAGGCTCTCCCTGAGCACTTTCTTGCTTCTCTTTCTCCTGGAGCCTTCCTGGATCTCCAAGTACAGCGTTTTCTTTTCAAGACAGGAAATTAGAGGTATGATTCTATAGTACTAGTGCTCAAACTTGGTTGCACATTGGAATCACTTGGGGAGTTTTAAAAAAATACTGATGCCTGGATCCCACCCCCAGAGATTTTAATTTAGTTGGTATTGGGTATGGCCTGATATATGAGGTTTCAAAAATCTCCCTGGTGGTTCTTACGTGAAGTTTCGAAATGACTGCTCTATAGTTCCCAACCCTTATGAATCCTGCTAGTTTCTTCCTTTAGATTACTTTTATAATTTATACCAAAATGGAAGCGCAAAGTATCCTGCTACTGCTTGTATCGTTTGTCAATTCAAGCTTGAGATGCAATTATCCCTGCAATTGCTAACAAGCAAGGAGCAGGTGGTGCAAGCAGTTATTGGCTGGATTTCATACATTAGGAACATCTGAATTTACTGCTACAGTTGCCACATCAGGGGGAACTCTGATGGTGGGGAATAGGGCACTTTCAGGGAGTTAGGTTGTATGTGTCATCAAAAGAATAGGAAACATATCTAGTGGAAAAAATGCATCCTTATATTTTTCTAAAATGAATTACCAGTATGTCTTTTTCATAGGGAACCAGACAATTTCCCAGATATAAAGGCTCACCTGCAAGGAAAAGAGGAGACTCTAGGTCAGGGGTCTCCAACCTATGGTGAGTTGGATAATTATTTCGTTATATATTACAATGTAATAATAATAGAAATAAAGTGCACAATGAATGTAAAGTGCTTGAATCATCCTGAAACCTTCCTCCCCCACAATTAGTCCATGGAAAAATTGTCTTCCATGAAAACGGTCCCTGGTGCCAAAAAGGTTGGGGACCACTGGTCTAGGTGATAGCTAAGTCACTCCCAAATGTCAAGTGTCAAATTGGTATTTGTGTGTGTGTGTACCTGTACTTGAACTTGAAACACACCTGATAACTACTACAAACTTAACCTCTGAACCTCATCTTCTCCTCTGTAAGATGTGTTTAATCAAACCTATTGACCAAAATTATTTTGATGATTAAAAAAATTGTGAATTTAAAGTTAATTGCAAGTATTAGTATTAGGCAGGTATTAGTCCTAGAATTGTACAAGTCTGCAGGGAAATAATTTTTAAAAGCCCAATTAAAAAATTAGTAAGAACATGAGTGGGCAATTTGTTGAAGAAAAATATATGTAGCTAGTAAACAAAGGGAAACATAACATCACTAGTAATCAAAACATTTCAATGAAGATGAGAATACCATTCTTTTTTATTAAATTGCTTATGATTTATGTTGTGAAATAGATTCTCTTATACAATGCTAATGGGAGTATAAATTGATTTAGTCTTTCTGGAAAGCAATTTGGCAATATCAAGAATCTTCAAAAAGTTTTTTTTTGAATCAGTAATTCTACTTCTCTAATCTGTCTTAAGGAACTAAATAGGATTGTTTATAGATGTTGGCTTCAGTGTTATTTATAATAGTGAAAAATGGAAATAATCTGATTATTCAAAGTATATAAATAAGCAAATTATGATGCATTTTCAAAATATATTGTACTATAAAATTAAATATATAACGATTATCCACGGACATAGGAAAATTCTCTTGGTAAGGAAAAAGCAAGATAACAAACTGTATTTTTATATCATAATTTTTGTTTTAAAAATACATGATACTTTATGTATTGAAAGGCTTTTATTTTGCTAGTAACAGACACTGATTCAAACTGGCTTAAATAATAAAGCATATTTATAAGCTTATATAGTAGAAAATATCCAAAAACATGTCAGGCTTTAAAATTGGTTGATTTATCAGGTCAACACTTTCATCAGGGATCCGGGTTCCTTCTAAATCTCTCTGCCATCCTCAGTGCTGCCTTCACCCTTAGGCTGAGGGCGTCATATCCTGATGCAATAATGTCCGGAGAAAGAGACTCCTCCCCTCCCTTGCTTGTGCACATCTCTCTCCCCCTCTCCTCTCCTTTTAACCCCTCTCTTTCGTTAGGAGTGAGGGAATTTTTCTCACTAGCCCACCTGCAGAATTCCTCCTTGTTTTATAGGCCTGAACTGGGTAGTGCTGGTTTCTGAACCAACCCCTGGCAGGGAAATGGGACCACACTTAGACCAATTAGCGTCCATTTCTGAACTCAGGGGGTTGGGTTTTGCATGGCTTGCAGAGGAGGGTGGGTCCCTGGACACAATTACTCTTCAGTCAAGGAGGAGAAGGCGGAAAGGGATGCTGGGTGGGCAAATAATCAGGTCCACTATGGGTATGAATCAGTCTAATCAGTCCATGAAGACACACACCTTCCAACTGATACTACCGCCGGGAAGAAGTTGGATGGAAAAATAGCCGAAGATGAGGAGGAGGTTTTTAGGTCATGTACTTGGTGCCAAGATTTTGACTGATGTCTGATTCTAAGTGGAACCCTTTCAGAATTCACGGGAAAGAGAATCAAATGTGGAGAGTAAACCAGCTAGGATGTGAACTCTGATGACAAGCACTTCCGAAACGGGATGGAGGCTGCGCTGCCTGGCTGGTTCTTCTCACCTCTCTCTGTGATGTGCCTGTTGCTTGTCATGGGATATGGCTTATTACAGTGATGTGATGGGAGTTAGGGTGACACTGTAGGAGGATTATTAATCATTAGAGAAGGAACAGAATTTTTTGTGCCTTACATAAACTTAAGCTGGAATTCATCTAGCGAATCAGGCTGGAGATATTCATGGCCTTGTTTCCATGATGTCATGAGAAGAGTGGTTCCAATAAAGCCTCCCAGCATTCTGCAAACCATTTGCTCTCTGAATTCTGTTCATACTCCAGGCTGTCACGGACCCTGGAAACCTTAAGAGGGTGTCCTTCTATAAGAACTACATAAATTCATCCTTGTTTTCAAGCATTTTAACCACATAATAATAATGATAGCTAATTGCATTAGTTTCCTATGCCTACCATAAAAAATACTACAGATTGGGTGGCTTAACACAATAGAAATTTATTGTCTCACAGTTCTGGAAGCTAGAAATCAGAATCAAGGTGTTGACATGCACTCTTTCTGCAGCCTCTAAGGGAGGGTTCTCCTTTGCCCCTTCCTGGCTTCTGGTGTTTTACAACAAACCATGGTGTTCCTTGGTTCACTGTAGATGCATCAGTCCAATCTCTCCCTCTGCCTTAACGTGGCTTTCTCCTTGTGTCTTCACGTTGTCTTCCCTCTGTATGTGTATGCCCAAATTACCCTTTATTATAAGGACATCAGCCATATTAGATTAGGGCCAACCCCAATGACTTCATTTTAACTTGATTACGTCTGCAAAGACCCTATTTCCAAATAAAGTCAGGTAGCAGGGGTTAGGTTCACATATCTTTGAGCGGGGGGGCACAATTCAACCCATAACATTAATAATGCTATATACGGACACCACTCTAAGCGTTTTATATATACTTACTGATATAATTCTCACAAAAGCTCTATGAGATAGTTATTATTATTGCCACTTTATAGGTGAAGAGACTGGATCTTGAAGATATTTATTAACCTGTCCAAGGTCACACAGTTAATAAACGATATGACTGGAACTTAAAACTCGGGTAGTCTTAGTTCAGAGCCTGCAATCAACAGCAACTACACCATACTGTCTCTCTGTTATGTAGTATATCTAATACTACACATTTTCTTAGGGTGTAAGTTATGCTGTATATACCAGGGGCACAGAGTTGAGGAGAACTAGTAAAGTAACCAACACAAAGTAGGTGACCAATGCATGGACAGGGAAGGGAGAATGAAGAGAGAGAATGGACAACAGGAGATACAACTTCTCTGTCAATCTGTTATTCAATTATTCATCTAGAGAACGTTTACTAGATAGAGGCTAGACAGAGGGATACAGAAATGAATTAGAAAAATTCTTCATTCTGTAAACAAAATAAATTAAATATATTTTAGGAAAGAACCCCCATCAATCCATGTAATCATTCAATGCAGGGCCCTCAAAGGAATGATACATTGATACAATGATATATTGCCTTCAAGGAAGTCTACATGTAGTAGGAGAGGGACAGAGATTTGCAGAAAACATTTTCATACATATGTACCAAGTAATGACCCTTATTTACATGGGTTTATACCATAACCAACACTGAATTTGCACAACACTCTAATGAAGGAAGTATTGTTATTCCCATCTCACAAAAGGAAATAGGTTCACAGAGGGGCAATCATGTGCCCAGAGTCACAGCTGATACTTAGCAGAGTCACGGCTACATGGCCACAAGTCCAGTACTTTTTCCCCTTGACCACAAAGCAGGATGGGATGAATGTCATAAAGGAGATTTTCAAAAAGCCTCTCAGAAGATCTTATTGGCTGGTGTGAGGGAACAGAGCTCTGAGTAGACAGGACACTTGCAAACACACTGTAATGGCAGAGCAAGAGGAACGTTCTGGGCCCTGGGCTCTGTCTGGGCAGCACATATAGACCTCATGCAACTGGGCATGAGGTATCCAATACCACAAAAGATAGAGGTCATCGTATTTTCAAGAAGGCAAATGAGAGTAAAGAGTAAATGACTTGTTAGTGTCTACAATTTCCCAGGCACTGCGCTAATTGCATTGCACCAATGATCTCATATCTTTACAGCGACCTGGAAGTCTAGTTTTATTTACCTCTATTTTATGGAGGAAAACGCTGAGGCCAAGAAAGGCCAAGTTTCTTGTGGAATCTCACAAAGCTACCAAGTGGAAGAGCTGCTGCCAGGCTCAGCCACGTGGGCTTCTCCAGATAGCACCAGGGCTGCATCTGTGCTAGAAATACAGAAATGCCCCATCTCCGTGAATCCATGATAATCACAACAACAAACAGTCCACTTAAGTGAAAACGCATGAAGCATTTTAATATTGTGGAAAGTGATTATAAATTTAGACCTTATAGCCTAGAGACCTAGGTATGTCCAAATCCTGTCCAAGACCAATTATATAATTTAGTAGGGAGAGTGACATGACCAAAGAAAGAAAGAAAGAAAAGTGACCTCTATCAGTTGGTGGGGCTTTGGCTCTAAACCCCAAGGTTCACGTCTAGGAAGGTGGGCTGGGTTATGTAGGTCGGGGGTCAGCAAATTTTTTCAGTAAAGAAAAAGATAGTAAATATTTGTGGCTTTGCGGCCCATATCACCTTCTGCAGAATATGTGACTCTGCCACCGGAGCACAAACGCATCCTTGGTAGACAATATGTAAATGAATGGGTGTGACAGTGTTTCAAGGAAACTTAATTTCGAAAAACTTGTGTTGGGTCCTATTTGGCCCAAAGGCCGATTTTTGAAGCAGAAGCTTCTGTTTCTTTTCTATAGCAACACCTTAGCTACCAAAATTGGGGCAGCAAAATACTATATCTCTTAAGCTCAGACCATAGCATCAGACCATGCCATGCAGTGAGATGAGGCTCCCCCCAGCCTTGGAGGATACGGAGTCAGGAGACAGAGAGAAGATAAAGCATTGACCCCAATGCCTGGAACTGCCAGCCCTAGTTTTTCTTAACCTGGACCTGTAGCCACGAGGGGAGAGAGAGAGAGAATTGGGTCTCCTCGAATTCAGAGGAGGCCCCAGCCCTCACCCTGAGGAGATAGAGGAAGAGGAGCAGAGACCTTGTGCACCTATACCTTACGATGCATAGTCCAATTTGTACCTTGGAATTTAATTCATCAGCTTGGCACTTCTCCTTTGCGGGGGATGGAGATATTTGTCCTAGATCCTGACTCATCCCTAAAGAGCAGAAACGGGGCATGGAGGAGATAGAGATCAAAGTGTGCTGAGCAGTCCTAGAGGTCAACGCGTGCATTCTCTCATTTAGCGCTTACATTACCCCTGGATGGTAGGTGTTACTGCTCCTATTTTACAGACTAGAGTACTGAGACTTCTTAAGAGTCTTCTTAGACCCCTCCCCAAAGTCACCTGACTACTAACCAGCAGATCTGCTATTAGAATGGATGCCTCCAAAACATAAGCCCCTTCCCATGGCCCCAAGCCTTCTGAATAAGCGAGTAGGCAGAGTTGCTGTGGAAATGCTGCAGTCAGTAGGAGAGGATGACTCTGACTTTCCCCTGCAGTGTTCAAAGCTGTGCTGGCTCTTGGAACATCTGACCCCCCACTGTTTCTTCTTTAGAGGATCCCAGCTGCTGGGGGGTGAGGCCAGTGCTGGAGCCAACAGGCCCTGAGCCAGGAGGGGTCTGAGGTGCTAAAGGAAAGAGAAGTAGGTGACCCTCTTAGCCGGGTCCCCAGATCTGCTTCAAAGGTAACTGTGCTTGTAGGTTACCACATTTCTGTGTTTGGTGCAGGAGTTGTTCTCAGTGACTGGAGCTCAGATTTGGGACTGGAGTCCCGTAGGAGTCTACAGAGGAGTTGATAGTTTTCAAGTCCTAAGAAGGAGATGTGAGCAGGATGAGGAATTGGACAGAATGGAGGGTACGAGGGGAAGAGAAGGATGGTAAATGGATGCCTTCGGGTCTTTCCATAAGGAGGAGGATGGAAAGGTAGGGCTCCCAGTTCTGGCCACGTTTGCGGGTTCACATCTCCTTCCTTTCTTCTTCCTGTGTCAGCTTCCTTTCCTACACCCTGTCTTTGTGATACACGTGGGAGTGACCCCATGCTCCCCAGGCCCAGCAGTGAGCACGTGAAATGCCCTGGCCAGAGTGATTGCCTCAGGCTTGAACACCTGACTTTAATTAGCCCAATCAGCATGAATTCTGTAACTTTTCAGGAATAATTGAAAAACCATAGCTCTTTTTCCACAGGGACCATTATCGATAAAGATAATTTGAGCTTGGAGATGCGAGAGTCTCCATGTGTGGAGGACTTAAGGGTGAAGCCAACTCAGTGGGGAAAGAGGTCAAGAGATGGGAGAGGGTGGGAGGGAGAGAAAGAGAGAGTAAAGGGGCAGGGAGAGAGAATTATGGAAGTAGCTGGACCCAACATGACTTTAATCAGCAACCATCCTTTTCAGTTATGTAAGTCAATAATTTTTTGTTAGGTTGAGATTTCCTGTCAATTGCTACTGAAAACACCCTGGGCTTGAATGGGACATGCATGGTGCCTTAGTCCTTCGAGCTGCTATGACAAAGATACCGTAGACTGGGAGGCTTAAACAACAAGCAGGTGTTTCTTGCAGTTCTGGAGGCTGGGACATCTGAAATCAAAGGTGCCATCAGATTCAGTGTCTGCTGAGGGTCCACTTCCTGGCTCATAGACGGTTGTCCTTTCTCTGCATCCTCACATGGCAGAAGAGACAAGGGAGCTCTTTGGGATCTTGGTTATAAGGGCACTAATCCCATTTGTGAGGGCTCCACCCTCGTGACCTAATCACATACCAAAGGTGATTCCACCTGCTAAAGGCCCCACCTCCAAATACCATCACATTGGGAATTAGATTTCAACATACGAATTTTGCAGGGACACAAATCTTTAGTCATGGTTTGTAGGAACAGCATGACCTTGGTCATGTCTCTTTATCTCTGTGAGTATTTTCTCATTGCTAAAATAAGAAATACTGGATATTCAAGGTATCTTCCTTTATGAATAATCATTTTTCTAATATTCATTGGGCACTTGCTATATGTGCAGTACTAGGCTAAGACATTTATGGCTCTTGTTCCTCTTGACAGTCTTATGGGGGTAGATACTATTAACATCACTATCCCCACTTGACAGATTAGTAAACCGAAGTACAGACAGGCAGGTGGTTCGGGAAGTGACTTAGCCTAGATACGAGTCCAGTGGTATCTCTTAACCACGTGGTATGCTCTTAACCATGACACTCCTTGTGTAGTGTTTGAATGAGAACAAAACATTCCAGCAGATGTTCAGTAGGTAGTGGGGCGAAAAGAGCACTGGCTGGGAGTCAGGAGACCCACGTGCTGGTCTTAGGTCTGCCACTCAGCTTTCATCACTAGATAAGTCACCTCCCCTCCTGGGGCCTCATTTACTTTCATTTGTTCAATGAGGGAGTTGGACTAGATGTTATTTGAGATCCTGTCTAGTTTTAACATTCTGTGATCAGTGACAGAAGATGTTAAATAGATCACGTTGCTTGTCTTCTCCTGGCCACAGATGTGTTCAGACCCTGGGCTATGGGGCCAAGACTGATCTCACGCAGACCACAGGTGGCCAGAGAGCAACTCAAAGGTGACTTTATCTTGTGAACTTACTTCCTTCAGAGCCTAAGTCATTCAGACTTTCTCATGGTCTTTTCTTGAATTCAGGCAATGGAGCATCCAGTTTCATAAATATAGGGATTGTTTTTGGGAAAAGAATGGAATCAATCAGTGTTGTTGGTTGCAAGCAATGCTGGATTTCTTGAGTGAAAAGGGATTTATAGGAAGGGTATGGGAAACCCACACATCTAAGGGAGGCTGGGGAACTGGTCAGGGAAATTGGTAGGAGCCAGGGGAGCTCAGAGGAGCTCAGGGTAGGAGCCCTAACCGTGGTTCCCGCACAGCAAGTCTGGCAGGCACACTGTTGCTCTGATGACTGACTGTATCTGCTCTTGAGAGAGCAGCCAGCCAGTTGGTTTGGGTCACAAGCCCACGCCTTGGCTGTGCCATAGTAGGGGAAGGAGACCCTGTGGAGAGAAGGGCTCTGTGGTGGGAGGGTCTTCCTCTCCAAGACAGGTGGGTCAAGGTGCTTCCTAAAAGGTAGTCAGGTTTTCTTACAGAAAAGGAATGACTCCAGGGCAGTCAAATGATAAACACCCTCTTTAAGGGTGTAAATCATAAGGACAATTGTACTTTTAAAAACTCAGTAGCAAATGTAGAAATATTCTTTTTAAAAAATACAACAAAAATTGAAGAGCTCTTCCTTACTTCCCCTATTCTTTTCTCTGTCCCTTTCTTTGTCCTTCCCATCCTCAAATATTTTCTTAAACATCCTTTATGTAGGTGGATATATTGCATCAAGCCTTTAGAGCCAGATTGCCTGTGTTTGAATCCCATCTCTGCTACTACTTCATTATGTAACTTTAGAAAACTTTTTTTAATTGTTTCTTCATTTATTTAATCTAATTTTTGTTGTAAAACAATTTTTCCCCCAGATTCTCCCATGTTTTTATTTGCATTCCTTGAAATTTAAAAATTAAGTTTAACTTGATGTACTGAAATTATAGTGCAATATTTTTTATGCCTAGAGCTTGCATCTTGGAAGAATATTAAATTTGTATATCAATTCTAATCGATGGCTGGGCGCGGTGGCTCACACCTGTAATCCTAGCACTCTGGGAGGCCGAGGTGGGAGGATCACTTGAGTTCAGGAGTTGGAGACCAGCCTGAGCAAGAGTGAGACTCTATCTGTACCAAAAAAAAAAAAAAATAGAAAAAATTAGCTGGGCATCGTGGTGCGCGCCTGTAGCCCCAGCTACTTGGGAGGCTGAGGCAGGAGGATCGTTTAAGCCTAGGAGTTTGAGGTTGCAGTGAGCTATGATGACATCACTGCACTCTACCCAGGACAACAGAGTAAGACTCTGTCTCAAAAAAAATTCTAATTGTGATTCAGTTAATTGAATTTAACATACAAATCGTAAAACCAGATTTGAAAAATAATAAAAATTTATTATTTCTAAACATTTTGCTTTATTTTAAATTTTGTATTGCATTAACTACATAATACAATTTTCCAACAATTGCAGTTCTGATAACCATTATAATTTTTTATTGTATATATTTGAGGTATAAAAATGATATTTTGATATACATATTAAAGTGATTACTACAGCCAAGTAAATTAACATGTTCATCATCTCATAGTTCGTAGTTCATAGTTACCTTTTTTTGTTGAGTACCTAAAATCTACTCTCTTAGCAAATATCCAATGTACAATATAATATTGTTAACTATAGTCCTCATGCTGCACATTAGATCTCTAGACTTCTTCATCCTACATAACTGCAACTTTGTGCCCTTTGAACTGTATATCCCCAACCTTCCCCACTCCCATAACAACTTTTCTACTCTCTGTTTCTATTTCTATGTATTTTTTTTTTTATGATTCCACATATAAGTGAGATCATGAGGTATTTTTCTTTCTGTCTGGCTTATTTCACTTAGCACAATGTTCTCTAGTTTCATCCATGTTATTGCAAATAGCAGGACTTCCTTATTTTTAAAGACTGAATAATATTACATAGTATATGTACCATATTTTTTTTGTCCATTCATCTGTTGATGGACCCTTAGGTTGTTTGCATATCTTGGCTATTGTGAACGATACTGCAATGAACATGGGAGTGCAGATATCTTTACCAGGTGGTGATTTCATTTCCTTTGGGTATGTACCCAGAAGAGGATTGACGGTTCCTATGGTAGGTATATTTTTAATTCTTTAGGAACCGTCCTACTGTTTTCCATCATGGCTGCACCAATCAACCTTCCCGCCAACAGCGTACAAGAGTTCCCTTTTCTCCACACCCTCACCAACACTTACTATCTTCTGACTTTCTGATAATGGTCATCCTAACAGGTGTGAGGTGATATCTCATTGTGATTTTGATTTGCATTTTCCTGAGATAACGTATTAAAACTTTCTGAGCCTCAGCTTTTTCACATGATACGTAGTAAGTGTCCTGTAATAATGTTGTCATTGTGTCGTTACAAAGTTGTACAAAGAGTGAAACAGAAAGCTTGTCTTCAAGGAATGCATGATCTAGGAAAGAAGATAAAATTGCATCAGTGGGTGTTTTGGTCAGTTACTGCTGTGTAAGAACACCAGCAAAATCACAGTGGCATGCAAAAGGATGTAGTCTTTTTTTTTTTTTTTTTTTTGCTCACATATATGTTGGATTGGGTGGAGTTTGGCTGATCTAGGATAGTCTGGGCTTTGTTTTAAGCTGCATTTTGGGTACAAATATGTTCTTTGTGCCTTTCCTCCTCCTTGGACCAATATCTACCCTCAGGACATTCTCCTGGCAAAAGTCAGAAACCCAAGAGGACAGGCATGGCTATGCAAGTACACTTCAAGCCTTTTCTTATATCACTTTCTCTAACAATCTCATTGGCCAAAGCAAGTTACATGTTCAAGCCCAAAGCCAAGTACTCCTGGCTGTGCCAAAAGTATGGATATATAATATTACCACAAGGGAATAAATATCTGTGGCTGGTAATTCAACCTATATCATGTTTATTTAATACCAAGTAGAAAGTCAGGGGTATTATAAGAGAGATATATAATAGATAGAAAAGTCAAAATAGTTCACAAACAGAACTCACTTCTAACTGGTTGAGAGTCCAGGGAAATATTGTGGCAAAGGAAGCGATTGGGTTAAATTTTGCAAGATGGGTATCTTAAGGAATTAGATACGCAGGCATTGGAAAAGAAAAGAAAAATCCAGGCAGAGAGAATAGTATCAGCAAAGGCATGAAACTAGGGGCATGTTCAGGAATAATAATAAGTTTAATTTGACCAGGTTCATGGAAGAAAGTTATGGTTACCAGGAAAGGCTGGGACCAGAAAAGGCCCCAGTCAATGTTTACTGACTGAAGAAGGCCTGTGGCTTGGAGAGACCAGGGGGTCCCTTTTAGACATTCAGGAACAAGTGACCATCAGTAACTTTTAGCAATGAGGGAAAACTTGATTGATGATCCACACAAGCGAAATACAATGCAGCAACCAGTAAGATGGCAGCCCCTTAAGAGGAGAGTAATGTTATATGTAGCCCTCAGCCAGGCTGGCAACAACATTAACCATCTGGGCATGCAGCAGTGAGGGGCACAGGCTAAGGAGGCCTCAGAAAGAAAGAGTGATTAAGAAACCTATTTATTTTACTTGCCTGGGAGAGGCTGGTGCCCTTCTCAGCTTAGAAGGAGGCATAGTCACAGAACTTCATTGATTTAACAGGTGGAAGAAATACAGTGACATTAGGTTATGTCTCAGTTGTACCACGTATTGACTGGGTGGCCTTGGACACGTTATTTCACCTTTTTTGGACCTCAATGTCCTTGCTTACAAAATGGGGGTTAATAATACCTATGGCTGTCATAATAGTAATACAGAGTAACAAAGATATTTGTGGGAGAAGACCATGGGTTAAGGAGAGGGGCTTGAGGGAAGCAGTGCTCATGGCAGCTAAAGGATCGATGAAGTGAACTCAGCTGGAAGGAGAAGAAAATTGAGCCAAAGCTGTATAGTTTGGGTGGTTTTGCTCATCATCAGCTCCAATTTTCTTCTTATGTGCTTTTCTGTACTTGGCAGTTTGGGCATCTAAAAACTACTTTCTCAGTTGAAGGTACAGTTTTTAATGTAAGATTCTCCCAACCAGGCACATGTGAGACTCGGATTTGAACAAAGATGAGTGGGAAGAGGCAGAGGGAATAAATCAAGTGTTTATTTTGCTGGTGTCTGGACTTACTCTGGTTCTAGAGGTCAACATTCCGATGGTGGCATCCTGAGCCCCAAACTGCTCTGAAGGTGAATTGTTCCTGGATCCAACAGTTGTGGCATTGGGCCCCTGATGCCTGGACCATGGTTCATGTGATGAGATCCTGGAAGCAGGGGTTAGAACCCTGGCTTTCTGATTCCCCAACAGCCCTATTGTTGCAGAGGTTCCCTTGGTGAGCCAGTTCTGGGGTGCTCTTTTGGAGACATTCCTAACCATTCCCTACCTAGAACTTACTTCTCCAGCCCTTCTCAAATACCCCTTTGTTAAAAAAAATTTAAAACTGTGTTAGTTTTTCGTTACCTACAATTAAGCCCTCACTGGCACACTGGAGTGGCCACATCTCTGAAGGCATTGAAGGCTCCTGTCTTGCTCAGTTTTTCTCTGGCCTCTTCAGGCCCTAACTTCCAATAGCTTCCTGGATACTTTGGACCTTTGGTCCTGAGTGGTGGCTAATTTTATGTGTCAAGTTGACTGGGCCAAGAAATGCCCAGATAGCTGGTAAAACACTATTTCTGACTATGTCTGTGCAGGTGTTTACAGACAGACTAGCATTTGCACTGGCGGACTCAGTAAAGAGGACGGCCCTCCCCAAGGTGGGAGGGTGTGATCTAATCCGCTGGGGGCCCGAATGGATCAAAAAGGTGGAGGGAGGTTGAATTCTCACTCTGCCTGACTGCTTGAGCTGGGACATCAGAATTCTACTCTCAGCACCCCTAGTTTTCAGGCCTTCAGACCCAGACTGGAATCTACACCACTGGTTCTTCAGCTCTCAGGCCTCTGAGCTAAACCACTGGCTTTCCTGGGTCTCCTGCTTGCACAGGACAGATTATGGGCTTCTCAGCCTCTGAAATTGCATAAGCCAGTACCTTGCAATAACACCCTCCCATCTCTCTCTCTAATGTATCTATCATCTGTCCTGTTGGTTCTGTTTCTCTGGAGAACCCTGACTAATTGGCTCATATCCCCTGCCTCTTACTACATACTGTGGTCAGATTTATCTTCTTAAAAGCAAATTTCTCATGTTTTCCAGTTTTAAAACAGTGAAAAGAGATAATATATCTTCCTTCTCCTCTTGGAGATCACCCTCAAAGCAACAAAGACTATGAGAAAAGAAATGACATCTTCATCTCTGACGACACCAGGAAACATCTGTAACCCAAAGCGCAGTCCACAGAGAAGGACTGCCAGATGCAGTGAAGATCAAGTAAATTGAGGGGGGAAGCACAGGGAAAGGATGCTCACAGCTGCAAATATCAGAAGAACGTGGCCAAACACGTTTCTCTAAAGTACATGGCACATCCAAGGGACACACCAGGCGAGCCCTTATTTGGAGCAATGGAAACAGCTGTGTGGTTGATGTCAGGAGCTTCTGTGGCCCAGTTTGGCCTAAAGGAGAAGCAGAGAAGACAGGACTGAATGAAAAATTCACACAGATGAATCATAAATCCAGGAAGCAGGGAAGACAGAACATAGTCCAGTATTTTTTTGCCTGAGCAAGTTGAAGGATGAAATGGCATTTACGGGGATGTGAAAAGCAGGTGGAGATAAAGACCAGCTGGACGAGGTCAAGAGAGAGGAGAGGTGGAGAGGGGCACCGTGAGTTTTGCTGTCCGGGGAGCTGAGTAATGGGGTAGCAGCTGCAGGAGGGTGGGGTTGAGGAGCGTAAGCACGTTGCTATGTTAGTGTGCTTAAGGCGGATATCTACAGGAGAGATACTGACAGTGTAGGACAAAGGGGAGACAAACGTGAAAGAGATTTTCTTGTGGAGGAACAACAGGATGGGATCCATTGCGCAGAAGAAGGATTAGACTTTTGGTAGGAGAATGTGCAGTTCTTCCTTGGCGACAGAAGGGAACACAGTATATGGGAATAAACTTATGTATGTGGTGGAAGGAGTATGTTGGAGTTCTCTCACTGCTTCTAAATTTTCAAAGAAACAGAAAACATTATTATCAGCTGAGGGTGAGGTAAGGAAAGAGTTGTGGGAGATTTGAGGAGAAAGCAGAAAATGCAAAATCATTGTTTATGAGGGCAGGAGAATGAAAGAGCTAAAGGAAATTATGATTGTTGAGTGTTCCTAAAGGGCTGATGTGAATTTAGTGCTCATAGTTTTAAGGTGAGCCCAGGCAGCATAGGGGTGTGTATGTGCGTGTGTGTGTGCACATGCGCATTCACACGTGTGTTTTCTCAACATGTTCGCTTGTCTGGGTAAAAAGAGAGTTGTATTTAATCCAGGTGGTTCCACTCACCCAGTTTACTATAATAAAGGGATAAAAGAAAAAAAGCAAGGAATTTAAAGATGTTTGTAAGGGAGAATGAAATCTGAGCTGGGTATGAAGTGAGAGACAGTCAAATGGTGGTTGAATCAGTCTATTGAAGGTTTTCATTGGATTAAATAATTACTGGTATTCGGATAATAGAAAGAATGAGCTGGAAAGTTCAAAGGAGGTAGGACTAATGATGCCTGAAACTGAGTTCAGGGAGGTGGGATGAGTGCAATTAATAGTAATGATAGGATCTACACGTAGTTGTAGGAATGTAGGAATGAGGACTAAGTTAGGAGGAGAACGAAATTGTTGAAATAGAAGAGACAGAGGAACGTAGAGACCATGGTTGTGGGAGGATCCTATGTAAGAATATTGAAATGATTCAGAGTAGTCTTGGAGGGACTTGCAATGACCCAGGTGCTAAAATCCTTGAGGGGTGAAGGAGATTGGCCCAGATTTCTATAGACGGCTGCAACAAGGAGAGGTAGTGAGTGATGCAATCTGATGGTATAAGCTTCAAAGCCAAGGTTTTCCAAGGAGAAAGGAGTGTAAGTTGTCTGGGAAAAGCAATGATAAATAAGGGAACAAACATTGCACCTCCAGGTCCAGTCCTACAGGGGGATGTGAGGAGGATCAGCCACCTTTGACAAACTCTGCAGGAGGTGGACTGTCCTTAGGTAGGGCCAAGTGTCACTTAGAGGGGGGAGATAAAGGGATAATTCAGAGATGTTGAGAGTATAAGGAATTTAGCTAATAATGGACTATGAGTTCCAGAGGATAAAGAAGAAAATTTCCCAGAAATGAAGAAAGATAGGTGAGTTGTTAGAGTAAAGAACATATTTCACCATGTGGAACTGGGAGTCCAAATGATAAGTGACGGTATGTGCAGAATCTTACAATGCCGGTGGTGTCTGACATAAATAGGAATACGGCATGATGTGGGTTTTTAAGGCAGTTTGTGGTGGTGAGGTTGGGAGTGTTTTCTTTGTATGTGAGTATGTGTTTGGGAGGGTGCAGGGGGGTGATCGAAGGGCTGATCTTTTCAAGATCAAGCAAAGCTCAATGGCCTTATCATTCTATCTTAAAGTGTTACTATAAAGTAGCTTTTTAAAATATATTTTATCGCTACTTTTTTAAAAACACCCCAATGAAACAATCACCTTCATAAAATGAGACCCCAAAGTGGATATACAATAGGTCATAGGAAATAAGGTAACACAAACAAACAAAAAAGTTTAAATATGTGCTGGCAGAACTCAGGAAAAGAAGAGAAGGATTCAAATAAAGCCACTATAGAAATGAAGGTTTTCTATGGGAAGAGTCACATAAATAAAAACTAGGCATGGCTGAAAACATAATATGTGACATGCAAGAGAGGATTAGGAAAAGTGATTTAGATAAAATGGCCAAAGACAGAGGGTTAAAATGGATTAGAAATAAAACGTTAGTAATGGAAGATGGATAAAGGAGATACAACATACACATAATGGATGTTTCTACTTTTTTTGGAGTTTTTAACATAAGGATAAAATATATCTTTTAAAATAATAAAACAGAAAAATAATTAAAACATAACTCATTAAAAGTTTCCAGAAATTAAATATATATTTAATTAAATATTTATAAAGGGACAGACATACCCTGGAGACATTGGCCTAGAATGATAAATCTTGAGACACATATTGGTTAGGTTTATTGGACTTCAAAGGTAAGAATCACTACTTTAGACAACCAAGAAAAGTGTCAAGTCGCTTAAAAGGTCTCTGTCTTCACCATGGCAATTTTCAGAGCTAGGAGCGATATTTATAAAATCTGCAAGGAAAAAAATGTGATAAAAGAATTTTTTTTTTTTTACACAGCTGTTGTTGCTTGTGTATAAAGGCAGAAGACTGATACTCTTGAGCATGCAGTAGCTCAGAGAGTATATTTCCTGAGAGCCATGTTTGAAGAAGCCTCTATAGAGGATGGTCTTCAGGATGGAAGTTGGAAGTATTGGAAGGGACTCATGGAGAGTATGGAATCTATCTAATTGTGCTACCAAGACTAAAATAAACTTAAAGATTATGATTGCAGAACAAAAGTTTATAAGCACTACCAATGTAGAGATGATTTAATTAAGGAAAGCTTGAAGGAGAAGAGGGAAAAAATGGTGGAAGATGCTGTTGCATGTTCTGCCTTCCTAATCTTTCATAGCCAGAGGTCAAAAGGCATCATGCAAAGATGATAAACCATGTCACAGAGGTAATATTTAAATACATAATAACCAACTAGAATTGGGTGGTGATTAAATGGAAGGGGATACGCAAGGAAGGGAAAGTATACTAATTTTGTCATAGTTCATATAGGAGGGAGTTGGCAGACATGAGAACAGAGGAGAAAATAATAGTTATGAAGACAACCACCAGAAGAATGATAATAAAAAATCAAACCTTCTAAAATATCAGCAGAAAAATGTGCCCACCCAGTTAAGAAAAAAAAAAAAAAAAAAAAAAAGGAAATCAGGCTTTTTAATGAGAGATTTAAGAAGCTTAAGGGATAAAAACAAAGAATAATATTAAAATATGGCTGTTTGGGGATGGGAAATGCTTAACGTTTCCTTTCATGTGGAAGGAGCTCAGTTCTGCCACTTCTGGCTCCTCTCTGCCTCTTTAGGCACTTTGCCCTAGGGAAGGTGAAGTGATTTATCTTTTCGGTAAGTTTAGAAAAAGTGAAGTTGTTATGCTCAACTTAGCTCTTCCCCTTTCTCCTGGCGAGTGAGCTGCCCTTAGGGCGAATGTGTTCTAAGCCACTCCTGGAGGCAGTGAATCTTATATCCGCACAGGCTTGAGACCTGTACCAGCAGGGGCTCCTGTCTGAGAGGGTAAGTTCCTTAAATTCTGGAGTTCAGTATTACAGGGATCACTTGCCTGCAAGTAGAACTCGTGTATTCCAGTCTAGTCTTTATTAATAAAAAAAGTAATCTTTTGGCCTGATATTCTTCTCTCTCAAATTATTTAGTACACAGGTGTGGGAAAGAGATATTTGCTGGACACTGTCATGAGACACTGTCATGAGACAATACTGAGTGAGGGTTTTTGAGGAGCCCAATTCAATGAGTGGATATTTGTACAGCCTTAGAACAGAGTCTGGCGCACAGTAGGCACTTCCTAAGTGCAGTTAAATGACAAAGTGGCAGAATTTTAGAATTTCAGAGGAAAATGGCAACTAGTCAGTCTCCGATGTGGCTGAAACTGAGGGAATGGAAATGTGGGAACTGTAGAGTCTTCCATCATGTGCACAGGGCAAAGAGACAGCTGTTCTGCAGAGAGGAAAGAATGACCCAGATGATGCCGAGTTCAGTGGAGATGCGAGTTTTTGGGGACATGGGAGACTGAGTTGTGATCATCTCCTTTCCTATTGACTTCCCAATTTCTGGTTCCAGACCTTTGTGGGGCTTTGCAGGGTTCTTCTCCCTTGGGTTGTGTAGGACACCATGTATATTCCTCATAAGCCCCTCCCCCTCTCCCCTTTAATTGTTCCTGCTTAAGCTCTTTAAAATGGGTTGTTTTTACATGCAGTTGAAAGACTTGCCTAAGACTTGAGATGCTGAAGTCCAGAGCAGCTGGAGGATGCTTTCTAAGTTTACAAATTTTTCTCAATTTTGAGTCTGGGCAAACAGCCAGAATGCTCTGTAGGTAGAGCAAGGACACTTTCATGGCAAAGAAACAACCACTGGGTTTTCCTCAGCAGACCGTAGTGGGTGGGTCAGAAGCCAAACTATCATGGGGAGACCATCAGAGTTGGAGACAAGCCGTAAGCAGCTAGGAATATTTTTTATAAAAACCACAAAGGCTAATATAAAGCAGTTAAAATCCCAAACTTCCCACCTCATGAATCATCAGCAAAGTGTAGAGCTACCGAATGCTAACCAGTTGGATACTACATTAATTCTACTCTGTAATTCTCTAAATTTTACCAGTATCACAGATGGAGTCCAAAAACAAAATAACAGCCTGCTCCATTCTGATTCAAGTTCTCGTTTGCCTGTGCTCTGCTTTCCCAAGAGCCCAGTGACTGATTGCGGACCTTCGATTTCTGTGGGCTTAAACTAATAGGTACGGCAAGCGTGCATTCTGGGCTGGAGGTAACCAGGGAGCCAGAAACAGGATGGGGGAAACATTCATTGCACAAGCTGGGACTAAGATGAGCTTCTGCATCGGGGGGTAAATAATTCCAGTTAATAAACAGATCCAAACTTTTGATGAATAAAGTGAGGTTGTAGCCCCAGCACTCACACCACCAGTGTCTGGCGCATAGCAGAGGTACAACAAATATTTGTTGAATATTGAATGAAGTCTGTTGAATCTTTTTTATTTGTTCTCATATTGTATGTTTCTGTATTTGTTAACATTTACTGCAATAACTTTTTTAGTTACTTAAGTGTTTATTTGATCAGTGCCCACCTTTCCAACTGGAGATGCTGCAAGAGTGAAGGGACAATGTCTAGTCTGATCTGTTACTGCTGCTGTAACAAAATACCTGAGACTGGGTAGTTTATAAACAATAGAAGTTTATTTCTTATGGTTCTGGAGGCTGGGAAATCCAAAATCAAGGCACTGGCAGGTTTGGTGTCTGGTGAGGGCCTGGTCTCTGCTTCCAAGGTGACTCCTAGTGGCTGTGTCCTCTGGAGGCGATGCACACTGTATCCTCACATGGTGGAAGGGCAGAAGGGCTCAGTACTCTCCAGCCCTTTCATAAGGTCACTAATCACACCCATAAGGGCAAAGCTCTCATGGCTTAATCACTTCTTAAAGCCTCACCTCTTATTACTGTTGCATTGGGGGTTAAGTTTCAACATAAATTTTGGAGAGGCCTAAACATTCAAACCATAGCAGACCATGTTTACATCTGCTCATGATTTTTTCCTCAGTGCCTAGCACAGTGTTTGTATATTGTCTGATCTTAATAAATATTTGCTAGATGAATTAAAATTGTCTTGATTTACAAAGTGTTTGCTTGGCAACTACTGGACTCAGAAGGCTGAGTGTTTAATTTGGATGGAGGTCATTGTCCCTGCCTGTGGCTATTTGAATGATCTCTTGGCTAGGCCGTGCGTTTTCTCTCCTCTCTCCTGCCCAGATGCTAAGGGGATTGGCACCTTAGCATTTGGCCTATTCTTTCTCTTCTGCTTGGAATTAAAGAGTTTATCTTTATCAAATGAGGATCTTCCAAAACTAAAAGTAGGACTCCCAGCTGTCTGTCACTTCAACAAGAGGAGATTTATTGTGTAGAACCAAAGGGATACGTGTTAAAGCAGGAACACTGCACAAGGCATCTGCAGGCGATGCCGTCTCGGGTGCTGTCTTGGCTCTGTGGACCTTCCCTTTTGCTGTCACTTTTGTACAGTCAACTGGGTCTGCCCTTAAGAATCTGCAGTGAAGCTGCAGAAGGAAACAAAAGGCTGGAATTCTGCACTCAAGAAACTCGTAACGCCCAGACCTAGCAATAGGGCCCGTTCCTTTGTAGACTCAGGTGAGTTTTCGGCTGTAGTAGGACAGAGTTCTCTGCCTTCTTCTTCACCTTTTCTCTGGCTCCTGTTCTTCACTTCTGATCAGGAGGGGACCTTTTAGCACAATAAGACCTCGAATTTGTGCTCTGAGAGGCAGTAAGTGTCAGCAAGAGAGAGGCTTTGTGTCTTCTTGGGGCATATTCTGCTTCTTGATGGGACTTGATGATGCAGATTGAAGGGTGACAGTCGGGATGGACCTTTCTGGCCTGAACAAAAAGGATCACATCAGAATGAAATGGGATCACTGGGGGAAAGTGGTAGAAAAAGTAGGAGGGAGATTAAGAGATTATGGACTTCCAGGTGATCATGAAGACAAGGATTGGCACTGATTGGAAGGTGACTTACTTCACCTGAATGTGATGAATCACAATTCATCTAGCAAATATTTATTAAGATCAGACAATATACAAACACTGTGCTAGGCACTGAGGAAAAAATCATGAGCAGATGTAAACATGGTCTGCTATGGTTTGAATGTTTAGGCCTCTCCAAAATTTATGGTGAAACTTAACCCCCAATGCAACAGTAATAAGAGGTGAGGCTTTAAGAAGTGATTAAGCCATGAGAGCTTTGCCCTTATGGGTGTGATTAGTGACCTTATGAAAGGGTTGGAGAGTACTGAGCCCTTCTGCCCTTCCACCATGTGAGGATACAGTGTGCATCGCCTCCAGAGGACACAGCCACTAGGAGTCACCTTGGAAGCAGAGACCAGGCCCTACTCATGTGTGAGTAGCAAAAACTTAATTCCAAAAAGTTTAGGAAAGAAAAAATAAGAGAGGAATTTATTGACACAATTACTGAGAAGTCCCTGTGGTAAAGGGAGCATTCAGGCTTGGCTGGATCCAGGTGCTTGGGAAATACTGCCAGGACTCGGTCTTTATCTCTTGGGTCTGCTTCCTTCTATCAAGGCTTCATTCTCAGGAAGGTTTTCTCCACAAGGTGTAAAGCAAGGCTGTTGGCAGTTTGAGGCTGACATCATAGAGTCGCCAGATTTAGCACATAAAAATATAGGAGGCCCAGTTAAATTGAATTTCAGATAAACAACTAATTCCTTTTTTAGTATAAGTATGTCCCAAGTAGTATTTGTAGTATGTCCCTAATACTACATGGGACGTATTTGTACTAAAAAGCATATTAGGCATTCTGTATTTTATCTGGAAACCCTATGACATCATCCTCATGGCTAATAATTTCAGAAGAAAGAACATAGCCCCCTCTCTCACACAGTCTGTCCTTAAAGGGGTTGTGATAGGCCAGCTTAGGTGATGTACCCATCCCTGTGGTTGGTGAGTTGAGTGCATGTAATTAAAGACCACAGTGGGAAGACCCAGTTCAGTCAGTCAGTAAATCTTTGTTAAACATTGGTCCATGCCAGGCCCCATGCTGGGTGCTGAAGATTAGGCTGTAAATAAGGCAGAGAGGTGCCTGGCGGCAAGTTTTCTTTTACTTGAGGGATGGGGTGAGCTGACAATGAGCACATACACTTACGAATAAATAGGATAACTTCATGTACTGGTAAGTGCCATGAAGAAGATAAAATAGGGTATTTAGGAAATGTCTGAGCTATTGCGTGTTGGTAAAATTGTGTCCCCTCCAAAAATATATGTTGAAATTCTAATCCTTGGTACATATGCATGTGAATTTATTTGGAAGTAGGGTCTTTGCAGATGTAATCAAGTTAAAATGAGGTCATATTGTATAAGAGTGTGACCTGATCCTATGAATGGTGTCCTTATGAAGGAAATTTGGCATAGACACAGAGTAGAAAATGCCATGTGGAGACACACATGAAGGAGGCTATGGTATGATGGAGGCAGAAACTGGAGCGATGCATCCACAAGTTAAGGAAGGCCAAGCATTGCTGGCAAGTGCCAAAGGCTAGGAGAGAGGCCTAGAACAGATGCTTCCTTAGAGCCTGCAGAGAGACATGGCCCTGCTGACAGCTTGATTTTGAATTTCTGTCCCCCCGACCTATGAGAGAATAAGCTTCTATTGTTTGAAGCTACCCAGTTTGAGGTCATTTGTTTCAGCAGCCCTGGGAAACTAATGGAGGGACAGAAGGGTGGGCTGGGTGGTCGGGGAAGATCTCTCTGAGGAAGCAGCATTTGGGTTGAGAACTAAAGGACAAGGAGGGTGCAGCTGTGGAAACATCTGGAGAAAGAATACTTAAAGGAGACAGCAGAGTAAGTACAGAGCCCCGGGAATGGACACGGCAGCATTTGGGGCCAGTTTGATGGGAGCATAGAGGAAGAGGAACGGCAGAGGGGAGGGGTGCCCTCAGCAGGGCAGGCAGGTCCTGAAGGGCAGGCAGACCTTTAGAAAAGGCTTCAGCACAGCAAAAGCTGGATTTGCATTCTAGCTCTGCTGTTTCCTCATGGTATGTTCTTAACTTGTTGGAATACGGATTTGAGTTTCTTCAAATATCAAATGTCTGTCCATGGAAATGCTTTTGAATCCATCCAATGCTAGCTCTCAGGCCTTCTTAGTTTGTTATTTCTGTGACCTTGGATTTCCTATGAAATTTTATTCCCATCCTAAACCCACTTGGATTTTCACTGCCTTTAGTGATCATTTGCAATCTGTCTTGGCCATACCTCCTAAAATGCTTTTGCCTCACAAACTGGTGTTCTGCCCATGTGCTCTTGGCCTCTAACAGGTCCTTGTCCATTTCTGGTTTTGCTTTTACTGCCGCCTTCTGGGTGCTTGCTAGCTTGTGGCTCTGAGCCTGGCTTCCTGCATATGACAGTACAGTAGTAATTTAGGCTGTGAGAGTTAGCCTTGAGTGGGAACAAACTGTTACTGAGATAGCCGCAGTTCTCTTAGGGCTGAATAGCTTGCAATTGCACAAAAAATTAGGGTTAGGAGATTCAGGGTGTGGTGTGAAATGTCACATTCAATATGACCTGGATGCATGAAGATGATCCCATGACCTTGCCCTTATAAACCTTATAATGCAGCCAACTGGCCCAGATTCATGGAACAAACACTTCTCTGGTATTGAATAAGAACAATTTTTCCTTAATCCAGTGGTGCTCAAACCTGTGCAAGCATCAGAATGACCTGCAGGGCTTGTTGTAGCATAGCTTGCTATTGTTCACCCTCAGAATCCTGATTCTGTAGGTCTGGGGCGGGGCCCGAGAATTGCGTCTCTAACAAGTTCCCAGGTGGTTTTGATGCTGCTGGTCTGGGGACCACACTTTGAGAACCACTGCCCTGCACTAATGCAGAAAGAGGATGAATATCAGAAAACCATTGAAAACCAGTGTGTGTGTGGGGGGGGTGTGAAAATAGGTTGAAAGTGAAAGTCTTCTGGAAGATGCTTCCTTATTTGTCAGGAAATAAATCCTGATTAGGAAACGTATGTACCTAAGTCCTTGAGAAGCTTATCATTTAGGAAACAGAATGGAGAGAAGAATTAAGAAGGACTCTGGGCGAGACAATGTTTGGACCAAAGAGGTGTGGGTGGGCAAAGATGGGGAAAGACATTGCAAGTGCTGGGGGAGAGGAGTGGGTGAAGGTGTGGAGACCAGGAAGCATGAGGAACCATTGGCATGTCCTTCATTTTGGTTAGAACAGCAGGTTTCATACATTTTGACCGCAGGCCACAGTAAGACAAATATTTTATACTGTGTACTCAGCTTGACACACATTTTCTGTTATACTTGTGTGTGTATACATTTATAACTATCTGCCACAGACCTTCATGAAACATTTACCCTTATGTATGCTGCATGCCCTGAATTTTTTCCTCTCTTCCCTGGAGTTCTATGGAATATGGAATATAGTTTTATTCCATATAGTACATTGAGGCAGTATAGCAGAGTAGTTAGGAATGTGGCTTCTGACATGAGGCTGCCTGGATTCAAGCCTGAATTAACCACCTTAGGCAGCTTGTTCAACCTCCACTAGCCCCAGTGTCCTCATCTGTAAAGCAGGGATGGCAACAGTGCCTATTTCCCAGGGACAGTGTGAAAGGTATGTGAGTCTATGCAGTGTTTAGAACAGAGCATGCTGTGTAGTTAAGCCATATAAGTGTTTGATCTTTTGCTATAAATTTCATTTAAAAATGCTGGTTATTGCCCAATCAATTGATTTCAGTACTTCTTTGATGGGCTGCAGCTGGAAGAACTAGAACCAAGGTGTGTAAGTGGGTAAAGCAACTGGGTGGATGTGGTGGTTTGGATCCACAACAGGGAGGCTCTTGAATGCCAGAGTAAGGACTCTGGACTTTGAACACCAGGTAGCCAGGAGCCATGAAAGGTTTTATTTGGACACAGTGGTATGATCAAATCTGCATTGAGGATCATTCATCTGGAGGCAGAGTGAAAGCCGCATAGCAGGGAAGACATCCTGGGAGGCAGAGTGGAGACAGACCGTGATCCAGGCGAGATGCAATGTGGACCCTTGTGGGCCCACACAAGGGCAGAGAGGGGGCACGGACATGAGCACCAGAGGCCTCGCTGAGAGGGCCACTGCCAAAGCTAAATGGCTCCTTTGGATTGGCAAGCAAGGCAGAGCTCTAAGGTATCCCTGTCCACTTGAAGACAGCATTTGAAGAACCGTATCTCCCTGTCACCCTGATGGAAAGAAACTTGAGTATGGGCATTATCTTCCTCTGAGGATGTACATGGAATGGGAAGGAAGTCTAACACTAAAAAGAGTTCTTTTTGGCCCTTCCAGAGGTCTAATCTTGAGTCCACTCCTCAGCAGGTCCTTGGAACTGGCAGCAGTCATTCAAATGAATCAAAATTCCCCAAAGGCCCAGGAAAGTAACTGAAATCTCTCTGGATGCTGAAGAATGATCCTCAGAGATTAAAGCAGCATCTGTGACCAAATCTTCACAAAAGATCTGCAGCCTGAATTCAAGTTGCTAATTAGATCCTTGTTTATAACATGAGATTCTTTCAGAGACTTAGTGGGGGGTATGGAATGTGAGTGAGTGGGGAGGGGGGTTGACAATAAGAAACTCTGTAATTAATCTTCTCCAAGGCTTAATCACATCCTGACAATTTAAATGTTGATATGAGTTCAAGTTGGTCTTTTCAGGAGCCTGTGATGTGGCAGGGTAGAGCAAACCCTGAATTGAGGCAGAGCAAACATAATGCATTTGCCCAAGTCAGCTGTGCTCTGCGTACTCCGCAGTGGTTTCATCAGATGCTGCTGGAAGCTTTCACGTGGCTGCAGCATGGTCCAGAGGGCATGATGCTGGCCTCCCAGAGCATCCCGTCCCGCAGCACTCTACCCAGTGAAGACACTCCCATGTCGCCTTCTTGAGGTCCATTTATTTGGTGTCTTGTTGGCACTGGCTTCACCCTGGATAGCCGTAGAAACAGCAAAGATTGAACGCTTGCTTTGGACCTGGTTCTGTTCTAATTTCTTTACCATATTACCTCATTTATGGCTCACAACAATCCTGTGAACTATGTTCTCTTGTTGTATTCTATTTGAAGGGTGAGGAAACTGAGGCACACATGATTTATGGGATTTCCCTGAGGTCACAGAGTGCTCACTTGGTGGACCTGGGATTCAGACCCAGGTGGTTTGACTCCAGAGCCCACAATTTTACCTCCCTAGAGCTGTCTCAGTCAGAAAACAGAAACTCATTCTACTCTGACTCTTCTCCAGCTGGGCTTTGACATCTCACTTCCTGTCCAGGTCCCCTCTGGTTTCCAAAGTCCTCTACTACTTGGCCACTTCAGCCCATAGATGGAAGGCCGCTGACTTTGTATCTGGAGGTGACAGCATCACCCAGAACATAACTCCAGGTCCAATCCAATGGAGTCTTATCTCTTATCCTCCTCTTTTGAGAATCAGGACACAGGGAATGTCTTCTAACTTGGCTGCACCCAGAGGGTTGGAGGAACTCTTTCCAGGATGAGTCCCAGTGAATTGAGGTTGGGCAAGATCAGAAAGTTTCCATGGATAATATTATAGAATTGAATAGATGGGTGGAATTTATATGGGTGTCATCTAGACAATAGATACAGGGTGCTCCAAGTGACCTCTAAGAAGGGCCTCCAGACCTAGAAAATTCTGTTCATTCATTCATTCATTCATTCACACATTCAACACACATTTATTTAGCATTTACTATGTGCTAGAGACACTATGCTAGGCACTACAGAAACATTGATGAGTAAGACATAATTCCTGCCCTCATGGTGCTTACAGTCTAAAGAGGAGATAGACACTGTAAAAAAAAAAAAGAATAAATATAAAACCACAAATTGTGCCAAATGCAAAGAAACATCACTTCCCATTATTAATAATGGTGATTCATTTTTGTGGCCTTGTTAAGAAAGGAGGTGGTTCATATCGGCATATTTTCCATTGAGTTCACTAATGTTTTTGTCATCTGTTTTGGACAAAAATGTTTCCAAAATGTTTACTTGGTATGTAAGAGGATAAGTTTCCAGGAGAAGCCCCAGAAGTTCATGATTCCAAACTCAAGCCAGGCATGGTCAGTTACTTAGCGGATAATGGTGAAATGAGGACCTTCCAAGGGACCTGGCTCCTCAGTCATTCTGGGACACTGTATGTGGCAGACAAGTGCCAAGAAAGTAAAGATGGACAAAATCAGAATAAAAAGTATTTTGTACCTTTGCATGCCAAGATCTCTTCTGGGCACTTTGATATTTATTGTATATCTCCAGTTTTCTCACTAAAGCCCTATGACACAGGCATATTTTCTCTATTGAGGGGTTTGGAATTTGGAGATTTGAATGAATTTCCCAAAGTTGTCCAGTTGGCAAATAGTAGAACCAAGATAAAAAAAAATCTAGCTCTTCCTGACTGAAAAGTCAAATGCTTATATACTCTTAAGACTGAGGATTATTTATTAGAAAGTTATAAGTAGCTGGTTCCTCCTCATCTCCAATCCTTGGTTCCAGGGCATGATATTCTCATGGGCTAGAGTGTCTCTCCAAGTATGGGTGTGGCTGGAGGTTCATGTGATCATAATGGGGGCTCTCAGGTAGTGGTTTGTGTAGGAAAAAGAATAGAGTCAAGTCAGGTCCAACTCATTTTGCAAACAAGCAAAATGTGCATCTCATCAGTCTAACCTGTGATCAGAGTTGACTGCCTGTCTTTTCCCTGAATCTTTTGTCAGAATGACATGGGGACTGCTTCTCACCTGCCATCCATCCCAAATTTGCCCTATCAGAAATGAGGGCTTATTTGGCTTTTTTCCCCTTCTTTTTAAACTTTTTATTTGGAAGTAATTTATAACTTACATAAAGTTGCAAGAATAGTACAAAGGATTCTTTTGCTATTACATTCATGTGGTTTCCCCAATGATTAACAGTCTTTATCATTCCATATCTGTACTCATGTCTCTGTCTCTGTCTCTATATCTATCCATTAGCTTTGTCATTCTATCAAATATATCTATCATACTGTCTGTATCTATCGATCTGTCCATCTATTTCAGAATTGTTTGAGAGCAAGTTGCAGGCTTGATACTCCTTTACCTCAAATCCTTCAGTGTGTATTTCCCTAAAACAAAGACAATCTCTTATAATAACTAGAGTACAATGATCAAATTCAGGAAATTAACATTGATTTAGTGATATCTAATCTACAAACCTTATTCAAATTTCACCAATTATCCTAACAATGAATTTTACAGCCAAAAAAATTCTTTTTTTTCCTGGTCTAGAATCCTATCTAGAATCATGTGGTACGTTATCTTTTTAGTGTCTTTTAATCTGGAATCATTGCTCACTCTTTGTCATTCATGACATTGTTATTATTGAAGAGCATGGGCCAGTTGTTTGCAGAACATTTCTCAATTTGAGTTTGTCTGATGTTTTCTCACGATTAGATTCAGGTTATAAATTTTTGGCAGGAATACCACAAAAGTGTGTCATATTGGGAGGCATGTGATGTTGGTTTGTACCAGAATGGAGGGAGACTTATTTCTTAATGGCTCAGCTTCATTTTTTTTCCCCTTAGGACAACATGCAGCAACAGCAGAAAGGCACACAGTTTTGCAATTAGCCATTGCAAATAATTCCAAGATCACTTTGAGTTTCTTAAAACGCTACTTCCAGTTCATAACATGAACATGAACATAGCCTGAAGCTTTTTGTTTTTTTTACCTTCTGATGTGAGGTAATCACAACCAGACTTTGAAGGGATTTGCTCTTCTTGCTCTGCTAACCCGACGAGGAGATGGTAAGAGTCAAATGACATAGTGGATGAGGGGTGGCTTGTGGCTGTGATGAGTGATAGGAACCCAAGGGGCTCTGATTGTCATGAGGATTATTTTCTTTCATTTCACTGGGAAAAGGGATTTCACGTGGTACGATAATTAATTGTATGTGTTGACTGCATCATGGGCTGCTCAGATATCTGGTGAGGCATTATTTCTGAGTGTGTCTGTGAGGTCCTCAGGCCTTCAGACTAAGACTGGAATCTACACCTAAATCTGAGAGTTCTTTCTCCAGCTCTAAGGCCTCAGAACTATACCTAAATCAATCAATCAATCTCTCTCTCTCTCTGTCTCTTTCTTTCTCTCCCCCTCCCCCGCTTCCCCCCTTCCCCCCCACCCCCCTTCCTCTCTCTTCTCTGGATAACCCTGACTAATGCAGGTGAGAACTAGGACCCCTCTCCCACTGAGAATTGCTCAGGGCCCTGCATCCAAGGGGAGAATCTATTTCCTTTCTTTTTCCTGGATCTATTGCTCACCTTTCCTTCTGCTTAGGATCCTGGAAGTTCTGGATTTTCCAGGAAGAATTCTCAGAGTTTGTTCTTTCTTCGTCTCTGCCAACCTGAGTCAGCAAGTTTTTTCACCTTGCTATTTGTACCCATGTCCACGTTGTTAATATATACACATGCACTGTATGCTGCTGACCTCTGAGTGCCAGAGGGCATGAAAATATTAACTTCTGTTCATGCAGAGAATTTGCTATTAACGTCAATGTTTCATTTTTAAAAACTTCATTCACAGAAACCTGACAAGATTTTTCCAGCTTTTTCCAGCTTATCAACCTGACTCAAATATCTTACAGGTTATTTTTATCCTTTCTCACCCTATGCTTATGGGATTGTTTTAAATAGATTTTTCTCTGATTAAAAATAAATCATTCTCATGGTAGAATATTTGGAAAGATCAGAAAAATATAAAGAAGAAAACAATTCCTCAAATTTTAACTGGCTGAAGCATTTATTCTCAACCTTTTGGGATATATGATTCCAGTCTTTTTTTCTTTGGTACATTTTTTACAGATTAAGAAGGTTCAGGATTTACAATTTTGATTTTTGTCTTTTCTTCTCAATTAACTAATTCTGTTCCCACTTCAAGGTCTTGTTCAATTCTCTGCTCATCTTTGAAATTACCTGCTGGCCCCAAGCAGAACAGAAGATAAGTGCTAACCTTATCCCACCCCAGATTGGACAGAAGCTTGCTTGTGGGTTCAAAAATGGCACAACAGAAGGTAGAATACCAGAGAGTAAACACTTAAGGATGAGACATATTTGTGTTAAAGTCCCTGTAACTCTGCTTACTCATTTTGTGAGACCAGGCAAAATCTCCTAAATGCTCCAGGTCTCAGTTTCTTCCATTGTAAAACAGGGATAATGATATCTATCTCTGCAAATGTTGTGTAGATTAACAGACACAAGGCAACTTTCCCCCATTCAGTATGCTGATGGCTGTGGCTTTGTCATATATGGCTTTTCTAATCTTGAGATATGTTCCGTCTATGCCTAATTTGTTGAGGGTTAAGTCATTTTATCGAATAGACACCTGCACACAAATGTTTATTACAGCACAATGCACAATTTCAAAGATGTAGAATCAACCCAAATGCCCATTAATTCATGAGTGGATTAACAAAACATGGTACATTATACCGTGGAATACTACACAGCCATGATGAAGGATGAATTAAGGCCTTTTGCAACAATTTTGATGGAACCGGAGACCATAATCCTAAGTGAAGTATCTGAAGAATGGAAAAACAAACACCACACGTACTTGTTATTAAATTGGAACTAACCGATGAGCACACATGTGCACAGAGGGAAGTAAAACTCAATGGAAATCAAGCAGGGGGGAGTGGGGAGGAGGGGTTGGATGAAAACCTACCTAATGGGTACAATGAACACTATCTGGGTGATGGGCACGCTTATAACCCTGACTCAAGCATAACAAAATCGATACAGGTAACCAAAAACATTTGTGCCCCATAATATTTTGAAATAATAAAAAAAGAGCAAAAACCTTAAAAAAATGACACAAGGCAAGTAACTTCCTCAGCCTCATAGTGCATGCTCAATTAATGGTATTTCAATAATTTTCCTTATCTGTATAAGACGTCTGTTTTTTTCCAACCACGGACCCATTCCTCTTCTCCTTATTATAGCATCCTGATGTTCCTCTTGGAAAGCACTCCCAGCCAGGTGGAACTGACCTCACCCCTCACTCCAGGGAAGGGTACATGACCGAATCTTGGCCACCCACACCATGACTTCCCTTTCACAACAATTGGTTCAGGATGGGCCTGTGACCCAATCTAGGAAGCAATGAAATGCAATTATAGAACTTCTATTTTGTGACTTCTGGAAAAGAGAAGCTCTCTTTCCACTTGCATTGCAACTGGGATCATGTAGGCATACAGCTTGTAGGAGCTTCTGCCCTCCACCCTCACCACTCGCATCAGTGTGGAGAAGACTTGGCTGAAAATTAAGCCAATACAATGGAAAGCAGAGCTGAGTGACAGAGAGAGACTGATTCCTGTCAACGAACTGATCCTGTCTGACCAACTGGATCTAGCCTGGCTTAAAGCTAAATATACATCTTTTCCTTTGAATGAGACAATCAGCCACCCTCCACTCATTTTTAAAAGCTGGCTTGAGTTGGGTTCTGTCATTTGCATCAAAAGAGATTTGACCAAGATACTTTTCTAGCCTCTTCTTTTCCAAAAATTGAAGGTTCTGAGAATCCTTCAGAGCAGATTTACCTGTGTCAAGAATGGTCCATTCAGGAGCCCACTCAGTGCACCTTTCAGCCTGGAGCTGGAAGCACATCTTCCTTCACCAAGTGGGAAGAAACACACAGGGTGCTTGATAAATCACAATGCAAGTTAACATCAGCTGTTCTGCACAGCTTGGTCCCAAGGCTTGAGGTAACAAAAGTTGATGAAGATCTATATGCAGTTTGACTTCTCTACTTACTATTCATTCCTAATTAGGATTGAAAGAATCTTTTTACTCTTTATTCTGCGCTCCCCTTCAATTCTCAAAATCTCCCTTTCTCCCTCCCTCTCTCTCTCTCTCTTTCTCTCTCATTTTAAGGAAATCCACCTAATGATGCACACCTCTTCTGTTTCTTTCTTTTTATTATTATAGTAAGAATATTTAGTGTGAAATCTAGCCTTTTAACAAATTTTGAAGTGGGAAATATAGCATTGTTAACTATAGACTCGATGTACAGCAGAACTCTACAACTTCCTCATCTTGCATAACTGAAAATTTGTATGTGTTGAATAGCAATTCCTCATCTCTCTCTTCTTCTAGACTGTGTCAACCAGCATACTACTCTCTGCTACTGTGAGTTTGACTGTTTTAGATACCTCATATAAGTAGAAGCATACAATATTTGTTCTTCTCTCACTGGCTTATTTCATTTAGCATGTCTTCCAGGTTCATCCATGTTGTTGCATATTGCATGATTTTCTTTTTTTAAGGCTGAATAATATTCCATTATATGCATATATAAATATAACACATTTTCTTTATCCATTCATCCATCCATGAACATTTAGTTTGTGTTTGTATCTTGGCTATTGTGAATAATTCTGCAATGGACATGGAAGTGCAAATATCTCTTTGAAAATCTAGTTTCAATTCCTTTGGGTAAATATCCAGAATTGGAATTGCTGGATTATATGGTAGTTCTATTTTAATTTTTTAAGAAACCTCTATAATATTTTCCATAGCAGCTGCAACATTTTGCATTTCCACCAATATGCAAGTGTTCTAATTTCTCCATAGTCTTGCCAACACTTGTTACCTTTTGCTTCTTTTTATAATGGTCATCCTAACAGGTGTGAGGTGATATCTCATGTGGTTTTGATTTGCATTTCTGATGGTTAGTGATGTTCAGCATCTTTTCACACACCTGCTGGCCATTTTTATGTCTTGGAGAAATGTCTATTCAAGTTCTTTGCTCATTTTTAATTGGTTTATTTGTTTTTGTTATTGAGTTATAGGTGTTCCTTACATATTTTGGAAATTAACCCCTTATCAGATATATGGTTTACAAATATTTTCTCCCATTCTGTAGGTTGTCTTTTACTCTATTGTTTCTTTTGATTTTTAGTTTGATGTGGTTCCATTTGTTAATTTGTGCTTTTGTTTCCTTTGGTGGCATATTCAAGAAATCATTGCCAAGACTAATGTCATAAAGCTTTTCCTCTATGTTTTCTTCTAGGAGTTTTAAAGTTTCAGCTCTTATTTTAATTCTTTAATCCATTTCAAGTTGACTTTTTTGTGTGGTATAAGAAAAGGATAAAATTTCATTCTTTTGCATGTGGATATCCAGTTTTCCCAACAGAATTTTTTGAAAAGACTATCCTTTCCCCATTGTAAATTCTTAGCACATTTATCAAAGATCAATTGACTATATGCATCATGAGTGTATATCTGGGCTCTCTATTCTGTTCAATTGGTCATACCTCTGTCTTTAAGATCATCCACCAAGACCAAGTGGGACTTATCCCTGAAATGTAAGGATGGTTCAACATACAAAAATCAATTAATGTAATGCACCATGTTAACATATTGAAGGGTAAAAATCACATGATCTTCTCTATAGGTAGAGAAAAAACATTTGACTAAATTCAACACTGCTTCATGATAAAAACCTTCCACAAACTAGGATTAGAAGGAATTTAACTCACCATGATAAATGCCATATATGAAAAACCCATAGCTAACATCATACTCAATGGTTAAAAACTGAAAGCTTTTCCTCTAAGACAGGGAACAAGGCAAGGATGCCCACTCGAATCATTTCTATTTAATAGAGTACTGGAAGTCCTAGCCAGAGCAATGAGGCAAGCACTAGAAATAAAAGACATCCAAACTGGAAAGAAAGAAGTAAAATTATCTCTATTTTCAGGTGACATGATCGTACATGTAGAAAACCCTAAAGACTTCACACACACACACACACACACAACATGCTAGAACTGATAAATGAATTCAGTAAAATTGTAGGATACAAAATCAACATACAAAAATCAGTTGTGTTTCTATACTCTAACAATGTACTATCCACAAAGAAAATTAAGAAAACAATCCCATTTATGATAACATCAAAAAGAATAAAGTACTTAATCAAATAAACTTAACTAAGGAAGTAAAAGACTTGCACACTGAAAACTATAAAACACTGATGAAAGAAATTAAAGAAGACATAAATGAACGTAAAGATATTCTGTGTTTATGGATTGGAAGACTTAATATTATTAATATGTCCATACTATCCAAAGCAATCTACAGAATCAATGCAATACTTATCAAAATCCTAATGACATTTTTTACATAAATAGAAAAAACAATTTAAAAATTCATATGGAACCACAAAGAACCACACATAGCTAAAACAGTCTTGAGAAAGAAAAACAAAGCTGAAGGCATTACACTTCCTGATTTCAAAATATATTACAAATCTACAGTAATTAAAACTGTTTCATTTTTAATTTTATCATCTTGTAGTTAGAACAGACATGCTCAGAAAAATGAAACATAACTTCACTTGCTCTGATAAAGCCCTGGGATGACATATATATTTTTCAATCAGAACCATGTTTTCAAATTACTCAATCTCTTTTCACTTGAGGTTGACTAATTACACAGAAGTTATTTTTTAAAGTTAGAGTACTACTTATATATTCTTATTAAGAACTCATTCCAAGTATTCCAAAGAGGCCTTATTTTTGTTTCTTAATATACAATTGACACAATTATATCATTTTACAATGTATCACTGATACAATACACTTAAATACACAACTGAAAGCAGAAGGGCTTTTAAACATTGTAGTTTAGTTGTAAGTCTATTAGGGGATGGATGTTATTAACTATGAATGTTTTCACTTGTGAATAACGTAAAACCTGACCCAGGATTAAACAGCACCCACCTTCCCCCCATTAAGAAGTTTGTTCTTGTTATTGGTTCAACTGCTGAGTAATGCCATCAAAGACTATGACTCTTTTGATCTTTCTGCTTCACTATCCTTAGCAGGTTGTTTTTGCCTAATCATATTTATTACCTAATAAACACAAAATTGTTGCTGCAGCTCCAGATACTACATCCACGTCCAGGGAGAAAGAAGGGGAAAGAATAGCTCCAGCAATCTGGCCCTGTAATCAGGGAAGTAAAACCTTTCTGAAAATTTTCACCTCTTTGAAAGAAACAGGGTCATGTAGCAAGGAGAAGAAAAACATTCATGAGCTGTCACTCGGGGATGGGCATGTTGCTGCCCAGAATAAAATTGGGTTCTGTTACAAAGGAGGAATAGGGGAGGGTGGCTATTGAGTAAGCTGCTGACAAGCATCTGCCTCTGGTACTCATTTCTGAATAAGTTCCACTTTTATGGGCTAAAAGGCATACATATAATCTGTGTATATTCTTTTATATTTTTATATGTCAATATAAACGTGAATATTAAGAAATGAATAGGTGATGTGTTTAGAATAGTGCCTATTACATAGTTGGTGCCGTATAAAGATCTGCTGTCATTATTTCAATTGTTTTGGTATCTATATATTTATATGTATATACAGGACACAGTTTCTAAAAGTACCCCCTTTTCTCTCCACAATGATTACTAACATCTCTTCTTCCTAACTCTAGAGGCACAGGTTGGCAAAGGGGAAAAACGAATCATGCTATAGGCCAACTGTGTCCATCACTGACTCCCAGAGACGCCCTTCGTGTGGTAGACACTTCCATGTTGACTCTGTCCAGGAGCATATGTGTGGTCCACAGGTAGGGCCTCCCTCAGCTCATGGTCTGTATTCCAGACTTTTGCTAAGAATCTTCCCTCAACAGTGACTAATTCTTTGGTCCCAGCTCATGGCAAAATTCTGCAGTGTTCACTATCCCACAACAGACTCTTCATCCTTGCGACAACTGTGGGAGTACAGCCTTTTCTGTTGCTTCTTCCTCTTTGCCCTGGAAGTTGTCCAAATTCTCTTCCCCCTCTGCTGCTCAAACAGGCATGGGGCAGATCAGAAAGTATGATGTATAACTGCCATCCACCAAAGAATGAAATGCTAGACTCTAATCCTGGCACAAGCCCCCAGGCTCTACTGGTGATGCCTCGGAGTCCTCCTTTCATGTCTTGGGATGAGGATTGACCCCTCTCTTCCCCCTGTGGGGAGGGAGGGAACAAACCTGCCCATACACATGAGGTTATCTGGCTAATATCCTGAGTTCCACCTCTTCTCCCAGTCTTTCATCTGCTTATATAGAATGGAGGTTTGGGGACTTCAGCCTCCTGTTGATACCCAGAGGAGTGTGTGGCCTCCTAATATTTTCAGTTCCTTTTAGAACATGTGCTACTAGAGGCCACTTTGCCATTTGCTTTGAGTCTTAGTAGCTAATTCTGGGTCAACAGTAAAAGTCCCTTTTGATATCCTGCTACTCTTGTTACTTTAACCTAATTAGATATTATATAAGTTGATCAAATGTACATGTAAAAGGAAATAGAGCAGAATTTCCATAAAAACTAAGTTAAACTAATTGGAAAAACTTGAAAAGCCAAGATATTTAAAAATGCTGTTCAATTGGGTATGGGTGAGGTAATACTAACTGGTTGGAAAACAATGGTAAAAATGGGGAAATGATTCTTCACTCAGATTGCTTCGTGTGTTTCTCGACATCCTCATTGCATTTTAACAGCTTTGAAACTCAAATTAAAATGTAAAGGAGGTTTATAAAAAAAGGTTGGGATATCCAATTTGCAGGCTTATGCCGGAAGCACTGTGTGGGCCCTATGGCAAAAGCAAACAAATATGAAGTAATATGTTTTAGATTGAAACAAAAGCATTAAGGTGTGCATATTTCATTTTTAAAAGATTGCTCTATCTTAACCGTCTTTTCAACTAGCTGGTTCTAATCATTCTGGATAACAGGACTTTTACAGCAGCTCATCGCACCAGCTTGCCAGCCTCCAGGTGCCCTTGCAGACGATCTCCCAGCCAGGGAAGAATGTCGTGCAGACACCCATCTTTCTCTTCAAGTCCCCTTCCCTCCTCCTCCCTCTCTTCCTTTCTCAGACTGTCATTATTCCCTAGCAATTACCAAGTCTCCAGCCTCCTTTTGCATCTCAGGATTCCTGCATCTGTTTCTGTTGCTGGGAAGGGGGAGATGGAAATCTGTGAAGGGGAGGTGGCGTGGGGGACAGACTTGAGAACCATCTGCTTTGGGTTCCTCTAGATTTTATATCCCTCTGTTTTTCTTCAACAGCCTGTAGTAGTAAAAAAAAAAAAAAAAAAATCAGATATCTTGTCCTGTGAAGGGTTAATATGGTGCCAGTAGTCTTCACCCAGGCTACATATAAGATTCTGTTGTTCACACTAACATAATTTTTTAATCTGATAAGAGTGCCTGTGTCTCTTTTCCATTCTATTAACTTTGGATGCAACTTGCCAAGTTATGCTTTTGAAGTCATTAGGTTTTCTCTCTACCAGAAGAAGCAGGGAGGCAGATAGTCTTGCCATCTATCTACCTACTTACCTAGCTGTCTGTCTACCCATGTTCTAGTGAATGTCGTGCCTGGCACACAGTGAGTGCCTGGTAAATGCATGCTGTTGTTATTCTCAACTGTGAACATGGTAATTTTCAATGGCTGATAATTTGGTTCAATCTTTAATTGGGGTTCTGTGGTTTGGTCCTTCGGTCAGCCTCAGGTTCTGATGTCCTCCTACCCTTTACTCTGTGTTTTTCCCATCCTATTCCCTAACTGCAGGCCTGCTCTGATCGCTGATCAAATTCCTTTCCATCCTGGCCTTGGAACCTTCCAGGGAGGAATAGAGAGCTCTATCCCTCTGCTTTGCCCTGAATCTGGACGAAATAACAACAGACGCGACTGCCTTCTCTGCCTCCTTCTCCCATCCTCCCACTCTCTAGCCCAACATGAAGCTTTTGAGAAAAACTCTGAATTTTCAAAGCTTCATAAAGTAAAAAAGGCAACCCATGTATCTGTGATAAGTATTAACAGTAGCACCCACCTGGGATGGACACTGGGCCATGCTTGGATGTAGTGAGAGCAGCTTCTACCCCATTACTCCAGTTTCCTCTTCTACCACCCAGAACACCCAGCTCCGGGTTCACCGAGGCTGTATTTTCCATCTAGTTCTCAGCTGGGCCCACCTTGGCTTTTCACGTCTGCTTCTTTGTCAGAACGTTCGCAGGCCTCAAGGAACAGAGATGGTGTGTGTTTTAGGTTTCAGTGGCACGTGCTGCCAGGACCAGCCCTAACTAGGGTGTGAATACTTAGTGGCTCTGCCAATCCCGGGGGGCGTGATGTGCCAGGTGCTGAACTCTGCACTGGTAGAGCTATGCAGGGGAGGGTTCCACCTCTGCCTGGTGCAGCACGAGTGACTTAACATGGCTCACAAGTTCTTTCACGCTCTGGCCCCTGCCTACCTTTCCATCACTGGCTGTCAGCACTCCTTGTTCTCCACCCAACCCCCAGTCCCTGCACATGGCTTTATACTACAGCAACGGCGAATTATTTGCAGGTCCCAGAACAAGCCTCACCGTCTCTTGCCTTAGGGTCTTCCCTTTGCCTAGAACATTCCTGTCACTTCTACCACATCTTCTCATCTCATTCCTGATCTCCTTGGCTTGAAAACTCCCACTTACCCTTCACGTCTCCATTTAGAGGCTGTTTTTCCCAGAAATCCTTCTCTCTTCCTTAAAGACGTAAATGCCTGTCACGGTGTCCTGCCTTGTTGAAAGGACCTTTCACAGCTTCACCTGGTATTTGATTGTCTTCCCGCTTATCGGTCTCTATAATTCCCACCAAATTAGGGACCATGTTTATCATTATATCTCCATTGCACATGTCAAGAGCACAAGAAAAATCCATGCATATGTGACTGTGAGTGAACGGGAAGGCTACCGCTAAATCTGAACAAGGCTCCTGCTAGCCGTCCACCCCAATTTAGATCCAACCCAGGAGGCCAGAGCTCACCTACTGCCCAGGAGGGGACTTTTGAAATCCATGCAGAGGGCACCTCTTAGCTTCAGGAAGGCCGTTCATCCAAGGAGAGGCTGCTCGGCAGGGCCCGCTTACCCAAGGAACCCAAGGAAGGGGTTCAAAGTCAGGGAACAACCACGTGCTCTCCCGGTGACCGCGGCCTGGATTTAGCGCTATGATGAGAGGAGAGGGAGAGAAACAGACCTCATCACTACAAGGGTATGATGTTTTGAGACAAAAAATTTTAGGGAAATAAGAAATCTAATCAGCCTGGTGCACTAAGAGGGAATCTGCAAATTCCTGGGTGTGGGGGAAAGCTGAAGTATCCTGAGGGAGATCCTAATTAAAGCACAGCTGATTACAATTCTTCTGAAAAAGGAAAATAAAACGACTAAGACACATCTGCTGTGGTTTCATGAAGGACTGCTCAAGGATGCAGAGTGTGAGAAAAGGAAATTCTCAACAGTGCAGAAGAGGCACAGAGCACATTTGTTCTCCATCAGGCAAAGCCGGTGGGGGATGGGGCCTGGCCACACAAAGCCGGTGGCTCAGGATTGTTTCAACCCATAGAGCAAAATAGGAGAGATTAAGGTTTGGTGGACAGGGAAGGGAAAGGAGGCAAGTCTCCCCGCAGGTAAGAGGACTGAATGACCCCCCCGAGGTCTTTCCTGGTTGCCGGGCAACAAGTGAGCTGGGCCTGGTGGGTGGGGCTCTGCTGGACATCTACTTCCCAAGGCTTCAGTTGCTGGAGGTCCCCAGGTGATCAGCCCTGGTGAGCCTCAGGGCTCCACTATGTACCTGGCACCTAGGCTTAGTCTACTTGGTATCCGGGTCCACAGTGTTTATGTCCCGCTGAAAGGCAGAGCAACAGCGAGGCTCCTTCCCCCTTCCCTTGAGCCCAGACCCATAGGTTGTCCAGCTGCGTCCAGACTCAAGCACACCTAGCTGTAGGATACAGATATTACAGGAGACCCATGACCCTGTTGCTCTTTCTGTGCTTGTGCATCAAGTGACTCCCTGGTGTTGGCCCCAGGTCTCGTCCCTGATAAATCCCTCAAGAGAAGAAGTTCATGCCTGAGTAGAGTAAGTGCTCAGATATCCTAGATGTAATCTTGGAATTGCTGAGCTGTAAGAGAACTCAGAGGTCATACAGCCCAACCTCCCACAAATATAGGAACATAAAAAAGTAAAAGCCCAGATAATATTTAAACAGTTTTAGGCAACAGCCATGTCAGAATTTCCAAAGGATGGTACAAGAAATGTATGCTATTGGTATACAGAGAAAGAAGTGTTGGCCATGGCTGGGGGAAGTCCAGAAAGGCCTTTAGGAGGCAGCAGGGACTGGTCTAGTTCTGAAGGCAGAATTTCAAAGGTGAATGGGAGTCAGGAGAGCTCTCTGAGAAAGAGACAGGGCAGGGCAGGACAATTTTAAGAACTGCTTGCAGAGAGAACAATCTTACTAATACTCAGAGATGTGGATGGAGCTCACCTCAATGGTGTGGTTATGTCTCCAAGTGTTCCAGTAATCTGATGCTGTATAACAAACTACTCCAAAATGTACTAGGGTAAAATGACCATTTTATAGTATCTCATGACTTCATTGGTCAGGAGTTCAGACAGGGCTTTGCTGGATGATTCTTCTGCTCCACGTTGTATCAACTAGAGTCACTTGTGGTATTCAGCTGGTGGCTGGGCTGGGCTGCAGGGTACAAGATGGCTTGTTTATGTGCCCAGTGCCTTGGTGGGGATGGCTGAAAGGCTATACTCAGCCATGCCACTCTCCTTTTCCATGTAGTCTCGGGGCCTCTTCACATGTTCTCTCTTATAGAACAGTCTGATTTCCTACATAGTTGCTCAGGGCTTCCAAAGAGTATTCCAAGAGAACCAAGCAGATGCTGTAAGATTTCTCATGTCCTAGCCTCCCCCAGTGTCATTTCTGTCAAATTCTATTAGTCAAGTAAGTCACTAAGACCAGGATGTGTTCAATTACATCCCTCCTCTCAAGCGTTCATTTCTACAACAAATATTTATAGAACTCATATTCTATGCCAAACCTTTCCTAGCTACTACTGGGGTTGTAAAAGTGAATCATTCATGTTCCTAACCTGGAAAAATTCATGGTCTAGTTGTAGAGGCAGTTGTGTATATTGACAATATCCATATGGTGTGATAAGAACTAATAAAGGTGGTGAATAAGTAGCGAAAGAGCATAGAGAAATGGTAGCCTATCTCAGAGGTTGGAAAACTGAGTCCTGTGAGCTGAATTCAACCTGTTTTTATAAATAAGGTTTTATTGGAACACAGCCATGCTAATTTATTTGTATATTGTTTATGGCTACTTTGGCACTACAATGGCAGAGTTAAGTATTTGCAGCTGAGACTATATGACCTGCAAAGCCTAAAGTAATCACTTTCTAGTCCTTAATAGAAAAAGTTTGCTGACTCTGGAGCTACCTCAGTAGTTGTGGCTGAATTCCAGGAACTATTAATCCAAATTTGGATAATTATTCAAAATTTTTTAGTGTATTTGGATACTAACACTTACCCTAGATTTATTTTATTTTCTACCTTGATTTTGTCTTACTTTTCATTTTCAAATGTATTTTAACTTTCTTTATATTGTTTATATTTTATATTATTTTTATTATGTAAAATTGTATTTATCCAAAACTTTCTATATGCAAATTTTGTATTAGGTCTTGCTTATAAAGAACATATAGCCTAGTAGTGGAAAAGTCACATATAAAATAACTATTAAATAAGACAAAGCAGTAGAAAGAAATGTGGAAAAAGAACAAGGTTGAAACCAACTATGTGCCAGATTTTATGTATATTATTCATTTAGATTACACAATAACCTTATGAGATAGATACTATGAAATCATTTTATAAATGTGGAAACTAAGGCTCAGAGAAACAAGGTAACTTGCCCAACCAAGGCTAGTCAATAAGTGCTAGAACTGAAATTTAATTACAGATTTACCATTTGACCTATCTACCGAGGTTTTTTTTTTATTACTATATTTTATATTTCCACAATTTGCTTTTGGTTCTTCCTCAAATATGTGGTAATTTTTTCATATTGCTATTATATTACCAATTCTCTTCCTTCCTTTATGTCTTTGAAAATTCTAAACATGCTTAAGTTGAAAGCCCTATCCCTAATCCATCCTTGGCTCCAAACATGTCAGAATTCTGGGGAAAATGTAACATACTGAAAGCTAGAAAGACAGCTTAATTTCACTGAAACTGAGTTATGTCTACAAAATAGTGCTCTTAAATTTTTTTTATTATTCATTGTGCTTGGGGTGTGACTCTGACATTTGCTATGTCTGAAAGCTCTCATTGACATTTATTCATCATGTAGTTTGTAATTTTTACTACCAGCTCATTTGTAGTGGTACTTATTTTCCTTTGTAAATTCTGTATGTCCTGATTTATAAAGTCATCTTGTTGAGTAGTTTGGCATTGGCCTGTAAATTCTGGACTTATGGAATTTACCTGTTCTGGACCACCTTCTTTGTACATTTCCCAGTTTGGGGTTCTCAAGCCACATGGACCGTGTGGATTCCATGCTTCATGCTTCATGACATGGGGTTGGAGCGCCAATTACTCAGTGATGACTTTTTCTTCCTCTAGCTCAGATGATCAACAAGTTTCCTTGTTCCTTCTCCAAATGGTAGAAGGGAGTAAAGGCAATATGTTTTATTCTTGTTTGTTTAAAATTTCTATGTCTCTCATTTATCTACTTTTGTGCCATCTTTGAATTGAGATTTTTCATATTCTATTTTTCTTATTAGCAGTATTAAAGGTGTTTCTTACTTTCTATTCTTTTAGTGGTTATCCTGCAAGTTTTAACATGTATATTTAACTTTAAACAAATCTAAAGTTTATCTTTCTGCACAATAAATGAACAATAGAATGTTTTTATGCTGCTTACCCTCAAATAATGAAAATGTTGTCTATTTTTAGTTCTTTTTTAACCTCATAAATAAGACATAATTTTATTACTCTGTGCACTCCAAGATTGTTTAGATTCATCCATATTTACTTTTTTTTTTTTTTTTGGCTTACCATCTCTCCTTTAATTTCATGCTTTTTGTAAGGCTTATTTTTCTTCTTGAAGTATATACATTATGAGGGTCTCTTGGTCTTAAATACTATTTGTTTTTTGGTTTTTGTTTGAAAATGTCTTCATTTCACCCTTGTACCTGATAGATGGTTTCTTTGAAATTGTGTATATTCTAGATCGACAATGATTTTCTTTAAGTATTTTTAAGATATTATACCATTGTCTTCCTGCTTCTATTTTTGCACATAAGAAGTCAGCTGTCAATCTATAGCCCCTTTCACAGTAATGTGCATTTTTGTTTTTTTGGGATTCATTAGATTCTTGCACCTACTAAATAGTGCCTTCAGTGATTCTGAAAATTTTTCAGATAATGATCTTTTAAAATATGGCCTCTTTTTCCTTAGTATTTTTATCTCCTTTTGTTCACCAATTGATTGATTGTTAGACCATCTTGCTCTATCTTCTGTGACTCCTGATGTCTTTTTCACATTTACTATCTTCTGTCTTTCTTGACTTGCCACCTTGGTAAGTAGTTAAACCTATCTTCCAGTTCACCAAGACTCTTATTATCTCTATATAATATGCTGTATAATTTATTCATAGAGTTTCTAATTATGATTTATTCATTTATTGTTGCTAAAAGTTCCATTTGATTCTTTTTCAAATTTTTCTGATCAATTTTGATAGTTTTTGGGGCAAGAAGGCAGGTGATTTTTTGTTATACTTTCAATGCTAACCTTATTTCTTTAAATATATGATTTATACTAATTTTTTATTTTGCCTCTGTTAATTCCAACACTGATTATAAGTCTAGGTTTTTGTTGTTATTCTTGCTTTTAATCTTAAATATAGTTACTTGCTTCTATACATTATGTAATTTGTTACCGGGAGTGTGTATTTCTTGGAATGTTACTTCTCAGAGACCTGAGTTAAAGTACATTCCTCAAAAGAGGATTTTACTTATATTCTGCACTACTAAAACACTGGACTACTTTCAACTACATTTTTGGTTTGGAATATTTTTTGGATTATATATCACATGTAAATTCTGGACACAAACTCATGTGCAGATGGGCTTGTGGGTAGAGATTCTTGGTAAGGCTTTAATCTACTTTACCCAGAGATAAGCAAACATTCCAACCTTGCTTTCTGGAGAGCAAGTTTATTGTATTTTACTTTTCCTAAATCACTTATGACAACCTTGTATTTATTTAGGGATTCCTGATTCAACTGCCCCTCACAAGTCCTAGGTTTTGTCTACTATTCCATGGATGCATGGTTTGTTAAAACCTAAGTTCTAAGTCACCAGAAATTGGCAGATAGTCCTAGGAAAAATAATAATTTTCTTCCTGAGTTGTATTTTCCATCATTCCTAACCTCTGGAGATTTCCTTGTTGTTTTTATAATTTATTAAGAGTTTTTATGAATTCTGTACCAGGAAGGCTTTTCTGGTCATCTATTTCATCTGGAAACAGAAGTCATGGGTTGTTTTTCTAATCCCTATGTCACAGACAGGAGAACAATTCAGGCTATATGCTATATGTAGAGAAAACTGAGGCCTGAGGTCTCACTTCCTATTCCTGGGTGGGTATTAAAACCCCAGTCCCAGCCCCTGAGGCCCATATTTTGTTCTAATACCAATTTCAATATTGATCTAAGCCCTTGATTACTTCTTTGTGTTTAAGTTCACTCTTGTGTTACCTTTGAGTTATCCCTTATTGCTATGAAATGCAACTGCATTTTTATTTTTGTTGTCATTACCTGTATCCAACAAAGCCATCTGCGAGTCAAGCATAGTAGTTAAGAGCACAGTCTCTCAAACTGGACTTCCAGGCTCTCCTGGCTCCACTACTCTCAAGCTGTGCCATCTTGGACAACAAATTTAACCTCTTGGTGCCTTAGATCTCCTCATTCATAAGGTAGGCATATTGACCATGCCTACCTCTTATGGCTTCTGTGAGGATTCAACAAGTCAATCCACGTAAAGCACTCAGAACAGTCCCTGGCACTTGATCTGTGTGATATGAGTGTTAACTAGTATCAACAAGGTGTTTTTAGACCAAGAGAGGGTCTTCCAGCTTCTGCTCAGGTTTTCCAAGGCAGACCTCGCTCTCCCCAAAGTCCAGGTTCTTTCCCTTACACCATAAGGTCTACCCAGGGATAGGAGAGGAGTTAAGTCAGGGGCTGTGTGAGCCTTGGTAGGATAAGACAGAGATCTGCTTCCTAAATTTGGGATACAAGGTAGAGACTTGGTTGTTGAATAATAAGACAAAATTCTACTTCATATAACTGGGTCAATAAAAACTAAAGTAAGGGGCTGGGTAGATTTGGAGGGTAATAAAAATTGGTCTTCAAGTTTGTGACAGGGAGAACCTATTGGCATATGTTAATTGACCCACAAATTAAGGTTAGAGGGAGGGAAGAGCCTGGGTAGATCAGCACATGTGTCCCTGTGTCCTTGGTGGAGACTAGCACAGTGCCTTATATATTGTAGCAGCTTGGAGAGTACTTGCCAATCAAATTCTAAACACTCTTTGCCCCTTTCCCTCTTTTTTAGGGGACAGAGGAATTCTTTTCTATACTCAGATTCTTAAGATTGACTAGAACACAGGTACAGTTAGATAAACTGTTCTGGGAAATTCACCTGAATGTGAAAAAGAACTCTACTACTTAGGGGTGGGGCTTGAAAAATGATAACCTCAAATGAAGTCCTCAGAAGCAGTCTCAGAAGCAAAAATTTTGTCTGATCTTTTCCTGCCCTCCTGTCTCTGGCCCCTCATTCTCCCCCGAGGCTAGTCATAGAAACTAGAGTCCCTCTTCCCCAGGGCAGATCATAGAAGCCAGAACCTCTTTTCCTCAAAGCCAGCCATAAAACCTAAAAATATTATGCTAACTCCCCCTTCTCCTGCCTTTCTGTGTAAAAACTAGCCATAAAGAAATTATTTGACCTACCTTGTTTGATTGTAGGTCATAAGATCCCAATTCCAGAGAGGATGCTGCCCCACACCCAAAAGGAATGCATGCTCAGAGAGGCTAAGAAGAATCTAGACAGACAGGCATTGCTGGGTTTTGCCGCTCAGTCTATTGGCATTAGATCATGCCCTTTTTGTCCAATCATATTTCTACACAGCTGTCCATACTTTTTTGAACCTAAGAATAAAAATGGACAGTTTCCCCTGTATCTTTGTGTCTTCATTCTGAAGGCTCCTGCATCACGTAAAACTATGATGAAATAAATTTGTCTGCCTTTTCTCCTATTAATCTGCCTTTTAGTGATTCCTAGTAAACCTTCAGAGGGTGAAGGGCAAGTTTTCCCTTGGCGCCTACATCAGTTTCCTCAATACCTGCCATGTGGGAAATCTAAACTAAGATGAGTCAAGCAACAAGGTATCCAGTTGGGAGATAATCTCTCGTTGAGCAACACCAGGAAGGTGTTGGGTAACGATCTATTTTAGACTGTTAATTAATTATCTGAAGGTGGGACAGGAGTGCTGTAGAGAGACTCGCAGGTGCATTCCACCAGGAGGGGCAGCAAATGCTGCCCAGGAGGAATGCAAAAACAGGGGATGGAGCCATGGGTGCAGCTGACAGTTAGTGGGGGAGGTAAGGCTGTCAGACCTTCTCTCAGCTGTGGTCCACATGTGGCCTTTGATGAATGATCACTCAAGGAAGTGGAGTCTTGCTTCTTAAAGACATCTTGTCTACCAGTTGGTCCCAGCTCTTTGAACAGACTCCATGTGATACCCTCGCCCTGTTTCCATGGCACCTGCATCGTTCATACTTAAAGCAGCATCACTGAGGGTTTAAGGGCAAGTTCTCTGGAGTCAGGGAAACTGGGTTTAAATCACAGCTCTGTCAGTTTTCAGGAATATAATTTTGGATAAGCTACAACCTCTCTGATCCTGTCACCCTACAATGGTAATGACCAGGGCCAGATGAGGCTGAGGTGAAGGAGGAGCCTGGGGAGCAAGATTTAAGGAAGCACACACTCTTCAGGTCATATCAGTGCAGGGATGCCACTGGCACAACCCTGAGAATGCGTGCTTCCTTACATTTTTAGTCCTAGGCATCCCACTTGCCTCATCCTAGCTGTGGGTGGGGGCTGGTAATGATTATATCTACCTCATAGGGTTGAGATTAGAATGAAATAAAATCGGCAGGGAAAGTGATTAGCAGAATGCCTGATACGTGGGAACTGTAAATGTTCAGGTCCTTCCTTCCTTATCCCTGTCCCATCCCCAGCAGGTACCTGTCTTACCAGGCTGTGGGGAGGTGACCTGAGGAATCTGTTCAAGGGAAAGAAAGGTTCTTGTGAGAGAGAATAGATCCTTGTCCTTCTGAGAGCAAAAATGAAAATAGGCTCACAGCATTGGCTTTCTAGGTAGAGCTGACATTTGTAAACAATATACGTTGTTGTATATAGAAATGGGATGTTTATTATAATACTTATTTTTGAGTAGTAGCAACTCATTATGGTGAGCACTGATTGCTCCTGCTCAGGAGCCATTCCTCCCCCTGTCCTTCTACTCAAAGAGTCACATCTCACAACAGAAGCTGAAAATGATAAATGTTTACGTTCTCAGACTCCCTTGCAGCTACAGCAAGAGCATATAACACTATACAGGCCAACAGGGCTACAGGGGAAGTTTTAGGGTGTTTCTGGGAAGAACTTTCTTCCCTAATGAAGAGAGACACACAGGATGCACACAGCCGGTAAGTGTTCCTGACCTATGTTTCTTAAATCCTGTATTTGTAAATACCAGCTAGAGTCACTTTGTGAATGTTTGGAATACTGGAATTTGGAAGCTAATTTAGAAGTTAAGCATTAGCCCTTAGGAAGCAAAATTCACTCAGAACTTCTCTTTCTTTATACTTTTTTTTTGTTTTATTCCCCCATGCATTTCTGAATTCTTAAAAGAGAATTTGGTCCTACCAGACCTGGTCAAAATAGAAAGGAGATAGGTTGAAAGGCATGGTGGCATCCTACAGGAGACCAGTTATGTCTGGAGCCACCAGGAAGGACAGGGGAAAACCAAGAACAAGGGGTTGGGCCCAGCTGTGGGCCTGCCTGAGTCTTCCCTCCTGTACCCTGTGCAGGTGAAGTTGATATCACTTCTCTGATCTGGAGGCCAGCAGCTGGGCTGGCAGGAAGCTTCAGAGGGCAGCCCTTGGCAACAGTCTCGAGCAAGCACTGGGGTGCTGGTCTGCAGAAGCATTTGCCAAAAGCAATGAAGGGACACCTGCAAATTGACAACATGAGACATGGTGCAAATTAATAGCATGGTGCCTTCATCTGGGGCATGATAAGGGCAATGAGAACAGTCAGCAAAGCTTAAGTGGGATGAGGCCAATTGCAGAAGGCCACGTGGGAGAGGGGAGCTTGGAGCTAGCAACTCAGAAAATCACAGAATGTATTTGATCTGGGAGGGAGTAGTGGAGATCTTCACATACAGTGTGTTACAATTCAAATTATACTTTAGAGGTAGGAAAATCTTTTCAGTTAAAGGACCCTATTGCTACTATTTTTGGCTTTGTGGGCCATCGATCTCTGTTGCAACCACTCTGCCACTGTAGTGCAAAAGCAGCCATGGATAATGCATAAATGAATGGACAAGACTGTGTTCCAATAAAACTTTATTAACAAAAATAGACAGGGGGCTGGGTTGGCCTGCAGGGTGTAGTTTGCCAACCCATGGGCTAGGGTACTAAAAAGACTGAGATACAATACCTCTTCTATGCCAGGCACTGTCCAAACCCTAGGAATACAAGGAAGAAAAAAGAGTCACCTACATTTTTTGGTAGGATTTTGCAGTTTCTGCTCTCTGGCTCCCCCACCCCCCGGCCTTTCTCTTTTATTTCAATCACTGTCACCACCAGCCCCCTTCATTAAGCATCTTCTGTGGGTCAGACTCTATTCTAGGAGCTTTGTATGCATTATTTTTAAACTTCGATCTCACAGCATAGATATTATTATCTTCATTAAACTGAGTAAGGAAATCAGAGCTCTAACTTGTCCAAAGTTCTGCAGCTCATCAGTGCTGGAGCTGGACCGCACACTTGGGTCTTTCTTATTTCAAAGTACCTGGTTATTCTAAGAGGCATCATGGATTCAGAGAGGGAATCTGGAAACACCTGCCTGGAAATGAATTCTGACAGTGTATCTTTGGGCAGGTTATTTAACTTCTCTGTGACTCATTTTCCTCGTCTGTAAAATGGAGACAGTAAAAGTACTTACTTCATGGGTTATGTGATGATTAAATTAGTTAACAGAAGTAAATCTCCTAAACATACTACCATGCACAGGGTAGCACCCTCACCCCAATAAGAAAGAATTATCTGGCCCTGAATGTCTATAGGGCCAAGGTTTAGAAACACTACTGCAATAGTTTGAACAATGAGGAAAAACAGGTGGCTCAGATACATGGAGTGATGTATCTGCTCTCAGCCACAAAGTTGTTTAGGGGCAAAGACAGGACAAGATCCCATATCTATAGAGTCTGTGTCCTGAATTCTTTCTCCTCCCCTATATTGCCACAGGGGCAACTGTGACAGGGGCAACTGTGACATGAGCAGTGTTGGTCTAGATAATGAGAATTTATGTGCAAAAAGCTTGGGAGCAGGAAAGAACAGAATGCAAATTTATGGTCTGGGACAGAGCACCCTGATTCACTTGATCTGGACAGTCACTCAATGTAGGGGAGTCACAAGGAGCAAGTGAGGGAGGTTGAAAGGGGCCCCTTGTGAAGAGCTCAGAGTTGGTGAAAGAGGCAATAGGGAGCCATGCTGGGTGATTGAGCACAGGAGTGATGCTTAGCTGTTAAAACCAGGGAGGATCTGTGCAGGAAGAGACTGGTGTCTGGTAGATCAGCTGGCAGGTGACTGTAATACTCTTCTCAGAAGGCCTGAGGCTCCAGGCAAGATGGACAGGGGGAGGAAGAGGTGGCTCTCAGATATCTGGTGGAGGGGCTTTGTACAGCTCATACATGGCACGCACTCTGCCTTTAATCAGAGCCAAATGGGAGCTAATGACCTCCGACCATGTGTGTCAACCTTCCTCTGCACAACCCCAAGTGATTCGATGCCTACTAATGAGATTTTCTGGAGGGCTGTTAAAGATCATTAAAAAGCAGTTTTTGCAAACCCAATATTAGTTTTTAAGTAGTTAGAAGGGGTGAGCCCTCACTGCTCAGTGTTAACCAAGGCAAGTGATGAGCTGCCTCTTAGGAAACAGAGGGGGGCAATGGTAACCCCACAGGTCCCATGGACAAGGGGGAGAGGGGTGCTTGAGCCAATTCTATCCCATTTATTTCCATTTGAGTCACAAAATGTTTTTGAACACTCTCTCCATTGCTAGAACTATGCTAATCAGTAGAGAGTAATATTAATAGTGATAATGGTAATAACAGTAATAATTATAAGAGTAGAAATTTTTGAATACCTTCCACATCTTAGCAGCTGTGCTAAATACTTTATATAAACATTCTCTCTAATCCTGTAACTCAGCTGCAAAGGAAGTACCATTAACCCTATTTTCCACATGAGAATTTTAAGATGAAAAACCAAATTCCACATCCTTAGAATCTCACTATCTAGTGGGCCAAATGCTTAAGCAAATGAATGTTATCATGTCCTAAGGGTGGAAACATTCAGCAATAATTGCTAACATTTATTGAATGTGCCAGGTACTGTTGTTCTACTTTCTTTCCAGGTAAGAGCTCATTTATTTCTCATGAAATGCTTTGAGGTAGTTACTGTAATCCCCATTTTCCAGACAGAGAAAGTGAGGCAGAGGGCAGTTATAAGAAACTTGCCTAAAGTTACACAACTAGTCAGAGGATGAGCAGGATACAAACTCAGGTATCAAGTTAGTTAATCTAACCAACACTCATTTTATTCACCTACATAATAAGCATAACAAAAATATTTATCTGAGAAGAGGGTTGTTACAAGGGTTCAGCTATCTGATCCACATAAAATATTTAGCAGAATGCCTGGAATATTTTGTATGCTCCAGAACAGCCTCACCTGGATCTCTTTTTTTCACCCCTTTATCCTCAGTACCTAGAACATTACCTGGCACAAAACTGATCATCAATAAATATTTACTGAATACATGTTAAAATGTCAGCTATCATTATTATAGTTGTTGAGGAGAGATGAAGGGTAATTTTAGATCATAATACCTGAAGCAGTTTGACATGGCAACAAAGAATAAAGCATGCTGGAGTAAGGAAAGCCTAGAGTTGGGGGAACTTCTCTGACTTACATAATTGTAGGATGGCTGAGATGCTGCAGGTGCAAACCCGCATCCCATGCTGGGGGGAAGTTCTCTTGAGGTATCTGGGGGAAGAGATGTGTGTGTAGCGGAGGTGGTTACTATAGAAGCCAACACGTCTGCTAGCTAAGGAGGCGGAAACCTGGGGTAGAAGGATTCTGTGCTGAGAGCAAAGGCTGGGTCTCTCTACAGCAGCTGTGTCTCCCCGTGACCTTAGGAGAAAGGCAGCCAGAGAGGGAAGAAAACAAGAAGCGTGTCTCAGAAAATGGGGGGATCATCTCAGAAGTCCAAAGTGGAGAGTTTCCAAAAGGAGGTCATCAGTGATGGATGTCAGACACTGCAGAGTTCTATTTCAGGACTCAGCTGCACAGGGGATAACTCACGTTGCCTGGTCCAGGGTATGCGCGCATAAAAATGTGTTATGGGAACTTGCCGAAGGTCACATTGTAAGTGACAGGTCCAGGGCTCAGACTCCAGTGTTTAATTCTCAAGCCTATATTCCTAGACATTGTGCCATCCTTATGTCACCTCAAAACACTTCCCTTTGACTTCTGAGCTTCACCTTGCACGTCCCTTGAGCATACCTGTATTTCACGCCCTCGGTTCTTCCTGAGATTCTTGTCCTCCTCTATATACACAAGGTCAAAATTTTTGTAATTTTTAAAAGGCTCAGTCTTCCGTGATGAAGTCATATCTGATTCTTCCCAGCTGTCAGTCGTCATGCTTCCTCTTCATCTTCTCATTTGTAATTCTTTAATAACACTAATCTCATCCTGCCCTTCACCACACAATTAATTGTCTATTGTTTTGTTGTTGTTGTTGTTGACCCACCTGGGGCCCTTTAGGGAAGGATGGTGCTCTTTATCTTGGCACTTAGCGCATTATTTTTGACATACCATGGGATCAATAACGCTTAGTTGAAATAAGACATAAACAGGGTGTAATTCTCTTCATCTGTTACCTCTAAATTTGTCTTCAGAGATTTCTGTTGTCTATAGATCCAAAGTTTACATGAAATTTAAGGGAGAATCTAAAAATACTATTTGGCAAAAATAAAGGTATGTGAAAGTGTGAAAAATGTATATAGAGACAGACGATAGGGCACTGGTTAAATAAACTTTGATATCTACACAGCTGTAACAAGAAATATGTTTATAAACAGCTATGGAGTGGTATCTAGATTATATTCTGAAATAAAGTAAATTAAGCGAAGTGGAGAAAAGCATGCATAATTTAAAAATGGGGGTGAGGATATAAATTTTATATGTATATTTATATTTGTGATGGGAAGATAAACCAAAACATAATCAAAAAAGATATTACATGCCTCTAAGGTCAGTGAAAAAAATAAGGTGAGTGGTATGGGGGGAAGCTAAATATCGCTGAATACACCTTGCTTTATAGATTCAACTCTGGAACCGGGAAGACCTTTTACAGAATTACAAAGCAAAATCAAATTTACAAAATAGCACTTTCTAAAAATTGAAGTCAAACTAGAAGAATTGTATTAGACTTTGTGTGTTGGGATTATGACATAACTAAATAGAGAATTATTTCAAGTGGATTCAAAATGTAATAATTTGACTACAACTCTATGGATAAAAATATCTATGAAATAAATTTAAACACCTGTGGTAATCAATGTGGATATAATGCTGATATTCCATTGATTATTCTGAGACTTTTGTGAGCACATTGTGAGTACTTATATCATTGAAAGCCAGAATTATTAGGGTGGAGGAAAGGATACAAAGGTGTCAGACTGAAGAGATTCAGTAGAAACTCCAAAGTCCTGAATTTGACTTGGAACTCGTTACGGAACTCATAATGAATTTCTTTATTTAAAACAACAACGACAACAACAAAACAGCACCTTAGTTTCTAGCCTGGCCCACTGTTAATGCCTAGACACAAAGACCAACCCTGCAATAGTAAGCTCCCCTAGCAACCATAGTGTCTGTAAATACTGTTTCCCAATGAAAGAAACCAGGGATCTCTGCAGAAATGTCTGATTCTAGATAAGAGAGAGACAAAATAATAAGATGAAGCTGAACCCAGGAAGCTATTATAACTTTATGGGAAAGTGTCAAAAAGACATGAAAGCCAGCTTGATGAGACATCTATTGACAAAATAAAGAATAATAACTACAAAATATATTTAAATCTGTGTTCATAATGATACTTAAGCCCAAGCAAGATTTTTATTTCTGGCTGTGATGGAATTGCTAGGACTGGACTAACCTTCCTGCTGCAAACACCTAGAAAACTGGACAAAATATAGGGGAAAACAATTTCCAGACAATGAACAACAGGTAATGCAGATTCCAATTTCTGAAAGAAGGTGAACTCAGTAATTGTCCTGGATTCCTGCACCGAGGCTCTCATTAGACCCTGGTTCCATAAGACGATCTCAGGCAAAGCATGGTGGTCTTGATGAGTTGAGCAAACAGAGATCAGAGTTTGAGGAGCTGAAGTGGCTGCAATTTGTAGGGCAGAGAACCAGCAAGGAGGGAGCTATGCAGACACAGAGCTCCAGAAATCTGCACGTGGGTTTCTGTGAGCCTGCTGCTGACTGCGAAATCACCACTGCCTTGCATGAATGCTTAACTACAAGGTTGGGCAAAAAAAAAAACCAGGGAGCTGTAGTTAAATAACTTCCAGATTCCATACGGGGCTGGTGGCATTAGTGTTCTGACCAGCCTGAGTGGAGAGTCCTTGTTGAATATTGGGCATTCAGTAGAGATCCCAGAAAGGTCATACTTTAGTAGTAGCAATAAACTAGGATTGCTATTGCTATTGCTGTTATAGTGAAGGGATACTATAAATCCAACCTAACAAAGCTTCAGAATAAGCCTCAAGAAGATCATGTAATCATCCAGTAACTCAAATGTTTGTTAGAACAAAGCCCAACTCTTTAAAAAAAATATTCTTTGAAGGAAGATAGTGGACGGTTTCATAGGTATACATTTGTCAAAAGTTATCAAACTACATACTTTATGCATATGCCATTTATTGTATGCTATTTATACCTCAATAAAGCTGGAAAAATTGGCCCAAGATTTGAACAGACACTCCTCAAGGGAAAATGAATGAATGGCCTACCAACACTGGAAAGATTCTCAACATCATTAGTGAGGAGGAAAAGGAAAAATAAAACCATAATGAGATGCCACTACATACCTAGCAGAATGTCTAAAATCCAAAAGACTGACCATACACTATACTGGATGTCAATAAACTGGAACTCATATACTGCCGGTGAGAATATAAAATGGTACAATCACTTTGCAAACTGTTTAGTGGTTTCTTTAAAAATTAATCATATACTTACCACATCACCCAGCCATCCCACTCCTAAAGCAAAAACATAAGTCCACACAAAGACTTGTAAACGAATGTTCCTGGAAGTTTGACTCGTAAAAGATCAAAACTGGAAACAACTCACCTGTCCGTCAACTGATGACTAGATACACAAATTATCCTATTATCTATACTACTGAGCAATAATATAACTACTAACATACGCACTGACATGGATGAATCTCAAAAATGTTACGCAGAGAAAAAGACACCAGATACAAAAGGGCTCATGTTATGTGATTCCATTTATATTAAATGCAAATCTTATCTACAGTGTCAGATAGCAGGTCCCTGATGGCCTAGGGACAGGCATGCAAGTCAACTGATTGTCAATCTTGTTGGCCATACCTTATCACCACCTTCCTGCTACACCCTGGTCCAAGTCACTGTTATCTCTCTCCTGAATTTTTTGCATAACTTCCTAACTGACCTTCCTGTTTTTACCCTGAGTATTTGGTTTATTCTCATCAAAGAAGACAGAGTGAGCCTATTAAAATGCAAGTCAGATCAAGTCACTCCTCTGTTCAAAACTCTGCAATGGCTCCCCTTTTCATTCAAAGGAAAAGCCACAGGCCCAACATGGCCTGGCCCCATTCACCCTCTGAACACACCTTCTGCTGTTCTTGTTCACTCTGCTGCAGCCCCACTGGCTTCATTGCTCATCACTGGACCTGCCAAGCACGCTCCCATCTCGGAGCCTTTGCACTGGCTCCGAGAACGTCCTGGGACATTCTTCCTTCCACAAATCCACGTGGGCCACCCTTACCTCCTTCAGAAATATTCTCAAATGTCAATGTATTCACTTCCCAGGGATGCCGTAACAAAGTACCACAAACCGGATAGCCTTAAAGAACAGAAATTTGTTCTCTTACAGTTGTAGAGCCTAGAAATTGGAAATCAAGTCGTTGGGAGGGCCGTTCTCTCTCTGCAGCTTTCCGGAGGGCATCCCTCCTTGCCTCTTCCTGCTTCTGGTGGTTGATGGCAATCTTTGGTGTTCCCCCACTGCAGCTGTCACTCTGATCTCTGCCTCTGTTGTCACATGGCTGTTTTTCCTGTGTGTCTCTCTGTGTCATCACATGGCGTTTTTCTCTTTGTGTTTTTATTCAAATTTCTCTCTTCATTTAAGAACGCCAGTCGTTGCATTAGGGGCCAATGACTGCATCTTAGTTTGATTTCAATTGTAAAGAGTCTGTTTCCAAACGTCACATTCATAGGCACTGAAGGTTAGGACTTGAACATTATCTTTTTGGAGGACACACTTCTACCCACTATAGTCACTTTTAAGTGAGATCTTCTCCGGCCACCCCTATCTAAAATTGCGGCCCCTATCCCAACACCCCGTCATCACCCTTTTCTCCTCGTTTTCTTAACACTAACCACCATCTAATATACTGTGTATTTTACTAGTTTAATAGAAATTGCCTTCTCCCATTGGAAAATGAGCTCCACCAGGGCAGGGACTTTTGTATCTTCTGTTCGTTGCGGTATCCCTAACCCTACTAGGCACTCAATAAATATTTGTTAAACAAATGAAAGAATGGTGGGGAAGGCTAAGTGTTTTGGTTACAGATGCACAACTCAATTTCTCCTGACTCTTTGCAGATTCATGTTAACGTAAGGGCAGTTTTTCCCACGAGAAACAACCTTGTTTGGTATAAAGCTAAGAATTACCACGAATCATCTTATTTTGCTCTCTTCTCCCAGGTTAGTGTATTCTGTGTCAGCCTAACTGCCATTCCTGTTCTCAATTATTTTTCTCCAAGATTTTTAGTAATCTTAGGGGACTCATGACTTTCATTTCATGAAGGGGACAGAATGATTGTTGCTGGGGCAGGAGGAGGGAAGGGTCTCATTATATTCTCTTTCTGATCCATAACTGTCACTGGCTCTCATGGCAAAGAGAAAAAGCTCAAGCTTTTTTGGTTCTTGCCTACCCCTGTTTCCACCACCACGCCTGATTCCTCTACACTAGTGCTTTTTGAAATTCATTAGTGGGTGGGAAAAAATAATTTACTGGAATGTGAGCAGGATTCTTAAAAATTATAATAGGAAGGATAGAAGATAATCAAATTGCGTGAAGTAGTTTCTGAAAGTATTTTTTCCTGAAACATTTGTTTTAGGTAAGTGTGTGTGCTTATGGGCGTGTGTTTATGGTAGATCTTGACATAAAAAATGTTCTATACAGACGTTCTGTCTCTCTCTCTCTGTCTCTCTCTGTCAAATATCACATGTTCTCATTCATATCATATATGGGAGCTACAAAAGTGGATCTCATGAAGCTAGAGAGTAGACAGGTGGTTGCCAGAGGCTGGGAAGGGTGATGGTGGGATGAAGAGAGGTTGGTTAATGGGTGCAGAGAGACAGTTAGAGAGAGGAATTAAGACCTGGTGTTCTATAGATCAGTAAAGTGACTATAGTTAACAATAGTCTATTTTACATTTCAAAATAGCTAGAAGAGAATAATTCAAATGTTCTTAGCATAAAGAAAAGATAAATATTTAAGGTGATGGATTGCCTTGATTTAATCTTTAAATGTTATATGAATGCATCAAAACATTACAGGTGCCCCCTAAAAGAAGTCTAGGATCTCCTGATTTTCTTCAGGTCCAGATATGGATGAGGCTTCTTGGGTGTGGTTCTTTGAATATGGGTATTCTGGATCTGGAGACCGTGAACTAAAGAAGAGATTTCTGATCCCCAAACACCTAACATTCCATAGTAAGACAAGGAGGAACAACCATAAAAGTAAAAATAATGAGATAGCAGTCATGGCCCGTAGCAATTCTGAATCCCTCCAGACATATGTTGCCTTGTCCCATTCTCTGGGCGCAGGACATTTTCCTTGACAAGAACTAAGCTTAACTCTTTGAGAGGGACTCCAAGTCTATTGTTTTTCAGGGTCCATCATTCTTGATCCTATCTCTTCAGACGTCCTTCCTTTTTTGTAAGAAATGACACGTGTGTTGGCAGCTGTGTAGCTTTTTCTGCCTACTTGGTGCCTATATAAAGTTGGGGGCCCAGAATTCTTTTTGCAATTTGAGCAATATCATTCCCATCTAGTTAAAGCTGATGGCTGATGGCTGTTTTATTGATAAAAGTCCCTTAACACTTTGTGGGCTTTCTATGTATCCAATACAAATCCACTCCACAAAAGCCTCTCTCTACTCTGGGACAGTTGCCCTAAGATTCTTACAAGCCCTTTTCTCTAGCTAAGACTATCTGGTAGGCAGCTTATTAAATATTTCAGGGTTGTTACAAAGTATCTTCGAGCCATACCCTTGATTTATCTTTCCCTTGAGGCCATTACTTACTTTGAGAATCTTTTACTGACTCAAGAGCCTGGGATTGAGCAATACATTTATGTTTCTATCCACCATGTCCTCACTCCTCAATTTTTTTTCTAAATTCTAATTCCACTGAACAATTCTTTTTCCATCTTCCCTCTCTTTTCCTGTGTCTCATCACAGGCACCGAAGAAAACCAACTAATTCTTTCAACATTATGCCTGGAAATAATTTCGCCAAGGTCCAGAAGTTGTATGTTTGCTACCATCCCGGTCACCACAGATGGCAGCATTGCTAATTGTTCCACCTTGTATATCACAGGTCAACATTTTTCCATATTTCCATTCTAGGTTTCCCACTACTTTCTAGTTTCCACTAACAGCTGACTCACTATTTTTCTAGTTTTCACTAACATTTTCCTTGCCCTTTTTTCCAGGCTCCATCCACTGGTCCCAAAGCCAGTGCCACGTGTTTTAGATTTTGGTTGTGGCAAAGCAGCCCACTTTTACGTACCAATTTCTGTACCAGTTAGATTTTGCTGTGTAATAATCCTGGCTTAAAACAACCACCATTTGTTCAGCTTGTGATTCTGTGGTCAGCTTGTGCTTTTGGTTTGGGTCATCTTGGCTGATCTCTGCTGGGCTTGCTCATGAGTCTGTTGTCATCTGGCAGATTGAGCGGTGACCGAATAGTCATGAGCTCACTCATACACCTGGCAGTTGGCAGACTGTCAGTTAGGGCAACAGTGTCTTTCATCATCCAACAAGCTCGACCAGGCTTCCTCACATAATAGCAGAGTTTTAAGAATAGATAGAGCAAGTCCCAGTACATAAGCACTTTTCGAGTCTCCATTTGCATTGCATTTTCTGTTGTTGCAGTGGTCAATTAAGTTATGTGGCCAAGCTCAGAGTCGGTGGGGTGGGGGCTACCCAAGGGGTTGATGCCAGGGAGGGTAACCACAGTGGCCAGTTTTGCAAACAATCTACCACAGGTACTAAAATGGAAAGAAGGAAAGATAGAAGAATTTATTTTAAACCCTAGCTGAAGGATATTGTCACTGTCAGAGATTTACCTCAGTTCCTAGATGGGGACAAACAGCTTGAAGAGAGTGAAAGCTTTGAAATCTTGTTCCTCTGGCTGAGCAGATGGTACCACTTACTCTGGGGAGACAAGACATACAAAGCAATAGAATGCTGAGATTTAACCTTAGATTTATTTATCACTGACTTTTGTATACAAAACATTTGAGTCAATGCTCCATTCAGGAAACCCTGAGGAGTGACAAATCTGGAGAGTTACTTTCTCTTATGCCAATACATATAGTCAATTTTAGTTCATCCAAAATGTTTGAGAGTTAAAACGACCTGACTGGAGTCTCTAATCTGTCCACCTGTGTCAGGTCATGGATGGGGCAGTGGAGAAAGAGGTCATGTGTTTGCAGTGAAAACAGTAATGTAACTTCTTGGCATCCAGAGCTGGGTTGGGGGACACACTTCCCTACTGGTGCAATATAAGAATTGGTGGCATAATGTAAATGAAATCGAAACTAGCACTGTACTTCACACATAATGGAAATTTCATAGATTTTGAGGGGGATGAAGGTACAACTCTGGAATCCTACAAGTAAGTACAAACATGATTTCTTTAGGTAAATATGGTCTCTGTTTCAAATAAATAAATGACTTGGAAACTAACTTTTAGATAGAATAGGGTCCTAAATTGGTGAAAGTCTGTCCTTAAATGTTCCTATTCTAAGGAATGGGATATTAAATTGTTCCTCTCCTAAACAACGGAATGCCTAATTATTTCTCTTCCAGATTGTTTCATGCCCAATTGTTCCTCTCTCAAGCAATGGAACATTCAATCAGTCCTCTTCCAAACAATGAAGTGTACTCAATTGTTCCTTTCCTGACAGTTGAATACTCAGTTGCTCTTCTCCCAAGCAATGAACTCAATTATTCAGGTGAATGTAGTTGAAACATTTCCATTTCTAGCAGTATGAATCAAAGCTGTGACCAGGGCAATGTTTTGGGCCCAGCTTGCTAAATTGGAGTCAGGCACATTCATGATTATGATCATGATCCTTTGGGATAATTGTGAAACTTTCTGAATAAGAGGTTTTGTTGTTGTCTGCGTCTCGCCCCAAATGATCTATGGGGTCTTCACATTCTCTTACCAGCCATACCGAGTCGACAAGAATGGTCTCTCCATTTAACATATGAGTTTGTGGATACCATTAGGGATGTGTCAAACCCAAGGTGACACCAAACAAAATATTTTTGTACCTAACATTTGTTAGTTGAGCTCCTGCTGCAGAGCTGAGTACCATCCCTGCTCTCAGGAAGCTCATATTTTAATTGTAGAGGGAGGTACATCAAGAGAGAGCCAGCTGGGTAGTTGCCAACTGCCCTGGCAACTCAGATGGTGGAGACTTCCTCTCCTCCCAGAGAACTGGGAGAGACAGCAGAAAGATGGGAAATCCCCTTGGGCCTTGAAAAACGGGAAGTATTTTGACAAAGGCAGAAGAATAGGATTGCGCTGGGCAGAGATAAAGGCACAAGCATGTTGTGAAAGCTCACGGCATGGAGTCAGTCAGGCAAGAAAATCTCCTTCAAGTTATAGTGAACTCTTTGAAGTTCTAGTCTCCTTGTCTCTGGTGCTTCTCAAAATTCATCTGAATGCAGAATGTGAAACAAATGTTCTCAGGACTACCCTTATGAGAGAGACCCCTGATCTGTCTTGGGCACATAGATGAAGCTTTTGGGGAGAATAAACAAAGCATGGACATGGCAAATGCATGATCTATTTTTCTGGAAAGAGAAAGGCACCTCCAGTTAATGAGGAAGTGTAAACAGGATATTGGACCCATAAAAGCTCTTTTTAAACACCTGAGATCATTATTAAGAGTGGTGCTCATAAAAATAACATAGTCTGGCTAAGTTGGAAAAATCAGAAATATATCTAGACAAATATCCCTTAAAATCTCATCACCCAGAACTAACCAGGTGAACATTTTGTTGCGCTTGATTGCATCCTTTCTTTCCTATGCATGCAAATACATGGATCTTAAAAATATTTTAAGCAAAATTGGAATTTTACTGGTAATGCATGGTTTGAAAAATGTATTCTGCATTTTTATTTAACCTTCTCTCGTGAGTATTTTTACATGTTAATATTCTTTGAAAATATGTGGGATCTTTATTTGTCAAACAGATATATCACTTACATCCTACTTCCTGTGTACCAGCCACTACTTAAATGTTTTGCATATATTAACTAATTTATTTCTCACAAAGATTCTATAAGGTAGGCAATATTTCCATTTTTCATTGTGGTAAAATGTATATAACATAAAATTTACCATTTTAACCATTTTTAAGTGTGCAGTACAGTGGCATGAATCACATTCACGGTGGTGTGCAATGATCGCCACCCTCCATCTCCAGAAGTTTTCAATTTCCCAAACTGAAACTCTGTGCTTATTAAACAACAACTCTCCCTCCCCCAACCCCTCCACTCTCTGCCTGTATGAATTTGACTATATTGTTGCCTCATATAAATGGAATTATACAACATTTATCCTTTTGTGACTGACCGTTCACTTAGCATAATGTCCTCAAGGTTCATCCATGTTGTAACATATGTCAAATTTCCTGCCTTTTCAAGGCTGAATAATATTCCATTGTATGAATAAAACACATTTGGTTTATCCATTCATCTATCTATGGACACTGGGTTGCTTCCACCTTATGGCTACCATGAATAATGCTGCTACGAACATGGTGTATAAATATCTGTTGGGGTCCCTACTTTTAGAAGGAAGTGCTAGATCATGTGGTAATTCTGTGTTGAATATTTTTAGGAATTGTCGTACTGTTGTGAGGTAGGTTATGTTGTTATTTCCATTTTACAGATGAGGAAACTGAGGCAGAGAGAGATTAAGTGATTTGCCCCCAGTCATGCAGCAGCCAGCAATTGGCAGAGCTGGGATTGGAACACATATATATTAGAGCAAAAATCAGTGTTCTTGGCCTCTGTACCATACTGAATACATTAAAGTATATGTAGCCCCTTTCTCCACTGTGTTGAACATTTATGTTTTTGGTTAGATTTTCAACATTAAAAATAACACTGCCTCCAACGGTGTTGTATGTGTATGTGCATTTCTAGTTATTTCATTAGGATTAATTTTTAGAAATAGAATCAGAGACTTTAACCCTGATACTGTAATTGGATGGTATTTTGGAGGGTGTGACAATAGGACAAGCACATTTTGCACATGAGTGGAATACAAACAAGTTTGCAAAGGGCACGCTGTGGTAGATTATAAAGGTAGCCAAAAATTCTTCTTAAAAAAACTTGTACACTGGGGTATATCCTCTTTTGCTTCCCTTGAAACCTGCAATCATTTGAATAAGCCTGGGCTAGCCTGCCATGTGCAGAGGCCTGAACTAGCCGGCAGGATGGTGATAGACATGTGGCACAGTCACCCCTATTGCTTCTGGCCAGCAAACTACTGGACATGCGAGTGAGGCCAGCTGGGACTAGCTAACCAATGCCCAACAACCTTACAGCTAAATCCCATGAGCAAGCTCTGCTGAGAGTTGCCGAGTCCAGCCAGTCCAGAAGATCTACCCATTAGAAATGTGAGCGCAAACTCACTGACACCCCTCTAAATATCCATGATCTATTATTAACCACCTTGTCAGAACGGTAACATATAACCATTAGGATCAATTATACATTTTCTAACATGAAAACCTTAAGACTGATTAGTTACATCCTCCATCCCTACTATATCTTTATCATTTCCCTTCCTCCATTAAAAAAAAGTTTGCTTCTTTATTTACTCTGCAGAAAAGGCTGTCCTCTTCTCTAACTAGACTGTAAACTCCTTTAAGACAAAATGTGGCATAATGGTTAATAGCTCAGACTTTGGAGTAGGACTATCTGGGTTCGAATCTCCACGCCACACCACAAGTTCTATGCCTTTGAGAAGGAGGCATGAACATTTTAAAGATCTTGGTATGAACAATATTGCTATGTTATCCTTCAAAATGATTTTACCAGTTAATCTTCCACCAGCCATAATTGGGGGCACTTATTTTACTATGCCCCTCATCAACACTGAATATTTGATATTTAAATATATGATTGATAATTTGATATATTAACATGATTTTAATTTTTATCTTTTAAATTATTAGTGAAATGAAATATTTTCTTTCCAGTTATAATGATCCTGAGTATTGATGACCTTACTTCCCTTCAATTTTCTAAATGGCTTCTAAGCTTTTGGCAGGGATCTGTGTGCAGTTACCCCCCTGTCAGTAGATGACAAAGTAAAAATAAAAGAGACCTTCTGGCGATGAGCCTCTCAGGATGAGCCCATGTGCCCACGTCTCCGTCATGATGATGTTCTGTCATTCATTGGGAAATTGCCTTAGCAGACAGGTGTGTTGAATGAATCAGCTTATGGTTTGGCATTTTCTAGAGCAGTGCTACTCAAGGTGTGGTCTGTGGACCAGCATCTGCATCCGTTGAGAGCTTGTTAGAAATGCAAATCCCACTGAAAAAGAATCTCTAGGTGGATGGAGCCCAGGAGTAGCTCTGGGTTTTAACAAACTCTCCAAATACTACTCAGCAAAAAAGGAACAAACTCCCAGCACATGCTGTGTCATGGATGAATCTCAACAACAATATACTAAGTGTAAGAAGCCAGATACGAGACTATGTATTGTGTGATTCCATTTATATGCAATGTCCAGAAAAGGCAAATTTATAGAGACAGAAAGTATATCAGAGCTTGCCTGGAGCTGGGGGTGGGAATTAGAATTAACTGTAAGTGGGTGTGAGGGATCTCACTAGGGGATGAAAATGTTCTAAAACTGATTAATGGAGCCACTCAGTAAAGTCACTAAAAATCATTGAATTGTGCACTTGAAATGGGTGAATTTTATGATATGTAAAATATACCTGAAAAAAACTGTTAGGAAAAAAAAGAAAACAAGTTCTCTAAGGTTATTCTGATGCTCATTAAGCTAGACACAGTGTCTCCCAAACCTGACTGAAGACAGACATCACCTGGAGTGCTTGGTTTAAAAACAAAACAATAACAACGAAAAACAGATTTCTGGTCCCCAACCTAAACCTACTGCACCATAGTCTCCGTTGGATGAGCATAGTGATTCTTGTCATTCATTGGGCATTGTTTGGAAAACACTGAAGAAAACTTAAAACGGTTGTTCTCATCTCTGCTGTACAATGTAACCCTACAGAACTTTAAATGGTTAACAGTAAAATATTGTATATATTCAAAATAGCTGGAAGAGTGGCTTTTGAATGTTCTCACCCCAGAAAAATTGATAAATGCATGAGGTGATGGATACACAACTACTTTGATTGGATCGTTATCCAAGATAGATATGTCTCAAAACAACAAATTGTACCCCATAAATATGTACAATGATAATGTGTCAATTAAAAAATTAATTAATTAAAAAATTTTAAAAATACAGATGCCCACAGAAGTTTTGATTTACTTGCTTGGGGCATTGGGAGTTTTCACTGGTGCCCAGGTGGTTTCTAGCATGCAGTCAAGGTGAAGACCACTGCCAATGGTCATTAATGCCTAATCTTTCCAGCTCTTGTGTCTGCCAACCCTAGGAGGTGTGTGGCTAATCCTTATGGTCTAGGACAGAATTTGTTATAATAGAATTTCAGCTGTTACATCCATGTAAGGAAAAGGATGTCATATCCAAAAGTCAAAGGATGAGCATATCATTTCCCTCTCGAGACGAGTTCCTAGAAATCCCACTGTCTGTATTCCTCTCACACCTTCACTGGACAGCACTTAGTCAGATGGCCATTTCTTTCTACAAAGGAAGTTAGGAAATGTAATCCTTTAGTTGGGTAGCTATACGCCCAGCTAAAAACCAGTGTTCTGTTCCTAAGGGAGAAGAAGAGGGCATATTTGGAGACAACTACAAGAAGACTGGTGACACTGATGTACCAGGCGATTAGTTACTTCCATCTTACTCATCTTTTCAAATGAGAAAACTGGGGTAGGATTGCTACCCGGTTAATTCTGAATTGCAAATGAACAATTTTTTTAGTATAATTGTGTCCCAGATATTGTGTGGAACATACTTATGCTAAAAATTATTCATTGTTTATCTGAAAATCAAATTTAACTCGACTTTCTGTGTTTGTATTTTGCTAAATCTGGTGACCCTAAGCTGAGCTTTAGAGTCACTTTCTCAAGACCACTTTCCAGTTGCAAAGACTGACTCAAACCCAGGTCTGTTTGATTCTGGAAACCACACTTCTAGCCACCATGCTGTAAATAATATTTGTCCACCCTTTATAGTTTTCAACATATATTCAGCCTCCTGATCTCTTTGTTTTGAGGTCCTCCCCTCTGAGATACAGGTCACTAGCCACCTTCTATAAATGGGAAACTGAGGCCCAGAGGACCTGGGATGGTTCCAGCTCTATCACTTATTAGCTACGTGATCCTGGACAAGTTATTTAACTTTTCTGTGTTGAAATTTCCTCATCTGAAAAAATAGGTAAAATAATAATGGTGATAATAGTCCTTACCCTATAGGGTTTTTATGAGGATTAAACAAGTATGCATCAAAAGCCTTTTGCATAAGGCTTGACACAGAGTAAAAACCTCAACAAATGTTAGGAAAGTTGATTTTGTTTCTCTGTGGCAGATGTCTGCTTTAATTCAGATCTTCTGACTGCAAAACCACCGTGGTGTTGCATTAGTTATGTAGGCACACGTATGATCATAGATACTCTTAAGCAGAGCGAGAATTCAGTCACTGTGTAAATCGTTGCAGTCAGTGAAGTTTAATTCCTCTTCCACACCTAGATTCCTGGGACAATCTGTCACATCATTTGGCAGATGTCTCTTCGTTTCTGCATGCTGGTGCGTGCAGTCCTTCTGCCTTTTTCCTTGGTCAATTTTGCCAGAGGTTTGTTGAGTTTATTATTCTTTTAAAATTACTCGCTTTTGATTTTATTATTCATCTTCTTAATTTCTTTGTCTTATTTCATTAATTTCTGATCTTTTCTCTGTTGTTTCATCTTTTCTTTCTCAGGTTTTTAGTGTAACTCCTTGTGTTTAATCTCAGTTTATTAATTTTTAGTATTTCTCTTTTTATGTCCAAATTATTTTTAAAATTTTGTGCATATTTTACTACACACACATTATTTTACACAAATGTATAGATATAACCATGTGCTTGCTTTTTCTTAGTTTGTCCCCCTTTTTTCCCAAATACTTAATCCTTTTCTCTCCACTTGCTCTCACTGTCTACTTATGTTAATAATCTATATTGAATTCTTCCACATTTCTATTGGTATCCATATGGTCCTTTGTAGATACTTATATACATATACCTATCAAAAGTTTATTGCCATTGTTTAACCTACACACGTGGGGTCATAATATACAACCTTTCATCATATGTCTTGCTTTTCTTACTTGATGCCTTTTGGAAATCCTCCCAAATCCTCAGATAGCTCTAATTTGTTTTCTATAATGGGCTATATAATATTCTATGGTGTGGATGCTTCATAGTTTACTCAGCCATTTCTCTACTGATGGATATCAACTTTATTTCCAGTTCATTGCCACTTAGAATGATCCTGAAATAAACACCCTAGTACTCACATCCTTATGTACTTAATGCTTTTATTTCTATAGGAAATATACTCTGAATTGAAATGGCTGGATTTAAAGGAATATGTATTATTAATTTTAATAGATGATAGCCAAATTGTTTTCCACAAACCCTATCCCCTTCACATTTCCCCCAGCAATATGTGAAAACATACTTCTCAGTTTAGCCCCAATGGCAGCAATATATCAATTTGATTTCAGGGGACTTACAGTATAGTCTGATACTCTGTCCCCCGCCCACTTCTTTTCCCTCCTCCTCCTCTTCTGCCTCTCCTCTTCCTTTTCCTTCTCATTTTTCTTCTTTTGGATATTTCTGGGCATTTTTTCTTTCATACGGTATTGAAATGTGCATAGGAATGGCAAACCTAGCAATGTAAAAGACTAGAGAATCCAGACACTGATCCCAAAATACTTGAGAAGTTCAATGAGTGGGGGAAAAAAGGTAATTTAAAAGGGATTGATTTGTGCCTAGAAGAAAATAAAAATAGATTCTCATAACACAGTGCCTTAGCTTGCTTGGCTGCCATAACAAAATACATAGACTGAGTGGCTTAAACAACAGAAATTTATTTTCTCACCGTTCTGGAGGCTGGGAGATCCAAGGTGAGGGTGCCGGCAGGATTCTTCCTGATGAAGACTCTCTTCCTGGCTTGTAGATGGCCACCTTCTCGCTGTGTCCTCACATGGTGGAGAGAACAAGTTCTGGTGTCTCTTTCTGTAAGGACACTAATCCTCTAGTATCAGGGCCCCACCTTTATGACCTTATTTAATCTTAATTACCTCCTTTGAGGTCCTATCTCCAAATAGTTACATTAGGGGTTATTTCAACATATGAAATTTTAGGGGATACAATGCAGTCCATAGGACACAATATATCCAAAAATAACTACATAAAGATGAAAGATTTAAGTATATCAAAATGATTAAATAAAAATCTTATAAATGTTCAGGGAACTCCATGTATAATCTGGGACCTTGAGACCTTGCTAACTATAACTAGACAGCCAGGAGGTATAAAAGAAAGGCTAGGCACATTTGTATATATAAAATTTAGGCTGAGCGTGGTAGCTCATGCCTGTAATCCCAGCACTTTAGGAGGCCAAGGTGGGAGGATCGCTTGAGGCCAAGAGTTCAAGACCAGCTTGGGCAAAATAGTGAAACCCCGTATCTACAAAAAATTTAAAAAATTAGCTGGGTATAGTGGCACACACCTGTAGTCCCAGGTACTCCAGAGGCTGAGGCGGGAGGATTGATTGAGGCCAGGAGTTTGAGGCTGCAGTGAGCTGTGATCGTGCCACTGCACTCTCTAGCCTGGATGACAGAGTGAGACAGACCCTATCTCTAAAAAATAAAACAAAAAATTTAAAAAGTCTGTATGACAAAAACTATCATAAACAGAATCAATGGACAAAATCAACAAATAATAGATATGAAAAATGTAGTATTGCTCATAGATCAAGAGGTAATATCTGTAACATAAAAATGTGCTTATAGTTTGACAAGGAAAAGTAGTAAACAGGAAAATGGATTTAAAAGGGCAGTTCAATACTCTTTTTTACTGAAGTCTAATTACATACGGTGAAGAGCTTAATGAATGTTTACATATGTATACAACTGTGAACCTACCATACTGATCAAAATACAGAATATCACCAACACCTCAAAAGACTCCCTCCTACCCTCTCCTAGTAAATCTCACCACCCCAGAGGTAACTTCTATTCTGACTCTATCATCATAGTTTAATTTTGTCTGTTCTTGAGCTTTTATCCATAGTATCTACTTGTATCAGTTAGGGTCCAATCAGAAGATGGAAACTATTGTCTGATTTCACTCAACCTAGTATCTGTGATATTCATGCATGTTGTTGCATGTTTTGGTGGTTCTTTTTTATTGCTGTGCAGTATTCCATACCAAATACATCAAATTTTATCTCTTTTTCTGTTGTTGGAAACTGGAATCATTTCTAGGATTTGGCTATTATGAATAAATTGCTATGAGAATTCTGTACATATCTTTTGGTGGACATACGCACTCATTTCTCTGTGTACATACATAGGAGTGGAATATTGCTTGGTCACTCGGGACCCAGCAGCTCCATATTCTTGGCAAAATTTGGCATTGTCTCTTTCGTTTTAACTATTCTGGTAATTATGAAGTAGTATCCCCTTATGGTTTTAATTTGCATTTCCTAATGTTGAGCAACTTTACATGTGCTTATTGGCCATTTGCAGATGTATTGGATATCCTCCTTTGTGAAGTGCCTATTCAAGTCTCTTGCTTATTTTTAATTGGGTTGGTGAAGTTCAAAAAAATATGTTTTCTAGTTGTAGGTTCTTGTCAGACATGTGCACTGAGAATTTCTTCTAGTCTGGCGCTTGCATGTTCACTTTCTTCATCATTTCTTTTGATGCATAGTAGGTCTTCATTTTAATGAAATGTAAGTTATCTTTTATTTTCTGTGTCCTGCTTAAGAAATTTTTCCATTCCCCAAGGTCATCAAGATATTCTCCTATGTTCTCTTCCAGAAATTTTATATTGTTTTCTTTTATATTTAGTTGTGTATTTCACCTCAAATTCATTTTTGATGTGAGATAGAAGTCAAGGTACTATTTTTTCATATGAGTAGTTGCTTGCTTCAGAATCATGTATTGAAAATACCACTCAATAATTATGCATTGTGTATTTCAAAATTGCTAAAAGGGTAGATTGCAAATGGTTTCATCACAAAGAAATGATAAGTATGTGAGGTGATGGATATGTTAATTAGCCTGATTTAATCATTACACAATATACACATATGTCATAACATCACATTGTACTTCATAAATGTATATAATTATTGTTTGTCAATTAAAAATAAAAGTTTTAAAAGTTTTAAAATTTAAAAAAGACATTAAAAATACCATTCTTTGCCCACTGAGTTGCAACGAAGCCCAAGCAATAAAGCAAGTAACAATGTATGTGAGTATCTATTTCTGAATCGCTATTGTCTTCCATTGTTCTATTTATCTATCATTGAACTAATACCACAACCTCATTATTTATTTTGTAACTTAATAGGCAGTATAGAAATCTGATAGTCAAAGTCCTTGAAATTTGTTCTTCTTCAAGATTTTCCTAACTACTCTAGGTTTTTATCAACTTTTATGTAAATTTTAGAAATACCTTGTCAATTTATACACATGCACCCCTTCTGGGCTTTTGGTGGGGATTGCATTACTCTATATATCAATTTGAAGGAAATAGATAACTTTATTTTAGTAACTCTTCTAAATTATGAATGTATGGAAATATTACACTTCTAGGATTTGGTATTTTTTGTTGCTATGGTAATGTTATTTTTCAAATTTTGTTTTTTAATTGTTTGCTGTGGAATGTAGAGATACACTTGATTTTCATATACTGACCTTATATTCACTGACCTTATTAAATTTGCTTATTAATTTTAATAATTTCTTTGTAGGCTCTTTTGGATTTTCTACTTACACAATTCAATGCAGTTGAATAGAAATAATAATAGTGAAAATCTTTGTCTTGTTCCCATTGTCACATTTCACCGTTGAGTATGTTGCTAAAGGTATTTTTTGAAGATACCCTTTATCATATTAAAAAAACTTTTTTTCACTTCCTCATTTCCTGAGTTTTTCTTTATTTTTTAACAGTGAATGAATGTTAAATTTTATCAAATGCTATTTCTGCATCTTTTGAGAAAATTGTAATAATTTTTGTCATCTGTTTATGAAGACAAATTAACTTTGCCTTCCTGTAGTAAATCTGATTACATAATTTGTTTATTATTGTTATTTTATTTTTGTTATTGTTATTTAGGATTTAACTACTTCTATTGTTACTTCACAAGAGAGTCTGGCATGCAATTTTTTAAAATGTTTCTTGTAATGTTTATTTCTTCAATGCCTTCCTGGAATAAAGAAAAACAGCCAGTGAATTAGACTTGCTAATATTTTGTTTTGGATTGTTGCTTTTATATGCATGAAGATCTTCACCTAAATTCTGTTTCTTAAAATGTTCTTGTCAAGTTTTAGGACAAGGTTACGCTGAACTCATAATAGAAGCTAGCAAGTGTATTTTCTCTTGTAATTTTTTTGCTTTTATTTTTATTATTTTCTTTTACTTTTTTTGGGCTTAAGTTAGTGTTTTTTGTCAAGTTTATTGAGTTGGAAGCTTATTATCATTGATTTTCAACTTTTCTTCTTTCTCTAATATATACATATAAATATTTACTCTCCCTCTAGGTCCTACTTTAGCTTCATCTCACAAATTTAGATATTTGGTACTAGAAATATTTAGTATTCAGCTGAAAATATTTTCAAAATTCCATTTAGATTTCCATTTTGACACATGGGTTATTTAGAGGTGTGTTTTCAATTTTCAATCATCTGGAGATTTTCTGGGTATTCTCCCCTTGTTGAGTTCTAATTTAATTCCATAGTTATCAGAGTATACACTTTATTTCCTTCCTTGGAAATTTTTTGAGACTTGATTTTTAGCCCAGAGTATTATCTGTTTTGGTACACGTTCTATGTGCACTTGCAACAGATGTGTATTTTGCATTGTTGGAGGCGTTCAGTTTGGTTAGGTTTGTTAATCATATTGTTCAAATCTTCTATACCCGTGCCAATTTTTTATGATTAAATGTTTTCTATCATCGACTGAGAGATGTGTGTTAAGATTTCCAACCCTCATTGTGGTTTTATCTACTTCTCCCCTTGGTTCTGTCTACTTAAAATTTATGTATTTTCAAACTATATTATTAAGTACTTTTAACTTTAGGTAGCTATATCTTTCTGTTGAATCAACTCTTTTATTATTATATTGTATATCCCACTTTTCTCTCATAACAACTCTTTCCTTAAAGTACCTTTTTCTGATATTAATATAGCCACACATGCTTTCTTTTGCTTAGTGTTTGTATATTGAATGATATATATTTTCCATCCTTTTACTTTTAACCTGTTCTTTATGTTTAAAATGTATTTCTTACAATCAGCACATGGGTAGGACTTGTTTTTTTATGACCTGATAATCTTTTAATTGGAGTGTTTATTTTGTTTTCATTTAATGTAGTTGCTGATATAATTGGGGTTAAGTTTGTCAAATGTATCATTTTGCTATTTGTTTATGTGTCCTTTCTGTTCTTTTTTCTATTCCTCCCTATTTAGTACTTTTTTGGTATTTATCATGTATTTTTATTAGTCCCTTTTAATCTTCTTTAATTTTGGGGGTCATATCTTTCAATGTCTCCACTTATCTCTTTCCTGTTTTTTTGGTTATTGTTACCACATATTTCCCTCAACATGTTATAGCTTTCACAAGGCATTGTTATTATTTGCCTTAATCGGTCAATACATTTTTTTAAAGTGATCCTTATATTTACCTTCTCTGTTGCTTTTCATTCCTTCTTGCAATTTCATGAATCCCTCTGGAATAATTTTCCTTTATTTTGACAAACTTCATTCATCTCTTGTAGTTCGGGTCTTCTGATCATAGATTCTCTCAGTGTGTGTTTGTCTAGAAATGCCTTTATTTTACCTTCATTTTTGAAGAATATTTTCTCCAGGAGAGAATTCCAGGCTGGCAATTATTTGCTTTCAGAGCTTTAAAGCAGCTATTCCTTTGTTTTCTAGCTTTCATGGTGCTGTGGTTTGGAGATTTGTTCCCCCCAAAACTCTAATCCCCAACATGGCAGTGTTGAGTTGTGGGGTCTGCAAGAGGTGATTGGGTCATGAGGGCTCTACCCTCGTGAATGGATTCATCCATTCATGGATTAATGGGTTAATGGTTATCAGACTATTGGGTTATCATGGGAGGTGAATTGGTGGTTTTATAATAAGAGGAAGAGAGATCTGAGCCAGCATGTTGGCATCCTCAGCTTGCTCACCACGTGATGCCTGTGCTGCCTCTGGACTCTGAGAATCCTCACCAGCAAGAAGGCCGTCACCAGATGCGGCCCCTCAACCTTGGCCTTCTCAGCCTACATAACTGTAAAAGAAAGAAATTCCTTTCTCTATAAATTACCCAGTTTCAGGAATTCTTTATAAGCAACAACTAAGATACATAGTATCTGTTGATAAGTGAAGTATTTTTCTCGCTTTCCTTTCTCTGAAGGCAATTTCTTTTTTTGTTTGAATTTTTTAAGATTTTCTCTCTAACATTGATGTTCAGTTTGGCTATAACATTAGTTTTCTTTGACTTTTCTGTTTTTCTTGAATATGGGTATTGATGTCTTTTATCAGGCTTGGAAACCTGTAAACCATTCCTTCTTCTACCTGATTCTGTTCTCCTTCTGGTACTTCCATGACGTTTGTGTTAGGCCTTCCAACCACATCTCACAGCTCTTTCATGCTCTGCTTTGTGTTTTGCATTATTTTTCTTTTTCTGTGATTTGATTTAGATCTGTTCTATTGATTTGCCTTTGAGTTTCCTCATGCTGTGTCTGCTGTTAAACTCACCCAATTAGTTCTTAATTGCAGATTTTGTGTTGTGCAGGCCTTGAATGTCCATTTGATTCTGATTATTCTTGGCTGTCTGTTAACACTTGAGTAGTGTGAAGTAGTTCACATTGATTAATAGTGAGCCATCTCTCATGGGTAAGATTTGTTGGCCGATGAGCTTTGCCAAAGAGTGTGTGTTTGTTTTATTTGGCTTTCCCCACCTCAGGATTTTGGGTCTCAGCTTGCTTTAGTTTGTTAAGTTCCATTTTGAAAAATTATATTCTCATTTCTCATCTGATGCTAGCTTTTCTCTTGATCGCTTTACCTTCTGGGTTTATACAATTTTTTATTATTTTATTATTGCTATTGTAAAGTTTAGGAAGGCAACAGAGATAGACTATGTTTAAACTGAAGCCTACTTTAAATTTTTAATTTTAATTATTGTGTTCTTAATTTGTGACTTATTTTATTCTTTTAAAAATACTTTATTAGTTTTTTTCCTTATAGAGTTCTATCTTCTCGTGTGGTTTCTATCCTTTTACTTTATTTCTCCAGTCATTTTAAATACGACTGTTTTAGGGTCTCATACACATTGTTCCCTCATCTCAAGTTCTTGAGAGTGCTAAAGCCCTTGTTCGTCTTGTCTGCTGAATCACTCCCATGGTGGATCATTACCTGAAGTAGTTTGTAGTTATTTTTCTGTAAGCTCATCATCTTTGGGGATTGTTTTTTTCTGGGTAGTCTAATGATGCTGGGTTATAAAAGTTTCTCCTGAGTGTGGTTTTGCGTTAGTTTCTTCCACGTTCTCCAAAAATATTTACCAGTATAGAGCCAATTGCAGGTCAATTTCTTGAAGTGAGGATCCTTGTACGTGGGGAAGGTATATGTTCAGGTTTCGTACTTACATGTAGCTCAGATTTCCGATTTTATGTTCTCATGGGAAATTTTTTTTTCCTACTCCAGCATTAAAGCATTATCTTATTCTAGTTGGCAAAATTTTTAAGTTCCCCTTTCTCGGAGGGCTTAGATCTTCAAGAAGTGTGGCTCTCAGTTTTAGCTTAAACCCCTCATGGAAATGAAAATTGCAGCCAGGCCCCCACCCCAACCCCTGCTGGTCATGGCATATATCTGGTTCTGATTCCTCTTCAGGCTGCCCTCATACAGCATGAAACCTAAATGTCTGTCTTTAAGTTTCTTCTTTATGTTTCATACCTAACTACTTATATCTCTCTTTTTCTTTTGAACTTACCTATAAATTTTGGGGGAGCACAGGGGAAGAGAGGGTTATATTTTATCCAAAATTGTAATGGCTTTTACTAGAGTGTGGTAGGGATGAATATGGGATAGTTGCATTATCTCAGTTCGACATTGTGCCAGAACTGTGAGATCTGCATACTGCTATGCATCTTATTTTCCCTTCAAAATTATATCCTTGAGTGTTTTCTATATTAGCACCTATCACTGTCTTTAATGGCTACACAGAATTCCATTGCATATATTACATACGCCATAGAGGATTTAACTACAGCCCTATTTGGTTGATCACAGCTTTTTGCTGTATAAGCAGCATTGCAGTGATGATCATTTCATATATTTTCTTGTCTAAAAGAGAATATAATCACTCAGTCAAAAAATATGTGCATTGAATTTTAAGAATTTGTAGATACTTTCACAGAAATAGAGCTGTAACATCTTTTGTCCTTAGGGGAAAATGTGAATTCTCTGTTGTGCGTCTCCTGAGAAGTATCCTTTTGGATCCATGTCCAGGTGACTCTGACATGAGAAGAAAGAAATTAACATGGTTCTTGGGAAGTGACTAATCTGTTTGGAGCAGAAAGTAATTGTTTTAAAACCAGAGGTGACCTTTCCAAAATTTGAAAAACAAAACACAGCCCCCCGCCCCCCACATTTTTATATAGACTGTTTCCCAGGATCTTGGCAGAACCATGAATGGATTTCAAGGGCAAGACTACATCATGCCTCATCCCACACCTCTGTCCCCAGCTCTGACCTGACTCTCACACAGCAAGTGGCTGTCTTTAGGCAGCATCCTCTGTCCCTCTTGGGGGAGGAGGGTGTTGGGGTCACAGTGGGCTTCCCAGAGGGAGGCAGAGGATTTCCTCCTACTCTCTGCTCAGGAGATCAGCAGGTTGTTTGGTTCCTTGCCTTTTTGAAAGGTAAATGAAACCTGCATTAGGTGGAATAGATACTTCTATGGATGGCAGGTTACCCTCACAGAAACACTTTCCAAGAAGGAGGGAAGAATGGGCTCCTAGAGCTGAGGGACAGAGCCTCATACGATTCGTGATTATCATTCAAGTTTAAGGTGTTTGAAAAATATTTTTTCAACCTTCATTATGTATTTCTGTCCTCTGTGGGCATAAAGAGTGCAGGGAGGGAGCTGTTCTGAGAGGTACTGGATCCATTTGTTTATTTGCACCTACCTGCATTCCCCACCTGTTCTGTGTCAATTTGCTGTGGGACCGTGTCAGGCATGGGAGGTTGTTACTCCTTTCAGACCATGGAAATTTACTGCATTGAGTTGATGATCTCAGATGACTGCATTTGAACATCAGCCTATTTCGTACAAATTGTGTGATCTTGGGAATGATTTCTTAACTTCTCTAACCTATTGTCTCCTTACCTGTAACTTGGGAATGATAATACAGTGATCCCCCCTTATCATCAGGTAATAGGTTTCAAGACAATACGGTGATCCCCCAGAGAATGACTAAAACTGCAGATACTACGGAACCCCTACATATACTATGTTTTTTCCTATACATACGTACCTATGAAAAAGCTTAATTTATAAATTAAGCACGGTACTCTTGTACTTTGGGGCCATTATGAAGTAAAATGAGGGTTAGTTGAACACAAACACTGTGATACTGTGACAGTTAATCTGATAACTAAAATGGCTACTTAGTGGCTAATAGGAGGTGTATACTGCGTGGATGTGCTGTACAAAGGGATGATTTATGGAGCAGGATGGCTCGAGACTTCATCATGCTCCCTAGAACAGTGTGTAACTTAAAACTTATGAATCATTTATTTCTGGAATTTTCTGTTTAATATTTTTGGAGTGTGGTTGACTTCAGATAACTGAAACCATGGAACAGATAAGAGGGGACTACCACAGTATCTTCCTCACAGGGTTGTTGAAAAGATTTAAAAAGATAAGGTAAGAGGTTCACTTGCAAAGTATTTGAAGGGTGCTTAATATAGTATTACATTTTCCTATGGGTTATTAATAATAGTAACAATTATTATTATCCTTATAGAGTATCGAACAGGTTTTTTCCTGTTGTTCTAGAATTGTAGCTAAGTTTCCAAATTGAGGAAAGAAGATGTTAAGTATCACATATTCCAAGTTTATGAAATGCCATCAATTGGTATCAGCCCCCACCTTGGAGGGCTAACTACACGGCGCCAGTTTAGACACCGTCTCTAGCTCTCACCCTCCAGAGTCCGCAGCCATTCAATATTAGATAAAGGCTGCAATCAGAAAAGCTGCTCTGGGGAAAAACTGCTTATGAAGAGAGGCTTTTTCCTACTGCTTGTCCTTTTATCCCTCCACCCAAGCCAAGGAACAAAGGAGACGTCCAAAGAGAATTACTCTTGTTCAGATATACCCATACTAACACCTCTGTCTTGTGCACTGCGGCCCTGGACCAACTCTGCTAGGAACTTTTTCATGCTACTGGATCAGCAGAGTGTCTAATGATGCTGAGATTAAGAGAAAGAAACTAAAGAGACATGGCAGAGCTGACCAAAATGTACCTTACCCTCTCCTCCAGCAAAGCATTTCCATATTCCACAGTTTGGCATGGATAAGCCATGTAAGTTTCCTATGGCTTAAAAGGAAAGCCCACAAGATAGCTGGGCTTGAGCTGTTTGAACCAAAGGAGACAGAGAAAGTAGAATGGAGTGAAGGAAGGCTGTTGGACTTCTTGGATTCGTAAGTTTGAACCATAGAGCTATTTGACTGCAAACATACACTATTATTCAAGAAAAGGAAAAACTGACTCTGAAGGGGATTCAAAGGTCATCAGGGCTGCCACTCCCACACAGGCCCATGGGGCAAGGATGTTTCCTCCTCCGTTTTTGCAGGGTGGCTTTTGAAGAGAGTCACATGGGCGGTGACCTCTGAGAGCCGCACTCTGACAAGCCAAAGGGGCAGGGTCACTCCACCGAGCTGGAGGACAAGGGCTGCCCAGCAGAGCCAGGGGTGATGCTGCCGCCCCAGTGGCAGTGGGTCTGGAAGGTGGGACATCAAGCCAAAGAGGGTTGTTCCTGAGCCTTAAGATCTAGTGGAATTTGCCTTGCTAGGTTTTGGACTTGTTTGGGACCCATCACCCCTTCCTTCTTTTCTAGTTCTCCTTTTGGAATGGGAATGTCTGTCGTTTGCTTGACCTATCATTGTACTGCAGAAGCACATAGCTTGTCCAGTTTCACAGGTTCACAACTGGAGAAGAATTTTGCTTCACGATTAACCATACCTTAAGTCACATCTATATCTGATTTAGATGACATTTAGATGAGACTTTGGACTTTAGAGTTCATGCCGGGATGAGTGAAGACCTCTGGAGAAGTTGGGATGGAATGAATGTGTTTTGCATGTGATAAAAGCATGAATTTGAGGGGGCCAGGACAGAGTGTTATGAACTGAATTGTGTCCTCCCTAAATGCATATGTTAAATCCCTAACTGACCATGTGAATGTACTGGGAATAGGGCCCATAAAGAGGTAATTAGGTTGATTGAAATAAGGGTGGGGCCCTGATACGATAGGATTAGTGTCCTTATAAGAAGAGACACCAGAGAGCTCACTCTTTCTCTCTCTACCATGAGAGAGAATGATGAAAAGGCAGCCATCTACAAGCCAGGAAGAAAGCCCTCACCAGAAACCAAATCAGCCGGCACCGTGGTCTTGGACCTCCCAGATTCCAGAACTGTGGGAAAATAAATTTCTGTTGTTTAAGCCACTCAGTCAATGGTACAGTGGTTCCCCCTTATCTGAAGTTCTGATTTCTGTGGTTTCAGTTACCCTTGGCCAACTGTGGTCCAAAAATATTAAATGGAAAATTCCAAAAATTAACAATTCATAAGTTTTAAATTGTGTGCGTTCTGAACAGCATGATGAAATCTTGCACTGTTCCATCTGTCCAACCTGGGATGTGAAACATCCATTTGTCCAGTGTATCCACTCTGTATATGCTACTCAATTTATTCACTTAGTAGCCATCTCCATTATCAGATCAACTATCATGATATCACAGTGCTTGTGTTCAAGTAACCCTCACTTTACTTAATAATGACCACAAAGCACAAGAGTATTATGCCTAATTTATAAATTAAACTTTATCATAAGTATGTATGTATAGGAAAAAACATAGTATCTACAAGGTTCTCTACTATCCGAGGTTTCAGGCATCCACTGGGGGTCTTGGAACATATCCTCCTTAGATAAAGGGGGACTGTTGTATTTTGTTATAGCAACCCAAGGGGACTAATACACCAGATGTTAGAATTATTTGAAAACTGGTTTCTTCTCTCCTGTTCCTCCAGCCTAGTCTACAGGAATGAGATGATGGGAGGAGATGGTTTTTGGCAGTTGAGAGGGGTAGAGCTGGGGAGATTGAAATTTTTGGACAGGAAGAGGAAGGGCTGAAGCTAGGATGTAACAGGATGTAGCAGGAAGTGATGCAACAGGAAGGGGAAGGGTTATAGAGGAGGAGGAGTTAGGGTTAGTGTTAACCTCATGACTGAGGATTATAAAGGGCTACTGTTGGCCCTTTATATGACAGTGTGTTATTGGTAAAGCTGGCACTACAATGTAGGAAGAAAAAGATTGTTTCTTTAATAATTGGTTCTAAGCCTAGTGAATATCCAAATGGGAAAAAAGTTAATAATGACACAAATACCACACTGTTCACAAAAATCAATGACAGTATTATAGATTTAAACATGAAAAATAAGCAAAGACTTATTAGGACACAAAATGCACCAAAATTTTGCTTCATTCATTGGATTATACTAAATTGAGAAATTTCTGTTCATTAAAAGAAACAACTAGGGGGGTGAAGATAGTTGCAATATATAACAAAAATTCATATTCAGAATATACATAACAAAAATTCATATTTGAATATATATTAATATATATATTCCTATCAGTTAATTAAAAAAGATAATCCATAGAAAAAATGAGCAAAAGACTTAAACAGACTTGAAAGGACTTCAAAGATGAAGATATCCAACTATTCCAATAAATATATGAAAAGCTGCTTGGCCTCCCTATTCATCAGGAAAATGTAAATTAAATAAAACAAGAGATAAATGAGATCATCCTACATGACCACCAGATTGGCTTAATTAAAGAGACTGACAATACTAAATTTTAGCATGGCATTGGAGAAACTGGTACTCTCATACATTCCTGGTGGAAATAGAAATTGGTACAACCAATCTGGGGAACTATTTAGCAGTAACCCCTAAAACAAAATATAGGTAGAAATCATGACCCAGCTATTTCACTCCTAGATATATATCCTACAGAAATGTGTACATATGTGCACCAAATGGTACGTGGAGGCATTTTATAGCAGCATGATTTATAATAGCTTCAAACTGGAAACCCAAATTTGGGAGAATGATTTGATCTCTTGTGGCATATTCATTAAAATGGAATACTATGAAGCCATGAAAATGCACAAAATACTGCTACATATGATAATATGGGTGGATATCACACAATGTTGAGTAAAGAATGCCAGGCATAAAAGAATGGGTACCGTACAACTCCATTCTAGTAAGGTTCAAATATGTAGAAATAGTTTCCGATGTCAGAAGTGAAAATAGTGGTTAACTCTGGAGAGAAGGAGTCGTACTGATTGGGATGGGGCTTAAGGGGAGCTCCTGTTTTTCTGATAATGTTCTGGTTTTTGACCTGTGGTGGTTACAAATGTTTTTCACTTTGTGGGATTTACTGAGCTATACCCTTGCAATCTGTGCATATTTCTGTATATATGTGTATTTCAATGATATTTCATTAAAATATATATAACAGAGTTTGGGGAAATTTACTGCAAATTGCAATCATTTTTTATTTTCATCTCAATGAGTTGCAATTTCTCTATGAATCAGTGCTAATATTATTATTTTTATCATTATTATTATCGGTAGCATCAAGATTTTGGGGAACCTGATCTTGGCACAGAGTTGGACCAGATGAAGGAAGAACGGATAAATTGAAAACTAATCCTACAGTCCAGCCAACCAAAATGTCAATCTGAATAGGCCAGCTGAGAGAAGCAACCAGAAACAAAGGAACAGGGAATCCAAGAACGGAATGGAACCAGTGGTTTTAGATTAAAGTACCAGGTTGTGAATGCTGGGGGTTATCTATTGCCTGCTAAGAGGCTTTTTTTTTTTTTCCTTCTGAAAAATAATGAAATTAACATTTTCTTTTTTATCTCTGCACACCAGGAGATCTTAAAGGACCTATAGAGTTGTTCTATGAAAAATGCCACTGACAACCTTCTTGGGCAAAGTAATTTTATGGCGAACACATAAGATTAAATACACCTGTATCATTTACAGATGCTGGTGCACATTTAATGACATAATTCCCCCTCAAATGTTACAGACACATGACATAAATGATGTCTATAGCTGAGTCTATTCAAGTGGCATGTATTGTAACACAATGTAGAGCTGGAAAAAGCTTGAAAATCCTTTATTATCCTATCTCTTACCTAATTCAGAAATTGATTCTTTAGTGGCCTTGTAAGATCTCTGAATGTTGAGGTGGAAATAATAATGTTGGATTGGGAATTAGCCCATTTTAATCCTCACCCCAGTCACATGGGCTCTGGAGTCAGGTGGGCAAGGGCATCATTATTCACCCTGCATTGTTTTTGGCAGATCCAGGTAAACTGAAACTCATGAGGTCAGCTGAGTTGAGGACGTTTCATAGCTAGGAAGCAGTGATGTCAGCATTCAGAGCCAGGGCTCTCTGACACCAGGACCCAAGGGCTAATGTTTGTTAATCTATTTCCTCTTTTACACAGCATTTTTTTAGGTAATTTGTAAAGAGGTTCCATGATTTGCCACGTGAGGGTAGGACTCTACTTTTCTTCAAGCTAAGCATAGCTAGTTTCTTACAACACTTTTAAAGGAAATAGTTTCCATCCCTTGACTATCTGGCATCTGCCCAGTCCTGCTCCTCACTTCTCGTGCTACTCATGTATACAGGATGTCATCATCACTGTCTACCATGATCTGGCCCAAATGTGGCAGTGACTTTTACACGGAGATCCAAGCATGTTGAAGCTAAGGAAGACTTGGCCAGAAAATAAACATGTGGAGGTTGCATAACAGAAGTACTGCTTGATGGAGATTCCTGGGGACTTGGAGTAGGAAGACTGGGTGCACCTGCCATCTCCTCTCTCCATCACTGTTAAATCATGGGAAAATCACTTGCCCTCTCTAAGCCTCGGTTTCCACAAGTAAGAAGAAAATAACCTAGTAAATAAATACACACTTGGGCTCTGGAGTCAGATGGACAAAGAGTATTATATATTTGTTGCACCATTCTTTCTTTTTCTTCCAGCTTGATTAAGGCATAATTGACAAATAAAAGTTGTATATATTTATGGGGGACAACATGATGCTTTGCTATATGTATACATTGTGAAATGACTTCCAGCCCCTGTGTACCCATGCCATGCCGTTTTCTTTCTCTGGATCATGACTGTCTCCCATCACGAGCAAGGGGGTAAGCCTCTCACAATCTTTGCAGTTCTGAGATCTCTGAGTCTCTGACTCTGTGGGGTGGTGGAAGGAACACTGAACTGAGAGCCTAGGACTTGGGCTAAAGTTTGAGCTCTTTCGTTAACTCTATCTATGACTTTGGACAATTCACTTTCCTCTCTAAACTCCAGTTCTCTTGTCTGTAGTAGCAGAAATGTAGACTATGGTCTCCAGTGCCCCTAGCTCTAACCTTCTGCGGTTTGAGGTCAGAGTCAAGGTCATCCAATTGACAGGCGACTTCTGCAGCACTGGACCAGAAATCATAGGGTCTGGCCCTCATGTTTAGTTGCTAGGAGTTAATACTGATGATGGTGATGATGCCCACTGCTCGTGGAAGCTTTATAATGTTCTAGCCTCTGTGCTATGTACTTACCTGCACTACTTGCTTAATCCTCAAAATAAACCTCAAAATAGCTTCTATTATTTTCCATTTTATAGATGAAATAATGGATCCACTAGAAAGTTAAGTAACTTACCCCAGGCCACAGAGTGAGGAGGAAGAGGAGCAGAGACTAAAACCCAGGGAGTCCAACTCCAGGGCACTGCCTACCCTTTCCTCCCTTCTGTGATGCTTCATGATTCCAGCTTGAGCTTCAGTTTCATAATAGAATCATTGCATTAGATCAATATGTATAGTATTTCAAAATTTATAAAGCATTTAAAAATTATCTTCATCTGATCAAGACTTAACATTAACATGGGTTTGCCTTGAATTTGGAGCTGAAAAAACTGAGGATGGGAAAAGTTATGTGACTTTTCCCAGATTCATAAATTGGTTAGTAGCAGAGACATTACTTAAACTGGTACCCCTGATTTACAGTTCAGAGATTCCTCTGCAACATGGCAACTAACTCTGTGAAAAAAGAAATAATCACGTCCCCATGGCCTGCTTCACGTGTGAGATTGTGAACAAGTTTTTTGAAGGTGCAAAATGTCCTCCCAACACATGTCCTTACAGCTTTAAGTTCAAAAGCAGGTCCCCATCCTCCCAGTACATGTATCTGTCCATAGCACCTTCCAGCCCACTCCTTAATGAGCTCACCACGGTGCTGCAGATGGAAACAACACCGGCAGGCGAGCCTCTTTCCCTCTGGCGTTTCAGCTGTTTGAGGCTCTGACACCCCGCAAGTCCCCATGGTGGGGCAGACATGACAAGTTAATTCTGCAGCAGTTCAGGCTGGAGCAAGCCTGGCAGTCGTGTAATGAGAAGGGCTCTGGTTACTGCCAGCAGGAAGGAGAAAGTCAGAGATAACAAATGGATTATCAGGGACAAATTGTATTATGATGGAAAGGAAGTGATAGCTCTTGGTTTCCCTGGAGAACTATTCTGTCCACCTGGTATGGCGTGGTAGCAGGGGGAAGGGCTGACTGCGGAGGTACCAGGCAAGCTGGTGACTACTCTGTCATATGGAGAATTCCAGATGGCATTTGAGGTTGACAATTGCACAAAATACATATCAGAGATGGTTACCCCTAATTTTTTTAGGGTTTACAGAATCACACAACCCATGCGGGCTTTGGAATGACTGACACTGAATCGTTAATAGCTTTTGTTCACCCTGGTCCTGATCCTTTAAGCCAGCCCCCTGCCTCCATTCCTGTGACCCACACCACCAATGACCAATAAGGTGGAGCTGAGAACATGTCATCTCCCTTGGTAACAATAGCGTCTAGAGGAAGCAGTTCAGTTCACCAAAGATCACAGGGCAGAAGAGCCATTGCCCTAGAATCTTCCTTTCCTCTTGCCCTGCTCCTGTTCTGTTCCAATTTGTACCCTAAGTTTGACCCTGCTTTTCATCTTTAGGCTTGTTGGTTTACTGTGGCTTGCCTGGGTTGGCTGACCACAAGGCTAGCAATGGAACAGTAAGGGCTTTGCTTTGGACTTGCCTGTTCAGCTGTTTCTCTGCCTGCTCCTCTGATAAGACCACTCAGTGTGGCTGTCACCCCTTGAAACCCAGGTCACACCATACTCCTTTTGACTGAAACCTGGCTAGGTCTCCCCTCCCAGGGCCCCCTTGGACCCTGTGCTTTTCCCTAGACTTGTGGGAGAACAGATATGAAGTTAATTGATCTTACCCCAGTAACTTACCCCAGGCCACAGCACAGGGAAGACAATGAACCAATGAACCAGGGTTGGATGGGGGGTAGAGTGAGGGAGCAGGACAGATTGGGGAGAACTTTCCCAGAATTAGAGTTAGGGTAATAATACTGTATTAGTTAGGGTCCTTCAGAGAAAGAGAACCAGCAGGATGTAGATAGATAGATAGATAGATAGATAGATAAATAGATAGATAGATAGCTGGGGCGGGGGAGAGAGAGACTTATTATGAGGGATTGTGTTACATGATTATGGGTTCTAAGAATTCCCCTGATCTGCTCTCTGTAGGCTGGAGACCCAGGAAAGTCAGTGGTATGATTCAGTCTGAGTCCAGAGGCGTGAGAACCAGGCGAGGTGATTGATGGTGTAGATTCTAGTCTAAGTGCTGGAGAGGATGAGCTGACATGTCCCAGTTTAAGCAAGGAGGCAGAAAAAAGGAGATAATTCTTCTTTACTCTTCCTTTTGTTCTATTCAGGCCTTCAACTGATTGGGTTATGCCCACCCACACCGGAGAGGGCAATGTACTTTCCTGAGTCCACTGACTCAGATGCTAATCTCACGTGGAAACACCTCCACAGACATCCCCAGAAACAACGTCTAATCTGGGCACCCTGTGGCCAGTCAAGCTGCCGCATGAAAGTAAACATCACAAATACCAACACCAATACTGCTCCTACTACCATTTATAATGACAACCACTGCCACCACCAATTGAGCACTTACGTGCTGGGCTAAGCACATTCTATGAGGTGGGTCCCACCTTACTGAAAAGGAACCTAAGACACAAAGGGATTAAGTGATTTTCCAAGGTCAAAGGGTAGCCAGCATTCCAAATAGAGTGCAGAGAGCAGTATGACAATAAGGCCTTCCTTGTTTGAACCATTCCAAAGTGGGAGGAGAACAGTAGGGATTTCTAGTAAATCAGGAAGAAGCTATGATGTTTCGAGTAATGGATCTGACTCCCACAGGCTTACGGGCACACCAGCTAGACAGTCCTGAAGTACGGCAGGTTTCAGAGTTTGTTTCATTTAGGGGCTTGCAATACATTTGGGGGTTGCAGCTCCGTTTTCCCCTCAGATCTCTTGGTTCTACTATTCTTTGTAGTTTGCTTTGATCTGAGGCTGACTTCTTATTTTAGCGACACAGGTGCTGACAGTTCCTGGGGTTACTTGGTTCCTCCCTCACATTCAGGAGCAGGGGCATGACTTTTCATCCCCTCCACTGGACAAAAGTCTTCAACCTCATTCTCTTTTGACAGTGTAGAAGCTGTGCCCACAAAGGAACACCATGTGCTGGCTCCCCCGGCCTCGGGAGGGGGCTGTTCTGACCCAAGGATGAAGGAGCGTGGAGTTGAGGTGACTGCATCTGAGTTTGCAACCCCTGGATTTTGTGATTTCAAAATGCTCCAACATTATAAATATCTACAAAAAAGGGTGAATCTATACCAGCTATACCTGCTCCCTAGCCATCTTGTCATCTTTCCAGCTGCGATTCCTAGGAAGTGACTGTAATCCATCCATCCCTCCTGAGGGAGGCAGAAGGGAACAGACACAACCGGCAAGGGGGGACACGGGTTGGCGGGCCTGGGCTGCTCTCTGTGTAGTCACTCACTTGGTCTATGAAAGGTGCTCAGGTGGAGATGCAGCTGAGGTCTTATCCTGCTCAGTTTCTCAGAGATTAAGGGAAAGAGTAGGTGGAAAACGTAGATATAGTGCTTACGGGTAATACCCACAGTCACTGGCAAGCAGCAGGGCTCGGCATGAGTGGCTTGATGGAGCACTTCAGCATACCAGGAAAAACACTGTGCTCCAGCCACCTGCTCTCTCTGGCCACCGGGCCAGCCTCAGGTCTCAGGGAAACTGAGCCCAGGAGCAGACCTCTGTCCCAGCAAGAAAAATACAAGAAGCCGAGGGCTGGAGCAGGGCGTGGTCTCAGGTTGGCATCTTTCAAAGGCTGGGGCCTCTTACCTACTTACTCTTTGTTCTGTCCTTCCGCTTCCTACAGACCTCTTGTTTCTCGCCAGTTATTGGGTTTGAACCCCTTGCCTGGCTTTGACCTGATGTTAACCCGTATTACTTTTGCCTTTTAGTCTGCTCGATTCTGCTCCTTCAGGCTCATCCTTGATTTCTGAATTCTAATCCTCGGCTGTTTCCATGACTTATGGCCACCCACAGGCAATAATGACAGCAGGCACCACACATTGAGTGCCGGCTCTAGGCCTTGAGTTTCACAGACATTACTCTAACAACACTGCAAGGTTGGTTATTATTATTTCCATTTTGCCTAGGAGAGAACGGAGGCTCAGAACGGTCAAGCAACCCGCCCAAGGTCTCTCAATATGTTAAGTGATAGTGTGAGGGTTCAAATTGATTTCCATGTGACTCCAACACCCTTTTTCTTTCCAAAATACTCTACTACATCCTTTCATAAAGCAGAGCAAGTGAGAGCAGAGAACCAGGTTGGAAGACCATCTTCAGGTAGGAAGAGGCAGATGTACAAATGGCCCCCAACCGTGTTCCCCAGGGTTTTACTTTCCTTTTGAGTCTCTTTCTGGTTGGTTCGTCCTGTGACACCAAGCCAGGCCCCCCAAACGCTGCAGTGACCCTCTTAGCAGCTGGGCCCAAACTTGCCAAAACTCCCTTTACCTCTCTCCCTTTCATGCAACTGAGACAGGCTGGTATTTTCAGAAAGATTTTTACTAAACACTAAGGGGAAGCGAAAGGAAATAATCGCAGCAAATATAGGCAGTGCAAAAATAGCCAGCTTTCCAAATACACATTTCTGGCTCTAGGAATCACAGTGGAAACAGCAGAAAGCTTTTCTGTTGCCCAAACCTGATGCTAAGGAAGCTCCCCCTCCGCCCGCCACCAAAAAAAGCTGCTGTAAGGTCCATTTTAGTGGAGCCCAGGCACGTCTACACTTCTGGTGTGGGCCGGGAGTCGAGGGTCTGACCTGGGGGGCGCATGGTCAGGCAGGGTGCAGAATGGCTGCAGGAGCCATGTGTCCTACTGCGATCCCAAACTGTCCCCTGGCCTTCGCTACCACCCACGTGCTGGTGCCACCAGTCTTGGCCTCTAGTCCAGGCTTCTCCCCTAAAACCTGCAGGACATCTGATGTCCCATAGATAACCGTGTTCCTCCGTGTTTGAATCCAGCATCTGCCTCCCTCCTGCTCCTGCACCCTCCACCGGCTTAGACAAGACCAGTGCCAGGAGGAAAGTCATTCCTAACTCTTCCCCTGTGTCTCATTGGCCATTAAGTCCTGTCAGTTTGGGTTCCCCCCCCCCCCAAATCACTTCTTCCCATTCGCTCCACTACTACCCACACTCGGGTCACCTGTATCTCCATCCGCACTATCACCTCGGCCTCCTAACTAGTTTGGCTGCCTTCACTTTTGCCTCCTTTAATCTGTTCTCCATCCTGGGGGTAAAACTTTTCAACACAAACCTGATTACATCATTTTTCCTGCTTAAAGCCCCCCAGGAGTTCTCCACTTCCCTCAGAACAAAATAGGCAACGTAGTCTGGCCCCGCTCCCTGTCGGTGGGCCGGGGCCTAACGCGTTTCCGAAGGGGCGCGTCGGCCTCTCGGGTGACCGCCCGGGGCCTCCCGGACTGCAGAGCCACGTGGGCCGCCCGGCAGGGCAGGGCAGGGCTGGGTGAGCCAGACCCCCGGAAAGCCGGGAAGGAATTAGTGTCAACGCCCCCAGACAGCTCCCTGGGGTGTGTCTCAGTCGATAGAGATTACACAGGGGAGAAGGTTCGAACACAACCATGCCCCTTCTCATTGCCTGCTAATCCATCCCGCACGAGACCCCGGTGCAGGGGCCCTGGCCACGCATCCGCTGGTGCACACCGAGCCCTGCGCGGGCCTTGCCTCCCGCCCCTGGACTTCTCGGGAAAGCCCTGAGCAACGAAGACCTCTGGTGTTGTTTCCTGGCAAGGGGGATCCTGGGGGATGTGGAAAGATCAGACGCTGCTGTGTGGTCTGTGGGGCTGGTGGGAGGGGAGGTGGGAAAAAGTGGGCGTAGAGGCACAGGCGGTGGGGAGAGAGGATGGAAAGCAGGGAGGTTCTTACCAGCATCCTGTCACTTCTCTGTTCTGCAGCCTCCGTGACTGTGGCAGGCAGACTGTATGATCCTGCCTTCCAGGCGATCATGCCCTTTTGTGATTTCCTCTCCTCAGTATGGATGGGACCTGTCACTTGCTTCTAGCCGACAGATACGTCAAAGGCGATGGGACATCACTCCTGTGATTGTGTTATATTATGTAAGACTTATTTTGCTAGTGGACTCGCTTGAGACCCTTTTTCTCTGCGCCCCACCCCACAAATCCTGTTCTCTCTCTGTGGCTGGCTTTGAAGGAGCGAGCCTGCACAAGTCCTGCAACTGCAAGGAACTGAATGCTGCCGGACAACCACACGAGGTTGAAAGAGGACCTTCAGCCTCAGGTGAGAACCCAGCTCTGCTAAACACCTTGATTTCAGCCTTGTGAGCCCCTGAGCAGGGGATTTTAAGCCGCACCTGGACTCCTGATGCACAGAAACTGTGAGATAACAAATGTGTGTTGTTATAAGCCACTAAGTGTGTCATCATTTGTTCTACAGTGATGGAAACCAACAGCGATAGAAAACTAACACAATGGTCCCTTTTCCTTCCGGCCTCGAGCACCAGGGCCTGGGTGCTTCTGTCCTTCTTCCGTTAGCTAGATGATCTCTTAGGAAAAGCCCCTAAACCTGTTCATACCAACATGAACCTGACCGACCCCAGCTCACGTTGCTACTCTCCCAAGAGACGCACCTATATGCCAGGGGCCTTCCTACCTGCAGCTCCTTGCAAACGCAGCTTATGGGGATTTTCCAACAATTCAGTGTAGATAGCTCACTATTTCTTGAATTATGTCCCTCTTTTTTAGGGAGTAGATTGTGGCAAGCACTTTTAATTTTTCTTTCTTTTTAATTTTTTTCTTTTAAACTATTCTACGCTTGTCAGGCTTTCAAGATCTGCTATTTAGACTCTACTGGGGGGGAAATTACTTTTACTGTCCACTTCAAAACCCCTTTCTCAAAGCACATCATGTTTAGGCCAGAGTGGCTTGCCCCAGGCTGGAGGGTCCCACTCACTCAGTACATCCCTCGTTAGGGGACAGCACAGGGCCGCAGAGCCTCCTGGTAGAACCAAGCAGCGCTCTGAGAAGGAGTAGTCATGAGCGCTGGTTTGGTATCTGAGTGCAAACAGCTTTTCATCTTTTCACTTAATTTGTAGGAGCACGGGCTTCAGACAGACAGAATCAGAACTAAATTTTGCTGTGAGCAAGTTATTTAAGCTCCCTAGCCTGTTTCCCTTTTAAACGTGGGATTCTTGTGCAAATTGAGTAAAGGTAAATGTGGTAAGAATTTCTCAGCCATGCCTAGCACCTAGCTGTCATCCAATAAATGTTATTGTTTTCCTCCTTTGTCCACGTGCGTAGAGGAAGGACAAAATGAGGCTTCTCAGGGGCGGATGGGAAATCTCTTAGCAGCGTGGCGTGTTCCTTCTTCACTGTCGCTCCCTGTGGTTTCTTCTCCTTTTCCCTTGCTCTCTCTCCCTCCCCCGAGTGAATGCATGCAAAGTGCTTAGAACAGTGCCTGCTCATAAATGCTATTTCTCGCCATTGTTGCTGTTTGTATTTTTACTGTAGTAATCCTCATCTTTGTCACCATCATTGGCATCATTTCTTCCCTCCTGGCATATTCCCCTTTCTCCAGTGGCAGCGACATACATGTACATTTTTCTGTAATGCCAAAGGTGGGAGCCTGTGCAAATCACACTTCCTGAACTTTCCAGTCATCTGGACTCTTGTTTGGTTTTGCCAACACGGAGACACTGTCAGGTGGAGGAAAGCCTTGAATTTTCTCCCCCCTTTTCTGCTTTTGGCAGTGTCTTCCAAAAGGGTTGTATCCCTTTGGATTATCTGAGCGTTAGCCACATCAGCCCCCTTCTTGGTGGCCATAGCCTCAGCTGGGCACCCCCTCTTTAGTGCTTCCAGTGGAATATAACCTCCTCCATGGTTCCAGCAGGGACTGGGGCCACCTCTCCTGGGCACTTCCAGCCCTGACCAAGTACACTCCTGGGCTCTGCTAACGCCATCTCTTCCTTTTGTTCTTCCAGCCCTGGGATGGTCACTGTTTCCTGCAGTTACTCACCTTCATATTATCACACCTTTATTTTGCTTTCTTAGCCTTGGCAACATTTTGGTAACTGGTTCCTTGTATTACATCTTTTTTAAATCTATTTTTTATTTATTTTTTTATTTTTTATTTTTTTTGAGACAGAGTCTCACTCTGTCACCCTGAGCTACAGTGCAGTGGCATCGTCACAACTCATTGCAACCTCAAACTTGTGGGGTCAAGTGATCCTTCTGCCTCAGCCTCCCGAATAGCTGGGACTACAGGCCCATGCCTGGCTAATTTTTCTGTTTTTAGTAGAATCAGGGTCTCCCTCTTGCTCAGGCTGGTCCCAAACTCCTGAGCTCAAGCAATCCTCCTGCCTCGGTCTCCCAGAATGCTAGGATTATAGGTGTGAGCCACTGTGCCCAGCCAATTTTCTTTTTTTCTTTTTTTTTAAATACCTAGTGTGGTTCCTATCTTTCCATATAGACACTGACTCTTAAAAGCAGTGACTTCTATCTGCTCAACCCATGGGGAGGGGGATTACAATTAATTTAGAATCAGAGCTTTTAGGGTTGACTGCCTTTTAATGGCTTCCCTTGTTAGAATATCAGCATATGGGAACTAAAACCACTTCCAAACTCACTTTCTCAAGGTTACAGAAGGACGAAGTGGAGTATATGCATCTCCTTTTTTTTCCTCTCTAGATTACTTCTAGATGTACATTGATATCCCTGTAGCTGGTTGCTTCATCCACTAATCTCAGTGTTGGTCTTCAGATGCCAAGAATCATTTAATTCATCTTGGATTTCACATGACCTTTCACTCTTTTCCTTCTCCTTCCCGCCTCAACACGACCTCCTTCTCTTCCATCATTGTCAAAATAATCTTGAAGGAAGGTTCTTTAACATCTGATAAACTAGCTCCTATAATGATTTCTGAAAAGCTCTTATTTGCTGAATATTTTACTCCATGATGTAGGTAATGTTTTTCCAATTAAAAAAACTGTGGTGTGGAAAAATTTTATCATCTGCCCACAATTACTTAGGTAGTAAGTGATGGAGCTGGGATTCTAAACCAATTCTGCCTGATTTCAAAACTCAGAAATTTAATAACTTATATTATTCCACCTTCCCTCCACTCATCCATTTGTCCATCTATCCATCCATCCAACTGTTAAAGAGAGCTTGCTACCTGCTGAGCACTGTGACAACCACAGGAATTGACAGTCAGAAGCCTAACCTACAAGCTTCTCCTTCCTCCAAAGTCCGACAGGGGCCCCAGGGAGGGGCCCATGAGGGTTTGCATCATAACTTAGGAATTCCAAGCTTAGAGGATTCAAATGTTTTATAACAGGCTACAAGAAAAATCATCTGTACCTTGTGAGTCACTGTAAAACAATCTAAATTATGTATATTTAGAATTTCAGAAGGAAGGAAATAGGAAAAGCATTTGAAGAAATAATGGTTGAATTTGTTTTTATATTAGATGAGAATTATACATTCACAACCAAAAAACTCCATGAATCTTGAGTAGAGGAAATATGAAGAAAATCACATAGATACACATCATAGTTAAATTTATTTGAAGATAAAGAGAAAATAAAAGTAGCCAAGGTGGGGGGAGGGGAGACACATCACATACAGAGGAATAAGTTAACAATGACAGCAGACTTTCAAGCAGACTTTTAATCAAAGTGTATGCCAGACAGAAGACATTTAGGTGACATATTTAAAGAACTGAACAGGAAAAGTTATTTCTCCAGTGAAAATATTTTTCAAAAATTAAAACAAAAAAAACTTTTTGGAAAACAAAAGAAAAGACAATTTACAAACAAAACAAAACGTTGCATTACGAGAAACTTTAGGCTCTTTAGGCACAAGAAAATGATATTAGATAGAAATTTCAACCTCCAAAAAGGAATAAATACCTCCCGAAGTGGTAAATGGCGAAATAAACATGAGATGCTTTTTTTCTCACTTGTAATCACTTTAAAAGTTAATTGACTGTTTAAAGTAAAGATATTAACAATGTATTATGGGGTTTATAACATATTAGAAGAAAATTGTAAAATAATAATAGCAGAAAGGATGGGAAGGGGGAAAAGAAATTGTGGTGCCATGTAATTTCTTATGCCATCCATAAAGTGGTGTAATATTGTTTGAAGGCAGTGATTAATTAAAGTTGTACATTGTAAATTTGAGAGCAACCACTAAAGAAAGAAACGTATAATGATTAAGCCAATAGTGGAGACAAAATGAAATACTAAAGTACACTCAATTAATTCAAAAGAAGGCAGGAAGAGCAGAATAAAGATTAAAGAACAGATAGAATAAAAAGAAAGCAAATGTACACTATGGTAGTTTAAGACCCAACTACATTGATAATTACTCTAAAGCTGACACACAAGAGATGGTCAGATTGGATAAAAAAACAAGACCTGATTCCATGTTGTTGATGAAAAAACCACTTAGATATAAAGACATAAATAGGGTAAACATAAAAGGATGGAAAAATATATACCATGCAAATACTTCTCAGGATACCAGGCTGTTCTTAGTGCATTACTTCAATGAATATTTAAATCAATTTATAATAAACAAGTCATCATTTTAAGGATGAAGAAACTCCAAAGTGCATGCTCTTAACTACCACAACACTGCAGATTCCTGGAAGGAAGGAATCATATTTTACTTATGTTTGTATCTACTGTGTTCATATATCTACCGCGTGAGGTCTGACTCATGATAGGTGGCTGATAATTACATTTTTAGTGGATAAATTGATGCATGACTGGATGGATGGATGAGTGAATGAAGGTGTGCATGCACCTTGAGAGGCAGGTAAGCCTCATCATCCCACTTGCAGTAGGTGCACAGAACAGATCTTAGTTTGAGAATGGGAACGAACATTTCCAGCAGCAGGTAAGGTCGTACATTGATGATTAAGGTGAGGATTTGAGTTCTTTGGAGGAGGAGGCAGGCCTGAAGTTGATTACTAGAACCAAGCAGGGGGGCCCTTCCAAGGCCTAGCACACGGGGCCAGAGCACGGATAAAACGTGCTAATGCCTTAAGATAAAGCCTCTTCCTTGCAAGGCTTCCCCCTCCTTGGCTCTGAGTACAGGCAAAACGTCCTACCTCCTATTATTCCCTGTAGGGTATCCTGTCTAAAAGCAGTGTCTGGTCAGTTGAAAATAATATCTTGGTGAGTTATTATATATTTAAGTGCTGCCAAAGAAACATGTAATTATATCTATCTTGCAATCTTAGAGCATAAGGACAATGTGCTTGCCAAAGTTGTTAGGATGATCAAACTCATCAAAATCACTGACAGCACATTCGATAGACCAATGACATTGTGCTTATGCCAGTGCGTTGTATCTGTTTGTTTAAAACCTTCATTTTTATGATTCTTTGGATGTAAGTTATGAATATCCACTGGAGATTGCTAAAGCAAAGAAAGATAGTAGAGGGATTGGGGGCCTTCGTTATAAAAATACGTGTCTCATGTCAGCTACCCAAGAAAAAGAAAACAGCTGGCTTTAGAAAAGAATTGAAACCAGGATCTGGAAAGACATCAGGACAGTCTCCCTAGCTCATATGTTTGGCTCTCCTTGAACAATTCCTTCTGTTGTTCTGAAGGCTGTCTTTTCTTACCACTTGTCATACATGCTGAGCTATTGACGTCCACCAATAAAAACATTTTCTGCATTAATAGATAAGGCTTAGCTAAAATATCTTTGAGATGTCTGGAAGAAATACTCAAATTGACTCATCCTGATTCAGTGTAAAGGTACTTAATGGAATCATAAGCATCACCCTATTGGGTGACAGAAGTAGTTAGGGAGCCATTTTTAACTTGGATAAACATTCTAAAAGGTATGTGCTTCTTGACAGCAGGAACTCTGTCTCATCTTCATGGCTCTTGGCACACTGCCTGACACATAGTAAGTAGTTGGAGGGATTTTGACTCAAGTCTGTCCAATTCCAAAGCCCTGAAGCACCTTCTGCCTGAATTACTCTTTTCCTGTGTCCGTGCATAACTGGTTTATTCCCATCTGTACCAGGCAGTGTAGGTTAAGTGTATCCTACAATAACAATGGAACCTCCAAATCTTAGTGGCTCAGAACAGCGATTCTCAAGTTGGGTCCGTGGACCAGCAGTATCAGTATCACCTTGGAACTTGTTAGAAATGCAGATTCTTGATCTCTACCCAAGACATACTGAATGAAAAACTCTAAGGATGAGGCCCATCAATCTCTGCTTTACCAAGCTCTCTGGGTGTTTTTGATGCACACCAAAGTTTAAGAAGCACTGGCTTAGAATGATAAAGGTGTGCTTCTCATTCACCTTACATGAACACTGTGTGTTGTTCTACGGCATCCTTACTTTGCCAGCATATGGAGCAGCCCCTAATTGGGACAGAAAAGAAGGATGTGGTGTTTTAAGGCCCAGTTCTTAAAACTTGGCTCAGAAGTTATATATCACTTCTACTCGCATTCCATTGTCCTCAGCAAGTCTAATGCCGATGGGACAGAAATAGTATTTTGTCACAGAGCAGGGATATACATAGGAAGGGAAATCAGACTATTGTATTAGCTTTATTTTTTAATTTCTCTTTAGATTTATAAATAACAGTAATGCTTTGGCAAACGTTTTTAAAGGTCACAGAACAATCATAATTTTCCCCATTGCTAATATTGCTTTGTTCAGCGTGTGTGGTCACTTTTATGGCCCTGTACACTGTGCACAGTGAGGACAGCCTGTATTTGGAAGAACAAGAATACAACCTACCCTGTATTTTTTTTCCCTATCTCTGCTCCAATGTGTCTTCTTAGGAAAATTTTCCCAGAACTGTCTTATATAATATTATCCTGTCTCCCAACCCTCTGTCATCATCTCCCATTACTCTATTTAATTTTCTTCACAGCACTTACATCTAGCTGAAGCTAATTTATTAGTTTAATTGTTCTGAAATTTATGACCACATAAGCTTCATGGAAACAGGGACTTTGTCTATCTTTTTCACGGCTTTATCCCTGGGGCTTAGAACAGTGCCTCACACAAAAATGTTCTCTAAACATTTTGGGATGTGAATTTGTTGATATCCCCTGAGATGGAGCAACTGAACAGCTCCCTGCTGTTTCAAATGGAGGTGGGGCCTGCCCTGAGTCTGTGCCAGGAGCTGGGGAAGGCAGATAAGGAGGCCTCCAACCTGATGCCCACACACAGGGCCCAATATGGATTCGTGACTGCTGGGTGAGGAATTCAGCTTATTTAGGGAAGCTCTCAGCTCATGATTCCGCCCTAGCTTCTTCCTTCCCAGATTGGAGTATACCCAGCATTTGGGAGTAGGCTTCTCCTACCCCTTCTAATGAGGGAGATCAATTCTTCTGAAGAAATGCCTTATTCTCATCTCTAGAGAGGATAATTTTGGGGAGACTTGACTCTTCGTGGCAGAGAATATAACATGGTTAACAGAAACTAGAAGTTAACTAGCCCTTTCTTTCTCCAAAGGTTAAAATATGGGGATATTGTGGGCATTGAAGATTAATTGCATTATTATTATTATTGCTCATCTATGTTATACCACACTATACATATGTTTCTTATTTAGTAATCACAACAATCTCATGCGATAGGTATATTAATAAATATAACCATTTTCAGATGAAAACATGTTTAGTTTCACAGAGTTGAAGTGATTTACCCAAAGCCATCTAGCTAGAATTGACTCCAAGTCTAGTAACTTTATATTTTCATAATCTTTGTAGATTTTCAAGTAAGACAAATGGCTCAGAGGGGGGCAGTTTCTCCATTCAAAGAATGAGAAAGACCTGCCTGACAAAATTCTATGTCCAATAAATCACAATTGTGGAATAATTGTAAGATTTACAAATTGTACCTTAGTCCTTTCTGCTATGCAGTCTTTGTATTGTCCTGAATAGCTAATGACTTTCCCTACTATACATTAAGGAAGCTGAACTCCATAGACACAAAGTGATTGAGGTTCAAAGCTCAGAAGGGTAGAAATTGGACCAAAGCAACTTGAGTTTGAATCATAGCTTCACCACTTATGGGCTACATTAGCCTTTCTTAGCTGCCTCTCCCCTCACATGGCATGCCCCTGAGGGCAGAGGTCTTGCATCTCACTGCTGAGCATATCTGAAAATTCAGAGATCTTTGTGACAGATCCTGCTAATTACCTACTAACATCCATTCCCTCTGCACCCCAAGTTCTTCTTGACTATTAGAACCCAGTTTGGTGCAGCATCAGGTGAGAGACTCCTCCACCAACCCCTCAGAATGAATCAGGATTGGTCTAAGCCAGTGATGGCAAGTGAATTCCTTTTTGACTGCTATTGCTCTGGGGGTGGTCATATAACCCATTTCTGAACAATGAGATGAAAGAGGAAAGTTTCTGGAGACATGTGGTGGGTAGAGAATTTTTTCTGCAGCTGCCCTCCTTCCTTCCTGCTTGGGTTGTGTAATTAATTTATTTGATAAATATTTATTGAGTTCCCACTATGTGCCAGGAACTAAACTAGGATCTCTAGAAACAGTAGTGAATAGGACAGACAAACAAATCCCTATCCTAATGGAAGATATTATAATGGAGGAAGGTAGACAATAAGTTTCAAAAATTGACCTATAGTAGATCAAGTGGTGAGAATCAGGGTAGGGGATAGTAATGGGGTGCTGTTTTATATAATGTGACCAGAGAAGACCTCTTTCATCAGGTGAACCTTGAGGAAAGGTTGAAAAGAAGTGGGGGCAGGTATCGGGTGTAAGAAAATTCTAGGCGAGGGAGTAATAAAGGCAACATCCCTTAGGGGGTAGAATGATTGGTACATAGGGGAAATTAAGGGATCTGAGTGACCAGATCAGGGAGAGCCATTGCCCAGACTTTTGGACTATGACCCACAGTGAGAAATAAATTCTATATTGTGACCCAGTACACACACACTGAATTCAAAATTTCACAAAAGAACACTTACCTTTACTATGTGTAATGCACTGTGATATTGTCTATTATATTCTATACTATTTTATTAAAAAATTCTGGTCATGACTATCTAAATTGACTACACAACCTTCTAGTAGGTCAGAACACACTGTTACACTGAGATGGGCGAGCATGATAGGAATTAAGATGAGAGAGGCGATGGCAGGCCAGAGAACAGGCGTTTTGGGTTCTGGAAAAGGGTGAGTAAGTAGGGAGGCTATGGGAACCTTTAGGGTTAAGAAGTGATTTGCAATTTTAAAACATGACTCTGGCTGTTCTTTGGAGAACGTAATATAGTAGGGCAAAGGTGGGAGCACAAAGAACAGGAAGATGCTGTTGCACTAGCCTGTGCAGGAGGTGATGGGGGCTTGGACCACAGAGGTGAGAGTAGAAGTGCTCAGAAGTGGCCTGATCACAGGTTTATTTCAAAGGTAGATCCAACAGGATTTTCTGATGGGTTGGATGTAGGGTGATGAAGGTAGAAACCAAGGATGATTCCAATGCTTTGGACCTGAGTGACTGGAAGAATAGAGTTGTCCTTTACTGAGAAGGGTCAGTAAATTAGTTTTGGGGACGAATTAGGTTTGGGGAGGGGAGTGAGATCCAAAGTTCAGTCCGGGGCATGTGAACTTTGGAGACATCTAAGTGTAGGTGTCACAAAGTCCGTTTTATGTTCATGTCTGGAATTTAGTGCTAGAGACATAGATTTTGAGTCATAAGTTTATAAATGGTGGTTAAAGCCCCACTGGATAACGTTAGCTAGGGATTGTGCGGCAAATACAGAAAAATGAGGCGGAATTTCTGAGCCCTGAGGCATGCAAAATGTGGCAGTTGGACAGATGGGGAAACACCAGCAGAGGGGACTGAGGTGGAGAGACCATAAGGGTGAAAGGGGGCCAGGAGCAGGTGGAGTCCCGGAAGCAAAGTCGGACAGTGTTTCACAGGGCAGGGGTCATCCTGTCGGCCAAACGCTGCAGCTGGGTCGAGTAAGAGCAGGTGCTGAAAGTGGGGTTAGGCCGTGTGGAAGTCCCTGGGGACCTGTAAGGAGGCGTTCCAGTGGGGCAGTGCAGAAAATAGCCCCATTGGATTGGGTTCCAGGAAGAACAGCAGGGGAGGGAGGACAGACAGGGGATGGGAAGTGATTTTGAAGTCTCGCTGCAAAGGGGAGCAGACACACGGGTGGCAGCTGTCAGGTAAGGATGCCACACTGGCAGGTGTGGCAGTTTCTTTCAGGAATGAGGAAAAGGCCAAGAAAGCATCACAGACTTTGGTCAGAGACCTCGTATCGATGGGATGCTGACTGTATTAAGTAAACAGTAACTACTCTGATGCTTGAAGCTATCAGTCAGGCAATCTATTACTTGTAACCAAATGCGTCCTAGCAGAAATGGCACTAAATATAGGTTTTTTACCAGACTTTTAGGCTCCTGGAAGCACGGTGGTGCAGTTTGGAGTGAGCTCCTGATAAGCTGCTCACTAGCTGTGTGTTCTCTTGGACAAGTTATTTGACATACAGGAGCCTCAGTTTCTTCATCTAAACAATGGGTATTATAATTATTCTGAATCCCTAAGTGCTATGGTCTGAATGTGTTCCCCAATATTCATGTGTTGGAAACTTAATCCTCAATGCAATAGTGTCGAGAGGTGGGGTTTTTGGGGAGGTGTTTAGGTCATGAGGGCTCAGCCCTCATAAATGCATTAATGCCACCATAAAAAGGGCTTGAAGGAGTGGATTCTCTCTCTCTTGCCCTTGTACCTTTGGCCATGTGAGGATGCAATAAGAAGGCCCTCCCAGATGCCAGTGCCTTGATCTTGGACTTCTCAGCCTCCAGAAATGTGAGGGAATAAATTTCTGTTCTTTATAAATTACCCAGTCTCAGGTATTCTGTTAAAGCAGTACAAAACAGGCTAAGACAATAGGGTTATTTAGAGGATTAAATGAGGTAATTCATACAAGCAGTTAAAACAGTGCTTTGAACATTGTAAATGTTCAATAGATCTAAGTAATTAGTACTAATTTCTATACCCTGACTTTGTACTTTTGAACTTTCCTTCAACAGCTCTGGTTAAGGAAAGCCCCTTCCCTACCCCAGTCTTTGGAAAACCTACAAAAGCTCAACTACCCCTCCCCTCCCCAGTGGGGCAGAGACCTCCGAACAAAAATGGCCCTGCATCAACTTCTAGATTGGGGACAGGGCCCAGAAGATGGACTGCTGGGCTCCGAGTCCTGGACTCTTTTCTGCCAGAACAATAGGGCAGCTCGGTTCCCCTCACAGCTCCCCCCTCCCTCCCCCGGCCCCCTCCCTCCCCCGCCCCCTCCCTCCCCTGGTCCCCTCCCTTTGACAGAGTTTTTCCATTGTCCATCACGCCACAGTGGCCACCAGAATATATGATTTTTCTGCGAGCCTCCTCAGTGTATTTACTGCTGAGCAATGCTGCCTCAGAACAATTAAATCAAATGACAATTGTTAAGAGTGTTGGCAGTTCTTTGGCCTGTGATTGCCAGGCTCCACTTCCTTTGTAGGTTGGCACCTGGATTCACAATGACCTGCCTGGCTCCCGGCCCCACATTTCTCTGATCTGCTGCAGCACAGGCCATTTCATCCCCAAAGCAGGCCTGGCTTGCCTCAGGCTCTGGGACGAACCAGCTTCTTCATCAGAAGGGGAAAAACTCCTTGGGTATATAACCTGCCTGAGGATACCATCGTGACCTGTACGCCAGCCCCACAGTGAGCAGGGCCCTTGTTTCTTCTGGTCTGGGAATTGTACTTCTTGTTCCAGGTCATATCCGTCTTGTCACCTTCTTCCTGAATCCCTTCCCAGACTTTGCCATTCTGCTTTCTCCAGCTGGGGCCACCTGACCTCTACCTTCAGCTTAGGCACTCCCCGATTTTTATCTGAGCTAGGAAAGGAACCATATCAGTCGAGTCCAGGCATTGCTTTAGAAGATTTATGTATTTCATTCCTTTGATTTCCCATGTCAGTCATCTGAGGAAGGTCAAGGCAGACAGGACCAATGACTTTCCCGAAGGGCACACAAATAGTAAAAGGGAGGGTGCATTGCGAGCCCCAATGTGGGCTTTTAGAGTATAAGATGCACCTGCGTGATTCAGCTCCCCTTCCTTTGCTTTCTGTTACCCTTTTACTCAGGAAGGAGTTCCTCATCTGCTAAGTAAATTCTGGAAACCTGATCAGGCTTGGTGTGCCAGTGGGCAGGGTGAGTGTACATACAAGGACAGCCCTGGGATGATAACAGCTTCTCTCTCCTCCCCCACCCTTCTCTCTCTGTCCTTCTCAGACTTGAATGTTGTCATCTTTTCAGTCATGAGCAGCCATCTGCTGGTAAATTTGGGGTTCTGACCTGTGCAGTTGGAGTAGATCCTTTCTTTCCGGGATTCAGGTGAATGCTGCTTCCTTCTCTGGTTAAATTCTACCAGAGAGCTCTTCATGTGGTTTTTACTGAGTTTTCCCATTTGTCATCATGCCTTGTGAGTGTCTCTGCCTTGGGAAGAAGCCAGTGTGGCTGAATCTGAGTATTTTGGGGGTTCCAAATACCAAAACTTTGTGATGAATTCCTGAACATCATGTTGGTTAGGCTTCAAACTGGTGCTCTGAATGTACAAAACTAAATATAACACAAGGCATTAAATGCAGTGCTAAAGGCCTTTCCCACCACTTAACAAAGCCCCAGCTCTGATGGGATCTCCTATGTAGGATAAAATGATAAGCATTTGCTCAAACACACCTTTAATCTCAGACAGAAAATTCCATCCACAAACTTCCTCTGGATATTCTACAGTGGCTTCAAATTTCTTATGTTTGGCTGAATAAAATACCATTACTTCAATAACGGGAAGTACAAGGACTTTTCAAAGGAATGTACTCTACAAGAAGTGTTCTTTTTATTTTATTTTTTTAATACCAACAGTTGACTTTTAATATCAGATGTTTGAATTTGTAGTTAGGGATTTCTTTATCTTAAGGCCCATACATTTCCATAGCAGGAGAGAGAAGAGAGAGCTCAAGTTTATTAAAAGAACAATAAAATGTCTTTGAGAAGTTGTTCTGTGTTAGGTTGGTTGCGTGGAGAAAGAGGAAGCGGTAAATCTGAAAGAGGTTACACTGCATCTCAAAAACATCTCCCTTTGCAGAGTCTGAGGAATTGCCCATCCATATTGTGATTCCCCTCCAAATTTGGCCCTGAGGTCACCCTCAACAGTGCTCACACTGATTCACCCAATCCACCATTCCTGTGTACTCTGGGACGCCCTTAGCATTTGCTTTCCCGCACCCCATCCATCAAACTCAGTTTCCTGAGGGACTTAGGATAAGCTCTATTCCAGCCAGATGCTCATCTTGATTCTGGGATGAAGATTCTGGCCTAAGTCCAGATCCTGCTGCCTTTCAAAGCTTGGAAAGGAAAGTAGAGTGCAAAGATTTGAGTTGTACCACAGCCCTTCCAGTCCTTGACCTTGGGTAGGGTATTATTTAGGGTAACGTTATGTGCTATAACAAGAAAAACACCAAATCTAAATGACCCAGTGTAGTAGGTGTTTATTTCTTGTTCACTGAACAGTTTGATATTTGTGCTCCTGGTTATTGGGTGGCCTCTCGTGCTCTGATTCAGGGACTCAGGCTCTGCCCATCTTGGGGCTCCACCCTTTCCTTGTCCCCCCAAGTCCTCTTCACTCAGCCTACTTATGGGGAAATAGAAGGTGGAGAAAGTATAACCATGTCTTAACCAACTCAGCCTGGAGGTGACATGCATTCCATCAGCGAGATCTTGTCACAGGGCCCCAACCAGATGGAAGGTGAACTTGAGATGTTTATCTTTGGCTGGTCAGTTACTTTTAAGCAATGACTTATACTATTGAAGAGATAACAGCAATCTTTGGTGGGTGGTTAGCTATCTCTAAGCCTCCCTAAGCCTTCATTCTCTTATCTGAGAAATGGAGTTTCTAGAGATGTTAAATAAATTATCCAAGGTTTCACGGTGGGTAAATGAGGAGGTTAATACTAAAAGCAGTATCTCTCAGCTCACATTCCACATTGTTCCTAGTATACCTCACAGCGTCAAAATAACTTCTCAGATCAACACAGACTACCTCCTCTCCATTTTTTCCTCCCACCCTAATATAAAGCTTAGGAAGGACAATTGTGAGTTGACCAACATCTAGCTGTCTTTATAAAACAACAAAATAGATAACAGGATTCTGTAGTGGGTTGAACAGTACTCCAAAATTCATGTCCATCCAGAACTTCAGAATGTGACCTTACTTGGAAATAGGGTCTTTCCTGATAAATTTAATTCAAGATATCAAGGTGAGACCGTCTTTGGTTTAGGGCAGGCCCTTACATCCAATGAATGGTATCCTTTTAAGAAAAAGAGAGAACAGAGAGAGAGAGGGAAGAAGGCCATGTGAAGACAGGAGCAGAAATTGGTGTCATGCTGCCAAAAGCCAAGAAATTCCAGAAGCCACCACAAGTTGGAAGAGGCAATAAAAAATCCTCCTCTAGAGCCTTCACAGGTATCATGACCCTACAGACACCTTGATTTTGGACTTCTGGCTTCCAGAACTGGAAAGCAATATATTTCTGTTGTTTTAGGTCACCAAGTTTGTGGTAATTTGTTACAGCAGCCCTAGGAAACTAATACTAGATCTTCTCAGGTGCAAATCTTTCACGTCACTCAAAGGAGAGTTGAGTGACAGGCTTTGTCCTCAGGCAAAGAAAGAAGAGCTCATAAATTCAATCTGTGATAAATCATGTCTATTTCTGTGAACCTCAGTATCACATGAGGAATTTGCTTTAGTAGACACCAAAAATTTGGGAGCTGATCAATTCTTTAGGCCTTCAGCATGGATCCAGGATCCATGGATCTTCAGCATGTCCTCATACTATAGCACTTTGCTGTAGCTAGAAGAACACACCCTTGGAGTTAGACCTGAGTTCAAATCCTAGTTCTGTCATCAACTCTTTATGTGACCTCGGGCCAGTCAGTTAATTTGCTCACAAAGTTGCACAGTATCTACCCTTTCCCTGTAGAATTAAATAATATAGTACATGCCAAGCATCCCTCATAGTGTTAGCACATAGTAGGTGCTCAAATTAGTGAATGCTACGAGCTTCTTTTCTGTTCTTACCACTTATCTGGGCCCCTGAGTTTGGCTTTGAGTATGCTCTTTACCTATTTTCAATCGCTTTTTGGATTGTAAACTCCGTATGGTGAAGAATCCTGTCTATCTGGGTCACTGTTACATCTGTAGCACCTGAAAATAATGGTGGGATAAATAATTGAATTTGCCTTGTTCCTGGTCTAAGTTCTTTGAGAATAGGGGCCCCACTCTCTTATTTATTTTGTATTCTCTACAGGAATTTCTTAGAGCTGGACAAGAAAATATGCTGAGTGAGCACTGTTTTGAATGAATTATTATGAAAATGAGTGAGGATGGAAGGAAAGGTCTTTGGGTCCAAAAAGAGAGAAGCTTGACATGAATGCATTTTGGGTCTTTTAATTGTCGAGGACTGCTGGTGCTCAAAATCAGAGCACTTTGTTATCCTTTTAACTTGTACATGGATAGATTTATGAGAGTCTGTTTCAAGGAATGTATTCAGGATCATTGACTCCAAAGAAATTGTGAAATGCAAACCATTTTCTCTTTGGAAGAACAGATTAAAAGGTCAGTGCTTTTAAAGTCAGTAAAATAATGCTTGCTGTCGTGGGCACTCTCTCTCTTTTTGAAAACTCTCTGGGAAGAAAAGTCCCAGAACTCAGAACTCGCAGGGACAGAGTGAGCGTCGCAGCACGCACTGTTCCTAGAACCTCAGGCTCTGACTTCCTCTGTCCTGGAGTGCCCTGCCCGTCCCCCGTGTCTGTCCTTCCCACTAAGTCGTCTGCTCCTGTCCACCCGATGTGCCCTCTGGCTACCGTGGAACATGGCAACAGTGTGAGAGGGGTGCTGACTGCTTGGCAGCCGCTGGAGGGGAAAGGGGTGGAGCCTCCTCACTGGCTAACCAGGCAGTTATGAGGGTAGTGAAAATCTCTGAGTTGATGTGAATTGAGATTTGTCTCAACAGCACTTTCCCACCTTCAAAAGAATAATGCATGAGCAAACATCTCCCGAGATCTCATAATGTGCCAAACATGATGCTGAGCATTTTACACCATCACTTTCATTTAATCCTCATAATTACCCACTGAATTAGGTACTATCACTATTATCATTCTTAGCTTTATAGATGGGAAGCTGGGACTCAGACAGGTTAAGTAACATGCCCAATGTTGCATAGCACAGAAGGGCAGAGGCAGACCTTGAACCCAAGTGCTGCTACACTGTGGGCACTGAGAAGAAGGATGGAGCACCTCAGTGCCCTGGAGACCCCAATACAGATGGTTTCACATCCCATGCAATGGTTAAAATGCAGGAATAAAAGAGCAGTCCATCAGAGTGTCCTGATAAGGAGTAAATCAGCACGAATTAGTGGGAATTGGTCAATAACTTCACTTCTTTACTTCCTTACTGACCACAGGGTTGTTCCCAAATGTCTCCCTTAGGAGTTAAGCACACTTGCTATGGACTGTCTTTAATATCTTCTCCTTACCTCTCCGGTCCCTGTAGTTGGAACCACTTTGACCTCAAGCCTGACTACAATGAGGGGGAATTCAAAGAGTCAAAGTTGAAATTCAGGGGACTCAGCATCAAGGTTTTCTCTTGTTTCAGCTTGGAATCCAAGTTCCAGGACATTGACTTCTGAGTCTTCTAAGTTAGTCTTCCTAGAACATTTGCCCGTGATATGATTTAAACAATTCTGGGATGGGATCCTTGAACAATTAATTTAGAACTTCTTCACTGATGTTTTTTCACCTGGGTCCAAACTCCTCACTGGCCACATTCAAATCCTCTGCAAGCTAGCAGTTCTACCTCCCTATAATCCGGAATGTACATTAAGGACTCAACCCGCCTATGGGTGAAAGCTTACCTTACTTTATGCTTGTAAGACCTAAGATACAGCTTTGTGTTAAAGTAGAACAGACTTCTTCAGTCTTCTTGGGGTTAAGCTTATCTTAGGGGAAAGGGAATTGCCCTGTTCACCTTGTCAGAGGTCTTTGCATGGGAGTTTCACCCCAAGTCTCAGCTAATAAAATCAAGGCTTACCTTGCTTTGATTTGCTGGGCACTGTCCTGTGCATATTTCTCCATCAAGGGCTTAGCAAAGTGATTATTGATCATGAACAAAAATTAGAAAGTCAGCATGACACAGAAGTTAAGAACATGACTTCAGGAGCCAGACTGTCTAGATATAAATCCTGGCACTATCACTAACTTTGTGACCTTGGTTTCTTCATCTGTAAATGGGGATAATATAGGTATCTACTTCATAGAGTACTAGTACTTTCTCATGGCTTTTTGTGAGGATTAGGTGAGTTATTTATATAAAATTCACTTAGGGCAGGGCTTGGCACATGGTAAATACTCAACGAATGTCAAGAGATTATTATTGTGGGCATCATGTAATTTTTAATTGAACTTAGAATTCGTAGCTTGTTTGCCCTTATGAGCTGCGTAAAGTTTCCTAAGTTATCCAACCTCTCTGAGACCTAGTTTCTCCTCACTTTAAAATGAGGCTAAATGCCACACCCTTGCTGCGCTTTCTTCCTCCCGTCATGCCTTTGGGTTTGTTCTTCATCCTCCCCCCTCCTAGTTAAACTGCACCTCAGGAAATACTAAGCTGGCGCCAGAGTGTGAAGCTCACAACCACCTCTCCCAGAACCCTCTTTTCACATCCTGGCTCCTGCCCGTGCCCCTGGGAAAGCCTTGCAGATAACAGGGAGAAGTTCTGGGTTCATTTTGGGGCATCCCGACCTAACACCGTGTGACAGTTGGTGGCGATGACTGGTAAGACAAAGAAGGCTCACGGTGGTAAGAAGAGGTAAGAGAGGCGGAGAGAGGAGGTGAAGAGGGGAGGGTTGTTGGATGAAGGAGGGGGCATTTGCGTCTCATCCATCAATCTCTCCAAGGATGTGACAGAGTTCCTTGCCACCCCCAACACTGGTCGCTGGTTTTGCTTCTGTGTCTTTACTTCATTTGGAAAGGGAGATGCTGCTATCCGGTAGAGACACCTGGAACCCTTTTGTTTCCAAGGAGATAACCATGGCCACGCGTCACAAACAGGCATTCAAGGAAAGCTGAGTACAGCTAGTGAAGTCAGCCAGCCTTCCTCTGCTGTGAGAAGAGAGCTCTGGCCTCCGAGAGCTGGGGTGCCTGACCGGCCAGGCTTACTTTGTTTTCTTGCCATTTTGTTTGCCAAGGGATCTCGATCTGAGATCTGGTGTTGTCACCTCAAAGAGAGGGAGTCTTGCTGAGTAAGAGATGGTAGCCCTTGTGTCAGGGTATCATGACTTCTCTGGAGCCACACCACAATTATTACCCTGGGTCTATTCCTACCCTCAAGTCTTTAGAACCCCAACCCCCTCTAAATCCTTCTGTCCTCTTCAGGAGCCTATGGGTGCCTCGTAGAGGTTCCCTAGTGGCTGGGCCCACCACCCTCTTCCACCTCCTGGCACCTGCTGTTTCCTCCCCACTTGATACAGAACACTAGGTGGCTTCTTTAGCTGAGGGGTCATCCTCTGTCTACCTCCCTGCCTCTTGATTGCTGAGGTAAAATAACACTCTACCTCCTTGACAACTTTCTTCTGCTCCAAGTAAATACCTGCTTCAGGGGAATACCTGGGATTCGCCTTCCGTTTCACCCACACTGCCTTCTCTCACAAGGTTATAAAGCTTTGGTTCCCACCAGCGATGCAGCAGTACAGCTATTGCATCTGACGATCTTATTGGAACATTGGTCTCCACTCTGTCATACCACCCTGTTCTCTAGGACTTTGGTTTCAAGTCATTGATTGTATCCACACCGAGTTCAATCCTGGCTTGTCTTTGACCCTTATTTGTTTCCTTGCTATAAGCTTCTATAAAATAAATCTCTCTCAAATTTCTTTTCCTATCAGGCATACGGACTGGGAGTTTATATGGTGTCTGTGGTGAAGTACTTAGGTGCAGTTTCCATGCAGCTAGGGACTATGTCTATTTCTTCACTGCCATATCCCTGTTCCCTAGCTGAGTACCTGGTGCATCATATGGTCTCAGCAAATACATGATGAGTAAACTAAGAATTTTCCTAGATGTTCTTCTCCCTCTTAATCATCCAGTGGACTCATTCTTACCTACAAAATTCAAGCTAAGCCTCATGTCTTCCTGGAAGCTTTCCTTCACTCCCAAATCTGATAAGATGTTCCTTCTCTGAGCTTTCACAGTAAACTCCCAGCAGCACATGCTTACCAGTGGCATGGCACTTTGCTCAAAGTACATAATAATTTATTTACATGTCTGTCTTGTGCGAACTCCTTCAAAGCAGGAATAATCTATTATTTGTCATGTCTGATAAACGAAAAATAAAAAAGAGTGAATCAGTGTGTGGCCTTGTTTTCTGATCACACCACATGTTTAATCATTGGCCCTTTTATGTGCTACTTGGACTCTCACATAAATAGAGTCTCATGTAAATATTCTCAGAGTCCGGAAACATCTGAATATGCAGTGGGCACATAGCTCAGGCTGTGGTTCTAAAACTCTATCTCATAACATACATTCCATCCATTATTTTAGCTGGGACATAACTTGTTTTGAATTCAGATAGGGACAGGGGGAGACACAGGGCCCAGTGCCCCACAGAAGGAATCTCTTGGCTTTCACCTAGGGGAGCAGCCTGGCCAGTCCTCATGCTTGTGCAACCACCAGTGAGGACTCGTGGTGACTCAGCATCCGGGAGATTGTGCTCCCAGACTTGCTCTGCCCCTGGGCTTCCTGCTGGGTAACTGGGCCCTCGCATAGTCGGTGTGACTACGACACTTCCTTGTATCTTAGGCCCAGCCCATGGCATAGCATTTTGCCTGTGGAAAGGGTATCTATCTTTTTACCACATAAAATTGATCAAACAATGGAATTCTGATCATAAAACCTATTCTTATGAAGTGGGTCCTTGCTACCGTCTCTCAGGGCACCCAGCTGCTGACCACACACTACAGGCCTGGATTTCTGCATGGGCCCCCCACCCCTGCCTGCCACTCCCATTGGGATTCTTGACCTGCCATGAACTTGACCCAGGCTTGTCTCTGGCACCAGTCCCTTTCAGCTGGACCTTAGCCTGGCAGGCGTAGTCCCCCTTTTCTGCTCTGTCATGTCTCAGCTCAGTAGAGAGAAGGAGAAATAAGCTTTGTATTTGCTGAGAAGAGAGGGAACAAGTGCTTGCCCTCAATGGTCTTAATGTCAGCATTGCCAGGTCGGGACATTCTGAATGGCAGGGCGCCCAGAAGGCTTGTCATCGCCTTCATCCCTGGGGCAAGATTAACAATCCTTTTTGTTTCTAGGGAGCACTGTTTTATCCTCAACATTCTCTTGGCTTTTTTCCCCCTCATTTTGATCTCACAATAGCCTTGAAGAAAAGGAATGGACAAGTGGTTTTATTGTAAAAATGTGATCCAGTGGTCAGGTTGTACTGATTTTTCCACTTTGTGCCTCTGATAATGCATACTGTTCTGCTGCACATGCTGTTCTCTGCTTCCCTCTCCTCACTGTGTTCCATCTTTCCAATCCATTTTATGCCACTCCACTCACTCCACGCCACGCCACGCCATCCCATTCTGTGCCAAAGCTCTCGAAGGAGCAGCAGTATATTACAGAGCTCTGGGCTTTGGTGTCAGACTTGGGTTCAAACACTCACTCTGCATCCCACTGGCTATGTGATATCACATCTCTCAGCTTCTGTTTCTTTATTTTAAGATATGAAGAGCAATAACTAGTCCATAGGGAAATGGTGGGAACTCAATGATGGGACACAAGCAGAAGGTTTGCAAATCTGGATACACATTGTGATTATTATAATTATTATGTGGAAGGCACTATGTTAGCAGCCACTGGGCAATCAAACACTAGCGTATAGGCGCTCTGTTTTCTAGAGTCTTGTAGTTTATGAAAGTGGATAATATTAGTACCCTTGTTAAATTTATACGGCAAAATGTGTTGAATCTTATGAGTCACATAAAATATAGTGAAGGGAAATATTATATCTAACCTGGGCTGTGTGTGTATGTGAGCTTCCCAGACAAGGGTGCATTTCAGCTGGGCCAGGAAGTAGGACTGGTATTTTGTCAGGCCAGATAGGAAGCGACAGCAGAAACTTTAGGTGAGTTACTATACTTCTCTGACCCTCAGATTCTTCAAATGTAAAAATGTAAAACCGAGAAATGATATCGACCTCACACATTGAAATTAATAGTAATAATAGCACGTGTCTATATAGAAATTACTTTTTCTTGGATCTCTTCTAAGTGAGATATATACATCATTCATTTAATTTTTACAACAATTTTATGAAGTAGATGCTGTTTTAATCCTACCTTTATAGTCAAAGCACCAATGACACTGAACAGTTAAATCAACGTCCATGGTTGCATAGTACTAAGAGGGAGAGGGGATAAATATGAAATACTTAGCATAGGCCAGGGGGCTCCAGGGTAGCAAGCTGCCTTCTAAGTAGGGAGGAAGTGAGGGGGGGGCCAGAAGCACTTCTGGATTCCACAATGTGCTCCTCCTTACTCTGGTCCCACAGATTTGTAGCCTCTCCCCACATGATTTCTGAGACCCCACCCAGAGCCTGGCCTGGTAGCAGGAGGAATAGGTAATGAAATATTTTTGCTAAACCCTTTGTAAACGTGCAAGGGCTTCCTAAACGCTAATTCGTAATTAGAAGGCACCTAAGAAGGAAGATTCATCTTACTCCTTAAATAAACCTGGGCTGCGAGCCATTCTGCAACAAAGTAAAAAAAAGGAAGAGGTGAAACCAACAGCCTCAAACTCATTCCCGTCACAGCTACCCCATGGTGAGAAAGTGGAACTCCATGGGGAAAAGAAATCAAAATAAACCCCATGGACGAGTTCTGCTTTGTGCTTAAATAGTCGCTTTGGGTATTCCCTTTCTTCCTTTTCCTGAGTGTCTATCAGGAATCAGTTGCAGATAACAGAAACTGCATTAGATGTTTTCAGCGGGAAGTATTTTAAACAGAGCATTAGGATCTTTCAAACCCTTTGGAAGAGCTGGGGGAAAGGCCATCAGTTTGGCGCTCCAAGAACACCCTGGAACAACACTGCAGAACCAACCCACCCCGGGAGCTGCTTCCTCAGCCACAATCAAGAAGGCAGGGAATCAAGAAGTTCCAACACTGGAACTATTGGCTCTAGCGACAGAACTGCTAAGCTGTCACGCAAGGATCAAGAAACTGTGGCTGCAGCTGCCACCCCCAGGCTGCTCAGAGCTGTGCCTGGTGGTGGGCCCGCCTGCCTTTCACGTTCTAAAGCCTACCCTCAAATTTGACTGTACTGCTCTCTTATGGGCAACTGTGGGGGTTACCTCACCTCTCCATGCCTCAGTTTTTTCATCTGAAAAATATGAGTAACAATCCTACTTCACAGGTTTTTGTGAGGCTTCCGGGAGAAAGCTCCTGGCCAGAGCCCAGTAGAGCACTGCCTCTACTTAGCCGTTCCTGCCTCTGACGATGCAGTGTGGTGTCAGGCTTGTTGGACTATGCTCCCAAAGCCTCAAATACTCCCCTCTGCCTGTCAGGAGGCTTGCAGTTTCCACATGATGCTCATAGTTTGTGAGAGCCAGAGGTGAATTAGTTAGGATTTCATCATTTTGAAATACCCAAGCAGCCTTGTAGCTATTCCCCCCAAACCCCAACCCCGCCCCATGGGTCTCATGTTTTAGAAGGTCATGTCTAAAAAAGTGCATCTGTTAAGTCATGATTAATTTGTACTCATGCTTTGTTAAAAACCAAAGGCATTCCATAAAGAGACCTTCTGAGGAGCATGAATTAATCAGTTTTCTAACATAGAATGAATATAGTTTGAGTTTTGAGTTTGAAAAAAAAGAAAGCAATCTCATAGAAACAGAGAGTAGAAAGGTGGTTACCAGGGGAAAGATGGGGGAAGGGAAGACGTTGATCATAGGTACAAAGTTACAGTTAGACTGGAGGAATAAGTTTCAGTGATCCATTGCGCTGCATGGCAATCACAGTTAATAATAATGTATTGTATATTCAAAATTGCTAAAATATACTTTTAATGTTCTCACTGCAAAAAATAATAAATGGATGAAGTGATGGATATATTAATTGGCTTGACTGAATCTTTCTATAATGTATACCTAGATGAAAACATCACATTGTACCCCATAAATATATACAATTAGAATGTGAGAAAACTTGACATTTTGGTTTTCTTGAGTGGCTGCCCCTTGGTACATGTGCAGTTTCCACTGGCTCTTGTCATGGAAAGCTCACACGCACATTCTGCCTCTGAGGGCTGCAGGGCCGGGAGCAGTGCATGCTGATCGGGTGGGGGCCACCTGAGCCAGGTGAGCGGTTCCCACTGAGGCACTTGGACAGAGTGTGGGAGGAGGAAGGTCCTCAGAAGGAAGTTGAAGTGTACTTACCCAAGGAAGCTAGGAGAATGCTGGGACGTCAAAGCTCAACAAAGGCTCTCTCTTCCAGAACTTTCTGTTCAATCTTCACAACAAGCCTATGTTATCACCATTTTACAGATGAGAAAACTGAGGCTTAAAGAAGTCTACATCTGCACAGCACGTTAGAGGCAGAACTGGGTGTCCTGTCCTTGAGGTCTGTATTATTTCCCCTACATGGGCTGAAGCTCCGGCTGCCAGTCTGGTCTCCTTGGACTCCTTTGCTCCGGCCTGGAAGGCCTGGAATTCCTCCTCCCTTTCCCCCTTCAGCTCCGGGCTCAGCCGTTCTTAGGAGAGAGCCCCCGGGATCCAAACTGCTTCACAGCAGAAGCACAGCCACAACGGAGACCCTCGGAATCCACCATAGCTACAGGCCCGACAGCTTCCCACTGCGGGCTGAGAAATAATTATTGTCAGTAATTAGAACTAAATTACTCTTGTCAAAACACACAAAATTGCAGAGCCAGCCCTGAGGCATCATAGGTTCCTTTGTCCCAGTGGTCTCCCTCCTCTTGGCCTAATTGAGGCCCATGTGGCCCCAGGAAATCCCCTCTCAATTCCGGACTCCAGGTATGGGTCACAGTCCTGAGCCATAGGACTGATTCGCTGACACAAAATGAGGGGCTTGGCTTTCCCAGCTCCTGTGTTTCTGGACAGAGGGGTGGGAGGAAAGCCGGCGATAGCAACAGTGGCTGCTCATGGCAGTTAGAAGGAAACAAAAATGCAGCTGGTGGTGCAGGGAAGTTCCAGGAGGTCGTACTCAGTAAAGACATCTTGCAATTACACAGGCCTGAATAAAATCAGAAACAGAGAGAGAGAAACTATTCCTTTTGTTTCCTTTCTGATTATGGCGGCAACACTAGTCAGTTTCAGAAAATTTAGCAAATAGAGAAAGGTATAAAGAAGAAAAAGAAAAATCCCCAATCTCAATGTGCAGCAGTGATTGGTATTTATATTTGGAGTATTTTCTTCTAATTAGTTTTTGTTCTCTCTCTCTCTCACACACACGCGCGCACATGCACACACATACGCACACAGACGATAACTTAATTCTCCCCTCAGCTCATCAGGAAAAACCAAGTGGTGTATTATTTTATTTATGCCACCCAGCAAATGGAGGACTGAATTTCGCTTGCCCCAGGAGAGACTGGATGAGCCTTTGTTCTTTCGGAGGGTGAGCTTCAGGCCTGGCACTCCCGAAGGAGCAAGGCCGAGCCTCCGTACCAGGAGCTGGGAAGCATGGGCCTCCGGGGAAGAGAGAGCAGAGCTACCTGCAACATTTTCTGTACTGGTTCTGTCACTCTGAGCTCTCTGGTGACCTTAGGAGAGAGGAACGGTCTAGCCCTTCATGGTCCTAGAAGCCAGATTCCAACTGATTCAAAGAAAGAACATATTCTGAAATTTTTTTTTAACCTGAAATTTGTGGAGCAAGGCTATGCTTGTTAGACTTATGTTCCCACTGGGTGACGTCACGCTGAATGTACAGGGTGATGTCCTGCTGGCTTCCTTTGACATGCTACAGTGCACGTTTCCTCGTGTCGTCTCTGGGTTTCTCCAGGTTCCTGGGTGGACATTTCTCAGAATGTTGGCTGGGCAGGGTCGGGGTCCACGACTGTGTTCTCAGGAAGGAAGCGTCCTCTGGGAAGCACCCTGGCTTCACTACGTCTGGGTGGGAACTCTCTGGGTGAATAATAGATTTGCTACTGGCTAACGATGGCTGCTGCCACTGTTTCCACGAAACACAGGAATCCGTTGTATACTTGACTCCACACTCACCAGTGGGGCGACCTTGTGTGGGAATATAAGATGGCTTACCGCAAAAGGTGACTATGAGGATTAAACGAGAAAAATGCCTTTGGTTTTAGAGCAGTGTGTGACACATAGTAAGTGCTCAAAAAATAATAGCTGCTCGACCCTGCATCTCTTTTTTCAGACTCAACAAATGAAACTAGTGAAAACCTTCACATGCCTATGATATTCAAATGGGAACTACCAGGAAGATTAGTAATTTCTGCTACCCTATTGTAATTCTGCCCCTTTCTCTCCCACCCCAAAGCAGCCTCATCCTAGGCTATTTGATCAATCGCCCCCACACCCCATCATCACTCCTTCATTCTGCAGGTCGTAGGGGAGGGAGAGATCACCTCCACCCCCCTTAGTTCTTATGTGGCTCTTTGTGTGGGTCTAGGAACCAAATTGACACCAGGCAGATTAATAAGAGAAAAGCATGCAAATTTGATTACTTTTACATGTGCATGGGGAGCTTCACAAGAGAGTAAAGTCCAAAGAAATGGGCCAAAAGCAAGATGCTTTTATACTTTTTAGGTAAAGAACAATAAATTTGTAAAGAAATGACAGGACAAAGGGGATCTGCTAGGGGCAGTAAATTCTGGGAAAGTCACTAGGAGATATACAGGGGTGTAAAGCTAGTGGAAGACGGGTTACTTCGGGAAGTTTATTTATTCAGGCTGCCCACTGCAGCCTGAATTCCCAATCTTCTGGTGCCAGGGCTATTTTCTCACCCTGGTGTGGGGAAGGCATCCCTCCCAGGGAATCCTTATGGCTTGCCGCATGTAAGAAAAGACAGGTCACCTAGCCTTTTCTGAAACTATAATTTTTCCGTTGTTTTCAGCTTGAAATAATCAATATAGGGATTCGACGTATTTGGGGGATGGCACACCCTTCCCTTCTTCAAGATCTTAACTGTTGCTTCCTCCCTCCTCTGCCTGCATTCCTTCCCAATATGAAACACAGCCACTAAGCAAACAGGTAAGTGATTATTGATTAACATAGAATGATGACATCAGAGTTCACTTCTGTTTTGCTCGCTCCTGAATTCCCACTGTCTGGCACCTAATAGATGTTGCAGAGAGAGTTAAATGCATGACTATTGCATTGTAAATGAGAGGGATGTTATTACAAGGAAATACTCGACTCTTCTCTCTATTGGAAAGTGAATCATCTGGACACTTTAGTCCTTTAATTATTGGAAACTGACTAACTTTGCAACATGCCTCAGCGTGCTTATGTTTAAGAATCTATGCTCCACACCGTGTTTTCTCCTGGTTTGGTTCTCTTATTTAAATAATATATACTGGATAGACACCTGTGGGGCTCCAGAAGCAGAAACTGAGTCGTTTCCTTTGAGCAAGAGGGACAGGCGACAGGAGTTGCTGAGGAGCTGCATGCTGGCTCTCTCTCCCGTCAGAGAGGGAGGAAGGATGGCCCACTACGTGAGCGTGGGTACTGGCTCCCAGCTTTATATTTCAGATCCCGAGGACCCTGGGCAAGGGCTTTCTCATCACTCTTGGTACATATGTTCTTGTCCTTCTGTTAACTGGAAGCTGGAGGTAATTACTGGCAGAAGCACAGCTCTGTGATGCACATTAGGTTGGTGGAAACTTCATTCGACCGCAAATTGTGCCTCTAATTAGGCAGCTGCTGATGCAAGGAGTTCAGAATCTAGTTTATGGGCTGGCTGGGCCAGCTGTAAGTGATCTGAGATAGGGTGGGAGGAGGAGGGAACGGGATGAGGCTGGGAGAAGGGTGAGTGGGGAGATTAAGGAACAGAAAGAGAGGGGATGAGTAGGAGAAATGCAAGGAAGGAGGGAAGGAGGGAAGGAGGAAGGGAGGGAGGGAGGGGAAAAAAAGAAAGGAAAGGAAGGACCATTCTATCTTCCCTTTCTATGAGTAGAAATAGCACCAGACTTTATTTTGGAAGACTTGAACACTAATTCTTGGTGTAATAACTTTGAAAAACTACTGGGCAGTATCTACTAAAGCTAAACATACGCCTAATCTATGACCCAGGAAATCCACTTCAAGGTTTATATCTAAAATGAATGAATACATATACCCACCAAAAGACACGTGCAAGAATATTCATAGCAGAACTATTTATACTAGGCCCTTACTGGAAAAACCCTAATGTCCATCAGCCAGAGAATAGGAGATACATGTTGTATTCTCTTTTTGTTTGAGACAGGGTCTCACTCTGTCTCCCAGGCTAAAGTGCAGTGGTATGATCATAGCTCACGGCAGCCTCGAACTCCCGGGCCCAAGTGATCCTCCTGCCGCAGCCTCCTGAGTAGCTGGGACTATAGGTACGTTCCCACCATGGCCAGATAATTTTTCTATTTTTTGTAGAGACAGGGTCTCACTATGTTGCTCAGGCTGGTCTGGAACTCGTGGCCTCAAGTGATCTTCCCATGTTGGTCTCCCCGAGTGCTAGAATTACAGGTGTGAGCCATTGCACCCGGCCCTGGTGTTTCCTATAATGGGACACCACACTATAATGTTTTAAAAAAAACACAACAAAACCGCTACTGATGATTGCCACCACATGGTATGTTGTTGAGAAAAGGGAGATAGGTACAAAAAAGGTAAATTCTGTAAAATTCCATTTTTATCAAGTTCAAGAATAGGCAAAATGAATCTATGGAGATAGAAGTCAGAATAATGGTCATCTCTTACGAGAAGGATCTTAACGATGAAGTTACTATCCTATGGGCACGAGCAAAGCTTCTGGGGTGCTGTAAATGTTCTATATCTTGATCTGGGTGTGGTTATATGGATGTAAAAACTATGCAAAGAGTACAAAATGTACTTTTACAAAAATGTAAAAGCTGAACCTTTGCATACTTTACTCTATATAAGTTATAACTCAATAAAAACATTTTGAAAAGAAAAAAATATATTTACCAAAACAATAGGTGAAAAATGCTATCTTGTAGTTCACCCTTTCATTTCTTTGCTAAGTGAGGAAGAAAATCTTTCACGTATTTATGCCTTAAGCACTTCTTTGGTGAAGTGCCCATGCACACTCCGACCCAGGCTCCAACTGGGATCTTCGTTCTTGTCTCTCTACTCTGAAGAGCCGTGTTAAATAACAGTGTTTCTCAATCCTACTCTACTTGTTTGTCACAAACCCTTTCCCTCCAGCTCATCATCTTTCATTATTTTACTGGATGATGATTTTTTTCAGTGATGATTTTTATTGTAGAAAGAATTTAAAATTTTAAGTAACCCAATCTGTTCATCTTTTCTCTTAGCAGTTCTTTCGTGGGATGTTTTTGTTGTCTTCCCAAGCTTTTTGCTTTTGAGAAACTGACGGAAGACAATGTAGCTGGAGCGGCAGAGGTGGGAGGGGAGATAGCAAACCTGGGCATGGGGAGGCAGCCAGGGATGAGATCACACAAGCGTTTGGATTTGGGAATTGATCCTGAGTGCAAAGGGTAGTCAGGAAGGGAAGTAAGCAGGGGAATGAAGCAAAGAGATTTGCGTTGTGAGGGTCACTTTGCTGGGTGGGGAGAGGAGATTGGAGGGAGACAAAACCAGAAAATCCATGGAGAGGACTGCAGTAGGGGAAAGCAGCCTGGGCTGGTGAGGTGGCAGCAGAGGTGGGGAGGTGGGGAAGGTTACAGACCTGGTTCAGCACCAGGTCCCAGGGGCCTTGGAATTGGATGGACATGTGGAGAGGGGAGGCGGGCAGGGCTTGGTGCAGAAGTGGCTGACCCAAGACATGGGGGCTTACCCATGCGATGCCTCTAGATTTCTGGGTTTGTGTATTTGCTTGTTTGTTTTCACTTTTAACTCTTTATCAGGCCAGAATTTGGTTTTGGTTGTTTAGCTGAGCCTGCAGTTTGATTCTCCTCACCCAATACTGAATTTCTCCATGAAAATACAGTGAATACCCTTTATTACTTCCTCATTGTTTTGTGAGGCCCCCACATCAGTTGGTTAAGAACAGTCGTATTTTGCAACTACGTATGCTCCTCTACTAACCTTTCTTCTTTTGTTTTAATCACACGATTTTGATGTATGTTTTAATTCATGAATTTTGTTTATGGGAAAATTATCTCCCGATCACTCTTTTAAAAAAGTTCTTAGCTAATTTTCTCATGCTTCTGTTTTGTTTGCATTATTATTGCTTTTTTCCTCAGGTGAATTTAAGAATCCAATAATTAAGTAATGAACAAATTCCATCAGGAATTTAATTGGAATTTCATTAAATCCATAAATTAATTTCAGACGAATTAATGTACAATTTTTCTCATACATGAGTATTTTTGCCTATATATTAAAAATGAGTATTGTTATTTTTCAGCAAATTTGGGTGTATCCCATACATTCTACTTGTTCTTCAAAAAGTTTTGTTTCCTTAGAATTTTACGTTTTGGTTACCATGGTAAAATGTTGTTGGTTTTTTTTTTGTTATTTTCTATGGATTATTATTGATATATATGAAATATACAGATTGTTAAAAACATTTTTCTGTGAAGTTACTTTACAAAACTAGCCTAAAAGATATATGTGTTTAAATTGATTCTTTGGGGTTTTATAAGAATATAATTGCATTATTATACAAAATGATATTTTGTCACCTTTTCAATAATCCTATCTCTTCTTCAGGTTTCATGCTAATTACATTGCTCAGAATTTTCAGAACAATGCTAAATGATAATGATGACAACAGGCATCTTATTTGCTTGCTTGCCTCTGGTTTTAGCAGGAATTCTCTTTAGTTTTTAACTGTTAAAAATAACAGTTAATTGGTTTAAGATACAAATTCTTACTATGTTAAAAAATATTTCCATTCCTAATTTTCCCCAAAAAGCAAATTTGTGGATTATAGAATATACTTTGAATGTTATGGACTGTCTTTTCTTCCTCTACTAAAATTGTAATTCCTATTTCCTCCTAAAAAATATTCATGTGAAATGATCATTAATAGATCTCTTTGTAATAAGTGATCTTTGTATTTCTTGGATAAATCCTACTTGGTGATCATGAATAATTCTTTTACTTTTGCTGCTGGATTTGGTCTAGCAATATATTATTTAGGATTTTTGCATCTGTTTCCAATTTTACTACAGATTTTTATTCCCTTTTTCACATTTTTGGAATTGGGTTATGTTGGATTTATAAAATAAAATATGCATTCATATTTTCCTATGCATAGAACAATTTCAATAGCATAGGGATTTTAGTCCCTTGAAAATCTGAAAGAACTAGATCTCAAAACTGGCACAGTAGTTTTTGTAAAGTAATTCTTTGATAAATTTTTAAAGAGTTTTTCATAGTAGCTTGTCTATTCAGGTTTTCTGCCTTTTTTGAGTGAACTTTTAAAAATGTCTAATTCTGTAGACTTTTTCATTTCATGGAGATTCTGAAGTTTAAGTGCATACAGTTTTTTATAGTCTTTAATATTTTATTTTCTCCTCCTAATCAGTCACAAAACTTCTTTTCTCATTAAAATTATTTTTCTGGTTCAACATGTCAGAGGTGTCTATCTTATGAATATTTTTAAAGAACCATTTTTTTTACATTAAAAAAGATCAGGAAATATGTTCTACATACAAAAGACTGCATTTCTGTATAGATATGTTTAAGTGCTAAAACTAAAATAAACATTTTGTTCTAATTTTGAGGTGAATAGAACACTACCAGTAACCCAGACTCACCCTTTCTAAATAGCCCCTTTCTCGTCTGTGGAGAAATAACCACATCCTTGAATAGTGTACAAGTCACTGCCATATTTATTTATAATAAACACACTTTCTTTGAAATAAGATATTGTTTAGTTTTTCCATTATCGGACTTTTTATGAGTTGACACACACTACGTGATTTTTTTGTTCAGCATCAAGTGTTTGAGGTTCATTGGAATCTATGCATATAGTGGATTTGGCTCTTTTTCACTTTGGCATGTTATTTCCTTGCATGGATATTACATAGTTAGTTTATCCATTCTGCTCTGGATGGACATTTAGATTGTTTCAAAGTTGGTTTTTTTCTATTACAAATAATGCTTCCTTAAATATTCTTGTACAAATTTTCTAGTACCCATGTGCAAGACTTTCTCATATAGGAAGGAGTGACATTGTCAGATCACATGGTATTTGGAGTTTAACTTTATTAGGTTATATTCTTTTCTGAAGGGGTTGAACCAATTTACACTGGAACTGGAAATATGTAGATGTTCCCAATGCCCTACACCCTCACCACACTTGATGTTACCAAGCTTTTTAATTTTTGCCAAACTGGTGGGTGCAAAATGGTATGTGAGTGAGTGGTAAATCCCATAGGCATTTTAAAGATACATTTACATAATTATTGGAATAGGTCACTTATGTAATATAATTACTGGAATAGGTCACTTATGCACATGGTTCAAAGTCAAAGTCTTGCTTTGACCTCTGCCCTCAATATATCCATTTCCAACCATTCCTAGCCAATCATTTGAGCTTCTATAACTTCCAGAACTTCTCTATGCAAATGCAAAAAATATGATTATATGTTCTTACTTTCCTCTTTTTATACAGAAAGGGTGGTATATTATATACATTGTTCTCCGCTTTGCCTTTTCACTGAACAGTTTAACTTGGAGGTCTTTGCAAATCAGTATGCAAATAACTAGTTAATTTCTTCATTTTTTTAAGGACCTTAGTATATTCCATTGTATAAATTCACCATATTCTACTTAAGCAGCCCACTGCTGGTGAATGTTGCATTGTTCCCAGTCTTTAGCTATTGCAAACATTGCTACAGTAACTTACCCTATATAGAAGTCATTTCACTGATTTGGGATTCCTGGTTTAAAAAGTTTAGGCATTTGAAATTTTTCCATATAAACTTTAAAATAAGTAAGTCTTAAAAAATCTGTCTATATTTCTATTGGGATTTTGTTAAAGTTCTAAATGGATACGTGAAATGTGATATACAAAATGGCGTCACTGTGGTTCAGAGCTTGAAAATGGGTTTGGGAAGCCATTCTAAGAAGGACTATCTGCACAACCTGCAACTTTGCAAAAAAAAAAAAAAAAATTTGTCTTTAACCTTTGAACCGAGCCAAACTGCAAGGACCACAGCATTCTGGAAAACAGCTGAATTTCACTAGTGCTGCAACTCCTGAACATCAACAACCAATGAACTATGGACTTATGTACTAAGCCAGCCACCTCCACCAATGATAATTCTTTCAAAACAATGTGTGTTATCACCCTTAGCTTCCTTTAAGAAATCCCTACTCTCCTCCGTCTCTTCAGAACACAATTTGGCTTCTATCTGAATCTGTGTCTCCTGAATTGCAATTCCTAAGACCTCAACAAACACCTTGTCTTATTGCATCATAGTCTGCTTTTTTGCCTCTTCTTAGTTGACAGACATAAGGAGAATTAAGATATTAATGATATTGAGTTTAAATATCCAAAAACATGATAAATCTTAGTATTTCTATGTCTTTCTTACTATACATTTTGAATATTTTTTTTATTCTGTTTCCTGGATGTTTTATCTGTTTTTATTGTGATTGTAAATGAAGTCTGCTCTTAATTGCTGATGTTGAAATATACAAACAGTTTGTTGTAAGAATATGTGACAAATACATTAATTATACATTAAGTATGTCAGTTTAGATCCTCCAAGAAGCAGATGCTAAGACAAGAATTAGACATGCAAGAGATTTATTTGTGGAAATGCTTGTCGGAAGATGAGGGGGAGTCCAGGGAGGCTGGGAGATGCTGGTATGACACCGAATGAAGAAAGGAAGCTTGGGTGGAAGCATCGTAGATTGCAGTGCTGTTCTAAGGAAAGTTCAAGGCCATTGGGTAGTTCTTAAGCCACAGCTGTCCCTCAGAGGAGTTCCCCATCTTCCCTGCCATGCTCAGTCCTTGACTGGGAGCACCCTGAGGGAGGTGTGGTCTTGGCAGGCATGTGGTGACGGATTTCAAGTGGAGCTGCTGACCTTGTTGGTCAATTATATTCCCTTAGGTCTGAAAGGCACGTCCTTTTGGCCATCGCAGTCCACCCCTTGCACTGCACAGATGTACTTCTCTACTCAGAGGTGGGAGTGGCTCTCCCACGGTTCCTGTGGGCCTTTTATTCTCAGGAGAAACATAGAAGACAGAGATTAGTGGCGCCCCTGTCACTGCAGTTGATCTCAGGGCTGTACCTGCACTCACCCACTCTCTCAGTCCGTTCTAAATTCCCTTCCCTGTGACCTTGGCAGGTCATGGTGGCTTAGCTGGTAGTGTGACCCAAACCGACATTTGTGAGAAATATGGGCCCTGGTAATCACATCCTTCTCAGTTAGTTACAATGAGGTAAGGAAGCGGGGTGGTTCCAGGAGGTGCCCAGTGGATCACCTGGGGTCCACTTGTGTTCCTCCCTGCCCTCATTTTGTAATGCAGCCCTATCTCCTTGTGCTGACCAAGGCCAGTTGCCCTGGCCAGTAGGGTGATTCCTCTTCTCACCTGCTGGTCACAAGGGGCCTAAAGTGTCCTGGGGAAAGCCATTCCTTTTAGCTCAATGGAACTCTTGCTATGTCCCCTGACAAGAGGCTACCTCTTTTGGAAACCAGGCCCTCTAACCCTGCAAAGTTCTGAGTTGAGAGAATGAATTAGCCAGGAGTGGAGGTGCACGCCTGTAGTCCCAGCTCCTGGGGAGGCTGAGGCAGGAGGATCGCTTGAGCCTAGGAGCTTGAGGTTGAAGTGAGCTATGGTGATGACACTGCACTCTAGTCCTGGTGACAGAGCAAGACCCTGTCTTCAACAACAACAACAACAACAACAACAAAATTGAAAGAATGAAGAATGAGACTCTAGTGGATCATTAGGAGTGACAGTCAATGGATTACTGCCACCACTTGGTTCCTAGGCACCTTTTTCCATTTGGGGATATAATACTGTACAGAATTCTTTGATTCAATACACACATTGCGTCCTGAAGGATGCAACCCATCCTTTCACCACATTACCTTCAAGCTGATACTTCCGCTGGGCTTTAGAAGGCCATTGCAGCATTCTGTGAGACCAGACTGTCCCTGGATGGCCAGTATGTGACACAACTAGTGCAACCCATATTCATCGGTCCACTCCCATACTGCCTTCACTTTGAAGTGGGTGCCCTGGTCAGATGCTATTCTGTGTGGGATTCTATTCCTGTGGATCAGTTATTCCATAAGCCCCCATCTCCCAGGAATAAACCTGCCTTAGTATCTCTTCTACACTTAGCCATCGTCTGGGAAGCCTAACCTCAACACCCATGGGGACGAAAGTCAGAGCCCAGTACCTGGGATCATAGGTCTATTACGATTCCTACTGTCAGAGATCTCAGACGCAGGTTTTCATGACCACCACACCAAGCTACCTTCCTGAAACTTCTTATTGTGTTAACAGATTTTTATTTGATTTTTTGGATTAGAGTAATATAATCTAAAAACAATGATTGTTTACTTCTCTCTTTTTGTCTTTTGTTAATCAGACATCAGTATGTCCAGTGCAATGTTAAATAACAGTGGTGACAGTGAGCATCCTTGCCTTGTTTCCACCTTTTCTCAGTCTAAACATCCTCCATTTACCCTTTCCAAATTTTATACCTCCAATTCACTTCCAGGGTATGAATGTAAAATGGAATTTGGGGCAACTGACCAGTCCTGCATGCCTAGCTAGGATATGTCATTTAAAAAAAAAAAATTCTGAGTTTCATGCATATTTCCTGAGCACTTTAAAAAAATTTTATTTTATTGTGGTAAGAACACTTAACATGAGATCTACCCTCTTAACAAATTTTTAAGTACACAATGAAGTATTATTAACTATAGGTACAATGTTGTACGGGAGATCTTTAGAACTTATTCATTTTGCTTAACCAAAGTTCTATGACCATTGATGAGCAAAGAAAATGGGGTATGTACATATAATGGAATACTATTCAGTCTCAAAAACGAAGGAGATTCTGCAATATGCAATGACATGGATGAACCCAGAGGACATTATGCTAAGTGAAACAAGCCAGTCACAGAGTGACAAATATTGCATGATTCCATTTATACGAGGTATCTAAAATAGTCAAATTCATAGAATCAGAAAGTAGAATGGTGGTTTCCAGGGGATGAGGGGAGGAGGAAATGGGGAGCAGATATCAACCATTTAAATCTAGAAATTCCACAGGACTCAGAGGCACACACAGAACTTAGCTATCCTGCACTTTAAGCACAGCAAATATTGTTTCACTCCCAAATGACTCAAAGTTTGATAAAAATGGTCTTTTCTGTCTCATGGACTGTTTGCCACAGCCTCAGATGCTCAGGAAAAGCTTTGCTGTGGAATGAGCTGTAGCAGGCTGCATGCTGAATCTGCCCTAGTGCTAGACCTTGCTGCTGCAGATCAGTGGTTCTCAGAATTCAGTGTACATCGGAAGCCCCTGTAGGGCTTGTTAAAACCCAGGCTGCTGCTGCTACTCCCTGAGATTCTGATTCTGATCAAGGGTGGGGTCCAAGAATTGGCATTTCTAACAAGTTTCCAGGCCCTGCTGCAGCTGCTGGTCTGAGAACCACACATGGAGACCCACTATTGTAGACCTCCAACATGCTGAGGATACACAGCCTCTGCTTGCCAGGGTGTCTGCAGAGAAGTTTACTGAAGTCACTGTGGCATATCCTTTATGAGGTCCTTGTAGCGCCTCTGCCTTTGCTTATGGGCCAGTGTAAGTGGAGCTTATAGAGACATCCATTAGCCTATGAATAAAGCTGCCATTAGATGAATTCACCAGCCAGCAGCAAATACCACATGCTGTAGGGCTTAAAGACCCCGCCTTAGAAGCGAGACACTGGCTGGTTAAAAACCTCTGAAAACTGCAATGTCAAAATATCCTACTCATACAGTAAAGTTGGATCCAGTGTTACATGTTCTGGTCATGCCGAAAGCCTCTAGGAAAGGGTGTGTCTTTTTAATTCAGTCCAACAATTCTGTCCTCTATTGTTGAGTATTAGTCAATTTTTTGTATATGGTGATTTCTAACTGTGTTTTGATTCATTTCTATCATATTTTTTCTACATATCTTTTCTTTGTCTTTCTAGCCATCCTGTAGATTAGTTATGCTTTCTCCTGTATTCCATTTTTTCCTTCTAATAATTTGGAAATTATCTACTATTTTTTTAGTGGTTACCCTAGAAGTTTTAACATACTTATGTACATCAACTTCAAAAATTAATCAGTATCATTATTCTCCTGTGAACAACGCAGTATAACGCTATACTCTTCTCCTAATGTTTTATTTGATTACTAGCCGAGGTTTTAGTTCTACCTTATTCGAAAATCTAAAATTTAGACATTATCTTTGTTTAACCAGTGTGTGTTTGGATTTACACATACGTTGTGAGATATTTTGCTTCCTGAAATTAATCCTTTCAATTCGTTTAAAATTTTAAACAGTCTGTGCAAAAAAAAAATTATATGTGTTCCAGTGAAAATGTCTTAATTTTGCCATTGTGTTTAAGTGATAATTTCCTGGGTATGCATTCCAAATGGTCGATAATTTTATGTCAGAAATTTTAAAACATTATTCCAGTCTTCAGGCTTCCATTTGCACTGGGAGATGGAAGCTGTCGCTCCAGTTGTTGCTCTCTGTGTCATTTACTTTTTCTATCAGCTTTTAAGATCTTTTTCTTGTCCCTTGTTGTGCAGTTTGAAAAAGATGAATTTACATGTAAGTTTCACTTTATTTATCCTGCAAATGTTTCATTGGTCTTTCTGAATCTGAGCATTAGGCAAGTATATTTGGAAACCTGCCTTAATCCTCTATTTAGATGTGTTAATCTGCTCTTTAATTTGCTTAAAGGTTTCTATTATACTTTTTATTATTATATACACATTTTTTTGTAGAAGCTCTTTTCAGTTCTTTTTAAAACCCACTTGGTTATTTGAGATAGACTTATTTTCCTATATTATACTTTCAGAAACTTTTTTCTTCGAATTCATAAAATTTTTAATTAGTCTTCAAAATAAGACAATATGTGTGTATATCTAATAAATATTTTTATTGTGGTAAAATATATATCACATAGAAGATACAACTTAACATTTTAAGTGTACAGTTCAGTGACATTAAGTGCACTAACATAGTTGTATAATGATCATCACTATACATTTTCAGAATGTTTTCATTACCCCAAACTAAAACTCTATACCAATTAAATAATAACTCCTCATCCCCTCTTCCCTGTAGGCCTTGGCAACCACCATTCTACTTTCTGTCTCCATGAATTTGACTACTCTAGATATGCTATAAGTAGAGCCATGCAATATTTGCCCTTTTGTGTCTGGCCTATTTCACTTAGCGGAATGTCTTCAAAGTTCATCCATGTTGTAGCGTGTTTCAGAATTTCATTCCTTTTTAAGGCTGAATAATATTCCCTTGTGTAGATATACCACATTTTGTTTATCTATTCATCTATTGTTGGGCATTTGTGGTGTTTTCTGCCTGTTGGCTAGTGTGAATAATGATGGTTTGACTTAAGATTTTTCTACTTTACAATGGTGTAAAAGCAAATATGCATTCAGTAGAAAATGTAATTTAAGTACCTATATAACCATTCTGTTTTATACTTTCAGTAGAGTAATTTATAAATTACATGAGATATTCAATACTTTATTATAAAATAGGCTTTGTGTTAGATGATTTTGTTCAACTATAGACTAATGTAAGAGCTCTGAACACCTTTAAGGTAGGCTAGGCTAAGCTATGATGTTCAGTAGGTTGGGTATATTAAATGCATTTTTTATGATATTTTCAACTTATGACAGGTGGGTTTTTTGGGATGTAACCCCATGGTAAGTTGAGGAGCATTTGTGTTCAGAAATGACATTGCTGGACGATATGGTTATTTCATGTTTAATTTTTTAAAGAATTGCTATATTGTTTTCCATAGCAACTACACAATTTTAAATTGCCACCAGCAATACCCAAGGGTTACAATTTCTCCACATCTTTGTCAGCACTTGTTATTTTCTGTTTTCTATGTTTTGGTGTCATTTCCAAGAAATAATTTCCACATTCAATGTTATGTTTTCTTCTAAAAGTTTTAGAGTTCTAGATCATACATTTAGGTATTTGATCCATTTTGAGTTAATTTTTGTATATGTATTCATTATTTTTTATGTGGATATCCAGTTTCCTGAGAACAATTTGTTGAAAGGACTATCCTTTACATTTAATTTTCCCTTTTGAAAATCATTTGGATATGTACATGAGCTTTTATTTCTGGGTTCCCCATTCTATTCCATTGGTTTGTATGTATCTCTTTATACCAGTACCACACTGTGTTGATTACTGTAGCTTTGTAATAAGTTTTGAAATCAGGAAGTATGAGTTCTCCAACTTTGTTCTTCCTTTTCAAGATTGTTGTGGCTAATTGGAGTCCCTTGAGGTGCCATATGAATTTTAGGAAGGATTTTATTTCTGCAAAACAAGTCTTTGGGATTTTGATAGAGATTTCATTGAACTCTAGATCACTTTGATTCCTTTGGCTTTAAATAAATTAAATATCCAATTCTATATTATCTACCTGGTAATTTCTGTATCTACAGTCACTGTGGCTATGATCAGTTGTTTCTGCTGCCTCACATTATGGTGGCTTAATTCCTCATACAAGTCCTGTGATTTATAATTATGAGATCATTCTCTGTGAAACTTTATCTGTGGGAATTTTTAAGGTGTAAATTTAAGGTGCATTTCTCCAGAGAGGAATATATTTGCTATTGCCAGTGGCTGAGAGAGAATCATCAGTTTAGGACACTTTAAACTACAGTAGTCCCCCTTTATCCACAGGTGATACATTCTAAGACCCCAAGTGGATGCCTGAAACTGTAGATAGTGTGTATACTATGCACAAACTTCTCTTTCCTTCTTAACAATTTCACAGATGGAAGATTCATTCTTACCATAGATCTTAGCAACCTCAGCATACAATTTTTTTTTCTTTCCTTATTAAGTAGAAAACTTTTACCTTTTTACTTAAAGGAAGCACTTTATGGCTTCTCTGTGGCATATCTGAATCTCCAGCATCACTACTCAAGGTTTGGGGCCATTATCAGGTAAAATAAGGATTATGTGACCACAAGCACTGCAATACATGACAATCTGATAATCAAGAAGGCTACTAAGTGACTAACTTCGGTAGCATGGACAGCGTGGATACGCTGGACAAAGGGATGATTTGTGTCCCCGGAGGGATGGAGTGAGACATCATGGGATTTTATCATGGTCTCAGTCCATTTAGTGTTGCTATAAAGTTATACCTGAGGCTGGGTTATTTATAAAGAAAAGAGGTTTATTTGACTCATAGTTCTGCAGGCTTTACAAGAAGCATAGTGCCAGCATCTGCTTCTTGTGAGGGCTTCAGGCTGCTTCCACTCAGGGTGGAGGGCAAAGGGGAGCCTGCATGTACAGATCACGTGGCAAGACAGGAAGCAAGAGAGAGAGAAGGGGGAGGTGCCAGGCTCTTTTTAACAACCAGCTCTCACGGGAACTAACACAGCAAGAACTCACTCCCCCCTCCCCCACCCAACAAGAGAGGAGTTTAATCTATTCATGAGGGATCTGCCCCCATGACCAAAACACCTCCTATTAAGCCCCACCTCCCAACACTGCCCCACTGGGGACTAAATTTCAACATGAGATTTGGAGAGGACAGACATCCAAACTATAGCAATCATGCTAATCAGAATGGTATATAATTTAAAACTTATAAATTGTTTCTTTCAGGAATTTTCCATTTAATATTTTTGGACCAAGGTTGACTGCGCGTAACTGAAACCACAGAATGTGAAACCGTGGGTAAGGGAGGACTACAGTCTATTTGATTTTACTTTTTGAGGGTAATGGTCAAGGCAGTTATAACTTATGTAAGTGTAAACTTGGAGTTAAGGATTCTCTGTGTGAAGTCTATTGTCTTTTGCTTTTTTTTTTTTTTCACTTTTCTCACATAAGCCTGAGCCAAGTCTAAGAGAGACAAGAATCCAGATTGTATATCTCTGAGGTTGTGTGTGTGCGAGGTGTTCTGTGTGTGTACGTGTGCGTGTGTGATTTTAATTCACCAACGATGGTGTTGCTGTTAGAGGGGCCCAGCTTTATGCAAGGGTCTCCAATCTGTATGTTTTAGGTTTTGTCTTCTGACATGTGTCTTATCCCCAACATACAAGGAACCCTTTAAAACCCACACTCTAGGCCACCAGGGGATGTTATAAGTCCTGAGGGCAAATGGAGCAGCAAGGGTCAGTTACTTCTCTGCATTTGTTTTTTTAATTTTGTTTTTAGCCTTCTAAAAGTTGTATTAGTTCCTAGCCTTGCATTTAAAAATTCAAGTCCCATGCATTTAAAAACCATGCATTTAAAAATTCAAATCCCATATTTTATCCAGCATTTCATATGTTGTTCTGAGAAGTTCTCTCTGGAGATCCAGTCTTGTCATATTCCCGTTATTAGAAGTCTAGGAATCACTCTCAGCGTTTAATTAATCATTCTAAATATTTGTAATTCAAAAATATTTTAACATTACCATTTCCTCCTTTCTGGGTGTCTATTTTGGTGTAATTTTAGTAAGTTTTTAAAAAATTAAATGCTTAGTTACTCAGAATTACATGATTATCTATTTAATAATAAAGGCTTTTGAGGGATTTGACTTTACATAAAGGCTAACATTTCCCCGATGGTTTTGATAAATATTGTTCCCATTTTTGCTATTTTCTAAATAGCATGTAATTATAAATTTTATTTATTCTCTAAACCAATCCTTATTTAGTAGAATGTTGTTTAATTTCCAAGTGGTTTTTGCACATTGTTTTGATTACACTTTGTGATTAATTTCTAGCTTTAAAGCAACATTGCCAGAGAATATGGCCTCTAAATTTCTACTATATAATTACATTTTGTAAACATCACACAAATGCTTACAAAGGTGTATTTTCTATTTGATGTTAATATAATTGAATATATACTTTTCATCAATCTTATCATACTGCTTAAATTATTAAATCTTCTATGTTCTTTATTTTTTCATCTCCTATTCTGTCAAGGTATACTAAAGTCTTTCGCAAAAATTGTTTTTATAAATTTCTCATTTAATATCTAAGAGTTCCTTCACATTTTTGTCTTATTTTCAGCCCTTTAAGATGTATGATTCTTTGATCTTAACTTTGGAATTGATAATTTATAAATTTAAAATGACCTTTTGAAATGATTTTCCCTTGAATTTTGTTTTCTGATATTATCATTCTTGAGATATTTTTGTTTAAATTTGCTTAACTCTTCCTTTTCTTTTTTTGGGGGATATAATTTACATACCACACAATTTACCTATTTAAATTGTACAGTTTAATAGATTTAGTGTACAGAGTTGTGCCACCATTGCCACAATAAATTTTAGAATATGTTCATTAACCAAAAAAGGACATCCTGTACTCATTAGCAGTCATTCCCCACATCCCCACTCTCTAAGCCTCTGAGCCCTAGAAACTACTTACCTACTCTTTGTCTCTATAGATTTTCTTACTCATATAAATTCACTTCATATAAGTTGAATCATGTAATATATCATCTTTTGTGACTGGCTTCTTTCACTTAATATGATGTTTTCAAGGTTTATTCATGTTGTAGAATGTATCAGCATTGTTGAATAATATTCTATTATGTGTATATAATTGTTGAATAATGTTCCATTATACACACACACACACACATAAAATTTTCTCTGCATCCTCAATAACACTTGTTGTTATCTGTCTTTTTGATTATAGCCATCCTAGTAGGTAGGAGGTGGTATCTCATCGTGGTTTTGGTTTGCAATTCCATGAGAACTATTGATGTGCAACTTCTTTTCATGTGCTTAGTGACCCTTTGTATCAATTCTCTGGAGAAATGTCTATTCAAGTCTTTTGCTCATTTAAAAAATTTTTTTTAGTTTTGACTTAAATTATATATTGTCTGATATAAATATAGCTATTCCTTCTCATTTTTGTTTCCATTTGCATGTAATATCTTTTTCTATCCCTTCACTTTCAGGCTATGTGTGTACTTACAGGGTGAACTGAGGCTCTTGTAGGCAACATATAGTTGGGTCTTGTTTTTTAAGCCATTCAGCCGCTGTTTGTCTTTTGATTGGAGAATTTAATCCAACTACATTCAACGTAATGATTTATGGGTGAAGACTTATTACTGCCATTTTGTTAATTGTTTTGTAATTGTTTTATAGTTCCTTTCTTTCTTTCTTTCTCTCTTGCTATCTTCTTTTGTGGCTAAGTAATTTTCTCTAGTGATATATTTGGATTCTTTGCTTTTTATTTTTTGTGCATCTATTATCAGTTTTTGCTTTGTGGTTACCATGATGCTTACAAAAAACACCTTATACTTAAAACAGGTTATTTTAAGCTGACGACAAATTAATTTTGACTGCCACATCAAAAACTCTATACTTTACTCCACTCCCCACCCCTCCACATTCTGAATTTTTGATATAACAATTTACATCATTTTATATTGCATATTCCTTAACACATTATTGTAGTTGTTACCATTTTTAATAGTTTTGTCTTTTTACCTTTATACTAAAGATATAAGTAATTTTCCCACCACCATTACAATATTAAAGTTTTCTGAATTTTACTGTGTACTTACTTTTACCAGTGAGTTTTGTAGTTTAAGATGTTTCCAGTGTTACTCATTAGCATCATTTTATTTCATCCAAAGGAACACTCTTTAACATTTCTTAGAAGACAGGTCTGGTTGTGATGAACTCCCTCAGCTTTGGTTTGTCTGGGAAAGTCTTTATTTCTTCTTCATTTTCAAAGGAGAGCTATGCTAGGTATAGTATTCTTAGTTGAAAGGTTTTTTTCTTTCAACACTTTGACTATATCACCCTTTTCTCCTGGCCTGTAAGGTTTCTGCTGAGAAGTCTGCTGCTATGTGTTTTGGAACTCCCTTACATGTTATTTGCTTCTTTTCTCTTGCTCAGGGATTCTCTCTTTGTCTTTGATGTTTGACAGTTTGATTATACTATGTCTTGGTGTAGTCTTATTTGGGGTGAATCAGATTTGTGCCTTGAACCTTTCTATACCTGGATATTTATATCTTTTTCTTGATTTAGAAAGTTTTCTGCTGTTATTTCTTTAAATAAGCTTTCTACATCTTTATTTTTCTTTCTTCCCTCTTGAACCTCTGTGAATTATACATTTATTCTTTTAAATCCACCCCATAAATCCTGTAAGCTTTCTTCATACCTTTTCATTCTTTTTCTCTCCTCTGATTGTATATTTTAATAACTTGTCTTTGAGTCCACAGATTCTTTCTTCTGCTGGATCAAGTCTGCTGTTGATGCTTTCTATTGCATTTTTAATTTTACTTATTGTATTTTTCAGCTCAAGGACTTCCATTTTTTATGCTTATCATTATTATTTCAATCTTTCTGTTAAATTTTCATTCTGGTCACTTATCGTTTTCCTCATTTTGTTGAATTGTTTCTTTGTATTTTCTTGAAGTTTGCTATGCTTCCTTTATAGAGTTATTTTGAATTCTTTGTCAGGCATTTCATATATCTCTATTTCTTTTGGGTCAGTCCCTGGCACTTTATTCTGTCCATTTGGTGATGTCACGTTTCCCTAATTATTCTTGATCTTTGTGACCATGCATTGATGTCTGTTTATTTGAAGAAGTAGGTACTTATTCCAGTTTTTGCATAGTGGGTTTCTCTGAGAGTGCCCTTCAACAGTAAGCCTGTGTAGAGATTCTGGGAATGTTTTCTTGTGTTGTCTCTAAGCCAGGGACCACTGTGACAACTGCAGCACTGGGGGATGCCCTAAGCCTGAGAACATTGCAGCTGGTATGGTGCTGGGCTAGAATACCATGGCTACTGAGGCTGGCATGGATCTGGGGTGTGCCTGAAGCCCACAGCTGCTGAGCCCTGTTTGTTGCTGAGGGTTTTCTGAAACCCAAGGCCACTGTAGTTGGCCAGCAGTGATGGGGACTGGAGATTGAGTCTGCCTTCTAGGGGCTATAGGTTTCTGCTTGGCACCAGGGCAGGTCTGCAGGCTCAGTCCATGGGTACCAGCCTAGAGTCATGGGCCATAGGGGTCTTCTAGTGCTAGGTTCTACTGTGGTGGGCCTAGTCTTAGAGTTCAAGGCTAAGCCTTATGCTCATTTGGATTTTGTTTCCCCCAATTATATGGTATCTCTCTCCATGCTGTGCTGCCTAGGGCTCAGGGAGGGGTGATGTGGATAATGTAAAACTGCTCATGCTGTGCTGTTCAATGTTTCTTTTCTTACTATTATGCTATAACCAGGTACTTTGATCTCTCACCTAGTTTTCTTAGCTCTAATGAAAGTATTTTTGCACATGGATAGTTGTTCAAAGTGAAGTTTCTGTGGGAGATCATTTGCTGGAGAGTTCTATGATATTCTGCCATCTTGCTCCACCTTCACCAATCTTGGTTCACTTTCTCAATGATAATATTTGTAACACAAAAGTTTTTTCAATTTGCTGTTGGTATCTCTTGTATGTAGCAGAGATTTAAAATTATTCAAATCATATCAGAGATTTTATTCTGTATTTAGTCTATTTACATTTATTTCATCAACTGATATGCTTGATTTATGCCCTTTCTATTAATGCCATTTTCATATTTCTTTTGCATTATCTCCTGTGCTATGTTGACAAACTTTACTTTTTCCTCATCATAATTTGGACTAGGATTCACAGCTTTTAGGTTTTCAAAGATGATATTTATATTTATATTCTATATGTCTCCAAATAGAAAAGCCAGCAAGAAATTGTATGTTGAATCCCTGTATATATGTAAGATGGGTGAGTGTTTTATTGTATACCCTATTGCACACCTTCACAACTTTGGTCATAGATTATTATCATTAAATATGTTATTTAAATTATGGATTATGAATTATTTTTTTGTGTGTGAGTATACAGAGAGAGAGCCTGTGTCTTTTAGCTCTTTCAGAGGTAAGGAAGGGACGTGTTCTAATTATAATAGTTCTCAGTCCTTTAGTGGGCCTGTGTCTATGGCCTGTGACGTTCACATGTGTTTCATCTTATATGGTTTCTCACCTTATATGAGAAGGGACCAGAAGTGACAGGAATGCCCTCCCCCTGGGGCTTTCAGACAGGGCTCTGGCAAAGTCTTTTCCTCTGGACTAAGCTTTTGTTATGGAAATTTCTTGGAGGTATTTCATAAGGATTACTCTTCCCCTCCCTCCTTTTGCTGGAGCCAGTAGGGGATCTTTCTTGGATCTTCACCATGAAAAGAGGTTCTTAGTAGTAAAACCCATGAATGTGTCGGGTCCCTCTAAGACTGAGGTCCTCCTAAGACTGGGGTCCCCAGGAGCTTCACTTTCAGACTAGTCCACTCAGCCTCCACCAATTTATCAAAATATCATTTAAGTGTCCTACCAGTTCATGGTTCCAATGGCGTATGCTCCAGGTAAGTAGATCATGGCTGTGACTCTGGTTTGTCAGTCTATTCAGGGTGATGGTTTGCCTTATAAATTCAGTTCTCTGATGGGGCTGAGAAAAGTGATTAATTTTTTGTTTGTCCTATTTTTTGTTGTTGTTGTTGTTGTTGTTGTTTTAAGAATAGGAATGGCAACTTCCAAGCTCTTTACATTTTAGAGCCAACCCTGGAAGTTCATTTAACTTTTTAACATACCAAAGATTTACTGATTTATGTTTATCATTATTTATTTGCCTCCTCATCCCCTGCTCCTGCACCACACACACTAGAATGTAACTTCCACAAGAGCAGAGATATTGTTCTAGTTCACTGATATTCTCTACTGTCTAGAATAATGCAGGCCATATGCAAGGAATCCAATAGATATTTGTTGTCATTAAATGAATATCAATGTCTTCCCTCTGGAAAAGGGAAACCTTAGCACTCTCTGGCCCTGTCCTGCTCTCTTGTCTCTCTCATGACGACCCAGTCACATCCCCCTACAGTAATGTTTTCATCAAGGAATTTAGCTCTGTGAGGGTATAGATATGCTTTTCCTTTCTTTGTCTTTCTGGTCACTATATAAACAATATTGATTTTTATTGAGTTACTTATCATTAGTCTCATGTTTCCCTGCCTCCTTTCTTGCTCTATTTTTTCTTCCATAAATATTTTCATAAAAGGCTTTTTAAAGGTAAGCACTGTGAGGTCTTAAGCATCCAAGACTTTATTTTATATTGATTTTAAGTTATAGTGTAGTGAAATGTAAAAATATAAGTTCAAAATTTTCATTATACAATACTTGAAAATATTTTGTCATTGTCTGCTAGCACCTGGTGCTAATGTTAAAAGCATGATATAAATAATAGCAGTGAAGACTTACATAACATTTCTTATATGCCACGTATCATTCTAGGTACTCAAAGTGTATTAATTCATTTACTGCTAATAAAGATTCTAATGAAGGTGGATATCATAATTATTATTAGCTGTTTTTTATAGAAAAGGAAACTGAGGCATGAGAAGTTAAGTAATGTGCCCAATAATATGCTGCTGGTAATTGGCCCAGCTGCATTTGACCTAGACAGTCAGGGGCCAGAGACTGGCCATTACATCATATTGCTTTGAAAGCCAATTTTTATTCATTTGCACTTGACCTGCTATTTCTCTCTATGAGTATTTCTATTTTTTACTTGTCATTTAAGTGCTTAAAATTCACTAACCATGTCTAGTTGAGGGCTTTTCTTTTCTATCTTGTTTGATATTCTATGAACTTATTCAAAATTTGGTCTTATTCTTTCTTGACTTTGGGAAGGTTTTTGCTCATTTTGATGGTTAATTTATATGTTAACTTGACTGGGCCATGGGGTGCCCAGACATTTGATGAAACATTATTCTGTGTGTGCCTATGAGGGTCTTTTAGGATGAGATTAACTTTTCCATCAGTAGACTGTGTAAAGCAGAGTGCCCTCCCCAATGTGTGTGGGCCTCATCCAATCAGTTCAAGGCCTGAATTAATAGAACAAAAAAGTTGACCCTCCCTGGAGTGAGAGGGAACTCCTCCTGCCTGATGGCCTTCAAACTAAAACATCAGTTTTTTTCTGTTTTCAGCCTCCAACTGAAACATTGGCTTTTCCTGGGTCTCAAGCCTGCCAGCTTTTGAACTGGAACTATACCATTGGCTCTTCTGCTCCCCCAGCTTGCTGACTGCAGATCTGGGGACAGGTCATCTTCCACAATTGTGTGAACCAACTCCTTATAATCAATCTCTTGATATAGACATAGACAGATATAGATACATCCTGTTGGCTCTGTTTCTCTGGAAAACCCTGAATAATACACTCACAATTTATTCAAATATTTCCATTCCTCTGATTCTTTTTAAATCTCATTCTGGACTTCTATTATCCTTCCTGAATTATTATATTAATGCTGCATAACATTCCAACCCAAAACACAAAGACATTTAATAATAACTTGTATTTCTCACTCAGGTGTTCACAGGTCAGCTGGGGTGGCTCAGCGTGGGGCTTTAGGTCTGATCAGCTCCATCCCACCTACTTCTTTTTGGGACTCGGTTCAGAGGAGGATGGCTTCCTAGAACACATTCCTTCTATAGTGGTGTTGCAAGAACAAAAATTCCAACAGGCCTGCACATTTTAAATCTTGATCATGTCACATTCATTAACATCCCACTGGGCAAAGTAAAGTTAAGGCATAGGGAAGCAACCTCTACCCACTTGGATGCCATGGCAAGAGTGTGGGTGCCTAACACTACTGCAGGGCAATACAGCATTAAGGATAATGATTCCACCAGTCACAGCCAGCCTTCTTGTCTACACGTGCAAAATACACTCACCCTTATCTGAAGACCCCCAAAAGCTTCCTCCAATCCAGCATCAGACTCAAAGTTTAGAAAATTGTGTTCTAGAATACGTACGAATAATACCCTTGTCCTCTTGAGTACAGAATCACTTGAAAATTGTACAAGGAATTGGAAATATTAGCTTTATCCAAGCATAGCTGGATTGGGAAATGTGGCTTTGACCTAAGCTTTTTCTGGGGTTCCCTTTAAAAAAAACATGCACACTTCACTATGGAGGCGTCAGAGCCTATCTCACAGGGTGTGCCACAGAGAGGGGAGCTGACTAGGAAGAAACACCCTGCAGGCTAGGAGGTCTGAAGAAGAGAGAGAGGCAAGGATTGAGCCTGGAATGCTCCAGCTCAGTGGTCCTCAGGTGAACCCACAGCATCTTATTAAAAATAAAAATTACTGTGTCCCAGCCAGACCTACTGAATGAGAATCTCAGGGGGTGGGGTCCAGCAATCTGTCTTCACAAGCCCGCCAGGTGATTCTGATGCATGCCACAGGTCGTGAAACTCTATTCTTAGTGGTTCTCATCCTTGGCTGCACATTGGAACCACCTAGGGAATATTTAAAGGCATTTTCCACTATCCCATGAGAAGATGTTTGGGTCCAACCTGTTACTAATTCCTTTGTCGATGTCCAGCTTCTTTGCTCTCCACAGGGGCAGTTAGGTTTATCATCACTGGTCCCCAGTGAAGCAGCCTAGAACATGCTCCAAACAGGCCTCAGTGTCCTCAAGTCTCCTGGGAACAGAGATGGGGGTGGATATAGGTCTGTGTTTAGCATAAAATGACCCGGCTTCCAGCTCAGCTGGGCTCCTTCTCACTGCCAATGTGCCCCTGTGCAATTCACCTAATTTTGCTGCCTCGATTTCCTCTTCAGTGTAACCTCCACAGCCTACTGTCTAGCGTATTGGGAGAATCAGATGTGAGACAATATAAGGAAAGTGCTTTGACAACTAAAAGTGTTTAGGCCTATGTATGACCAGTTATTCTCTTTTATGCAATGAATTGGACTGGTCAGCAGCTTCCATTCATGCGCAGGAGACTGGGCCACAGAGGCTTGGCTCCCCAGATCATTAAAGGTTCCCCAGGGAGTTGTCTGTTTGTTCTCCTAATTTGAGAGTAGCCCTGGGATAGCTTCTGCCCACCATGCCACAATTCACCTTTTCCCTAATTACAGAATTCTCACTGGGGCCTTTAATCTGCCTCCTTTCATCCCTGCTAGCACCTCTAGCTTTGTCTCTGGCTGGCTATTTCTGCTGGTTTCGGGACCCTGCTGAAGGCTCAAGTCCTCTCTGAGCCATTTCATGTGGTTGTGCTGAGGGGCTGTGCTGTGTGGCCTAGTGCAGAACTCAGTCCCCTTAACTATTATATTGTATGAGTAGACAGCAGGGGAGGCCCTGAGGGTGTGTTGTTCTCCAGAACCAACCCATCCCCGTGTAACCCCAGGGACATCCCCACTGGCACAGGGCTCAGAGTTTTTCTGGACAAGGTGAGTCTAGAGCACCTTCTCATAGCAAAAGCAACATTTCACAGAGCATGTGAATGCTAAGTGACTAGCAAGGCCTGTAACGAGTGAGTGTGCAGCCAAGAACTGAGCTGAGGTATTTGGCCCACCCAAGTGCATGTTCTCTACTTCACATCTTCCTCTTGAAGTTACTCTCCAGGCCTAGGATTTGGTGCAGAGACAGGGGGTATACAGATCTTCAATCCAGGTGCCCCTAACAATGGGCAAAGCCAGGGAAAGCAGCTTTCCTTCCTAGGGGGTGGTTATCGTTTCTCCTCACAGGATTGTTGTGCCAATGAGCCATGATGTGTGTTCTATGGTGAGAGCTAGTAGGTGCTTGATAATCAGCATCTGATTAGGTTGCTGAGATGATCAGCATTTATTTACTCAGTACTAAGAGAAAAGCAGGGGACAGTGAGGAAAGAGGTCAAGAGTGTATAAGAAGTTCACATCCAAAGGATTCATTTCCAAAAGATTGTTGGAAAATATTTACAGTAAATCTCTCTCTGTCCACACACAAACACACACATATATACCCACATACATACATATGTATATACCCATATATATGCACATAGTGTATATATATGTGTATATGTATATATGTGTGTATATTTACATATTCACAGTATTTATGTTCTCTCTATACATATACACATATATATGTATATGTATGTATGTATATGTATATATAGAGAGAACATCACTACCACAAATAATAGGATTGACTGTATATGTGCATGCATATATATGCGCACAGTTGGTTCTATTATTCTCAGTACTTATGTTCTATATATACACACACATATATACATATATGTATACATATAATATATAGTATATACATACAATTGATTCTCATTATTTTCAGTAATGTTCTATAAAGTCATTGTGAACACTGACTTAGCAAATATTGGACCATTGCTTTTAAGGTAAATATAGGGTTAGGTTCCTACAGGCCTCTGGTCACAATATTTTCATTAACCAATCAATATGTAACTTTGTTTTTTGTGCATATTTCTGCTTAAAGACCCCTCGTTTAATACACACTGTTGATTTATTAACATTGAACTCAATGGCCAACAGCACTAAAACTCTTGCCTGAGTAAAGCTTACCTCATACCCCTATTTTCTCCATAAGGTACATTGCAGCCTCTTGGTGCTTAGAGACACTAGACATCACTTCAGCATATTCTTGGGGGCCATTTTAAACAGTGAAATCACCAACAAAGAGTACAAGACTATGAAAAACATGCCACTAAATAGACCACAAGAAGAACACTTGTTTAATAGTATGAGAGCTGAAATAAGAAGGCAGAGCATCACCTTGTTCAACCTCAGCTGGGAACGTGCACTGCAGGCAACTCAAGTTTTTTCCCCCCTGCACATGTCTGCAAGTTACTGTGAAAGTGCCTTGAGCATTGGTTATTTTGAGTTACCAATAAATTTTGGCAAGTAGGAAAATTTTCAAATATGGAATCCATGAATAATGAGAATTGAATCATTTATAGAGGTGCTCCTCAATTTATGCTGGGGTTACATGCTGATAAACCCATTATAACTTGAAGATATCCTAAGTTGAAAATGCATTTAATGCACCTCATCTACCAAACATCATAGCTTAGCCTAGCCTACCTTAAACATGTGTAGAACACTTACATTAGCCTACTATTGGGCAAAATCATCTAACACAAAGCTGTTTTGTAATAAAGTGTTGAATATCTTATGTAATTTGTTGAGCACTGCACTGAAAGTGAAAAACAGAATGGTTGTACAGGTACTTGCAATATGGTTTTAAGAAAATTTTTATTTTTAATTATTTTGGGCACATAATAGTTGCATATATTTATAGGGTACATGCGATGTTTGATACAGGCATACAAAATAAGGTTTTTACTGAATGTGTGTCACTTTCACACCATCATAAAGTTGAAAAATTGTAAGTTGAACCTTTGTAAGTTGGGGACTGTCTCTGTGTATGTGTATATATATACCACAAGATGGATAGGGTATATATATACCCTCTTAGGTACCCTCTTAGGGTATTTTAGCTACCAGTCACTGAACTTAGGAAGGCAAAAAGTAGAATTGGTTGCAAGCATACTGTGGTATCAACTGAACTACAAAATGTCAGATATTCTAGAGATACAGCTAAACTGCACATGGAGGACTTACCACTATCAGGATTCCCATGGCCTCCGTCTTTCGTCTCTGCTTCAGTGATCCAATGCACACTGGTTTCTCCACATGGCATGGGACATGGCCACAAATGGGTTCTGCATGTTGCATGTTGTTTCTTCCACTTTCAGAGACTCTCTTTTGCTTATTTCACCCCTAGACTCAACTGGGAGGGGAGACAGGGTGGGAGATGTGGTATCATGACTGACTGGCTTGAACTTGATGTAATCAGGGAGATAGTTCTTATAAGAAGACAGCAATACTTGTTTGAACACCATAGTTGGATTTGCAGGAGACGGTCCCAGAAAAGAACGTGCTGTTCTTAGTGGAAGGGAGGGATTCTGGGAAGACCTAGTAATTTCATCCATTTTAAGCACAAATAAAATGCTTTCAAAAAATCTAGGATATCTGAGGCAGAAAGGAATGACAAGACTCCTCTAATTGTCCATAACTTGTTAACCCTGGCATGTGAAGGGTAAAGAAATGTCATGTCTTACTGGGAGAATCAGAGGCAGCATCATGGAAAAGGTAGCACTGGGCTTCTCCTGGGCTGATGAGTCGGATGTGAGCAGGTGGTCGTGTGGAGGCAACGCCTCATCTTGCAGATTAGGAGAATGACGTCTTAGAGACAGCAGGTTGCAGTGAAACAAGTCAGTTTCCAGTGTTTGAAGTCCATGTTTGCAACCTACCAGCTGTGTTCCCTTGAGTAAATTTGTTCGCTACTCTGAGATTAATTTTTACTCCGTGTAAATTGAAGGGGAATAATGTCTCCCTCATAGTGATGTTAAAAAGGAGAAACGAAACCATGCGCTTAGGGGTCTGGCAGAGTGAGCATGTAATAATGCTGATTCCCTTCTGTTTTTAGGGTTCCTCCACAAACTTAATGGCAGATAGGTGACTTAAACCAAAACTCCTGACTCAGAAGCCAATAGCCTTTCACTCTGAACTATCCTTTTCTTAAAGTCACCTGCTTCCTGCTGTCCTGAGCTGCTCTCACTGTACACTGTGGCTCTGACTGGACTCCGAGGAGTATAACTGCCTCGAAGGGCACATTAGGCCCTTCTCTTGCTGCTTTCTTTCCTCACTTTAGACACATTAGTGATGGAGCTGGAGATAATGGAAATGCTGACCTTCGAGGGCTGCGTAATTAAATACAGGCTGGTGCCATTAACACCTTTACCAATCAATGCAGAACTGAGCGAGAACTCTTGGCACACAGAGGGCCTGTCTCTCTTGATTAAAGGTGATCACTTTGAAAATATGAGCAGGATTCTAACAACATGCACTTATAAAGGAGACCTGTCCACGGAGGCTAATTCGGCATTACACTAACAACCAGATGAAAGATGGGCGAGGTGTCAAAGCAAACAGATGCCAAACTGTGAAATGAGCATTTGCATAAGATGCATAACCTCACTGTGCCTCATTGTCATTCTTATTACAAAAAAAACAGCAACATGAAATAAAAACAAAAATACAGAAATAAAAATATAGATAAACTTTATTGAGACCCTGTGAGTGTCAGAAACTAAGTACTGTCCATCTATTGTCTCATTTAATCCTCCTGGTAACCCAACAGGGTGGGTAATTCTGTCATCCCCACTGCATAGGTGAGGGAAGTGCTGCCCCAGAGAGGTGCCCAATCCGTAAAATGGGCCAGCAGAGCATGGTTGTGCTCACAAGGGGTGTATGGGAGGGTCTTAATTCCTGTCTGGGGGCAATGTGATGGTGCTGGTTTCATGGTTAAGTCTAGAAAGGAAGCCAGGATTCTCTTTCCACCCACAACATTAAAAAGAAGGGGTATTTGATAGCTCATATCTAGGGATATCCTTTGTGTTCCATCAAAATATCTTATGTTTGCTCCCTTCCTTTAGCTGGTGTCTGCTCAGAGGTCAGAAAATGGAAGTAGATGTCATTGTTGAGGGTTGTTGGGATGAAAAATCATTCCTCTCTCTGCTGTGCCTGTGTTCTGAACCAATTGAGAGAGGAAAAGGAATCTAGCCAATGGAGAGCTAGATATTGCCATTGTTAAAGCTAGATCAGGAAATGTGGTTCCCATGAGTTGCGACCACGGGCTTCCTGATACTGAATTTCAGAATGAGACAGATATCCACCTAGACACAGGCAGGGGTGGTAAAGGTCTCACCAACAGAAGAGGGGGCTTTACAGATAAACTTACTATGTGGTTGAGAGAAGGCTGGTCCCAAAGAGATAGCAAGACTCAGCTGCACACACCTGGTTCCTATTTTCAAACTTCCTTTTGGAGCATGCATGGCCCCATACCAAGGAAGGGTGAATTGGGCATCAGCCAGGGGCAAGGGAAGCACACTAGAGGATACTAATTCATACTCGAGGGAACATTAGGTTTTGGGAATAAGACTTCCTCTCTAACAGTGGTAAAGGGGAAAAGATAGAGAGGGATTTGTGTGTGTGTGTGTTTGTGTGTGTGTATTGGCACACAGGCACATGGGAATGTGTACCTACAGCAATGTTAATTGATTAATACTGACACTATCTAAGCAGCAATTTTACTAATATTTTATCTTGACAATTTACAGAAATTAGAATATCATCACAAAAATTACCTTTAAAGAACAAAAGCTCTGAAAACTGCAAGTGTATGGGTCAGTCATTTAGAAAACCAAAGCCCTGTCAGTGAATAAACATACCCTCTTCTGTTTTTCTGTTTTTTTCACCCAGGGTTTAGCCTCAGTCTACATTCAGCTTAGCTAATGTCTAGGTAAGCCAGCTAATGTTGACATCTCTAACAGTCTGATTTGGGGCTTGGTATTTTTGGCAGAGGTCTCTTGGATAGACCAGTGTGCTCCATAAGAATCAACAGGGTTAGAAAAATCAAAGTTAAACCACAAATGGAATAGATTGGGTTATAGTGACAGTGATAGGAAAGAGAACAAGGAAAACTCTGTCCTACTCTTCCATCCTCTCCTCCCTCTGGCCCTATGCCCCTGGAAAGAAGGCTGCTTTGTCCCTGTTCTCCTTTGACCTGAAAGACAGTAACCAAATATACCTGATGGTACTTCCAGCATCTTAAGAAGAATTGTTAGGAGGGTGGAGTACAGCTGAAAAACTCATTAATTTTAATTAAGTAAAAAAAAATCCATAGTAATGCAATGTCAGCCTTGCAGTAAAGTCATCACTTCTAGAAATAGAAAAGGGATGCTCTTTAAAGAAACATTATCTCCCTCTTGACACAGCTTCTAAGAGGAATATATTGACCAGTCAACAGGAAAGCAAAGTTCTTCTTTTTTAACAAGCTAGACGGTAGGAGAATGATAAAACTTGAACCTATTTGTCTGGAGTTTTGCTCACATTTCTCCCCATCAATGCACAGTGAGGTTGAAAAGGCACCAGCTTAGAAGTTAGGTAGAAGTGGGCTTGAATAAGGGCTTCACTCATGACTCTGTTGCTTGGAAAACAGTACCTGGACTCTGAATCTCGATTTCCTCATCAATAAAACAATATAATGGTACTAGTATGTTATAAATAGACAAATTTATAAAAGAGAAATAAAAAACAAAATGAACAGAGACCCAAAGGTTAGTGGTTTGTAAGGAAAAAAAAAAAAAAACATTGCTTTATTTGGTCCAGTATTTATGATGGCTTGAATTGGATTTTGTTATTAAAAATATTGTTGAGACGAACATTGCAATGTTAATGCATTCATTCTTCCTTTGACAGATATTGATTGTGCACCTACTGTTTATTTGGCAGACTGTGTGAGAGTGGCAGGATTTGACTTCTAAGAGGAGCTCAAGGTTTCCCCTGCCTCATTTTACTCCTAAGGTGATTTCTCTGTTTGACACAGACACAGTCGTGAGCTGTGACCTTTGTGAGTGTGTGTATGTGTGTGTGTAATTTTGGAAGGGATAAAATCAACTTCCTATTGCATCTGGGTACATTTTCCTTTGGGGGTTTCTTGTTTGAAATTTGGGGATTTTGTGGGGCTTGTTTCCTTGTTCTGTCTTGGACTTCTCTCTTTCCTCTGGATTGTTCTATTTTTTCTTTCTCATGTGGCTGGCTTGATAAGACAAGTCAGTGGATGCCTCACTTGGGGGAAGCCCTCACCCCGAGCAACCCAGGCAGGAACCAGAGTGTGATTTATAGAAAAGGAAGCTTTGTCCAGGCCTCTTGGGCCTGCCCTCTGGTCTAAAATAAAAGAACCGTGGACTAAACTTGGTAACTGGGATGGAGGCCTAGAGACTTCAGTGAGGTAATTTCCTGAAGATGCTCACCCTGTAAGGAACAGAATTCCCAGGTACATCAAAACTGTCTGGCTTCAAAACTTAAGAAAAGTGGGCGCAGGGTTAATCAAAACTTGATACAGCCAAAAAGGAATCTATTGCAGGTTCTTAAGCTTGGAAATGAGTGAACAGAAAGCAAAGAATAAGACAATGTTTGAAGTAAAAAAGAACTTAGAAATAATCTAGTCCATCAATTTCTAATCTTTCTTGTTTCTTCTGCCATTTTACAGAGGAGGAATCTGAAGCCTAGAAAGGTGAGTTCATTTTGCAGCAGCTAGTGATTGGCAAGTCTAAGAAACCAAGTTTCTGGAATTGTTCCTACATGTGCTCTCCACTGACTGACTTTGGGGTATTTCCCATGAAGACTTCCTCAGGGACTGTTCTGTGTGTTCCTTAGACCTGGCTCTCCTGTTAAATTGCATTTCTCTTCAAGACAAGGTTGTGAGGGATAGGATCACAGTTGATCAGATATTGAGGGGGTGAAATCAAGGTTGACTTCTAAGGTGGGTGGTTGGATGAATGGAGAAGCCACCATCATCCATTCCCTCCAAACCTGCATCTCTTGCACTCTGCCTCAGATGATGGTGGACACACAGGACAGTCCCTGAAGAAGTCTTCATGGGAAATACCCCACAGTCGGTCAGTAGAGAGCACATGTAGGAACAATTCCAGGAAAGATGCAGGTTTGGAGGGAGTGGAAAAGTATTACAAGTTCAGTTTTAGATATGTTGAGTTGAAATCACAGTGGATGGCCAACTTGGGGGGTCCAACAGGAAGTTGCACACCTGATCTCAAGACAGAGGAACCATCTAGAAGGCTCTTCTTTTTATTTTTAACCTTTCAAAATCCTACCTAATTCTCAAGATCCTTCCCAAGTCTATTTACTTTATGAAGTGGTCTCTAATTTTCCACCCCCTCTGGCTTTTCCCTGGAAAAGCTGTGCCTTCGTTAAACTCTCCCTCCATTCTGTGTAACCATCATCTTCATGAATATTTTTCCTTTCACTGGTCGCCGTGGAGTAGAGTCAGCACCAAGAGGCCGTATAACATTGTGGTTAAGAGCATAGCCTCTTGGTCCAAACTGCTTGAGTTCAACCAGGGTCCTACCAAATTTTTGACTTTGGGTGATTTAGTTACTCTGTCGGTGACTCAGTTTCCTCCTCTGTAAAGTGGGAGTGATAATCATGGTACTTCACAAATCAGGTGGTTGTGATGTTTAAATGAATTAATATGTGCAAACATCCTAGAACAGTGCCTGGCATGTAGCACGTGCAGGAGTGGTAGGGGCCTTCTTTTTCTTATTCCTTACGATAAATCTGAGGTTCCCTGACTCCGTTCTGCAGATCTCAGTGTAGCATCTCTTCAAGCGAGCAAGTTCCTTAATTCAAAAATCATTTCTATTTTCCTTTGGCTCAGTAAGGATCCTACACCCTGGAGACTGTGTTTGATGTTTGAAATTTTAAACAATTCCAGGGAAAATAATCTATTTGAAAAAGGTACCAGTTAAAAACAAGGGAGTGAGTGGGGCAAAATGTCCCCTTCGCTGGCCTAAGAAAAAGCCCTGGGGAGCTCTTGGACCAGTCATCACACGGAGTCAGGCTGAGATTCATCCTGGAGGACAATGGCTGAAAAGGGTCTTTTCATTTATTTTTCATCTTCTCTTTTTCAAACCCTTCCCTGCCAATTCTGACTGACTGAGAGGGGCTAAAACAGAAAGGGTTTTGAACCATAACTCGCATGTCCGTAGCAAACTCACAATAACACACTTGTTAAACTGAGGGAGAGGTGTGAGTTGGCAGCTTAGAATAGATTTCATCTCCACTTTACGTCCACTGCCAGAAACGCTGCTCATCTGTCTTCTGTGTTTTATCTCCCGGCAGGATTGAAAGCAAGTGACAGTCAGCTCAGTCTGCATTGCTTTTGCCAACCCGGAAGCTGACTGTCACCCTGCCACCCTCTTTCCCCTGCTTTGGCTGCTGGGAGGTTTTAGCCTAGCTGGGACTTTGGTCCTAGGTGTGGCTTGTCAGGAATGACCAGTTAATAGCGTGGTGCCAAAAGGTGGAAATTTGGGTTCATTGTGGATGTTGGAGAGGTTGAGAGAGTGAACTGATATGTCTCTGCTGTTTGGAGTCAGATCTGGATTTCAATGTTGTTCCTGCTACCTTGAATGCGTGACATGGCTTCTCTTGCCTTAGTTCTGATGGGGATGTTACACCCTACTGCACTGAGTTGTGTAAGGGTTAGAACAGTCAAGGCATTTAAACATCCAGTGATTGCCTGGCACTGGGGACACACTCAAGAAGGTCTCTGTGAAAGGCCTCCCCGTTTCTTAACAGCAAACAACCTTGCAAAGAGAGGGATGGGCTGCTGCTAGTTAATATAATACTTTGTACAAATTATAAAAAGGTCCAACTTCCAGGTGGATACCACCTATGCAAGACCCCCAGTTTGCAGAGATGCACAGACGAGATTCCTTCCCCCATGGTCTCTGCAGCCAGGTGCCCCTGTGCAGCGCACAACTTCAGCAGTTGTGCACAGTAACTTTGAAGACCAATACCTGCACTGTGGCTTGATCATGGTTTAGCTATATTGACTTCATGAAAACGGAATCAAGCCCAGACTCACACAGCATTGAAGAGCTTTTAGGGTATGACCTACAAGCTGGTTTTTCAATCTTATCTTGCACTTCTTTTCCATAGGAACCTTTACTCCCCACAAATGGGAATTTTTGCTACCATGAAGTTGCACCGCGATCCTGCCTTCAGTGTTCCTCAGCTGCAATGCCTGATTGGCCATCGGGGGCAGTGTAGCAGAGCGGCTAAGGGAAGAGCCAGCCTGTCAGTGTGGTGGCGCTGGTGCTCATTACCTCTGGCCTCTTGGCCGTTACAATCTCTTCATGCCTCGACTTCTCGTCTGTATAATGGAGAGAATAATAGTACCTACCTCATGGGGTTATTACATGAGCCTACCCAGATGTGCACTCTTCTGCCCTCTGTGACACATACAGTATTTACTGTAACAGTCACGTAATTATCATTCTTAGTGTGTGTCTTACTTCTTTGTCCTCCACTTAATAATGAGCTTCTGGGAAAGTCTCCTTTATATCCCTTAACTATTAGCTTTATGCCCTGCTCCAAGCCCAGTAAAGATTTGTTGACTTACTTCTTAGGTCAGAGCTCCACTGGCTGTATACAACGGAAATCTAACTTGTACTTGCGGAGGCTACGGAACTTTCCCAGCCTAGGGAAGAACATGAATGACCAGAATGATGGACTCAGATGCTAATAGGAATCTCTCTCTCTGTCTCTCTTTCTCCCCTGCCCCGTGCTCTCTCTGTTTCTCATTCTCTCTCTGTCATATTTGCTATTCTGTTTATGTCAGTGTCACCTCCCAGCTCTGCTTTATCCATGAGACTGGTTTCTAATAACTATAGGCACATATGTTTCCAGATAAGAAAGACCCTCTTATTCCAGCTTTAGGCATAAAATTCTCAGGGAAGCATTCTAATTGGCCCATCTTGAGCCAAGTTAGCTTTTATGCATTAACCAATCATTGCAGTTACAGATATGAGGTAAACAAAAAGTAATTCACATTAAAACTATGCAGTGTAGAGAATTTTACAGAAACAGCTTGGATGACTGGAGAGATGGTGACGGCATCAACTGGGGAGGGAACAGAGAACTGAGCTGGTACCGGAGGCAGGACATAGTCAGTTCAATGTTGGATACTCTGAGTTAGAACTGAAAGTAGGACATTAAGGTAGATGAATCTCAGGGCAGTGGAATATATGATTTCAAAGCTCAGGGGAGAGTTCAGAACTAGAGATATAAAGTTATGAGTCATAAAAATATAAGAAATAGTTTTAAAATGTCCAAAGAGGACTTTTACTTCTAAGTAGTATGTAGTAGGTCACAGCAGGCTAACATTCCCATTGCATCAACTAGAAAAAAATTTAGTGAATTGCAGAACTCACATTTTTAAGACCTATGAAACCTGTGAAAGCAGAAAGGAGTGGATGAATGAAAACTCCAGAGAGAGAAGAGCCTTTTCTAGGTGAGCTGCCAGCTTCCAGACATTTATTCCCCAAGAGTCCTGTCATTCTGGATGCAGGCTGGGGATCACAGATGGGCTCTGCTGGGGGAAAGAGAAGGCCGCAGGGCACACAGTAGACACTCAGGCTTAGCACAATGGACTGGAAGCTGGAGATGCCTCAAAAGAAAGGCTAATTTTTCCCAAGGCTAATAGTTTCCCATAAACTATTAGAAATACAAGACTAACAGAAAATGTGGGAGTTGTTCCCAGGAATTTCTAACCACAAACCTATACTTGTGGGATAAAATTCAAGTAGTACAATAGATGGAAAGCATGGCTTTTAATGCTTACAGTACAAAATAGATGGAAATTAATGAAATAAACATCCAACTAAAGAAGTTACAAATAGAATAAGTACAAAAATCAAAGAAAGTAGAAGGAGCAAAATAATAAAGAATAGTGCGGGAAGAGATGAAATAGGATGCATATGTATAATAAGGAAGATAGAGCTGCTCTCCATAAACAATAAGATAGATAATTGCCAGCCCCTGGCAAAGTTGACCTACCCTTCTCCCCTAAGAAAAGGAGGCAAAAATAAATGATATTGTAACAAAAGACAGCCATAACTAAAAATAAAACAATGATTAAATAGAGAATATTGTGAATAATTTTCTGCTGATAAACTTTAAAACCTAAGTGAAATCACACATTCCCTGGAAACCATACACTAGCAAACTAACTGAAGAAGAAATAGAAAAACTGACTAACAGTTGATTCTTGAACAACGAGGGTTTGAACTGTGTGGGTCCACCTACATGCAGGTTTTTTTCTGCCTCTGCCTTCCCTGAGACAGTTGGAAGACCAACTTCCTCTTCTTCCTCAGCCTACTCAATGTGAAGATGATGAGGATGAAGACCTTTATGATGATCCACTTCCACTTAATGAATAGTGAATATATTTTCTCTTCCTTGTGATTTTCTTAATAATATCTTCTTTTCTCTAGCTTACTTTATTGTAAAAATACAGTATATAATACATACAACATACAAAATATGTGTTAATTGACTGTTTATGTTATTGATAAGGCTTCTGGTCAACAGTAGGCTATTAGTAGTTACGTGTTGAGAGAGTCAAAAGTTATATGTGGATTTTTGACTGCATGGGGGGTCTACACCCCTAAGCCCTGTGTTGCTCAAGGGTCAACTGTAGTTCATGGCCATTTAAAAAAATAAAGTAATAGTTAAAATCTACCCACAGATGCTCAAATGGTCTTCCATGTGAATTATACAAAATATAAAGAGAGTGACTATTCTAATTTTTCTTTTTTTGAAAAAAACCTATCATGTCCTAATATTCTAATTTTTCAAAAAAGCTTTTAAAGAATGAAAAATGGCTGGCTTTTGGTGCAGGCTGAGATGGAATTAGTTCTCTATAGCCTATCTTTCCCGATAATTACAACTAAAATATATGAACCACAAAAAATAACCAACTACTTGAGGAACCTGAAAGGTAATTATAACAGGCCAGTTGGGGAGGAAAGTAAAAATTTGAAGAATGAGCACTACCTGCAATGGTGAGAAAATATTTGGAAATCATATATCTGGTAAAGGACTTGTGTTAAGAATATGTATATAAAAAATGTTTAAAACTCAACTATTAGAAAACAAACAATCCAATCTGAAAAAATGAGCAAAAGATTTGAACAGATACTTCACCAAAGAAGATATACAGATGGTATATGGAAAGATACTCAACACCATTAGTCATTAGTTGGGATTCCACTAAACAAATATTCATATGGCTTAAATAGAAAAAATAAACAATACCAAATGTGCATCAAAAGGAATTAATTTTACTATATGTAAATTTAAAGGAAAATTTTTAAAAAGTAAAATAAAATTATGAAAGTTTTCCCAGCTTATTTTTAAGCCTTCTGTAAACCAAAAGTGTACCATGCTATTATACTAACAGAAAATTGTAGAGCATCTTCACTCCTGAACACACACACAAACACACACACACAAACACACACATTCCAAATCTAGCAATAAATAAAATTATAACAGAGCATGACCAAGTTGAGTTTCTTCCAAGGATGCCTGGTTGGTTCAAAATTAGAAATATTTATTATTATAACCACTACATCCCAAGTCAAGGAGAATTATTAACAAATGATCACCTCAATAGATGCAAAAATGAATTTTTCAAAATTTCACATCCATTCATGATAAAATTAAAACTTTACCAGACTTGGAATGAAAAATATATTCCTACATATACACAAAAGCCCTGCAGCAAGCATCATACTCAGTCATAAAATATTTAATGCATTCCTTTTACAATCAGGAAAAGATAAGAATGATACACCAGTTATTTTCAGCACTTTATTGGAAATTTCTCATCAGCAAAATAAAACAAGAAAAATAAATAAAAGATAAAGGCATTGAAAATCAAGAATCAAAGTGTCATTATTTGAAGATGAGATCTTCTACATTGATAATGTCACAAATCTATAGATTATTATAATGCATAAGAGCGTTTAGCAAATTTACCAGATAAAAGATCAATAGATAAAAGTCATTTGCATTTCTATACATTAGCAACAATCAAGTGAAGAACACAATAACAAATAACATTTACAAAAAATGAAAGTCATCAAAATATATCTAAGAGAAATTATCCAAGAGTTTTATGATGAAAAGCATAAAATGTTATATGAAAGTCACTAAATAAGATCCATATACTAGGAGAGAGATACTATGCTAATGGGCAGGAAAACTCAATGTCATAAATATGTCAATTCCTTCCAAATTTATCTCTAAGCTCACCAAAAGTCCAATCAATATCCCAAGAAGAATTTTAGTAGGCCTTTACTGACCGATTCTAACAATTATAAGGGAAAACCAAGGGCCAACTTATAGTGAAGACACTCCCAAAGAAGGAAAATCAGGCCCAGAAACTCATCCTGCCAGATGTCAAGACTCACTATAAAACTTCAGTGATTAGTAATCTGTGTAATTGGTGCAAAAGAGACAAATATGTCAAAAGAACATAATAAAGTGCTCATAAAAAACCCTCACCTACATGGAGTCATGATATATAATGGAGCTGATGTTTCGGATCAAAGGAAATGATGGCCTATTGTTAGATGTATGTTAATAATTGATTATCCACATGGAAAAACAGAAATGGATATTTACTGCACCTCACACATAAAATTATTTCCATATGGATCTAAGATTTAAATATGAAAGCAGACTTTCAAAATTATTAGGAGACAGTATAAGTGAATGTTTTCCTGATCTCAGGGTAGGATGGGTATTTTTTAATAAGATACAAAAATGTGCAACCCATAAAGGAAAAGTTTGAAAATATGACTGCATTAAACTTAAGAATTTCTACTCATCGAAAGATACCAAAAACACAAGCTATAAAGTTGAACTAGATATTTGCAACATATACAACCAAGGAAGGGTTAGCATCCAGAATGTACAGTGAATGCCTGTGAAACAATACAAAAGGCAAACCACAAAATAGAAAAGGAACAAAAGACAAAAGCAGGCATTTAGCAGAACACACAGCATTACTGACCAATAAACATATGACAAAAATTTCTTAACTTCATTAATAATCAGAGAAATATTTAAAATATTTCCATTTAAAATAAATGGAAAAACATGAACAATAGCAAAGATGTGAAAAAATGAGAATTCTCATTAAATTTGCAGAGGGCATAAAAATTGGAACAACTGCTTTGATAAACAAGTGGACGCTACTTAGTAAAGTTGAAAACGTGGATGGCCTGTTATCTAGCTCTCTACAACCGGGAGTATTTATGAGTACTAAGAGGCACATAGAGAATGTTCGTTTCAGCATTGTTTTTTAAAATTGCAAAAACAACAGTCCAATGTCTGTCTACTATGAAATGAATAAATAAATTGTGCTTCACTCATACAACATAAATAAAGAGTGAAAATAACTTATCTACAGCTACAAGCATCAACATGGATAAATCTTAAAACCATAGTGTTGAAGGGAAAAAACAAGTTGTGGAAGAATGTGCTCAGGTTGGATGTCACGTATTCAACTTTTAAAAACAGGCAAAACTAAATAATACATAGTTTAAGAATCCATGCATTTCTTGTAAAATTACCTAGAGAAATAATCAAATTGATTTTTAAAAATTCAGGATGTTTGGTACCTCTAGGAGGAAAGCAGGGGATGAAATCAGAGAAAAGCACATGTTATTAGCATATTCTACTTTTCAATCTGGGGAGTGAGTACATAAGGTTTGTTTTATTTTAATTTTTTAACTTTTGCTCATCAGTTCTTTATTCAACAAATGCTTAGTTTTTGTTTTTTATTTTTATTCATTGAACTTTACATAGACATTAAATTACTTCTTTGCATCTATGACATATTTCTTAATAAGAAGAGTTTCAAGAAAAGTTAATGCAGGCATTGGGAGTGATGGCTAAGGGGTATGGGATTCTTTCTGGGCTGATGAAAATATCCTAAAATTCATCATGGTTATGTTTGTACAACTCCGTGAATATACTAAAAGCCATTGAACTGTCTACTTTAAATGGGTGATGCATGATATATATATTACATCTTAATAATGCTGTTTAAAAAAAGAAAAATTGAGGTAGCTGAGGAAATAGAGAGATGTAGGTAACTTTTATGGGAATTTTGGGTGAGAAAGAAAGGAGCACATAGTGGGGAAGCTTGAGGGTGGTGTGGAATCAAAGGAAGGTGGCTTTTTTAAAAGGATGTTTGGCTATAGGCTGGACGAATATACTAGTCAAAAAGGAATTAGGACAAGCAAGTTTTATATGAAAGTCAGGATATGAACACAAGTCTTTCTATTCAAAGTCTAGGACTCTTTCTACTTCACGGTCCTTCCTCCCACATCGCTCTTGCAAATTTAAAAGGCAAAGTTATCGAATCAGCACTTAGCTTCTGCCAGTCATGGGCTCTATTCGATCTTTGGGATAAACTTTCAGAAACATGGGGTCCTGATAGTGCTGACATTCTCTCTCCCTCGGTGAGATGTGAGCACCAACCAGGTTGGAGCCATTCAACAATTTAGTGGGATGGGTATCTTTCAGTTGGCATGGTGGGATGGGCTTTAGGGCTGGGTAAGTGGAGGGGTAGCAGCTGGACAACACCAAGTTGACTTTCTTTCTAGTTGACCTGCTCCTAGGTGATCTGCCTCGTGACTTCAGGACTCTTCTGACCTCGGGAGTCCCTCAAACGCAGACGATAACATAGAGCAGGTATACGCAGGTAGTGATGCAGTGAGAAAACACGGCGGTTGTGAAAGCATCCCTGGAGAGCAAGGATGGAATCAACAATAACTTGGCCACACCACTCACAGAAGTGAGCAAACAGCAGAAAAACACACTGGCACGAGAATCAACCAAGCCCACGTTTTAAAGGCGGCTCTGACGTGCCCAGCTTCCACTTCAGCCTTCTGCGTCTCTGCTTCCTCGCAGGTAACCAGGGCGTAGTCCACCCCTCCTCGTCCTACCTCCTTCCCACTGGATAGCAGCCATCTGCCTTGGGCGGCCAATCAGGTTAATTCTATTTTGCTTCCCACCGTGATTGGTTGAGAGTATCATAGCCCTGAGCCAACTGGCACATGACAGATCCCTGGTCGCCGGGATTGGTTCAGATGTAGCCCAGCCATTGCAAAGTTCAAGATGCTGTTTGATTATTGGGAGACGGGACTCCACGTTTTCCACTGAACTTAATTAAGATTGCTGCTCATCAGTCATTCTGTGGGTGTGATGAGGGCTAGCCCTGCCATGCAGCTAACACTGGGGAGCAGAGCTGAGGCACAAACAAGGCTCTTAGGGTTCTGTCGTTGAGCTACTACTGGATTGACCCGCACTGGAGCCTGCCCTATTTCAGCCTTTCCTATCACATGAGCCGACAGCCTCCTCTATGGTTTAATCTGGTTTATGTTGAGGCTTCTGTTACTTGTATTTGAAAGAACGCTTACTACTTCATGGAGTTAATATTTGCCGTGTCTTTTTCATGGGGTACTGCAAGGCTTTGAGGTAAAACCAGTAACACACATGGGAAAACTTCTAGCTTCTATTTGTTTTCTACAAACATTGGGTGTGAGTGAGAGATAAAGATCGGATCAGAAAAGGACTGTGAGCAACAGGAAGACCAGGATTTGTATCACTCGTTTAGCCGGGGTCCTGTCATTTATTAAACTGGTTTTGTTAAATCCACCTTGAGCAAATCACTCTGTATCTCTGAGAGTCAATCTCCCCATCTGTAAGAAGATCACTTAAATCGTGTCTAGAGTCATTTAGATGTATGGATATATAAACTGAAGGCAAGATGCAAATCCTATTAATACATTCTTAATAATAACAACTACTAACATTTATTGAGCACATGAATTGTACTGTGCACTGCACTAAATGTTTAGCACACATAGTCTCATTTCATTGCCAAAATAACTATTGTTGTTCCCGTTTCATATATAAAGAAACCGAGGGGGCTAGTGGACTTAAGTAAAATGTCTGCAGTTATAGCAGTAAGGTAAAACAGGGATTCAAACTGGGCTCTTTTTGGATCTAGAGCACGTGCTTTTAAGTGCAGAGTGAATAAGTGTAGTTTTATGCACTCATTCAACAGGATTTATGGAGCCCCGTTCTGTGCTAGGCTCTGATTTAGACCATGAAGGTACAGAGATGAGCATTTAACTTAAATGATTTCAAAATTTGGTGAGGGAGCTAGCCTAGAAAAAAAGTTAATATATATTCACGTCCTGTATCCTCGACACAGCAGGTGTTTAATATATATTTAATGAAAAAATGAATAAGTGAAGGACTATAAATATGAATATATGACAATGAAAAGTTTCTGCAAATATAATTAAATTTCTAAGACCAAACTCACTCTTGAGAGAGTAAAAGATATGTAAGAGCCAGGGGCTCTCACGAGAATCTCTCCATGACTGTCGTGGCTTTCTCTGGCTTTTCTCCCAAGACCGCTGCAGCTGTGTCACCAAGGATGCTCCCTGGGGTAAGCAGGGCTCTGGATTGGTGACTCGATGGATTTCAAGATGCCCTGAAGTCTCCATCTTCCCCTACAAAAAGCCAAGGACAGGGTGGAGAGAAGGAAGTAGTCAGTGCAATCTGTTCTGCCACAGTGCATTTCATTGACATGAATTACCTGGTATGGGATTGGTGGAATGTCTGTGTAATGCAGAAGTCACATTAGTTCATTCACAATTTTTCCTAGCACATTATTGCTTTGGTATGATCAGGAGCAAGTTTCCCCCTAATCAAAGAAGATCCTTGAAGAGAAGACAAAGTGCCTTTCTTTCGCACATGTATGGCAAGTCTGAAGGCTTCAAGGACTACTGTGCTTTCCACATGTTAAGCCTCTAGAGAACCTGGGAAGACATTTTTGTTGTATCAAATTGTATTAAATTCAAGAAGAATGGCCAGGTGTGGTGGCTCACGCCTGTAATCCTAGCACTCCAGGAGGTGGAGGTGGGAGGACCACTTGAGGCCAGGAGTTCGAGACCAGCCTGAGCAAGAGCGAGACCACATCTCTACAAAAAATAGAAAAATTAGCTGGGCATTGTGGCACATGCCTGTAGTCCCAGCTACTTGAGAGGCTGAGACAGGAGGATTGCTTGAGCCCAGAAGTCTGAGGTTGCAGTGAGCTATGATGATGCCACTGCATACTCAGTAGCCAGGGCAACAAAATGAGACCCTGTCTCAAGGAAAAACAAAATTCAGGAAGAAAGCTACATCCTTTCTGATGAAATTGGTAATCAAAGGATGCATAAGAACCAAGGTGTGAAGCTGCTGAGGATTGATTGTGGTCTAGATGCATTTGCTGGTGGAAAGTTAACTCTGTTAGCATTTTTATTAGGATTGTTACTGTTTTTTGAATGATCTTCCCCACGCCTGTACTTTCCACGAACCCTTTTATTTTTAGCATACAACTTTACAATTCCAAGGCATTAGAGCAGAAATGTTTTTATGAGTGTTTAATTTGTACATGTCCCAGATGCCAACCGGGGTCTGTCCGTTTCTTGTCGTCTAAATGAGATGTTTTGGCCTCCATCCTAGTCTCCAGAAATTCAAAGTTCTGTCCCATATTTCTATTTCGGATGATTCCCAGGGGCTTACATTTCTTATGGTTGCCTGTGGCACTTGGCTTTGGCTCCGTTGCTTTATGGGATAGCTCACTCTCTGGTGCATGCTGTCTCCGTTTCACATGTGCTCAAACTAGATGGGAAACTCAGCCTCTTACACACACATTTACTCACACGTAGTAGGCTCACATGAAGCAGTGTTTGTGTTGGTTGACTTTACTGAAGACAGGTATGTAAGAAAAGAAAGCTGGGGCACAGTTTATAGCTCAGGCATGTCACTTCAAATTGCATATCTGCCAGCACTGTTCATCAGAGATTTTTTAGCATCAGAATCACCAAGGATTCCTTTCACGTGCCACCCACCTGACACGGCATGTCAGCTCCATGCAGTGTTGCTGGTTCTTTCCTCCCTCCTCCTTTCTCTGTTCCTTCACCCTCTTAACCAGCTTCCCCTTCCTAGGAACAATAGCTTCCCTCCCTTTTATATTCTTCCCCTTTAGCTCATGCAGAATGGCTTGTTTTTTCTCTGTTGCCAGAGCTTCTGCTAACACCCAGGCTCTCAGAGAGCCTCTTTCTACCCCAAGAAACTTACTAAGGTATTTTCCTGAAAAAAAAAAGACCAATTTTTTTTTTCTTAAGAAAAATTCTGGTACCAGCTGTTCAGATAATGCATTTTTACTCCCACTGTACCTCCAAAGACTTTTGCCTTCTAGGAATTGCACAAAACATTCTGATTCAGTGGCACTGACTCACCAGAGCACAAATGGTCCAGGGCTCTCCGTTTCTCTCCCCGAGCTGGTGTGTGATCTTCATGTGCTTTCTCTTCATGCTGTAAACCCTGAAGGCTTGTGTTGAGATGGCAACATGATAGGCAACATGATAAGATGGCAGAGCCTCCGTTTACCTGGTACCTGAGGGATTCCAGGAAGCAGAGCCTCCCTGACTATCAGCCGGGCACGCAGGACAAGAGCAGAAATCAAACTTCATCGTTCTAAGGGTTGAGGTCTCTGTTTTTGCCTTCTCCCTTGCAACTCGCCTGGCCTAACCTGTCTCAAACATATCACTTGGCAGCTGCACTTTGCTGCTTTTCTGAGTTTTCATAGCTTGCTACATGGCGAGTCCCTTTATCAAAGCCGATTTTCATTAGATGTTAAGAGTTTGCAGGCATGAATGTTTTCTGGTATTTTTGCGCATGCTCCATAATTGCATTTCCTATTTCTACTATTTCCACCTCCCCCCAACAGCATCATTTGCTCATTCAAAATGTATTTTCTTCTTGTTTATTATAAGCTTGACATTGTGCTAGGCCTTAGGGATTTAAAAGAAAACATGATAGACATTCTCGGAGGGGTCTGGTGTCACTTCATGTGCTGAAGATTTTCAATTCATTGATTGATTCGCTCATTATTCAAACCCTATTCAGTCTTTGATGTTCCATATTAAGCACTTATAATTTAGCAGTAAACAAGACAGATACACTCTGAACCTCTTGGATCTCGATGTCTAGGGGCAAATGTAGATAGTAAACAAATAACTCCAAGTGCTAAGAGTTTAATAAAGGAAAATCATAATAACAATAACACTAATGACAATTGTGGAAATTTTATGTGTCAGAGATCATTCCGTGTGAGTTATATGTTACGACGTATTTAGTCCTCACAACATTACTCTCCTAAGTTAATATTCAAAGGGGACATGGAAGCACAGAGGGATGAAATAACTTGCCCAAAGTCCACAGCTAATAAGTGGCAGTTGTGGCTACAAGTACAGACAGATGTGGCGATCCCTGTGCCCATTCCCTTGACCACCCCACTCTTCTCACAAAATCTCAGGGGCAGGGGACAATTTTGGGAGGACGTGGTATTTTGAGCAAGACCATAAGTCCAGCGGCTTAGGGGAAGAGACCAGGGAAGTGTACTTTGAGGATGAGAGAGTACCATGTTTGAGAGCTCCTGAGACCAGAAGCCTCTGAGGGAAGTTGGGAAGTCTTGGAGTGAGAGAGCACATCTCCTGCTAGCTGCCCCACACCGCCCAGCTGCCTCCACACCCCTGATGCCAGCTCTTTGGGGGCACTCTGCGGTGTGCTCAGTAAGAAGGCTGAACACTCCTTCCAGCCCCGGTCTCGAGAGCACAGGTAAAATCCACATATGGAAGAGGATTCTGGGTCTCCACACACCTGAGTCAGTGAGGTGAGGCTCTCTCAGCCCCAGGTTGCTCTTCCAGAGAGAGCGAGATTTGCTGGAGACACCAGGGGAATTTGTTGAAGATGGTGTAATTACGGAGGTGACAGATCAAGCCTATTCTTTGAAAGAGCCGTCCCAGAGGAGCTCCCAAGCTTGCAACTTGAAGTATAGAGAACCTCTTATTTTTTCCACTTCAGTGGATATTTGATAGTTTTGTGAACCTGTGGAAAAAAGCTTGAGAGCTTAGGAGGAACAGAGGGAGAGGCAAAAGGGTTATCTGTTTTGATTCTTTTTGAATTGAAGAAAAATTCGTGTTAAGCCAAAGAAAGGATGAACAGAACAAGACTCTGTCAACTGCCCCCCCACCCTTCCTCCTTCCTCCTCCCTAATTCCTTGGTCTTCTTCATCAGCCAAACAACACTTTGGAGACTGAAGGGGGCCTGAGTTTCTTGCTTCTCAGACCCTGGGTACCTGCAGATCATCAGGGCTGTGCAATTTGGTAGCATTTTTGTGCATGATGTAATCATGTCTGCAATGCAGCATTCAGACTCCACTTACTTGTTTGTTTACCTCCATATGCAAACATTCACATATCTACTCTTGCGTTCATTTTGTGGGTGTGTTTTGGAGTCAAATATTCAATCAAATCTCAGCTGGGTACCACTTTTAAACTGTGACTTTAGACAAATCACATATCCTTTCTGAGCCTCAATTTGGAAAATGGAAAAAATAAATATGACCACTCAGGATTTGGGAGAGAATTAAATGACATAATTTATGTATGCCAGGGCCCAATACATGATAGGCATCATGGATATAGTTATTATTATTACTAAGGGCCAGGTTTTAAGATAGTCATTAATTGAAAAAATAATTATTTAAACAACTACTTTTGGTCAGTGCTATGCTGTGCTAGGTAGCTTAAAGACGAGAAAAGATGGTTTGTACTCTTCGAAGCCCTGGCTAATGAGAGAGATAGACATCTCTGTGGCAAAAGCATCCAGGAGAGTCACAAGCATTGAGTTGAGCCTGCCCAATGAGGTGTGGCTGGAGATGAGGGGTGGAAGCAGAAAGCTAAAGGAGAACACAGCAGATGGGGGTACCTCTATGGAGGGATGCCTTCCCCTGGAGAAGGGTGCTGAATTTGTTCCATGGAAAGGAAAAAATAAAAATAAAAACCACCCAGAGAATGATGCAAGTGACTGATAAATGAGAACTGGCCTGGTGGCTAGGTTTAACCCTTGCTTTCCCTGTGGGGTGAGAAAAAGGGCAGGCAAGGAGGAAAAGAACATCTGCAGATCCAATAAGGAAGCATGCATTGAAGAATCATGCCAGAGGCTTAGCTTGGCTTGTTGCACAGAGATTGTGTGACCCAGAGACAAAGCCTTAGGTATGACGGAGGCAGAGCAGTGGCAGCTTCAACAGCACTGGTTCTAGACTGAGGGTGATGAAGGTATAGGGCTCCCTGAGGCCATAGCAGTGATGCTAAGTCTACACATAGTTTAGGTGCAGGGTGTTTCAGCATCAGTGTGTAAGAGCCAGGAGAACATGGGAGTAGAGGAGAGTAGTCTTTCTTGGGACACCTTAGGAATCATTTTTCCACTCTTTGAACCATGCATATATTCATCCATTCACACACTCACCCACTCAGCAGATAGCATAATGGTTAAAAGCCAAAGAGAAGCACAGGGAGCATGGCAGTTTTTCATTTGTAGAATAACAGGTGAAAGCTGAGCTATGGAAAGATACATTGACTGTTATCTTTGCTCTGAATACTTTTGGTATAATAATCCTATAAAGAGGTAACTACACCCCATAGTGCGATGGATGCTATAATTGAGGTATATACAAAGAAGACAGAATGACTCATTTGGCCTGTGGAAGAGCAGAAATCTGGGATTAACTCAAAGATAAGGAGATATTTAAGCTGAGGTTTGAAGGAAAAAATTAAATTTGCTTGGTGAAGTCTGATATTGCAGGGAGTGGAAAAATCAAGCATGAAGGCATGGGGGTGTAAAAGAATAAAGCACATTTGGAGAACTGTGAACATGTCGGTGATGACGGAGTTTGTAATGCTTTGCAAGAAGTAGAGAGCAGAGAGAGTTGAGAAATAAGTCAGATTCTGGAGGCATTATCTCCTAGTCTAAGGAACTTCAGATTTAATCATGAAAGTGATGGAGCAGAGGATACAAGGAAAATCTGAGGTCCCTGCTCCTGAAAGCCCCACAGCTGAATAGGAAAGAGGGACACAGATGTTATTATGCAGGAGAATAATGTGACCAGGATGATCCAAACCCAGGTGTTGCTGAGCCAGCCCCACAGCAGCCTCTGCTCTCGAATTGTGCCCTTCTTCAGCTGATTCTCAAAGCTTTTCTATAATTCTCAAATCAAACTACAAAAACAATCATAAGGAGTAGAGATTTTACAGAAGGCATTGTAGGGTTGCACCGGGTGCAAGAGAACGCCGTCTAACTTTCTCATTTGCCATTTCTGATGCTCTCTCTGGCCTCTTCTTCCTTTCCCACCCAGCCTTTTCACATCCCTTCCGTTGCTAGGTGCATCTCAACTCTTCTGCTTGGCTTGCCTGTCTCACACAGCACAAAAGAAACCAAGTAGCTCTCCCAGTTGTTACAAACTCATATGCCTCCAAAGTCCGGGCGGTTAAAATAACTAAGTGGGGTGGGGTGGGTTTAAAACAAAAGGGATTGGCAGAGACTGGGACAAACTACAGAGCATGTGCCTTGTCTAGAGAATCACAGCTGCTCTATTCCACTGGATTGTTACCTTTTGGAAATGCTGGCTCAGTAGTGCCAGATGTTCCATTTTTTTTCAAAGAAGGAAATGTAGACTTTTAGCTAACTCTCCAGTTTGATTTTCTTTGTCCATTTTTGCCAACTAATTTATTCTTTTAAAAATACTATGTGGGCCAAACACACACCTCTGAGGACTGCATCTGGCCACCAGCTCTCTGGTTTTTAAATTTGACTTAGCTCAACCTCTCTGTTTATGGGGCCTGCCCTCAGGCCTTCAATTTATCCTGTTGTGCACACTCTAGAAATACTGTACCGACCGCATTGCAGAGAGTAGATTACCTGCTATGAGACTTGCCTGTGATCCAGATGAGAGAGGACCTGTGTCAGGCTCTGGGAAGAGTAGTATGAACCAATAAATCTGAGTGATTAGGAGGAAAGAACCCTGGGGTGGTATTTTAGTCTGTTTTCTGTTACCATAACAGAATACTACAGATTGGGTAATTTTTAAATAAAAGAAATTTATTTCTTACAGTTCTAGAGGCTTGTAAGTCTAAGGTGGAGGGGCCATACCTGGTGAAAGCCTTCTTGCTGTGTCATAGCATGGCAGAGGGTATCACATGGTAAGATGGCAAGAATGTGTGTTTCAGCTCAGGTCTCTCTTCCTTTTCTTATAAAGCCACAAGTACCATTGTGGGGACCCCACCCTGATGACTTTACCTAATCTTAATCCTCTCAAAGGCCTCACCTCCAAACACCATCAACATATGAATTTGGGGATTAAGTTTTCAACACATGAAACTTGTGAGATACATTCAAACCATAGCAGGTAGAGTCCCAGGCTCTAGTTCATACCCTGCAGTGTTGCTAGAAGATGTGTTAAAACTTGTCCTGGCTCTTGATAAAATGATAAAGAAGACTTTATGTGGGACTATTGTAATAGGTGTCAAGACTCTTGCAATAGGGGAGAGAGATCAGGATTGACTCTAAATACGGCAAAGACATTTGGGGATTTATAGCTAACAAGCTAAGTGAAGGGATGGGTCAATGGATGGAAAATTACCAAGAGAAGACATCAAGGTAGGGAGATACTTGCTAAACCGACTTAACAGGATTCTTTTTGAAGGCAGACCAAGGACTGAGACATCAAAGGTGGGGGAGGAGGAACTGACCAGGTGTTGAGGGTGGTCAGATATCTGGAGCGAGGGGTGAGGATGAAGGGTGAGATTAGGGTTGGGGGATTCTTGCTAAAACTGGCCCGTGCAGGCTTGGCAAGGGCAGAACAGGGGCCAAGAATGAGGCCTAGTCAAGAAGAGGGCTCAGAGAATCCCGACTAAAGTTTGGTCAAGGAAAGAGTCTTTGTCAGGGGAAAGCAGCCTTCCTTTCTAGGTGTCTTTGTCAGTTCAGGATGATATAATAAAATACCACAGACCAGGTGGCTCAAGCTATAAACATTTATTTCTCCCAGTTCTGGAAGGTAGGAAGTCCGAGATCAAGGTGCTGGCGGATCCAGTGTCTGGTGAGTGCCTGCTTCCTGGTTTGCAGACGGCATTGAGAGGACATAATGGCAGGCAGAAGAGACATCGCTGCTCTCCTTATAGACCTCATAACTCGGTGGGTACCAACCTGCAGTCACACACAGCCTGGATGTGGAGGGCCTCTTAGAACACATCCCATTTGATTGCCTTCTTGTTGCATACTCATGTGGTGGAGAACAAAGGGCTCTAGCTCTCTGGCTGCTATTAGATGGGTACTAATCCCATCCATGAGGGCTCCACCCTCAGGTCCTACTCACCTCCCAAAGGCTCCACATCCTAATGCCATCACGTTGGGGATTCGATTTCAACATGAAATCTAATTTTGGAGGGAATTTTGGGAGGACACAAATATTCAGTCCATGACACTGAGTTTCAATTTTCTCATCTGTGGAACAAGGGAATTTCCCTAGGATGGCTTTTTGATTTTATAACCAAAATTCCAATTCAGTGAACCCTGCTTGGTCTTTCTGAGGCTCAGCCCCAAGTTGCTTTCTTTGGCCCAAGTCAGCATCTGCACAGCTTATTCTCTGCAATACCCGGCCCAAAGAGCCCCCTGGAAGCACACTGGCTTTGCAGCAGCCCCTGCCCAGTCTTTTGCTTGGAGTCTATTCTGGCTGCAGAGTGAAATAATCTACTTACGCTCTCTTTTTCAGCTTCTCCCAAAGAAGTGTTTCCTTCTCTTTTTGTAAAAAAGGATTTTTATTGCTGATCTCTAGTATGAAAAACAAAAGGGGGAAAAAGTGTTAAAATTTCACAAACTTCCCCATGTTTGTATTCCCCAGATTTCTTCATGACTTTCTTACTGAGGTGATAACTTCAGCTTTTTGCCTATATTCCTGAGGAAGGGGTTACCAATTTTTTCACCTTTTAGCTTTGACTTTAGAGAAGGCCACATTGACCCTACCTTCCTCTACAAAGTCCCCCTTTCTAAATTTTAAGTCTAAAGAGTCAGTGTGGGGAAAAATATGCTCCTTCTTTTAAACTTAATCCTTTATGTCTATGAAAACTTCCCGACTGGGATGCCCCATAACTCTGAGGCTTTTCTTTCCTCCCTACCTACCCTTTTCATATCCCTTCTGTGGTCAGGTGCATTTTAATCTTCCCCGTGGCTTGTCTACCCCACTCAGTTAAAAAAAAAAAAGCCAAATAGTTTGCCCTGTAACAACCAGCTTATATGTCTTCAAAGGTCAGGGAGTTAAAATAAAGTGATTGCAAATAATCAAGAAAGATAGGAGGCAACCAAATTGGGTTGGTTTTAAGAAGCTCTTAACATCCAGGCTGTGTGTGACTGCAGGTTGGTACCCACCAAGTTATGAGGTCTATACAGAGAGTAATGATGTCTCTTCTGTCTGCCATTATATCCTCCCAATGCCATTATCTCACTAATTGTAGGCACTCAATAAATGTTTGTTAAAAGAACAAATAGCAATTGGAAATCACTCAAGGAACAGATGGATTAGGAATATAGATATTCATGAATCCTAGTTTTCAAACATGGTTGTCTCTTTGATTAGATTTTAAGTTCTTGTGGTCAAGAGCTCTGTCTTTATAGTAACGATAATGACAGCTTGTACAATGTAGCACTTATCATTGTAAATCACTTTCTCTTTTACTACTTACCACAATCTTAGGCATTATTTTAGTTATTTGCAGATGAGGAAACTAATGCCCCAAAAGGTGAGATAATATATCCAGTTCTTAGAGTTTGTAATCTGGTGAGTCTGGATGCAAACCCAGGTTTGCCAACCTGTAGCATAATCCTCTTTCCTTTGGGCCATGTGCTGCCTACTCTATTTATCTTGAGTTAAATCTGTGGCTCCATGCAGAAGAAGGTGCAGAGCCAAGGTGACTTCTACTCAGCCCCAGCTCTGATGTTCTAACGACTTTCTATCTTCCCAGGAGTGGGGGCTGGGCAAGGAGCAGTGGGCAGGGTTCATGTCACACTGTCCTGAGACATTGGTGATTGTTTTTCCATTGCTATATATTAAATTTCTGTCTAGATGTGCCAGATTGAATCCAATCTGCCTCTCCAAGCCTGCCACCATAAAATTTATTTCTCCAGGTGGCCTTCTTGTGTTTATTTATTTATTTATTTTTGTTAACATATTCAAGCATAATCAGAGATGCGGTGGGGGGTCAGCTTTTAAGAATAATTGATTTTGACTTTGGGGGAAATATCAAGAGTAAGAGGGTGACTCCTAAGATTATTGACCTTGCCAGAAATTAGGGCCTTTCCTGGGGCCTAAGCTTCATTCATTCATTCAACAAATATTTGTTAAGTACCTGTTATAAGATATACCTCCTGGTTATAATTTTACATACTCGAACACAGGCTCGAATATGGAGTCCATTACTTATTGTTGACCAACATTATCCATTTATTCATTATATAGTTTTAAGCATCTTCTACATACAAGGCAGTGTGTATACATTATGAAAAAGATATGAGATCCAAATTTAATGGCCTTTGGGTGTGGGAGGAATGGATTTTCAGATGTCCCTTTTTAGATGACTGGCTACTTTATAAAAGTTTCTATTTTTTCCATGGTAATGTTTGGGGTGGTGGGATGGTGTGTGCAGAGGTTCCTTCTGATCAAAAGCAAGATATTCTAACCCTGGAAGGTCAGACAAGGGCTAGTCATGAAGGTACACTAAGGACAGCTTTCAGAAGAGTGCTATTAGAAGAATCTGGAGTTGTGCTATAGTACATGTTCTCTGAGCAGGCATACTGAGCATTCTTTTGATGTATGGCTCTTGACATGTTAGACTCTAGTCTTAGCATCTGAGTAATCCCCCTACTGCTGTACCACGTGGGTCCAATTTTCCCCATTTATGTCTGCAAATATAAAATCTTTATGAGACAAAAAAAATCTTAATATTTTAGCAGTTATATTTATTCTTCCCCACCCCATTAACACCCTCAGGGAGCATGTTAGAGTAACTGTAAATGGTAAGAAAACTGACTTCTAAGGAGAACTGTTCAAATTCAGGAAGACCAATGATAGAGCACATTGACCAAACAAGAGTTCAGAAAGGATGGAAAAATGTCTCAACATCTTGGGCTTGCCCAGCTCTCACAGCACCCTAATGCAAGAGGCAAACAGACTGTGTTTTTCTCTTCTATAGATCTCTTTCCTCAGGAAAGTTAGAAAGAACAAATTTGATGGGCTCGGGAAAATGTTCATAGAAACAGAACTCTCTCCTTGTCCACTGTGCATGGTTTCAGTCCTTATAAAGTTCATAGTCTGGCGGGGGAGGCAGATAAGCAAACAGACAAGCTCACATGCTGTATGATAGGACAAGAGCTGCGTGCTGCGGGAACCATTTCAGGAACAATTTATACAGTCTCAGAGGACTGGCAGAAAGCTTTCAGTAAAAAGTTCCACTTAGGCTAAGACCTGAAGGATGACCAGCAGTTGGTCAAGAAAAGAAGAGGAAGGGAAATGTTGGTTTAACAAAAAAATGTTCAAGGCTGGAAAACAGCATGTGCAAAGGCCTGGAGGTATAAGTAGATGTAGAGAAGATATGGCATGTAATTAGTTCCATAGGTCTGAATCATAACATAGGGCGGGAGTGAAGCAGATAGGAGGCTGGGGGAGATTTTTGGCATCGGAGGTGGGGAGGCTGGCTAGAGATAGAACTGGAGAGGCAAGCTTGGCATCAGATCTTGGAGGGCCTTGTAAGCCACGTCCCTTCTCACATTGACTCTGGGCTTGGCCGTGTGACTTCATTTGTTTGGGCCAATGAAATGGTAGCAGAAACTAGAAAATCACTTGCACATTAGGGTTGCTCTCTTTCTCTTGATGCTTTTGGGACTTAGCCACCATGTGAAGAAATTCAGACTGACTAGATGGATGGTTAGAGACATGGGGCTCAGTTGACTCCACCATCCCAGCAAATAATCAGACTTCCGGGGCCAGCCAACCCTTGGCCGAGGCACGCAGTGAACAGAGGCACATCAATGAGCCCAGCTGACACCAGTGATCCTTCCCAGCTGAGCCTTGTCCGAATTGCCAACCCACAGAACCATGAGCAAATAAACAGTTGTTGTTTTAACCCACTAAGTTTTGGGGTCATTTGTTATGCAATAATAGAAAATAATAAGACCCGCATCTCCACCAAGTTCCTAAGGGAGCAAAACATGTAAGAACCAATAGAAAGACGTGTCAAAGTTCCATGTTATCATTACTGGATCTGGCACTCAGTAACCACAATGTATAGATCTATGGCAAAAGTTGTATTGAGCTGTTGAGCTTAGCCCTGGAGTTACAAGTTAGACTCCTATTTTCCTTTGAATCAAAATCTTAGGAGCAGCATCTTTTGAGTTACCTGTGGGGGAAAGGGAAAGGTAGCTAGACCTTGTAAAGAGGCTGACTCAATACAGAGTGGAAGAGGAGGTGCAGAAGAGGGAATGGCTCCAGGGTACCCTGGCCACTAGAGAAGGATACAAAGCCAATGCCTTGGCTGCTAACCAGTCAGATTAGCAGCTCTCTCCTCCAGGGGATGGGGCCAGAGTTAGGAAGGGGTGATCAGCAGAGACAGTGAGAGGGCAGATTTTTTTTTCCTCCTACAAAGGAAGCATTCAGAAAACATTGGTGGAGTGTTTAATAATGATCTCTGTTCTTAAGGAGCTCAGTCTAGTGAGAAAGATGTAAATATGTACCTTCCAGTCTGGGTCCAGTCAGGAAAACAGAAATAACACTAGGTATTTCAGCCAAGAGAATCTGATAGAAGGAATTGGTTAAACAGATGTTGGAGAACAGAGAAAGCTGAAAGGAAGCACTGAAGTGTACACACATAGTAACTGCAGGAAGCAGCCACCGCCGATCGGGATGAGGAACAAAGGGGGTGGTGAGGTTGGGGTTATTAGACCCTAAAAACCTGGAAGAGGGGCCCTGAGGAGCTGGCATGCAGACCTCAAGGACAGCATGCTGCCCAGGTGATGCTGGCACCTCCGGAGCTCAGAGGACCCCAGGGAGATGGGGAAAGGATGCACCCTTCTCTCCAAGGGGAGGGCAACCACCCACTGGTCCATAAAGAAACTGGAGAGTGCAAACAATACCTGTGCCAGGGGAAATGCCATTGCCGGGGCAAAACTGACAGCAGCAGCAGGAGAGGAGCGAGTCCCTTCTGCCTCCTCGTGCTGTACAGCCTCCCTGGAATGCCTCCGACTGGCAGAATCTAAGAAGAACCTACATGGTAAGGGGGAAATGTGATTTGCCGAGAGCTGCAGCTTCAGCATCAGCAACGGAGTCAAAAAGGCTGGGTTTGGAGCTGAGATACAAAGGCTTCATCCCTGGCTCACAGACTGGGTGACAGATGGAAGCATATCCCTAGGGCGCAGTGCATCAGAAGGCAGGCTTGCTTCCTGGAGCTGAGGCATCCCAGAGCCTGATGGTAAGGTCTACCAAAGCCAAGCTCTCTAGGCGTGGCTTTCTGGAGTGGGGCACTCAGCGCTGGTGGGACTCAGGAGAAGTTTAGGTGGTGTGCAGCCATGGAGTTAAATAACGTCAAGCAACATAATGAGACAGTTAGCCCTTTTTCAACTTCCATATGTCTGATTAAGATAAGCAGAGAGTCCCAGTTTAGTGTCAGCATATCTTTAGTGGCATTCTAGCCCTTGCTATAATGCATTTTAACAAAGAGAGAGCGGACCTCAGGCTCGGAACCTAAAGCAGACAGCACTTTCGCGTTTAATGACATTATTTTGTCTGTGTAGTATTTATATTTTACGTGTACCTTCTTTTTTGTGGAAAGAGGTTTTGGATTTTTTCACTTACTAGAGAGTCCTGGCTAAGGAAATTTACATAAGTAAAATGTGAGCAGGTTTAAACCTAGATAGTAAGTAAATACTAACAGAGTATATGGATATAGCAAAAAAAGAAAAAAAATCTGGAAAGTGCTATGGAAATGATCCACACCTAGGGAAAACTGACCCAAGGCAATCCACAGACTGCCATTGTTTGTGGATTGAGCATTAATACAATTAAAGAATGAAAAGTGGTGAATTTGGGGGTATTACAAAGAGAAAGTTTGGAAAGTAATTTTGAGCCAGGGGCTTCTTGCCCCAACCGGGCAAGGATGCCTGGACTAGCTCACTAGAACCTATCTTGTCACTTGGCAACTCTCTTCCCCTAAAGCTAAAGTGTTTCTGGCAAAATGGACATAATTCCTTGGGAAATCCGACATAGAGAATGAGTTTTCACACTCAGATCTCATGTATTCTCCAAGTGATAGTCAGACTTCTTGTTTTTAGAACGAACTCTGTAATAAAATAATAATCACTTTCCCTTCTATTTCTTTTACATTAGAATATAATCTCACGAAGGCCAAGACTTTGTTTGTCTTGGTCACTGTTATACCTTCAGGGTCTAGGACACTGCCTGGCATTTATCAGGACAAAATAAACATACATGAATATATGAATGAATAAATGAAAGCATTTAAGGGTTTTCAAACTTTCTAAATCCTAGAGTCCTTTCTTAAAAATAAATCCTAAACCAGTATGGAGCTGCTCTGGACAATGAGCCTTGAGAGGTTTTTGTCTTTTTTTTTAAATTTTTATTTTTTACCCTCTTCATTGGTAGAGCTGTAATGATTCAAAAAACACAATTTGAAAATCAGGTCTCATTTTTTCTTATAACATCTCTACAAGATGTTTAAAGAGTATCTGGTTTACCCTTAATTTAGAGATCAGGAAATTGAAATTCCAGGGTGTTTAATGACTAGCCTAAAGACATATAGCTGTAAGGGGCAGGTGTGGAATCCAAGACTAGGTTTTCATCATGGAACCTTGCTTCCTCTCCAAGTCAAAGAGGCAATGGCAAACCTCTTGGTACAGGTTTGGATCATTCTACCTCCCTCTGATTAACACCACAGTTAGTTCCTGTCAATTCATGGAGAACAGTCAGTCAAATTGGTTGTTTGGGGTCAAGCAGATGAACACCATTTGGCTGGATACTTTTTTCTGTGCATTTTCTCAGCTGACAGTTGTGACACTGAATAATCTCCATTTTTACACACTAGAGCAATTCAATGATGTCTCAAGGAGGTGGATGCCCTTGAGGTTAAATAATGTTAGTAGAACTTCCTTCTCATGATCAAGCTTATATTTGAGTGTCTTCTTTTTCTGGGTCACAGGGGTATGTCACCATGAACTCCTGTGAATAATCTTGATGTCTTCAGAAGCATCTAGTTCATCCTGTTAGGGAATTTTAAAAATTAGAAGTAGATTTTAAGGAATCTTAAAATCATTGAGCTTAAATGGAGTTTAGTCCAATCTCCTATCTCATCATCTTTAAAATGGCCTTAATCAGATTGTTGAGTCAATGTCTATATATTTCCAGCAAGAGCTGGAGACTGTGGGGACTGGGGGCTCAGCATCCTACAAAACAATTTATTCCATTGCTGGGAAGCCCCCAATGTTAGAAAGTTCTTGTTAATGTGGAGTGGAAATATGCATTCCTGTAACTTCTACTCATTAAATCAGATTTGGGATGTTAGAGAAAAGGGATCTAATGTTTTTGAGCACTTAACATTTGTGACACATTATGATTATCATTTTTAATTCAATCTCTCAATTATTCCCCTGTGAGATAATTATCATTATCCCCATTTTATAGATGGAGAAATCAAGGCTGAGACGACTTGAACAACTTTTCACTCTAATAAAAGATATAATTGGGATTTGAATAATGCCTCTCCAGCTTTTAAGCCTGTGCTGTTAAAATTGTCTCACCGTAGTTGCCAAAGCTCTAAGAAATACTATAATCCAATAGTTTTTAACATTTCTTCCTTATGCATGCTATTCATACTCCTGTAAGAACAGCTCCCATTACACATTGCTGTGCTTCTCAGTATTTGGGGGCAGGGAGGAAGCTCAGTTATAGGACTTTTCTCCTTTTTCCCTTTCTAGCCTACTCTATGAAAGCCACTCTCAGAACCCCCAAGAGGCTTGCACGGCTAGAAGAAAGCATACCCACCATGAAAATATTGACATCTCCCCAATTCTCCCTGCGTTTCATGTATATCTTCATTAAGAATCTCTGATAATCTAAACTCTGCATTTTACTAGTGAGAAATTGGCCACCTAGATGGGTAAATTTCAAAAGAAATATTTGTAGATGGATGTTCACTGAAGGTGAGTCTACACCAGGGGAAAATTTGAGTATAATTGAAGGGCACCTAGATTAATTCAAACTGGAGCCTTTTCAGGTCAGATAGATATACACCTTGGGACTTCAAAAGCAACTTGTACAGGAATCCAAAGTCTGTAACCAAGGTGAGCTATCACAGTTAGTGCAACTTCAGCACCATTTATCTGCATGAAAGAGATCTAGGATAGATGTGCCCATGACTTGAGTTTAGGGTCAATGTGATAGAAGTCATTTTTCACAATTTTCAAATCAGTTTAAGCAAATTAGTGTCTGGATAAATCACAACTAATCTATTCACTGGGCTTTCAAGACAAATTTAAAGTCAGTTCTTATTTGTTTTTCGTCTCTTCAACCTATTTGACAAAAATGTCTCATGTGTTCTTTCTTGTTGGGTTTATATCCTTAGCATGTAGGAAAGAATTGCTGTTGGCTGATTCCTAATGGAATGAAAAAGAAATAATTACACCTCTTGTGTGTGACAAGAACATTTGCAGATATTTTTGTGATAAACACTCACAATAACTTTTTGAGGTGCACATTATTGTTTTCATACCATAGATGAGGACATTGAGGTTCAAAGAGTTTTGTAATTGTAAAAATTTAACAGACACTGAAGGCTTGAGCCAGGATTTGAATCTAGGTAGTCTGAATCTCCTTGATTAACACTAGAGAGATTCCCCCAGAGTCTAGAAAAATCCCCTGGGTCTAGAATAAACTTTAAAGCTTTAATCTCATTGTTAAGATATAACAACTAACATTATGTAGCTTCTCCCATGAGTCAGGCTCTGTTCCAAGCACATGTATATAGTATATGAACACATTTCACCCAACAACACTGTAAGGTAGCAGTTATATTATTCCTCATTTTACATATGAGAAAACTAAGGCATAAAAGAATTAAACCCACATTTTAGGTTCTATAGTTCATCAGTGGAAAAGCCAGGATTCACATCCAAGCAGGCTGGCTCCATGCTCTTAGCTGCTAAGCTATATGGTAATTAGATTAGAAAAAAAATTTTGTTAATGGAAGCAGGTCATCCATATGGGGCCTAGAACATTTCTTTTATTTATGGAAGAGGGGAAGTACTCTGCCAAATGGTGACGGCAGACCAACTGGGTAATGAACTAGTAAGGAGAGGTGAATGATCTTGATGAATGCCATCCAAATGTGCTTGTTCTGATATCACGTTCAGTGAGCAATCTCCCGGGAGACTGTGGTTTTACGTGTGGTCTCCCTAAAGGCAGAGAAAGGCTCACCCTGACCCCTCCCCATCACTACCCTCTGCCTGAGTCCAGGCTCCTGGTATTCATAGCCTTGGCGGATACGGCATCGACCTTCACCCTTTCGACTTCAGCTTCCGTCAGTGGCACCCTACTCTCAGGTCCCACTAAACCTGTTTCCAGAATGAGTAGCTCCTTGAATGGGCAGGCTGTTCTGTGATCCCATTGCTTTGTGAGCACTGTTCCCTCTGTCTAGAGTGCTGAGCCTCACCACCTCCATCTGACAAGCTCCTACTTACTTCAAGACCCAGCTCAAGCAGCTGCTACCTCTCAAATCTCCCCCGATTTCTTCAAGCAAGATTAGCCTCTCTTCAGCGTCACTGAGGTCCCTACTCTTGGATTTTTGTACTCATTTCTTGCTTTCCATATATTTATGTGATTGTCGCTACTAACAGCCTGTTAGCTCCTAAAGGGAAGAGACAATTATTTTCTGTTCATGTTTGTACTCTCACTATCTGGCACATAATGAAACTAAGTATTGAATGAATGATTGAATGAATAAATGTAACATATTGAATATTATTACCAATTAAGAGAAGTCATTAAAAAATAAATTTGTACCTATATTACATCTTAGTCTCTTGTCAATTTGGGCAGTGTGACTCTATCCCCATGAATTATATCACCTCTAGCTAGATATTGATAAAAAATTGAGGGTCCAAATCTGCAAACTAGGGCTAAAGTCTAAAAAAGAATGATTCTGACAAGGCATGGGTGTGCTCTGAGCAGTGAGCCAGAGCCCTAGTCTGACATTTCTTCTCCATAAACACAAAGGAGATCTTCCCAGGGGGGTGATGGTATACTGTCATGTGTTAAAGTCCCGAATTGTAGTTCTTAGATGCTTTCATAGAAGAGTGTTGTTGCCGGTAATAGACTTAGACTCTATAAGCATTTATTGAGCATCTAAGCCATGTGCTGAGCCTTTCTCATATACATTCTCCAACTGATATTTACCTAATATGATTTGATGTCATTTGACCCGACTTTCACAATCACTTTGTGAAATATCGTCAATTTTTTCTTCATTTCTGAAATGGAAGCTTCAATTTGAAGCTCAGAATAGTTAAGAGACTTATTCCAGTTGACAGAGGACGTAAGTGAAAAAGCCAGAGTTTGAGTCTAGACATTCTGACTCTAAGCCTGGTGCTCTTTCTACCATCCACGGAACAAAGTGTTTAAGACAAAAAGCCTAATTTTGCTAATTCATCTTGGTTAAGACAAGGCGGTCTCTCCTGCATCAGAATGTATTGTTTATTGAACTCAAGTGGAGTCATAGCCTTTGGGTGGGGCCCACCAAATCCGAGTAAATCTAAGCGTCTGGTGTAGACATGCATGGGCTCTGGCCCAATCACCCGTCCTCTCTCCTCGCTCGCTCCTGTTCTTCCCAGACAATCCCCAGAATGAGATGTCTACCTTAGCAGTCTCTGCCTCCTTAACTCCCATTCACTCCTCAGGGTCTTGAAATCTGGGTTTTATCTCCACCACCGTTAAAAGAGAACATTATTTTCCTCTTTTACTTTTGTTTCAAAGAGGAAGAAGGTGACTCTTCCTTCCCCTCCTGGGATGGAGCTTTACTAAGAAGGAAATGTCACTGTTCCCTCTGCCCCTTTGTAGATGGATAGACTCATCTAACCAGTGGGATTGGAAAAAGGCTGAAGTCTGCTTGCTCCACCCCTTCCTCCCCTTCTTTCAGGCTTATCTGTTCATCCGTGCTTTACGTTGACTCGGGCACATTCTACTCTGCAAATCGGGAGAGCTACACTTGCCGACAAGGGCAGTGAAGTCATGAAGGAGAGGGAAAAGTAACAAGCCCACTTGACCACACATCTAAGCCGCATTTTCCTTTCCATCTGATTTTTGTGTCTTCATGTGTCAGTTGGTTCTGACCACAGACTAGAAAGACAGGGATGCTGTTAAGTGGCTCCCCCAAACTGGTCACATTCAATTGCAGTCACTCTTCTCAAGGTCATCTGTGACTTCCCAATTGCCACGTCCCAATGGCTCTTTTTAATCCTCACCTCGCCTGATATCCCGGCAGCATTTGACAGCCATGACCACTTCCTTCCATCTTGAAACGTCTCTCTCCCATGCCTTTCCTTTCTTGGCACTCTTTTATCTGCTCTGACTTTTTCTCCTTTTTAAAAAATCTTAGATTCTTGGCATGCACAGCTAACTTGTTTTATCAGTCTGTAAGTTATTCTCAGGCAATTGCACATGCGTCTGTGGTTTAACTGCCACCTCTAGTCTGATGACAGTCACCTTTACACCTCCCTGATGTAGAGACTCGTGGATGCAGCTACTTGCTAGACATCTCCATTTTGATGTTCCATGAATATCACAATTTCAAATATGTCCTAAGCCAAACTTCCATCTTCCCCATTAATCCTGCTGTCCTGTTAACTAACTCATTTAATGTCATCACTAATCCCTGGAGTCAGACGCCTAGAAGTTATTCTAGATTTTGTCCTTTCCCTGAGCCATGCATTCAATCAGTTGCCTGTCTGGCCAATTTTACCTTACAAATCTATTTTAATTAATTTTCTTCTCTCATCCCTACTAGCAATCTGCCTTTATTCAAAACCTCATTATCTTTCACCTGAATTATTGCTCTAGCTTTCTATTTCCTATACCCAGGTTCACCTCTAATAGATCATCCATGTGGGCACCATAAGCTCTTTCTGAAATAAAAACAAAACCATGACACTCCATTCTGGGCTCTTCAGCATCTCCCTGACAACTAAAGGATGAGGTGCTTGTTCTTTATCACATACCACACGCCTTCAAGATATTGGCCCTCAGCAACCTCTTACCTACCTCACACTGCACGCTCTAGTAAAACAAATCCTTTCATAATCCCTACATGTTTTAGGCTGGTTCTCTTATTTCTTTACCACAAAATGGACTTCCCACTTTTTTTTTTTTTTGCCTAGATGGTGCCAGCTTTGCTCAGTGCTCACCTCCTTCAGAGAGCATTCTTGGAATGCCTCCTTGGGCTGGGTTTGATTCTACACTTTGTTCTTTCAACCCACCTGCACTTCCCTTACACAGCCCTCCTGATGCTGCACTGTGCCTACCTGCTTACTCCTTGGAATGACAAGGACAATGGGTTACTCATCCACACATCCCCAGGACCTGGCACAGAGCAGAGACTCAGCGAATTTTAATAGAACAGCAATGAGCAACACTGTGGGATGTTTAGAGAATGAGAATAAAGTATTTCAATGGAATCAATGAATTAACTGAGGTGCAGCCAGAAGCAGAGTGGCTCTTTCTCTAGCCTTGGGGCATGGCACACCAGATAAGATGAAATCCAAGTGTCTGCTATAAAAGATGTCCACATATTTTAGCCAAATCATTCTAACCCCTGTCTCCAGTCTCTCTCTCCCTGCCTCTCCAAGCTGTCCTGTGGGTGTGTCTGGGTAGATTAGGACCATCCAGGGTTACTTAACAATAAGCTCTTGCTTTCTGGATAACCTTTGTTTTGTTGGAGTCCTTTTATTCCTGAATTCTTCCTGGGGGAGTGACGTGGTGGCTGTAGGACCAGTGTGATGCAGAATGATGGAGAGAAGCTAGCATGGCTGGATGGGATGAGCCTGGGCTTCTCTCCACTTACAGTATCCCCCAAGAGCTCCTGGCATCAGTGCCTGCTCCTGTGACTGACCATTCCAGAGAGTTCCATCTTGCTGACCTTTCTACCTCAGGCCCTGAAGTTGCCCTGCAGGCTTTTGGGGAAATCTCAGCTCCTAGCCATTGGCATCTTGCCCATTTCACTTTCCCTGTAATCTAGCTTCAAAACTCTTACTCTTTCCTCTTATGTGTGTATACAGCTCTCTGGATTTCAAAGTACTTCCATATGTTGCATTGCTTTTAATCCTCCCAATAGTCCTGAGAGTTAGTAGATCATTACGTAGCCAGTAACAGAGGGGAGTCCAGCCTTGAACTCAGGTCTCATTATTTCAGAGACTGTCTCTTTCTAGTACTCCCTGTGAGAAGGAAATTCAAGAAAGGATCCCACACTCATCTCTCAGCTATTTGTGGACATGGGTGAATAAACATCAACATTTACTACTCCTTAGTGAAATGTTAAACATCTCTGTATTTTTACAAGAATTTTCACTTTGCAACACAATTTCCAGGTATTATTTCATCTGGCCCTAACACCATAGGAAAGGAAGCATAGTTCCTTCTCTCTCTAGAGCACCCACTGCACCTTCTTTTCCTATAACCTCTTTTCATGAGAATATCCCATTCTCCTTACCAAAGTGATTTGTTTGGGGATGTAGACATACAGTCAAAGCTGGACCAATTAGAATCTTATATGGGGCCTTCTGCTGGATTTTTTGGAAATACTTACTTCCATTGGAAATAAATAGTGAGTCTGGGGTTGTGGTGAGATGGTGTTTCTGCCATCTTTTCCTTCATGTGGGAAGACCCTACTGGAGAACTGGAGAGAATCATATAGAATCTCAACTATTTTGATTGCACCCCAGGATCTGGTCTTGTCTAACTTTTGTTTTTTTCTAGACTTTTAGATGATGTCAATCAATGAGTCAATAAATTCCTTTTTTCTTAAGCTTGATTAGGTTGAGTTTCTCTCACTCGTACCTAAAGTACTTTAATGTCTATTTAACAGATAAGTCACTTATGGTTATGTAAATCTGCAAAAGTTTCCTAGCTTTGTAGTGGTATAAATGATGTCAAAAATAATTCTCCTTTTAGAGTAAGAATATATATATTCACAGAGACCACTCGGGCCACTGAGCCACAAGCCTTGCCTGATGTATCATGTGTAACCTTATCAGGTGACCTTGAAATGAATCACTCTCATACAGCTCCACCAGCCAACTTGGCCCAGACCCAGCATTGATCCAGCCCTCTGGGTTGTCCTTTATCATGTCTGTGCCTTTTCTGATTGGTTCTGGAGTGGATGGCTCCTCTGTCAAGGGCTCTTCACAGACTTTAGCAGCAAGGTTTCTGTTGTTTGTATCTGGCCTTTCTTAGACATTCAAGAACCCATTGATCAGAGTCTCCCGTCAGGTCAGAGAGTACATCCATATTTCCCCTGCATCTCTGCTGTCTGTGGATCTATGTTTCCCAGGGACATTTTAGAGCCCAGGGGTGGCAATTTGTTTCAGGGCAGGTGATGGCCTGACAAATCAGTTTAAAGCTAGGTAGGAAGTGCTCATTTTCAACTTAAGTTCAGGGCTATACCTGCATAGGTTTCTAGACAGAAATTCTTCTGGAAAGCAGATGCTTAAGTTCAAATATTTTACAAAATAAAGCGGGGGCTTTCCTTCAAAGTCTTTAGTTTGCCTGACTCTTGTGGAACATGTTCTCCATACCATTGTACCAAGCAGGAGCTACCACTTAAAAACAGGCCCCTTTTAATCAGCTTTAGTGTTGACCCCTTGCCCAAACTCACCCTTTCTCTTTAGACCTAGTTATGACTTTTCTGTGTACTAGAGATGCCCTTGCTCTGCTCTGCCCTGCCACTTGCTAGCTCTTTTACCTGTTCCCTTTTCATTCCACTACACCTGCATCCTGAAGTCATCTGAGTGCATCCTGATATATCACAACAAAAAATGATAAGCTAGGACCCTCAGCTGTAACCTGTGGTTTATCTTGGCACTGGTGGTTGTGTTTCATTCCAGTAGTTGATGTTCCAGTTCCTATTTTTCTGCTACTGTCCTAGTTTTGAGGAAAGTCCTGAGATTTCTTCCTCAGTAGGAGTCTGGGTTGTGCTTCTGGCCTTGCTGTTCCTCCTGCCGGGACCTCACATGCCCCATCAATTCCAGTTCCAGTACCTGGTGTTTGTCCAGGTTCATTCTATTCACCACAGCCTGCATCTCATTCTTCCTAGAAGAGAAGGATTCCTGAGTGTTGGCCTTAGGAATAACCATGGTGATGAGAACAACAATATTTCCTCCCATGTGCATTGCACAATGCAACCCGTACACTCTTATCTTTATTATCACATTTTGTTCTCAAAACCATCCACTGAGATAGGTCTTCCCATTCCCTTTGCATGTTGGAGGAAACTCGTAAATCTCAAGTTTCATTGATTCATTTGCCTCCTATGAGCCAGAGACTGTGCTGGGCAATGGAGATACAGATACAAAGTAAATGATCAGTTCTCCATCACTATAAAACAGTGGCACAGGAGTTCAGGGGGAATCAGCTTTGTCGGGCTGGAGCTGGCTGGAGTGGAATTGGTAGAGCCTGAGCCACGTCTTGGAGACAATTAGTGAAGAATGAGGAAGAGCTGGTTGGCAAATCGAAGGTGAGAAGAAGCTTGGGATAAGGCAGCTAAATCATCTCAGGGTTTGGGGTAGTTAGAGATGAAGGCGGAGCAGGCAGCAGGTGTCCTGGTATTTAGGGAAAGTTTTCAAAAAGTTTCAAGACCAGTTAAACTGAGGTTCTGCATAGGAAAACAGTTGATGGTGAGCTACAGAGCTCTCAGTACTGCCGTTTCTGCTCCGAGAGACCATGGGCAGCAGCCTGGACTCCTTCCTCTTCCTCACTGTCCACTTTCATTGGCTAAATCCAGTTCATTCCTTCTCCTAAATCTCTCTCCAATCTGTCTCCTTCCCGCCCCTACCGCATGGCTGCTTCTTTAATTCAGGTTCTTCTTACCTTGTTCTGCTTTCCTTTCTACCTCCTGTAAACTTTTCTCCACCCAGTCACCAGCCGTCATTCTAAAATGTGGTTAAAAGTGCAGCGTTTGGAGTGTGATAGGGTTGGGTTTAAATTTTACTTCTATCACTTACAAGCTGTTGCTTAGCCTCTCTAATGCTAAATCACCTCACCTTTAAATGGGGAGAAAGCCTCCCATGAACTGCTCCAAGAGTTCTGATTGGTTAGAGTTCAGGTGGCAGATTGGGCCACGTTTGTGAGTAGATAGAGTTGGTGTTTCTTAGAAGCCCAGTCCTCCACATGGCTGCCGTTTCTGCGAATTCTGCCTTAGATCTAGGTGGGGCTTGGACTGCTTTCCCTGAAGGCATGGGAAGAGTCCCTAGCTGATATGTGGCAGGGCTGGGTATGAGGGTAGGGGTGTGAAAGAGTGAGGGGGAAGTACTACTTTTGCCTTGAACCTGACCTCATGTTCATCTGACTACCCGGGGCCCTATTGATATGTCATGGACTCACCCAACAATGAACGTGGTACTCTGATTTCCATTTTACTATTATGTCTTACAAAATATTATATCTTACTATTATAATTTTTCTGTTCTTATTTCGTCTTTTTGAAGGTCTGCATTAAGCCTATTTTTCTGTTCTCATCTTTCATCTGTCAAGCCCATGCTCCCTGTGTTCTAGCTACATCGAAGGACCTAGTAGCTCCTTGGCGCCCCATCATAGCCCAGGCCTCCGTGTCTCGGCACACATCATGGCTTTGGGTTGAGCCTTTGCTCAGTTCTCTCTTTGTCTCTGTCTCTATTTTTTTTTTGATGGGATTCTGGGGGCATCTGGCAGCATTGTACAAATCCTCCCTCCCTGGAGAGGCCTTTCCTGACCACTCTACACAGAATTAACTATTCTGCTCTACATCACCGCTCTGACTTGTACACATTGTACACACGTAAGATTGCTTTACTTAATGATATTTTCCATATTTGATTTTATGTCTCTCTCCCTGGTTACACGGTGAACTCTGCACAACAGGCAGAATTGATCACAAGAGAAATGTTTTATATCAGATAAGAAAAAATTATCAATATCAGTTAATGGAAAGAGAGTAAGATACATGAATGGATGTAGAAAAAAGTATATGGGCAGATGGAGCATCAGGAAATACGGAAGAGGAACTATGCAGGTTTATAGTCTTGGGATCACAAAAGTGAGATCAGCTGTGCATGTGCGTAGAATTTGCCTAAATGAAGCCGTATCCTGGTAATGGAGTCCCACTCACTGATAATGATATTGATAAAGAACTCATCCATATGTTAATAAAATAAATCATAACTAGGCAAAAGCAACCAATGTTCTGAAGAGCTCCATTTTGGATGCTGTTCTAGGGAGGTGTCCTGTAAGGATTTGTGCAACAAAGAAGGAGTTCAAGAGAAGAAGAATCTGAGCTGTGTATAAAGGGAGTCACACAGAGCCCACATTTTGGGGATCTTTTTAGGCAAATCACTGATTTTAGTTGTGATTAGTATAAATTATGGAATAATGTTTTGGGAATCCTCACACCACAAATGCATTACCCGGCAGTACCACTGTGTGAGAGGGAGGCAGAGCCCCTTCTCCTCGCAGTGCAGGCAAGTTGCTTGGCCTGAAGCCACTACAGTGGCTTATCATTTATTTTCTCTCCCAGCCTCCTGCTTTTAGGCAGGAGTATCTGGGCCTCTCAGAAGAGATAGAGGGAACTGCATAGGCGAGTCAAAAATTTTAATCTTCCTATCTTTCCAACTTAGCTCAAAGCCTAGGTCAGAACAGACACTTAGTAAAAATAAAAGGTTATGACTGAATGAGTGATAGCTACTGTCAGGAAGGCTAAAACCCCAGTGTCTTAAGACATACATAAAAACGTATCTACCGCTTACAGAACTCTGCTAATTGTCAAGGATGGTATAAAATGCTTTACATCTGTTGACTTATTTATCTTCATTTAAGACTCAAAGCAGGAATCTTTGTAGGATGGGAATTATTATTCCAATTTTGTGGATGAGAAAATGAAGGTCCCAGAGGCTATGTAACTGGCTCAAGGTTACCAAAACAGCAAGTGGCAGAGTTAGCCTTCAAATTAATTCTGTGCTCCCCAGCCCAACTTATATCAATAGCCACAAGGATTATATTATCACAATAATAAAATCAGGAAGGAATAATGTTAACTTGAGAATGAGGTTTAAATTGATGGCAAGGGGAAACCCATATACAGCTCCCATTCTATTTTGATTCTGCCTTATCTATTACAGAGAGTTGGCTCGAAACTACCTACCAAGAAGAACAAGCTAATCCCCAAACTGCTTGAATTGTGAATAAGATAGTTAATGTTTTCCCTCATGTGTGCCTGAACATGTGCAAAGCCATTAAGTGTAGAGAAAACTGGTCCAAGTGATTTTAGGCATTCATAGAATGTTCAAACCTATGCAAATATTGAAAATTTAAAAAACTGCATAGAAAAAGACCGGAAGGAAATGTATCAAAATTATTTAAGGGACCACCTTTAGAATGGTATATTTCTTTTTATTCTTTTGTGTTTTCTAAATATTTTGTGATTAGCAGAAAATATTTTATTTTATTAATGGGAAAATTTAATTTTGTATAATTTTAAAAACTGTATGCTTATATTACCTTAATCCTTAAAAGAAATGAACAGAAAAAGTTTTTGCTAGCACAATGCCGGTTTGACTGAGTGTCAGCAAAATTGCCTGGCAAATAGTTCAATGGATCCTTCAAGCCCCTGAAGGTACCCCTAAGTGAGGTGGGGGAGAAGACTGGATCGGGGTCCCAGGACAGCACTTCCTTAGAGCCCTAGAAGGCCAGCAAATGCAAATTCAGCTTCCTGCTCAATCCCCTGTGATTTAACTGAAAACTCCCGGGGGCTCTCATAGAGGCTGGCTGGGTGCCACATCCTTCTCCTTGACATGGATGAGTCAAGGAAGCCAAGCTCCCGGAGCAGGAGCAGTCCTGCTTTATCAGCACTGATGGCTAGAGCAGTCATTAATTAGGCAGAGATTAGCTTAAGTACAGTAGTTAGTTAATTGCAAGTTTGACACAGAATTTCCTGTGTCCCAGCATGCAGCCTGGAAGCAGAGCCAGAACAGTGGGAAGCTTTCCAGGCTCACTGCAAATGCATCAAGTGGTAAGTAATATACGGCAAGGGTTTGGGGCATAAGGGTAGTAGTCCATTCCAGTTTTAGAGTCTTAGCTTAGCTTGGCTTGAATCCTGAATGGCTCTTCCAAAGAGTTTGCTGGTTGTACAGGAAAGCTCGCTGGAGGTGGGGATGCCAGACACAAATTCTGAGGGTTGGGTAGGAGAGGGCTAGGTAGATGATTTAGAAGACTTTTGAGATCCTAGGGATCAGTCAGATTCAGATGCAAAAGAAGCATTTGGGGAACAACAGGTAGGACAGAAAGATCAGGGATAGTGCAGGAGGAGCTGGGACTTGTGAGAAAGGCATAAGAAAGTAAGAAGCAGGCAAGATGTGCAAGGATGAAAGATTAAGAGGCGTGAGAGAGGGATGCGGTCAGGCTCCATGGACACTCAGAGGAGAGAGAAGTCTTTGCAGGAAGGGCAGGGCAGGGCAGGGGAGGTTTCACAGAGGCCTCAGGAGTCCGTCTAGAATTGCAAGTACCGTTCATTCATTTATTCATTCATTATTTTGTTCATTTTTTCACACATAGAAATTAAGCACCCACCTGTGCCTAGCACTGTCCTATTGCAGTCAAGGTGGAGGTGAGCGAGACAGGTTAAAACATAGATGATTATAACACACTGTGATCAGAGCTGTAATAAAATTTGTGTAAAATGATATGGAAACAGGGAGGAAAGAGGGAGTTGGGGAGTTAGCAAAGATTTCATAGGGGATGGGAGTTTAAATCTGGCTTGAAAGGATGAGTTGGAGTTTAACAGAGACAACAGGAAGGGCATCTCTGGCACAGAGAAGAGAGAAGCAAGGTAGCTTGTGTTTGGGGAGTGAGGAACAACCACAGTAGATGGTAGGTGGGTGGAGGAACAAGACTAAGGACAGGGAGGTGGGGTTGAAATGGGAAGAGTTTGGATTCCTGAGTTAGGAATTTGAAAGAATTGTGTAGACTAGTGATCTCCATGACCATCAGGTAATGATTTGGAGCATATGCTGCCAATACACATTTGTTCATTCATTCAGCGACACATTGCTGAGCACCTGTCATATACAACACCGCTTTTCGTATCTATAGACCAGGTTAGATTTTCCCAGATATTATGTATTGAAAGTCCTTTATCTTTTTGCCACATTTTTATATTTTCAAAATATGTAGGTATATATTTTACACATGTAAAATATATAAATAGGTATATAGATCATATATACATATATAATAGAAAAATCTTCAAGAACCTCTTCTGAGTTATGAATACAATTGTTTGTGTGATTCTTCCCTTTCAATAGAGCTTAGAAAACACCTCTAACTTACATTCCTGTCCAATCAATAACCCCCGCATGTTTTTAACCCCTTTCTGCTAGGTGTTTCATTGGTGTTTGATTTGATCATTTCTGCTTCATGTCCCTGATGGAATAAGCTTTGTGTGTATGTGCAGTGGCTTTGTGAACTGATGAAGTGCCCCTTGATGCCCCCTCAATAGATAATTTTTAGAGATTAAGAAAATGTAATGGTTACTGAATCTTTATTTAAGCCATGCATCATTCTGAGTGTTTTGCACTCACCCAATCAGTTAATCTGCACAGCAACCTCCGTGAGGAAGTTTGTGTTGTTATCACCACGTCACGGGTGGGCAAGCTGAGAGACACGGGGAGATTGAGCTGTTGTGCAATGCTGCTTACTACACAGTGGTAACTGCCCAAGATAGGTTTTGAGTTAAGTTGGTTTCACCCTTGATCGATGTATCTTACATCATGCACCGTGATAATCACAACTAACGAGCATCAGGAGTTTACTCTCAGGGACCATGTTGAGTGCGCAAAGTGAGCTTTTGTAACATCCCAGTGATAGAGGAACTGTTGTTATTACTCATTTCACAGAGGGAAACTGAGCCTTCAAGGTGTTAACTAGCGTGCTGCAGGCCATATAGCAGATGAGTGGTTGGGCTGGACTTAGAACCCAAGTAGCTGACGCCAAAGCCCGTGCGCATATCCCTTGACTGCACCACCTCTAACATGCGAAGGAGGCGCTTCCTTTAAACTGAAGTTCCTGCGGAATATGCTGTAATGATACTTGGGGTCTGATTATAGGCAAACAACTTACTACCCTTATTGGTCTCATTACCACCAGTTAAGGACACTGCCAGATGCCAGGCACCAAGCTACTATTTTAATAAACATTATCTTATTGAATCTTCCCTTTGACCTTCCGAGGGAGATATTATCAAGCAGTTTTTATGTGGGAAATTGCCCATGTCAGTGGGTCAGTTGAGAGGATTAAATACTTTCCCCAGAGTCACTTAGCTGATAACAGGAAAAGCCCAGATTCAGACCCAAGTTTCCCTGATTCCAAAGCCCATGGGGTTTTTGGCAGCAAGCCTGGGGCTCTTCCCCTCACCCTCCTGAAAGAGAACACGGGACTACTCTTGTCACACACACATTCCTCTGTTCCCGAGCTGCCTGACTTCCCAGAGAAGACCCTCATCAGTCGCGTCCACAGCCCAGGTGGCAGTGTCCCTCTCCCCTGCGTGTCGGCTGCAATCTCCCAGGAGGAAGGGTTTGCTTCCAGAAAGAGGATTTATGGCTTCAACTTCATCAACCTGGCTCCAAGGTGCAGTGCCTTCACCCAGACATCTCTTCCCCGTTCATCTGCCCCGGGGTGAGCAAAGCTTGTAAATCCACAAACTTTACGATTAAGTTTTGGGAGGTAGTCCTTCCTCCCATCTCTACCAGACAGACACACACACACACACAGCTACTCATATTTCTTAATTGTGGCTATCTAAACCACAGAGTTTTTCTCAGCATACTGTACTGGTGAAAGCTACGGACTCCACAACCAGACTGTCTGGGTTTAAAAACTGTCCTTGATATTTACTATGTGATTTTGAGTCACCTCTCTGTGTCACACTTTTCTTACTGGTAAAGTAAATATATATTAGTAACAACTTCATAGGCTTGTTCTGAGGATCAAATTTCAATAAGTAGAGAACTTAAAAGTGTGCTGGTAGCATGTGAAATGTTGGATGAGTGTTAGCTATTTAATCACATCACTATCATCATCATTATCATCACCATGCAGGGCATTATTATGCTTTGCCTTTCAGTAGGTCTACTTCTCAGGAGTATTCTTCTTCAGACAGAATCCAGGGACACTGTCCTGGAAGGTGACTTTGAGCCCAATGGTGGGCCTTACTCCTCCCAGAGAATTTTTCCCCCAAGTAACAATAATCTCCATTTATTGAGCAACCTATTTTATGCTAGGCACTGTAAACCTATAACAAGCTCTGACAGATATGTGCCTATTTGCACTCTCCTACACCCACACCCAAATCTGTTCTTTGCTCTTTCCTTTCTCATCTCTATATCACAAAGAACCCATATTTCCCAAGATCCTACATCAAGTGGCTTCTGGTTGGGTTTAGCCAATGGGAAGTATGGGGGGAAGACCAGAGGGCAGGCGGAAAGGAGAAGCCAGGTACATCAGCCAGCTACTGCTATGTAACAAATGACCCCAAAATTCAGTGGCATACTATGGTAAGCCTTTATTTCTGGATCTCATGTCAATGGATCTGCTGAGGTGGTTCTGCTTTGAGCTGTGGTGGCTGGGGGAAATATGCCTTGTGCTTCAATTCTGCAAATTATCTGGGACATCTCTATTTCATATGTTTCTTATTCTTCTGGGACTAGTTGGCTACCCAGGGCATGTTCTTTGCATTGCAATGGCAAAAGTGCAAGTGGGGAAGTCTAACTACACATGCATGTTTTGAGCCTTTGCTTATGTTGTGTCTGCTAATATCTCTTGGACAAAGCAAGTTATATGGTCAAACCTAAAATTAATGGGGTGGGGAAATAATGACTCCAGCTTCCCTTGCCAGGCGTGTTTTGGTTCCAGCTTCTGCTGGATGATTCTGACTCTTGCAATCTGATAACACTGTCTCCTCTCTTTGTCCCTCCAGCCTAGGGATGGTAGCAGTTTTCTGTTGTTTCCAACATATATTTTTTGCCTTGCTATCCCCTATTTCTTAAAATTCTTTTTTATAGTATTATAATGAGAGCTCACACAAATTTCACAAAGTATTAAATAATATACAAGGAAATGTTAATCTTCTTTTCATCCCAATGCCCAATTCTTTTCCTCAGAGTTGACACTGATAGGTTTTTTTCATTTCATCCAGAAAATTTTCCAGCAACTCTTGTAATTTAAAATGCATCACAGTCCTATGAGGGAGATGAAATTATTCCCAGTTTGCATAGGAGGAAACCATTCATTGTGCAACTTTAGGAAAGTAACTGAATCTTTCTGAATCTGAATGTCATCATGAAATATGAAAATTATAATAGTAGCTGTGTCTAAGATCAATGTACAGAGGCAATGCATATGAAATGCTTAGCATATTGCATGGGATATTTTAAATATTTGGTAAGTGATAATAATAATAATGATAGTAATATTACTATAGTAGTAGTTATTATTGTTAGTATTTCTCAAGGTCATTCAGAGACTTAATGGCAGATATGCCCAGAACATGCATCTTTTGCATTTTTATATGAGCACTTGCTATACTCATAGGGAAAGGCTGGGCCTCTTAAGAAAAATTTCTTAAAAAATTTTTTTCTTCACTCACCCAGACCACTAAAGCAGTCATGAAATAGCTTTTGTCAATCCTGCTGTTGTCTGCATACATTGGCCTTTTCTTGGCTTAGTCAGATCTATCCAACTAAGATAAGAACTCCTCCTCCAAGAAGCCTCCCCTGATTACTCCATTCCAACAAACTCTTCTTTTTCAGTGTGCTTCCTGCTAGTACTATATTAGCTAGCATCCATGTGGCTAGCAAACTTGAAATTAGGTAAGAATTCTTTGTTTCCTTGCAAAAATGCATATTCCTGGGCATTGCCCCAACCTACTGGACCTTAAGACTTCCAGGTAAGGCTCTGGGCTTACATTTTCAGCAGGCACATTTGGTGATTTTCTGTGGAGGACCCAAGAACACCATTTAAGCAAAGCTGCCTCAACCTGACTCATGTTCATTTAGTCATTCAAGAAACATTTGTAGAGTACCTACTCCATTTTGGGCACTAAGATAGGCAATGGAGACAGAGATATAAGTAAGACACTATCTATGCCCTCAAGGACTTAGAGTCTGGGGTGGGGGGAGTAATGGCTACAATAGTAAAAAGATTGTTTATTATAGAGGGCAGTAAATGCTATGACAGAGGCAAGTATAGGGATTGTGGAAGCAGAATTTGGAAAATGGGGGACAGAGATTTGATTATTACTTATGTGATACTCTGACGAGTGATTAAATGTAAACCTTGTGGAGCAGGTCTGGATGCACATTAAGAGAGTCAGAGTAGGGAGGAGCTAGTGTCTGAAACAGAACACCTTCTGTGAGATCCATATTGTTCCCTCACCTATTATAGTCATCTGGTATAATAACACCTATTTCTACTGGCTTAATTTCAGTTTAGATTTGGGAAATGGGGCTAGTAGAAGCATTTAAATCACAGAAGGTACTAAATAAAACACACACACTCAAAAACATACACCCATACAACATAAATTGACATAAAAATTACATTTGGAAAGCAGTAATTTTTTTTACAAGATGCTGCAAGGTTAAAGACAAAAAGAAATATGTGCAGATATTATATTCTCATAGGGCATGCTTATAATTCTGTTATTACATGTGTATACTTGTTGAACGAACAAGTGATTAAATTGTAGATAATGAGAGCCAGGTATCTCACTGTCAGAGAAAGAAGTTACAAGTAAGAAAAGGGGGATGCTGGAATGAACTTAGTGGTATCGGATTGGAATTGGAGGTATCAGTGTGGACTCATGGTTCTAAAAGATATACAGATAGATGCTTATAGAAATAAATATAGATATTTATGTATGTATGCATTTATTTTGTAGCTCTGACCACTGAGAGAACTTAAGCAATGTCACCCAAGTGGCAGTAAACATCCCTAGCACCCAAATCTTGGTTTCTAAATGCCATGCTTCAATAAACAGAACCAGGTCTCCTTGGAGAAGTGGCTTATTCCTGGGCTGGGTCAAGGAAAATGCAAGATGAGCCTGAAATATCTTTCTTGTGATGTCAGCAAATAAGAACATGCTCAAGAAAGGATGGGGCATGTTGAAAGGATACAGGAGCATACCGTAAGGACATCTCAATGGCCAAAGCTGGGACAATTTAAGCAACAAAATTAATGAGGACAATATTAGGTTATTACCCATACAATGAAATAAGTGTCCCAGAATCCATAGTGTTATAAATAAATAACTGAATGAATAAATAAAAGGGGAGATGGAATAGCTCTTTATTACAGAAGAATTCAATTAATAGTGGAGAGGAAAATACAAGACCACCTTTAGGCAAACACTACAGTAATAATTACTGCAGGCAATATCTACCAATGAATAGAAAAATCAGTGGATGAAAGTTTGATAAAAAACAATATATTATTAATATTCTCAAACTGTCTATCCTAAGATATCTATCAATTTCAAATGAAAAATATTAACTTTATAGTGACAAAACCCAGCAGACACCACCTTAACCAAGTGATCAAGGTTAATGTCACCCATAAGACATTTTGATATCAGGTACTCCTGATGTAACGCACCAAAAGAGTATATCACTTTTGTGGTATCTTGCCAAAAATTCATAGCCTCAAACCTGAAAAAATAATCATGAGAAAGCATCAGACAAACCCAAATTGAGAGATATTCTACAAAATAATTATTACACATTAAAAATATCAAAGTCATGATAAATTGCTAAGAGAGTAGAATTTAAGCATTCTCATGACAAAAAAATAAGTATGTGAGGTATTAGATATGTTAATTCGCTTGATTCAGCCATTCCACAATGGATGCATATTTCCAAACATCATGTTGTACATCATAAATATACACAATTTTTAAAAAAATAAATTTTATTTTGCATATTTGAAGTTTAGAACGTGATGTTATGGCATACGTATAAGGACCACCTGTAAAGACCACCTTTAGTGCTTATGTTGTACATTAGATCTCTAGATTGTTTATCTTACATTTCTGTAAGGATTCTTTGTATCCTTTGACTTACATCTGCCCAGTTCCACTCCCTAGTCTCCACCCCAGGTAACCACTGTTTTTATTCTCTATCTCTGTATATTTTACCTTTTAAAAAATACATACATAGATTCCACATATAAGTGAGATCATGCAATAGTTTTCTTTTTGCGTCTGGTGTATTTCACTTAGCATAATGTCCTCGAGGTTCATCCATGTCGTGGCAAGTAGCAGGATCTCCTTTTTAAAGGCTGAATAACACTCTGCTGTGTGTGTGTGTGTGGGGTGTAAATACACACACACACACACACACACCCACACCTCTCCCACATTTTCTTTACCCGTTTGTTCATTGATGTACACTTAGGTTGTTTCCATATCTTGGCTATTGGGGAAAATGCTGCAAGGGACGTGGGAGTCTAGTTATCTTTATGAGGTGGTGATTTCAGCTTCTTTGAGTATATACCCAGAAGTGGGATTGCTGGGTCATATGGTAGTTCTATTTTTAATTTCTTTAAGAACCTCCATATTTTTTTCCATATGGCTGTAACAGTCTACAGTCCTACCGACAATGTACAAGAGTTCCCTTTCTCCACACCCTCGCCAACATTTATTGTCTTTTATCTTTTGGATAATAGCCATCCTAATAGGTGTGAGGTGATATCTCAGAGCGGTTTTAATTTTCATTTCCTGAATGATTAGGATGTTGAGAACTTTTTCATACACCTGTTGGCCATTTCTGTGTCTTCTTTGGAGAAATGAACAGGTCCTTTGCCCATTTTTTAATTGGTTTACAATATATACAATTTTTCTGACAATTCAAAAATAAATTTAAAAAAGAAGTATATTATCCTTTTATATATAATCATTGTCATTGCTATAGGAATATTTATACCATCTAGAAATACAGACAGGAAATGTCATGTGATGTTAATCCATTGTATGTAATCAATGTTATGATAATTGGTAATAAAGTGTCATGAATATAAAAAACGAAGTAAATGATAAAAAATCAAATACATGAAAAAGAAAGAATGAAGAACTGTCACAGATTCAAGACGACTAAGGAAATATGGCAAATAAGTGCAATTTAGAACTCTGGGTTAGACTCTGGAATAAGTAAAGAACATTAGGGGAAAAGCTGGTCAGACCTGAATTGTCTATAACGTTAATTTCCTGATTTTTGTGATTGAATTATGATCAAGTTGTTAACATTAGGACTGCAAACACTTTGTACTATTTTTGTAACTTTTCTGTAAGTCTAAAATTATTTATAAATGAAAAGTTAAAAAAAGGAAAAAAAGATACCTAATCTGGTTGCTTCCTTCACAGTGCCTGGAATATGATGGGAACTTACTATGTGCTTGTAGAATTGTTTTGCCACCTTATCCTTGATCAGTCAGTTTCCTCCACCTGGGAGGCTGTTCTCTCGTCCCCACATTTCCTGGTTCCCCCTTTATTATTTTTTGTGCAGCCATGAATTATTCGATGCTGATTTGAACTGCGGTTCAGTACCATGAGCACTCTGGAGAAGGAAGCACTACAGAAGAAACAAAGGTAGATATGGTGGTTGAGAGGCCACTACAACATCCTTCAGGTGCAGCATAGGTGCTCTTGGGGGCTTATAGAGCAGGGCCCGGCTCTAGCTTTTTACTGACTCATGTGCTGCTCTTCACTCCCCAGATAGGGGGCAGCAGACCACTGAGAATGACGCTTAGAAGGCTATTGTGATTTGGGTGGCTGGTAGGCTCCTGGGAGCTGTCCGTGGTTCTGAGATGTCTCTTGTACCCAACCTGGCCAAGCCGTTGCTGTGTAGGTGATCTTGGACCCAGTGTTGGCTGTAACTAAATATAACCCTTAGAGTACAAAGCATTGTCAAGAATATGTGTTTGTGTGTGTGTGTGTGTGTTGGGGGGGGGGTTCTATTTGGAAAGCCAGGCTCCAAAACACTGCATCACTGTGGAAGGCAGAGGTGGCTCACTCTACTTACAGGTCCAATCAGGGGCTTGGAACTGAAGTGACTTAGGCCCCAGGTAGTCAACGCTTTTTTCTCACAACAGATTTTGTAAAGTGTAGTTCGGAGTCTGCCTATATCACACTTTCCTGGAGCGCGTAAAAATGCAATTTCCAATCATGTATTGATGGGCACTTGTGTTGTTTCCACATCTTTGCAATTGTGCTGCTATAAACATTCAAGTGCAAGTGTCTTTTTTATAAAATGTCTTTTTTTCCTTTGGGTAAATACCCAGTAGTGGGATTGCTGGATCAAATGGTAGGTCTACTTTTAGTTCTTTGAATTATCTTCATATCTTTCATAGGGGTTGAACTAGTTTGCAGTCCCACCAACAGCATATAAGTGTTCCTTTCTCTCCACATGCATGCCAGCATCTGTTGTTTTGGGACTTTTTGATAGAAACCATTCTCACTGGAGTTAGATGATATCTCGTTGTTGTTTTGATTTGCATTTCCCTGATGATTAGAGATGTTGAGCATTTTTTTTTAATATGTTTGTTGGCCATTGGTCTATCTTCTTTTGAAAAAGCTTCTGTTCATGTCTTTTGCACACTTTTTAATGGGGTTGTTTGATGTTTTCTTGCTGATTTGCTTGAGTTCTTTGTAGATTCTGGTTATCAGCCCTTTATTGGGTGTATAGCATGTAAATATTTTCTCCCATTCTGTAGGTTGCCTATTGGCTCTATTGATTGTTTCCTTGGCTGTGCAGAAGCATTTTAATTTAATCAGGTCCCATTTATTTATTTTTGTTGTCACTGTGATTGCCTTTGGGGGTCTTCTTTATAAATTCTTTTCCTAGGCCAATATCTATAAGAATTTTTCCAACCTCTTCTTCTAGAATTCTTATAGTTTCATGCCTTAGGTTTAAGTCTGTTATCCAATGTGAATTAATTTTTGTGAGAGGTGAGAGGTGCAGATTCTGTTTCAGTCTTCTACATGTGGCTATCCAATTTCCCAGTACCATTTATTGAATAGGAATTATTTTCCCCATTGTATGTTTTTGTCTGTTTAGTCAAAGATCAGACGGCAATATGAGGATGGTTTTATATCTGGGTTCTCTGTTCTGATCCATTGGTCTATGTCTCTGTTCTTGTGCCAGTACCATGCTGTTTTGGTTACTATAGCCTTGTAGTATAACTTGAAGTCTGGTAAAGTGATGCCTCCTGATTTGTTCTTTTTGCTTAAGGTTGCTTTGGCTATTTGGGGTCTTTTCTGGTTCCATATGAAGCATAGAATTATTTTTTTCTGATCTGCAAAAAATGGCATTGGTATTTTAATGGGGATTGCATTGAATCTGTATATCACTTTGGGTGGTATAGACATTTTAACAATGTTGATTCTGCCAATTCATGAGCATGATATGTTTTTCCATTTGTTTACATCCTCCATGATTTCCTTCCTCAGTGATTTATAGTTCTCCCTGTAGAGGTCTTTCCCCTCCTTGGTTAATTATATTCCTAGGTATTTTGTTTTCTTTGTTGCTGTTGTGAAAGATATTGAGTCTTTGATTTGATTCTCAGCTTGACCATTGTTGGTGTATAGGTATGCTACTGACTTGTGTACATTGATTTTCTGAGACTTTGCTGAGTTTATCAATTCCAGGTATATGTATACCATGAATTATTACTCAGCCATAAAAAAAAAATGGTGAACCAATACCTTTTGTAAAAACCTGGATGGAACTGGAGGCCATCCTTCTAGGGGAAGTATCACAAGAATGGAAAAACAAACACCACATTTACTCACTATTAAATTGGAACTAAATGATCAACACTCATGTACGTATGGTAGTAAAATTCAGCAGAAATCAAGCAGGTGGAGGGGGAGGAGGGGATGGGTTACTTCACACTTAGCAGGTACAATGTACACTATCTGGGTGATGGACACACTTATAACTTTCACTCAAACTGCACAAAAGTAATTTGTGTAACCAAAACGTTTGTACCCCCGTAATATTCTGAAATTTAAAAAAAAATGCAATTTCTGACCCTTGCCTAACCAGACCTATTAAATCAGAATCTGAAGGCAAAAGTTGGGGAGAAAAAGGGGAGGCCTGGATAAAAATATGCATTTTTATTAAAAAGCTTCTCTGGTGGCTCATATTTACCCTAAAGTTTAAAAATAATTTTATATCTAGTCCAAAGGGGAGTAGGTAGTAATATTTTGGGGTGGGTATGGGGGGTGAAATTACATGAACTACTTCCTATTCATATTTGTTTGCATCTCATTCTTTAAAGTTTTCCCTTTTCCAATATGCATTAAGATTTGCATAATATTTCACTACATGAATATACATTAGTTTCTTTGAGTACATGAATATAATTCATAAATATACATATATTTATTCATGTGTTTATTATTTCATTCAACAAATATTTATTGAGCACTCACTATGCCCCAGGTATTGTTCCAGGCCTTTCAGCTACAGTGTTAAATAAGACGAAGTATTTGTCCTCACAGGGCTTATATTTTCTTCATGGAAGGTGAGGAAGTAACAGGGATAGACATATTGGTGATGCACGCCTCCCTGCAATTTTTTTTTAACTTATAGGGTAAGTAATGTTAAAAAGTTTAGAAACCATCCATTTAGGCTTTTCTAATTATCACGAGTGAGCTCATCCTATTCTATGCAAACCCAGTGTACATGTTGGCTGTCAGACTGGCCACTCTTTTGTCCTTTCAAATGTTGCTGTCCCCAAGGACCTTACTGGTCCCAAGAGAGATGCCACATTTCCACATTCTGGCCCCTGCTTCATCTTGCTATTAGTACTCTGGAACTCTCCTGTGGCTCCATTTTCCTTTCTTAGAAAAACAGATAGTGAGGAGTCCCTGCTGTTCTGCTGCTGTGACAATAAATGAGTGTGTGTTTTTCAGCGCCACCTCCTTCTATAGAAGAAGAAATGCAAAGTGATTTCCTCCCCCAACACATACGCTTTTTTTTTTTAATCAAAAACACTGTTTTGCACTCATCTGCTGCCCTCTTCCCAAGAAGAAGAATTTATTATTAGATCGGCAACTCCCTCAAATACTGAATAAAAGAATAAAGGAGAATTGCTTGTGCTGCACTGCGTATTGGAGGCCTCTCGGCACAATGTGTGAGCTCCAGCATGTCACCATATTTTACAGTAACTCTGATGTTTCCAGCCAGTGCATTTGAGTCAGGCAAACAGAACTCATATTTCAACCCAAACTCAATTTGCATAGCACAGATGATAACATCGCATCTTTCAAAGCTGCCCACCCTCTTGGGATCCCTCACATTCAGTTCAAATACTCCTGCTCCCCATACAAAAAGATGTTCTGCAATTAGTGTAAATAGGTCCTAAAGCCCATTGGAATTGTTGACTATTGTGGTCTCAGTAGGCAGAGTGATGTCACATCCAAATCCTGACAAAGCAGATTGGTCACATGTTGTCACCTATTCACCACTTGGGCAGCAAAGACATTTCCCAAGTAAGGAGAGTACAGATGGTTCAACAGTTTGGCTTGGAAATATTAATAGTATATCCTGCTGCTTAGAAATGATGTTGGGGTAGTGAAGCTGTGGCTCTAGGGTAAGAAGAAAAAAAAAAACAAAAAAGAGAGAGAGATTATTTATTTGCTAAGAGACAGATCACTAGAGGAAAATCATCCATTTGTTCATGAAAACACCATTTATTGAGCATCTACTATGTACTAGGCACTAGTCTTGAAGCAATGAACAACTAAAAAATTGGCAATGAAGGTCCAGATCCTTATCTCACAGTATTTATAGCCTGTAGGATACACAGACATTTAAAACAGTGATTATAGCAGAAAATATAGTAAGTGCTCCAGTAGAAAACACATGGTGCACTGAGGAAATAGCTGAGGGCATCATACCTTGTTTTAGTCAATTCATTTGGACTGACATAGCAACATGTCATAGACTGGGTGTCGTATAAACAACAGAAATGTCTTTCTCATATTTCTGGAGGGTGGTAAGTCCAAGATCAAGATGCCTACAGATTTGGTGTCTGTTGAGGGTCCATTTCCTGGTTTATAGACTGAGCCTTCTTGCTGCGTCCTCACATGGTAGAAGGGAGCTCTCTGGGGCCTCTTTTATAAGGACACTAATCCCATTTATGAGGGTTCTTTCCTCATGACCTAATCACCTCCCCATGCCATCACCTTGGGGATTAAGTTTCAATAGATGAATTTTGGGGGGACACAAATCTTTAGACCATAGCATACCTCCTTTGTGGGCCCCAGAAAAAGCTTCCTAAAGGTAATCATACTTAAAACAAGACACAAGGGTGAGTAGGAGTAGCAGGTTTTACCTTTGACCCCATTCCTTTATTTCAATTATTTCAGTGCTTTAAAAACACTACTATGTTACACGTCCTTTACCAAAACCCCAGCATATAGAGCTGAACAAGCCCTGGCCACTGGCCTTTAGAAACCTACAACCTAGAGTGGGGGTGGACACACAGAGAGGTGTATGAGCAAGGTGCAACAGAGAGGGGTGCAGAGAGGTGAGGAGCTGCTCTTTCTGGAGAAGATTCATTGAGACAGTTCAGTCTTGAAAGAAGAGCAAGAATCTTCCCAGTGAAAAAGGTTTAAAAAATTGACTTTAGGCCTAGCACATACAGAGGTAGGAAGCTGCAAAAAGGCTAGGAGTGTCCGAAGAATAGTGAGTTCAGCATGAGTGGGACACAGGGGGTGTGATGGAGATGAGGATGGAGCAGTAGGGAGGGGCTAGATTAAATAGGCCCAAAGAAAGAGCAGAGATGTACTCTGTCGGGCCAAGTGGAACTGACAGAGGATTTCATGCAAAAGAGTGCCATAATCAGATTTGCATTTTGGAAAGAGCATGGGAGGTCATTTCAAGGGGAAACACAGGAAACAATCCAAACAGTCTGGAGTCTGCTATATGGGTTCAGTTGGTGGATGATGAATGCCTGAATTAAAGCTCTGGTAGTCTTGATAGATAGGAGAGAAGGGTTTAAAAGTCTTCTGTGGGTGAAATTCTAGGTTTTGGTGTCTGATTAAATGTGAGATAAGGAGAAAAAACAAGACAAAATGATTGACATTATATGTTCAAAGGATCAGTGGTTCTCCAACCTGGTTGTATACAAGAACTCCTTGGGGAACTCCAAACAAATATGCATGCCCGGGCCTTAGCTCAAATGAATTAAATCAAAATCTCTGGGGTAGGGCCTAGGCATCTCTGTTTTCAAACATTCCCCAGGTGATTTTAATGAGCTTACACTGTTGAGAAACGATGGTCTAGATCAGGGACTGCCAACTATGGCTCTCAGGCCAATCACAGCCTGCCATCTGTGTTTTTTTGCTGTTGTTACTGAAAAAATTGAAATTGATTGAGCTAATTATAGATTCACATGTAGTTGTAAAAAATAATACAGAGAGATCCCTTGTACAGTTTGCTATTTCCTCAATGGTAATATTTTGTAAAATTATAGTATAATGTCACAACCAGGAAATTGACACCAATATAATCCACTGATCTTATTCAGATTTTTCCTGTTTTACTTGTGCTCATTTTTGTGTGTGTATGAAGTGCTATAAAGTTTTATCCCATGTCGATTTGTGTGTCCACCACCACAGTTGTCAGGATAATGAACAGCTCCAACACCACCAGGATCCCTCACGTTGCCCTTTTGTAACCATATCTGCCTGCCTTCCACCCCTTCATCCTGTGTCTGTAATATGTCACTGAAGAATCTGTTCTCCATTTCTAAAATAATGTCATTTCAAAATGGAATCATACTGTATGTAATCTTTGGGGATTGGCTTTTATTTCCATTAAGCATAATTACCTGGAAATTCATCCAAGTTATTCTGTGTATCAATAGTTTATTTTATTGATTATTTTATTTTATTTTTTTATTGCTGAGTAGTATTCCTTGGTATGTATATACCACAGTTTAACCATTCACCTGCTGAAGAACATCTGGAGTGATTCCAACTTTTTTGCTATTACAAATACATTTTCTATAAACATTTGTGCACAGGTTTTTGCGTGAACATAAGTTTTATTTTTACCGGGATAAATGCACAAGAGAGCAATTCGTGGGTGGTATAGCACTCACATGTTTAATTTTATTAGAAACTGTGAAACTGATTTCCAGAGTAGCTGCACCATTAATATTCCCATCAGCAATGTATGAATGATTCAGCTTTTTCACGTCCCCACCAGCATTTGGGTGTCACTATTTTTTATTTTTGCTATTCTGATAGGTGTATGGTGATATCTCATTGTGGCTTTAGTTTGCATTTCGTGATAACTAATGATGTTGAAGATCTTCTCACATGCTTATTTGTTATCACCATGTTTTCTTCAGTAAAATGTCTGTTCATGTATTTTTCCCATTTTCTAATTGGGGTGTTTGGTTTGAGAGTTCTATGTATATTCTAGATACTAGTACTCCGTCAGATACATGGTTTGCAAACATTTTCTCCCACTCTGTGGCTTATGTTTTTATTCTCTTCACATGGGATTTCACAGAGCAAAAGTTTTTAATTTTGGTGAGGTCCAATTTATCAGTTTTTGCATTTATGGATCATGTTTTTGGTATCAAGTCTAAGAACTCTTTGCCTAGTCCTAAATCCCAAAGAGTTTTTCTTATGTTTTTTCCCAAAAGTTTTATAGGTTTACATTTTACATTTAAGTTCATGATCCATTTTCAGTTATTTTTTGTATAAGGTATGAGACTTAGGTCAAGTCCTGTTGTTTATGGACGTCCAATTGCTTTAGCACCATTTATTGAAAAGGCTGTATTTCCTTCACTGAACTGCATTTGCATCTTCACCACAAATCTGTTGGAAATATTTATGTGGGTCTATTTCTGGGTTCTCTGTTCTGTTGCATTGACCTATGTGTCTGTACCGCTCCTAATACCACATTGTCTTGATTACTGTAGCTATAGAGTAAGCTTTTATAGCAGAGTGATTCCTCTCTTTGTTCTTTTTTTAATCAAGATTACTTTAGTTATTCTAGGGCTTGAGGTATTTCTTATTAATTTCAGAATGAGCTTGTCTCCATTTAGAAAAAAAATCCTTACTGGAATTTTTATGGGAATTAAACCTATAGATCAATTTGAGGAGAAATGACATCTTTCCTATATTGAGCCTTCTGATACATGTACACAGTATGTCTCTGCATTTATTTAGATTTTCTTTGATTTCTTTCATCAACATTTTGCTGTCTTCAGCATATTATATTCCTGTTTTGTTTTATATTATAAACTTGTATTTTATACATTTTTTATTAAGTATATGTCTAAGTATTCCATTTTCTTTGGAAAATGGTATTGCATTTTTAATTTTGGTTTCCACATGTCTGTTGCTAGTGAGCAGAAATGTGATTGACTTTTATGTGTTAATTTCATATTCTGGAACATGGCTGAAGTCACTTACTAGACTTACTAGCTCTAGGAAGTCTTTTTTTTTTGTAGATTCCTTGGGATTTTCTACACAGACAATCAGCAATCATGTTATCTGCAGACAGAGATATTACTAGTTTTGTTTTCTTTCTTTCTTTCTAATATGTATGTTATTTATTTATTTTTTTCTTGTCTTATTGTAGTGGCTAAAATTTCCAGAGCTATGTTCAGTAGGAGTGGTGAGGGCAGGCTTCCTTGTCTTGTTCCTGATCTTAGGAGGAAAACATTCAGTCTTTCACCATTAGATATGATATTGGCTGTAGAACTTTTATAGATGTTCTCTATTGAGTTGAGGTAATTTCCCTCTATTCCTAATTTGCTGAGAGGTTTTTTTTTAAATCATAAATGGCTCTTGAATTTTGTCAAAATATTTTATCTGCATGAATTGATATGATCATGTGATTTTTCTCTTTTAGTTTGTTGATATGGTAGGTTATATTGATTGATTTTAAAATCAGCCCTACATCCCTGGAATAAATTCCCCCTTCTTTGTGGTATTTAATTCTTTTCATAATTGTTACATAATTGTTACTGCTATTACATTGAAGATTTTTGTGCTTATGTTCATGAGAAATATTGGCCTGCAGTTTTCTTTTCTTGGTACTGTTTTTATATGGTTTTGGTATCAGAGTAAAACTGGCCTCATAAAGTGAGTCGGGAAGTTTTCCTTTCTCTTCTGTAGTTTGGAAGATATTGTGTAAAATATGTGTTAATTCTTATTTAACTGGTAGAATTTCCCAATGAGACCATCTGGTCCTGGATAATTTGTTTTTCAGAAGTTTTTAAATTACAAATTTAATTTCTTTAATGGCTGTAGAGCTATTAAGACTATCAATTTCATTTTGGGTGTGTTTTGGTAGTTTGTGATGTTTGAGGAATTGGTCTTTTTTTCTACATTGTTGAATTTATGAATGTAAAGTTGTTTGTGTTTTTCCCCTTACGAATCTTTCAATGTTTGCATGACCTACAGTGATATCCCATTTCATTCCTGTTACTGGTGATTTGTGTCTTCTCTCTTTTTGTCAGTCTTGCTAGAGGTTTATGAATTTTGATTGTTTTCAAAGAAATAGATTTTTATTTCATTGGTTTTCTATTATTTTCCTATTTTTATTTCATTGAATTCTGCTTTTATTATTATTATTTTCTTCCTTTTGCTTGTTTTGTGTTTATTTTGCCCTTATTTTTCTAGTTTTTTTTGAGGTTGGAATTGAAATTATTGACTTCTTTCCTCATATCTAATGTAAGCATTTAATACTATCGATTTCCCTCTCAGTATGCTTCAACTGCATCCTACATATATTGATATGTTGTGTTCTTATTTCCATTCAGTTCTATGTATTTCTTTTTAATTTATGGTGAGACTTCCTCTTTGGCCCATGGATTACTTAGATAAATGTTATTTAATTTCTATGTGTCTAGAAATTTTTCTGTTGCTCTTATCCTACTGATTTCTGGTTAGATACCATGATGATCAGAGAACATGCTTTGTGTGACTTAAATTCTTTTAAATGTGCTGAGATTTGTTTGTGAGCCAGGTATATCATCTCGGAGACTGTTCAATGGCCACATGAAGAAAACGTGTATCTTGTTGTTACGTGAAGTGCTCTATATATGTCAATTAGATCCTGCTGGTTGAGTATGTTGTTCAGATCTTCTATATCCTTACTGATTTTCAGACTAGTAGTTCTATTAGTTGCTAAGAAAGGGATGATGGAGTCCACAACTATAATTGTAAATTCATTTTGGGGTTCTCCTGTTTGATGTGTACATATTTAGGATCATTATGTATTTCCAGTAGACTGACACTTTTATCATTATTTTATATACTTCTTGGTCTCTAGTAATTTTTTTCTCTGAAATCTACTTTCTCAGATATTAACATAAACACTTCTTCCTTTAAAAAAGTTAATGTTTGCATGGTATATCTCTTTCGATTCTTTTACTTTCAACCTACCTATGTTATTGAATTTGGAGTGAGTTTCAGTAAGTAAACAGCATATAGTTGGGTGTTATTTTTTTTAATCTACTCTGTCAATCTGTCTTTTGACCAGCATATTAGATCATTTATATTTTAAGGTAGTCATTGATATGTTAATGCTTAAGTCTGACATTTTATTATTTGTTTCCTATTTGTTTCCACTGTTTCTCTTTTCTTGTCTTCTTGAAATTTACTTGACATGTTTTAGGATTCCATCTTAATTTATTTATAGTGGTTTTGAGTATATCTCTTTGTAGAGCTTTCATAGTGGTTGCTGTGGGTATTACAATATCCATATATGACTTATAATAGCCAGCTGGGATCATCATGTTACTACTTCATGCAGAATGTGAAAAGCTCATTTCCATTTAGGACCCTTTAACTTCCACACTTTTAAATATCATTATCTCAATATCAGGAGATATTATTTCAATCAAATGTGATTTATAAAACTCATGAAGAAAAGGATAGTTTGTTACATGTATCTCTATTTCTGATCTTTTTTGTTCTTTCTTCTTCCATCCTGATACTCCAATATTTCTTTTTTCTTTTCCTTTCTATTTGATAAACTACCTTTAAGTGTAAGTCTGCTAGCTAAAAATTCTTTTCATTTTCTCTTAAAATTTTTCATTTTTTAAAATATTAGAATGTGTTCTATTTCCCCTTAATTCCTGGAAGTCAATTTCACTAGACATATAATTAACTATTCCCTCTGGATTGCATGATTTCACATGAAAAATCCTCTCTCATTTGGATTGATATTCCACTACAGGTTAAGTGTCCTTTCTCTCAAGCTGTTTTCAAGACTTTTTTCTTTCTCTTTAGTTTTCAACATTTTAATTAAGATATATTTTGGTGTGAATTTCTTAGGGTTAGCTTGGCTTCTTGGACTTGTGGTTTTGTGTCTTTCACCAGATTTGCAAAGTCTTCAGCCATTATTTCTTCAAGTACTCTTGTAGTTCCATTCTCCTCTGTCTTTGCTTCTACAACTCTGATGATGTGAATGTTGGACCTTTGCTATTTGTCCTGCAGATCTAGTCTGGTTTTTTTCAGTCCATTTTTTTCCTCTGCTGTTCAGACTAGGTGAATTCTATTTTTCTGTACTTACGTTTATTGATTTTGTATTCTGTCATCTCCACTTTATTACTGAACTCATTGTGAGTTTTTAAAAAATTCCTGTTATTGCATTTTTCCATTCTATAATTTCCATTTGGTTTTTCTTATAACATTTTTTGCTAAGATTTTCTACTTTTGAAATTTGCTTATAGATAATTTTTAATTAATTCTTGAAGTATTTTTTGTGACAGCTGCTTTAAACTCTTTGTCAGACAAGTTCAACATCTGATTCATATCAGTGTTGGCATTCATTGATTGCCTCTTCTCATTCCAGATGTGCTTTTCTTGGTTCTTGGTATGATAGGTGATTTTTAAAATTGTATCCGTTACATTTTGTCTGTTATGTTGGGAGGCTCTGGGTTCCATTTCCACCTTTTATTTTAGCAGGCAAACACTTTGTTCTGGTTTAGCATGTGTGTCTTGGCCTACATTTGTGGACTATAGCTCTAAGGGAAATTCAGTATTCAGAGCCTTTGCATGTTATTTTTGGTCTGCTTGGTTTATCTGGTACTACCGGGGTTCCCAGTGTTCTCTGCTGGTGCTGCCTGAGGGAGGAGAGGGACTTCTTTGTGGGGAAGGAGTGTGATGGGACCTTCCTACTGGTACCTCCAGTCATCCTGGTGTCTCCGGGGGGGTGGGGCAGTTGAGTCTCAAGTGCCTGGGGACAAGAGGTTTTCTGGACCAGGTACTTGCTATTGCTGAGTCTCCCCTGCCAGTTCTGCCTGGTTGCCTTATCTCTGAGAAGAAAAGGGGTGTCTCTGATTCAGTGAGAAAGGAGAGTACTTCAACTGTGATGGTGTTAGGCTTACCTGATGTTGTTGGAGGGTTTTCTGTTCAATCTAGTAGAGGAATGAATCTACCTGGGATGCCTTCTGTTGCTAAGTAATGGGTCAAAAAACATCAGTTCCAGTTGGCCTTCTTCTGTTGGGTAGGGGGTACAAGATGCCTAGTCACTGTTTAGTTCCTCTAGTCCTAGGGTCCCAAACCCACTTTCCTTCCTCTCGCTGCCTGTCAGCGTTGGTTGTTTCTCATGCCATTTTCAGGATTTATAGTTGTGCTTAGTGAGGGGAGAGGGGAAGGTAGGGAAAAGTAGGCCTGTGTTATTTTTTCTGGACCAGAAGTTCTACCTTGTGTTTTTGTAAAAAACATTACATTGTAACACAGCTACTCCTATTCATTGTACACACACACACACACACACATACACACACAAACAAGGGAATACTATTCAGCCATTTAAAAAATGGAAGCATGTCTTTTGCAGCAACATGGATGGAATGAAGGCCATTATCTTAAGGGAAACAACTCAAACACAGAAAAACAAATAACACATGTTCTCACTTATAAGTGGGAGCTAAAGTATACACGTGGAAGCAGAGTGTGGAAGTCTCAGAGGGGAGGGGGGTAAGAGGGGGTAGGTGATGGAGGTTGCTTGGTGAGTACATTTGCATTGCTTCAGTGATGTAGGCACTGAAGGCCCTGACTTCATCACAATGCAACGTATCAATGTAGCGAAATTGTACTTGTACTCCACAAATATATACAAATTAAAAAAATAGAAAATATATATATATGTCTTCTTTTATGCTACAACAGGAGAGTTGAACAGTCATGACAGAGACCCTCTTCCCCTTTTCCACTGAAAGGTACTGAGGTGGGTAGGCACAAATTATTTATTATCTGGCCCTTGATGGAAAAAGCTTGCCAATCCCTGGTCTAGATTATCCATGGACCAAGAGGTTATGGTTGAGAGGTTTCAAACAACTAGCTAAGCACCTTGACTGAGTACCTACTTAAGCAAGATGTGCTGATCAACAAAAGGACCTGATCAATAACCGAATACTTCTTGAAGTGCTTTTATGTTGGTTATCCTAGTTGATCCTCAAAATAGCTCTATGAAGCGGAACATTAATAGATTAATAGCAGCCACATCATATAAATCTGAAAAACGAGAACCAGAAATTTTTAACGCTGTCTCCCCTCAAATTACCCAGCATGTAGTTGCCAAACCAGAGCTGTATCTCTGACCTCATGACACCTGGTATAGTATATTGCACTGATTTTCAAGATAAAGCATAGTCGTTAATACCTGATTCTCTCAGAGAGCCTGTAGTATATACGTATTAATAGATGTAGGATAGGACTCATACAAAACAGGAAGCCATAAAAATACTGTGTGTGTGACATTAGCTCTATTCTGAGACTCTAATCTTGCCTCAATGAATAGAAGGAAGGAGTTAACATAATACTTTTGTTTTTTATGTCACACACTGCACTTTGCATATATTTATTCTCCACAATTTTCAACTTTTACAAATGTGGGAAGTGAGTCACGGAGATACTTCCCCAAGTCAACCAGCAACTAACACTTTTAGGTTCATTATGTTTTACAGGGCATTTTCACAGTCGTTATTTCATTGACTTCTCCAATAATGCCACAAGGTAGATGTCAGTTCTCCAGTTAACAGAAGAGAAATCTGAAATTTTGTGAAATTAACTATTATATTTCACTTAAAGTTTCCCTGTAAATGGCATAGTAAGAATATGAATCCAGGTCAGTGTGACATTCATTGTGAAATAAAACTAGCTCACATAGGACATTAGGCATGGCATGGAGCCAAGAGACTTCTAGTATTAGACCATTTCATACCACTGATGGGGAACCTGAGAATTTGGGGGAGGAGGTGAGCCATTTCTTAAAGCTGAAATCTCTGTGGCTACGACTTTACATCTCTCCCTTTCCATAAACTTTTAGACTGGCTTACAATTTCACTGGCACTTTCTGTGGAACGAAAACAGTAAAAGCAAACAGAAAAAAAGGATATTGGTCTTACGAAGGAAAAGAGATTAGTGGCCTTCTATTTGCTTCTTATCCCCTGGTTTTTCTGATAAAGAGGATTGAAGAGGGGGTTCATTTTGCTCAAGGTAAAGAAGGAGGCCTTTTCATACTTTTCCAGCTAGCCAAGATCACCTGGTTTCCAATTCAGGAGATGTGAGTAATTGTTTATCTAGAGATTACCAACCCATGCTCCTAACTAATCCCCGGCCCCGAGGGACCAGGGAATGTAATGTTACATTTATTTTATAGATGGGGTTATATGAAGGCAGAGAGCACACAATTCCTCTGATATGCATAAGCAGTCTTCCCATCTGCTCCCATGTGCAAGAACAGGTGAGGAGGGACAAGGCTCTTTCCAATTCTGAATTGGGAGAAAAATCAGGCAACCTGGGGATAGTTTTCTAATGGTCAGTAATAGGTATGTGTGTATACTTATGAGTATGCCTGTACCATGTGTATGCATGCACATGTGTGCATTTGTGTGTGTGTGTGAATTTGAAAATGCAGGTGTTTTGAACATTTGTGAATGTGCAAGAGATGGAGGCATGTAGGTGTGTAGAAAGGTTATGCAAATATGTGTATGGAATGACCATGCCATGTGCTATGATTTTGTGTATGTGTTCGCTCTTGTGTGGACTGCAACTTTTATAGATGTACTTACTAACTTAACACGTACTGTGAGCCTGAGTGATGTAGTTTACCTGCATGAGGTGTGGTCAAGCTTACGTCAATCTGAGTGTTGGGATTGTCCTCTTAAGTTTAGATGATTAGTTCTTTAAGAAGAGAGGAAAATTCCACTCTTCACCTTTCTCCTCCTGTGAAATTTAAGTCTAGAGTAAGATCAGTCTTGGCATCTGTTTCAGACGGACCTGTGGAATGGATTTGTATCTGGTCTGAAGAGGGGTTTGTATGGTATCCCTGAGCCCTCATCTTGAGACCAGACTCTCTGTGCGAGAGAGGAACAGAGCCAGGATTCAAACTAGAGCTCGTGGACTTGTTCCACTTCGCATTAGAGGATGCTGGGTAGAGCTATGAGGGGTGAGGCAGTGGGAGACTCACCCTGTAGAGCCGGTCAGGGAGAGGGGAGGGGAGTCCTATCATATAATCTCTTTTTGTGGCACCATTGTCAAAAATCAATTAGCCATAGATATGCAGGTGTATTTCTGCACTCTCAACTCTGTTCCATCGGCCCATATTCCACCCACGGCATTTTGAACATACTAGTTCTGCATAGATGCAAACGGTTCCAGGAACACAACCAGAGAATCTTGAAAGGGCCTTCAGAGCCCAAGTCCATCCTCCCTCCCACCCCCACATAGGATCCCACTACAGTTTCTTCCCAAAATTTCCTCTGGCCTTGGATCAAATACCTCCTGGGATGAGGCTGTATAACTCCCTTGTTGTACAACACACATATCCCCAGAATGTTGTTTCTTCTCTGGAGACCAGGTAACTTGTACCTCTCTTTGTCTGTTGGGCTCATGATGAGTAAGTCACTTTCTTTCACTTGAGGGTAGTGTGACATAAGTCATAAAACACCACGTTAGTCCTGAGTTCAAATCCAACCTTGTCACTAAGGAGTCACGAAATCTTAGGTAAGGGTGAGTTTCCGTAGGTGAAAATTAAAAGTGGGGATAAGGCTCCATGCCTCACAAGGGTTGTTGAACAGATTCAATGTGATAAAAACTTTAAAGTACAATGCCTTTCCTGGATCAACCTAAGCTCTCGACTGATGCTTTATCCTTCTATACGACAGGGCCTCAGATACTCAAAGGCAATGATTATACCCCCCAAAATCTGCTTTTCTTCAGTCTAGGAAGCCACATTCTCCTCTTTGGTTCTGCACTTCACAGAACTTTATTGTGTTGTCCAGATAGATTGGCTTCAGTGTGTTGATACCACTTGAAAAGTGTCTGAACACAGGGCTGCAGCTGTGCTCTGAGGGTCACAGAGGGACAGGAGTCTCACCTCTTTTATAATGAACAATGCAGCTCTATTAATACAGTGCCAGCCTGCCGTAGCTCTCCACACCACGTCCTGCTGTCACTGTGCTGACTCATGGCACGATTCTATCATTAAGCCATTAAGGATGTTCGTGTTCTCTCCGAGTTCTCCCTCACCAGCATTTGAGCAGGTAATGTTTGAGCCTGAGGGGATTAGTACACACTTAGTCACAAGAAATAAAACTCATTTTCCTTACCGAGGCTTTGTACAGTCTGGTCCCCACTTACTTCTCACCTGCTGCCATTGTCCTCTGTTCTTCTACTTGAGCCCCTCTGATCTCTAACTCCTGCAGCTCACCAAGGCTCAGGAACCTGGCACAAGGCATGGCCTCGGCCAGGAAAGCTCTTTCCACTCCTGTGATTTCTCACATCTGCCTTCTCATGATGCAGGTCCTTCCTAGACCCCAAATCACAAACCTCTGAAGAGTCCCTCCCCACCTACCTATGCTGCATTTCATCCCACTTAATACCACGTATCACAATTGGTAGTTATCTTATTGATGTATTTGTTAATGGTTGGTCTCCTGAACTAAATTGTGCGCTCAACACAGCAAGAACAGATACCTGGTCTGTCTTGCTCATCTCTGAATCCCCAGTGTCTAGCACAATGCCTGAGGCAGGACAGATACCAAATAAGTAATTTGCACGTACGTCTGCATGAATGAGATTATTCTTGTTGCATATAATCTAGTTGGTCACTTTGATGGAACATTAGATGTTTTGATTCATGCTCGCTAATCTAGCTCTGTCAGCACTGTCACATACACATTTGCTCAGTGTGCTAAGTCTTCATCCGAGTTATTCATGAAAAATACTGACAAGGGTGGGACCCAGGATGAGCATACAACAAGCCACTAAAGACCCCCCGACATTTTAGAATATTCCTAAGGGCTGGTGGAGGACTGCTGGATAATGGGGACAATGAGCCAGTGCAAATTCAGCCTCAATAAGGACGAAGAAACCAGTGCATCACTCTTAGATTTTGGTTTTGATGGGTTTCTCTAAGTTCAAAAATTGACAATGATTATTGACAGAAGAAAGAGTAATAAAAATAATAATAACCAAAGTTATTTTCCTGTCTGTTGATTAGAGATCATACGAGATTGAACAGTGAGATATTGGCAATTTTATATGGCTCAAGCTAATAATTACACCTGCTTTCCAGGGTCGCTGTAAAGACAAAGAGAGAATATACTCGCAAAGTGCCTAGCATCGTATCTGGCACGTGTTGCACACTCAGTAATGCTCATGATTATTGTTATGATTTTTTCTGTTATTATTATTATCAGGTGCCCACTATGGGCCGCCAGCACTTTGCTGGGCATTCTACCTGGGTCATCTCAAGTAGTATTTGTGAGGATGGAGCTTCTCTTTCCCGCTGCTGCTGTTTCCTTCCATGTGGAGGGATAAAATTAGTGTAATACTCTTGGCTTTTCACCCTTATCTTTGCCTCTGCAGAAGTTCAGTTTTTCTCTTTGATTGGTGAGTTGGGAAAGAGGAACTACATATGAATAGCTCAGTCTTTTCTCGTCCTCTCCTTCTAGAAAGGAGATGACCATTAAGTGCCTATGTGCTCTCCTCTGCTCCCCCAAGCTTTGTCCTCAATGAAGCCCCACTTCCTTTCTCCCCCAACCACCCTAATTAACAGAGCATGCCCCATGCACCCACCATTCCCCCATCTTATTTCATTTTTCTCTGAAGTGATCATTACATGATATTTTATGTATTGATTTATTTAAAAAAAATTTTGGTGGGCTTCCACATCAGCAGATGATCTTCATTTTTTTTTTGTAATGTTATTCTATATCCCCAGCGCCTAGAACAGAGCCTGGCAAATAGTAGGAACTTTATAAATACTTGTTCAATAAGTGTGGCTTACATTGTTTGTTATTTACTTCAATTTGAGTGCAAAACAAACAACAATGAAACTAGGCATTCTAAAGTCAGAGATTAACAATCTTGCTCACTCACTCAGTGGCCATCCTGCACTGAATGCCATTCAATCCAGCAATCCCACTACTGTGTATCCACCCAAAAGAAAACAAGTCATTTTATCAAAAAGACACCTGCCCTTGAATGTTTATGGCAGCATAATTCACAATTGCAAAGATGTGGAATCAACCTCAGTGCTCATCAATTCATGAGTAGATAAATAAAATGTGGCATGTATATGTGTGTGTGTGTGTATACACACATACATACCATGGAGTACTACTCAGCCATAAAATGGAATGAAATAATGTCTTTTGCAGCAACTTGGATGGAACTGGAGACCATTATCCTAGATGAAGTATCTCAGGAATGGAAAAACAAACACCACATGTACTCTCTAATAATTGGGAGCTAAATCATGCACACACACGGGCACAAAGAGATGTAAAGGACACTGGAAACCAAAAAGGGGGGAGGGTGTGAGGGGATGAGGGATAAAAGCTTATCTATTGGGTACAATGAACACTATCCTGGTGATGGGCCCAGTAAAACCCCAACTTAAGCATTATATAAGGTATCCATGGAACAAAAACATTTGTACCCTCTTAATTATTTTGAAAAAAAAAAAAGAAATAGTAAACAACTCTTAAGTGCAGTTGTACTTGTTGCATTTCCTGATTTTATATTTTTAAAAAGACATCATTTCTTTATTAAAATGTGGATAATATTTATTTTTACTTTTCTTGAATTGGTTGGAATGCAAATCAGTTTGCTTGTCCCTGGTGTGTGACATCTTTAGCCGAGGCACAGTTTCCAGGTTTCAGTGATGGGCAGCAGGTCCAGCAGCCCCGATTCAGTCCAAGCCCAATCCATGTTGCCACACGTATTGAATAATTATGTGGAAAAATGACTCTGGCTGGAATTATTGATGCAGGGTAATGTTTCTAGGTAAGCTCTCTTTTTCGCTTTCAATTTCTGATTAGAGAAGTCTCATTTATTTGAGACTATAAGATAGAAGCAAGGATTTTTATAGCTCAGGGAACAAATTTTATCATTCATTCTGCATCTTGTCTCTGACTTGTGGAATCCAACTTTCCCAAAATAGCAAGAACTATGCCTTGTGTTTAAACTTTTCATATCTCTGTACTACTAGTTTATCTCAATGAATCGTTAACATTTTCCATTGAGGTAGATACTACTGTTATTATCCTTATTGTGCAGGTGTGGGGACTGAGGCTCAGAAATTAACTTGCACAAGGTCACCCAGCTTGAACGTGGCAGAAAGGACTTCTTGCAAATACAGGTTTCCTGTTGCCAAACCATAAGCTCTTTCCCGGATCCCCCTCAATTTATCCCCTACCCATCCACTTCTTCTGGCAGTTCCTTGTATGTTCTCCCCAGGTAGAAGCTCCTGAGTAAAGAGCTTCTCTCTGCTGCAGCTTCTAACTTGACTGTTAGGAATAAACGCTTGGATTTCACAGATACTGTGAGAGCTCCCTGCCACTGGCTGCACCTACAGAGTTGGAGGAGCCATTTTGCTAGCTTAACTAGATGCTATCATCATAACACACATTTGCTAATTCGCCTCCGGAGTCCCCTAACAGCCCGTTTAGTGGAACACAGGGGCTGCCTTCCTTTTATCTTTTTAATTTTTATAAAGCAAAATGCATAAGCAAAATACATAAAGAAAAGCAGAGAACCAAACTTAGATCTGCTTTTGAAATGCCTCCCAGTCTTCTCTGGTTTCTTCTTGTTCCTGGCAATTCTCAGCTAAGGCAGAGTCTCAATGTCTTACTAGAGATAGCCAATTAAAATAATAACTTGAAATATCAAAGACGCAGGGTTGGAGCTGGGTGCCATGAGGTTGAGACCAAAGCACATTTATCCTCAGGCCTCCACCATCCAGCCCCCCCAGATGACAACACCTGCACTTGACTTTGTGGCCCTTGCATGTCCCTAGTCCACACTTTCCTCTCATCCCAGGACACGGCCCATGGTTTTAGTCCTTCTGGTTCACCTACCCTCTCCTTGCTGTCAACCCCTCACTTCCTTCTGTTTCCTTCTGTTTCTTTCCTTCTCTCCTCCTATGATAGTTTGCAAAAATGGCCACAGTTCCTCACTCCTCCCTGTATTTTCCAGCCTTCTCCATTGAAAGGTAGAATCTATTTCCCTCCCCTTGAATCTGGGAAGTCCTCTGACTTTCTCTGATGATGGAATGTGGCAGAAGTGACCTTGTACCAGTTCTGAGCTCAGGCACGAAGAGGCTTGCATGTTTCTGCTCTTGTCTTGGAACCATGCTAAGGTGCTATGTCAACAATGCCAGGCCACCCAGCTGGATGAGGAGGAATATATGGTCCCATCACCCCGGCACCCTCGTTGTGCCAGTCAACTCCTAAAAGCAGAGCTACTAATTGACTGGGAGTTGACTACAGATTCAGGAATGTGCCCAGCCAAGGCTAGAAAAACCGTCCAACTGGGCCAAGACCAATTGTCAACCTGCAGAACTGTAAGCCAACTAAATGGTGTTAAGCTGCTAAGTTTACATGTTGTTTCTTATGCGGCAATAGCTAGGTTGATATACCTCCCTTTCCCACTTTTCCAGATCCTCCTCTAGAGCCATTTGTTATTGACACAAATTGGCTTGGCTTTCTAGCTCCGATGATGCCCCAGAAGCCACGACTGTGGCAGCCAGGAGAGCTGCTTCTCCGCCTGTTCTTTCTTTAGCCACATGGTCCAAAGGGAGAGATGCCATCCTCTTACCAACTCCATCCCCAGCCCAGGCCAGAGATGAGCATATGGCTCAATCTGGACAAAATCAGAGCACTTTCCTCCAAAACAACAGTGATTAGTCCAGTGGGGTAATCAGAGTCCTTCCCGGGACTTCACAGCTGGAGAACTGAGGGAGAGTAACAGAAGTTTCTCTCCAAACTAGAAGGGACACGGCAAAGGTGTCAGCGTGAACTACCATTGCCCAACTCCCCTGCAAAGGGAGACCCTATGTAGGACAGGAGAGCTGGCAGACAGAGAAGAGGTTGGCTCAGGAGTGTTGGCTCAGCCCTCTGCAGCTGAGCTCCGAGTGCCTGGTGTCATCCATCCCTGACCTTGCTGGGGACAGAGTGGGTGAACCAATAATATCTTCTATTTTTCTAAACTGGTTTGAGTTGAGAGTCTGGGACTTACAACCAGAGTCCTGAGTAAAACCTTGCTCCGTGATAAGCAATCTTTCCCAAACCTTGAGACCTGCGGAAAGGTCTTGCCTGTTGAGTTTCCTCTGGTCTCAGCCCAGTCTAGCCTAATTTGAATGAAGCCGGCAACACTTACCATCACACACATGTCTTTCATGCCTCTTTTCTTTCTATTCACTCAAAACATGTTGGCTGTGGCAGGCAAGAGCTGGGCTGTGCGTTTGAGTCATAGACACAAATCACACAGGCTCTGCCCTCGGCAAGGTCATGGTCGAGCAGGGCCAGACATGCGTAGCTGGCCAGTTCTCTCTGGGACTGTAAGTAAGTACTGTGAAAAAGGGTGCCATTAGGTGCTGTGACAATGCAGAAAGGTCATGGGATGCAGACACAAAGTGGGAGAGAAGGGCTGCTTAGGGAGGGTCTCCTTGTGGAGTTGCTACGTGTGCCAAGTATTAACTACCCAGGGGAAGGCAGAGGGCAAAGGGAGGGGACCACCTCCTGAAGAGGGGATGTTATGGGGAGATGTGTGGAGAGAGTCTGGGGAACTGCAGTGGGTCGAGGTGACAGATCAGAAGGTTGGGAACCTTTTCCTTTCTGTTTTTTTTTTTTTTTTGGCCGAGAGCAGTGAGGAGCTGTGGAAGGATTTCAGTTGTGGAATCAGTTGATCAGATATATACTTTAGGAAGACGGGTTTAGCATCGGCACAAACAACAGATTAGAGCAGGGAGAGTCCAGATAGGAAGATCATTAGTAATCTAGGAGGGGCATAATGAAGATCTGAGTGATTCAAGGCAGCAACCTTGGGCTTTAGAGAAGCAGAGGAAAGGCAGATTAGAGAGATATGAGAGAGGCAGAAGCAACAGGAATTGCAGATTGTTGGGATGTGGGAGGGGAGGGGAGGAAAATCTCTCCCCCAAGTTGCTTATATCAGCCCTGAACTGAAGCATGAGTGGGCAGTGTTGAGGTTTTTGGGTCCAAATTTAACACAGTCCTTGGTAAAAGAAATCTTTGAACAAGAAGGTGAGAGAATCTTGGTCCTTCTAATCTTGGGTGACTTAGTAATTATGAACTCCAATGTTCATCCCCCCCATCCCTAAGACTGCCCAAAGCTTAGCCTCTTGCCCCAGGTGGTGAACAAATCCATGAGATTCTTGAGGGGAGAAGCAAGCAGCCAAGATATTGGGCTCCTCCTCTTGCATTTCCCTTCCCTCCAGGGCCTTGTGCCTCCCACCCTGGCTGGCTTGGCTTCTCGCCAGTGCCCTCAAACAGTTGCTTTTGTAGTTGTTGTTGTGGTTGTTGATTCAGGGTTTATGTTTGTTCTTGGCAGGAGGGTTGATCTGATACAAGCTACTCCAACTTGGATAAAATTGGGAGTTCCAACCTCAACTGCATTTAATTCAACAACGTATTAAATTGTCTACTTTAGTGCTATCAGCGTTTCTGTGAGAGATATGAGTGAAAATATTAAATGAGCACTTAATGCCGCCAGGCAGTTTGATAGGTGCTTTATATAAAATATAAGTGGTGTTCTTTAGTAGTTGAGTGCAATGGTTCTCAAGAGAGACTGCCTGGGTTTGAATTCAGAATCTTTTACTTAAACTTGGGCAACTTATTTAACTATTATCTGCCTCAGGGTCTTCATTTATAAAATTAAGGTGAAATATACCTATCTTCTGGGACTACTGTGAGAAACAGATGGCATAATACTGTAAAGCTCATGGTGCAGTGCCTTGCTCATATTAAATGCCTGATAAATGATGGTGCTCATTGTCATTACCTCATTTATGTGGCACCGGAACACTGAGAAATGGTTATCACCGACCCTACTTTGCAAATGGTGGGCCTAAGGCTAGGAGAAGAGAATGTGAGTGGGCATATGTGTGAGTGTGAGTGTGTGTGAGCCTGAGGTGAGGAGTGAATGATGTGACCAGAGAAATAGTCACTTTAGTGCTAGACTAAATAAATCAAGGTAAAGGAAGAGAGGCCAGGGAGAGATTCCAGTGAGGTTGTCACTGCAATGCCAAGGACAGAGGGAGTGAGGGCCTGAAATAGGTTAATAGTGCCAGAGACAGGAAAGGACAAACGAATAAAGAGATGCCATGGAGGGAGAAGCAAGTGACTTTAGTGGCACCTGGATGGTTGAATTTAAGAGTCCAAGGCGACCCTAAGAATCCACACCTAGACAAGGGAAAGGAGAAAGCTATTGATGACTACCAAATTTCCCTCTGTGGAGGCAGAATTAATAAAGAGAGGAGGCAATGGGAGACAGAACAGATATGCTTTGATGAAAAACAGGTACTCGCCAAAGACCCAGCATGTACACAGTAGGTGAAGGGAACAGACCCAGGCGAGGCAGCGTAGCGGGAAGCCTCTTAACATCCGTAGAGGTAGGAGGATATGAGTTCTGTGAGGTGGACATGCCCACCAGGGAAAAATCAAGGTGTTGCACGTAAATTCATTCAATTTTGCAACTTTCTCTAGTTCAATCCTAGGCACTAGAGTAGTCCCAAAGGCAAATCACATTTTGAGAAAGAGGTGGGAGAAAGTGTCCACCTGAATCTACTAATCCATCCATCTATCTATTCATCCATCCACCCATCCGCTCGTTTATTGCTCACTCAGTTCCTATTACATGCCAAGTGTTAGAATATGGGGATAAAAAGAAAGTCTCGGGTCTCTGGAAACTCCCATCCTAACAGGAATATAATTATATAATTTAAAATATAACTATAATCTATAATTCTGCAGTATAAATAAGTATCACAGCTTCACATACAGATGCTTTCTGGTAGAGCTTAAGGGAATCCACCAGGGGTTTTAACCTGGACTGTCACAATGTCTTCCTAGGTGACCTTGAGCAAATCCCTCCCGCCGATATATCGAAAGGTCATAGGAAAGTGTGTTGTTGCTGAGCCTCAGCTTCTACAGCTGCAAAGGGAGAGGTGTGGACTAGATGCCCTCAGAGGTCTCTTCCAGCCATGTGACTCCAGCAGTTGTTCTGTGGGAGACCCTCCAGTCACAGACCTGGATCTGACCAGCGATTCAATTTCCCCTCAACCTTCTCTCCCCACCCAGAGCATCACTGAAAGGACCACAGAGGGAAAGGGGCAAAGAATAAATCTCAGAGTGAGGCTGATATGTGAGCACAGACGCAACCTGTAGTAGACCCCGGGTAGAAGCTTTCTGGCAGCCCAAATGGCTTGAGCCTTGTGATTTATTGGAGAGCAGGGGCTGCTGCTCGACTTCCTGACTCAACTTCTGTAGCTCCGTAAATCTCCTGGCTCTTTTGTTAAATGGCACAGAAAGGGGGAAGGAAGAAATGAAGCAGAGGAGAGAGATCTTACCAGAGGAGAGGATGGGGTAATAGTTGCCTTGTTTTCCTCTCTTGGATCTCAATTTGTTCTTTCTCTCTCTCTTTTCTTTAAAAATGCATTAGCCTCCAGTGTTTTATGGAAGTGGCCGCAGTGTACAGTCTGATAGGGTTTCCTTTTCACTCTGTTGATTGCTTCCTTTGCTGGGCAGAGGCTTTTTGGTTTGAGGTAGCCCCACCTGTCTACTTTTGCTTTTGTTGCCTGGGATCTTGGTGTCATATCCAAAAAGTCATTGCCAAGACTAATGTCATTAAGCTTTCCCATGTTTTCTTCCAGGAGTTTTATACTTTCACTTCGTACATTTGAATCTTGAATCCATTTTGAGTTGATTTTTGTGTATGGTGTAAGATAAGGATCCAACTCCATTCTTTTGAATGTGAATATCCGGTTTTCCTAATACCATTTGTTGAAGAGACAGTCCTTTCCCCACTGTGTATTCTTGGCACCCCTGACTGTACATGTGTGGGTTTATTTCTGGGTTCTCTATTCTGTTCCATTGGCCTATATGTTGTTTTTCAATGCTGGTATCATACTATTTTAGCTTCTGTAGCTTTGTAATATATTTTGAAATAAAAAATATTATACTCTAGCTTTATTCTTCTTTCTCAACATTGCTTTGGCTATTCACAGTCTTTTGTGATTTCATATGAATTTTCGGATCTTTTTTTCTATTTCTGTAAAAACGTGCCATTGGGATTTTGATACGGATTGCATTGAATCTGTCAATCACAGAACAGGAGAAAATATTTGCAAACCATATATGCAACAAGGGGTTAATCTCCAAAATATGTAAAGAATTCCTACAACTTAATAACAAAAACAAAACAGAACAAACAAGTAACACTATTTGAAATGGGCGAAGGACTTGAACAGATGTTTGTCCAAAGAAGACACACAAATGGCCAATAGGTATATGAAAAGATGCTCAGCATTGCTAATCATTAGAAAAATGCAAATGGAAACCACAATGAGACATCACCTCACACCTGTTGGGATGGCTGTTATAAAACAAAAGATAACAAGTGTTGGTGAGGAAGGATATGGAGAGATTGGAAGCCTTATACAGTGTTGGTTGGAATGTAAAATGGTGCAGCCTATATGGAAAATATTATGGAAGTCCCTTAAAAAAATAAAAATAAAACTGTCATATAATTCAGCAAGACCATGCCTGGGTATATATTCAAAATAATTGAAATTGGGATTTTTTTTCTTTTTTTCTTTTATTTCAGAATATTATGGGGGTACAACACTTTGGTTTATATATATTGCCCATGCACTGCCCAAGTCAGAGCTACAATCATGGACATCCCCCAAACTGTGTGCCCCTCACCCATTTGGTGAGAGTTTTCCCATCCCCTCTACCCTCTCCCGCCTGCCCACCCCCTGATGAATATTATTTCCATGTGTGACATAAGTATTGATCAGTTAGTACCAATTTGATGGTGAGTACCAGTGGTGCTTTCTTTTCCATTCTTGTGATACTTTTCTTTGAAGAATGTGCTCTAGCTTCATCCAGGATAATATCAGATGTGTTAATTCACCATTGTTTTTTATGGTTGAGTAATACTCCATGGTATACATATACCACATTTTATTAATCCACTCGTGTATTGATGGGCACCTGGATTGTTTCCACATCTTTGCAATTGTGAATTTTGCTGCTATAAACATTCTAGTGCAGATGTCTTTATTATAGAATGTCTTTTTTTACTTTGGGTAAATACCCAGTAGTAGGACTGCTGGATCAAATGGTAGTTCTACTTTTAGTTCTTTGAGTGAAATTGGGATCTTGAAGAGATATCTGCACTCCCATGTTAATTGCACCATTATTCACAATAGCCAAGATATTGAAACAACCTAAATGTCTATCAATGGGCAAATGGATGAAGAAAATGTGGTCTGTACATACAGTGGAATATTACTCAGCCTTAAAAAAGAAGGAAATCCTGTCATATGCAACAACATGAGTAAACCTAGAGGACATTACGCTAAGTGAAATAAGCCAGTTACAGAAGGACAAATATTGCATGATTCCACTTAAAAGAAGTACCTAAAATAGTCAAACTCAGAAACAGAGTAGCATGGTGATTGCCAGGAGCAAGGAGGAAGGGGAGTTGGGGAGTTGTGGTTTAATGGGAATAAAGTTTCAGTTATGCAAGACAAATAAGTTCTAGAAATCTGCTGTATAACATTATTGTGCACATAGTTAACAGTATTGTATTCTGCAAAAAAAAAAATTTTTGTTAAGAGGGTAAGTTGTATGTTAAGTGTTTTTACCACCCACACAATAAAAGTCTGGTGACCTTTCCTGGGGACAATCTTTGCAAGTACCTTCTTTTGGTGATGTGTGTGGCAGCCACAGGCTCCACTCCAGGCAAACAGGCCTGTTGTGGTGAGAATACACCATGCCTTTGCTTCTTTGTTGCACATATGTTCTTCCTTCCTGGAATGTGCTCTCACACGTTGTCTTCCTACCTGAATTCCATCTTCAAAACATTCTTTCTGGATCTGTCCATTCATATCCTTACAGACATCTCATTTGTAATGATTCTTAAGAGGGGGAGCTCTGGGGGCCAGATTCCATGGATTTAAACCTCAGCTCTACCACTTACTAGCAATATGACACTTTGAAAGTTATTCTTCTCACGTCTTAGTTTTCTCCCTTGTAAAATGGGGGCAATAATGGTTCCTGCTGCTTAAGGTTGTTGTGAGGATTAAATGAGATAATCCGTGTGACCTGTCATCTCCTCCCGGGGCCCTGCCTTCTGACTGGCTCGCACACTCACACTCGACCCCCGGCAGTCCTTCCCCACACTCCAGCTTCCCTGCCTCCTGCCCCGTTAAGAGCTTCAGTGACGTCTCACGGCTCTGTGGGTAAAGACCATGATCCTCACTAGACTCGCATGTGAACTTGTGTGTGGCTGGGCTCTCGTCTGGTCTCATGTGCTCTGCTCTTCAGAGGCGCTGGCTTTTGTTGAGTTCCTCACATCCACCCCTCTGCCTCCCAGCACAGATTTCTTGATCAAGCTGGCTCCTCTGCCTGGGATTCCTCCTCAATAACTCCTTCCCATTCTTCCAATGCCTGCTGGCGGCATTCCCTCGGGAAAGCCCTTGTATTCATTTCCAGGACGGCTGTTATCAAACTACCACATACTGGGTGGCTTGAAACAACAGAAATTTCTTCTCTCACGGTTCTGGAGACCAGAAGTTGAAGATCAAGGTATCTGGAAGGTTGGTTCCCTCTGGAGGCTCTGAAGGAGAGTCCATTTCACGCCTCTTTCCTGACTTTTCGTGGCTGCTGGCCACCATTGGTGTTCCTTGGTCTGGGGCTTCCTAATTCCAGTCTCTGCCTCTGTCTTCATGAGAACTTATTCTCTGTGTCTCTGTTTTTCAAGTTTGTCTCTTTTCTTGTATAAAGTCATCAGTCATTGGATGTAGGGCATACCCTAAATCCAGGATGATCTCATCTTATGATCCTTAGCTTAATTACATTGCAAAGATCTTATTTCCAAATAAGGTCACATTCATAGGTACTGGGATTAGGACTTGGATATAACTCTTGGGGGACTCAGTTCAACCCACTACACTGGCCAGGATGTTCCCCCTGCCTCACTGGCCTCCAGCGCCCACCTCTGCTTACCCTCTCGACATGAAACCACACATTGTAGCTTCATAGCTCTTGTGACAATTGTCTCTTTACATTTATCCATGTGGTCATGTGATTACTGCTCCTACCAAATGCTAAATTCCGTGAGAACAAGGACCATGTCTGTCGTCTCACCTTCAAGTCTCCAGAGCCAAACCTAGTGTCAGGCACATAACTGGCACTCAAATTTATATACTTATTGATGCAGATTACTTAAAATATTTAATGATGGGGAAACAACTCATAATAGAGTGTTAAGTGAAAAAAATACACTCCATAAAATCTTGACACACACACATAGAGAGAGAAGAAGACAGACATAGAGGTAGAAAGAGAGGAAAATACATACACCAAAATTTTAACAATGGCTATAGTGGATAGTAGAATTAAGGATCATTTTAATATTTTTCTTTATACTTTCTGCATTTTCTATATTTTATACAATGCATTTGTTTGGCGTGCTACTTATTTTCTACTGCAAACATGGGGTATTAATGACATTTACGAAACTTGGGAAAATGACTTTAGAAATATCAACAAATAGCCTTTGTGGTACATAATACACAAAAATATAGAATAAATTGCATTTAGTTCTCATTTTAAAGTGTTGGTCCAATGATTTGCAACAGATCCTTTTGTGACTATTAGAAAAATCATGATTTTTTTTCCCTAATAGGTCATAGTAGACCAGAATTGGATTAGTCATAACCTTTTGTTCATGATACATCATTGTTATGGCTATGCATGGTCCCATCTTTACTTTTGTAATAGTATGACTATACATGAACCTCCACTTCAATACCGACTCTAACTTTCATCTACACATGTGCTACTCCTATTCCCCACCACACACACAGCATCTAAAATCCAAACCCTCTGGGGACTTTCACACTTGGGTATATAAACCTGCACTGAACACTACAGCCAAGATTACATTTTGCAGAGTGAGCAGGACTTGGTATACAGAGAGTTCTTGTAGATGCCTTCTCAATAAGGACTATTCTCCCTAGATGGACTATGTTACCCAAAAGCAGCATCTGACTTATGATAGCTCCTTAACAATCATCTGTGAGTGAATGATTGAAAAGAGCAATTTGGTAATGGGATGGTTCTACCTGGCTCTGACTTTCATCCATAGGAGGCTTTGGTTGAAAAATGAAACCAGGAAACCCTTGGCTCCTAGGATGTCTTGGCAGGATTGCAAATTGGTTAGAACTGTAGTTTCCAAACTTAGCTAAACATCAGTCACCTGGATAATAAAAATCATTAAAAATGCCAATTCCTGGGTCCCACTGCTCACTAGTGCAATATGACTTCCTTCAGGTGATGCTCACGCACAGCAGGGTTTGGTGGACACTGGGTTAGAGCAAAGCAGGGGAACTCAGAGCATGGAGACTGAGCCCACTATGTGCCAGGATGATTTTCACAGAGAAATCTTGATGCTCTGGCCACACAAAGCTTCCTTCCCCTCAGCTGGTGTCTCAGCCATGGGAACCACTGTTCCCATGGGAACCGGCCTGGAAAGGGCTCTCTGAAGTAAGAGAGGAAGCTGGAGAACCTGGTAAGGAGAGAACACCCAGGCTTAGCTCAACCAAAAGGCCAGGAAAACAACAGGGCAGCAGTTAGAGCCCCCAGAGATGGAGAGGTGAGGTGGGTGGGCTGTGGTTTGATGAAAAATACAGCTCTCCTGAGGGAGGAGAATGACCCTGAACTTTGGAGAAGTGATTGAAATAAACGCACTTTAGAAAAGTCAGATAGAACAGCCTGGGTTTACACAGCAGAAATGGGCTTGCCCTGTCACTAAGCAAATTTAAGCAACTGGCTTTTTTTTTGAAAATGTGACTCACACTTGAAGATAAAAGATAAACAATATGAAGAAAAGAAATGTTAGTTAAAATGAAATAAAAGGCATAGAGAAGGAGAGTCTGGAATCTTCCTAGTTATTTATTTTATACAAATATGGCCTCAGGAGCAGTCTCATGGTTGATGGATAGATTAGCGGGAAGTGAATATGATATTGTCTCATATCCAGGGAGAAGAAAGTAGGCAGTTGATTTTTACCTCTGCAGAAACAGGTAGGTGCCCTTAGGACAAGTTTTGGAGTGAGATGGAATCTTGGCTCCAATATGTATCTATTGTGTATTTTCAGGCACATTTCTTAACCTTTCTGAGCCTGTTTCCTTTGTGGTATATAGCAGACATTCCAGATTTGGCCTGGAAACTGTCTAGAATGGGCAGCTGTAAAGGACTGGTAGGGTAGGCACCCCAGGATGCAAAAGTCAACTTGCTTATGGCATTTGGTGGAAGAAACACAACTAGTGCATGAGCAATGAGGAGGAAGTTTGGGAGAAGAAAATTATGTCTAGCTCAGAGACTGTTCTTTTAACCCAGATGGTAAATCCTGCATCCAGATCCTAGGAAAAGAAACAATGCAAACAGAAGCTGAAAAAGTGGTTTCCGCTATTGTAATTAAAAATCTCCTTGGCACATTGGTACTCAGGCAGCCCTCTTTTGGGGCTGGGATGATCAAGTAAGATGCCAGGCTGGGGAGAGGGAACCTTTCTATATGGGACACATTCATGGCTTTCACCTTTTGTAAGCTCCTGGGGCAGGAGTGCCATTCTCGAACTTGGAGGGTTGCATTGTGTCAACCACGTAGCAGAGGCTGTAGTGACACATGGCAGAAGGGTGCTTGGTGGTGAGCGTCACAGGCAGGGGTGAGGTACCTTCATGTAGCTCCACAGGTATTCACTTCCTGCCTGGGAGAAATTCCTGGGAGATCAAAGCAGAAGAGCTTGGCAGGTCTCTTGAATGCTGAGAAACTGTTCACGAGTACCCATGAGACATCGTTGAAGGAAACTGAGTCTTTTTGGCTTGGGGGAGGGGGTGGCTATAACAAAGGTGATTACTGTTGTCATAGCCCAGTTGTGCCTAAAAACATGGAGCAGTCTGAGAATCACAGGGGACATAGAAACTGGGGATAATTCCCCAGTTGTTTAACTCAAAGTGTTTAACTCAAAGCAGAGTTTCTCTACCTCGGCACTATTAGCATTTAGGGCCCGATAATTCCTTGCTGTGGGGGAGTTGTCCTGTACATTGTAGGATGTTTAGCAGCATCTCTGGTCTCTACCCACTAGATGCCAGTTGTATTCCCCCAGTTGTGACAACCAAAAATATATCCAGATATTTCCAAATGTCTCCTGGGGGGCAAAATTATCCCCACTAAAAACCACCGCCTCTAAGGGTTTTTATGAGAATTTAAGATGTGGTATACTAAATGCCCAGCCCAGTGCCCAGATCAACAAATATTATTAAACAGTTTCCTTCTCCATTCCTGTCACTGGCTGTTCTGATTTGTTTGGTGGGAGGGTTCATGTATTCTCCCAACAGGGTGTGCAGATCAGAACTAACTAAGGATGCTGCCGTTCTAAGATGCTGTGGCCTCTTTGTTGTGTGACCTTGTGTAACCTTGGGCAATCTCTCTGGTACTCGGAGCTTTCCTAACAGCAAAATGAGAGGCTCAGACTTGGTGATTTTTAAGTGCTGTTTCGGGGCTGACAGTTCACGGTTCTTAGAGTACCTGGGCCAGGATTCAGAGAAGGAAGGCTGTCAAGAGTACCTTATGAAGAAAAATCAAAGGAGCTGGCTTTTCGAGATGCAGCAAAGTGACGGCTGAGAGGGATGTGCTAATCATTGCCAAATATTTGAAGGCTGGATATATAAAGGAGAGAGCATTCGTAGGCCTTAGCACAGTGATTAGTTAAGCATGGAATCAAGCCAGAAGCTAAAATCAAAGTGGCAATAGAGATATTTGGCTGAGGTAGGGCCAAGGGAAAGCCTGGAGGAGTGAGGTACTGGTACAGGCTGGACACCAACCACCAAAGTGTGGCAGGCAGAACTCTAAGAAGGCCCCAAGATTCCCAAACCATGGTGGACACACTGCTTCTCCCAGTTGCTCAAACACTAATCTAGGTACTGTCGGGAAGAGACTTTGGCAAATGTAATCAAGGTCCCAAATCAGTTGACCTTAGGATAGAGGGATTATCTTGGTGGGCGTGACCTAATCACATGAGCCCTTTAAATCTGAGTCTAGAGGTCAGGGATGCGGAGTGTGAGAGGGATTTGATGGGGGCAGGTGGAATAGTCCATAAAGCACGTTCTATGAGGGCCTTCTAGGAGCTGAGGGCAGCCCCTGGCTGACAGCCAACAGGAAAACGGGAACCTCAGTCCTGCAACTGCAAGGAATCAGATTCCAAGCTATGAATGAGCTTGGAAGAAGGTTCTTACCCAGAGCCTCCAGAGCAGAACTCAGATTGGCTGAAACATTGATTTCAGCCTTTGAGACCAAAGTGGAGAGCCCAGTCACACCATGCCAGGACCCCTGACCTATAGATCTGTGAGATAGCAAATGGATGGTGTGTTGAACCACTAAGCAATAGAAAACCAATACACCAAGAGTGGCCTCTGGTGTGTCCCCTTGATCCATCCCAGCCCCACCAGCCAGATGGGTAAAGGAGCCACTGAGTACTTCATTCATTGTGGAGTTAGCCACACTCCCACGCCGCGGGCTCCATGGATCTCTATGTGGGGCAGCCTTTGTCTCCAACAACAAGTGGCCAGTGGCAGCTAAGAAACTGCAGAAGCAGAGGTGGGGGAGAGGAAGAGGCTTTGACTTCAGGGGAAATGGCAAAAAAGTTCCCAACTCAACCAAAGAAAGTTGTTTTTTCCCTTGTCCCTGTTTATATGTATCACCTAACCTGAGATCAGAGTAAGTTTTGTCTATTCTTAACAGAACTATAGGCTGAATGATTCTTGGGGCTGGAGAAGGGGAGTAGTAAGAGTTGTGGTGTTGCTTAGAGTAAGCTGGTAAACAAGACCAGAAGGGCTCCCTTGTGAAGCAAAATGAGGCTCAATGTAAGATCTGGTGTGTGTCTCTGTGTGTGTGTGTCTGTGTGTCTTTGTGTAGACAAGGCTCTAGGTGATCCACAGGTACCAGAGTGCACAGCACAGATGTGTGGTACATGTAGAGTTATGTCTCATGGAGGTGAAGTTGAAGCATGGTTGTGGGGAATCATACGTGGTGGGCGTATGCACGCACAAGCCTATGTGGCAGGTGTGGGGGAGGGTAGTGTGATGGGGAGGACACGTGTGTGGCTGTGACTCTGGGATGTTGGTACACGAGCAGGTAAGGGTGTGAGTGAGGGGGGCAGAGCACAGAAGTGAAGGAGTTGTATGTGTAGTTATTTGTCTGTAGGGGAGAATGGAATGTGGGTAGATAGCTCATGATGACGTGCGGTGGAAGAGGCAAGTGTTTTCATGCGTGTGCATGTAGGGTGTGTGGGGGTTCTGGGCCACGTTGTGCCTATGAGTGGTGAGGGGGGTGGGTCCTGTTCAGTGGTTCTCTCTCTCTCTCTCTCTCTGACATTACCCTGCTTACATTTCTTCTTTGCACTTACTACTCTCTAAATCCATCTCACTTATAAAATTATTTACTTGTTTCCTCTCTGTCCACTGGAATGTAAGCTCCATGTGAGCAGGACCTATCTCATGTACTGGTGTACCTTTAATTTTTAGAACAGTACATGGCACATGAACAAACGAATGTGGGGTGATGTGATAGTGGGGTGTCTGCGCATATGAGTAGATGTGAAGTGGGGGTGGGGACTCTACTGAGATGGTGCAAATGAGATCAGATGTCTCGTGATCTGTGAGTTAATCAGGGGGTGAGGTGAGGTTGAGTGGAGGTGATAGGCTTTGTGTGTGGTTGTGCAGTGTGTGTGTGTGCACTGCGTGTGCGTGAGTGTGCACTGTGTGTGTGAGAGTGTAGTGAAAGTATGAATATGTGTGGTTGGTGGTGACGAGTAGTGGAGGAAGAGGAGAAGGATGTATCTGGGACTGAGTGAATGTCCTTTGCTGTAGCAATCTCCCTCGACTCACTGGGGTGTATATTGTCAGGTGCTAACTCCTCCAGGTTCCGGGGACCTGAAACTATATTATGTCTTCCTAATGAGGAATCCTGTCTCGACGGCTGGGTCTTGGGACCCAAAATTGGCCAATAAGGCACAGGTAGGGTTAAGGAAAGATCGAATTCTGTCTTGCTAAGTGGTCTCTTAAGTGAGAAGCAGGTCTCCTTGGGCACCTGTAAGAGGTGGCTGTAAAGTCCGGGTGGCTTTGTGTGTTTGCAGCAGTGTTGTGCTGTGGCTGTGTGTGTGTGTGTGTTCTCTCAAAGACCTGGGGCTTTAACCCTCAGGTCCTGGAGATGTTTTTAAGACCTGGACAACTATATTTTGAAGGCTTAAATGTCCCTGCAATTTCAGTTCCTTGTTTCTTCAACTAGGGAGGTTCATCTTCTAATTATTTCTAAATAATTATTCTTTTGCTTGTTTTTCTAGCTGTTGCTAATAAGAACTCAAAGCACCTACTAATCCTCTTACCCAGCTCTGGAATCAGAGCAGCTTTGGGCATCTTCTCCTTGTTTAAATGACCTCGCAGCCCTTCATCCTAATTTATCTTGAGTTCTCTCTATTTTCACTTTTTGGGAAAAACATATTCTGGGCACTTCTGAGCTTCTAGGCTTAGGATCCGTATTTCTTTTTCCTTCTCCTGTGTCTCTGATGCAGCTGGAGGATTACTGGTGAGTTACAAAGAATTGTTGCATTTCAAAGGTGGTATAAAGCTGGAATAGGCTACCTGGGTAATTTTCAAAAATATCTTTTCCTGGAAATCTTTGATTAGATGGTTTGACCTAAAATGTACTAAGTCCAGACACTGTAAAACACACCTTCCTTCTCATCCTTTTTTAAACCTACTATGTGAAAGGCATTGTCCTAGAACCTGAATATGGAATAGGAGGTGACAGAGAGAAATATTAAGGAGATATAAGTAAAAAACTATGCCTGGTTTAAAGGAAAGGATTTGGGAAGAGCAGTTCCCAAAAGACAAAACTGGACCATCACTACCATTGGCATCACATGGCAATCATGATCATCCTTACTGATAACCAGGTAAAGATTGTAGAGTATGACTCATCTATCGCCCTTCTCTGGATCTTAAATCCATATTAAAATGTCAAAGATCATTGGCCTACCCTAAGTCTTGGACCCTCCAACATGGGTTTCATAGAACACAAATTTTATGGGGTCACTGCTCTGCCCAAGATCCTTCAACCTCCCTGTCTACATTTAGCTCAAATGCAAACTCTTCTGATGGCCAGTCAGGGCTCACCATGCCCCAGTCTTGTTTGATGTAAATGTTTTATCTGGTATGAATTCATCATCTACTGCTTACCACTCTGTGCCAAGCTCTGTGACCCAGTGGTGTAGGGATGGGAAAAAGATACAGAGCCCCATCTCTGACCTCAAGGGGCTTACAGACCAGCAGAAAAAGCAAAGAGTTACAGAGTGACAGCAGCCGAATATGTGTTGGGTGAAGGGTGGTCAGGAAGGAGTTGAATAAAGAGATAATGCTGGCACTGAGCCTTGAAGGATGGTGTGGTTTTCCAAGAGATGGTTACAAGACAGTGATGGTGTCCCCAGCCATGCTCTCTGGCTTAGACACCATATACTTTCTAACCTTTAGGTCTTTGCCAATGTATATCTATTATTAGGAATCTCTTCCTCTTCTTCCTTTACTTACCCAAGTCCTGCCTACCCTTCAGGGGCTGAATCTAATCTCAGCTTTTCTGTGAAGCCTTCCCAGACCATTGGGAAACTTCTCAGATCACCCTCTCTGTCCTCCCTGAACTCCTGAAGCCTGTTCCAGGCCATTGTGCCCAATATTACATATTTGCTAATAGTCTGTTTTATTTACTAAGGAAGAAAACTCTGAGGACAGGAGGTCCCGTTCTTTTCCTTGGAACCATAACCTGGTCAAGCTAGGCAGAGTCTAGAGACCCAGAATAGTGCAGTGTAACTTTCAGGAAGTGATTTAAATTCCCTGTCAGTTCCCTCATCTGTAAAATGGGAATGATGAAATATATTTGTAGTCAGAATTAAGTAAGTCTATAAGTGTAAGGTCTTTGAAACAATGCCTGGAATATGGTAAGCACTAAATAAATGTTGCCTAATATTATTATCCGATCCAACCACCTCCAAGCCTATCTACTCTCTTATAGATGAAGAGGCACAGAGAGGGGGAGTGACCACTTTAAGCCCACACAGCTAGTGAGTGGCAGAGCTGGGACCAGAACTGAAGTGTCCTAACTCCCAGCCCAGAGCTCTGTCTGCAGCATCATACCACACCTTGGCCTTCCCACTGGTCCCAGCCCAGCCCTTAACTTACAGCTCTGTATCTGTTTGTCAAGTAACTGACTACTAAACCCAACCAGAAGGCCCCAGAGGAACTGGCTAGGTGTGGACAGAGAAGAGCCAAGCTGGCCCAAATCCCAGTGGTCTGAGCCCTCCACCCATAGAACTGCTAACCCACCCTTCAGAGAAGACATTGCCTGTGGGCTAGAAGGAAGGAAGCGTTCAGGTGGTTTAAAATCAATGCTCTTGGATTGAGCTTAAAAGCTCCACCTTCCTTCCTCTCTCTCCATCTTCTATTACAACCTGAAGGCGACTTGGCATTTGCCAGCTGGAGAAGCAGCTCCATTTAAAATCCATTAGTTTTTTAATTGCAGAGAGATTGCACTCCTACTGCTTGGCTGCAGGCTTTCACTTAGTCCCAGGTACCTGGGAACCAATGTGCCAGGCAGCCAGCCAGCCTTGTCCCAGTGTCCCACAGAGCAGAGCTGGCCTGCTGCTCTCTCTGACCACGCCCATGTCCCTTTCTCACATGAAGATTCTGCTCCTGGCTCAGCTACACAGATGGGCAGCTGGGGAGGCGGAAGCAACCCTGTCTTCTATGTTCTCCACTACCACAAACTTGCGGTGTGACTTTGGGCACATTACTGTGATTTTCTGGACTGCAGGCTCTTCATATTAGGTAATGTACCTTTAATATACCAGACCCATCATAATTCACCTAACCACCCAGCAGAGAAGATTTTATTATCTATTTTATATTCTAGGATGCAGGCTCAGAGAGACTTGTCCAAGGCCACACAGCTGCTAAGTGCTAGAGCCTGGACTCAAAGCCATGTGGCAGAATGGGAAGAACTAGAAATACCACAGTATCAATCCAGATTCTGCCAGTACCGATGGGGTATCCTTGAGCAAATCCCTTGAGCAAGCCCAGTGACAATATCTTTTATATGAAGAAAAACTTTGTATTTAATACTCTGCAATGTATGTCTGTACATCTGACTGGCCACCAGAGGCTTGATAAAAACACAGATTCCTAAACCTTAACCCAGGCCCAGAGAATCTCAAGTCTCTGTGGGTGGGACCTGGGAATTTGTGGTTGAGCCAACTCACATCTTACACAAGGAAGGGTATGCAAACTCTGCTAGTTTGCTAGTTCTCACACTCTATGAGCTGGTGCCTGTGTTAGTCAAGTGCAGCAGGTTAGAGCAGCAACAAACAAATCTCCAATTTTATCACATGCCTTAACACAACAAAAGAGAATTCCCACTCGTGTAACGTCTGTTGTCAGTGTGGGTGCCTCTCCAGAGCAGCTGCCCTCCGTGCGCTGGCTCTCCATCTCAGGCTGGCTTGATCTGTGGCACCTCCATGGCAACATGTGCTGCTATGATGCTCCCTGGCAGAAAAGAGACCTGGCATACTGTCTCCACTATGAGGAGACACATGTCACTTCTGCTTATATTTCATTGTGCAGAGTAAGCTCTACTGGCCAGTTCTAACAGAGAGGGGGCAGAGAAGGGCAATCATCCCTGTGTGTCTGGACTAACGTAGAGATGAACTGGGCATTGGCAAACAGTGGAAGTGCCTGTTATGACGACCTATTGGAACTGCATGGATAAACATTTCCTCCTCACCTGGTTACACGGATGGAGAGTAAGAGGGAAGGCCAAAGGCCCAGGGATGATTCTTGGGCATGATAATAGCCACTTATTCATTTGTTGGTTGATTCATTCATTCCAAACATGCTCTCTGAGCCCTTATCATGTGTTTGGTAATAGGCCAGGGATGAAGAAACGCAGACGTGTCATACACAGGCTACTGACCTTAAGGCAGGTGGTCAGGTGGGGAAGGCAGACATGTAAATAGATAATGAGAATAAACAACCACAAATGCCAACTGAAGACAAGATTAGAGGGGTTTTCTGGATGAGGGAACAGTATGTACAAAGCCATGGAGACAGGAAACGGCTTGGCATGCTCACACGTCTGGGAAAAATTCGTATGGCTGGGGCTGGGGGCAAGAGGAAGGGAAGGCTGAAGGCAGGGCTAGGCAGCGGTGTGGGTTAAAGACCAGGGACAGTGAAAACACTGAGGAGAATGGGGAGAGACCTTCTCGCCCGTGTTGCTTTCCTTTGCGTTCTGGTGCTACAGTGGAAACTGTTTTGGTTCTGGATAGACTTGGGTCAGAATGATGACTCTCTTAACTGATGAGTGGCTTTGGCCAAGGGGTATGTCTTGGTCTGTTTTGAGCTGCTACAGTGGAATATCTGAGACTGGGTAATATACAAAGAAAAGAGGTTTATCTAGCTCATGGTTCTTCAGCCTGAGAAATCCAAAGGCGTGGCCCTGGCTTCTGATGAGGGCTTTCGTGCTGCATCACAGCGCGGCAGACGTCAAAGGGGAAGTGGGCACGAGCAAAGAAGGAAAATCCTGATGGGTCACCTGGCTTTATAGCAACTCACTCTCATGGGAACAAATCCATTCCTGAGAGAACTGACCCAGTCTCATGAGAGTGAGAACCCACCCACTACCAGGAGAGCAGCACCAAACCGTTCCTGAGGGGTCTGCCCGCACAACCCAAACAGCTCCCAGCACCCCAACGCCACCACATTGGAGCCCCAATTTTAACATGAGTTTTGGTGGGGACAAACAAACCTCATCCAAACCATAGCAGTACCTAACTTCCTGGGACCTGGGAAGAGGGGAGTGGGGCCGGCTGACAGCACCAGTTGTCACACCATCAGGATCCATCACAGCATTTAGGCTCAGCCAAGGATTGGGCACATGGGGTGGGGGGACTCCTCTAACCACCATCTTTGCTCTGGGATACCCATCGGCCTCGCTGAGGCTTTCCCCGAGCTGCACCGCAGCCTGAGGTGCTTCCTGCCCAGCCCTCCTCCTTCCCGCTGTCCCTTCACAGCTGTCAGACCCACATGTGGTCTGAGATGCTCCCCATACACTCCTGCGCTGACTCCCTTTTATCCTCCGTAGGCGTTTGCCCCAGTAAATGTCCTGGGCTTCTAATTCCATCTTGGCAACTGCTTCCCAGAGAAGCCTAAGTACCAGAGTGTTATAATGCCAAATTGTGATTTTTGAAGGAGGATTTAATGATATAAAATAATGCGTGTATAGGGGGTGGACCACACATCAGTCATTTTGTCATGAGCTCCTTTTTCCTTGTACCGTAGAGGCATGCATTATAGTAAAAAGGGCACTGGATTTGAAGTCCCCCAGTCTTGGTTTCAAATTCAGGCTTTTTGCTTTTCTGCTGTGTGCTACTTTTGAGGCTCAGTGTCCTTATGGTAGAAAGTGGGTGATATTTACCTTCAACAGCAGATCTGAGTGATTGAACAAGAAGGTTCTTACTAAAATAGAGGGTCAAAGGTTATTGTTGACCATCCCTCTGAGCCCTTTCCTCCTGAAAATGTCCTCCTTTCTCCATCTCCTCTTTGTGCTATTTCCCTTTTTACTTAAGGTCACATCCTTACTCACAGCCAGAAAGACCTGGGCTTTGAGTAAGTGATTGGGCTTGCACTGATCTGTGCATCTTCTTACTGGCCAAACTCTGTGCCCAGCTGTGAAATTTTCTCAAAAGGTGCATTGGACTTGAAGCCTGGGCAGAGCTCCCTCAAACAGAGGAAGTGAGGTTCATTCAGCGTACCTGAACTGTGCATCTACACTGTGCCAATCTGTGGATTGGGGAAACTGACATGGAGGGGACACGGTTCAGTCTTTCAATAGGTCACCATCAAAGGAAAGAGCTTGATTATCAACATTGATGTTGGACTGCTTTCTGTCCTTCACTCCTGCCCAGTGCCTTTGCTCTTGCTATTCCCTCTGTCTGGAATAATCTTTCTTTTGCTCATTAAATGGTTGACTACTTCTTCCTTCTTATTGCAGCTCACAGGCCACCTCCTACACAGGCCTTCCCTGGTCACCAAATCCCAGATAATCTCCATCAAGCCACACTGTTTGTTTTCTTCATATCACTTGTTACACCTTGGCATGCTCTTGTGTGTTTATTTATTTATATTTTTGTTTCATAGTGGCCCCCTACCCTCTAAACCTCCTCAAAAGAACATAAGCCCCTTGAGGGCAGGGACCCTGTCTGTCTTATTCACTTCAGTATGTATTCTGGGAACCTCAAACAGTGCTAATATGTCAATCAGTATCTGCTGAATCAATCAATTTATTGAAGAATTACTATTTTCAAAGAACATTTGCTCATGAATATAACCAGGTTTTATTTTTTTCCAACAGAAAAATACATCATACATGTTTCCATTAGATGTGTTGAGCTTGACTTGATGCGGACAACCATAATAGAGCTTAACTCTTTCTCCTACTGGTCTCCAAGCCTACTGCATGGGTTAGTTCTTATCCTGACCCTGGAGGAAATCTCACACAGGTACCATAGCCTTCTGAGTTCCTCTCAGTCTCAAGAATAACTTCATTTGGGCAAGTAAACTATCCAACCCAGTCTATTGTTTTAGGTCAGACCATGAGAAATTGCCAATATTTGATCATTTCAATCTATGTGAATGACACTGTCACATAGTTCAAACTAATAATGCAGTATAAATCAAACATAATTCAAATTTAAGCTCGTTGCCCCCCCTCAGCTTGGAAGCTGCCCCCCGTGGGGATGAAGGGTGTGGTTGTCTCTCTCAAGATCACCTTCTACACTGCTGGCTCCTTGTTTCTCCTTTAGGGTCAGCCAAATGAAGAGGGGATTGGGGAGAAGGGCATAGTTTTATGTGGCTGGTTACTGCTGGAAGTTGGTTTTGGGGTCTAGGCTTGGTGAACAGTTAAAACTGACTTCTTTCTTGGACTACTTTTGTGTGTTTTCCTTGGGAGCTTCCAGCAGGGTGATTCCTTTTCTGAAACCAGTGCATTCTCTGGGGACAACCAGAGGTGGCCCATCCTCTGATTGTGTGCCCCTAGGCATCCCCGTGCACAAAACCTTCCAAGATGCTCCAGGCAAGCTCTCTTAGTTGTGGCTGATCCACCATCAGTGAAAGGATGGCTTTCGCCTGGTAGAACTTATTCATGGTTCATTCACAGCCTCTCACACCAGTCCTAATGTTCCCTCAACCCCCAGGGTCCCAGATCAAGTTCTCTGTATGGTCCCATTAACCTTCTCTCATCTAATTTAACATCCGGAGGTGAGCCCCTTCCCTCCCTCTTGAGAAGAAAGGGAGGACAGACCCTTCAGCACTCCTACAGCTCTCTCCACAGGACTCCCTCCTCAAATACTTCCAGTTCAATATTTTTAGACTGGGTGTAAGCGATTTTGCTGGCAGAACCAGTTTTATTGTTTCCTATTCAATCCTGCATAGGGGATCTGACACCTCCTTTGAGGATGTGGGGATACCCATCATCTATTATGCTATTCTAGGCCTTTGGGGCCTCTGTTGAAATTCTAGGATGACAGGAAGAGCTACCTTTGATATTGGTTTCACTTATTTACAATTGCTTATCAAGTCTTGTCTTTTTATTTTAGAATTAAGGCATTTTATTTCAGAATTAATGGCACCAACCTGCAAAGGACAGCTGCTTCTGAGCCTATTAGATGAAGATTTGGGAGACAACTTGGCTGCCTGTTAGAAGGTTTTAATCAGCTTGGCCTTTGAAAAAGATGGATTACAAGAGCAGTGTGTGATCACTGCTGTGAGGGAGACCTTCAAAGTCAGTTTTCTGCTAGGAAAAGTTACTTAAAAATATATTGACAAACTGACCAACCACTCACAGGACTGGGTCATTTAAACGTGGCAGTTGTTGACAGAGCTTGACAAAGATCAAGTCTCTTATCTATTTTTTGAAAATGATATCGCATAAAGAGTCTGACATCCAGACTGTGAGGGACAGAGAAAGGCACAGTGTAAAGTTCTAGGGTTCCTTATTTTTCCACTAACAGATAGATAATATAGTATATTACAGAACACAGGTTTTGGGGTCAAACAGACCCAGATTTGAATTCCTGCTTCCTTCCTCATTTCTTTATGATTAGATTTAGATTATACATTCTGGGCAGAAATATAGAAGTGGTGCTGTGTTTCTGTCATTGCTTCGCATCAGGTGGTGGATGAGCCCATTTGTTTACTTTAATCTCTTGACAAAGGGGGTGTCTGCTGGGCTTCCCACGCTAAAGTCCCCCCTGTTCCTTTTGTAACGATTGTATTAAGTATTTATGGCAAAGCACTTTGACACTACGTAAATATGCCATTGTTGTCAGTCTTATCAGTATGGGTTTGTGGTTTCCTGTTTATTCAATAATAATAAAATTATACAATAAAGTAATAAAGTTATAATCTATTAGTATCATTATTTATTTTGTCCCTAATTTGGCTATCGGGGCTCCATTCAAGCTGGTTTGGGTTCTCTTTAACATGGACCCCTGATTTCTCTCTGTCACACGAGAGATGTCTCCAGGCTCATCTTGGGCTTTCCCTGCCCTGCCTCTGAAATAAGCCATTTCCTCAGGGGCTCTGGTTTCTTTTACTGAAGGGTGGTATTAAGAAACCAACATATGAGCTGTAAGTGTGCTCACTGCTACTGGGAGGTGACTACTCCCAGATCTTCTCAGTGGACAGCACCAGGGAATGTATCTATGTAGATTCACACATTTATATCTGTAACTATCTATCTACATTAAAAACCATGAATTCGCTCCAATTGTAATCCAGAACTATGATTTTCATCCTAGTTTTCTGCCTTTCCATTTTTGCACCTCCCTTCTCCAGCTGTTTCCCACTATTCCTACTTTATTTGCTATTTTGAGCAATCCCCCTGTATGTAACCAACCTCCTGCTTTCCCTGCCACACACTCCCCCACCCACTGAGAGATGGCCCCTCATTCCATTTGAATCCCAATACCCTGCTCAGGGCCACCGCTTCACCCTACTGGGTCTTGGCTGTCCCTGCACTGGGCTGCCCCCATGCACAGGTGTCCTCTTGAGGCACCCACTTTAGGCCGCCCCTTTTTTCACATTCAAGCTGACTCCTCCCCATGGGGCTTCCTGCCCTTCCTGGGTCCTAACATCCCCCGCAAACTGCCCTTCACATAGCTGTGCTTGTCATCCTGCTCAGGTTCCGACTACCCATGCAGAGCAAACCCCCAGCACTACCCACATAGACACCCTAATCACACCACTGGGCTCCGATAGCTGCTCCTCTCTGTAGATGCTCCTCACACTCCACATGGGTGACTCTCCCCTGATACAGACAACATCCCCACATGTTCCAGGCCCTGACATTTCACATGCCCCTCTGCATGGAAGCCCCCTCACCCTGGAAAGGCTCAGGTGACCCTGCTCAGGACAGCCCTCACCTGTGACCCTCCCACCCTGCCTGCGCCAACCCTGTTGACTCCAGGTCACAGCAGCTCCCTCCCTGGTGAGTGCAGGCGCCTACCCTTGCTGCTCTACCTGGTAGACCGAGGACTGAATTACTCAGCAGGGAAAGGTGTGCCATGGGGAGGAGAAGGAAAGAAGAGGAAGGGAAACAGTATTTGAAGAAAAGATTTATCTTGAACACCCCAATTCAGTGTTCTGACAAATATGTGCCTAAATTAATACAAAGGCTAGAACCTCTAATGCTTTTTAGAAGCATGATTTAAAAGAAAATGACAGTCTTTGAAATTGAGTTATTTCAAAATATATTTATGCAGGATTGCCTAAATATATTTTAATTTTAAGTTTTCAAATATGCAAAATTGACCTAAGCCTACTGCTTATGTTGCAGAGGTGCTCTAAGGGTCAAAGAAGATATTAAATGTGAAGTCACTCTTCAAACTTCACAGTGCCAAGGGGAAAGAACCAAATGCTCAGGATGGTGCACCATTGTCCACACACACAGGAGCCACCATGTTCTGATAGCTGCCGTGATTGGTCTCTAGGAAAAGGAGTTCAAGGCCCCAAGCCATTTCTCTTCCTGTTCCAATCTTTGATCCTCCCAAAAGGTGTAGCAGGACCAAGGTCACATCATTCCACCACCAAGGAGGAGGGGCTTTCAAGGGGGTAAAGACCTAGTGCCCACGGCTTTCTTCTCTTTCTTCCTTCTACATGTCAATCATTGTACAGCCTCCTTTTTCTCTTCCTTTCCTTTTTGGCTGCTCTATCGCCTCCCAAGGGACAGCCTGGCCCATAGATGCTGCCCTAGACTGAGCAAGTTTGTGGGCAGCCTCAGTAAGCTTGTCTCTCAGCAGTGGGGCGGATGTTCTTCTTCACTGAACACTGGAAAGACATAGGTGTGGTAGGCGTTCATCTTGATTAATTCAAGGCTACAGTTAGAGCTGACAAATATAGTAGAAAAGATGCACATGTGGCTGAGTGTTGCTTATTATTACAAATTGCTTATTAGTTCAATTCTAACATAAGTTCCCTGCCTTGTTCTTCTTTCTTTGTGTATATAGTTCTCTTAAGACCTATAAGAAGGAGAGGTGGCTTGTCCAAGCCAGGGTTTGGATATTCTTGGGTTCCCTTCATTCACTCAATAACTATTTCTCAAGCTCCTATGTACTAGGTACTTTTTAAGGATGATAATATATAGTGGTAAGTATATGAGATATGATTCTTGTCCACTGAAACTTAAATAAGTGAGGGAGGCTTTAAACAAGAAAATCACATGCATAATTACCAGTTACATCACTTGAAGATACAGCATTTGAACTAAATAGAAATTAGTCAAACAGAGTTCAAAGGAGCATGTATCAGAAGCAACAGCATGTGCGAAGGCCCTGGGGCAAGAAACTTCCATCATTCTCAGCAACCCCAGGCCAGGCCGAAGGTGGCGGATCCACAGGGGTTCAAAGACATGACTTCAAGCTCGTTAGATTAATCTCCCAACTTTTGGTCAAACCAGCCGTAGTCCAATGTGATTTCTTTCACCTCATCTGAGATTTAAACTCATTACTCTTTGTACTAGTTGGGAATAGTTGCTGATTCATCATTCTACATATTACAGGGGGCAACGGAGATGTGTGGCCCCCAGTGAGCCACACCTCTTGGTATCCATGCCTTTGTGTCATCCCTTCCCACTGAGTGTGAGCTGGACTTAGAAATTCTCTTCTGATGAACAGAATACTGGAGATGGATTAGATGTCACTTCAGATATTAGATGCAGTAAAGACTGTGGCTTGCTTGCTCTGAGGGAAGGTAGCTGCCCTGTTGTGAGCTGCTCTACGAAAAGGCCATGTGGCGCAGAGCAAATATCCAGCCAGTGAAGACCTGAAGCCTGCCAACAGCCTGGAAACAGACCCCCAACCCCCATCAAGTCTTGATATGACTGCTGCCCTGGCTGACACCTTGATTGCAGCCTTGAGAGGCACCCAGCTAAACAATACCCAGAGTCTCCCAGGAACTGTGAAATAGTAAATGTTTGCTGCTTTAACCTGCTGAGTCGTGGGGCAATTTGTTGTGCAGCGATGAATACCTAATACAGCAACATTCTAAAATATCTCAAGTATTTGTGTGTTGTCTCCAAAAGCAGTCTTGGTGTTTGTCCCCCAGTCTTACACAGCTGCATTAGTGGGTCCATTCCCATCAGGACAGTAGTCACCAGCCACAGAGGCAAAACATTCCTGGAGACATTGGTTATCCATCTATAAGAACCCTAGAGACCAATGTCCAACCCTCTCAGAAATATGTAAACGGAGGTTCAGAGAAGAACCTTTGCTCTTTCAGCTCACCAGTTTTAGTGTAGAGATAATATCTTATATCTTCTAACTTCCATATTGATTGAGCATTTCAGTCTTCTAGCATTTAGGGCAGTGAGCCAGAATCTCTGATCAGAAACTTCTAGATGATATTCAGAGTTTTGGGGCTGTATTTATTTTGTATTGCTTCTGTAACAAGCACCACAATCTTCGTGGCTTAAAACAACACATTTAACACACAGTTTTGGTGGTCATAAATCTGAAATGAGTGTCACTGGGCTAAAATAAAGGGTTGGCAGGGCTGAATTCCTTTTTGGAAGTGCCGGGGGAGAATCCATTTCAAGCTCTTGAAGGCTGTCTGCGTTTTTTGGCTCTGGATCCCTTCCCCCATCCTCAAAGCCAACCACGGTCAGTTGAATCTTTCCCACATCACGACACTCTGACTCTTTCTCTCTTCACCATTTAGGAATTCCTGTGAGTACATTGTACCCACCTGGATAATTCAGAATAATTGACCGATATCAAAGCCAGCTGATCAGTAACCTTAATTCTATTTACAGTCTTAATTCTGCCCTGCCATGTAAGGTAACATATTAACAGGTTCGTGGTATTAGAATGTGGCTATCTTTGGTGGGGAAGATGGGGACCATTATTTTGCCTGCCACAGGAACCTTCCCTCTACCTCCCTTGGCACCTTGTCGATTGCTGAGGAAATGTTGTAGTAACACCTTATACCAGACACATATGCTCTTCCCCCTCTCCCTTTACGGTAACATCTTCAATGTGCACCCCCAGGGTCCATTACCCCATGGACAAGCCATTGACTGGGTATGTAACTAAGCTTCTACCACAGGAGTTTCCAGCCTCAGGTACTCAGTCGATAGACAGTGAATGATACAATGGGGTTTTTGTGAGGACCAAGATCCACAGTTGGAAACTTAAATGCATGGTAGCTATGCATACACCTAATCTCTGCTGGCAGCGGATGGTGCCTAAGATGTTGGCCATTCCATGGATGCACCTTGTCTTCATCTTCTGTGGGGTCTTTGTTAGTGGCTGAAGCTCACTGGGCCCGTGAGATGAAGTATGGAATGGGAAAGGTACAAGAAAAATGTCTTGGTTCATGTGCATAATTCATGAAACCTGGATATTAATATTAATGATCCTGTCCACCAAAGTCAGGTAAATGAAATATGCAGAGGAAGAATAACTTGGAAGCCCAGAAACTTCGGGTCTTTTACACTTAGTTCCCCTGAGGGCATAGCTATAAAAGTATAGCTAGATTTACACATGGCTATTGTACAGAGCCAAATTAGTGCTTGCTGAGAACTTTTACGTTTATTAACTTGCTCACAATAACCCCTGACGTTGGTGAGACCAGGAAGAGCTCCCACATTTTGGATGAGGAAAGTAAGCCTCCACCAAAGTCACAGAACATGACAGAAGCAGAGCTGGAGCTGGAATTCGGGTGACCCGATTCCAAATCTTGCATTCTCTTCACAACCTCACTCTGCTATGTTAGTTTTTACATAATGTAATGGAGACGACACACACAAATTCCTCTTGACGTTATATAAAACAAACCAAAAACAACAGCGATGAAAAGCCACTGCGCTACAAACATTTTAAATCCCCTCTGTCTCACAAAATCCCTGTGTCTATAAAATGGGATATAAATAGGGCTTATCCCACATGCTTCTTGGATGATTAAATGAAATAATGAGCAAAGAAAAGTTGGCACAGTGCTTTTTATTAAGATGGCTTTCCAGGAAAAAATAGCCTTTATTTACTTATTCATTCATTTGTTCATTCAATGAATGTTTACTGAGCGTCCGCTATACCTACAGACGTGTTCTGAACACTGGAATTACAACAGTGAACAGAAGAGACAAAGACACTTCTCTTTTTCCTTTCAGGGCTATCCATAAACCAGTAAGGAGAGTAGTAACAAGATGGAGCTAAGTCAGGCAGGGTGAGGGCTACAGACTACCAAGAGGGTCAGGAAGTTTCTTTCCAAGGAGCTGATACTGGATCCACATGAAGTGAGGCAACGAGGCATAAGGGAGTCACCCCAAGTTGGCCACAAGTGTGGAAGAATGATCCTGACATGACAAATATGGAAAATAGCAAATTCCAAGCTGGGCTTAGCAACTTGGAACATTGGCTGTATTTGGGGGATTTTCAGTTAAGGTTCAAAGTCGATGTACCATGAGCTTCCACTCTCCACTGTCTCCCCATCCCTTCTAACATTCACTCCTCAAGTTGCCCCAAGAAGAAAGCATTTTCCAAGTGAAGGACAGAATTCCACATTCCACAACTTGCTCCAGAGCACTCTGCCTGTTTACCAGGAATCTGCTTAACTGAGCTCTCACATCCTGTCTCTGCTTAGGCTCACCTGAAAAATCCCTCCTACATCCTTATCATAACATCATTGCACTCTAACTACCTGTGAATTTAATTCAACAACATTTATTGAGCATCAACACTGTGCCAGAATATATAGTTATTTACCCATCTTATTTTAGTTATGGTTAGTTTTTGGAGGATAAAGAGTGTGGCTTCTTATGGTTGTAACACCAGCATCTAGGATTTCCTTGATTTAAAACCATGACCTTAAGAGATGCCTTGGCCCATTTGTGTTGCTATAAGGAACACCTGAGGCTGGGTGATTTATAAAGAAAAGATGTTTATTTAGCCTGTCGTTCTGCAGGTTGTACAAAAAACACGGCACTGGTATCTACTTCTAGTGAGGTCTTCACGCTGCTTCCACTCACGGCAGAAGGTGAAGTGGATCCAGTGTGTCCCAAAGATCACATGGAGAGAGAGGAAGCAAGGAAGCAAGGTGGTGGGGGCAGAGGGGTAAGGGCAGTACCAGGCTCTTAACAACCAGCTCTTGTGGGAACCAATAGAGTGAGAAGTCACTCACCCCACCACCACCAAAAGGCCTTAGTCTATTCATGAGGAGTCTGCCCCCCTGACCCAAACTTCTCCCATTAGACCACAACTCTAACACTGGGGGTCAAATTTCAACATGAGATTTGGAGGGGAGACAAACAAAACAAACTATAGCAAGAGATATTTGGTGAATTAATCATGCTAAAGTTTGACACCTTTCTTATGCTCCATGCCTCCGTATCTTTTCATAAAAATAGCATTAAGTCCCTTATTTTTTACCTCACTAAGAGTCAGAAGGCTCTTTTGTGTAAATTATCTCATTGAGAATTAGGAGACTTAAAAATGTTTATTCATTTCAATTCAGCAATTGTATGTTTAGGAAATTATTCCAAGTAAATAAAAGAATCTAGTCAAATATTTGAGTGTAGAGGTACTCCTTTCAGCATTATTTATATTAATTGAAAGTGGTCACCGTCTTATGTCCAGCAATACAATAGCAGTCCTATAAGTTGTGTTTCTTTATGCGCATCTTGTCTTTTTCCTCCTCCTCTCTCCCTCCTGCTTCCTTCCCTCATTCTTCCAAAGAAAGCCACTCTCTTGCATTCAAAGGAAGCCACATTTAAATGACTTAATAAGGGAGACATGAAAGCCAACGTACATACAGAGCATAAACCAATGTACTTTACTAGTGACATAGTGTGTACTTTACTTGGAATAATTGAATTGGGTTTACTCGAATACTTGAAAAATTTGGATGGTTACTCCTGAGAGATTTACCAAATAGGATTTTAACCCTGAATGTGCTAGATGTAGACATATTAATGAATTCTTGCAATGTCATAGGTGAATTTGACCAACTGTGGATGTTTCTTTTCACAATTTTCTGGACACTAAACTTCTATTAATGCCAGGTGCTGAGGAGAATTTCTTAAGTCCCCAGCAGGGATTACTATGTCTGGCTACTAGGAGATTAACTGCAGACATGCCTTTATTAGGTTGTACTCTGATTTTGAGTGCTCTGACTTGTTAAAATGTCTCTAACCTGTTAAAACTCAAGCAATTTAAGACTCAGGCTAACTTGGCACCTTGTCCTTGTCGGTAACACTTACCTTTTTGCCAGGTCAAAGAACCCTTTGCAAAGACACAAAAATATTTTCTCCAGTGACAGACAGTTGTTTCAGCAGGAAGATTGGTGGGGGTCGTGCTGGGAGGTGCCTGGTTTATCATATTGCCAGAAACAAAAGTCCTTCACTCAGTAAGACAAAGAATTTGGACACAAACATAAATTTGCCTGCCTCCAAGGACCCTTAGCCATTCTGAACCACATCATATTTAATATCAGGGTAGTGATGATTCCACTTTATTCCTATTTAGTCAGACTAGAGCACGGGTACTATATTTAGTACTCAGACCTTATATGACTTTTCTGCATGACTTAGCTCCAGAGTTCAACTTTGCTCCTGCTCACTCCAAAGCAGGGAGAGCAGCTGAGCCTGGGAGCAGGTGTGTGCCACAGAGTGAGTTAAAGAGAGGAAGCAGGATTTATGTCTTGGAGTGTTGTTTTGCCCCATGAGCGCAAGTGCTTAACCAGTCCATCTTCCTGCTCCGTTCATCCCCAACCCCTTCCTTCCCTCCCTAGTCAACGCGGGCAGCGTTACTCTCAGAATCCAAGAGGGAGGCAAGTCAAGATGAATGGACTGTCACACATTTATATAAAATCTGCTTTTCCTTTTCCTCTTCAATGAGATACTCAAACACATTACAATGAGCAATATAAAAACCATAACAGGTAAAACTTTTACTTACAGTTCTTAAGAATTCATCTAAAGAAGATAGAGCATCAACTTTCTCTTGATATCTTCTAAGAATATTACTATGGAAAAAAATAAAAGTAAGGAGAATTGTTCCAGCTGCATATTTTCTTTATACAAGAGGGAACTAGAATGGAACACATTCCTAAGAGGGAAAGGGATCTGAAGGTTGAGTCACCCATCTACCCGTGTCTTTGCCCACATATCCGTTCACCTCTGCCCACCAATTCCATCAACATCCATCCATCTATCATCGATAAAATTATCCATCTCTCCACCCATTAATCTGCCCAATCTTCAACCCATTCATCAAACCACAATTCCATCTATAAATATACTTTCCATCTATTTATCTATTCATTCATCCATCCATTTATCCATGTATCTATAAATCCATTTATTGGTTTATCCATCAACCTATTCAAAAATCTTTTTTGGCACCCGTTATGTCCGGGATACTGAGTTGGCGTACATACGAATACAAAGATAGGTACCACTACAACACAAGGCAAGATGTGGCAAGTACTTTTGTATGAACAAAGTATTCAGGGGAATCTGAGGATGGAACAGTAAGTGTTTCACGGACAGGAAAAGGAAGAAAGAATGAGTGAAGAGAAACAGCATTTGATTTGGCAGTTAAATCACATGCAAATTTGGACAGATGGAAATTGGGTGGATGGAGTTGGGGTGTCTGGAGAACACGGGGTTTTGAGAGTTCTTTCAACTCCCAGAGAGATCCTATGTTCTTCCAACCTATATGAACCAAAAGTTCCCCTTTGGCTTAAGCTAGTTTGGGCTGTCTTTCTATCACTCGGGCAAACAGCAAGCTGACTTTCAAAAAAACCTAGGTTCCCCCACCAGATGAGTGGCAGAATCATGCAGTGATGAGGAATTTGAATCCTAAATCAGATCGAGCTTTGTTGAGGGTAATAGTAATTGCCTTATAGGGTTGTTGGATACCATTGTAACATATTTGTATTGAGGACGTGCTCACTAAATGACTCTTACAATTACGCTTTAATTGTTCTGTAAGATCTTCAATAAGGAGTCATGTAGCCTTTGAATAAACCAAAATGATCTCTGATTCTACCTGTCGTGTATCCCTAGCCCTAACCACCACTGTGCACATTTATTAGGTTATTAATTCGTTCAGTAAATATTTAATGAATGCCGGCCATTTTATGTCAGGCACTGTGCTGTGCATTTTACATATGACATCTTTTAATCCCAACCCTGTCAAGAGGTATTGTTATCCCTATTCTAGGATAAAGAAACTGAAGCTCCAAAGATGCCTAAAGTGAAATGATTAGGAAGAGGTGGAGCTGGGAGTCAAATCCACATTTACGTGGTAACAAAGGTAATAATACCTGTTATTTCTTAGCCATTTACATGACAGACACTGTGCTAAAGTCTTTCATACCTCATCTTATTTTAGTACCCACAACAGCTGTGACATAGATATTATTACCTCTGTATTAGAGATGAAGAATCTGAGGCTTGGATAGTTTACACAACTTGTCTAAATTCATAGAGCTTGTCGGTGGCAGAACCAGCATATGAACTCAAGTCTCTCTGCTTCCAAAGTCCATGTAATTACCACAATGCCTATTTCTCCTTCAAACCTTGCTAGGGGAGATGAGAAGCACATATTGTCATTGTAATATGAGGTTGAAAGGAGACAATTGGACAACAAACAGCATGTTCAGGGAGAGATCAGGTCTTGCTAAGCAGGATCAGGGAAGCCGTACAGCATGGGGTGGCATTTAAGCTGGACCTGGGAGATGAAGTATACTAGGATATACCAGAGGAGGTGGCACTGGGCATCCCAGGCTTTGAGACAAAAGATGAAAAGTCACACTAACAAGAATGCAACATACATGATAAAGAATGGCCAAGCCAGTTGGAGTTAGAGGTGGTCCAGGATGCAGGAGCCCAGGAAGGTGGTGGTGGTGTTATTGGGGCTTTAAGTGCCTCTCTCTTTCTGGAGGCTGCTGCCTTTAGGACTGCCCTTCACCTTTCCCAAGGGCCCTGAGTTAGTACTGTTAACAGAGGCACACAGTGAACAGCATTTTAATAGGCCCCTCTCTTCTTCTTATGCAGTTCACAGATTGCTGTGCACCATAGGCAAAATCCTGAATATGGAGATAGAAAATCAACTAATCAAAAAAAAAAGGCAAAAAATTTTTTTACAAAAGGTAAGCCAAGCAGAAAATAAAAACTGCTTTCCTCTTTGTCTTGTACCTTCCCTTTCTGTGATGCATGAAGCCCAGGGCTTGGACTAAGTCAGGCTAAGGGGAGTGTGGGTATTAAAATTAGCAGCCAGAGATGGCTTCAGCAAAATGGGAAATGGAGTGGTAGAGTTAAGCAATGGAATCAGCACTGCCAATGGATTCAGACTGCCTGGACTTTGCATCCCAGTTTTGCTACTTACTGGCTGTGTGACCTCAGGCAAATGCCCTGAGCCTCAGTTTCCTCATCTTTCAAATGGAAGAAAGGGTACCTACCTCATAGGAATGTTGTGATGATTATAGGTATGGGCTCAGCACCTGGTAGCTATTCAGTCAATATTAGCTTTGCTCCTCCAACACCAGGAGAAACAAGAAAAAGTAAAGGAAGAGAGGTGGTAGTACAAAGGGAGAGAAGAAAACCAAGGGCACCAATGTGGATGGTGAAGGCAGCAAATGCTCTCCTGGGGGATTGTGACCTTTGTATACCTTTTATTGTTGTAAGTGTTTTTTGAATTCTGTCCACACTGTTTCCTGCAACTCTGACTGTGTTTGGAGTTGGAATATCAAGCATTTTTGAGTCTTCACTGTAGCAATTAAAGGCTTATAAGGCCATTCTTAGGAATATATAATAAACTGAGCTACATTTGGGGTTGCCAGGGTTTGCCATGTGGGGAACTCGGTGCTAACCACTGCACAGGTGACACTGAAGGCAGCAGATTTCCACAACACTGTGGCCATAACTTTTTCTAACTGGGGGTGGGCACAAAAAGGATACTGCCGGGGAAGGCTGCTGAGGAGCTCCCCAGCGTGCCAGGAGGGCCTGATTCTGGCCTCACTAGGTCCGTCAGTAACTGCCTTGTCTCTGACTCATATCCTCGCCTATAGAATGAGTAGTTGAACGAGCTGATTTTGAATGTCCATTTCTGTTCTAACATTGTGTGACCTGATATGTGTGTGACTGAGGACTGAAGATTCTTCCCCTACCCTTTATTTTGGCCACCTGTTTAGGTGGGCTGGAAACATGCTGGCTCTCCCCATCTCCCAGCCCAATACCAGCATCCAAATGAGACTCTTGTGCTGGGCGGGGTCTACTTTCAACCCTCACTAAGGCTGTTGTCCTTCCCTGTCACCATTCACTCAGGTAGCATTACCTCTGCCAGGAGACCCAGTAAATGTTCCTTAGAAAGAAGGGAGGAAAGAAGGGAGGGAGGGAAAAAGGAATCCATGTGGCTGGAGGTGAAGGATTCTGAGATAGCAGAGCCACGTGATGTAAGGAAGCCGGGTTCCCGAGTAAACACTTGATGAAGAGCTGCCCACTCGAGCCATTTGATATTTATGGGACGGTGAAGGAGAGAGAAAGAAACTTCTCTAGTGTTGAACCACTGAGGCTTATTTTGCGGTTGGTTCTTTTAGCATCTAGTGTTAAATATCCTGATTAATGAAAGCACCTACAACATGTCAGTTTATGCCCAACATATTTTGGGGAGCAGAAGACTTAATAGGTTGTTTATACACTGCCAGTAATGAGCTATGAGACGTACATATTCCCTCTCTGTCTTTTTCTCCTCTTCCCCCTACTTTCCTTCCTTCTCTTCCTCTTTATTTTCCTTCTTATTTCCTCATCTCTGAGGGTCTAGACCTGGTTGACTATTGTTCTTCTAACTCAGTAGCCCTGAAAGCTGAAGTTCCCAAGAATGTTTTTCCTCTGGAGCCTGATCATGCCTAGTGGTCATTTACTTATAATGATATGCTGTCTCCCTATTAGTTTTTAGGCTTCTCAAGTACAGGGTGGATACCTTGCAAATTGGCATCTTATTATGATTTCTAATACATTTCTGGGTATGTTCTGGGTACTTGAGAGCTCCTTCATATCCTAGAAATACAACCCTTCTCACTCCGGCAAATCCTGTGCTATGACCTTATATTTGTAAGGGGTTTTACAGTTTATACACTCTTTACTCACACCTCCCAACACCCTGGAGAGGCAGGCCTAGCAAATACTGACTGGTACACCAGCCAGGTGGTAGAAGTTTCTGCAGAGTTTGATGTGATTTTTCTCCAGGAAACGCCCCTTCTGCTCCGGTCTTCACTAAAGTCTTCTAAAGTCATGAATGCTTGGTGTGCAGATTCTTTGGGGTGGAAACCCGAGATGGTGACTACTCCACGTGCTGGTTGAGGGATGGAGAGATGAGAAAATCAGGGCCCAGAAGGCAGAAGGGACCAGAAGAACATAGCTCCGACCTGCCTGTACCACCTTCAACACTAGCAAGAATGGGAGACTTCCATGGGCCATGGGATTAAAAGTCATCAAGGCAAAATTAACTTAAATCTCTACAGTTAGGGAGGGGCCTCATTGATACCCATATCACATAAAGAATTTGCTCTTAATTAAACAACAAAAACACTAAAAACTTTTTTTGCTGTTTAATGGAAAAACAAACACCACATGTACTCAGTACTAAATTGGAACTAATCGATCAACACTTATGTGTACATATGGAAGTAAAACTCAAGGGAAATCAAGTAGGTAGGAGGGAGCAGGAGGGGATGGGTAAATTCACCCCTAATGGGTACAATGCACACTAACTGAAGGGCACAGTTATAACTTTGACTCAAACTGTGCAAAAGCAAATTATGTTACCAAACACGTGTACCCCCGTAAAACTCTGAAATAAAAGAAGAAAAAAAAAAACACAACAGAGCTGGGCATGGTGGTGTGTGCCTGTAATCCCAGCTACTCTGAGGCTGAGGCAGGAGGATCCCTTGAGCCCAGGAGTTCGAGGCTGCAGTGAGCTATGATCGTGGCACTGCACTCTAGCATGGGTGGCAGAGTGAGATCCCATCTCTAAAAAAAAAAAAGAAAGAAAGAAAAGAAAAGAAAAAACACAACAGTGTTGAATGATTCACTTTTCTGAAGCATTCATTTCAGTGTAATTTCTGTGATCGTATAGCTGTCACTCCCTTCATTTCAATATGCTTTCTCAAGGAGGGGAGAGAAGAAGAGGTTCTACTCAGTAAAACGATGAATAACACCCAGCCTGGTTTGGATTTGGGAAAGCCTTTAGACCAGCACTGTCCAGTGGAAATATAATGTGAGCCAAATACGTAATTTTGAATTTTCTAGTATTCACAATAAAATACAAACATGTGGAATTAATTTTAATATATGTTATTTAAGCCAATATATCTAAAATATCATTTCAACATATTTTACATTCTTTTATCACATTAAGCCTTTGAAATCAGGTATGTTTTACATCTTAGTTCAGCTACATTTTGAGTGCTCAGTAGCTGCATGTGGCTAGTGTCTGCCAAACTGGACATCACAGCTCTGAGCCCTGCCGCTGTAAGAAACAGCCAAGATAAGGCAGGATGAACTTCTCTGGTGGGTAATGAGTCTAACCTCTGACCTCTCCTCCTTTTCCCTCATGAGGGCATTATCCTTGTCCACAGAAATGGGGCAGATTTCATTCAATGCTTGCCTGACCAGGCCTCACGGAAGAGCTACTGATTGGAGGAGAAACGTGGAAGATTCCAGATGTATATTCCACCTGTGATCTGCCAAAGCTCCAGGTAGCCTGGGGCAGTTTTTCAGCACTGCGTCCCCCATCTGCACACTCAAGTCTGCACATGAGTGCTCATAGCCCTTCTGCACGCTCTCTTAGAAGCGTCCTCTTCCTTTCCCCTCCACTCACGCCCACTTTGAGCAGAGGCAAAAGAAAGGAGGGTGCTTGTTATTTCAAATGGGGCTTGACACAGCTTCACAAAGAGTATAAAATCAAACCATTTTCACAGGCAATCACACCCAGGCAGTTAAAACAAACTGAGGACTCAATTACAGCCTATTACTGTCGGATGCAGTGTTCTGGTCTCTCCACATCCTGTGGCTTCTGGAAAAAGGGGTGGGAAGAGGCAAAGGGCACCCCCCGCACTTCTATTGCCTGCTAATAGTCTGGGCCCTATGAAAAGACCTTCATATCTTTCATCAGTCCAAGTGGGAAAGACAAATGAACAATTCTCTTGCTATTTAAATAGCTGAAAAGTAAATGATGGTGTTGACAAGCCCTAAGCAAAGATCCCCTCAACATTTGATTAGCAGCATGGATCAAAAAATGTATTTACTGTGTGTGTGCGTGTGCACACATACACACGTGTGATCTCTTCCTCACAACCACAGAGTATGTACATTTGTCACACTTAATGGCAGTGGAATCAGAATAAAATTAGGTTCCAATTTGACATGGGCATCCTGAACATGTCATATTAGTGCTTTTTTGGTAAAATGAGAATAATAATGCCATCAACCACATACAGATGTTATAAAGACAAAACCCAGTAAGGCTTATGTAAGTTACTTTCTGATTATCTATCTGTCTATAATATCTATCTATTTATTCATAAATGGAGAAGTGTGGTGTGAACCAGACAGGCCTGGTTAATAAAATGGTACAAAGAATAATGAAGGTTCCTCCACGTCAATTTATAGACATGAGCATGTTCTGCACCTTTGTTCTATACTCCAAATGCATAGAAATTACACATAAAATATTTTATATAGTAATAAAAATAACATGGTTTTGTTCAAAGTATAAAAAACAAATAGAAGATGGGGAAACCTAAAATGGTAAGCCTGAAATTGAAGAATCATGATCTGTAGATATTAGGACCAGGTATGGGTAGTTGGGGTCAGAGACTCCTTTCTCAGGGAGGAATGAGGACCAAGTGTACCCCATGCATGGAAAGGACTGTATCCTTTTTCCCCACGTGAAGCCAGGGTCATGGACGGCCCAAGAATTGATACGTTAATTGCTGTGCCTTTCCACCTCATGTGGTGACCAAGACTATGCCAGCATGATGTGCCTGGTGGAAAATGGGTCCCCAGTGAGCCTGGCAAGTGGACCCAGGATTGTACAGTATGGGAGAGGCAGGAGTCCTGTTGGAAGGCCAGGTTTACATACTTTCCAGCTGAACATTCTTTTATCTATTAAGCTTCTCTGTTTAAAGAAAAACTAGAATATCTTCTCTATCTCTATGTCATTCCCATGAGCTTTAACAGTGAAATCATAACAATAAAAATAGTTGTTCATTAATTTATCATTGATTCTCTGTCATGACCAGATACTGTGCTAGGGAAACAGTCAAAAAAGACCCAATCCTTCTGGACAATATTAACAATACCACAACAAAACATTTATATTATAATTCACAGCCTCTTTGAGTCCCACACCAACCCTGTGAGGAAGGGTTAATTTCAAGATAGTAAACAAATTAGGAAACTGAGAATCTGCAGATAAAGTAACTTCCTCCAAATCAGTCTGTGGACAGAGGCTGGAACTCGGATCTTCTGATGTCTTGTAAGAACCCAGAAGGCTTTCACTGCAAAATACAAGGGCTTAGGCTGGAGTGTGTAAGGACTTTGGGGTTTTCTAGAGATGGCAAGCCCCATGTTGGCATAAAAGAGGCAAAAATTCTGAAGAATTAGCTCTTTGCAATTAAGAATGAGGTATAGGAAAAATATGAATAAGGGGTGAGACACTACTTCATACTGACTAGGAAAGCTATAATTTTTTTTAAAAAAAGAAAAATAACTAATGTTGGCAAGGATGTGTGGAATTTGGAACCCTTGTACATCGCTGGTGTAAATGTCAAATATTATAGCTGCTGTGGAAAACCGTTTGGTGGTTTCCCAAAAAGTTAAGCTTAAAATTACTATATGACCCAGTAATTTCACTCCTAGGTAGATACCAAAAAAAATTGAAACAAGGACTCAGACAAATACATGTACACATATGGTCATAGCAGCATAATTCACAATAGCCACAAAGTGGAAATAACTCAAACATCCATCAATGTATGAATAGATAAACAAACTATAGTATAGCCATACAATGGATACTACTCAGCCATAAAAATGAATGGCATGTTGCTATATGCTACAGTGTGTATGTATGAACCTCAGAAACATTATGCCAAGTGAAAGAAGCCAGAAACCAAAATGTGGTTCCATGACATTGTGAATGTACTAAATGCCACCGAATTCTTCACTTTAAAATGGCTAATTTTATGTTATGTGATTCTTGCCTCAATAAAAAGAAAAAAGAGCAAGAACAAGAAAATCCCACTCTGGTCCCAAAGCTCATGGTGATCTTGTTTGGCCATAGCCCTGGTACTTCTCTGAATTGGTTCTGATTACTAGCACCAAAATTGAGCTGTCTATGCCAGAAAGAATGGAAGTTAAGTGCAAATGACCTCAAAGTAACCATTAAATAACCAAAATAACAAAATTCTTTAGAATTATTTTGTATTCCCTTTCTTGCTGATAAAGATATTTAGCCAGCTCCCAAATCCTTCTTAATATTTAGTTTCTAAACTATAGCCTAGGATGAGAAGTTTCTTTCTTTACAAGATTACCGGCATGGGTTGTGGGGCTGGGAGTGGTTTAGGAGGGAGAGGCAGAATGGCAGGAATACAGAGAGCACAGATGGGGAAGGATGGGTCAGAAGACACAAGGGAGAGAGACTGAAGCAGCTATGTACATAGCTACACTCCCTGATGGAAAGTAAACTTCTCTCAGATCAAGGAGCATGTCTTATTTATCACCAACAGAAGCTATTATAGAATCTAATTTATAGTAGGCACTCAGTAAATATTTGTTTAATAAATAAACTATGAAGGAAAATACATTTGAGTTTCACCCTGCTGGCCTGACTCATGAATCATCACACTTAGGAAAGGGCAATGCTAGTAACTAATTGAGCTCTTTTGTTCATCCAGTTCATTTATCTATCCATCCACCCATCCATCCTCCTTCCTTTAAAAATTCAATAAGTTTGTACTGATTGCTTACCCTATGCCACCACTAGCCTAGAAGCTGTGGCTACAGATATGAATATGACAGAGTTGCTGCCATGCAGAGGATTTAGGAGCAGAGCAAGATGGAGCTGGAGAGGTGGCAGAGGCTGGGCAGCCTAGGTCCCAAGAAGTACAGGGGAGTCAGGCAGGTGGAAAGTTTCTCTGGATGGGCCAACTACAGAAGGAGCCTTGTTGTGGCAGGTGACATGAAGAAGACTGGGGAAGCCCCATCCTTCAGTAAGCCCAGGGGACAAGGACAGAGTTAGAAAGGGAGATAAAAACAAAAAGGCCAAGATCCAGAAAAACTCAAGAACAAAGTAGGAGTAAATATTAAGGGGAAAAAGATTTAAAATAATAGCTATGGTTGAATTGTGGCGCCCCACCCTCATCGTTGTTAGGTGCTGATCACATGGATAAGGAGTAGGTGCACCTGAGTTGAAGACAAAGCTTATGGTGAACAGTTCCTGGGATGACAGACCAAGAGTGCCTGTTGCTCCGAACTGCCGCTGGTAGGCAGGATGGTCTCCCAAAGGTATCCACTCCCTCATCTTTGGAACCTGTGAATATGTTATGTTACATGACAAAAGGGACTTTGCAGTTGCAATTAAGTTTATGGACCATAAGAAAGGGAGATTATCTTGGATTATGGATAGGCCCAATCTAATCACAGGAACCCTTAAAAGCAGAAAAAGGGCTGGAGTAAGAAGTATGTGGCAAAAGGAGAATTCAGAAAAATGGGAAGCACAAGAGGGGCTCAACCTGTTGTTGCTAGGGAGGGAGAATTGGAAAGCATGAGAAGGAACATGAACAGCCTCTAGGAGCAGAGACTGTCTTCCAGATGACAGCCAGCAGGGAAACAGGGACCTCAATCTGACAACCGTGAGAAACTGAATTGGCCAACAACCTGACTCAGGTTAGAAGTGGATTCATTCCCCAGAGGTTCCAGAGTGAAATATTTCCTTTCTGATACTTTGACTTCAGCACTGTGAGGCTGCAAGCAAGGGACCCAGCTGAGCCACACTGTGCCAGACTTTTGACCTACAGAACTGTAAGATAAGTAGGTGTGGTTTTAAGCTGCTAAATTGGTGGTAATTTGTTATGGCAGCAATAGAAAACCAATACACTGCCTTTAACAAAAATTTGCCTCACATGAGATGAAGGAGTGAGTCATCCCTCCAGAGTGGAGATTGTTTGTTATTATCCTTGAAGTTAAGAGCACAGGCACTGGAGTTAGACCACCTGGGTTCAAGTCCTAGCTCTGACAGGTACTTCTGGGGGATATGGGCTCAATCTTTTAATCTTTCTCAGTGTCCTCAGCAATAAAACTTTTCTATCTATCTTATCGGGCTATTTCAAGGAGGAAATGAGTTAACGTTTGTAACTTGGAACTGTGCCTGGAACACAGTAAATACTGAAAGTATTTGATTTCACTGTGATGATATGCCTGGAACACAGTAGAAGCATTTGATCAACAGCAGATTTTCTCCTTGCAGTAGATGCGGTAGTTTGACAACTAGATCCCTTCTTTTGGGCCAACATACTCATTCTGCCTGATGCCATAAGAGTTGGTTGAGGGGAGCTGCCTCACCAAAGTCACACCTCCCTGGGGTCAGTCTGCACCCAGTGTCTTGTCATTTGTTGGGAGCAGAGCATGGCCCCCTTGCTTCGATCCAAGACAACTTTGATGGGCCATCCCAAGGTCTCTGTTGCAGCATCACGGCAGTTCAACTTCTGCCCCGTCCTGTCCTGGTTCCCTCACTCTCAGAGGTGCTGATCTTGAGATCACTCCTCAAGAAACCTTCTGCACACACATCTCTGTCTCAGCGTTTGTTTCCCAGAAAACCTGACATAATACACTTCTCTTCCTTCTATTCTTCTTGCTCCTGTGATTTACAGACTATACACTATGTGCCACAACGCTGTTCTAAGTATTTCATAAAGCACTTCTAATTCTTACAGCTATAAGTCAAGGTAGACATTGTTAACTCTGTCTTAAAACGAGGAGTTGAGACATTGAGTAGTTATATACCTGCCCAAGAGCAAAGAGCTGTCAAGAGGCAATGCCAGAATTAGAACCCGGGTAGGTAGGAGAGTTCAAAGCCTGTGTCATGTTGTTTATTGTACTGAATTGACTAGATTGCCCTTGGATCAGACCTTTGGGACATGAACCCTATCTGTGCTTGGGCTCCAGTTGGTGCTCCCTTTGGATATGGAGCGCTGAGCTACTTTTGCTACCTTGGGAGGTTTTCCTTGTTCCCTATCTCACACAGTTCTTGTTTGGTGCTACCATTTTCCTAAGTGGGAACAGTCAGCGGTCCCTGAAGCTGGAGCCCTCCCCATCCTGAAGGAGGGTAAAGCTACTGTGTACAATGTGCAGGAATCAGGGGTGTCCAAATGGGGGCAGAAGAGATCAAACTTTCACTCTTTGCTGACGATATGATATTATATCTAGAAAACCCCAAAGATTCAACCAAGACACTACTGGAATTGATAAATGAATTCAGCAGAGTCTCAGGATATAAAATCAATGCACACAAATCAGTAGCCTTCATACACCAATAACAGCCAAGCTGAAAAACAAATCAAAGACACAATATCTTTCACAATAGCACCAAAGAAAATTAAATATTTAGGAACATATTTAACTAAGGAGATGAGAGACTTATATAGAGAGAACTATGAAACACTGAGAAAAGAAATTGCAGAGGATGGAAATAGATGGAAAACCCTACCATGCTCTTGGATCAGTAGAATCAACATTGTTAAAATGTCTATACTACCTAAAGTGATTTACAGAATCCATGCAGTCTCTATCACAATACCAATATCATTTTTTGCAGATGTATAAAAAATAATTCTATGCTTCATGTGGAACCAGCGAAGACCCCGTCTAGCCAAAGCAATCTTAAGCAAAAATAAAAAATTGGGAGGCATCTATCTACCAGACTTCAAACTATACTACAAGGCTATAGTAACCAAAACAGCATGGTACTGGCACAAAAACAGAGACATAGAGCAATGGAACAGGACTGAGAACCCAGATATAAAACCATCCTCATACTGTCATCTGATCTTTGACAAAGTAGGCAAAAACATACACTGGGGAAAAGAATTCCCTATTCAATAAATGGTGCTGGGAAAACTGGATGGCCACATGTAGAAGACTGAAACTAGATCCACACCTTTCACCTCTCACAAAAATTAACTCACGATGGATAATAGACTTAAACCTAAGATGTGAAACCATAAGAATTCTAGAAGAAAACATTGGAAAAACTCTTATAGACATGGGCCTAGGCAAAGAATTTATGAAGAAGACCCCCAAAGCAATCACAGCAGCAACAAAAATAAATAAATGGGACCTGATCAAATTAAAGAGCTTCTGCACAGCCAAGGAAACTGTCACTAGAGTGAACAGACAACCTACAGAATGGGAGAAAATATTTGCATGCTAGATCTGATAAAGGGCTGATAACCAGAATCTATACAGAACTTAGGAAAATCAACAAGAAAAAATCAAACGACCCTATTAAAAAATGGGCAAAGGACATGAACAGAAATTTTTCAAAAGAAGACAAAATAATGGCCAGCAAACATACAAAAAATTGCTCAACTTCTCTAACCATCAGAGAAATGCCAATCAAAACCACAATGAGATATCACTCAACTCCAGTGAGATTGGCTTATATCAAAAAGTCCCAAAACAACAAATGTTGGCAGGGATGCAGACAGATAGGAACACTCATGCACTGCTGGTGGGACTGCAAATTAATACAACCTCTATGTAAAGTAATATGGAGATACCTCAAAGAACTAAAAGTAGAACTACCATTTGATCCAGCAATCCCACTACTGGGTTTTTACCCAAAGGAAAAAAAGACATTCTATAATAAAGACACATGCACACGAATGTTTATAGCAGCACAATTCACAATTGCAAAGATGTGGAAACAACGCAAGTGCCCATTAATACATGAGTGGATTAATAAAATGTGGTATATGTATACCATGGAGTATTACTCAGCAATAAAAAACAACAGTGAATTAACACATCTGGTATTATCCTGGTTGGAGCTAGAGCCCATTCTTCGAAGCGAAGTATCATAAGAATGGAAAAGAAAGCACCACTGGTACTCACCATCAAATTGGTCCTAACTGATCAATACTTATGTGCACACATGGAAATAATATTCATCAGGGGTCGGGCAGGCGGGAGGGGGGTGGATGGGATGGGAAAACTCACACCTAATGGGTGCAGGGCACACTGTCTGGGGGATGTTCACGATTGTAGCTCTGACTTGAGCAGTGCATAGGCAATATATATAACAAAAGTGTTTGTACCCCCATAATAGTCTGAAGTAAAAAAAAATAAAAAAGTAAAATTCAATGGAACCAAAAAAATAACAAATAAATAAATAAATGCACTGTGTGATGTTCTTCTAGTAACCAAAGCCCTTCATCTCAGGACCAAGGACCCCACCCTCATAAATACTCATCCAGCCTTATCACCCGAGGACTGCCCTTTGGTCAGACAGGTCAAGGAATGGCCAATAACCAGGCTCATTCTTGTCCCTCACTCTAGACTCCCCAAACTGTGTATGTACAATATACATAGTCCGTAAATTTGTATCCACATAATCTCTGTGCAGGAGAGACATAACCTTAAGGACATTATCCTGCCACTTCATGCAAGCTAATATTGGAGAAAGCTTTATGTTCAAACATGTGCATCACAGCATTGTTTATACAAGCAAAGGAACAAAAGGAAACAATCTAAATATGCAAGAGGAGTACAGCTAAATAAATGTGAACAGATAGCATTCTGTCATAAAAAATCGTGTTTTCAAGTAATATTTAATGGCCTGGAAAATAGTTCAAAATATATTAGTATGTGAAAAGGATAGAATAGTAAACAGTTTTGTTAAATTTTTTCACTAATTTTTAATATAATATACCATTAGGAAAAAAGACTACAATAAAATACATCAAAATGTTCATAGTGGTTATTTTAAAGAATGTAGAATTGTATATATTGTTTTTATTTTCTTCTTTGTACATTATTATACTTTTCAATTTTGTGCAAATAGTGGGATCCACTTTTATTATCAAGAAAAACATCAATTTAAAAAGATATGTAAAAATCTATTTTTTAATTTAAAAGGACTTTTTTCAAGTTGGCAATAGAATACATTTTGGGTCTTATAACTTAACTCAGTAAAATACAGGGGGCTATGGGCATTTCTTGGTCAGGTTTTTAAATTTTAAAACCTGCCCAATATGTCTGGTATGTTATGTGATTGGTTTTCAGTCAGTAGTTCATGGTATTAGATGGCTACATATCCAAAGCATCCAGATCATCTGATAACTGAGGATTTGGGATATTCTATGTGCCATTCTTTACCAGCTTATTTGTTTTTTTTTTCCAAAAGGATATGGGAGCAGTGAAGTCATTCAAAAAAGACTTCATGAATATGTAGCTCATGCCAGGTACTAGCTTAGATATTGAGAATATAGGAATGAATATGTTTCTAAGATCATAATGTATTATATTATGTGCTGTCATTATATTATGTGCTAGGATTATGGGTGTACAAAGTGGAATAACAAACTCTAAGGTTGTCAATAAATATTACATGGAAAAAGTGATCTCTCAACTGGGTTTTAAAGAAAAAATAGGCGTCTATTTATTTATTTTATCAGTCTATACTGAGAAAAATATGAGATGGTCATTCTAGGAAGAGGCAATAATACAAGCAGAAGTACATAGTTGTGAAGATACATGATATGTTAGGAGAATTTGTGAAACTGGTAAAATATATGGCTGGAAAGTAGAATGGGCCAGATTAGGAGGATACTTGAATGTTGCATTAAAGAATTCATAGTTTGGTTTCTGAATAAAATGGGAAATGTTGGATAATTTCAGTGGCAGTACAGAGCGTGAATGTGGTTAGAAGTTTCAGTGATTCAGCATAAATACATTTATATTTTAATATAAATATAAATTAATTAATTTATAATAATTTAATTTAATTAATTTAATATAATTTATTTATATTTTAATATAAATAAATTTATATTTTTATATTTAATGAACTGAAATGATAGAAATACCCGAATGAGTCACAATACAATTATTTATTAGTTTATTTAGCATATATCCTGTATGCTCAGTCTCAGTTTAGACACTGTGAATAATATGTGAAAGTTAAAAAAATTTTTTTCTATGAGGTTCATTTATAGCATGTCAACTGAAGAATGAAGATACTTTAAAAAATAAATATTATTGTGAGATAAGACCAACATATTTAGCTTAACTATAAAAGAACAAAAGAACTGAAAGTTCTAAGGTCCTTCCACACTGTCAGTATAATTTATAGCATAATTATGTGGGTGGATTCCTGTTTCCAGTAGTGCTATACTCGGCAGCACATATCACCCAGCAAACATGGAGGCCGGTGTGACCCACTGAGAACCACTTTGTATCTTGGGTTTTTGGAGGTGTAGCCAGTCCCTTTGTCAACCTTTGTGGAGTTGGGGTAACTCAGCGTAAAGGAGTGTCCCTAAGAAGCTGGATCTGCTTTACCTTCAAAGGAGGACAAAACAAGTGATTTTGTAGGGTGTGTGTGTGTGAATAACGCAATGGTTAAAAGAACAGACATTGCATTCAGACTGCCTAAGCTTAAATCCAAGCTTTGCCATACACCGGTTCTGTAACCTTTACAAATTTAATATTAATATCTCTGTGCCTCAGTGTCTTTGTAAAGTAGGTATGATAATAGCAGCCACATAGGATTTCTATGAGGATTTACTATAAAGCTCTTAGAATGATGCTGGGTGTGTGTTAAACAATTGATGAATATTGGTGATTACTATTATGAAGGTCCATGATCATTAGCCAATGAGCCAGGGAATGGGAAAGGAAGAGAAACAGGAAAATGTGACTCTGAGGAAAATACTGGGAGGGAAAGATCAGGGAGCAGAGGCCTGGGTCTGAACATCATCAGTGCTCCCTCCCTCCCTTCCTCCCATCCTCCACTCCTCTCTTTCTCTTTCCCTTCTTCCCCTGTCTTCCTTCTTCCTTCCTTTCTTCCTTCCTTCCACAGTTACATACTGAGTGCCACAATGTGCCAGATACTCTTCTAGAGACTATGAAATTGCAGTGAACAGAAAAGTTAAAGAACTGCCTTCAATTGTGAATTGTGCTGAAATAAACATTCGAGTGTAGGTGTCTTTCTGATGATAATTCTTCTTTTCCTTTGGGTAAATACCCAATAGTGGAATTGCTGAATCAAATGGTAGGTCTACATTTAGTTCTTTGAGGAATCTCCACACTGTTTCCCATAGCGGTTGTACTAATTTGCAGTCCCACCAACATTGTATAAGTGTTCCTTTCTCCCTCCATCCATGCCAGCAGCTATTGTTTTTGGACTTTTTAAGAAAAGCCGTACTAACTGGGGTAAGGTGTGGAGCTGGAGACCATTCTCCTAAGTAAAGTATCTCAAGGATGGAAAAACAAACACCACATGTACTCACTATTAAATTGGAACTAACCGATGAGCACACACGTGCACAGAGGGAAGTAAAACTCAGTGGAAATCAACCAGGGGAGAAGGGGAAGGAGGGGAGGGGAAGAAACCTACCCAATGGGTACTATGAACACGACTTGGATGATGGCACACTTACAGCTGGGACGCAAGCATTACAAGAACGATCCATGTAATCTAAAATATTTGTACCCCCTTAATATTTTGAAATTAAAAACAATAAGAAGAAGGAAAGAAAGAGAAAGAAAAAAAGAGAAACAAACAAACAAACAAACAAACTGCCTTCAGAGTCTTTATGTTCTAGTGAAAGAGACAGATAAACACACCAATTTAATGCCAGGTAGTGTTGGCTATTATGAAGAAAATTGGATGGATTAGATGTTGCAATTTTTTTTCCTAGGAATGATTCCAATCTTAGCAGGGAATAAAGAAAGTTCTAGGCCAGTGGGGAGACTGGTCTCCTGTGGGGGACAACATAGGGGTGCCTGGGAGCTGTCCTGGATTGGAAAACCAATCCTGCACTGCAGCCCAGGAGATGCCTCCCTAGGGTACTCTCATCTTCCACGGCACATCACCCTTTGCTCTCAGATCTTGCACATCAAGCATCTGGGAACCTCAGGAGGGGGGACATCGCCCTGGGTTTTGAGACCTCATCTGCCAACCATCTCCCATTAAGTAAGTGTAGTCAATGTCCTGCATGCGCTTGGAGTTTCCACAGCCCAGATGACCAATCGCCATGTGAGGATGTCTCCTAGCAACACTCAGGTCATTTGTGAGCAGGTGCAGAGGACCACCAGATACCAAGAAGAATGGAGCACTATGTACCAGGATTTTGTTTTAGAGTAAGACCAAAGCATGTGAGTACACTGTGTGTCCCCAAGTACACTGGGAACAAAGGGTGTGATGGTTAATTTTATGCATCAATGTGGTGAGAGTACCCACATATTTGGTCAAACACTGGTCTAGATGTTGCTGTAAAGGTATTTTTTTTAGATGAGAGTAATGTTTAAATCAGTAGTCTTTGAATAAAGCAGATAGCCTCCATAATGTTGGTGGACCTCCTCCAATGAATTGGATGAGCCTTATGAGAAAAAAGACTGACTTCCTTGAGGAAGAGGGAATTCTGCCTGCCACCTGCCTTGCAACTTGAGCTGCAGCATCAACTCTTCCCTGGGTTTCCAGCCTGTAGGCTACTACTATAGTAGAGAATGAACATGGATACCTCAGTCACATCTGGATAACTCCCACTCATCCTTCAGGATTTAGTTCAGATGTCACCTCCAAAGTGACATTGTCCTTGGTGTCTCAAACTTAGGTTAGATGCACTTTCACATTTTGTAATAATTGTTTCTGTATATTTCTCAGATAGTTAGCGTCACCTCTTATTCATATTTATGTGCCTAATGCCTCACAGAGATCTTGACCTCTAGTGACAAGCTCACCAAACAAGATTACAACATGAATGCGATTACTGCTCAGGGAAGGGACCATGTCTCAGTCATCTCTGAATATACCTAGTATCTGACGTATTGTTAGGCTTTCACTAAATTTTAATTGAACTGACCTAAACTACCTCCTTGTCCACTCCCTATCAGTGGTTAGTTGTACCTGAGGAGTGTGTTATAGGTTGAATTTATGGGTTGAATTTTGTCTCCCCCCAAAATTCATATATTGAATTCCTAACACTCAGTACGTCAGAATGTGACTTTCTTTGGAGATAGGGTCTTTACAGAAACAATCAAGTTAAGATGAGGGCATCAGGGGGGCCCAAATCCAATATGACATTTGTGTCCTTACATAAAAAAGAACTTTGGATACAGAGCGGTGCATAGAGGGAAGACAGTGTGCAGAGACACGGGGAGATGACACCCATCCACAAATCCAGGAGAGAGGCCTGGAACAGATCCTTCCCTCACGCTCTCAGAAAGAACCAACCCTGCCAGCACCTTGATTTTGGACTTTCAATCTCCAGAACTGTGAGATAATAAATTTCTGTTGTTTAAACCACCTAGCTTGTGGTACTTTGTTGAGGCAGCCCTAGCAACATGGCACAGGGCATAGCCTCACCAACAAATGCCTCTTTTTCAGTCTACCCAGGCATCCAGCCCACCGATGTAGCTCCTTCCAAGTCTTTAATATTTAAGAAAGAAGCTGAATATTTAAGCCACTGAGATATCACACAACCTTGACTAACTTGTTTCCTGTTAGCTTCCCTGCTTCCTATCACAACTGGAAAGTGCACTGTCCCTGAGAACAATGACTGGCACATAGTAGGCATTCACTAAGCATTTGCTGAATTAATGAATAGATAATGAACACACTTGGTGCAGCTTCCTTCCAGCACAACAAAACCAACCTTCCATGTCCTGTTTGACTCTCTCAGATAAGCTTCTGTATTCTACCCTAGCCCCAAGCCTCTTTGAAGTTGTTATTTATTCCTTACCAGGTGCCCCAATTCATTAGTGGTTTCCATTAAAGCCATGGTTGAAAAGACACTTTCATTTGAAACCCTCCAGCGTGGTGTTTTTGTTGGCTGGCTTCTCCTGCTCTAAAATAATTACTTTTTTTGAGGTGCTGAACTTTCTCATGTTTGTCTCTCCTCCCTGACAGCCCTTTCTTTGATCCTTTCTGGAAGGACTTGCCCAGGCCCATTTAGTAATACCAAAGGATCTTAAAGGAAAATAAATCATTGACTATGCAGGCTGACAGAGATGCTGGGAGATGCTTTTGTCCAAACTCTTCACTTCCAGATGAGGTCAGTTTTCAAAATACACCCCGTGAATGGTAGCAGCAGCAGTAATAAAAATAATAAGAAGAACATTTTTCATATGCTTTACCATTTGCAAAGAGTTTTCATGTATATGATTTTATTTCATACTACCTTAAATAGATGGAGATAACTTGGAGAGTAAGAAAGATTATTGGCCCTCATGTCGGGATTAGAATTCTAATTGGCTATAATTCTGGCATTGCCACTTCTGTTCTGAGTTTGGGCAAATCACTTCACCTTTCTGAGCCTCTGTTTCCCTATCTGTAAATGGGGAGGACCAAGGCTCCCCAATAAAGTTCCGAGTGACAAAGAATGTTAAAGATCTTTGGAAACCATAAAGGGCTATAGAAATACAAAATATGGTAATTTTCGATCTTGGCTTTTCCTTTCTTTTTTAAATTCTTATTATCAGCAGAACAGGGACAGTTTTTAAAAGGAGTTTTATTTTTAAGTGAAAAATGAGTAGATTTGTGCCAACTATACAGGGTGCCAATTGAATTCACAGAGAGAAGCTTAATATATCAGAAATGCCACTCACATAACAACATTCATTAATGTGGCCCTGAGATTTGAGACGAGTTTGTGTGTGAATATCTGTCTCCACCACCACTAAATTGCTTTTTTTAAAGAAACACATTCTTCTTTCTACCCCTGTTTTGTTTTGTTTACTCTTTCTGGTTATAAAAAGTTTACTTTTTTGTTCATTCTGCAAGTATTTATTGATCCCTGTGCTAGATACAAGCCAAGGTATTGGGTAATACAGCTATTATTAACAAAACAAGTCCCTGCCGCCATGAAGCTTAAATTTTAGATGGAGAAGACAGATGGTACGTATAAAGTGAACATATAGTATGTCAGATGATAATACACATGACAGAGAAAAATAAAGCATGGTAGCAGGGGAGGGAGAGCTTGAAGGTAAATAGTAAGACATAGGAACACTGCATAGGCCAGAAGGACGTGGCAGAGAAGCCATAGGGATATCAGAGGGAAGAGCAAGGAGGCAGGGGGAACAGACAGTGCAAAGGTTCAGAGGCATGATTGTACTTGGCATGTCTGGAGAACAGCAAGAAGGTTAGTGTGACTGAGTTCAGTGGGTGGGAGGAGAGGAGTGGGGTATGAGGTCTAAAAGATAGTGGTGCTGGGTGTGGGAGTGGCACAAAGAGCCCTGCAGGGTCACGTAGGGCCTTTTGTAAACAATTGTGTAAGGATGTTGTCCTTTATTGTGAATAAGAAGAGAAGCCATTGAAGGTTTTGAGTGGAGTGACATGATCCAATTAATTTTTTTAAAGGATCACTTCAGCTACCATGTTGAAAATAAACTATTATAAGGGGGAACAGTAGAGATAGGGAGGCTATTTCAATACTCCCTGCAGAAGATGGAAGAGGCTTGGACTGATGTGGTTACAATGGAGGTGATGAAAAGCGGTTTGTATCAGTCAGGATAGGCTATGTAATGCCCTAATAACAAAAGATCCCCACTCTCTTGGTGGCATGGAACAACAAAGGTTTAATCCTCACTAAGGTGCATGTGCTTCATGAAATGTCTGTGGCTCTAATGTTATCTTGACAGCAAACTCAAGCAGGTAAGGTATCTTCCATCTGGAACATTGCCAGTTGTAAAAGAAACATTGGCCAAAGTAAGTTACAGGACTGCTCCTGAGTGCAGCACAGCAAGGATAAAAAAGCTTCGCACAGGAAGGAGCATCACACACAGAGAAGTCAGGATAGTTGGGTAATAGTTACAAAATCTACCGCATAGTCAAATTCAGGTTCTACTTTGAAGGGAGAGACAAGAGATTTGCCATGAATTAGACCTGGGCTAGTAACAAACAGAAATACGTGAAGAATGACCTCAAGGATTTGGCCCAAACCAACTGGAAAGCTAGAGTTGTGATATTCTGAGATGCACATGACTGTGGGAGGAGCAGGTTTGTGGCATGCTAAGCTACAGCTGCTTATTAGACATTCAAGTACAAATGGCAAGGATGCAGTTGAATATCTGAAGTTCAAAGAAGAGTTCAAGTTAGTGATACAAATTTGAGAGTCATGTTCAATGTAGAAAGAATGGAAAGTACAGAAACGTATGTGTATAAATGGAAACATCATACAGAACCAGATCTGAGTTTTAGAAGCTACCTCTAAGAGACAAGGAAGATAGCACTTGGGAATTTTCAAATTGTGACCATAGACTTGTCTCATAGAGTGAATGTAACATCTGTACAGTTGTTTCTAGCTCGAGCAGCCTAAGGTTCCTTCACCCATAGCCTCCCCCTCGGACACTCTGCTTCCCCTGCAGTGGCGGAGGTCGTATTCAGAGCCAGGCCAGTCTATCTCCTGCTATTATGTCATGTAATTATTCATGTAATGACCTGGGTCTCTCTGACTTCAAATCTAAACTCTTTCTACCATTCCAGAGAATCTCAATTTCCCCATCACTAAAAGCTACACCCATGCCCTAAGAAGATTAGTTTTATGGCTTAACTATTATAAAGGTTCACAATGTGCCCAATCCATTTTAAAACACACAAATAAGTCCTAAAATTCAAGTCACAGACTTTTAGGTGTGAATGATTTAGAGGCTGTATAGTGTAGTGAAAAATTCCATGCAAGAAGCTCTTCTGAACAGTCTTCTGACCTCCGAGTTCCTTTGTAGCGATGTACTCAGCCCAAATTCAACAAACAGTTCCCCAACACTTGCTCTGCCACATGTTCTGTGCTGAGCATCTTGGAGGATATAGAGATAATAAAGAATTTGTTCCTGCTCTAAGAGAGCTTGTGCTGTAATAAGCAACCTGTTAGAGTTTGGAACAGCTCCATTATAAACGCTTCCTAATATTGATTCAAAAATTCAGCTCACTGCAGCTTCTACTCATTGGCCCTCCCATAGTCTAATACATTATTAAGTGCCAGAGGGAGAAGGTACAGATAGGAGGGCAAGTTTCCTCTCCCCCATCCCTGCTAGTTTCTCTACAAGGCAAGGGAGTCACCAGCCTTATAGTCCAGACCATAAATCATGGCACATTTGCCAGTGCACAGAGTCACCTTGCATCAAAACATTGCGTAAATGCACACGGGGCTTCCCCCGATGTGTCCTCTCTGCAGCTGGGTTGGCAGCTGAGAGAGCCCACTCAAAATTCAGCTCTTGGGATCTCCTCTCCTCTTTTCCTTGCATGTGTATCTGACAAGCATGTCATCATTTTTGTTTTCATGATCAGTGCAACAAGCCAGGGAGCTTGTGATGTTAGGATCCATTGGAACTTGAGTGAAGGTAGAAACCCTGATGGATGTATAGGTGAGATTTTGCTCTAACCCAGCTATACCATATGTATATATTTGGGATAAAACACACTGGCCCAATCAATAACAAAATATTGGTTTTGTCTCTTATTTCCATTGCTCCTTGTAAGTATATTTTTCTCAAGAACTTCACAGGGAAGGGGTTACTGGGATCAGGCAGAGATTTGGGTATTCTTGGCTTTCTTGGCTATAATGTTATCAGAACCTTGCCCCCAGTATCAAGAGAAGGAATTTCTAATCTTACTCAATACAATCGGCCATCTGTTGCTTGAATGTCATCTTCAAGATTCCCTAAAAACATTCACACAGCCCGCATTTATACACTTCCAGTGACAGGGATCTTGTTACCTTACAAAGCCAGCCTTTCCATCTTGACACACTTCTGATGAATAAAAAGTTCTTTTGTATGTCAAGGCCAGTCTGATCCCCTGTGACTCCCATCTCATGGCCTCATTTCTATCCCTCAGGGCCAAAAGGGAATGGATTTAACAAGCCTATTCCCTTTTTGTGTAAAAGCTCTTCAACTTCACTGCAATCCCCTCTAGTTATGTCAAGGTCTGATAACCCACAGAAGGAGATATTCCCAAGTGTTGGTTGTTTCTCTGTAATTGACTTTTCTGCTCAGTGCTCAGGTCGGACAAGTCTCTGTTGATCCACTGATCTCAGATCCCCTCTGTGCACACAGCCAAATGGAGTGCAACAGCTAAGGTGCAGGCAGTGGCTGTGGATGAAAGTCAGGGCTTCTAGCACATCTCCATCTCATTTGTAATGAAATAGCCCATTCTCGGGGCCCTAAAGGGAGACCTGCCTTTGACCCAAGGATCTTAACATCCACTGAGTGTGCATATAAATGACACCCTTCATTAGGTGCCAGATGGACAGGTGGTCATTAGTATATCTTAGCATCAGTGTAGACACACAGAGACAACGTTTGCACATCACAAAAAGTAAGAAGCCTTTATACTTGTATGAGAGTAAGAGTTAGAGTTCTAAATAAACAAGAAAAAAGAGCAAGACAGACCTGGTTCAAATCCTGCCTCTACCACCTCCTATCTTTTGTGCCCTTAGGCCAGCTACTCTGTCTCCCTGGACCTCATTTTCCTCCTGTATTTGCACACCAAAGAAGTAATAGCCTCCCCACAGGGATGTTGTTAGGACAAAACAAGTGACGGGTATAAATATAGTGCCTGATACATAGAAGATGCTCAAAAATATAAGTTACCTTCTTCAATTTTTTAGTTTACAAGATTTTCTTAAAATACGTTGTCCAATGACATGTAGGATTCATTTGATCTAATTTTCAGCCTTCAGGCAGGGCCACTGCATGTGTAAATATATTCTATTCCAGGAAGAAGAATGAAAAAAAAAAACTGTAGAGGAGATTGTGCAACATCCTACTTGAAAATTCTCCATCATACCCAACTTTCATGATTCATGCTTCCATCTCTCCGTCTGTAAAATGCTTCTGTTGAACTAGGTGATCTCTAAGGTCTTATGCTCTGTTCTTACTCTCATCTATTATTCCTGTGGCAGTCTAAAACTATTTTTATTCTGTTCTTGAAGGAGAAGGTGAGGACAGAACTAACACTCCTTGAGCACCTCCTCTCTTCCAGGGGCTCTGTCGGACACTCTCTGTCTAGAATCATTTATGCTCACTACTGCTCTATGAGGAGGTGTTACTACTGCTTTCACACACACACATGGAGAAGGTCACAGAAACTACAGATTGGCCAGGCTACTCCTGATTAGTAAGTGACAGAGATTCCTAAGGCCTATCTGCCACCAAAGTCCTTATTCTGTCCAGGATACAACTCTGAGAGTTGCCAGATACCACTCTAGGTGCCCGAAACTTTCATTAGCTGTAAGTCATTTGTTGGTTCTACTTTCCGTAAGCATTGTTTTTACTTCCAAATGAACCATTCCATGCTGCCAGCAGACCCATCAGTGTTTCAGTAACTAGAGCTGCTGAGTCTATCACATTTGGGGTAATATCAGAGTAAATGTAGACCCTGGTGACAGTATCCTCTGGATCCAGGGTGACTCTGGGGCCAAATCTACCTGGATACCCTAAATAGAAGACCCAAGGTCCACTAACATTTACACAGGTAACCTCTTGCTGCCACTACTCAGGGGCAATGGTGTCTTAACAAACTCCCTGTCACAAAAGCTGTTTCAACAGAAGCTATAAATGTCACAAATTTACATTCAGACCCTCTATGTCTAGAATCATTTATGCTCACTACTGCTCTATGAGGGAGGTGTTATTACTGCCTCATAGGATTCAGGGACCCAGTGAGTGATTATACTAGATGACATTTGAAGAGTCTTTGGAATTTTTAATCATACTTATGTTGAAAATCTTTGTTTCTCTCGACTCCAAAATTGGCTACATGATTTTTAGGGTACAGTGCAAAATAGATGTGGGGCCCCATGTTCCAAAATCATTGAGATTTTCAAGATGGTAACAGCAGAGCATTAAACCAAGTGTAGCATAAGGTCCAGTGCAACTGCACAAGTCACTTGCTGTTATGGACTGAACATTTATGTCGCCCTGAAATTCATATGTTGGAGGCTAAATCTCCAATGGGATGGTATTTGGAAGTGGGGTCTTTGTTAGATAAAGTCACAAAGATAAGGCCCTCACGATGAGATTAGTGGCCTTCTGAGAAGAAGAGACCAGAGCACACACTAGCTTGCTCTTGTGCCCTCACTCTCTGTCTCTGTGTCTCTTTCTCTCTCTGCCATGTAAGGACACAGTGAGGAGGCAGCCACCTGCAAACCAGGAAGAGAGTCCTTACCAGGAACCAATTCTGTAGGCACTTTGATCTTGGATTTCCAGCCTCTAGAACTGTGAGAAATAAATGTCTGCTGTTTAAGCCACTCTGTCTATGGTATATTGTTATAGCAGTTTGAGCAGAATAAAACACATGCCCATGAATCCATCCCTACTTGACTCCATGGTATAATAATACCTTGTTACCTATTTCATACTCAAGAGCACCTGACTTAGGTATGTGTTCAATAAATATTTCTCAAATAAATGAAGAAGTGAAGCAATCAAATGGGTTAGGTTTGAACTCTAGCTCCCAAACCTACCACCCAGATAACCTTGGGCATGATACCCTTTCTCTCAGAGCACCGGTTTCCACATTCTCAAAATGGGGGAAATGTTGCCTATGCCATACTGCAGATCTGAGGATGAGCTGAGGATGAAATGCAAGTGAGTGACTAGCATATCACCTGGTACTCTGCAAATGATATCCCTTTCAGTTTTTCTTTTCTTCTCCCCATACCCCTCTGCAGTATCCCCAAAGTACATGGAAGAAATAGGCACAGTCTGAAGAAACCCTTCATTGTTGGATAAATCATAGAGAAAATCCCATCACACACAGGAAATTCACAAACTTGTGGAGTCTTCATTTGACTCTTGCTCAACCTGACTGGGGACATATCGGTACCTCATGCTGCCGGTCATCTTCCCATACTGGCCAGCCTCATCCCACTTCTGCTGAAGCAGGGCGCCTCTGGCTGGACTCCACATACAGCACTGATTCTAAGTCCAGATTGCTCTTTCAGGGCCTGAAGTTAACGGTGTTTATGCCCTGGATCCCAGCCTACTCCTCTATTAGAAAGCTTCCCTCCCTGGGCTCAAGGTACTTACGCAACGCCTCCCGTGTACAAGGTGTTCAATGAATATTCATATCCTGATCTGTTCCCCTGTAGTCACCCTTGATGGTTCAGTTCCCCTCAGCATTTCCTCTGTGAATGCTGTCAAGTCATTTCTTGCTAATTTGCCTCTGATCAGTTAATATGCTCCCTTTTCCTACCCTACAGCTTCTTTATCCTCCACCAAATAATCAAGTTTTCTGGCACCCTGTTGGTTGTTTTCTCTTCTTACCTCTTTGTTCATGCATTTAAAACCTCTGGGTGGCTGGCCCGTGGACCCAGCTGATCTCCTAGGCTGCTTTTCCTTCTTTCTTTCTTCATCTCTTTCTCTCTCTCTCTCACTAATAACTGCTTCATTGAGATATGATTCACATGCCACACAAGTCACCCATTTGAATTGTACACTTGAATGACTTTTAGTATATTCACAAAATTGTGCAACCCTCACCACAGTCAACCTTAGAACATTTTCATTACCCCAAAAAGAAATCCTTCACCCTAATTCTCCAACCATCCCACCTCCCTGCGGCCCTAGGCAACCACTAGTCTACTTTTTGTCTCTGTAGATTTGCCTATTCTGGAAAGTCCACATAAATGAACTCATACAATATGTGGCTTTTGTGTCTGGCTTCTTTCGCTTACCATGTTTTCAAAATTTACCCGTGTGGCAGCATGTATCAGTAGTTTTTCTGCTGCTGAGTGACATTCTACCATCTGGATTTGCCACATTTTATTCATGCTCTCATCAGTTGAATGCAAGAGGTTCTCAACTGATGTCTTTCTTGGCATTTAGTCTGACACTGGCATTTCTAAAGTCTGCCTTTATAATGAAAAGCTATTTTACCTCCCCATTTTCAATAAAACACGATTTTTTCCACACTCCATAGTAATTTTTTTAGTACATTTTACAACAAATTTAGGATGAAATGGTGTTTTGGAAGGAGATGGACATTGAGCTCCTGGTGCCTTGGTTCGAATCTCAGCTCTTTCAACTGCCAGCTGTGTAGCCCTGAGAAAGTCACTGAACCTAGGACTTGTTTTTCTCACCCATAAAACAGGAATGCTTATGTCTTCCACATAGAGCTGTAGTAAGAATTAAATGAGATAAAAATGTAAAAAGTACCCGGAGAAAATGATCAAGAATTGTTGCTCACACACATCTGCATGCATTGTGGATTTTCCAAATGGCCTAAATGCTTAGAAAGACAGATATGTATTATTTGACTCCATTTGCAGTCTTTTCAGTGTAATCCTAAGTACCTAGCACAGTGCTTTTTGTCTAGTAGGCCCTCACAATAAAACAAGTAAATAAGATTTGTATTAATGGATGTAGAATTACTGGTGAAGTGCTTGAGATATAATAGGTGTCCCAAATTACAATGATGATGATGATATTGAAGATGAGTGTGATCCGTTAAACTGTAAGCACCCCTTTATGTGTTTCATTTCCTAGCATATATTCAGCACCATTTCCCACACTGAGGAGACACTCAGTTTACTTAATGAATGGATAGATGATGATATATGTTATCCTAAATTTAGATGAGAACATGGACTCAGGATGGGGGGAGTCCCACTACTCAGAAATACAAGAGTCCCCTTTTCATAACTCAGCACTCTCATCGTGGAATAGAGAGAGGGTACATAGTCCCAGGAGTTAGGAAACCCAACTTCTAGCTTTCACTTTATCTCGAAATTGCTCTTCGATCCTGGCCAGTTCTCTTCTCTTTTCTGAAACTCAAGTTCTTATTAAAAAAAAAATGGCAGTATTTGGATCTAGTCTAGATAAGAATGTGCCGACTGTGTTCCCTAGAGCAAATCCAGTCACAAGCATGTGTGCATTATCTGCACATTTTGGGGGTGGAGGTGGGGCTGCCAAATTAAACAGGAAGTTTCATGTATAATTCTGGTTTGTTTTACTACTGAGAGATTAGGAAATCTTGAAAAAAAATCCAAATTGGAAAGGAAAAATTTAAATTGGCCCTGTTTAGAGATGGCATGATCTTATATATAGAAAACTTAAAGACTCCTCCAAAAACTGATAGAAACAATAAATGAATTCAGTAAAGTTGCAGGATACAAAATCAACATACAAAAATCAGTAGTATTCCTGTATATATTAACCATAAATTATTCAAAAAATGAATCAAGAAAATAATCCCATTTATAATAGCTATAAAAAGAATACTTGGCAATAAATTTAACCAGGAAGGTGAAAGACCTGTGTAGAAACACACTACCTCCCTAGGCTCAATCAGGAAGAACTAGAATTCCTAAACAGACCAATATCAAGCACCAAAATTGAAGCAGTAATAAAAAATCTTCCAACAAAAAAAAGTCCTGGACCAGATGGGTTAACACCTGAATCTACCAAACCTACAAAGAAGAACTGTTGCCTATACTGCAGGAATTATTCAAAAACATCGAGAAGGATGGAATCCTCCCAAATTCATTCTATGAGGCCAGTATCACCTTGATACCAAAGCCAGGAAAGGACACAACAAGAAAAGAAAACTACAGACTAATATCCCTTATGTATATAGATGTGAAAATTCTCAATAAAATCCTAGCAAACTGAATTCAAATGTACATCAAAAAAATAATTCATCATGATCAGGTGGGCTTCACCCCTGAGATGCAGGGATGGTTCAACATACGCAAATATATAAATGTAATTCACCATATAAATAAAAACAAGAACAAAGATTATATGGTCCTATCAATAGATTCAGAAAAGGCTTTTGACAAAATCCAGCACCCTTTATGATAAGAACTCTTAACAATATAGGCATAGATGGCTCATACCTCAAAATTATTAGAGCCATATACGATAAACCCACAGCCAATATCATACTGAATGTGGAAAAATTGAAAGCATTCCCCCTTAAAACTGGAACCAGACAAGGTTGCCCACTATCTCCACTTCTATTCAACATAGTGCTGGAAGTCCTTGCCAGAGCAATCAGACAAGAGAGAGGAATCAGGGGGGTCCAAATGGTGGCAGAAGAGATCAAACTTTCACTCTTTGTGGATGATATGTTATTATATCAGGAAAAGCCCAAAGATTCAACCAAGATACTACTGGAATTGATAAATGAATTCAGCAAAGTCTCAGGATACAAAATCAATGCACACAAATCAGTAGCCTTCATATATGCCAATAATAGTCAAGCCGAGAAGCAGAAAAATCAAAAACGCAATACCTTTCACAATAGCACTAAAGAAAATTAAATATTGAAGAACATATCTAACTAAGGAGGTGAAAGACCTATCTAGAGAGAATTATGAAACACTGAGAAAAGAAATTGCAGAGGATGTAAACAGATGGAAAACCCTACCATGCTATTGGACAAGTAGAATCAACATTGTTAAAATGTCTTTGCTACCTAAAGTGATTTACAGAATCAATGCAGTCCTATCACAATACCAGCATCATTTGTTGCTGATCCAGAAAAAATAATTCTATGCTTCGTGTGGAACCAGAGAAGACCCCGTCTAGCCAAAGCAATCTTAAGCAAAAAGAACAAATTGGAAGGCATCAATTTACCAGACTTCAAACTATACAAGGCTATAGTAACCAAAACAGCATGGTACTGGCACAAGAACAGAGACATAGACCAATGGAACAGGACTGAGAACCCAGATATAAAACCATCCTCATACTGTCATCTGATCTTTGACAAAGTAGACAGAAACATACACTGGGGAAAAGAATCTCTATTCAATAAATCGTGCTGGGAAAACTGGATGGCCATATGTAGAAGACTGAAACTAGACCCACACCTCTCACCTCTCACAAAAATCAACTCATGACGGATAACAGACTTAAACCTAAGATATGAAACCATAAGAATTCTAGAAGAAAACATTGGAAAAACTCTTATAGACATTGGCCTAGGCAAAGAATTTATGAAGAAGACCCCAAAGCAATCACAGCAGCAACAAAAATAAATAAATGGGACCTGATCAAATTAAAAAGCTTCTGCACAGCCAAGGAAACTATCACTAGAGTGAACAGACAACCTACAGAATGGGAGAAAATATTTGCATGCTACACATCTGATAGAGGGCTGATAACCAGAATCTATATAGAACTTAGGAAAATCAACAAGAAAAAATCAAACAACCCTATTAAAAAATGGACAAAGGACATGAACCGAAACTTTTCAAAAGAAGACAAAATAATGGCCAGCAAACATATAAAAAATTGCTCAGCTTCTCTAATCATAGGGAAATGCAAATCAAAACCACAATGAGATATCACTTAACTCCAGTGATATTGGCTTATATCAAAAAGTCCCAAAACAACAAATGTTGGCGGGGATGTGGACAGATAGGAACACTTATACACTGCTGGTGGGACTACAAATTAGTACAACCTCTGTGGAAAGTAATATGGAGATACCTCAAAGAACCAAAAGTAGAACTACCATTTGATCCAGCAATCCCACTACTGGGTATTAACCCAAAGGAAAAAAAGACATTCTATAATAAAGACATCTGCACTCGAATATTTATATGAGCACAGTTCACAATTGCAAAGATGTGGAAACGACCCAGGTACCCATCAATACACGAATGGATTAATAAAGTATGGTATATGTATACCATGAAGTATTACTCAGCAATAAAAAACAACAGTGAATTAACACATCTGGTATTATCCTGGATGGAGCTAGAACCCATTCTTCAAAGCAATATATCACAAGAATGGAAAAACAAGCACCACTGGCACTCGCTATCAAATTGTTACTAACTGACCAATACTTATGTCACACATTAAAATAATATTCATCAGGGAGTGGGCAGGTGGGGGGGGTGGAGGGGATGGAAAAACTCTCACCGAATGGGTGTGGGGTGCACAGTTTGGGGAATGTCCACAATTGTAGCTCTGACTTGGGCAGTGCATAGGCAATATATATAACCAAATTGTTGTACCCCCATAATATTCTGAAATAAAAGAAAAAAGAACTATGAAACATTGGTAAAAGAAATTGAAGAAGACAAATAAATAGAAAGATATTCCATGTTCATGGACTGGAAGAATAACATTGTTAAAATGTCCACACTACTCAAAGAGATCTATAGATTTAATGCAATCCCTATCAAAATTCCAATGGCATTTTTCACACTGGTATAGAAAAAGTAATCCTAAAATTTGTATGGAACCACAAAAGACCCTGAATAGCAAAGGCTATTTTGAGCAGAAAGAACAAAGCTGGAGGCATCAAACTAACTGACTTCAAAAAATACTACAAAGCTATAGTAATCAAAACAGCATGGTATTGGCATAAAAACAGACACACAGACCAATGGAACACAAGAGATTACAGAAATAAAGCTGTGCATTTATGGTTAATTGATTTCTAATAAAGCTGCTAAGAACACACAATGAGGAAAGGACAGTCTATCTAACAAATGGTGTTGGGACAACTGGATATCCACATGCAGAAGAGTGAAATTAGCCCTATTTCACACCATATACAAATATCAACTCAAAATGTACAAAGACTTAAATGTAAGACCTAAAAGTATAAAAAGACTAGAAGAAAGTAGAGGAAAAGCTCCATGACATTGGTCTGGGAAAAGATTTTTTTGGATATGACACAAAAAGCATAGGCAACAAAAGCAAAAATAGACAAATGGTATTATGTCAAACTAAAAACTTCTGCACAGCAAAGGAAACAATCAATTGAGTGAAGAGACAACATGCAGAATGTGAGAAAGTATTTGCAAACCACGCATCTGATAAGAAGTTAATATTCAAAATATGTAAGGAATGCAAATAATTCAATAGCAAGAAAACAAATAACCAGATTGAAAAATGGGCAAAAGAGCCAAATAGACATTTCTTAAAAGAAGACATACAAATGGCCAACAGGTATCTGAAAAAATTCTCAATATCACTAATCATCATGGAAATGCAAATTAAAATCACAATGAATATCACCTCACAACTATTAAAATGGCTATAAGCAAAAAGACAAAAGATAACAAGTGTTGGAAAGGATGTAATGAAAAGGGAACTCTCGTACATTATTGGTGGGAATGTAAATTAGTACCGTCATTATGGAAAACAGTATAGTGGTTCCTCAAAAAATTAAAAATAAAACTATCATATGATCCATCAATACCACTACTGGGTATATGTTCCAAAGGAAATGAAATCAATATGTCAAAGAGATATCTGCCCTCCCATGTTCATTGCAGCATTATTCACAATAGCCAAGATATAGTATCAACCTAAGCATCCTATCAACAGACAAGTGGATAAAGAAAATACAGTATATATACACAGTGGAATATTATTCAGCCTTTAAAAAGAAGGAAATCCTGTCATTTGCAATAACATGAATGAACCTGGATGACATTATATTAGGTGAAATAAGCCAGGCACAAAAAGACAAAATACTGCATGATTTCACCCATACATGGAATCTAAAGAAGTTGAACTAATGAAAGTAAAAAGTAGAATGGAGTTTCCTAGGGGCTGGCAGGGGGAGGGGAGGTTGGGGGAGATGTTGGTCAAAAGATACAAAATTTCAGTTAGGTAGGAAAAATGAGTTCAAGAGATCTATTGTATAACATGTTGACTATAGTTAATAACAATATATTGTATTCTTGAAAACTGCTAAGAGAGATTTTAAGTGTTCTCACCACAAAAAAATAACTATGAGAGATAATACATATGTTAATTAGCTCTAGTTAGCCATTCCACATTGTACACATATTTCAAAACATCATATTGTACACCAAAAATATATATACATAATTTCTGTCAATTAAAACACAAATTTGAAATCAGGAAAAAGTTAGAAGATCTTAAAACTCTGGGTTTGTGTTTCAACATGGCAAAAATTTGAAGGAGGTGAGTAGCTACTGCTGTTGTCAGACTGGATATCTCCTATTCTCTAATTGGCCCAAATTACCTTGTCTGGCTTGTGTAAGCATTTAGTCTGCAACCCTGTCCAAAATGCTATTCAAAAACATGTTTACTTAATAATTCAGTGATTAAATTCTACCTATGTGGGAAGTCGTCTACACCCAAAAGTCAAAATCAGAACCACTGTTAGTGAGAGAAGCATGTCTTACCCGGTGTTCTAGGTTTATAGCTTTCTTTTCTGATGAAGTGTTGTCTAGGCAACCCAAAGCGACAGACACACTCTGTGTTACCACTGTCAGAGGCAGAGCAGTGAGAATTTAAGGGCCAGACTGCCTGGGTTTGAATTCTGGCCTTTGCCACTTACTAGCTGTGTGTCCTAGCACAACTTATTTACCATCTCTGTGCCTCAGTTTTTACATCCATGAAATGAGATTAAAGTGATATTATCTACTTCACATACTTACTGTTCTGAGCAGTAAGTTAACATGTGGAAAGCCCTCAGACAAGGCATAGGCAACTAAGCACCTCATAAATATTACCTACGACCATTATCACCATCCGCAGATGGCAGGAGTCCAAGTGTCTCCTGACAGGAAAATGGACCCCCTGGAGGAACACTGTGGTTCTAGAACTCTCTGATCTTATGGAAATTCATAGTAACATTTTAGGAGCATTTTCCAAAAGTGCTGCTGAGTGAGTTAAAATTTAGGTCATCACACAGACTGTCCCTGAGAAAACCTCCAGTTTCATTTTTGGTCTCAAACAGATCACAGAAAGAAGGGAGATTTCTGCTGTATATCCCAAACAGGAAAATATATAAGTATGAGTATGAGAACTTTATTTCCCAAGCTTTGTCCCCTTATTCCCTAATACACAATTTCCAAGAGATAAGGCAGGGCTTTTTCTATAGGAAGAACCTCTCACCGAAGAGCTATAGGTAATGAATAGCTTCTTTTTTTTCTCTCTCACTGTTTTGTAATCTTTCCCAGAGGCTTTAAAAGTGCCAAGACACGTCAGAATATTCCCTATCAATTTAGAGCCCGAATCATTCTTTCCTATGGGAACTGAAAAATTGCCTGCTTGGTCTGTACTTACCTTTGGGGTCACCCTGAAAGGCACATGAACAGAATAGAGAGGAGTTAAAGGCAGGGTCCAAGGTGCTGCAGGCCTGGGCTCTAAGGTTCCTTTACTCACTGTGGCCTTGGCAAGGTCACTTGCACCTTCTGAACCTCAGTGTCTTTACCTGTTAAATGCAAAGGTCAGCCCAGGTTCTTAACATATGGCCCCAGAATGGCTGCAGCAGCATCACCCGGGAGCTTGTTAGAAGTGCAATCCTCAGTCCCCACCCCAGACCTTCTGAATCAGACACCCTGGCAGTAGAGTCTAATAGTCTGTGTTTAAGTCAGTCCTGCAGGTGGTTCAACCATGCTAAAGCTGAAGAACCACAGGACTGGACCCACTGGAGGGCTAAGGACTCTGCACCAGGCAGAAATCCCAGCAGCTGTGGATGTCAGGGTGACGCCAGCCCTAAAGAAGTAGGTGGGGCAGAAAACAGGGAATCATCAAGTTAGTTCCTAAGACAGGAGGCCTGTCAATAAATCAAGGTCATGTATAAAGAGTGTCCTTTTCCATGTTTAGTCTCTAGCACATACTTGTTTTATTTTGGTACGTATTTCTTAACTTCTTGTGCCCTCATTTTCTCATCTGCAAGGGAGGGAGGGAGGTAAAGATATTAAGATGTGTGTGTGTATTTGTGTGTGTGTGTGTATATATGTATGTATGTTTGTGTATATATATATTTTAAACAGGAAATTCTCCCTTTATCTGGGTGACATGAGGTTTTTCTGAGCCACCTCTTACAAGTCAGATGGAAGGAAACCTTGCTTATTAGGAGTGTCATGACTCATGGGACAGATTCCAAGTCTGCTTTCAGCCTAGAACTTCTGAATTTGTCTCCCCAGGAAGCTCTGTCTCTTCACAGTTGACTGGAACTTCTTTAGGGTGTGTGAATAGCAAGGGCATGTTTTAAATAACAGGAAACAATGTATGCTCTAAGCAAAATGAAAGTAGAAAGTGCTCTGAAACAGAACATGGACCGTGATCCGGGGCAGGAAGGTGGTCAGGTCCTGCTGGGAACTGTTGGGACCAGAGACCAAATGACTGCTCTGTCTTTGAGTTTCCAATTTCTCCATTCTCCAGTCCACATGGTGGAAAATAGCCACCCACGGCTCTGGAATCATCTGGCCACATGAATTTCTGCCCCTGGCCTCTGTCTTCTCTCTCTTCAGCAATCCCCCTGTCCTAGTTCCAAATTCCTGGGGAAGGGATCTGACTGGCTGATTGAGTCAGTGCCTCCCAACCCTGTCTAATCACCTGGCCAGAGACACAGGATCACCCCACAAATGGGGATGGGTGGTTAAGGAAGCTCACTGGGAGCTGGGCAGACCGTCAGGGGTGTTCATCTTGACAAGGATGGGAGAGAGATCTGTCGAGCCCACCTCAAGAACCATACTGCTCATTGCTAGCAGGTGTCAGGTATGACTGAGATCCTCCTGTCTTGTCTCCCCAGTAAATGGTTACAATTTATAATTCTAGATGCCTTTTTAAACTGCACAGACAAGAAAGGCCAACTGAGCAGACATAGAATATGGAAAATGAATTTTCTATTCTATAAACACAACAAACTTCAGTGTAAACAAGGAGATATGGCATAACATAAATTACTATTATCTTCAGTGCATGTTATGCTTAATAGGAACTTATTCAATCTCTTGGTTATTTATATAAGGCAGTTCTGCTATAATGAAAACATTTATTTTTTTTTAGTTTTATAAGAGGTAATTGAATACAGAAAAAAATATTACTTTTACTTAGTTAAGGCAAAAAAATAATTGGTGTAATGTTGTGGAGAATACGCTGGGATAAAAGCCATTTCTCATTCAGCTACAACTTGGCTGTGATATGGGTTTCTCCCATCTGGGCTGCAGTTCCCACAACAGCAAAATGAGGAAGTTAGACCTACTGATGCATGTGTAAAGTCCTTCCCACTGTTGACACCCACCGAGGTATTTTGTGATGTCCTGTGCATAGAGGTTTTGTGACTGTGTAAGTATCCTAGTGATGTTGGATCAGTCGTAGTCCTGGCTGGGAATGAATGGCGCACTCAAAGGGCTTACTGAGAAAGTTCCACACAAGGATTGTTTATAGAGGTTTGGGTGGAGTTGAAAGAACAAGTAAGGAATGGGCGAAGCACCCAGAGACTATGAACACTGGAAATCTATCAGCCTAGGATAGATGTGCAGTCACGTCAGGGCAGGATGCCACCTGAGGCTGTCAGGGAGGGAGCAGGGGAGTAAACACCTGCACCTTTCTCTCCTCCACACTCTGACTCCAGCTGGTGTCCCCCATTGGCTGAACCCGACCAGAAGCCAAATACAAGGGAGACCTGGAGATATATTCTACCTGCTGTGCAAGAAGGGTAGATGCCAGATCTGGAGGAACAAACAGAAACCAAAGGAAATAGGGAGGAATGCAGTGCAGGGGGGCTCTCCTGCCTCCCTTGTGCTGTCAGATCCAGACAAATAAGTATTTGATCTCTAACACAGAATCAATTCTGCCTCTCTGGCTCTGAAGGACAAATAGGAAAGTTGCCTGTAGCCTGACCCTTGCTGGATGGACTTGAAACCCCCCAGATTGTGCAGGAGAACTCCTGGTTGTAGATCTATCCGATACTCAGTACTCAGGAGGTACTGAGTACCTGGTTATGGTCTTAAGGTTTTCCAAACCTGTTCTATTCCAAGCTACAGTGAACATAAGGGAACTCAGCCAGGACCACCACCTACTGGAAACGGCCTTCCTCCCTGCTCTGAACAGTTCTACCTTCCTCAGAATCCTGCAGTGGGTCACCGGTATCCATAACAAGCCTTTCTTCAAGTGCTCGTGCCACATTTACCTTCACGTGCAGGTGTTTTCCTAATACACACCTTTTCATGGGCTGTTAGTTTCTTTCCCTGAGCTGGGTCTCCCCTCCATCTCCCTGTAAAAACACTGCTTAATCTTCAGGATGCCAGTCAAGCCCTACAGTCTGCGAGTCACCTCAGTTGGAAGTGGACTCTCCTGCCTTTGTACCTCTCCTGAAGTGTGTGCGTATCACGTTAATTGGGGCCTCTCTAAGCGACCTTCCTGTTCCATCCCTGCAACCTTCGCTGGCTTCCTGATTGTTCACAAAAACCCACTCCAAGGTCATCTCCTGTTCTGCCTGACCCACAGGGAGTTACATTCCACAGGCTCCTTTGACCTTGGCTCCCCAGTAATTTCATCCAATGGGAGGCACTGGCAGAAAAGGGGAAAAAGGCTGGGTCATTTCTCTCCCTCCCTGGGCTTTGGAGGCATCTCCCTCTACAGTGCCCTCTCTCCTGGGACTCAGCTCTCACAGGGAAGCTCTCACTGTGGTTCTGGCTCCCACTGGAGGGCTCTTCTTCTGGAGTCTGGTAGCACCATCACTTCCCTGTGATGTAAGGCTCTAGGGGTGGTACAAGCTTTTTACTGTTGGAACCTCCGAATTGCCTGCAACTTTTCCTATTGGAACTTCTGAGTTGCCTGTGGGTTTTTACTGTTGGAACCCTGTTTGGGCTTTCAGCCCTTCTGTCACCTGTGCAACCAATCCCCTGTATTAAACTTCCTGTGTTTTAAGTACCTAGTTTCTGTGTTCCTGAGCCGGCCAGGTGGATGCACTACCTCATCCTTTAAGAAGAGAGATTACGGGAAAAGCATTCACCAGAGTCACAGCCGATGCCTGGGGTCAGGGGAAAGTTGTGCCCTTTTCCTCTGTGTGGCTTTGGGCAAGGTCTGCAACCCCTAGCCAGTGGCAAGGACACCTGTTTCTCAGGCTTACTGGGAGGATTTTAAGTGAATTCACATATATGAAAATGGTATATATGGTAGGCACATGGTGGGCAACCTGGATTCAACAAGAAATAGATTCATCTCTTTTCCTTGTTGACCCACTTGCGAGTTGTTGAGACTTCCACTGTTTGTGGATAAGCTCTCCAGCCTTTATAGTCATTACAGAATTAGAGGGGGAGGAGAAAAATCAAAGGAAAGCAAAGAAGGGAAAAAATAACTGACTGAATGGCTACTGCGTTCTAGGAATTGTGCTAGGTTCCTTAAGCGTCTGTCGGGATTTGATTTCCCCTCGAAGAGAGGATTTAATTCCCCTTGCGTTTTTTTCTTCTTTCTTTCTTTTTTTTTTTAAATTCCCCTTGTTTTTCAGAAAACAAAACTGGGTCTCTGAGAGATATGGTAGCTTGACTTGTCCCAGGTCACACAACTATGGCAATGGTTAAATCCAGAACTTTCCATCCCTGGCATCTGAAGTTGCCAGTGTGATGGAAGAGAAGAGGAAAGGAGCTTTCTTGAAAAGAAAGAAGGAACTCAAACGCCACATCAGGATTTGAGATCACAAACTCACTTCCTTTTAATCTTGCAAAGCAAACCAAGGGATGGGGGTGGGGGGGAGGAAGAAAGAAATTAAGAGACATGGGATGAGCTGCATACCCGAGACAGCCAGGAGGGATAAGAAGGAGGCGGAGGTGGCGGAGACAGTGTCAGGTAAGCAGCTGCAACTCCAATAGAGGTTCTTCCCCTGTTCTGGGAAAAATTCTATCTCCAGAACCTGTCAGGGGAGACATAATCCACCTCTGAGGGGCAGGTGGGAAGGAAAAAAGAAATAGCAGTGGGGCAGGCGGGCAGAAGGGAGATGTCATCTCAAGGACATTCTGGGCTGTGGAGCTCGCCTTGCGCTTGACTTCCATGTGCCCTGCTCTCCACAGGAGCCGTAAGAGGTGGCCAGGTAAGTGGAAGATTCAGTACTTCGCTCTTTGAGGAAAGTACTTCTGTATTCAGCTAAGAAATGGTAATGGGGCATTGGTTTCTAAAACTGCTACTTCCTCTCCACAAGCCTCCAAATGAAGAAGCTGCACACAGTTGGCCCCTCTCAGAGAGTAACAAGGACAGGATCTGTCTTTGGGGGTTTCAGATGCAGCTGGACTTCGCCGCACATCTAACTAGTGCCAGGCGGGAAGGCTCAGGGGCTTCCCATTCACCCTCTCGTCTCGTGTTCTCAACCACACCCTGAGATGGGTGATGCTGTCTTCTTGTTTAACAGAAGAGGAAACTAAGACTCAGTGGAAAAATGGCAGGCCAGCGTCACACAGAAAATAATCTGAATCTAATTCTTCTGGTTCTAGGTCAGGTACACACTGATGTATACACTGCTGATGTACAAGATGACTGTGGGCATGTTACATGCATAAACCTCTAAAACAAAATTTTAGGGCTTAGGAGTTTATTTTATTATTATATTAGGATATCTTAGGAAAAAAGCTTATACTAACCAGTACACTAAACTTCATATATTACCAGCAATACTATTGTCTTGGAGAAAGTTATATATATGTGTTATTTACTAAAAATATTCAGTTTATAATAATACAAGGTTTATTAATACAATAATAGCAAAAAGTGTTATAGTGCTTACTGTAAATGGGTCATATTCTAAACTAGATAGAGACAGACATAGATCTGTGTGTGTATAATTGGTTCTTATGGGTTAGATTCTAAATGCATGTTGTGCATTTTACAAACAAGGAAACTGAGGTACAGAGAACTCAAGTAACATGCCAAAAGTCACACAGCTAACGAGTGGCAAGCTTGGCATTTAAATGGAGGCAGTCTGGCTCCAGAGTCTCTTAACTCTGCCTTAGTCTCTGTGTTACACCCCATATGTCTGAAATTTGGAAATGGATATTATACTGTGAACTCTAGGAGTGTGACAGAGATTTTGCCCCCAAAATCCATTCTGCCCTTCTTCCAGAATAAGAGAACTTGAGGTCAGGTGCAGGGCCACAGAGAACTAGCACTACAGACTAAGTCCTGGCCAACAGAGGGCGAGCAGAGCTGATGAACACAATGTCCAGTTCACAGCTTCCCTTTCCTCTTCCCCACTGCTCTCCCACTGGAATGTGAAGGGGCAGTGACACCTTGGAGCATGCAAAAACAGGACACACCCCAGGGAAGCCAGAGCAAAAAGAAAAGGAAACTGTCCTCCTGCCGACTTTGTGGAGAAGCTATTTCAGTGCCAACATTTATGTGAGAAAGAATAAACCTCCATCTTGCTTAAGATATCCTTATTTTGGGTGTTTGTTAAATGCAGCCAAATCTACATCTTAATTCTTACAGGAGACCTGTAGCTTGCTTGCAAATTTGGAAGTGCAGCCTAATTTGTAAATACTTTATCCAATAGGCTATGTGGAAGCAATCTAAACCTGAAGCTATCCTTACACAGAATAACAACGACATGAGCATTTACTATGTGCCAGATACTTTTCTAAGCACTTTACACAATTTAACTTTTTAATCTTCACTATGAGGAAGATATTATTTTTATCCCCATTTTCCAGATGAAGAAACTGAGCCGCAGGGAGGAAGGAGCTCATACCAAAGCACACATGTGTAAAGGGCAGTGATTTCATACATGACCTCTTTGAAACTTTAAACAGAAGTTTAATAAATAATGGAGACGACCCTCCCCTGACATTGCAGAGAGCTGGAGGGGAAACAGGGTTCACTTTCTTTGAACTCGGTTTCCGTAGGGCAGTTTCCAGAGCACACATTAGGTAAACGGTGCCCTGCATGAACTTGGCCTGTTGCACTGGTTTCCCTGGGGTGTCGCCCTTGACTGTGTGGTCCCAGTAGCTCCCCGCAGCCTCTGCATTGCAGCAGGGGCGGCAGGAAAGAGGAAGGAGCAAGTGTGAACTGAAGCAGTGCTCGTTCTGCCAGAAGGTCCTCCTTTGCCTGCTGGTGTTTCACACCTGACTGCTTCAGGCCCTGTGGAAGCGAGGGAGGCAGGAGGAGGCGGCTCTAAGGAGCTGGGAGATGAAGACGGAATCAATAAATCAGATGGCACCTGAGCAGCCTGGGAGGCTGGAAGCCGAGTTCAGACAGCAAATGCACCGTGGGAGGAGGAAGAAGCCACCCCTGCACCGAGGGCAACTTTGGCCTCTCTTCTCTTGTAATCCTCATAAGGTATTTTAAAATTCAATGATTTATTCAGCACCTACAAGGCAAGGTGCTGAGGAAGAAGCGAGATTCAGTTGATGAACTGAAATGAAAGAGAAAATTGAGTGGCAATTTCTGCTCCTGAGAGCCACGGTTTGGGGGAGGACAAGGCAAGTGAAAAAACCAGGCTCTAGAGGTGGCCAGAGGACAAATCACGCTGGCCTTTTTTTGTGTCAAATTAAGGACTTTGGATTCCGCCTCAAAGACAATGGGTGTTATTGAAGGATTTCAAGGCAGGTAACGCGATCAGACTTGCATTTTGTAAAAGTGATTGATGGACGGCTTCCCTTTTTGGAGGACAAATTCCTTTTCTAACTGGGGAGTGAGCGACGGCTCAGCGGCAAGAGCAGGGAGTGGGAAGCAGCTTCTGTGCTTGCATCTTGCCTCCGCACTGTCCAGCTGCAAGGCCCTAACCTCTCGGTGCTGTGATTCCTCACTGGCAACAGGATAAAGCAGTATGTCTTCAGGGGTCGTTACGAAGGAGAAATAAGTCAATCCGTGTAAGGACGCTGACTGGTGCCCGGCACGTGGGAGCCATCGTCATCCTGAGCTGTGCAGCTTCTCTTCAGCCGTGGGTTCTTCCTCTGCACGGCTCCCAGTTCCTTATCAGCCCACTCAGACCCCTTCATGGCAGCACATGCCATAGTGCCCTTCAGTGACCTGTCCCTCTATTTTCCCAAGGCTGTATGAGTGTGTCACACTTGACAGAGGGACTGGAGGGAAACAGTTTTTAAAGCACAATTCTTGGAAGAATCGATCTGGAGCATGTGCTAAAACTTTGTTTCAGACTTGCAACAGAGGAATCCACAAAAATGAAAAACAAAACAGTTCATATATAAATGTATTTTTTTTTTAAATAAAGGAGTCAATATAAGAGGGAAGAAAAAGTAGCCAGGTGTGATTGTCAACCACTAACAGTTGTGAGACTAGTCACAAGGCTGGTTAAAAGTTCTGCACTTTTTCCAACTACACAGGTTAAAGCCCAATGTCACAGGGCCCTGCTCTGAATTAAAAGAAACATCTAATAGCAAAGTTCTGCTTCCAACTGGTCATCCAAAATTTGTTAAAAAATGTCAGACAACATTATTTTTCTTTCTTTTTTTCCTCAGGGTGTATAAGAGGGAAAAAAAAATCTCACGACTGTACACGAAATAGGAGTTTTTCCAGAGCCCAAGGGATAACCATCCAAGAAGCCAGCACTTTCATGGGGGTTGTAACAAGATAGTCGGCGCTGGCCACTTGGCCCATCCCAGTTCTGCAGGAGGGTCGAGGGTGGGTATGCAGCCACAGCGGGTGGAGCTGGCACTGCATGTCCTGCAAAGGACAAATGCTGGCCAAGCACTAGTAAGTGATTCCTAGAGATGGTTTGGTTCATAAGTAGGAATTACATCATCCTTTTCAAGGAATTTTTCCCCAAAGAAGTTACACATTATTATGCAGATGAGCTAGTGCCTTTCTTTCCCCATCATGCTTTACAGATATTGCTGGGAATAAGAAAGAGACCCATTGTTGGACCACCATGTATTTCCTGCTGGCTACTACTTGAACTACAATCGAATCCCAGAGTAGAAGTTTTGAAATGCAAGTCCTTAACTAACTCTTAACTAAAGGCCATTTACTTATACACGGAAGGTAAGTAAAGGAGAAAAAAAAAGCAGGTTTCAAAAAACCATTCTATTTATGTCCAATACCTAAAGCAGTTCTAAAGAATATTTGTGGAATGGGTATTAAACAATATTCAGTTCTCAGAATAATCCTCTGATAGAAGATTATTATTTTGTTCTTAAAGATATGCCAAGGACACATGACTTGCCCAGGACCATGCAGTGTACAAGTGACACAGTCTGGTTTGGTCGCCACATATTGCAGCCCTGGTCTAGTGTTTGATTGGAGTTCTCACCAAGGCAGATTTAAACTTTGACACATCAGTGCTTTCCCTTAGGACCCCTGGATCATCCCTGTCTGGCTCTGTTATTCTTTGTGACAGTCAGAGCCTTCCTATTTCTTCTATCCACTCCTGGTCAAAGGCTGATCTCAAATCCTTCACTTACAATAAAGAGAACCTGGGTGATGGAAACTTAAATACTTGAGGATTCAGTAGGATTTTATATTTTAGTAGGATTCAAATACTGTCCTAAAATAATTAAGTTCCAAAAACACAATTTTCAGTATCATTCGGAGGATACTATAGAGATTCTGGTTGGGGATCCCTGGCCACAGAAATCTCGTCCCTTAAGGGCAGAAAGAGGAAGCCCCCAAGTCATAGGCCCTCAAGGTTCTGCTCCCCCAGCTTGTCAAGGGAGTTGGCCAAATCTCAGCACTTTTTCTGGGCCTTGATTGCTCCCCTGTGGACAGGGTGGGCTTGGTGATCTTGAGCCCTGGCAGTTCTGATCCTCCATAGGGTGTCTCTCTTTCCTCACCACATGCTGGTCAACTCTGAACATGGGGTTGTAAAGACCCTTTTTAGACCAAAATTAGCCCATGAAGAATGTTCTCACATGTTCGTCTTCCCCATAGGGAACCACTTCCACAGGTCTGTCTTATTCTGTACCCAGGGGCAAGCTGCCACCCTACATCCTACCCAACCAGTGGGTCCCATGGCCATAAGAGCTGCTCTTGCTACCTTAGGGCTCTTTCCATTATAGAGTGGGATTAGCCCGTCCCAAAGCCCCCCAACCAGCACATTGCATCCCTTTAACCTGCCCCAATCAGGCTGCCATCCCTGCCTCTGCACAGAAGCTGCTCAAGTCATGGTTACTAATAACTTCCACACTGCCAAATCCAGGGGTCAATGCTCAGTCTTCACCTAACTTGTTTACTAGCAGCATTTGACCTGTGCCTCCTCCTCAATGAAATATTCTTTTTATTAATATTTGGGTTCTAGGACAGCAGAATCACATGGTTTCTCTGCGATGTTTCTAGATGTGCCTTCCCGATTTCCTTCATGGGGTCTTCCGCCTCTTCTTGAACTCTAAATGTTGGGGCAACTCCCTTTCTGTGCCCCCTCCAGACTCATTTCTAGGTGCTCTCTACATGTTCCCACTCAGTCTCAAAGCTTTACATACCATCTACAGGCTGATAACTCTTACATTTCTAGTCCCAGCTCGGAGCTCTTTTTCAGACTGCAGGCGCCTATGTGCAAGGCTTACTTGACGTCTGCACTCAGAAATCCAACAGACATCTCAAACTTAGCACATTCAGTGACTTATTGTCGCTTCCATCTCTGATCTTGCACTTGTATTCTTCCCTATCTTCGTAAGTGCTACCTTCATCCTTCCAGTTGATTAACCCAGAAACCTTGGTGTAATACTGATTCCTTCTTTTTCTCACTCTCTGCTCCGATGCATCATCAAGTCCTGTCTGACCGCCCTTCAGGATGTGTCTGTGATCTGATAACGCCTCACTGTCTGCACTGCCATTGACTTGACTTTGGCTATAGACTTCTCTTGTTTCCACTCTTGCCTTTTTTAAAAGCTCAAACGACAGAGCAAGCGGAAAAATCTTTATAAAACACTTGTCGGTTCATAGCACTTTTCTGATAAAACTCCCAGGAACTCAGAAGAGTATCCCAAGTCTTAAGGCCATGCGTGCTGGGGCTCCCGACCCCGCTGATTCCATCTCCTCCCAGTGCCTCCCATCCGCTCCAGCCACACTGGCCTCCTTCCTCCTCCCAAGTGCCCTCACCAAGGCCTCCTCCCTCGGGGACACTCACTCTTCCTCTGCCCAGCACGCTTTCCCCCTGCTAGCTCTCAGTTTGCTCTGCCAGCCTTCACCAGCCTCCGGGCGGATGTGACCTCATTAGAGAGGCCTTCCTGGACCATCTTATATAAAAGAGTGCCTTTCTTACTCTCCATCCCCCTTTTCTGCTTTATTTCCTTTCTTAGTCCTTCTCACCACGGACATGTTGTATGTCAGTTTATTAATTTATGGTCTGTCGCTCCTCACCAGCATGTAAGCTTCAGGAGAGCAGGGTCTTTGTCTGTTCTGTTTGCTGCTGTGTTCCAGTACTCGCAACAGTGATTGACACGAAGAATTTGCTCTATAAATGCCTACTGGGAAAATGCGGAGCTTTGTCCCTTTTCTCTGGAAGCGCTGTCAGCTCTCACGCACAGCTCATATGCAGACTCCAACACGTGCCCCACCCCTGTTCTCACACACCCTCTCATGTACACTCGCTCGTTCTCACTCTTGTATTTGTGTCCTTAGAGGGTTTCCACAAAGTCCCTATGCGTGTGACTCCTGCTAACACCAGGTGAAACCTAAGACCAGCTCTGAGGGACTGCTGACATTGAAGGAGATGGCCAGAGTGTCGTTTGAAATATGTGTGCAGAACGGAAGTGAGAACAGAAACATTTTTAACTAGCCTGCAAAGGCTAGTTGTATATGCTCTGGTACATCCCGGTGCCTGTACCAGACCCATATACACACTCTCATACTCCCATATGCACAATCCACACACATTTACCATCACACATGTACACACACAGACATATACCTACTCACTGGCTCATCCACACTCAAAACTCATGCACCGGTAGGCTTTTTCCCCACACAAACCCACTCACACCCATGCCTGTACACCAAACTTTTCTTTATGTGTGTGCCATCATAGCAATATACTCACACACATTCATCCCTCAGGGAGGTACTCATACTCACTCGCTGTCTCTCCTTCTCCACACGCTGGCTCACAAAACAACGCACATCCTCTCACCAACTTACTTAGCTGCACATAGAATCACATAGACACCTACTACAGATACTCTGAGGTACCGCAGCCCATATTCACACTGCATTTACCATGACGCTCAACTCCACACACACACACAAGTGCACACACACGTTTTCAAAACTAACCTAAAATGCTGCACTCTGTTGTTATGGCAACAGAGATCCTCCAAGTGACCAAGAAAGGACAAGGACACATGGAGATGAAACCCCAGCAGAGCTGTGTGGGAGGAGATGGACCACGTGGCTATGAAGATGCTGCGCTGAGTGGAGGCCCTTTCCTCCTACTTCTTTGACAGAATTAACAGTGTCAGATGGACCTCCCCACCCTTCCTGGTGAGCTACCTAAATGTACCTTCATCTGGTCTTCCACCTCCTTCCTCCCAGTCTCGGAGGCAGTGTCCTCTTGCTCCTGCACGTGGACATTCTCCACCTGGGCAGTTGATCTCGTGCCTTCCCATCTCACCATGGATACCGCTCAATCTGTACTGACAGACTCTCCCTCCCTCCTGGCTGCTCCCTCGCAGATGAGGAACCTGCTCAGATGTCTGCCCCTTCCTCCATTATTCACTCCCCTCCAGTCGCTTCCCTCTTCCATCGTCAGAGCCGAGCGCCTCAAAAGAACCCTCTACAATTGCTGTTTCCGCTTCTCCACTTTTCATCATGCAGCCTCTACCGTCAGGCCCCTTCTCATGCATCTGGCACCAGTGGCCACTTCACTGATGAATGTGGTGGCTACTTTGGCATCCGCAATAATGTTGGCTTGGGTCCCTTCTGTCAGGATTCTCCTTTGATCTCTGACCACACTTTCTCCAGCTGTCTCTGCAGCTTAACTTCCTCTTCCCTACCTTAGATCTTCTGGGGCCTAGCTAGCTCCCTCTGGCCCTTCGTCAGGGATTAATGCCACTCATGAGTGCAGAGCCCTCATGACCTAATCACCACCCAAAGGCTATATCTTCTAACATTATCACCTTGGGATTCACGTTTGAACATAGGAATTTTGGAGGGACAAACACATTCAAGCCATGGCAACTCCCAAGGCTCTCATTGACTAAGGAGTCTGGCTACCACATGCCTGGAAAAGAATTGAAGGGATTGGTTCATGGTTCATGTGTTGAGCATCTTCTAGGTGCTTGTGAGATATCATTGAACAAAACAGAGATCTTTCCCCTCCTGGACCTTATATTCTAGCAGGGGAAGATAGGCAATAAATAATACACATAACAATTAAGTAAATTGTATAGTGTGTTGGGAAACAATAATACTGTGGGGAATAGAATGGATGGCAAGGGTAGAGCAGGGATCCCGTCAGAGGGCTGTGGGGTGACTCAGGTGAGGAGTAATGGTGGCAACAGGGATGCAGGGGTAGGGGAGCAGGAGGGCCAAGGGGTTGCAGTGTTGGAGGCAGGTGGCTTTCTTAAATAGGGTGGTTGGTATAGGTTGCATTGAGAAGGGATATTTTAGCAAAGACATGAAGTAAATAAACAGTTGACTAAGTGGGTAAATATGGAAAAACATCTTAGGCAGAGGGGATAGGGGCAGGAGCATGTCTGGGGAGTTTGAGAAGCAGCAAGGAGGGCAGAGGGGCTGGAGTGGAACAAGGGAGGGCAGAGTAGTAGGAGGACAAAGAAGTAAGAGTGGCTGGACCACGGAGGGCCCTGTCACTCCGGAGAAATGAGGAGTGACTGCGGGGTCTTGAGCCAAGGTAGGTGTGGTCTAACTTCTTTTTTTAAAAGGATTCTGATAGCTCTGTGTACAAACTGGACTATGAGTTGCAAGGGTGAAAGCAGAGTCTTAATAAGAGGCAGGTGAGACATGATGATGGTACAGATTGAAAACATTCTTTAGGAGTGAATTGAGCTCAGAAAGAAAATAAAGTTGAGAGGACCTCTAATTTGTGAAGGAACATGAGTCCCATCAGAAGCAAATTCACCTGGGTCTCTGGCCATACACAATCCTGGTCCCCTACTTTGCTTTCTCGTCCTCTATAATGATGCTAACTCTGGAACCACTTACCTGCTTGTAAAAAATAATATTAATATCTATAACAACAGCAACAATTATATAATAGCACCAGATGTTCGTATAACACCTGGTATAAGCTAAGCCCTGTTCTAAGTGCTTTACTTGTATTAACTATTTAAAAGTATAAGGTAGGTTCTATTTTTACCCCATTTTAAAAAGGGTGACAAGGAGGCATAGACAGATTCAGTGACTTGTCCGTGGTCACACAATTAATAAGTAGTAGAGCCGAGATTTGATCCTGGGCTGTTTGACTTCAAGGCCTGTGCTCTTTGCCACTGTACTGTACTATTCCCCAATTAGTGGAAACGTAAACTTAAGGAATATTGTCTGCTATTCATTCTTCATTCCAGAAGTATTTTTTAATTCCGTGCTCTCACCAGCTCTGGTAAGTGAATTAGGCACAGGAGTAGGCATTTGAGGGTTTTGGGGTGATTTTTGTGGAGCCCACTTACATATGGTCATTATACATGAATGTCATTAGTGAGTAGCTTTAGATTTTTGAAGCTATATATTTTTAAATTTTATCAATGTTTTATAGATTTTTATTCCATATTATTTTCACTATTTTATATTTTCTTTTTCTTAAGAGATATCCTCAGCTTTTAAGACGTGGACGTAAGGTTGGGTTGTTCTTCTTGTTATTTATTATAAAATAAGCAAAATAGTTTTGTCCCTATTTCCTAAACAAGGGTGCCTTGATAGCTTCTTGGATTTCTGCAGGGAAAAACTCTCTTCCAAATTTCAAACCGAAACACCTGAGAGACTCCTAAGACACCCCCCCACCACCACCACCACCACTTAGTTACTCACTTGTTACAGTAACTATGGTCTTTAACTTTGTAATGTAATTGTTAACAGCATGGTTCATTGCTTAGAGAAACTTTAACAGGGGTTAAATTGATAAAATTAATTTCATCTCATAAATTCTAGCTTTTATCTATTCTGAATTTGTTTATCAGTCATAACACGAGGCGGTGCATAATCCAGATGATTTTGATAAAATTTGATTTTCTCAACGTAGAGTTAACATACTTCAGTTTGAAAGTATTTATAAAGAAATGGTGGGCAAGAGGGTTTTGCTGGTGGTGGTGGTGGTAGCGTATGTATATGTATGTGTGCATATGCCTGTATGTCTCTCTGTCCTAGTGGAAAGAATCAAAAAGAATTGTTTCCCATCCATTACATTTTTTCGAGTTTTCCTCCTACTCCTCCAGAAGCACTTCCTTAGTCTCCTTTGATAGCTTCTTTTTCCAATGTTCCGCCAATATTGGGGCTTCTCGGGGGTCTTTTCTAGGTTTTTTTACTCTTCTTTTTTTCACCTGGAAATTTTTACTTGTCTCATGAGTCCATTAAAGCTGAAATCATTACCCTTTTCTTACCCCTCACTACAACCCCAACCCTGCCTCTCCTCCTATATCAGCCACCTAGATGAACAACACAAACATCCCGGTTCTTGGAGCCAGACTACTTCCTCAGCTTCAACTCCTCCAAAAGTTGGTCACAAAATTCTGGCTTCCATCGAGATTTAAGAGAGATATCAACCAAGGTTTGGTTGTACTGACCCCATTTGGACCTTGCTTCAAACAAACTGTATGAAACCAAGGCAAAAATAAAAATGTGACATAATTGGGGAGACATTAACACTGAGTGTTCGATGGTGTTAAGGAATTATTTTAAGTGTTATAATGTAATGGTTGTGTTTAAAAAGTTTTCATGGTTTTTTTAGCAATGCATACTTAAACATTCTAGAGGTCATAATATTGATGTTTAGGATTTACTTCAAAATAACCTAGTAGTGGAGAGGGGAAGGGAGGGAGGGATTAATAAATGAAATCCCTGGCCATGGGTTAATAATTACTGAAGCTGGGTGATGAGGAGATTGGGGTTAATTACATCATATTATTGTCTCTATATGTGTTTGAGATATTCATACATGTATACACACGTATATGCACGTGCATATGTGTGTGTGTGTGTGTTAGGATTTCTCAACCTCAGCATTATTGTCATTTGGGGTTGGATAATTCTGCTTTTTGTGTGGTGGTGGTGGTGGGGTACTGTCCTGTGTACTATGTGATGTTGGACAGCATCCCTGGCCTCCACCCACTGGATGCCAGTACCACCTCCTTCAATTGTGACAACCCAAAATGTCTTCAGACATTGCCAAATATCCTCCAGGGGAGCAAAATCATTCCTGGTTGAAAACCACTGCTCTGTCTCATCACCCTGTTTAGCAGTTACCACTGTTTGACTTTATATTACATATTTATTTCCTTGGTATGTCTTCTAGACACAAAGCTGTAAGTTGTGTGATTCCATTATCTCCCTCCCACTAGAAGGAAGATATCTCCCACTAAAGCAGACACGATGTCTTTTGTATTTTCTTCTATATCCTGAGTACATGGCACAGAGTAGAAAATCAATCAATATTTGTTGCATAAATGAAAAAAATCTTTCAAAAAGGCAAATCTGAAATGTCACTGCTCAGAGAGGCATGCTTATCATGCCTTCAGGTAAATTACTTAACCTCCCTGTGCCTCAGTTTCTTCATCTACAAGATGGAGATAATAGTAGCACCTATCATAGGTTTGTTATGGGGATTAAATGTGGGGTGACCACACTTGCTTGGAACAGTCCCAGTTTTTGTCTCTTTTCCCCACATAGTTATTAATAATGTCATCTGTCACTTTCTAAAGTGTTCTTGTTTGGATGATTCATCATATGGCAACCTGAGCTAACTTGTTAGTGTCCATACACTGCTTCAGAGGTGTCTGGTGTGAGGCACATAGGATGTGGTCATAGTTCTTACCTAGGCTGTTCTCCAGATGGACACTCAGTGGCCTTCCATGTGGTCAGCATAACATCCAGCTCTGTCCTGGGGCCTACAGGCCCCGTGGCTGTTGCTGGTCCTCCAGCCTTGACTCTCAAACCTCCTCTGCAGTCCTCCCCATCCATCCTCCAGCAAGCCAGGCTCTTTCTTCCTCAACTCCAGGACTTGGAACTGCTATTTTCTACCTGGAAAAGCCCTTTTTCCACGGCCACCTGTCTTGCCTCCACCTGTCCTGAAGGAATTGCCTTAAATGTCACTTCTTCCAAGAAATCAGCCTTGAATCCATAGACTAACTTCCCTGGTTCTATGTTGCCACAATACCCAGTACCCCCAGTTCATCATAATTCATGCTTTCCTGGGCTGGAAGTTGTGTGAAACTATGGTTCATGGCTTTATTCTTCTCAATTCTGTATCCCTGGGACAAAACTTGCATGGGGCAGTCAATAATTATTTATTTGTTGCACGAATAAATTAAATGAATTACCATCAGATACTAGCTTTAACACTGCTTCTGTGCTTGTTTGAGACTCATTTTCCTCATTATAATAGTAATGACCTCATCATGTTAAGAATAAATATGATATATGTAACGTTTCCTGCACACAGTAGGAGCTCAACATGTATAAACAGATAAGGAGCACCTCTTCTAAGCCTAATCCTCATCCCTGCTCAAATAGAATCACCATTTTATTCATTCTGGCCTAATGCAAGGAATGGAAGACAACCTCAAAGTCTCCCTAATCACACTTGAAGGATAAGATTCTGATAATAAATAGCAGATGATGTTGTCATAATGGGGTTTCATTTTCATATTGCTAGGTTTGAAAGCATTTTGAAGGGAAGAAAACCCCTGCGGTATGTCCTAAATGGTTAATGGTCCTCAGCTAGCAATGTGCCTGGCATGAGAAAGATTTCTTTTGCAGCCTGACAGCTGATCTATAATCAGGTTCTGCTTGGCTGCTGTTCTGAGCCCCTCCCCATAGCTCTCCATGGGGCTCAGTGAACACCCTATGGAAGAAAAAAAGCCCAAACCTTTTATTACATGCATTTCTGATTTCCCAGAAGCTTCTCAACAGAGGGGGACTTGCAGATGCTAGCCAGATGTTGCTTTATCCTGTGGGAGACAAATGCCGTCTCCAAGTGTTTTGAGGTTTACGCTTGGTAAAATTATAGAGCTAGTACATTCTTTCCCTTCCTTGTTTCCCTTATTCATTCAATAAACATTAATTTAGCAGCTACTATCTCAAGGACTATGAATTCAAAGATAAGCAGCATAGTTTCTGCCACCTAAACTCCCAATTTACTAAGAGATACAGAGCAATTAAGCAGACTATTACAATAAAAGGTGGTTGCCGCTCTGATAGAAATGCACAGGGTGATGCAGGAACCCAGAGGAGGAGTACCTAATGAATTCTGTATGGGGATCAGGGAGGGCTTCCTGAAAGAGGTGTCAGGGAGGATAAGCGCAAATTAGACAGGGGAGTAAAAGGTATTAATATTTTAGGCAGAGGGAACAGCATGTGAGAAGGGGCAGGGGATGAAGTCGACTAGCATGCAGAGGAAATAGCAAATTATTCAGAAAATGAGTTTAATATGCCAATCAGAGGGTAACAGAAGATGAAGACGAATAGCAAAATAGGATCCAGATCACGAAAGACTTAGAGGTCATATTTAGGAGGTTAAGCTTATTTTAAAGCTATGGAGACCATAGAGGGTTTGAAGTAAGAATGTATTCCAGTCCAAAAAGACCAGACACATGATAAAACCCATCAGTTAGATCTAGTACTTAAGCAGTGGTAGACTGTTGGTTAACTGACACAATCCTATCCCGAATCTGCATCTCCTTGGTTACTGTGCAGCCAGGTGTGGCCAAACCCAAGTCATGGGAAGAGCCTCCAGAGAAGCATTTAAAAGGGTCAGACTTGACCACATGTAGACTTTAGGCCCTTTGTCTTTCTCTCTTCTTCCTCCATGGATGTTGGACGCAAAGCCCTAAGGCACAGCAGCCATCTTGAAACCATGAGACAGCGCACAGATGCTGAAGGCCAGGGGAATCCGGAGGTCCCGTCTAGACATCCTTGACTCGTTGACTCTACGCCAGCGTGCATCTACTGCAGATTTCTTGCTCTGCAAGACAAAGAAATTTTTCAGTGTGCAAGCAAAGTTTTAACTCAGGATTTCCTACCATGTACAGATGCCCTTGGTACCTGCCAACTCTCTCACTCTTGGTCCCCAACCGCAGGCTCTGCTCTTCTCCCCCATCCCCCACCGTGTAACGCTCCAGCCCTCTCCTGGGAGCCCTCTCCGGCAGTCGTGTGGCCCGGGTTTGACCGTCTTCAGGAGTAGACAAACATCTCTCTTCCTTCCTCTCGCCCTCCCGCCTTTCCTCTCTTCCTTCTTTCCATTTGTACTTTCTTTTTACAAGTTTCATATTTTTTATTTCATTTTTTTCTCAAAACCTTAAAAATTCTCTCTCTCGTTTCTGTCTCTCATTCATTCACTATTTAGCTCCTATTCCTCACCCCACCCTTACAGAGTTTCCTTATTTATTTTTTCCTAGAATCTGTATTCATTTATAAGCTAACAAAGGCACAGATTCTTCTTTTTCTGTTTTTTACACAATTCTTCTTTCGTGTTCAACTCAGAAATATTTTCAACAAGTTCTTTATTTGTTTAAAAATGAATTATTTTGGAAGATAACATACACACAGAAAAGTGTACATAGCATAAATTCAGTGAATTTTCACGATGTGAATACGTCCTTGTAATGCCACAGAAATTAAAAAATAGATCACTACTAGCAGCCAAGAAGCCTGTCTGTGCCACGACCTCTCACTAGGTGCCCCCAGCCAAGGCCACCCCAGGCTGACTTACATAACCACAGGTTAGTTTTGCCTTTCTGTTTTCTGCTTTAGTTAAATGGAATTGTTCAAAATACACTCTTCAGTGTTTGCCTTTCATTTTTCTCAAAATTATAGTTGTGAAATTCATTCACATTGTTGCATGCAACAATAGTTCATGACTTTACAATATACCACTATAGAGATATTCCACAATTTATTTATCCAATTTACTATTGATATTTGGGCTCTTTCCAGTTTTTATTCTTGTTTTTATATATGCATTTCTGTTGAGTAGCATTACTTAGTCACAGGCAATGTCTATATTAAGCTTTAGCAGCTATTGCAAAAGAACTTTTCAAAGCTGTTGTGCAATTTACACTACCTCCAGTGGTATATGACAGTTCAAGCTCCTTGTCAACATTTGGTATTGTCAGACTTCTCATTTTAGGCATTCTGGTGGGTATGTAATGGTATCTTCCTGAGGTTTTAATTTGTATTGCCTTAACTACTGACAATATTGTGCATCTTTTAATTCATAGTTTAATGACCGTTTGTATTACTTCTTTTGTGAAGTACCTTTTAAAATTTTTTTCTATTTTATTTATTTATTTATTTATTTTTAAATTTCAGAATAGTATGGGAGTACCAACACTTTGGTTACCTATATTCCCAAGCACTGCCCAAGTCAGAGCTACAATCATGCCCATCCCCCAGACAGTGCACCCTGCACCCACTAGGTGTGAGTTTACCCATCCCCTCCACCCCTCTCCCACCTGCCCGACCCCCGATGAATATTATTACCATGTGTGCACATAAGTATTGATCAGTTAGTACCAATTTGATGGTGAGTACCAGTGGTGCTTGTTTTTCCATTCTTGTGACACTTTGCTTTGAAGAATGGGCTCTAGCTCCATCCAGGATAATACCAGAGGAATTAATTCACCATTGTGTGTTATGGCTGAGTAGTACTCCATGGTATACATATACCACATTTTATTAATCCACTCATCTATTGATGGGCACCTGGGTTAAGAGAGAGGAATTAGAGGTATCCAATTGGGGGCAGAAGAGATCAAACTTTCACTCTTTGCTAACGATATGATATTATATCTAGAAAACTCCAAAGATTCAACCAAGAGACTCCTGGAATTGGTAAATGAATTCAGCAAAGTCTCAGGATATAAAAATCAATGCACACAAATCAGTAGCTTTCATATATGCCAACAACAGTCAAGCTGAGAAACAAATCAAAGATGCAATACCTTTCACAATAGCATCAAAGAAAATTAAATATTTAGGAACATATTTAACTAAGGAGGTGAGAGACCTATATAGGGAGAACTATGAAAAACCGAGAAAAGAAATTACAGAGGATGTAAACAGATGGAAAACCCTACCATGCTCTTAGATCGGTAGAATCAACATTGTAAAAATGTCTTTGCTACCTAAAGTGATTTACAGAATCAATGCAGTCCCTATCAAAATACCAACATCATTTTTTTCTTTTTCAATATTTTGCCTTGCCATTTTTAAAAATTATATTTATCTTTTTCTCAGTACTTTGTAGGAGTTCTTTCTATATTCAAGAAACAAGTTCTTAATTTGGATCTATCTATCTATTCATCCTCACTCTGGGTATTGCTTTTTTGCTTTTTTAATATTCTCTTTTAATAAACAGAAGTTTCAATTTTAACTTAATCAGATTATCCAACTTTTTCTTTTACAGTTAGTTCCTTTGTAGCAAAGGATTTTAACAAAATTTTGCCTATCCCAACATCATGAAGATATATCTCCTATGTTTTCTTCTAAAGGCTTTATTGTTTTATCTTTCACATTTAGATTTACTATTTATAATTGATTTTTTAAAATAATAAAAATTTGTATTCAATAAGCTGTAATTCATTACTATTATTATTTTTAAAGTTTTAAAAATGTAAACAGCTTTAATGCAGTATAATTGACATACAATAAATTTAGTGTATTTAAAGTACACATTTTGATAAGTTTTGAACTATGTATACACCCATGAAACCATCATAACATCAAGAAAGTGAATATTTAGATAATCTCCAAAGGTCCATTAATGCCCCATTGTTAATCCCTCTCTCCCACAGCTCTTCACCCCCAGGCAACCACTGATCTACTTCCTGTCACTATATAGTAATTTGCATTTCTAGAGTTTTATATAAATAAAATTATACAATGTGTACCCCCATTTTGTCTGACTTTTTTCACTCAGCATAATTATTTTGAAATTTGTCCATGTTGTTGCATGTATCAACCATTCAGTCCTTATTGTTGTGTAGTAGTCATTAGCAACGATAAACAACAATTTGATGTCCAGCTGTTGATGGACATTTGGGTTGTTTCCACTTTGAGAGGATTACAAATAAAGCTGCTATTTACATTAGTGTACAAATATTTGCATGGTCATTTACTTCCATTTCTACTGGGTAAATGCTCAGAAATGGAATGCCTGGGTCATATGGAAAGTGTGTGTATAAATTTTTTAAAAACTGCTCCACTGTTTTCCAAAGTGGTTGTACCTTTTTATATTGCCACCAGCAGTGTATGAGGTTTTGAGTTGTTCCATATCATTACCAACGCTTGGTACGGTCAGTCTTCTTAATTTTAGACATTCTAATATGGATGTAGTGGTACCTTGCACTTCCCTCATAACCACTGATACACAGCATTTTATGTTTTCATTTGCATCGTATATCTTCTTTGATAAAATGCCTGTCAAATCTTTTGCTTGTTTTTTTATTATTTTATTATCACTGATGAGTATTGAGAGTTCTCTGTATGTTCTAAATATAGGTCTTTTATTAGACATGTAATTTGCTAATATTTATTTCCAGTAAGTCACGTGTCTTTAAAAGTGTCTTTTAAAGAGCAGAACTTACTAATTTTAATGAAGTCTTTTTTTCTTTTTCAATATTTTGCCTTGCCATTTTTAAAAATTATATTTATCTTTTTCTCAGTACTTTGTAGGAGTTTTTTGATATGAGCCAATCTCACTGGGGTTAAGTGATATCTCATTGTGGTTTTGATTTGCATTTCCCTGATGATTAGAGAAGTTGAGCACTTTTTTATATGTTTGCTGGCCATTATTCTGTCTTCTTTAGAAAAGTTTCTGTTCATGTCCTTTGCCCATTTTTTAATAGGGTTGTTTGATTTTTTCTTGTTGATTTTCCTAAGTTCTGTATAGATTCTGGTTATCAGCCCTTTATCAGAGGTGTAGCATGCAAATATTTTCTCCCATTCTGTAGGTTGTCTGTTCACTCTAGTGATAGTTTCCTTGGCTGTGCAGAAGCTTTTCAATTTGATCAGGTCCCATGTATTTATTTTGTTGCTGCTGTGATTGCTTTGGGGGTCTTCTTCATAAATTCTTTGCCTAGGCCAATGTCCATAAGAGTTTTTCCAAGGTTTTCTTCGAGAATTCTTATGGTTTCATGTCTTAGGTTTAGATCTGTTATCCATTGTGAATTGATTTTTGTGAAAGGTGAGAGGTGTGGGTCCACTTTCAGTCTTCTACATATGGCCATCCAGTTTTCCCAGCACCATTTGTTGAATAGGGAATCTTTTCCCCAGTGTACGTTTTTCTGGAATTTGTCAAAGATCAGGTGACTGTATGAGGTTGGTTTTATATTTGGGTTCTCAGTCCTGTTCCATTGGTCTATGTCTCTGTTCTTGTGCCAATACCATGCAGTTTTGGTTACTATAGCCTTGTAGTATAGTTTGAAGTCTGGTAGACAGATGCCTCCCAATTTGTTCTTTTTGCTTAAGATTGCTTTGGCTAGACGGGGTCTTCTCTGGTTCCACACGAAGCATAGAATTATTTTTTCTAGATCGGCAAAAAATGATGTTGGTATTTTGATAGGGATTGCATTGATTCTGTAAATTAATTTAGGTAGCAAAGCCATTTTTACTATGTTGACTCTGCCTATCCAAGAGCATGGTAGGGCTTTCCATCTATTTACGTCCTCTGCAATTTCTTTTCTCAGTGTTTCATAATTCTCTCTATATAGGTCTTTGACCTCCTTAGTTAGATATGTTCCTAAATATTTAATTTTCTTTGTTGCTATTGCAAAAGGTATTGCATCTTTAATTTGTTTCTCGGCTTGATTGTTATTAGCATATATGAAGGCTATGGATTTGTGTGTATTAATTTTGTATCCTGAGACTTTGCTGAATTCATTTATCAATTCCAGTAATCTCTTGGTTGAATCTTTGGGGTTTTCTATGTATAATATCATATCGTCTGCGAATAGTGAAAGTTTGACCTCTTCTGCCCCCATCTGGGCGCCCCTAATTCCTCTGTCTTGTCTAATTGCTGTGGCCAGGACTTCCAGCACTATGTTGAAAAGAAGTGGAGATAGTGGGCACCCTTGTCTGGTGCCAGTTTTAAGGGGGAATGCCTTCAATTTTTCCCCATTCAGTATGATATTGGCTGTGGGTTTATCGTATATGGCTTTAATAGTTTCTAGGAATGAGCCATCTATGCCTATATTGTTAAGAGTTCTTATCATAAAAGGATGCTGGATTTTGTCAAAAGCCTTTTCTGCATCTATTGAAAGGATCATATAATCTTTGTTCTTGCTTTTATTTATATGGTGAATTACATTTATAGATTTGCATATGTTGAACCATCCCTGCATCTCGGGAATAAAGCCCACCTGATCGTGATGGATTATTTTTTTGATGTACATTTGAATTCAGTTTGCAAGGATTTTATTGAGAATTTTTGCATCTATATTCATAAGGGATATTGGTCTGTAGTTTTCTTTTTTTGTTGTGTCCTTTCCTGGCTTTGGTATCAAGGTGATATTGGCTTGTAGAATGAGTTTGGGAGGTTCCATCCTTCTGATATTTTCAATATTTCTGCAGTATAGGCACCAGTTCTTCTTTGTAGGCTTGGTAGAATTCAGGTGTGAACCCATCTGGTCGGGACTTTTTTTGTGGTAATTTTTATTACTGCTTCAATTTCGGTGCTTGATATTGGTCTGTTTATAAATTCTGTTTCTTGCTGGTTGAGCCTAGGGAGGCAGTTGTTTCTAAGAATTTGTCCATTTCCTCCACATTTTCGTGTTTGTGGCATAGAGATTTTGTGTATTCAAGATGATGTTTTGTATTTCCATGGTTATCAGTTGTGACTTCTCCTTTTTCATTTTAATTGAGCTTATTAGAGTCCTTTCCTTTCGCTTCTGGTCAACTGGCAAGTGGCCTGTCATTTTGTTTATCTTTTCGAGAACCAACTTTTCGTTTCATGATCTTCTGTATTGTTCTTTTGTTCTCGATTTCTTTAAATTCTCTCTGATTTGGTTTATTTCTTTTTTCTTGCTGCTTTAGGATTGCTTTGCTCTTCCTTTTCCATTTCCTTAAGATGATTTCAGTAGTTACTGATTGTGACTCTTTCTGTCCTTTAGTGATGTGGCATTTAGGTTTAAGTTTTCCTTCAGGATGCTTTTAGCGTATCCACAGATTTTGATAACTGTGTCCCCATTATCATTAGTTCCAAAGAATCTTTTGATTTCAATTTGAATCTCCTCCTTGTACCCAATAGTCTTTCGCAACAATTTGTTTACGTTCCCATTTTTGGAGGACGATGTGATTCTGTTGATTGATTTCTAATTTTATTCCGCTGTGGTCTGAAGTACATGTATGATTTCTATTTTTTTGAATTGTGTTAAAGATCTGTTTTGGCTAGGATTGGTCATTTTTATGAGAAATTTCATGAGCTAGAGAAGAAATGTAATTTTCAGGTATTCATGTGGAGTGATTCTAGATATTCTGTAGCCCAATTTTATAGTCCGTTTTAGGTCTTTCATTTCTTATTGTTTTTTTTTGGAGGTTCTGTTCCAGTTTTGTCAGTGGGTGTTGAAGTCCCCTGCTTTATGGCTTGTTGCTTTTATGTTGTCTAGATCTAGCAGTATTTGCTTTATGTACCTGGGTGCTCCTGTGTTGGGTGCATAAATGTTTAGGATTGTTAAATCCTCTTGTGAGATTTTTTCCCTTCACCACTATATAGTGTCCATTTTTGTCCTTCTTTACTTTTATTGCTTTAAAGTTTATGTCATCTGAAATGAGGATGGCTACTCTGGATTTCTTTTGGTTTCCATTAGCCTGGAAAATTGTATTCCATCCTTTCACCTTGAGTCTGAATGCGTCTTTGTGTGTAAGGTGTGTTTCCTGAAGACAACAGATACTTGGTTTGTATTTTTTAATCCATTCAGCCAGCCTATGTCTCTTCAATGGGCAGTTCAAGCCATTTACATTTATTGAGAGAATTGATATTTGGGGTAAATTTCTGATTATTCTGTTGGGTGGCATCTTTTGTTTTACCTCTTGCGTCAGTGTGGAATCTGGTTTCTGGGGTTTTAGCTTTTGCGTAGTTTTACATAGGTGGGTGTCTGTTGCTCTGTTTAGTGTATAATGCAGGTCTAAGCATTTCTTGCAAGGCTGGTCTGGATTTCACAAATTCTATCAGTGATTGCTTATCTGGAAATGTCTTTATTTCTCCCTAATATAAGAAGCTTAGTTTGGCAGGATACAGAATTCTGGATTGACCTTTGTTTTGTTTTAGGAGATTGATGATGTCTCCCCATTCCCTTCTGGCTTGTAAGGTTTCAGCTGAGAAATCTGTAGTTAATCTGATAGGTTTCCCTTTGTAGGTTACGTGTTCTTTTTGTCTTACAGCTCTGAGGAGTGCCTCTTTTGTGTTTACTTTGGTCAGTCTAATAATTATGTGGCGTGGTGAGTGCCTTTTCACATTGACTCTCCCAGAAGTCCTGTGTGCTTCTTGTACTTGGATATCGAGATTTCTGGTTAAGCCATGGAAATTTTCCTCTATTATTCCTTCAAATAAGTTTTCCAGCCCATGCAAATTTTCCTCCTCTCCCTCAGGGATGCCTTTGATCCTTATGTTTGGCCTCTTTACATAATCCCACATTTCTTGTATGCTTTTTTCCTGCCTCTTGTTTTTGTGTTCTTTCTCTTCGGCTGATTTATTTAGCGCATAGGAGCTGTCTTCTAGCTCTGAAATTCTTTCCTCTGCATGGTCCAGCCTATTCTTAAGGCTTTCCACTGTGTTTTGTAGATCCTTGAATGCTTCTTTCATTTCTAGGATTTCTATTTGATTTTTCCACAATATTTCTATTTCTTTGGAGAATTTTTCATTCATTTCTTGCATTTTTCTTGTGGTTTCTTTGTGCTGGGATTCAATTTTCTCTTGAATTTCATTGAGCTTTCTTATAATCCATAAACGAAATTCCTCTTCTGTCATTCTATCCATTTCATTTGGGTGGTATCCATTGCTGAGGAACTGATAATTTCTTTTGGGGGTGACTTTTCACTCTGATTTTTCATGTTCCCTGAGTTCTTTCGCTGGTTTTTTCTCATCTGGCCTCTTGGTTGAGAGCTGGGGGTGTTAGAGCTAGTTTATGGCCCTGTCACCAGGCTCACAATTATTGTTCCTTGGCAAAGCCAGGGAGAGAAGTAGTGGCCTGTATTGCCTTAGGTGTATTTTAGCAAGTTTGGTGGATCTTGAGTTAACTCTGACCTGTGGTCTTCTCCTCTTCCCAGTGGAGTGTGGTGAGAATGACCTCCCAGCTTGGGCTCTGAGCTAATGAATTGTACTTGAGGATATGAGTCCTCCGCTCCCTATTAGCTAGGTATTCTGCTATGTCCGTGGCAGACTATGATCCCCCATTTGGGGTATGCGAAAGCCCCGTGCTTTGGGAGGGTCCTTGTAGCTCCTAGGGGTTACTTTGACCCTGCTCCTCCTGAGGTGCAAGTAGAAACACAATTTCTTTTGGCTGCAGTGTGAGAGCTGAATTGGGAAAATTCTACACAGCTCAGAGGTTGCTTATCTAGCCACGTGTGTCTGCCCTTCTGATGTGCGTCTCCGCGTGATACTGGTTGATAGGGGGATCTCCAATTGTGCACCCCTTTTCCACCACTAGACCCCAAGGCGAGGCGGGTGGCCGTCTCTATCCCCAGCAGTCTCCACTGGGGGGATGTTCCCACGGGGAGGGGGGAGTAGTGGCCGCTGGAAGCGCTCTTGGATGGCGCGAAATTCCCTAATGAAGTGGGCAGGATTATGGGGAGCTGCTCTGGTTCAGCCTGTGGCTCTTGAGGTATTTGGTTGTCATGGGAACCAGCAGTTATACCAAATGAGTCACTATAGCCAGCAACCTTCAAAATGAGCGATCTCTGGGGTACAGGAGGGCTGGGACCTGAGGGGCGGGCACTAGGACCGGCACGGAGCGGAGTTGTCGGAGGCCAGAGCCGGGGTAGCAGAACCAGATGGACGAGCTGCAAACTGTTTCCAATACCCAAAGATCCCGCCGCTACAGTTCCGGGATCTCGTCCCACCTGGAACCCACGGATGCAGCTGTCCCTGGCCACCACAGGCAAAGCCTGTCTCGCCCCAGCGGAAGAGCCCCGGGCCGGGGCGGGGGGAGCTAGAGACGCGGCTCACAGCTCCGCGCGGGGGGCTGTAAAGATGGCGGCCGCCGCCGGCCTGGCGCACAGCCGGGCTCCGATCACGCCGGGAGCGCAGTTTTTCTCTGCCGGCCGCAGCGGCAGTTGCTAGCAGCCTCTAAGGGCGTGTCCCGCTCCCCGTTAAACTCCTGGGCCCAGTCCCGCTGACTTCCAGTGGCGCAGTGCCGGCCTGCGGGTTCCCGCGCACTGTCCCGGGAAGCTGTATCTCCGCCCGGTCCCTACCGGTCCCTCCCTGGCCCTGCGCGGTCTCTGTATATTGCAGCTGAGAGTTGTGTTTGGCTCTCGCAATTGCCTCCTCTCCACAGGGTCTGCTGTCTCCGCCACCGCTTTGCCCCAACTCTGGGCTTGTCCCTGACTGCGTGGATGGGGAGGCGCGTAACCGCTTGGGGGGCTGGTGGCGCTGCACCGACCTGGCGAGCGCGTCCTTCCCGCGCTCTGGGCTCTATTGTGCTCCGTGCGCCCTCCGATCTTGGTGAAAATTTTGTACCTGTTTTCTTGGGCTGGGTGTTCGGCGTTGTTTCTCTGTCATTCGCAATGCCGTTTTCGGAGTGAGCGGTCCGTGCTCACAGGCAGCCGCTGGCGTTCTTCCTTGTCTTGATTTCTGTAGACTTATAGTAAGTCTCGAAATCAAGGAGTTCAAATTCTCCACACTTCTTTTTCAAACTGGTTTTAGCTATTTTTGTTTTTTTGTATTTCTATATGAAGGTTAGAATCAGCCAATTTCTACCAAAAGGATAGAAAACTGGGATTTTTATTGGAATGTGTTGCATCTATCGATCAATTTGGGGGAAAACTGACATCTTTTGGGTTATTGGAGTTTCCAATTTATGACTATAACACATCTCTACAGTTATTTAGGTCTTCTGTTTTCCCTTTGCAAGGTTTTACAGTTTTTCATGTACATATCTTAAATACCTTTTCCTAAATTTATCTCTAAGTATTTTATATTCTGATGCCATTGAAAATGAGATTGTTTCTGTAATTTCACTTTTTGATTTTCATACTGAAATATATTGCTCTGTATATATACAAAATATATATACAAAATATAATTGATTTTGTATATTGATGTTGTGTCCTGAAACATTGCTAAATTCACATATTTATTCTAGTAGTATTTTGTATAGTTCATGTAATTTTTTATTATTTCAAAATATTATGGGAGTACAAATGTTTTTGGTTACATGTATCAATTTTTTATTCTTGAGTCAGGGTTGTAAGTGTGCCCATCACCCAGATAGTATTCATTGTACCCATTAGGTAGGTTTTTGCCCTTGTAATTTTTTTAATGTAGATAATAATGTCATCCGTGAATTCATATAGTTTTACTTTTTTCTCTCTGACTAGGGGTTTTTTTTTTTTTGAGACAAGAGTCTCTCATTCTGTTGCCCAGGCTAGAGTGTAGTGGCATCATCATAGCTCACTGCAACCTCAAACTCCTCAAGTGATCCTCCCACCTCAGTCTCCCAAGTAGCTGGGACTATAGGTGCATGCTACCACTGTCAGTTAATTTTTCTATTTTTTGTAGGGGTCTCACTATGTTGCTCAGGCTGGTCTCTAATTCCTAGGATCAAGTGACCTTCCCTCCTCCATCTCCCAAAGTGCTGGGATTACAGGTGTGAGTCACTGCACCCAGTTTAGGATTTCTTTTATTTCCTTTTCTTACCTTATTACACTGACTAAAATGTCCAATACAGTGTTGAGTAGAAGTATTGAGAATGAACAGCTTTGTCTTATTTTTTATTTTAGAGGAAAATCATTTAATCTTTTGCCATTATATTTTACCTGTAGATTTTTTTGTAGATGTCCTTTATCAGGTTAAAGAAGTTCCTTCTTACTTCTAGTTTGCTGAGTGAGATCTTTCATCAGGAATGGATGTGTGATTTTGCAATGTATTTTATACTTCTTTTGTGATTATCATGTGATTTTTCATTTTAACTTGTTAATATGGTGAATCACATTAGTTTTCAAATATTTAAGGTCATCTGATTAGCAACTTTAATTCCATCTGTAAATTTAATTCACCTGTGCCATGTGTATTAGTTTTTTATTACTGCTATAACAAATTACTACAAATTTAGTGGCTTAAAGCAACACAATTTATTCTCTTATAGTTCTGGAGCTCAGAAATTCACAATGAATCTTAAAGGACTAAAATAAAGATGTCAGCAGTCTGGTTCCTTCTGGAGGCTCCAAGGGAGAATCTGTTCCTTGCCTCTTTCAGCTTCTGAAGCCACCAGCATTCCTTGGCTGCTGGCCACATCACTCCAGTCTCTGCCTCCTTAGTCAGATCACCTTCTCCTTTTCTTCTGACTCCTCTTGCATTCTTATTATAAGGACCACTGTAAATACATTGAGCCCACATAAATAATCTCCCCATCTCAAGATCCTGAACTTAATCACATCTGCAAAGTCCCTTTTGCCCTATAAGGTAATATTCATAAGTTCTAAGGATTATAATATGAACACATTTTGGAGGCCATTATTTAGCCTACCATACTGTGGAACATAACATTCACAAGTTTTGGGATGATGACATAAGTATATTTGGGGTCCCATTATTCTGCCTACTGCACCCCCCTTTGCATATGATTGTTTCTTCTGGAAATGTTAACAAATTGGAATTTCTCCACCCACTCTTCACACTTCTTAATTCTTATACTTTTCATCTCTTTGTCTTGTTATATTACATTCCTAGGCTAATTACTTTGTTCAATCTTTCAGCTCATTAACTATTTCTTCAGCTATTTTCATTCTGCTATTTATCCATTAATTTATTTTTTCTAATTATCCTACTTCTAAGTTCCAGAAATATGGTTCTGTTTCATAGAAGCCAGTTTTTTAATCTCCCTGAGGATATTTATTCTGGAGTACTTTTTCTATATGATCAGTTAAATTTATTTTAGGGGTGGATAATTTTTCTGAATATACAGTTTAATGCCTCTTTCAAGGTGCATGTTTTTTAAAATATTTGATGTTTCTTGGTTGTTCCTATTTATAATTGAAAGCTAGACTGAACAATATCAGAAGCTGGAGCACACTTTATTAAACTAAATGTGTGTCTCTGTTTACTTGCCATAAATCCAAATCCAATTACATAGACATCATGAGAGCATGTTATTAGTAATTACAATTGAGAAGAAGGATGCATATCCAAAGTTTTTGTGCTTTATCTTGAGTGTAGTATCTTGTTTCTTGGGACATGGGATATAATTCTTCAAGTCTCCAAGTTAAACTCACACTTCTGATTATTTTGTTGAAGACTTTAACTGCAACTAACTCTTTCGAAAACAAAACCAGAAGGTTTTCTTTTGTATATGTATGTATACATACATACATATGTATAGAAGAAATCTATATGTATAGAAGAAATCTGTATATTCTTACAGATTTACCTCAGACTCTGCTATTTTTGTTTCTTTAGTGCCAACACCATGCTAAGAGCCCTTCTGAGAAAAGTTATTCACTTTGTTTCTATATTGGTTTTCAGGGCTTTTTCTCAGAGGCAAAAGCCATTGCCACCATATGTTAAATATGGAGAAGGGAGAGAAATTTAATGTAGCAGCTGTTTCAAATTTAGTCCTTTAATTAATTTCTCTGATTATTTCACCATATTCTTCTCTAGCTCTTTGTATTTGCTGACCCTTAGCTTGATATTTCTCTGGAGAGTTTCTAGGAAAGCTAGCTTTAACTTCAACGGCTGCTTGTCCCCCAAGTGAATTTTCTGCGCCCTTATTTCTCCTTTACATCAATTCAATCTGCTTTATTCTTTTCCCTTTGTTTTTTGTTTTTCAATGATTTATAACCGTAAGCAGAATTGCCGAGTCATTCAGTATGTTCATCTTAAACTGTAATAGATATTGACACATTGTTCTAAAGAGATTGAAACAATTTCCACTCTCACTGCAGCATAGGAGAGTTAGCGTTTTTCTACATACTCACAATATTTAGTATCATCATACATTCTAAATTTTGCTTAAGGCAAGTGTGAAATGGCATCTCATTCTGGTTTTAATTTTCATTTTCCTGAATATTGGTTAGATATAATATCCTTTCATATTTTTATTGAGTATTTTGTTAAATCTTCTGTGAATTAATATTTTATTAGTTAATTTTCTTTTTTTACTAATAAGAAATGTCTTACATATCCCGGTTAGTAATTCTTATTGATCATATTGAAGTGCAGATATCTTCTGCCAATTTGTGGTCCTTTTACTTTATTTACATTAGTTTTCAATGTATAAAATGTATTAATTTTAATGCATATAATGTAACTTTTCTTTCTGCTCTGTGCTTTTGTGTTTTATTAAAATAAAACTCGGCTACCATGATTTTTCATAGATCTGTTCCTTAACAAAATTAAAATATTGCTTTTTATATTTAGGTCTTGAATTCACCTGGAGATATATAAATACATATATAAAATCTGTGAGTTAGGAATCCATTTTTTCCCTATATATAATCAAATATCCCCACACCTTTCATTCCGTAGACCATCCTTTCCCCACTAGTCTGCAATGCTTCCTATTTCATTTCATTTTAAAAGTTTCTATTTATGTTTTCTTTTGGTTTTGGTTTTGGTTTTGAGACAGGGTCTCATTCTATTGCCAGGGGTACAGTGCAGTAGCATCATCATAGCTCACCGCAACCTCAAATGCCTGGGCTCAAGCTATCCTCCTGCCTCAGCCACCTGAGTAGTTGGGACTACAAGCTCATGCTCCCACACCCAGCTAATTTTTCTATTTTTTGCAGAGGTGGAATCTCACTATGTTGCCCAGGCTGGTCTTGAACTCCTGGCCTCAAGCAATCCTCCTACCTCAGCCTCCCAAAGTGCTAGGATTACAGGCCTGAACCACTGCACCTGGCCTCTATGTATGTATTTCTTATTGGATCTTTATTCCGTTCCATTGTTTTGTTTGTCTATTCCTTTTTCAATACCATACTTTTTAAAGTAAAATGTATTTATAGATATTATTCTTGATATCCGATAGGGCATGTCCCCTCACTGTTTTTTCCTTTCAAGGAATTGGATATTTTTGGCCCTTTAATTTTCTCAATAAATTTTAGAATCAGTGTGTTAAGGTCCAGAAGTAACACTGTTGGGACTTTTAATGAGAATTATTCTGAACATTTAAATATATTTGAAGATAAGTTACAGTTTTACAATCTTAATTCTGTCAACGTACATAAGCTATTTTTCCTTTATTGTATGTCATCCATAACAATGTTTTAAAATGTTCATCATAAAAGTCTTGCACATCTTTCTTTAGATATTTCCCCCATGTATCTAATTATTTTTCTGCCTTATAAATAATCATTGTCTAAGTAACTATTAATTGCTGATACATAGAATTGCAAATGTATTTTGTATAATTATCTTATTTCCAGACACCTTGGCAAATGCTGTTATTAATTTTAGTAATTTGTTAATAGATTCTCTTAAACTTTCTAAATAGGCAATCATAGCATATGGAAATCGGGATAGTTTTCAACACTTATACCTTTGGTTTCTTTGCTAGTTTTACTAACAAGACCTCTATGTAATGCCTACCATAGACCTCTATGGTGTGCCTGTTCTCTGCACAACTCTAGAGAATTCCATTTATATAGTAGTGCATGTTGTAAAATGCAGCACTAATGTGCACTGGCAAGGACTTCCAGTAGAAGCAGTGCTAGCAGGCAGCTTGTCATATTTCTGATTCAATAAGGAAGGGATTCTAATACTTTGCCCATTAACTATGATATCTTCTGCAGGGTTTTGATAGATACGCTTTATGAAGTTAAGTATGCTCCCTTCTAATTTAATTGCTAAGAATTTTGTCCTTAATGGGTATTAAACTTTATCAAATGTTTTTGTATTCCCTAATGAGATAATCACATAATTTTTCTCTATAATCTTTTTTTTTAATTTCAAAATATTAAGGGGGTACAAATGTTTTTGGTTACATGGATTGCTTTTGTAATGCTCAAGTCAGGGTTAAAAGTGTGCCCGTCACCCAGATAGTGTTCATTGTACCTGTTAGGTAGGTTTTCGCCCATCCCCTCTATACTCTCTTAATGTGATAAATTGCAATAATAGATTACCTAAATTTAAGCCCTATATTTGTGGGGTAAAACCAACTTCATCATAATTATGTGTACATGAAGAGAAAGACAGAGTGCACACTATATTTGATTTGCCAAGCTATTTTAATAATTTTTAGCCCCTATATTCATAAGTGTGATAGCCCTGTAATTTTCTTTTCATAGAATCATTATCTGGAATTGGTATAAAGGTCATACTATTCTCATAAAGTGAGACTGATAGTATTGCCTTAATACTCTTTGATTTTCCTATGAACGTCTCTTAATATTGGAATTCTCTGTTTCTTGATTGTTTTGATAGAATTCACCTGTGAATCTATTTGTGGTAGTGTACTTTTAACTTGTGTTTGACTTCTTTTTTTTTTAAATTTCGGAATATTAGGATGATACAAACATTTTGGTTACATGATTTGCTTTTGTGCAGTTTGAGTCAAAGTTACGAGTGTGCCCATCGCCAAGACAAGGCGCGTTGTACGTGTTAGGTGCGTACTGACCTGTCCCCTCCCTCCCCCTTCCACCTTCTTGGTCTCCGTTGAGTTTTGCCCCCATGTAATGATGTTGGTCTATTCTGCCTTTTCCTCGCTCTCTGTTAGTTTGAGTAAGTTGTATTTTGTTTATGTTTAAGAAACTGTTCATTTAATACAAGTTTTCAGATCTGTTTACAAAACCTTTTAGGAATAATATTCTTTCACTTATCTGGTAAATCTTCACTGCTTCCGTGGACGTGTTCCCCTCACACCCAGTTCTCACGCCGCCTCCCTGGCCCTTGCCTCTCTTCCCTTGACAAATCATGCCAGCTTACCCATGTTATTAATTTAGCTGTTTTATTAGTTTTTTAAAAAAACTACTTGCTTTGGTTTTGTGTCTGTTTTAAGTTTGTTCTCTATTTTATTGTTGTGTGTTCTCGTCTTTGTTATTCCCCTTATTAGCCGTCTTTGTTTTTACTCTATTTTATTTTACTCTAAATTATTAAACGAATATTGATCTCATCAATTTTCAGATTTTTAGCACAATTTTTAAGAACATTGGTTTTGTTCTAATTGAGCTGTTAGCGCTATCCTATAAAATATGATATGTCATATTTACATTATTCTATTCTTTGTTCTTTCTTGAAATATTTGTGTTTTTTAAAGTGTCCTCATTCAAATCATATTGTTTAAGAAATGTGATACATGTGTAATAGTGTTTGGAAACTTGTTGAGATTAGCTTTGTGACCCATTAGTCACTAATTTTCATAAATGTTTATTTTATGCTTGAGAAGAATGTATATTTTTTGAGGTAGGGGCAGGGTTCTATGGGGACTCTTAGATCAAGCTTGCTAACCATTTGTCAATTGTATTGTTCTATTCTCTTACATTCTTAGATTTTTTTGTCTGCTTTTTCTATTGAATACTCAGAATGGTGTATTAAAATATCTTACTGTTATCCACAATAATTTTGAATTTTTTGATTTAATTTTGTAACTGTTTATTTTTCTATTATAAATTATGTATGTATATATCTGTATGTAATGTGCATATAGCTATGTAATATGCATGCAAACTTAGAACTGTCATAGTTGCCTGGTGAAGTTTATTTTTTATCATCATAAAATGAAGCATTTTATCACCACAAAACTTTGGTTTTGGGGTTAATTTTTTTATTCTGATTTTACTATAATACACCAGATTTCTTCTCCCCAGAATTTATCTGATAAATCTTTATTACAATTATCTTACTTTCAACATTTGTTTATCCTTATCTTTTGGCATGTTCCTTGTAAAACACATGTAACTGAATATATGACTTTACTAGGGCTACTATAACAAAGTGCAACAAACTGGATGTCTTAAATGCCGAAATTTGCTGTCTCACAGTCTTGGAGGATAAAAGTCTGAGATTAAGCTGTCAGCAGCACTGGTTCCTTCAAAGGTCTGTGAGGAAGAATCTGCTGTATGCTTCTTCTCTAGCTTCTGATTGTTTGCTGGCAACCTCTGGCATTCATTTGTTTATGGAAGCATCAGTCCAATCTCTACCTTCATTTTCTCACAGTGTTCTCCCTATGCGTATGTCTCTGTGTCCACATCTGTCCTTTTTCTAAGGGCACCAGTCATGTGGGATTAGGGTCCCACCTTGCTTGAGTATGACCTCATTTTAGCTAATTATATCTGCAATGACCCTATTTCCAAATAAGGTCACATTCTGGGGATTAGGATTACTACATAGGAATCTGGGGTTGGGGGGAGACACAATTCAATCAATAACACTGAGTTTTAAAGGTTTATATGTCTATACATATGTATTTGGTTGTATTATATACAACATTGTAAAAATTTGTATACAGATATATTGTATATATGTATACAAATATTGTATTAACATATACATATATATTTGAATTTGTCTACTTTTTCTTTCTACTTTGTCTATTTTATACTTATTTTTTCTTTTCTTGACCTATTTTTAATTGATCAAATAGTTTTTCATTTTTATCTAAGTTATAAACTAAATTTCTATTCATTTTGTGATAAATCTTTAAAATTTAATTAAATTTTTAATCTCCTTCAAAATATACAAGAAACTTACAAGAATTGCACTGTCATATACTCATATTATTTTTACTATTAGCTAGTATATTTTTATTTCCAGCTTGTTCTTAACACCCTTCCAAGTTAGTCATTGTTATTGTCATTGTTTTATATAAATAATACTTACAAAAATCCATGCAACATTTATCAGCTGCTTCACTGACTCTTCCTTCTTGTCTCTAAGGCCTTCCTCTGGACCCAAGTTTCTTTTTCCTGACATATGTATTTTAGATATTCATTTAGTAAGGAACATTTTTGGGAAACTCAGTTTCGTTTTTCTGAAAAAAATAATGTTATAAATTTTAAGTTGAAAGTTGTTTTTCTCTCTATCTTTCCTTCTCATCAGCTACAGCAAATTCTATTTTTGTGTTCATCATTATTACAATAAAATTATAATAAATACCAAAATAGCAAATTCTTAAAATACCAAAATCCTGTTTGGTATTTATTGTGCTTCCTAAATCTGAAGTTATGATTCTTTCATTGATTGTAAAAAATCTTTACTCATTATATCTTCAACAATTGCCACATCCCCATTCTCTCAATTTCTTTCCTAGAAATCTGATTAGATGTTTGTTGTAAATTTCTCTTTGGTGTTGTCAGTGTTCTGGATTTGGCCATTCTTATAGTTGCGTAGTGGTATCTCCTTGTTTTAGTTTGCATTTCCCTGCTGGCATATGTTGTGGAGCTTCTTTCATATTTTATTTGCCACATATACGTGTGTTGTGCTGTTGTATTATTACACACACCATATGTATATATACTAATTATTGTATATATTGTTTATTGTATCTTGGTGAGGTTGTCTGTTAAGGTCTTTGGTTCATTTTAAAAATCAAGTTGTTTGTCTTCTTTTTGTTCAGTTTCTACTTTGTATTTCTTATTGTATATTGTTTATTTCTTATATTTTCAATCCTGCTTTTAATTTTTTTTACCTATTTATATTCTGAATTCAATAATTCTATACTATTAGCCAAGATTATTGAGGGTCTAATTCTGGTGTTTGTTCTTTCTGCTGATCTATATGGCTATTTCTCTGCCCAACAGACATTTGTTCAGTGCTCAGCTTAAAACTGAGGGCGGCGGTGGGGGGCCCTAATGTGCTTGGGGTTTCTCAAAACCCCAATTCCTCACAAAGGTCAGCTGTGGTTATAAATATGAAGGGAAGACTTCCTTCGTCCCAAAGCCCATGCTGAGACAGACACTTTTCCTTTTAGTCTCCTTTGTTAGTAAAGATATTTTTTTCTAGTATATTATTTTACCTACAGTGTAGCCCCTTGAGGCCTCTAGGTTTATACAGAGTCTCAGCTCCAATTTCCATTTTTAAAAGACCAAAGGATTTGTTTTCTTCCCTGGCAGCCATTAAAACTCAAACCTCTTGGTTATACGCGTAGGAAGTGCTCCCAGGATAGCCGCTGCATGGGTGGCAGCTTATAACTTTAATTTTCAGATGTCCCTCTGTTTTAGGTCCCTGAAGATATATCTTTCTTTCTCAGAAGCTCAGCTATGCATTTGAAAGAATGTTTGTTACATTTTGTTTTTCCATTTCCAAGGGTTTTTTTTTTATTCAGAAGTTTTTCAAAAAGTTTCCCAGACAGCCAGAAATAGAGATATTCTGACTGCTTTCTATATTTAAAATATACATCAAAATTATGGTCCACTGATAACGTCCTCTTACATTTTCCAACATTGTTATGCATTTATCACTTTTGTTTTGTTTTGTTTTTTAACAATATCTTCTTCATCACTCAAAGGGATTTTTGTGAAGAAGGTATAAAAGGCAGGTGAACTCAGTCTACCATCTCAACCCAATTTGTGACCTGGGTCTTCAAGGTTGAATAAAACCGTGCCAAGTGGAAATGGAGGTTAAGGTCAGTTCTAAGGTAATGGGATCATGAAAAATATGCTTTCCTTAGGGAATGATGAAAAATTAGTACAGCTGGCAAACACTATATATTAGGACACATATACAAGATGAGTCTGAAAGTGAGATAGGTTTAAATGATATTAAAATGGGTCTTGCGTGATACAATAAGGACACTGGGATCTGCCATATAATTTGGTAAAAATAGTTGTCATTTATTTATTACTTCCTAGGTGGTAGGCACTGTACTGGAGGTTTTGCATGGGGTACTATTATCATCCACATTTGATAAATAAAATGGGGCAAATGAGATTTAGTCTGCTTAAGGTCACACAGATCCCAGGAGGTAAAGCCAGGATTCTGTCTGACTACAGAGCTCACGAATTAAATCAATTTCTGCAGTGTTCCCCAATAAATAATGATAAGTCAGTACAAGTTTTTAAGATAAGAATGAAGTAATAAGACTGGTTATTTACGAAGATTATTCTATTGACCTGGTAGCTCAATGAATGGGGGAATTACACATCACTCTTGGCTGCTTCTCAGCCCAGAGAAGAGAGCTGTAATCTGGGAAACAGAGGTAAGAACAGAAGGGCGGGACTTGCAGGCAATGTGAAGGACTGTACATTTAATTTTCAAGAGATAGGAGGCCATTGGAAGATTGTAGCAGAGGAGCGAGATCCTGACAAACTTTAAAAGGAACATTTTTATGGCTATATAGAGAATGGCTTATAGGAGGGCAAGGGTGAAAGCAGAGAATTATGCATTACTCACATACTCTGTTATCTTTATTTCAAGTAAGTAATATTTGGGCTTCCTTGATTGTGGAGAAGAGGTGACGAATGAGGGACTATTCAAAGAGCCCAGTTCTTGGAGGATCAGCTGAGCAGAGTTGTCTAAGGGTGGCCATATTGTCTCTCTGAAGAGAACAGGTGGCGAGGAGAGCTCTCGGTGAGGTGTAGAAATTGGAGAAATAATGGGTGGGGTGGGGTGGGGTGGGGGGTGGCATCAGGGATAGGAATGGAGATCACATTCTGTTTGGTTAGCATCTGCATCCTATATGTCAGAAATTCTCCAGAGAACTGGAAAAGAGACAAGGCTTTGTAACATGGAAATATTCCATGTGGATGCAGAATGACTGACAAATGCAGATTCATGTTACACACATGCTCTCTCATGTAATATTTTAAGTTTTGTGAGACAGGTATTATTACTCCCACTTTATAGATCAGAAACTGAGTCTCGGAGATGTTAGCTAACTTGCCTAAAGCTAACCAGAATTAACTGGCAGACACGGAATTCAAACACAGATTTTTATGGCCCTGAAGGGTGTGCTTTTTGAGAACACCATACTGGGAAGAAAACTTTGTCTTAATCAAGGTGAGAATCACTCTGCAGTGAATTGAAACTCAGAGGGGAGCCTAAGAAAATTACAGGAGCAACCCAGACAGACACATCTGGAGGTGGCTTTCACTTTCTCTAATGCTTTCAAGTGTGTCACCCCTGGGATAACTCTCACTGGTCCTGGAGACAGTCTTTCCTCTCAGAATTCAAGTTCAGTCCCAATTCTGGAGCCTCTTTTTCCTCTCCTGTGAGTCAGAAGCAGAGCTGCCGAGGGTGCCCAGTGCATTCTCATCAAGGCAGCTCTGAGCACCCTGACAGCTCCTGCCATTCTGAGCCCTCCCCTGCCTGGCTGCTTCCAAATGGTGGAACCTGCTGATAGCGCACTGTGAGAGATGCACTTAGGGGGGCATCCCGGGGCTCTGCTTTTGTAGTGAGCAATGCTGGGGCAGGGATATTGAAATCACTTCCTTTCCATTTTTACCCCATTCCATCCCCACAGGCCATGTGTGTGTGTGTGTGTGTGTGTGTTTGTGTGTGTGTGTGTGTGTGTGTGTGCATAAATTGATTCCTCCACTTCTCTGGATAAAAATATCCAACCATCTTCTCTTTTGCTCCTGTTTGTTCTAAAAGCCAGAGTTTCCCATCTTATGACTCACAAGAGAAATCAGATTGACATAAGTAAGGATTCCATGGGTCCAGAGAATCAGACAAGAGGACACCCAAAGAAGGAAAGAGCCAGACAAGAGTCTAAGAGAAAGACAGTTGAGACAAATTCCGTCTGCTGATGCTAGAAATAAATAAAGCAAGAAGGATGGGAAGTCATACATAGTCTATAGGATAGGTTTCATTTACACTTACTGAGCACCTGCTCTGTGTTGCATATACAATATTAAAGTTTTCTCTTATCTGTTCTCACTTAACACTCATGCAGCCCTAGAGAGGGAGTCATTGTTAGCCGCCTTGTACAGATGAGAAAAATGGCACTCTCCAAGAGGGCTTATCCAGGTTCGGTCAGCTCTGAGTACCACAGCCAGGGTTCTAAGCCACGTCTTTCTGGTTTCCAAGTCCAGGACTCTTTCCACCACAGGATCCTGCTAACTTTAGCTGGAAATTGGAAATGAATAGAATGAAACCAAAATCACATGGAAGGTAAAACACACAGAAAAAATGGCTGAACCATGTTTATCTCTGCATCTGCCTTGTCTTAGTTTATTAGGGCTGCTATAACAAAACACCATAAACTGAGAAGTTTATAAACAACAGAAATTTATTTCTCATAGTTCTGGAGGCTGGGGGGCACAAGATCAGGGCACCGGCAGATTCGTGTCTGGTGAGAGCCAGCTTCCGGGTTCATAGATGGCACCTTCTAGTGGTATGCTCACATGGTGGAAGGGGTGAGGCAACTCTCTGGGGCTTCTTTTGTAAGGGCACTAATCCCATTCAAGAGGGCTTGCCCTCGTGAGCTAATCTGCTCCCCAAGGCCCTTCCTCCTAAAACCTTCACATTGGTGTCTATTTTCAACATACGAATTTGGTGGGGCCACAAGCCTTCAGTCCACAGCACACCCTGACACCAGATCTGGTACAATGCCGCTCCTGAGCCATCCCGACCTTGTGTGTCTGTTTATTCTCGTCAGTGTCAAGTCTCCAAACCTGCTCCCAGAGTCTCTGTTCTGCTCTCTTTCTGGCCCTTCTCCAGTTTGCCAAAGCCCTTGGAATTTAATTATATTCACCAGGAAAGCATTAAATGCCTACAGTGGAATGGCCATGGAGGCACCAAAGGACAAGAATATGTCCACAGCTTTGAAGGAAAAGAGGGCAAGAGATGAAATCAGATCTAGGGTTTGGTGTCTCCATCAGGTTTGGCTGCCAGGCACTTACTGGGATTTATTCACTTATTTAACAAATATTTGTTGAGTATATATTAAGTACTAGGCATTGTTCTTTTTACTAGGTATATAGCCATGCATATAATAAAATATATGTTCTACATGGAGTTTATATTCTAGTAGAGGCAGCTAGACAAAAACAAATAAACAAGTATAGTATATCAGTTGGCAACAAATGCAGTGGGTGAAAAATAGAGCAGAGAGTTCTGGCAGAGTTGCTATTTCAGATAGGGTGTTTGGAGAAGACTCGAATGAGGAAACATTGCATGAGCAGAGCACTGTATGAAGTGAGGATGAGCCAGGTGGTTATCTGGGGGAAGAGTATTCTGGCAGAGGAAACAGGCAGTGCTGAGGCCCTAATGAGGATACGTGCTTAGTGTATTCAAGGAATGACAAATAACCTTGTACGGCTAGCAGTGAGGAAGTAGGGGAGTATTGGAGCTGAGTTCAGAGAGATAGCAGGGGTATGGAATAATTTAGGGCCTTAAGGCCAATTGTAAGTGTTTGGAGTTTTAATGAGTAACATGGGAAGGCATTTAAAGATTTCAAGTAGAGAAATAAAACATTCTGACATGTTTTAAAAAGATCTCTCTGGGGGATATGTAGAGACCTAGAGACCAGATTATAGGGCACAAGGTCAAAAGTGGGAGGTGGGAGGACCAGTTAGGAGGCCTGAGCAGTATTCCAGAAGAGAGAGGATCGTGCCTTGGATCAGGTTCATATCAGTAAGAGTATTGAAAAATGTTTGGCTTATGGATATATTTTGACATTAGAGCTAGCTGAACTTCCAGACAGATTGGATATGGGATGTGACGTGAAGTATAAGGAATGATTCCAACATTTTTGGACTGAACAGCTGGAATATGCACTTATCAGTTGTTGAGGTGCTGAAGACTGGGAGTGAAGATAAGGAGTTCGATTTTGGACATGTTGACTATGAGCCGTCTATTAGATAGACAAGTGGAAGTGCTGAGTAGGCACTTGGATATATGCATCTGGAGAAGAGAGAGGGTCCAGGGTGGAATTATACATGAGAATATGTAAAGCTGGGAAGCATTAACTGTAGCCATAAAATTAACTGAGCTCACCAAAAAGTGAATGCTATTAGAGAAAAGAAGCAGTCAAGTTCTGATTTCTGAAAGGTAAATCTAGCATTTAATCATCAGGAAGTTGGGAGAAACCAGCAGAGGATACTAAGAACGATTAGTGAGTTGGCAGAGGTGTACAGGAACCATATGAAAAATCACTTCAAAAAGAGAGACATTCGTGCCACCACACTGGACCCAACCTATTCTGACATCCCAAGGACTGGAACCTGAGATCATATAAGGACAGTGCTCCTCCTACCAATGGGGTATTGGTGTCTCCAGGGTAGACATAGGTATCTGCCTACACATGGCTTTCAGAAAACAAGTCGCATAGCAGGAGAAAAATAATAAGACCAAAGCACAGAAAGAATTTGACTTGACAGTGGGTTGTGAACTCATTTGAGATATCCTATCAAGGACACCTACAATAATTAGGGACTAGTTTGAAGGGACCCATTTACAGTAATTAAGTCACTGGGGACTTAATTTGGGAATAAAATAGAAGTGTGATTAAACCATGAACTTGTAAATAAAGACAGAGATTTGATTACATAAAGCATTTAAATTTCCTGCACTGTAAAAACAAAAAAAATGCATAAATAATGTCAAAAGAAAATAGTGTGAAAAAATATTTACAAACCTATGAAAGGAAAGGTTAATTTTTTTTTAACATACCTAAAGTTCTACACAGGAAAAAGGATCAACAACTCAACAACTAGATTGAAAAACGAGCAAAGGAAAGCAACATACAGTAATAGAAAAAGCAGTATAAAAAGCCAGTCAACAAGTAGAAGAATGTTAAATCTCACTAGTAATTTAAAAATGCAAATTTAAATAATGAGATATCATTTGTCACCTTTCAAATTTACAAATACTAAAAGGATTGGTAATATTCACTTTTGTCAATGGTACAGAGAAATAAATTCTCATACATAGTTGGTTGACGTGTATGTTGACACATTTTTATGGAGTAATTTGTCAATATCAACAAAAAATTTTAACAAATTTTAAATTTTATAATAGTTTTAGGTTTATAGAAAAATTAGAAGATAGTACAGAGAATTCCCATACACCCCACACCTAGTTTTCCCTATTATTAACATCTAGCATTACTATGGTACATTTGCCACAATTAAAGAACCAATATTGATACATTATTATTAACTAACGTCATTACTTCACTCGGATTTCCTTAGTTTTTACCTAATGTGCCTCTTCTGTTCCAGGATTCATCCAGGACACCACATTACATTTAGTCATCATATCTCCCTAGGCTCCTCTTGGACAGCTTTTCAATTTTTTTTTCTTGTTTTTGATGATCTTGAGAGTTTTGAAAAGTACTGGTTAGGTATTTTGTAGAATGATCCTCAATTGGGATTGTTTGATGTTTTTCTCATGTCTCAACTGGGGTTATATGTTCTTGGAAGAAAGACCAAAAAGGTAAAATGTCATTATGGTCACATCATATATCAAGAGTACAAACTTCCAACATGCCTTCTCATTGTTGATGCTAACCCTGATCACCTGGAAAAGGTAGTGCTTGTCTGGTTTCTCACCTGTGTTCTTTTTTCCCCCTTTCCATGCTGCACTCTTTGGAAGGAAGTTGCTATGTGTAGCCTATACTTGAGGAGAGGAGAGGTGTGCTCCAATTCCTTGATAGTGGATGATCTAACATAAATTATTTGGAGTTCTTCTGTATAGGAGATTTTTGTCTTCTCCATTTATTTATTCAATAATTTTTTCATAGCAATATAGATTCCTGGATTTTTATTTTATATGTTGTGTTACAATCTAATACTACTTTGTTTCATTGCACATATTATTTTAGCTTTTCCTTTGGGAGCTCTTTCAATTGGCACCTGTGTTCCTTTGACATACCCCCATCGTTGTACTTAAAAAAAGAACAAAAACCACTTTCCTATTTCCCGTCACCACAAGAAACTCTGGGCTCATCTTGTGTATTTCCTACCCTAGTCTTAGAATCAGCCATTCAATGAACCCTGGTTCCTTGCATTAGAAAATGGTATTACAAAGCAAGATCAGGGTAACCAAGTAGCAAGCCATGCTCATTGCTACTGGGATGTCTTTGTTTCTAGGTCTTCTCAGCTGACAATGAGAAAATACTTGTACATATAATAATCACCTTATATATACATATTTATAAATGTTTCTATATGTAAACAGTCATATCTATATTAAGCAAAACATGAATTCTCACTGAGATCTCCAATTCTAACCCATTACCACATGGATAATCCTAGCTTTCTTCCCTTCCTTATTTGCAAACTCCCACTCCAGCAGTGAGAAGGCTGGGTCCCACCATCCACCATCTTTTGACTTAATTCTTTAATTGCGGTTCAATTTACATGTATAGTGGCTTTAGAATCATTAGCCTGTACCTGCTGGGGAAATGACTTCACCAACTAGAGTAGAAGGCTGTGTGCAGTTCCTCTTGCCTTTAGTATGACAAGTTCATTTCCAAAGTCACTTAGGTCAGCACTTCCCTCCCCCACTCCTTAGTGGTATGAATCAAGATTCATCCACTTCTTTGTGAGCTTAATAGCTCATTTCATTTTATTGCTAAATAGTATTCCAAGTAGGGATGTACCAGAGTTTATTTATCCATTCACCTATTGAAGGTCACCCTGGTTGTTTCCAGTTTTTGACTATCATGAGTAAAGATGCTATAAACATTTGCATTCAGAGTTTTGGGTGTACATGAATTTTCAATTCAGTTTTGTCAATTCCTAGGAGCACAATTGTTGGATAATTTCATAAGGCTATGTTTAGTTTTGTAAGAAATACCTTTATTTGCAGATGATATGATTGTCTATGTATTAAATTCAAAAGGAAAAAAACCCACCTGGAACTAATAAGTAATTATAGCAAAGTTGCAGGATACAAGGTTAATATTCAAAATTCTACCACTTTCTTGTATACCAGCAATGAACAATTTGAATTTGAAATTAAAAACAAAATATCATTTACATTAGCACCTTAAAAGGAAATATTTAAGTATTAATCTAATAAAGTATGTATAAGATCTATATGTGGGAAATTATAAAATTCTGATAAAATAAATTTAAAAAGAACCTAATAAATGGAGAGATATTTCATGTTTATGGAAAGGAGGACTCAGTATTGTCAAGATGTCAGTTTATCCCAAATTGATCTATAGATTCAACACAATCTCAATCAAATCCCAGCACATTATTTATGCATATTTCTAGACTATTCCTAAAGTTTATGTGGGGAGGCAGAAGGCCAAGAATAGCCAACAATATTGAAGGAGAAAAACGAAGTCAAAAGACTGATGCTACCTGACTTCAAGACTGTACGGTAAAGCTGTAGTAATCAAGAAGATGTGGTTTGGACAAAAGAACAAATACATCAGTGGGACAGAATAGAAGAATAGAAGGCCCAAAAAATAGACCCACAGAAATATAGTTAACTGATCTTTAACAAAAAGGCAAAGGCAATACAATAAAGAAGAGGTAGTCTTTTCAACAAACGGTAGTGGAAAAACTGGACATCACATGCAAAAAAATGAATCTAGACACAGACCTTACACCATTCACAAAGACAAACTCAAAATAGATCACATTTAGGACCTACATGTGGATGTTTATAGAAGCTTTATGCATAATTGCCAAAACTTGGAAGTAAACAAAATGGTCTTCAGTAGGTGAATGGATAAATAAACTGTGGTCTATCCAGACAACAGAATATTATTCAGCACTAAAAAGAAATGAGCTATCAAGCCATGAAAAGACCTGGAGGAAACTTAAGTACTTATAAGTTAAAGAAACAAATCTGAAAAGGCTACATGCTGCATGATTCCAACAATATGACATTCTAGAAAAGGCAAAACAATGAAGTCAGTAAAAAGATCAGTGGTTTCCAGGGAATAGGTAGGGGGTTAGGGAGGAATAGGTGGAACCTAGAGGATTTTTAGAGTAGTAAAACTATTCTGTATACCATAATGGGGAATACATGTCATCATACATTTGTCAAAACCCATAGAATGTGCAGCCCCAAGAGTGGACTCTAATGTAAACTACTGACTTTGGGTGACAATGATGTGTCAATGTAGATTCATTGATTGTAACAAATGTACCACTATAGTGCAGTATGTTGATAGTGGGGAGGATGGTTGTGTGGGGCTAGTGGGTACCCGAGAACTCTCGACTTTCTGCCTAATTTTGCTGTGAACCTAAAACTACTCTAAAAAAATTAAGTTGATTAAAATATTAAATATATTTTTTTTATATATAATATATACAATGCAATGCCTCCTCTTTGTTTACAGGAGGCAGTAATGGACTTCAGGGAATATGGAAATATACTAACCAGATTTGAACTAAAACCTTTGCATAGCTGAAAATTGATTATCAAGACTTAGTAAGCCTAGCCAATAACATGATTCTTCTATTTGGAACCCTGTATTATTTATTCTTATAATTTTGATGATTATTAATGATGACCATTAAATGCAGGATAAGCAGGTCATATGATAACCATTAAAACCAAATATCAAAATAAACTGAATTTTGAGCCAGAACTTCAAATAGTTGTATCACGTTGTGATAAACTATGATTTCCAAAAGTAATAGAGGATATTTGAGTAGACAAACTTTAATTAAATAAGACATATGCATAATTTTAAAATAAATGGCATATGTTTAGTGGGTATTTGGGGGTAAATTTTTTACTGATTTTAGGATTGTGTGATCAGAAAAGTTTGTGAGCTATTGATTTAGAGGTTCAAACACACTAGTAAGTAGATGGTTGTGGTTTTAATGTCAAAATCAATGTTAAAGGCATCAAACAGGGGCTTTTGGAGCTCAGAAAAGGGGCACTTCCTGCTTGTGCTTTAGGGAACATCAGCAGTATTATATGTTATTAAATATATTATTAAAATATATGTGTACATTATTAAATATATTAATATATTATTAAAATAAGAAATGCTTCTTATTTTAAATACAAAATGTTCATGGCCTTCAGAAAAACACATTTTCCTGACATCTGGAAAATGCCCACATTTTCGAATTGAGGCCCTTTTCCTGTATATCATGTTTTACACTTTTTGCAGCACAGTAGTTAATGCAAAAATAATATCTAGCTAAGGGACAAAAATTCTTTCAGCTATGCCTTCTTGGCTGGTCCATTACCTAGCCTTTAAAATTTATTCCTGTTTCCTACTTTCTGTTTCTTTTATTTTCCCCAGAAACAACGTGGAAAATCTTCAGCATCCTTCTGTGTGAGGGGTACCCAATAAGGTACTGGCCAGCCACTCTATTATTTCTGGGAGAGGAAGGAACAATAAACCAGAAAATGGTATTGCCGTGTGCAATCGCAATGTTGCAGCTTTTTCTTACACTTTGCAAAGGTTGTAAGGCACTGAAATCATGGATTTTTTAGCCCAGCAAGAGACCTTAGAAACCATCTCATCCAACCTCCTTATTTTAAAGATAAAGAAATTGAGTCCTAGAGACTTTTAGTGGCTTAGCCACAGAATCATCAGTTTGACGTAGCTCACAGAGATGTTGCAGTCTAACACTTTCACTTGCAATTGGGGAAACAGCAAGTTAAGGGACTTTTCCAAGATTACACAGTGAAAGGGGGATCTGGGAGGCTATTCCCATGTCTGGACTCTGAGAATCTCACGTGTGGGTGGCAGCAGCCTGAATCGGTTAAGATCGTTCAGTCTGAAGAGACAAAACCTGAGAAGAGGTAACATGGTGAAAGCCATCAGGTCATCAGGTCTGAGTTTGGGCTTCCTTGTCGTGTAATAAGGAATTTGGCTGACCTTTATCCCCCATTTCTGGAATGGAAATCTCTAAATCCTTGTGATTTCCTGAGTGATAGGAGTGTCTGTAATTCATGGTGGGCTCTGCAGACCACACCAGATAGTTTATGCTAAGAGTTGACTCATCGTGGGTCCCTAGGTGGTTTATGCTGATCTGATAACTCAGGAGAGGGGCTGGCCATGCCGGAAGGAGCAACCAGTGATTGGAGGGCTGGGGCTTAGTGCCGAGTGATACCAGCCCAACCTTTCTGAAGGTAGAGAGGCCGGGGATTGAGTTCAACTCTGTGGCCAATGGTTCCATCAATCATGCTCACATACGGGAGCTCCAATAAAAAGCACCAGTGTTGGGGACATTTGATATCCTGCTCCTTCTAGCTATCTGAAACTATAGACTATATTGTTGTTAACTACAGTAATCCTGCAGTGGTATAGCACTAGAACTTATTCCTTCTATCTAGAGATAATTTTGTATCCTTTAGCAATTTCTTTCTATTCCACCCTTCTCCATACCCTTCCCAGCCTCTTTTGTCCTTTTTACTTCTATGAGATCAACTTTCTTTTTTTAGCTTCCACATGTGAGTCAGTACCTGTGGTGTTTAACTTTCTGTTCCTGGCTTATTTCACTCAACATAATGTCCTCCAGTTTCATTCACGTTGCTACAAATGGCAGAATTTCATTCTTTCTTATGGCTGAATAGCATTCCATTGTGTATACAAACCACATTTTCTTTGTCCATTCATCTGTTGTTGGACACCTAGGCTGATTCCATATCTTGGCTACTGTGAATAATGCTGCAATAAACATGGGGGTGCAGATGTCTTCTCAATATACTAGTTTCCTTTCCTTTGGATAAATGCCCAGTAGTGGGATTGCTGGATTATATGTTAGCTCTAGTTGTAGTTTTTTGAGGAACCTCCATACTGTTCTCCATAGATAAATGTTTGAGATGATGAATATGCTAATTACCCTGATCTGATCACTGTACATTAATCAATTTTTTAAACTTTAAAAATTATACTAAAAAAAGTTCCGGTGAGCTCCCCTGGTTGGAAATTCTCTACAATGTACCAGGAAGGTAACGTATCCTTGGAGACGACACAAGTTTCATGTTTGGGCACCTCCCAGACCTCACCCTATGTGCCGTTCCCTTTGGCTGGTTCTAATTTCTATCTTTTTGCTAGACTAACACTGTAGTCATAAGTACAGCGCTTTCCTGAGTTCTGTGAGCCACTCTAGTGAATTCTCAAACCTGAGGAGGTAGTTTGTAGCCAGCTTGTCAGAAGGGAGGATGGCCTGGCAACCCTGGAACTTGTGGCTCATGTCTGAAGTGAGGACAGTCTCGTGGAGGTCAGTGCATTTAACCTCTGAAGATTGGCTCAATCTTGGGTAGTTAGTTTTAGAAGTCATTGCACTCATGTTCCTGTGATTGTAAAGTTTTGAGAGTGAGGACAGAGATGAGTCTGAAAAAAACTAAGGTAAAGAGAAGTCCTGCTTTACTTTATCCACAGAAACACTCATTTTCTCTAAACTTCAGACTTCACCATATCATGCCAGGTGACTCACTACTCTTCCCAAGGCCTCCAGCCCATGACCCCTTCTTTAAAATATCCTAACAATATTCTCAGTGCAGGACATAACACAGCAGTGGTTTTTGTTTTGTTTGGGTTTTTTGTTGTTGTTGTTTACATTTTTTTTCCTGCTGGGGCAAGATTGATTATTTAGAGAGCAAGATAAAAATCTTTCAGTCATTTCCCTCATGAAGGCCACAAAAAAAAAAAAAAAAAAAAGCAAGCAAGAAAAACCCCCCACCTCATTTCTTGTCTTGGGTAATTGCTGGTTTGCCTTTTGCCAGGCAAATTCAGGGATTACTTGAATGCTAGAATGACTTGGCATCCAAGACAGCTGGCTCTCCTCCCTCTTCAGGGAACCAGGTTTGTCCTGCTTTATTTTTCCTCTTCGGAACACCAGAAAATTTTTAAAGTCCTTTCTTGAGTCTGCTTACTGCCCCGACATGAATTCTAAAAGAGAATGGCATGGCTGAAGGAGAAGCCGAGCTGGGATGCTGAAGGCATGGAAAGTAGAGATGTGCCCCAAGAACCATGTTTCACATACAGGAAGCCAGCGGTGACCATCTTCTTTGTTTTTGTTGTGTTGTGTTATGTTTGTTTGTTTATTTGTTTTTTAAGAGAATATCTTCTTGCTACAAGGTCTGGAAAATTCAGTAAGAAAATGGGGTGAAGCTGCTTCAGGCTTCTGAAGGAGGAGAGTGTCTGACGTACCCAGTGTCCCTCAGCTGGACTCACTGAGCCCTTCCCTGAGGCCAATCCCATGGAGAACCACAAGCGCCTTGGGAATTTCATCTCCTCCAACTGGTGGGGCTTGGAAGTCCTTCCGCTGCTCTTGTCTTATAGTAGGAGTACCTGAAGAGAGCCCTGGTCATTTTGGGGGGCTAAATAGGTTTGTTCTTACAGAAAACAATGGGCTGTTAGGGGAGATTTTCTCCCTCACAATTTATGTGAGATGCAACCCACTACTCTGTGAAAGATAACACATAATTAGAAATGCAGGAATTTCATAAATTTCTAAAAGTATCTGCAGAATAGGTACTACCTATATCTGACAATGAGCTGAGAATGGGGAGCACAGAGAAGGGTAAGACGCTGCTGGCATAGGTGAGCAGGTGAATAAGTACCCTCTCCTACAATAACAGCCATAGCAGAGAGATGTGCCAGTCCCACGGGAGTAGAGATGAGCACCCAGTTCCAGAACAGACACCATGGAGGAAAGAAGAGAAGGGAACATCTGTGCTGGAGGTAATTTGACAGTGTGGAAAGGACAAGGGTTTTAAACTCCACCAGATTAGATGCAAATCTCCTTATCCAGCTCTGTGACCTTGGGAAAATCACTTAACCTCTCTGAGCCCCCTATTTATTCACTATAGTATAAAGAGTATACCCACCCCATGAGGGTGTTGTGAGGATTAGATGAGATCTTTAAACTAGTCATCTAGAGCAGTGCCTGGCCCATGGTAAATCTCCAGCAAATGGTAGCTCAGTGATTGTAATTAAGATCGAGTTGGATTTCTTCATTTCAGTGGGGAAATTGAGCTGTAGGCCCCATTCAGTGAGATGTGAAGAAGCAAAACATGACTCAGATCTCTCATTTGAACAACTAGGCAGATACTGAGGACAAGCACGATTAGGTCTGGAGAAAGAAGGAGGAAGACCAGTGTGGTTTGGAATCAGTTACAGCTAATATGCCTGTGGGACATCGAGATAGGAGGGTAATCAGGAAGGGAGGCACAGGAAGGATGTAAGAGTTGCTGACTGCCCCATTGCAACTCTTGAGCCATCAGGACAGCTCAGTACCTCCTCTGCCTTCATCTTTATACTTCCTATTAGTCAAGCAGAGGACCCAGTCTCTTCAATGACTCAGACTTTCATCTGCCTCATCTCCCTGAACTTTTTGAGGACAGCTACAGGCAGGCATAAGCCCTTCTTGGACCCACTAATTCAATCATTTTTTAAAATTTTACAACTATATTGAGTTGTCTACTTTATCCCAAACACTGATTTAGGATCTAAAGAAATAACATTGAATAAAATAGTTGAGTTCCCAGCTCAATAAGCTTACGTACTTACATGTACTTAAATGTGGGGCATCCCCATCTGCTCCCTACTCATTGACCATTTAATTTCAGTAGAAGAAGACACTTTCTCCCTCACATCAGCTCTGGATGACTTTGTGGCAAAAAAGAAAAGAAAAAGAATCTTGAAAGGATTCTTATAAATCATGCAGTCCAGTCTCCTTGGTTCAGTAAATATATATGGAATGTGTATTATGACAAGCCACTCTTATTTTTCAGGTGGGTAAAAGAATCCTAAGGAGGTGGTATGGACTGAATGTTTGTGTCCTCCTGAAATTCATAAGTGGAAGCCTTAGCCCCCAGTGTGGCTATATTTGAAGATAAGTTAAATGAGGTCGTAAGGGTGGGGTCCTGATCCATTAGGATTAATGTTCTTATAAGAAAAGACACTGGGGACTTTCTCACTTCCTCTCTGTCTCTGCTCACATGCACTGAGGAACGGCCATGTGAACACAGTGAGAAGGCAGCCATTGGCAAGCTGAAGAGATCCCTCCCCAGGAGCTGATTTGGCTGGCACCCTGACCTTGGATTTCTGGCCTCCAGAACTGTGAGAAAATAAATTTCTGTTGTTTGAACCACTGGCCTATGGTATGGCAGTCTGAGCGGACTAAGATGAAAGGGCCAGTGTATCAGTTAGCTATTGCTGTATAACAAACTACCCCACAACTCAGCCACTTAAACATTAATCATTCATGATTTATAACACACCTGCAGGTTTGTCAGGTTGGCTCATCTAGGCTGGCCTCTGCTGTGGATGAGTTTGCTCCACGTGTCTCTCATCCTCTTGTTGGGATCCACAGAGAAGGTCCCTCTCATGGCTGTGGCACAGGTCAAAGAGAATAAGCAGAAACGTGCACATGGGCTTGGAGCTGAGACACGGTCACTTCTGTCACATTCTATTGGCCAAAGCAAGTCTTGGAACTGGAACATGGCCACTTCTACCTCCAAAATCCTAACAGGAACATGCTGCAAAGTTTCATGACAAAGGATATAGATATAGGGAGAGGCACAAAATTGGGGTTATTAAGGCAATCTAACACATCCAGAATTCAAATCTGGGTCTCTTTAGGCCCTACTCAGGGTCATTTTCACAATTAGAGATCACTTTCAGTTTTAATAAGAAATGCACATAAACTTCTTTGCTCTTGGCTATCTGCAGGACTGAGCCTCAACAACAAAGTCAGAAGTCAGGCTAGATGGCTGTCACAGCCAACGCTTCCAGTGTTCTTTCTCCCCAAATCCCACTCAGAGGCTCATATGGCCCATTTTCTATGCCTCGGGCTACATCATGACCAGGGTCATCCTATACTTTCAAACCTGGGGTCCTGAATTTTCCTTTCCTTCACCAAAACCTGTTCTCAAGAGGCTTAGCTGTAAGAAAAAAGCTGATTCCTGAATTTGGGTAACTTTTGTTCACTAAAACAAATAGATACTGAGTATTTAATCTATATGTGGCTCTGTGCCTGGTGTTGGGATATTGGTCTTAGAGATGAATCATAGAGCCAGTTCTAAGGAGCATGTACTCCAGTGGGAGAAATAATACATGCACATAATCAATTGTTTTCATTCCCTGTGCAAAAAAAAAATATTGAATATAGTGCCAAGCACTGTCCTAGAAAGGTGGAGTACAATAATAGATAAGACAGACCCACAGTCCCTACCCTGGCACAGCTTAGAATCTACTAAGGGCCTGAAGTAGATCAGCATGTGCAGAGTGCCAGGAAGAGGACAGCATTTCTGTGGGGTGAAGGGAGCCAGGTGAGAGATCACAGACGTTATGGGGTGGGGGGAAAGTTAACAATTAAGTGGGTTTGTGAAGCAGGAACTGGGTTGTTTACAAACAATGTTAGTCCTCTAGGAATGTGGTTAATAGAATGGACTCGAGTTAATGGCCTGGGTTTGAATCTTTGTCTTAATGCTCAGGGGGGTGGCCGTGGGTAAGTTACTTAACCTCTCTGCTAGGTGTGTGCTAGTAAATGTTTAGAAAACAATTTTCAAAAAAAAGGAGAGAGAGAGGGGAAGAGAGAAAGTGAGGGAGGGAGGGAGGAAAGAAGGCAACGAGCCCAAGCTAGCTCTGCTTTGTAGCATTTGCCATTGTCCGTGGTGTAAATACTTCCACTATGGCCTGCTTCAAATACCAACATGTTATCCCTGAGAAGTGATATGCAGTAGCATACCATTTTATAGTATTTTTACCATACAGACACAGTAAATAAATAGCCTCAAAAGCATAGGTAAATAGTAAAATGTAGTAAAATAATTAGGAAGTGATGAGTTTTGAATACTTATTGTTTTTATTTTAAATATAATTTATTTAATCATAAATTTATATAATTTAATTTGAATGGCTGTGCTTCACAACCAGCCCAAAATTTCTAAAACTTTGTCAGCTTGCTTTGGCTCCTGCAAGCCAGCGTGAGCCATCTCCAGCACACCATCAGCTCAGTGCTCCAGTATCTAATTTATAAAATGAAGATAAATAGCTGTGACATCATGGCGTTGTTATAAGGATTAAATAAGATGGCTCAGAGCAGACACTCTGCACCTAGAAAATTATAAATAGTCAACAAATGTTGGCTCTTATCATCATTATTTTTGCTATCATTAGATTTATTTATCTGCAAAGTGTGAATAGTATGAATACCAGGAAGGATTTGAGGGTGCGTGAGGTGCTTTTAGATAAATCCAGCCTTGTGAAAATCTCTTCAGTAGCCACAACCTACCAATGATGTTGCAGGTGCACACCATTCTAAGACATGAGCCTGTTTGTCACTGGTGCCCTGAGGACATGGCAATTGCGGACACTGGCAGATGAGTTCTTCCCTGGGGAATTGGATGTGTGGCTGAACCTAGGCTGGGAATAATCTATTCTACACTCTCAGGCTGGAAATGCCTGCTGGCTTTCTTCTATCTTAGTGCTGCTCACACATCTGGCTTCTTGCCCTCTGAGAGCTACTGCCACGCCAGAACTCTGTTGCCTTTTCTTCCTTCTGCCCCAAGGACTCTTAGGGGAAATGGGCTCAGGAATAAAGCTGACATTTACCCATAAGCACTGCTTTATGCCAGACATCTGTCTAAACACTTTTTACATGGATCAACTCATTTAGTCTTCACAACAACATTGAATAAGACAAGTACTAGCATCACCCGCATTTTGTGGATAAGAAAACATGTCCAAAGTCAGTCCTTGAGTGAGTGAAAGACCTGGAATTAGCACCTACATGTTGGTTTCGATGCTCACACCCTTCACCACCGACCTGCGCTATTTCTGAGCTACCATTTCTGTCATCACATGCTTTCATCATGGACAAGAGGGATGTGGAGGCAAAGTAGATAATTACTTTATGGTTTGGGATTTTAATATATTTTTGGCAGCAAAGCAACTTGATTCTCTTAATTGTTTTTTTCTCAATCTTGAATTAAAATAATTACATTGAATTCTGTGACAAACAGTGGAAGAAGATGGTAGAAGTCAGTCATTCAACAAACTTTTTGTAAGTGTCCTCTATGTGCTGGCTGGTGTTACTCTAGGCACTTGTGACATAGAGGAATAAGCCAGAGTTAGAGGCAGGCAGTTAGTGGTAGAGGAGATACTAGAGACTGTGTTTGGAGAAGGTGGAGGATCCAATTTTCTCATTCAGACATTTGGATAGCATTAACTCACGGTACTACAGAACCATATGAACCACTTCCTCAAAAAGGTCACAGCATTATCAGAGGAGACTAATAAGGATCTAAAGACATAATTACAATACAATATAAAAAGTTCAGTAACCAAGGTTTGTACAGGCAGAGGAGGAGAGACAGAGAGGGAAGAGCATTTCACATAGAGGGAGAAACATGGGCAAAGAAACAGTCAGGAAACTGGGAGGAAACATTTTATTTTTAAGAATAATTCCTAAAGTGGGGAAAAAAAATATCTGACAGAGAGAAGTCTCTGCTCCTAAAGGTGGAGGGTAGGGTAAATATAAAACAGGGGAAAAATTAAAATTGAGCATGATGCAAGTTACAGTAAGGACATTAAGGATGTGAGATTGTTGGATCACATGGTTCACAGATGGCAGATCTGAGACGGAGGAGGCAGTGATTTCATGGTTCTCACAGAGCAGACTTTCGAACCCAGCTCTTCAGACTGTCATTTCAAGGAACTTTTTGCTATCCTACAACGTAGAGGAAAAGGGAGCTCATATTCCTGAGTAACAGGGAATCTGGAATGCATTTGGGATGGCGAGTCAGTTAGAGATGACAGAGTCACAACTGGATAAACCATGGCTCAGATTGTTTAGGAAATTGGAAATAAGTAATCATGCCAACTGATTACATATAGAAGACATTCTAAGAGGAGAGGGCAGAGGCCTCATGCGATTAGGGAGGACTTGCTGATGGGAACACAGCAAGTCACTGGCAGGGTCGGGATTAGAGCCCTTGATTCTAGACTCCCAGATCAAAAGTCCTGATAATGTCTTTGCAGCAAAATGTGCTCCTTGGTCTGTAAACTGTCCTCCTATGAGTCATCCATAAAGAAGAGAGAATGGCCTACAAGAGAAATTAATGCCTCCTCAAAAGTTCCTACATGATAAGAATCAGAAACATCAAGAGTCCAGCTTTGCAGCTACAAATGGGAAGATAGTAGGCGGTGGCATTCACACAGGCTGTGATAATGCCCATCTCCAAGCTTCACTGATGCCCGGTACCCTGCCCAGAAAGCACTCCCCTTTTCTTCCTTATCACCCTAAGATGTACCAATACTCCCTCTGTGACCACGTTCCTCGTAACTACAGCCCGCACAGACCACTTCCACTTCCTGCCTTCCCATAGCACGCATAAGAAATTGTCAGGAGCCAAGTTTGTACTCCCTTGTGTTTTTTCTAATTGTTTTATGTGGAAATGTCTTATCTCCATGACGAGAATACTCCCTGAGGATAAAACAATATGTCTTTTTTTCATTTTGTCACCTAATGATGGTTAACGTATGTAGGTGATGCTCAGAAAATAAGCGCTCCTTCAGTAAACATTGCTATGGCTTATGCTAGACTGTACAGGCAGAGAGATGAACAGGACACTATCCTCACCCTCAAAAAGCTGCCACTCTCCTGGGAAATGGAGATAGTTAAAGAAATGGAGCACAGTCCTATTACAGAATAAATTTGTGTCTCTCATTTCACCAAAGAAAGTACCGGAAAACCACATAGACTTGCTGAGGTCTATGAGTTAGACACTCTCAGTGTTTAAAAGAGCAGGAGAAAGAGCAGGGCATTGTGAGATTGCTGCAGGTGGCCTCCCTTAGTCTGGGACTGAGCGTCTCTGGAAGCTGTCCTCAAAGGGTGTCTGACACTTTGTGTATTGCAGTCCTAACATGAAGCCCACCTGAACCTGAGAATAGGACCAAGAAAAAAGGAGAAATAACTAACATTCCAGGGCCTTGAGTGGGCTCAACATGTCCTGACTTGGGGCCATCCCAGAGCCACATTCTTTCTTAGAATGTGTTTGCATGGACGGATTGAAGGACACAGTTTCCAAGCCATGGCGGTATCCAGAATGGATAGCCCAGCGTCGGCAACTGTATACCCACCCTACCTTTGAGGGGTCCTCCAGGCAACTTCCACTTCTCCATACCTGAAGATGATGCATGCCAGCAGCTCTCTGATGCTCGGACACAGCTCACCTAGGCTGGCCTCTCTTCTCTGCCAGCCCCCATTCCTGTGGGGCAGAGGAGAGAGGAGGGGGCCAACCTGGATTTGCTCTAGATGCTCCATCACTAAATATGGGACCCCTTGTCATCACCAGGGATGAGCCAGATGAAGGATGTTACCAGTAGGAGCATGGGGAAGGTTTGAACCTCTGTAGGTTGAGGACAGCCTGGGAGGTATTTGTTATGCCCCACCCAACCCCCATCCCCAACTGTACATGAATATTGGGAAGAATACTTGGTTATAGAGCAGCAGAATTTTTAAATCAAATTTATTGAGATATAATGTAGTTACAGTAGATGAATGCATCTATTTTAAATGAACAGTTTGAAGCATTTTGACACATGTATATATAACTAGTACCCTAGTCAAGGCATAGAACATTCCCATCATCCCAGAAAGCTCTCTCTTGCTCCTTTCCTATCAATTCTCCTTGCTTCTGAACCCAGACAACCACCAATCTGATCCCCATCACTGCAGACAAGCTTTGCCTATTCTAGAATTTCCCATGAATGGACTCATGCAGTATATATTCTTTCATGTCTGTTTTCATTGGCTCAGCATAATTGTTTCCAACATTTTCTTATAAAATTTTTCAAACATACAGAAAAGTCAGAAGAATTTTACAGTGGATTCCTAACCTGGGTTCGACCATGAAGGTTTTGCTTTACTTGCTTTATTACATTTCTATCCATTTATCCATCCTTCTATTCACCTATCAACCTACCTTATTTTTTGATACATTTCAAAGTAAATTGCAGATATTAGTCAACTTCCCCCAAATACTTCAGGATGTATTATTAACTAGAATGCAATATTTGTTACATATTTTCTTTTCAAGTAAAATTAGTATACAATAAAACACACAAATGTATAGTGTACATTTTCTGAGTTTTGGCAAATGCACGTACCCTTGTTACTCAAACCCCTATCAAAACATAGAGTATTACATCACTACAGAATCCCCCCACACCTTTTCCCAGGCAACACCCTCCACCCACACTGCCAAGGCAACTTCTGTTCTGATTGTTCTCTACTATAGGTTAGTTTTGTCTGTTACAGAACTTTACATAAATGGAATCACACTGTATGTACTTTCTTTTGTAAGGCTCCTCACGCTTAGCATAATCAATGCCTTTGAACTTCACTATGTCCTTGTATTTATCAGTATTTGCATTCTTTTTATTGTTGAGTAGTATTTCATTGCATCAGTATACTGTGATGTGTTTACCTATTCTCTTATTGATGGACACCTGCACTACTTCTAGTTCTGGGCTGTTACGAAGAAAGCTCTAATGAATATTTTCATACAAGTGTTTCTATGAACATATTTTTTTCTCTTTCTTAGGTAAATACCTAGGGGAGTTTCTGGATCATAGGGTAAGTGTGTGGTCAGTTTTGTAGGAGACTCTCAGACTTTCTCTGAAGTCTTGGCATCATTTTACACACCCACCAAACGCTGGTGAGTGTTGTGCTCCTCCTATGGCGCCAACATTGCTGTTTTCAGGTTTCTTTTCTTTCTTGCTTCTTCTTTTCTCTCTTATTTATTTATTTTAAAATTTTAGCTATTCTCCTTTTTATGTGAGGTATTTAGTGGTTAGTGACTTCTCACTGTGGTTTTTAATTTGCATTTCCCTCGAGTGTGCTTCTTGGCCACTCATAGATCTTTGGTGAAATGGCTGTTTGGGTCCTTTACCCACTTTTTAAATTTGCTTATTGCCTGATTATGATTGAGATAGGGAGTTGTCTGTGTAATTTGCACACAAGTCTTCTGTCTGACATGTGCATAATGAATCTTCCATCTCTGTGCCTTGCATTCTTATTTTCTTTTCCATTTTTAAAAATTTGTACATATTTAAGATGCATAACATGACGTTTTGATGCAAATATAGACAGTAAAAAGGTTACTATCAAGCAAGTTAACATAGCCGTCATCTCACATTGTTACCCCCTTTTTAAAAAAAAAAATCTGTGCCTTTTGAAGAGTAGAAGTTTAATTTTTTAATATTTTTCTTTTATGGCTAGTGCAGTTTTGATATTCTTTCAAAGAAATCTTTGCCTATATCATGTTATGAAGATTATTCTAATGTGTTTTTTTTTCCTAGAAATGTCATAGTTTCAACTTTTGTATTTAGGTCTGAAATCTATTTTGCTTGTTTTGTGAGGTATGTATTGAAATTTTATTTCTTTATATTAAGTCTTATTTAAATGTGTAGGATTGTTGCTACATATACCTTAAATATTTAATAGAATTTACCACTGAAGCCATCTAGGCCTGAAGTTTTCTTTGGGGAAAGGTTTTTAATTACTAATTCAATCTCTTTAATAGATAAAGGGCTTTTGAATTTTCTATTTCCTCTTCAATCAGCTTTATTAATTTACACATTTCCAAAAGAATTTCCATTTCATCTAGGCTATAACATGTATTGGAATACAACTTTTAATAGCATTTTTATTATCACTTCATGTCTGCATGACTTGGACCTATCCCTAAGACAGTAATAAGCCAGCAGACCAAATATACCATGGTATATGCTATAGTGGTAGAAATGTAGAGATACAAAAGCTGATGTAGCTGAGTATAGGAAATTCTTACTTGAAGTGGCATTTAGGTTTAGATATTAGAGATGAGGAAGAATTATTTAGGTAAGAAGGCAACGGAGAGGGGTAGGCACAGGGAACTGCACGTACAAAGAATCTGTGACAAGCAGGAGCCTGACACTGCCAAAGCACTATAAGAATTTCAGTGTAGTGGATTTGGGGGAAGATGGGGTGAACTATGAGAGAGTTAACTAGGAGCCTTAAAGGCACGATACCAAGATTTTCTCAGATCCCCATTTATTTGGTGCTTTGTTTATCGTCATTGCCTCTATCAGGAGAATATAAGCCCCAGGAATGCAAGTTCTTTGCCAAGTTTGTTAACTATTATATCCTGAGGACCTAGGACAGCTCCTGCTGTGCAGCAGGAACTCAATAAATAATTGTTCATTGAATGACTCAATTAATCAATATTCAACTTTGTCCACATTGCATATGTGTGCTATAGAGGTTAAAGAATACCAAAGCTGAGTTAGATGAGAGTCCGAGGCGCCTGCCAGGCTCTCTGTATCTAGTCCTTGGGCCCAGGCTGTGGGCATGGCTGATTCACGCCGGTGCATGGACAGTTGCAAAGTTCTCTGTTCTGACAGTGGCACACCCAAGCTTCCATCTGAGGTACAGAGAAAGGTTGCTGGTCAGAACAAGTCATGCTAATGAAGAATGGCTCCAGGGGAGAGCTTGGAAGTTAAAGAGGATTTAGAAAGTAAATTTTTGCTGCTCCACTCCACTACCCTGTGGAATAAGAGAAAGTCCACAGCAGAAAACCCTTCCAACTTTACCAGCTGTGATACTTACATAGTTACAAAGCCTCACCATTGTTTAAATAGGTGGTCAAGGTAATTCCTCCATTTACAGAAGGGCAAACTAAGGCTTGGAGAAGCAAAACACAACCACTCAACATAAGGAAGGGATGACATTCTGGACTCCTAACACAGTGTCCAGTAACACACAGCACACGCTCTGCCTTCTTCATGGTCTTCCTTTCCTCCTTGCTAGAATTGCTCATTTCCCTCTTTATGTCACCTTCCCACCCAGATTTTAGTGAGCATGTGTAACTCTTGGTTACAAGCCTGTCTTCTTATGGTCAGGAACAGTATTCCCCATGCCTAGGGCAGTGCCTGGCACATAGTAGGCCCTTGGTCTGGTCACTGTCTGTCACAGTGCTGAAGAACACAGGAATCAGAGAAGGCTGGGTTGAATCCCAACTCCAGTGCCATTGGGCATTAGGTAGGCACATAACCTCTCCATGCCCCAATTTTGTCATCTGCAAAATCACGCACACTGATGTCCAATACATAGTAGGTGTTCAGTAATTGTTAGATGTTATTACTATTAATAATATAATAAATATTTGTTGAATATCATCTTCAGGCAAACATACTCATTTCCAAAAGACACAGCCATTTTGTGATCCCAATTGGCTGGCCCAGAGTCCCATCTGGACCCATGTTGAAATGAAGTTGGAAGAAAAAAGAAATTACTGGACTGTGCATGCTAGCATGTGGGGGGCAGAGATAATTCAGCCTCCTGCAAATGAAAATTAATCATCTTGGCTTTGCTCAGCAGGCAGGCAGCAAGAATGCCAGTTCCTCCCTTCCCTGCCCCTGGCGGGATTGTTACAGGAAATGAAGAAAGAAGACAGGATTGTTGGAGGAGGTGGCCCCACGGACTACATCCTCCACATCAGATATGGGCATTATCAGCTTCCTCTCCGTCCCTCTATTGCCATTTACTTAGCCACCCAGGGTGACAGGCTCCCAGCACAACAGCCTTGTGCTTCTAGCATTATTATTCTTTAGATTAATCTGGTTTCAATACATTCCAACAATACATACTTTTATCTGTGACTGCTAAAAAAAAAAAACCTATCTGCTACAACAATTGGAATAGAGTCTAAGCGGACATTAGATGCATGTGCTAAAAATGCCTCTGCTGAGATAAACACACATTTTGTGTGTCTGCTTAGTACCTTGGAGAATATTTTCTGAATGGGTGGTGGTCCATTTCCTGAGTCTCCTTCTCAAAATTATTAATAGAACACTGCAATAGTTCTTCACACGTAGGCAAAGCTTTTTACTTTTTGTCCCAAGCATTTTGTGATGTGCCCACTACAATGATGCTAATGATAATTTCGTGACATGGGTGAGGTTCATATCACTATGTCTATTTTTCACATAAGGCAAAATTGAGATGCAGAACCTTTATGTGACTTGGCTAAAGTCATAGCTACAACTAGTGACACCTATTCCTGTCTTCCACACCCATAATTCTTCTACAGCAGTATGGTCGGCACCGGTTACCCTACCCAACTTACATTCTTCCTTTCTTCTAAGTGAGAGCAGCAATGTGCCCTGATAATAGTACTTGCCTTTCCATATTTCTCTGAAGCTAAGTGTGGCCATGTGGCCCTGCACTGGTCATGTGGAGTGTTTGGGAAACAACCTCAAAGGGTACAGACTCAGCATGTCCCTTCAGCTCTGTGGCCCTTTCTTATTATTTGTACCTATAATGTAGACATAGGAGTCTGGAAGTGCAGCAGCCATCTCGGGACCCTGAGGTGACAAACACTGAGACAGAATGCTAAGGATGGACGACAGAAATGATGAAAAGTGTCCAGCATCCTTAGGGCACTGTGGGGCCACAACACCAACATGAGATTGCCTTCTCCTGCCTGCTTGTCATTGCTTTCATCTGTTGCTTGGTGGGTTAGTTCTTGCTGACAAACATGAGTCCTAATGGATCTAGAACACATTTCTGTTTTGATTGCAATGCACTTTTATTTCCTTACCAATCAAGTAAATTCCTGTTCTTCTTTGACATCTCTGCTCAAGTGCTCCCACATCTATGGAATCTTCCCTGAACTTCCCAGAGCAATTAGGGGCTCCCCACTCTGGGTTTCCATAGTATCCCATAGATAGCACCTTTCTTACACACATTATATCGGGTAGCTGTGCATGTATATGTCTGTTCTCCCCCAGTAAACACCTGCAAGGACAAGGACTATAACTTACAGCCCCAGACCTGTCACTCAGTAGGTATTCAATAACATTGCCTGTAATCAATTCCTTCACCTGTGTGGTATCACCCACATCAATCACTGCATTTTTGTTAACTTTTTGGAGATCTCTTTGCCCAACTCTTCAATGTTTTTCAGTCACATACTCAGACCTCTTCGAATTTCCTTCCTTGAATGACCTCATTCAATTCTAATAATTCATCATGCTATGAAGATGCCAATGCCTCCCCACCCAGATTTCCACTTAAGACTTTCCAGCTTAGATCCACTCTGGAGCACCATCATCTCATAGCCTGTTTGTTTGGTTTAGTGGTTACGAGCACTCTTTTGGGGCCCACCTGCCAGGGTTCAAGTCCTTGCTCTTCCACGTATTAAATGTGTGACTTGGGACTGGTTACTTAAACTCTCTGTGCCTCTGTTTCCTTCTCTGTAAATGAGGACAACATGCAGCTATGTAGAATTGCTGTGAGGGTTGAAGGTCTCACCATGCATGTGAACCACTTAGAGCAGTGCCAGGCTCACGGTGGGTGTTGGTCATCACTGTGCCCTTAGACAGGCCCACCTGGATGTCCCACAGACACTTCCCCTCGACACCTTCATTGTCAGCTCGTCCCTTTCCTACTAAACATAGGAGTCTTCTCGATCTCAGTGTCCCCAGCCAGAAACCTAAAGTAGACATTGTCTGCTCCTTTAATCCCTCCTCCTGTATTGAAAAAGACCTGTCAAATGGTCAAATATATCTCTGGAATGTTCTTGAATCTATCTTCACATCACAGGGGTCAGACACAAAGCATCTTGCCTGAATTATTGGGATCATCTCTGATTTATGTCCCTGCTCTGTTTTTATACCCATTAATTGCTTCCACCACATTCTGGCCACAATCACCTCGTGCAAATATGATCATGCCGTCCTTATTAAAACCCTCCAAGGGCTCCCCATCGCCTCCAGGATAATGAGTGCGGCCCCCAGGCAAGCAGCGTTTCTCCCCTGCCTGTTCTCTGCTCATCTGCGCAGCCCTATGCCCCACCAGTCTCCCCACCACAGCCGACTGCGGCAGCTTGAATTGTCTTCTCTTCCTCAGATCTGCCATGTTAGCTCGTTCCTCCATGTCTTTGGTTATATTATTCTTTTCATCTGGTTTGCCCTTTTTCTAACCTGCTCCCCCTGCCCAATCTGTAGGATTGATTTCTGCTCATTCTTTACGCTTGTTTGCCTGTCACCATGTCTCTGGATTCCTCTCAGATTTCCCAGACAGATCTGAGGGGCTCTTTCCTTAATGCCCCTTTTACATGTTCAGATGCATCTGTCAAATTGAAATCTCACTGGCTTGTAACTGCTTTGTTGCAGGGCTCTCTTCTCTAGATTATAAACTTCTCATAGACCAACACAAGGTCATTTTTGTCCATCTTTATAGCCCAAGTACGTAGCCCAGTGCCTAAAATAGTTGATACATTATAAATAATTGTGGAATAAATAACTCTCTATCATAAATAACACTGTTTGATTCATAGGCCACCTAAAGCTGGGATGTACTTTAGTTATTTCTCATTCTACCCCTTTTACTTCACAGGGAAAGACCTGAGGTTCAGAGAAGGAGGGTGACTTGCCTAAGGTCACACAGTAAATTAGTTAAAAAGACAGGAGAAATAGCTCAGATTTCCTGATCCCTAACCACAAGTCCTTTCTGCTTTACTTCTATTTTACATAGGTGATACTTTGGTGAGGGTATAAGTTCTGTTGTGTGTGTCAGAATTACAAAATATTAGAAGAGTAAATAGGATAAAATTATTTCCCTCCCATGACAGTCTGCCAGTAGCAAGTCCAAGACTGGTCTAGATTTCCATGGCAAAAGAATCCTGGGCTCCTTCTGCCTCATGGCTTCACCTTCCCTCAGGCATTGCTCTCAGGCTCATGGAGAGAGGTTGCTCACCACTCATCTGTGGTCTAGTCAGCAGGAAACAGGGATAAAAAGAAGGGAAAATACACTTCTTCCCTTTAAGGGCATGACCAGAAATTGCACACAACACTTCTCCTTACACACTATTGACTAGGATTTAGTCGTGTGGTCACCTCTGGGTCCAAGGGAGGCTGGGAAAATATTGCCAACTCTAGGTGGCTGCCTGCCCAGCTAAAAATTAAAACTGTTTTTATTTGATGCTAACAGTGAGCCTATTAAAAAAGGTAGGGTTGATTAATTGTTCTTGTTTCCCAGATAATAAAACTGGGCCCTGAGATTGGTTAAGAATACTGGCTTTGATGTCAACAGATTTTAGTTTTAAGCCTGGCTCTGCCATTTCCTGATTACTGGATTTGGGGCACACTGTATGACCTTTCTAAGTTCCAGTTGTCTTATCAGGTGACATCTTCTTTCTTCATAGGGTTGTCATGAGGTCTAATGACATGGCAAGTACTTGACTCAGGTCCCTGGTACACAGTCATCACTGCTATTTTTACGAGACAAGCTCAAGGCCTTATTTGACAGCAGAAGACTCCGTCTGGTTCAGCTCAGCATTTCACACCTAGCACAGTCCCTGATGCAGAGTAAGCCCTGAGTAAATATTTGTTGGGAGAATAAATTAGGTTAATGAGTCAGAACTGGAACGCAAATGGCTCCCTCGCCATGCCCCATGCTGTTTCCATGCTGCCAGTGTGCAGTTATTTTTATGATCTTTATAATCTCTCCCTCCAAAGATGAGCCCCAAAACCCACATTGAATTTGTCTGGATCCAGGAGTGATGCCTCAAAACCACATTCGGGCCAGTAGCACCCAGAAGCTGGAGCAAGTGCAAGCCCTACAGGGACAGCAGATTCAATGCCTTTGACCTGGGCCTTGCCTTAGAGAAATCATCTCCCTCACGTTTCCCAGAATTGTGTGCCCCAATTTAGCTCCAATAATCAACAAAGGACACTGCAAACCCAGGATCAAATCTAGCTGGCTCTGCCCACCCCACACACGTTCATGCTGCTTCTTCCAAACGAGAGGCCTTCTCTGTGCCTCCTTTCATTAAGGCCTTGTCCCCTCTTCCTCACAGTTTTCCAATCTGTTCCATTCCGAGGATGTGCACAGGGCATCATCCAATTACAGCCAACCTTTGCTTCCAAAATAAATGAGCAGCTGGCAACTGATCATAAAATTAGAAAGTTTGCTCAAGAACAGAGATGGGCAGAACAGTAAGAGCTAAGGAGGAAATGAGGATATTTGGTAAAAACATGCATTTGGCCACAGAAGCTCTGCATTGAACTTGCACACCAACTTTCAGAGCTTGTGATCTGAGAAAGTCACTTAAATTCCCAGAGCCTCATAGATGCCCCTTGCATAATGGGGATATTATCACATTATATACTATCACTCTTCTCACAGAGATCTTGTGGGATGAAGGAGACAATGCTAATGAAAACGGCTTGTAATCTGTTAGGTTTAGAGAAATAAAGGGGCTTATCATCCATAGAGAGCTGGAGATTTGGAAATACCGCATGCAGTGTGCCTTCGTCCTACCAGCTATTTCTCTCTATATATATATGTATATCTGATAAAATTTGCTTAAAATATTATTGTACTCATATATCTACAAGACTGAGAGAGAAAACAAAGACTAAATTGGTTCTGTTAACTCCAGAAATTAGACCCAGAGTCAATGGACAGAAACTAGAGAAGTAGGTTTGTACTTAGGAAAAAGAATAGTTAAAAGATGCTCTAATGGCCAACAGCTGGAAGTGTCACCCTGAAATGTGGTCATCTCCATCCCCATCTCTGGAGGCTCTTAGAAATGGCCTGTAAACCCTGGCGAGGGATGTAAGAATTCCGTCCTCTCTTGGAACTCTGAGTGCAACACATTCAGGGCTCTTTTTACCTGCAGTTCTGTTTCCATAATTCTAAGCATGACAAGTATGTCAGCAAGGGACACCCTGCACCTAAAGTCCGAAAGATTGACTTTTACCCTCATCCACATATTGAATTGCCTAAAACATGATATAAATTTAATATAATTTTTAAAATAGTAAGGACTAGAAAGTATGAATGAGGAACAAGAGATGAATAGGAATGACCAGGTATACTTGCAAGAGAACTAACCAGATCTTGAAGAAACTCAAAATATGTAATATAGTCATGCATAACAACATTTTGATCAATGATGGACTCCATATGCAATGGTGATCCCCACAAGATTATAATGGAGCTGAAAATTTTCTATCACCTAGTGACGTCGTAGTCATACTAACACTGTAGTACAATGCATTATTCATGTGTTTGTGGTGATGCTGGTCACCTACTGTGCTGCCAGTTACATAAAAGTATAGCACATGCAATTATCCACAGTACATAGTACTTGATAATGATAATAAACTACTATGTAATTGGTTTCTGTGTTCAGTATACTATATTTTTATCATTATTTTAGAGTGTTCTCTTTCTACTTGTTAAAAAAAAAAAGTTAACTGTAAAACAGCCTTTGGCAGGTCTTTCAGGAGGTGTTCCAGAGGAAGGTGTGTTGTCATAGTAGATGACAGCTCCGTGTTTGTTATTGCTCCTGAAGACCTTCCAGTGGGACAAGATGTGGAGGTGGAAGACAGTGATATTGATGATCCTGACCCTGTGTAGGCCTAAGCTAATGTGCGTGTTTGTATCTTAGTTTTAACAAAAACATTTAAAAAGTAAAATAGATAAAATATTTTAAAAATAGAAAAAATCTTATAGGATAAAGACATCATAAAGATGGTAAATATTTTTGTACAGCTGTAGAATGTGTTTGTGTTTTAAGCAACATGTTATTATAAAAGAGTCAAAAAGTTAAAATATTTAAAAGCTTATAAAGTAAAAAAGTTATAATAAGCTATGGTTAACATTATTAAAGAAAGAAAAATATTTTTATAAATTTAGTGTAGCCTAAGTATACAGTGTTTATAGAGTCTACAGTAGTGTACATCAACGTTCTAGGCCTTCACGTTCACTCACCACTGACTCACTGACTCACCCAGAACAACTTCCAGTCCTGCAAGTGCCATTTGTGCTAAGTGCCCTACCTGGGTGTACATTTTTTATCTTTTATACTGTATTTTTACTGTACCTTTTCTATGTTTAGATATGTTTAGATACACAAATACTTACCATTGTATTACAATTGCCTACAATATTCAGTGTAGTAACATGCTCTATGGCTTTGTAACTTAGGACCAATAGGCTGTACCACACAGCCCAGGTGTGTCGTGGGCTACGCCATCTAGGTGTGTGTAAGTGCACCCTGTGATGTTCACACAACGAAGTCGCCAGGCGATGCATGTCTCAGAACATATCCCTGTTATTAGGGACATGTGACCCTGTTAAAAATAAAAACCTCAATGGGAAGATTAAACAGAAGAATCGATGTGCTACAAATTTTAGAAAAAAATAGATACTTTTAAAATTATAAGATAGATCTAAAGGAGTAAAATAGAATGCAGCACAGAAATTAATAATAATAAATACAAATCACAGAGGAAATGTGAAGAAGCACAGAGGACAGAGAGACATTTTAATACATGCTAATTGGAGTGCTATCAGAGGGCATAATGGAGTGGGCAGAGGATAATTTAAGGGGTAAAAACAAGATGGAACTAAAAAGTCTGATAACAAAGGCAGACAAGCAAGGAAGGAGGTGGTCAGACTTAGAGTCTTCTAAGTTCCTTGTGCTTTTCTGGAGGAGAGTGAAGATATTGATTAGCTTTAGACTCATTAAGGATGCATATTAAAATTGAACAATTTTTAAATAATAGAAATAGAGCAAATAACCTCCAAACTGGAAGAGAAAAAGTATTATGGGGGAGAAAAGTGGTGCTCCATTTCTATAATATTACCTGGGCTTCTGCCTTCTGCTATGATGCATAATTTCCACCCCATCCCCCCATCTTTTTTATGTCTCTTATCACTGTACTCAGTTTGTAACTAGCAAACATAGGGCTTGATTTTTTTTTTTTTTAGAGATTATCCAACTTTTTTTTTTCTTTATTTCAGAATATTATGGGGGTACAACACTTTGGCTATATATATTGCCCATGCACTGCCCGTGTCAGAGCTACAATCATGGTCATCCCCCAAACTGTGCTCCCCACATCCATTCAGTGAGAGTTTTCCCATCCCCTCCACCCCCCTCCCGCCTGCCCATCCCCTGATGAATATTATTGCCCTGTGCGATGTAAGTGTTGATCAGTTAGTACCAATTTGACGGTGAGTACCAGTGGTGCTTGTTTTTCCATAGGGTTTGATTTTAATCTCAGAACAAGAAGACCGTAGGCAAGTGGTCCATGACTGATGGTCCACAGTGCCACCAAGCATTCAGGTTCTCTCCATCTTTCTGCATAGACTTCACCACTATGCAAAACATCCATGTGATAAAACTGCACTTGTACCCTGAAATTTATACAAAGAAAAAAGAAAAGCCAAAAAAAAAAAAAAAACAAACAAAACTATGTCACGTATCAATCCTGGCTGCATGGGAGACTAGACATAGGAATTATTGTCTGAGCACATTGCCTTCCTTAACACATAAAGGGTTCTATTTGCAAGGAAAATGTCAATGGATATTTGAAAGGGAATGAGTAAGGTTTGTTATCAAAGCCTTTGTAAAAGATTTTTAGGTTATATTTTGTTATGCCTGCCTAGGCAGGATCTCTTCCGTGCGTGCGGTTTTTTTCTGTCACCTAAGTCATAAAATAGGAAGGAATCACACCTCAGTGAACTGGCAGAATACCAGGCTGGGGGAGGAGGTTGGACAGGTGGGATGTAATGCACCACTTCTCTGCCACCTTTCTGAACATGGCTCCATGATATGGTCAATGCAAGGGAAGGATCTAGGCTTTGTAAACAGCAGTGTTAGTCGAGATTTTTCTCACCAGGCATCCAAATCTTAGAACAAACTCAAAGGAAAACTGTCAAACAACCACCCTTATTTTTCAAATGTGCAGACCCATAGAATTTTCAAAAAGCTGACAGCAGGAAGGCCAAATAAATTCCTGATCTGAAAAGGCCAATATAAACACCTTTTCACACCTGAGGAGCCTCCAGGTGCAAACCCTTATCCAGTGATGGGCTCTTTGCAAAAGTGAATTCATCTCACTTATGCCAATGAATGCCTAAAAAGTCTGGGAGACTGAGTACCAATGAGTGTTTTGACTTAATGGATATAGATAAAATCACCTCCAAGCATAATCGACTAATTAAGAGGTGGATAGATAGCCCTGAGAAGATAGAGCAGGACTAAAGCGTGCCTGATCCATTTAACCCCTCCCCACTTGAATCACACGAAGCCTCACCTGCATTCTAAGTTCTTTGAGATTATTGTGTGCACCTGTCTGTACATCCTGGGGAAGATTGAGAGTAGAACAAACTCAAAGGAAAACTGTCAAAAACCACTCTTATTTTTCCTGAGATATTTTTTCCTGTTCTGTTTTCTAAGATCAGAATTCCTCTGGAAGAGCCATTTGTTCACATTTGATTTGTTCTCCAAACTGAACTGTTGGACACTTAGCTCTTAGTGGGAGCTCAGTAAATGTTCACTGCCTGATGTTTCCATTCCCGCATAACAAGATGAAACCAGCGGGAAAGTGAGGCATTCTTATCAATCAGCATTATTTGACTTTATGTGGTAAGTGGGGGAGCTGGGATTTGAACCCAGATTTTCTGACGCCAACTGCAGGTCTTTCTCCTGCATAACTATACCTCCCAGTTGACAGTACCATTGGCAATCTTTTGTAACAAGAACCATATTGGTGGACTCGTGGAGACTGACTCTATACCTGGTTCCATACAAAAGAAAATAGAGACCAACTGTCAGAAGTATCCCCACCACTGAAAAAAATCCAACATTTACTTGCATCTTTCATACAAGAATAAAGAAAATCTAATTTATAACTCATAGCAATAGTTCTTCAAAATTCCTTCTCTTCTCTAATGTTTTCCACATCCTGCAATAGCTCTAGAGCAACGCTACCCAAAAGGACTGCCTGTGACGATGGAAATGTTCTGGGTATGCATTGTCCCGTATAGTAACTGCTACCCGCATGTGGCTGCTGAGCACCTGAAATGGGCTGGTGTGACTGAGTGATGATATGAAATTTTGGTGGGGGGGGGTGAGGGATCAAAAAGTACCCGTCAGGTACAATGTACATTATTCGGATGACAGGTACACTAAAAGCCCTGACTTCACCACTATGCAATTCATCCATGTAACAGAAAACCACTTGTACCCCCTAAATCTATTTAAATTATAAATAAATAAATAAATATAATAGGGGAAAAAGGTGATTGAAAAAATACAAAATCCTCTAAAGTGAGGGGTGAGGGTGAGAAGGAAGAAAGGAATGCCGGGAAATTCTCAGAAATTAATAAACCGTGTTACACTATAATGATAATAACACAAATGAACTGTACAGTATCTAGTGGCTTAATTTTGCCAATATTCACCGTTTATCTTCATTGTGTAAGGGGTGGCTTTAAGACACTGAGCAGGAAGAAAGCGTAAGCAGAGTTGGGAAAGCAGACACTGGACCAGTCCATAGGCAGCCACGTGTCACGAGAAGTGGAGGTAGGGTCTGAGTCTGTAGGTGACGTCAAGCCAGCAGAAGCACAAAGAAGGTCAGTGAGAGCTGATTGGGGCTGGGGTGTGGCTGGCTCAGACAAAGTTGTGATCAGTTCATTGACATGGTCCCTTTTGAAGACTTGGGGGTCTTACACCTACCCTAATTAGTTTATATGGGCACAGTGTCCAAGCCTGGCACTCCTACTCTCGGATAAGCATGGCACAGAGACTAAATGTTAGGCTAGAGACCACGAGGAGAGACGCCGCCATCATCTGAAGGTGACAGCGCCGTCAGCACTGATCTGTTGCATAGCAGTGTTCTGGGGGAGCTGAATGGGAGCTTAAGCGACCAGCCACAGGTATACAGAGGGAAAAGGGTGTGTCGCAAAAGATGATGCAGCCATTAATATCAATAACAATGCAACAGGATGTCTTTTTCTTCTTTTTCGCTTTCTGGTTTAACCTCCACTATTTTCTAAGGCCCTATGTTTCTGAATACCTTGAGATAGGAAAATCTGCTGCACTCTGGGCAGCAAAAGAAGAACTTGAAGGTCCAGGGCTATTTTGGTGAGGGGGGGAGTTGAAGGACAAAGAATGAAGGGAGAGAAGAGAGAATTTTGCAAGACTGAGAGCTCAAGCAGTGCACAAGGATGGTGGTGTTGGGACTTCTAATAGTAAGAGATTTTGAGTTGCTGGCACTGTGTAACCTGCTCGTTGCTCTAAAGTCTCCAGTGAAATCAACCTTACTCACACATGTATTCTTCTTATTTTGTCTTATTTGGGAAATAAGAGAAATACAAAGACAAGGGGCTATGTCCACATGCAGGTGAATGCTGGGGGTCGGAGAAAGAATAAAGGAACAGCTGCAAAATCCAAGCAATCAGAAGGCCTCAGGAGAACTATGAAAAGGTAGGAGACAGGGAAGTGCACAGCTAGAGAGGAGCAGGGCCAGGGTAGAAACCGAGGGAAACCTACGCTCCTCCTCCTACTCTCTTGGCAGACCTCAATGCAGATGCTGGGCACTCCGGGCAGAAGAACGGGGTGAGCAACCACTAGCGTGTGTCCAGCCTTGCCTGCGCAGGCCACGCACAACTGTCACACACAGATGTTTTGGCTGTCACTCTGCTGGGGCTTTCCTGTTTATTATTTTTGTGTCTCCAGGCACTGACATTCCTATCAAACGGTGAAGGAATGTCAGGTCAGATTACTCCCAGTATGATATGAAGAGACAGCGCTGATGTAAGGTGCCACTTCCTTGGTTGGGATGTGCACACTCATCACCAGCAATTAACGCCACTCCATTGGCCCAGCCTCCCTCATGGAATAGGCCTGAATGTGCCAGGCATATGGGGAGGAAGCAGTTTCCAGGGCTTTAAATTTACAGGCCACGGGTCACTGTGCTGTGTGCAGCAATGGTAACAAAGGGTGAGGTGTAGAAGAGCTGTAGGAAGGAGATTCACTGTCCTATTATGGGCCAGGTGCTGTGCTGGGTGGCCCATATACTGTTTCTCAGTTTAAGATAATGGCCAAGAGCTTCATCTTTGGGGTTGAGAAAACCTGAGTTTGGACTTGGAGTCTGCCACTTACTTGTGGCCAAGAGTGAGTTCCTGAAACCCTATGAGCATCAATTTCTTAATCTGTAAGACTGGGATGGAAATAACTACCTTACTGTTTTGTGTAGATTAAATAAAATCATTCATTCATTCACTCAACACAAATTCAAGATGTAGTTGAATGGGATATATATATTAAATGGGACCCCACAGTAAAGAGAACAGATAAAATCCCTGCCTTCATGGACCTTATGTTTTAGCAAAGGGAGACAGAAAATAAACAAATAAATAAGTAGTTATAATGTACCTAAAGGACTTAACAGAATTTCCGACACATAGTAAGTATGTGATAAATAGCCTTATCTTTATGTCATCACTATGAAGCATTGTTAGTCCCAATGGGGGATCTGAGGCTGTTTAAATGACTCGCCCAAGATCCTGTAGCCAGATCTTCATTCAACTGAGAACACCGAAGGGATGAAAAGCAAGAGGGGTGCATGTGGCTCAAGTGTCCCCTGCTTCTCGAATCACCTGGAGCCATGACGGAGAAACTGAAAGTGGAAAGTTCCCAGAGAACCGTTCACAAGTTATTGGATAATCTTAGAGCACCTGGATTGAACTAGTTCATATTCATAAAGGTGGCTAAGGAACACCCCCCCATGAGACAAAACGTCCCACTCTGCCTGAGGCTGAGGGGTTTCCCAGGGTGTGGGACTTTCAGCACTAAAACCAGGACAGTCCGAGCAAAGTGGAACAACTTGGTCACCATTGCCAAGGCCACAGGCCGATTTCATTTCTGAAACCACACAGTGAGGCTGGAGGGCTTCCAAAGGCAGAATAAGGGAGGAAACACCTATAAGCCAAACACAGGTAGTAGAACCAAGCAGGGAAGTGAGATGTCTGAGGAAGCCCCCACTCTAAGCCAAAGCTGCCTGTGCCCGAGTCACCTTATTTTATCATTGTCTCTGGGATTGGCTTCTGAGCAGGTGAGCAATGAATAGTGACCACCTGGTTGAGCACTGTGCAATTATCTGAATGAATGTGGATAGTTAGTCGATAACTGTTTAAATAAATGCACCTCTTGTCCTGCTTGTTATCTGTGTCAATAATCCATCCTGGAGCTCAGGCTCAACCCTGTAGAGTAACAGGCACTGGAAAATATATAGAAAGAGTGATGGATTTGGCATTAGATGTCCCAGCTCTGCTTCTCATGGGTTGGGTGCCCTTGCCAAGTCACTTAATCTCTGTTTCAGATCCTCATTTGTAAAATGGAGGTAAAGTATTACCCTCGTCTCCCTATAATGATAATGGATTCACATGAGAATCAAATTAGTAAATATCGTACGTGCTTTTATTTCGAAGTTTTGAATTTGTGGTTCTAGAGTTTGCCAAACTTGGTCCGTCTCCACTCAGATCCAAACCAAACTTTGGTTCTTGTTTTATTTCCATAGGAGATTGATTGCACGACTATCCCTCCCCCCTCACTCTCCCTTTGTTTCTTATCAAATGCAAACAAGTCACCCTGCCCTCTGCCTGCAGTGTTTTTTTAAAATGTCATTTTAATTTCTATTACTGGTATATGTGAATATTATATAAGAAATCAAGTAGCTCTATAAGGCTTATTATGAAAAACAGCAGTTGCTGCCCCCATCCCTGCCCCCAACTCACCCACCCCCTTCCCCAGAGGCAGCCACTTTCAACTCTTCTAGTTGTGTTTTTAGCAGTAACCATCATAGTTCAAAATAATATACCTATATTGCAAGATCTTAACCTCCCAGTTTGGGGCATCACACATTGAAGTCCCACTATTAGAAGATGGGAATTTATCCCATGTTTATATTACCATGATCATATAACCACACCCACCGCTGAGCCATGAAGTATACTCTGATTTCATTTCCTTCCTTGTCTAGTGCTCCAACCCCTACCTTGGAATGAACTTTTGTTTTTATTCTGTTACATGATTTCCTATTTCTATCACAAATCCTCCAATTCCTACCACATAGGTAAACCACCTCTTGATACACTCAAATGCCTGAGTTTTTTTTTTTTTTTTTTTAATCAGTTTCATCTTCTTGGAGACATCTTTCCTGGTACTGCTGTCCTGTTGCTTCGGTCTCAGACTCCGTGACCATGACCCTGAGAATCCACTGTTCCTCTCTCTTGCATTGGTTACTCTGTTTCTTAGCTCTCACATCTTCTATTTCTTAGCTCATGCCCTTATTTTGGTGGAACCCCTCTCCAGCAGCTTCTTGAGAAAGGATGCAGAGGAGGTAAATATCTTTAGAAGTTTCCTTTTCTGTTAATGTATTATATGTTCATACTTAATTGATTCTTTTGGCTGAATATAGAACTGTAGGTTGGATGACATTTTCTTCAGAATTATGAAGGGATTATCATGTTGTCTTTTATCCTCCTTTGCTGCTGTTGTACAGTCTGATGCCGTTTCTGACACTTGCTCTTTTGATTGTGACTTTTTTTCCCCATAGAAACTTTAAGGATCTTCTTTTTGTCTCCCGAGTTCTGAAATTCCGTAATGATTTGCCTTTGTGTTTGTCTTCATCCATTAGTCTACACCTGGGGACATTTTGGTCTGGAAACTCATGCCCTTCGGTTTTAGAAACTTTCCTGTGTTATTTTTATTTTTTGATAATTTTTCCCTCTCTATACCATATTCTCTCTTCTTAGAACTTCTACTGGTTTCCATTTCTATCTTTTTTATGTATATTTTGAGATGTTTACTCAAATTTATCTCCTGTACTTGTTATTGAGTTTTTCATTTCTACCATCATAGATTTAATTTTCAAGAGTTCTTTCTGGTTCTCTGAATGTTCCTTTTTATAGCATCCTGCTTTTGTTGCATGGACAGAGCATCTTCCTTTATCTGCCTGAGCATTTAATTTCCTTAGTTGTCTTCTTCGGGCAGAGTCTCTGTTTTCTCCAAGTTACTGTTCTTGTTTCATTTTATTTTTTTCCTTTTCTTTTTTCTTTCTTCTTTTTTCTTTTATGTCTCTGGACATAAATAGGTTTTCCTCCAATGTCTGGTGGTGTTTGGCTGTGTTCTTATTACGAGAGTGAGGCATTAAAAAGCTGATGGGGGCTCTGAGTGCAAAGGGCTTATTCCCGAGGAGCCCCGTGGTGAGGGGATCCCTGACCACTTGGTTAGGAGACTTTCCACCGTCAGTATCTTTCTCAGAAGTAGGGAATAGCCTTGCTTCCGGGGTCCTAGGTCCCAAAAGTCCGAATGGGACTGGAGGTCATGATGTACATTCCCCCGCAGCCCTGTGCTTCCTGACGGTGCCCGCCCTCTGCCGAGCCCGCATTCCATGGGCCAGGAGCCCTGCATTTCGCGCTTTCATTATTGCCAGAGTGGGGGAACGTAGGGGGCCAAATCTTTCTCCCACAGACTTTCAATCGCTCAAATCTGCAGCCCAAATCTGCGTGGACCTGGGTCCAAGGTCTAAGCCTTGCTGAGGCCCTGCAGTTGCTTCCCCCACTGCTTCAGTTTACCTTACTTGGATCCATCCAGTCCCCAGCTCCCCAGAAATGCTGTCCTTTTCTATTCTTTTTGTCCTTGTAGGTTTAACTGTTTAAAAAACCGTCTGGTATCAACTTAGTGGGATTATGGGAAGGCGCAGAAGTAAAAACATGTGTTCAATGAATCATCTTCCCCCAGATGCTTCATGAAGGAGGGACTCTCCCACCGTGTGAGTGGCCAGTGCCCCAGAGCTGCTAGTGTTCACTCAGCAGCAGGAGGAAGGGGGGCATGGCCTACAGACAACCCCCCACCCCGGAGACAAAGTATTCCTTATGGAAAAATCCAATCACAATCATCCAGAGGGACACACATTTCTAATGTCAAGACAAACAAAAGAGGTAAATGAGCATGCTTGCAAGCAAGTGAACATGAAGCAGAAGATCACAAGCACTACACACCTTCCCATGTGGCAAAGGGACAGTGCATCTCTGAGACAGGTTTCCAGGACCTGGGTGCCATGCCTAAAAATAATGGATAACAGCCACAGTCTGTGTGTCTTATCTGCTTCCCTGAGAAGGAAAAACATAACCCAGCAGCTTTAGAGGGTCTCAGGCTCCATGTAGGGAACTTCCTGGAGGGTCTCCAGTGACATTTGGTGTAAAGTTATAGGTTTGGATTTCAAATGTACAACTCAGCAGTTGCACATCTTAGAGGAAATAGTTTTGTATCTCTGAGTCTTAGTTTCCCCACCTGAAAAATGGGAATAAACAGAGATCTACATAGTTGTTATGCTGGTGCATGAGATAGAGTCTAGTGATCTCAATAAGGTTTGTTGAATCTCATTCACGGGTTAATTTCCACGACTATTTCTCTTCCCAGCCAGCCCTGTAGTGGCACAGTTCTTAGGAGAATCCTCCTTACTCCTCACATATTTCTCGTTTTTACAATCATACCTTATTTATTAAAATGGTTAGGAAAGAAGCTAGGCTACAGAAATTGACTTTCAATACAGCTGAGGATAAAATTTATTTTTTGTTTTAGTTGGACATTTTTCACGCAAGTAATTCTTAAAGGAAGTACTACACATTTCCTTGTTCTCTTAAACAGAAGATTCAGAACACAATTTCACTCTTCCTGGATATACTTGAGTTCTTTTCTCATTTCCTTTGTATTTTGTTTGATTTTATAATAATTTCCTTTGCAAAATGAAAAAAATAACTTCTTTCTTTACAAACTCAATATAGTCTCATTGAGTAGAAATAAAAATTGCCAGTTAACAACAACAAAAAAATCCCACCAACACAGAGATGGATCTTTTATACACACACATATACCCCCAAGAAGCTGAAAGAAAATGACTGACAGATTTGACTACATACAAATTAAAAATTTCTCCATGTCAAAATTCACATAAATAAAATAAAAAGCAAACAGTGAACTGACAAAATATTTGCACTAACATGGCAGAAGAATATGGTTAATATCTTAAATATATAAATATTCCTTGCTTTCTAATCTTGTCTGTCCAGCCAGACTTTGAGCTCCTTGAAGGCAAAGGGGCTGCCTTCAATTTTGTAGCGACTCTCATTTTAGGGCTCCCTCATCTGTCCTTTCCAAATTGAGCTGGGTTGAGTTGAAGAAGTTTGGATGAGAAGTTCAATCTAGCTCTGCCTCCCGGTATCTCATGAAAAATTGATATTCAATAAATATTTGTTGAATACATGAGTGTGTGGAGCATAAGAAATCACTTCTTCTCTATGAAGTTCTGTTGTTATATATTGGATTTCTATAAATAATAGATCTGTGTGTCCCTCCTGACCTCTACGCCAAGCCATCAGCGGTGGTATCTCCTGCAGTCGGTCACTGTGTCTCTCCTTCTCGTGCGTGGTTGCTAATCTCTTGGCCACAGGAAATCAGAACACTTATTACGTACCAGGCACTTTGCTTGGTGGCAGGGATACAGAAACAAACCCAGACCTCGGGTCCTAGAATAACTCTCCATCTTGGAAGGGAAGTTGGGATGCAGCTCAAACGATCTTGATTGGCTTTGATAAGCACTGCAGCAGAGGGGTGTGCAATGTGGGGAGCACAAGTCAGGAGGCTGGATGAATAAATTTGGCCTTTGGGAGAGGGCAGAGCTTCATACCTCCCACCAAACACCTGGATTGAAAAAGATGGGGTGGGGGTAAGGTGGTAAAATATTTATATAGTCAAAGATGGCAATATAGGCTCAATGTGATGATCTGAATGACAGGCAAAAGGGAAAGAAACATAATTTACTGATCACCTACAATATCCCAACCATGAACATGCTGCCAGGCACTTCACGTGTGTTGTCTAATGATCCTTCCAATGGCCCTTTTGACAGAAGGGGAAATTAAGAAGTTAATGTGATCAATGTCCTATAGCCAATAAAAGGAGGTCTCAGGATTCAAATTCAGGTCCATCTGTCCCCAAAGCCCATGTATGCCTTGTGTTTTTTTCAGGGGGAGGGTCCTTAGGGGTCTTTTCTCGGTCAACTCAAATGTGCCCTGGAAGGATGTGGATATAAGGACAATAAAAGTTCATTCAAATGTCTTTTGTTGCAGTAGGTGGGCCCCGGCTGGGGCAGGTGCAATGCTGGTTGGGTGGGGCATTTGCAACCGTGACCCGCTGCAGCTTCACATTCAGACAAACTTTTCTCCCCATAGAGAGAAGACCCCGGTCTCAGATTGCCTGCTTGGGGCAAGCTGACATTGGTGTTGGAAGCTCTTTTCTTGTAAGCACTCGGGGAAGCCCGATATTTAATGACTCCTCTTATTGGAAGATGCTGCTAATTTATTATCACCCTCAACATGACACTGGGGCTGGCTGTTTGTTTTTCAGAAACTGGATGCATCAATTTCTGCCCAATGTTAAACGTTGCCCAGCTGTCTAGGAGGCATTGAGGCAAAAGAAGATAAGAGCTGATCAAAGACAGAATGTTTTTCTACACGGCAGCATTTGAGGAGATGCAGAAAGTCTGCCCAGATATTCCTTCCCTCCTCTGGCCTAACACAACGCTATGGTTCCACTATGAGCATCAGCATACTTTCAGAGCTGGAAGAGCCTGGGGAGACTGTCCAAACACCTTGGGCAGCGGAGGGTGACTAGCCTGGGGAGACTGTCCAAACACCTTGGGCAGCAGAGGGTGACTCAACTGACGCCTGCTGGAGGGAAGGGACTTCCTGAGGCCATACAGAGAAGTATGGGCAGCTGCTTCAGTCTATTAGCCCCGTTGCTGGGCACCTATAAGCCACTCACTAAATACTTCTGTATTTACTGATGGAGCCTAAAAGCACTTGTAGGAGAATAGAATTATGACACCACAGGGGGAAGATAGGAATTTCTAGTAGAGGAACCAGTTTAGCAAAGGTCTTAGAGGCAAGAAAATTGAGGGTGTGTTTCAGGAACAGGGAATGCTAAACTGAGTAGTTTAGGGGGACTAATTAGAGATGAAGCCAAAAGATAGATTAAGGTCCCACAGTGGAGAGCCCTGAATACTAGAGTGAGACATTGAACTGCTCCCTCTGCCCTGTCATCTGGTGGCCCCAGGCCATTTGCTCAGGATGGCATGTATGACATGACTTCTTTTGAGATTTGCCATCTTCCTTGAACACAGCAATGTTCATTTATCCATTCCTTTAGCAAATGTTTCCTGAGTGCCTACAGCATGTCAGGCACCGGGCAAGGTCACGGAGACACAGTAGGAAATGAGACAAACAAGGCTCCTGACTGCATAAAGCTTACATTCCCATGCAATATAACACAATAAACACGCTTAAGTGAACACCAGCATAATTACAGATTGTGCTGCATTCTCTGAAGATACGAAGCAGAACATGTGACTGTAACCAAGTTGTAGGAAGTACTTTAAATATGATGGCCAGTGAAGGCTTCTCTGAGGAGGTGACATTTGAGCTGAGACCTGAAAACAATGAGATGGAGCTGGCCCCACAGAGAAATGGGAGCATCTGGCCTCAGCCAGATGAAACTGCAAGTATCAGACTCTAGAGATAAAAATTAAGATACAAAAATCAGAAATGACCAGTGTAAATTCAGTCATGGATTAAAAGAAATAGAAGGTCAGAGGAAGAAGTCTTTGGCACTAGACAAATTAAAAACAGGACAGACCAGAATGATGATGAAAGAATTGTCAATATCTAGGTTAAGCTCAGTGGTTATCAATCTTGAATAAGCACAAGAATCATCCAGGGAGTCTGTTAAAAATGCACATTCTTGGGTCACATCTCAAAAGTTTTAGAGCATTTTAGAAAAATGCCTTCGTTGGTTTTGATGCAAGTCATCCTCAGAACACATTTGGGGAACCGGGCAGGAAGGACTGCAGCTGGGCACAGGCGGGGAGTGACGGGACGGGGCGCTGGGCAGAGTGTGAACCAGAGGGAGGCAGTAAGGGTGTTCTGCCAGCCACCTGTGTCTACTTTGCCGTGACCAGCTTGTATCTGGCTTCTTTGTGCCCAGATTGGCAAGCTGAGTTATAACAACATTAGTGAATGCTAAAGAACTCAATTCTGGGGACTCTGGAATCCTTGAGGACGACAGGGTGGAGAATCACCATGAGATGGAAGGAAATTATGGCTAATGGGAGCCCAACCACAGGCATCACACCAACAACTCCCTCCACCACATCCTCTCAGACCTAAGCTGGAAGACAACTCCTGGCTGTCCTAGGAGGATGAGGAATTAAACATAGTGCATTGTCAACAGGCGTGAGGTCTCACCGACCAGCTGGATGTCATTGCTGGCATGGCTTGGGCTGCTGAGAAGTGCTTCAAAACAGGGCAAAGGCAGTGGCTGTGTCATTCCAACCCACCTGAGCATACTTCACGGAGAGCAGGCAAGAGTCCTTATGATTTATATAAATATATGTTGCAGATTTCATTAAGATTAAGCCAGCTTTGCAGTTATCACTTGCTGGGTTGCGTGCCTGGTCCTCAGTCATCATTTGCAAATACGCATTAGCCTCATAAAGAACTCCTGGTGGCCAGGAGCAAAGCTCTGCCTGCGCAATCCTCTCTGGGGAGCCTCTCTCTTCCCAGAGTCCTCCTTTTCTTCCTCCCTCCAATTCTTCTGTCACTTTTTCTTTCTCTACCATAACCTAACCCCTCAGAAAATGGGTACAGAATAGCCAAGGGTCTTTCCGGTGCTTTTGTTTAGTAACTGGAAATTTTGCCTAAAATCACTCATTCAACGAATATTTTTTGAACACCTTTCATGTATTTAGGACACACCAATAAACAGTGTAGCTGTATCCCAACCTCTCAAGAAGCTCAAAGTTTATTGGGAAGAAAGCAAATGAACAAGAGATTAGACTACAGATTGGCAAGTGCTACATAGATGGTGGGGGTGAGGTAAGCAGGAGCTTCCAACCCAAACCTGGGGTGGCAGGGAGGTGGGAAGTCAGGTACTTCTTCCTTGATTACTTGATACCTGAGGCAAGGCATGGAGTTGTCATCCTTGGTAGGAGTTACCCAGGTGAGTGGGGCAGAGAACATACCGGGAGGAGGGACAGAAAAAGCAAAGTCCTGAGAGTCAGAAAGAGGCATGGACTCAGGGAGCAGAGGGTATTTCAGACTGGGGGAAAGCTGTAGCACATTCAATGTTTGGGGCAGGTTTCCTGGGAGCTGACCTCACTATCTTGGGGTGGAATCTGGTGAATGGGCCCCCAGCGGAAGACTCAGGAAGAGGGAATACTTGGAGTCACTCAGGTAGAAGCAATACAGTTCCAGCCAGCCTAGATCAGAGCAGGACTGAGTTACAGCTCAGTTTCTAAGCCAAGAGCCAGCAGTTCAGGCATTCAACAAATACAAGTGAGCCACCGTTATGTGGAAGGAGACGTGATGAAGAGTCAGATGGATGTGGGTTGGCAGGCTGCCAGAGCCCCATCAGTCAGGCTGAGGATGGACAGGCGGTGCAGGTGCTCAGGATCAAGTTCAAGCACCAGCAGAGGCACTGACGGGTCTATCAGGAAGCAAGACAGGAAAACAGAGAAGAGAAAGGAAAACCCCTAGCTGATTCCTTGGGGGAAACAGGTTAGAGAGCTCTAATCCCAGATGCCTCCCACTGGTCCACTGGAGCTCATCCCTGTTGTGCTCTGCCTGGCTTGGATGTACCTGGCTCAGGAGTCAGCATTGCTGAGCAGCGTGGCCAAAGTTATCCTGGTCTGCAGTCCAGTAGCCCTGAAAAGTACAACAGCTTGCTAGGCCTTATTGAGGAACCCCAAGCCCCAAAACATTCTAAAAACTAGCCTTCCTTAGAGTTGATTTTTGCCAGTAACACCTTCCCTTTCTGTCAACACAGGGCCATCGTTCCATCTTTTGAAATGATGGCACCATAGTCAAGTTCTTTTCACTGAGATTCTTTTTAACTTCCTTCTTTAACTGTCAATATTCTCTCCATGAACACCTCGCAGAGCCTCCTTCTAAGCCTTTTGGGCTCTGGGGTTAGAGATCAGCTCCTAATTGGGCCTCCCCATACCACGAACAGACAACAAAGGCTGTCTGCCAGGCGAGATTTACATATTCAGCATCCCTCCTTCTCTCTCTGACCTCCGTTCAAGACAGAAGGGCCTGCAGAAGCCTTGATCTCCCAGTGGTCTGTGGCCATGAGGTGGAGATAAAACTGCTTTGTCGAGGACCCAAGGGAAGACCGAGCTGGTGCTGCCTGGGTCTTATCAAAGGAAAAATGGTTACAGCATTTTTTTTTAATAACTAATGCATGGGGAAAAAAAACTTGTAAGTAAGAATATGAAATTAAATTTGCCAAATATGCTGAGAGTTGGTCCTTGGAGAAACTTTATCTCTGCTGCATAGTCAAACACATCAACTTTGGGGGCGCCTGGCAATTACTGCATGGCATGGATTCAATTTGTTCTTGTGTATACAATATTATCTGGCACAAGGAACAGGAAACCTCAGTACATATTTTAGTAAACACAATCCCAAATTGTGAGGCAGGGCTTCTGGAGGCTCTTCACCAACGTAGTAGCCAACATCATATTTTTGCACAGCAGCCAGTGACAAGACAGGGCCAGCCCAAACCCCACAATTGGTGGGGCTTGTCGAGCAGCCTGGGAAGGGCTGAAGTGGAGACAGCAGGCATCCTCCCGTGTTTGAAGATGATTAAAAGCAAAGGAGGGGTTCTCTGGTAGTTTACTCCTTTTCCTCTGGTAGATTGTCGTTTCTCAAAGTTTGGGCTGAACAGATTGTGGGAACAACTGAAATGTTCTTGTGTAGCATATTCATAAAGACCAGAAAGCCAGTTTTATTTTCCCTAAAATGAATTTTTGTCCCTTTAGGGAATAATTTCACTCCCTTGTATGTATAAACACATACATGGTCACTTATCCAAAACTATGATAATTCCAGTTGGAAGACTAATATGGCATAATCATGGAGCCTCTGCCAACTTCAGGCAAGTGTCAAATACTGGTAAGGGAGAGTATGTGGATCTTCAAATAAGTTGCCTTGTTGAGAGAAGGTAAGACAAAGGGCAGGGACCTACTGATCCTTTCACTATCTTAGCTCACTACAACTTTGTCAGATGCCAGGTGACTGAGTGTTGGCAGAACAAAGGCAGCAACACTTCATTTGCCAAGCTATGCCTTCAGTAGCTGCTTCATTCCAGATGACCACACATGACCCTTTAAGCACTGCTTTACCAGTGGGTAAAACGAGAAACTCTACTAGTTTTCTATTCTCTAATAGCAACCAGGGCTTCACTGCTTTCCACCCAGCCCAATTATACAACCTATACCAGATTTCCATCCTTGAGAGTCTAATGCCTGTAACCATTTCTGGTACCAAATATTGTATCTATCAGGGTTTAGTTATAGATTGTAGGACCGCTCCTTTAACAATTCTTAAGAGAGTTAACATGGAATTATTGGAGGATCTCGAGGAGCAGGCTACAGAATTGGACTCCAAGAATGATGTCTAGAATAGCACTGCAGAATTGGCCACCAGAGGAATGACTTCCTCTATCCTAAGAAGGATGCTGGTGGCCAAGAGTCACTGCAGAGACTCTTGTCTCCAGAGTCATGTCGAAGCTACAAGGTCATTACCAGCAACAGAATGCCTGCTAGGTTACAACCTTCCTTGCCTAACTTAGGCCTGATTCAAGTATTTCCAACTGTGTCTTATTGCAAAACCAAAATCACATCAAAAACCTTAGCTGCAGGGGAGTCTCAGAAATACTGATTTTAGTTTTCCAGTGTCTACAGCACAAAAGAAAGGATACTTCAAGGAGGTTGCCAGAAGATGCACAGGGAGCCAATGTACGGTATTCACTTCCCCACAACCGTGGGTTCTACTTTCTCAAACTATGAATCAATCAGGCAAGCACTTGTTGCGGTGTTATTGTGCACAAAGCACTTAGATGGTACGGAAATGTATGAGGTGTGTTTAAAGTATGATGTTCATTGATTTTACAAACCGCCTGAATTAATGCACTGAAATGAATATCCCTCTTCAAAGGGGAACATTTTGCAGCTCTTACGTGGTACAATTTCACCTCAGACCTTTTCTGGACCCCCATTAGGAATGTCCTGTACTTCACGAGCATACACTCATATGTGCACTCGCAAATCAGGCTTATGATTTTAAATTCATACCTGTCAGAGCACTATCTTATGTTTATAATGTGCCGGGCACTATGCTGTGTTCTTTGCATGCCTTGTATTACTTTATTTTATTTATTTATTTATTTATTTATTGAGACATAGTCTCACTCTGTCACCCCTGCTAGAGTGCAGTGGCATCATCATAGCTCACTGCAGCCTCAAAGTCCTGGGCTCAAGCCATCCTCCTGCCTCAGCCTCCCGAGTAGCTGGGACTACAGGTGCATGCCACAACGCCTGGCTAATTTTTTCTATTTTTGGTAGACATGGGGTCTCACTCTTGCTCAGAACATACCCTGTATTACTTTAATTGCACAACAAATCATACTGTGAAGTAGGTGCTATTCTCATTTCTGTTTTAATGCAAGAGATAGAAGCTCAGAAAAGTTAAGTGACTTTCCCAAAGTCACGGGCATTCTAAGTGTCAGGTAGGAGATAGGAACTGTGCATACAAAGGTCAGTCTCTTCTCATAACAGTACATTCCTTTCCTTAACTAAGAGAATGGAGTTTTCCTTCCAGCCTGAGAGCCTACCATATCTATCAGCTTGGATCCCAGTGACTCAACCGTTTCCAAATAGGGCAGCCCCTCTTAGCACAAAAGGATATATTTGAATTGGTTACTCTTACTGAAGAAATTCAAAAGGATATACCCTTGAATCTGCATCCAGTCCTAAGGAGAGGGAACAGGAATGTTTCAAATGGTAGGTTTGTTACTTCAATATACCCAAAACTTCCCAGGTGGCTACCTGAGAAAGGTAGTAATTAACCATGTATAATAATCATAGGATGCATAATTAATAATCATCTGGATGTATAAGGTGAAGTGTGTTTATTTAAAATTTACACGTTACCTCATTATAAATGTATCTGGGTATTATTTGGCCCCAATTCTCATGTTACATATAATTTGTTCCCTCCTTTACTTTCTTGCTTTCCAATACAACATAATTTTGAGGTTGAATATATGAGCTCAGTTCAGTTTTGATTTCTGGCTCAGCCACTTATTAGTAATGGGACTTGGGCTAGTCACTGATTCACTTCTTCAGCCTCATTTTCCTCCTAAGTAAAATGGTGATGATAATAATGGTGCCTGCCTCACAAGGTTATTCATAGAGTGTAGTAAATCTGATAATCCATTGAAAGCCTGGCATACTCTCTGGCACATAGTCAACACTAAAGAAATGTGCGATGTGATTTATTATTTATCATGTACGAAACTCTGTACCAGGTGCCCTGAAAATTCTCACCTTAACTAATTGAGCACACATTTGTTTATTGAGTGCTGGGGATTACGAAGGATTCTGATATGGTTTCAGCCCTCGAGGAGCTCACGGTTTGGTAATGGAGACAGATCAGTAAACAAATCAACAGAGTTCAAAGTCTAGAGTTTCTCTCCGTGGCATGGAAGCGACTGATTCGTTCTGCTTGGCTGTTATGCCTCAGGAGGCTTCAAAAAGGTGATGCTTGAGATAAGTTTAGAAAGATGACTCCAGAGGGTGGAAAGAAAGGAAATTCCATGTAGGAAAAAAAAAGTAAGAAGAAAAGCAAGCTAATGTGAAGGGAACTGTAGGTATGTAACGGGGCAAATCTCAAGCATGGGGCGGGAGGCAGATGGATCTAGAGTCTGGCGGGAAATCGCCGTAAGCAGCCACATGCAATGTCGGCCAATATTGCTATAAACCATATAAATCCCAGTGCTCCACGAGCCCAGTCCCTGCATAGAGTCACATTCAAGAGTCTCATTGCCAAGAGGTAATTAATGACAATCAATTTTTTCCTACTTGCCCTCCTTAAAAATGTCAAGGAGCAGGCATATAGGTGATTTCAAGAACTCCTAATACTCTTTTTCAGGTTTGATTACCTCTCCCCTCGCTTCACTCCCCGAGGCCCTGCATGCAATTCCTTCACTCCCGTGCTGCTCCTCCCTCCACGCCATCCATAGCCACGCCCTAAGCACCTCTCTGCTCCCACCTGCTGTCCAGTCCAGGAGGGGCCAGCACAGACTTCTCCACTTTGCTGTGCCACAAAACAGCAGAGCCAGGCACTAGTTCACTGTATAGCCCATGTGGTTTTAAGGCAAAGGATGCTACCTCTAGCTCAGTGGCTCATAGAAGGCCTCAGGCAGCAGGTGCTGCATGAGTTGGGGTTATACTGTCTGTGAAGGACTGGACAGATGGAAGAGGAGAAAAAGGCCATTTTGAAGGAGAAGGGGGGGGTGGGCCCAACACTGATGCACATCTCCATGCACTGGGAATAGTACTTGCTCTTTCTCCACACAGCTGTGTGATGCAGGTTTTCTGAGGCATCACAGCATTTTGAAAGTAGAAGAAACCTTAGATGTTCTCTCATCCAGCCCTCTGGCTTTAGAGACGAGATTAAGGCCCAGAGAGAAAAAGGACACACATATTCTAGCTTAAAATTCCAAAATTTACTTTACCCAAGAATCACGTCTCCAACCAAAATTACAAACTAGATTCATCATCCCCAGGAAACTATGTTGTTACTTGTCACAATTGTGAATATATAGAGTCACAAAAATGTATGAAATAGGCCGGTTTGTATTCGTGTTTTCCTTTTAAAAGGGATGGGCTTTCTGGGGTATGTACTTTAGGATTCATTTTGCCAAGGATGGAATTGAGGGAAAGGCAGTGTGGGGTGAGAGTTTTAAAGGTTGGGACTAATGCTGATTCTCCCTGGGCTCTGCAACCCATGTGGTGTTGGCTGCTTCCTTAGTCTCTTTAAGCCTCAGTTTCCCCATCTGTAAAAGGGAGTATGTAATTGCACCTTCCTCCCTGTGTTGTTATAAGGATCAACCGAGATAATGTACACAAAAACCTGAGAAGAGGGATTGGCACGGAGTCTCCACTCAGTCAGTGGTGACTAATATTATTAGTTCTGTTGAACAAACAAATTTTGCAGGCACCTTGCAGCAAAGACATTCTGTTATAATATGTTTGGTGTCCATTTCAATCTTATTTATTGTGTTTCCCTTGTCCTCTGGGTCATGATCTGTATTTACAGGCAAGGGGCTCTGTTGGCAGCATCAGCATTGATTGTGGGATGGCCTGGGGGCTTTTCAGTTGTCCCTTCCTCACAATGACCCTGCCACACCGCCCTCAGGGGGACAGCAGGGTCCTGCCAACTGCACTCTGTGTGAGGCATGTGGCCAGCGGGGTGAGCACAGCCTCCATACCGGCTGGGCAAGGTAAGCCGGCAGAGGTTGGTTCCAACACAGATGCTGCCCAGGAGAGTGGCAGCCGCTAGTGTCAGGATTTGCTAATTGTGTTGCCTTCTGGCACAGCATTCATACACAGCCCTGGAACAGCTCTTGAGTTAGAAAAGGACCCTTCCTGCCTCTCGTTTCATGGCAATTTCTTGCCCAGGGACAAAGCCTGGCTCAGTTACAAGATTTGGTTTTTCAGAAAAAGGCTCTTTTGCTGTGCCCAGTGTTCCAGCTGGGCTGCTCTCGATACTAGAAAGAAAATTGACTTGGCCAAGTTCACCTGGTGAACCCATAAGCTCAGTAGGCAATTCCTTCCATTTGGACACCAGTTTTTTTCATTAAACCTTCCCTCTTAAAGGCAAGACACACTGATTAATTAGCCCATTCCCTGCCAGAGAACTCACAAAAGCACATACATATCCTGTAATCTAGCACACTTACTATACTATTTCTCCTTCCACGTTTCAAGCACAGCTGCGTTTCACAGTGGGAAGAGTCTGGCCTTTGCTATCAGAAATCTTGAATCTGAATTCTATCTCTGCCACACCATAGGTTTGTGACCTTGGACAAATGATTTCCCTTGTTGGTGCTCAGTCACTTAGTGTGTAAAATGTAGATAATACAACCTACCCGTTCATGTTGCAAAGATCAAAGGAGATGAGTTATGTGAGGTACTTGATATTGTGCCTAAAGCGTGGTAAATATTCATTAAATGTCTCTGCTATTATTTCATGTAACTAGTTGCAGAACAAATAAAGTCACATCTCTTTTAATAGTGCAATTAATTTCTCAAGCTTCCCATATGCCCAGATTAGCAAGAAGCCCAGAATTTCCTACTGGGGCCCTCTCCATTGCATCTGAGTGGTCCAGGAATGCTTAATCAGCACAAAGGAGGCAGTTCTGCTCCAACGGCTTCAAAAGAGTTCTGGAGGATCCAGTCAGCAGGTGGGCCCCCATTTTCTGCTGTTGCTTCATGCAAGGTTGACGTTAAAAGCTGGGCCTGCATTGTCCACTGAGCCTATCTATTGCCACAGAGATGCCAGTGCTGATCCAGCAGTTTTTGCAGGTTGTGGAGGTGGAAGGAAAGGTATTCTCCATCCCCAGCGCATCTGTAGTCCAGGATGCTACTGTGGGTGCAAACTTCAGGTACGGCAATATCTTAACTACAGGTGCTAATACAGATTCTTGTGTAGGCTGTAGCTGGTTGGTGTTAACTGAGTCAAGGGAGATAAATATCTCTGTACCTGGAAAATAGGCTGAAGGTAGAATTCTGGACTACAGAGCCACTGTGGATATATAAACATATCACATGTTGAAACACACACAAATACATACACACATACACACCCCCATGCCAGTCACTAGGCATGGGTACATGGATCATCTCACCTAAGTTGCATAAGTGCCGTCTTAGTCTGCTGGGGCCACCATAATAAGATACTACAGATTGGGTGGGTTAAACAACAGTAATTTATTTTCTCAGTTCAGAAGCTGGGATGTCCCACATCAAGGCGCCAGTTAGTTTCTGGTGAGAACTCTCTTCTTGGCTTGTAGACAGCCTCCTTCTCACAGGATGCTCACGTGGCCTTTCCTCAGGGCATGCACACAGAGAGGGAGACAGCTCTTTCTCTGGTGTCTCCTCTTCTAAGGGCACTAATCCCATGAGGAGGGCCCCACCCTCATGATGTCATCTAACCCTAATTACCTCCCAAAGGCCCATCTCCAAATACCATCTCATTGTGGGTCAGGTATAAATTTGGGGAAGGAGGGCACAAATATTCAGCCCATAACAGCCACCCTACAAGTTAGCTACTAGTATTATTCTCATTTTACATACAAGGAAACTGAGGCATAAAGAGGTGAAAGTGACTTGCAGTCACCGGTAAGAAGTAGATTTGGGTTATTTGGGTTATGAACTACAACAGTCTGACCCTGGATTTTGAGTTCTTATTTTACTATTTCTGAGCTGAACTTGGGGGTTTGAGATTACAGCTCTTTACCTGCCACTCTCGTGCTCAGCCTGCACCTCCACGCTGCCTGAGAGGCTGAGGAGTGGGCAGTCTCTGCCAGGCACACTCCCACAAATGCACCTTCTGCCCCTCACAATCCAGACCTGGATGTCAAGGCCAGATTGCCTTTCTGGTCTTGCCTCCTCATGGTGAGTCCCCAGAGGCCACTGTGACTTGTCTCCTGCCAACAGACCTCAATGAGACAGTTTTATGTCATCAGAGAGGTTCTAATAACCCTGCAACTTAAGAGCAGCAGACTCAAAGTAAGTGCTGGCTCCTCTGCCACCCTCGGACTCCTCACCTCCATGCACATGTGCTCTTCCCATCACCCGGTGACTGGCTTGTATGTTGCTGTTGACACTGCTCTTTGTCATCATCCCTTATCCCCAGGCAGAGCTCAAACTCCGGGAGGAAAACAGAACAGGATCAGGCTGAGAGGCTCGGCACACACGCAGTGATGAGTTGTGCAGATTCTGACGCCAGGCAGTCTGTGTTTTAATCCTGGTGCCTCTGTGCATCGTGGGCAATTTACTGGACCCCTGTGTGCCTCCAGCCCCACATCTGAGAGATGGGGATCCTAATAGTGACTCATAGGGCTGTTGGGAGGATTAAATGATGTGATGCATGCAAAGCACTGAGCACAGTGCTGGGCATATACAAAGCACACCATAAATGTGAGCTATAATAAATATGAGTCTTAGTTGTGTTGCTACTTACCTATATGATCAAGGACAATTCATTCAGTTTCTTCCCCTTTGGTTTCCTCACATGTAACAGACGGAAATAAAACCATATTATGACACATGAGATCTAGTTTCCAGGTCCAGTCTGTCCTTAATCAGCTCTGCATACTAGCAAGCACTTCTGTCTCACTGTGCCTCAGTGTTTGCACCTATTAAACAGGAGAACAGCATCAGATCATCTCTAAAATCCTATAAGCCTAAACATATATGTTTCTATTACCTTAGTATATTGCTGGGTACGGGGAAGGTGTTCAATACCAATGATTCCTTAAATTCATCACATATATTTTATTGTTCATATACAATAAAAACCCCCTGCAGGGGGTTGTATCAAATGGGAATATAAATAAAGTTTAATTTGCTATTTACAGCAACCCTATGAGAAAGTAATATTGACAAAAGCAGCTAACATTGTTTTAGTACTTACTATGTTTTGTATTAAATACTTTACATGCTCTGCTTCATTCAGTCTCCACGATGGTGCTCTAAGTTAGGGGTTATCCTTGTTCCTGTTGCTCAGATGAGGAAACTGAGGCTCAGAGGTTTAAGTAACATGTTTAGTGTTTCACAACTTGCAAGTGGTGGAGCTGGGGCTAAAGAATAGTCCTCGACAAGGCGACTCTTCTGTAGGCTGTTATGAACAAAGTGGGCTTACGGATAGAGACGCTGAGGCTCAGTCAGGAAGTAATGTGCCCAAATTCACCTACAAGTTAGTGACACGGCCCAAACCAGAATCCAGGCTTTCTTGTCCCTCACCAGGAGTGTGCTGCACCGGGCAGCCTCTCACACCTGCTTGTCTGTGGAATAAATGAACACCAATGAGGGCTGCTTTGTATTCATTTCCAGCTAACAAGCAGATTTACACTCTCTCCACTGCACACCTGCAGCAAACATGTCCTCGAGCATACTCTTTTGGGTCTTCAGGCATCTGTCTTCTCTCTCTGACTCACTCCCTGGCCCCAGGAAACTAAAATAATAGCCCCGTCTGTGAGTATATCAGTACCAGACTCCAACGGGGGGCACTGCTAGCACTGGAGAAGCAGTGGCAGATGCTATTGCTTTACCTGGTAGGGAAACCAAAGACAGAGGTCCCTGAGGGCAGATGACAGAACCACCCAAGACAAAACAAGCCATGATAAGTCCCGGGGCTGGGGAGAGGGAGGAAGTACTGTGCTCTCTCTCTGTTTAATGTGTCCACGTTCATGAGGCATCTGTCATTTGGGTACCAAGTCTCAGACAGTAACCTTGAAGGAAAAATCCAGGTAAGAAGTTCCACTTTGTTTGAAATAAAGAATAAAGATTTTATTGGAAAAAAAATGAGTACATTAATGAAGGATAAGTAATGGGGTGGAAGGGTCACATGCAAGGCTTAGCACATTGTATGAGTTTGATGGATGTTTGTCAAATTAATTCATCTATTCTTTTTAGTCATTTAGGTCCTAGGTAGCTGCAGTAATGCCGGGTTAAGTGATAAAATTTACAGTTAAACAGGTCTGAATCCAAACCTTCAAACCACTGCTCACTAGTTCTATCAACCTGGAAGGGTCACTATCTACTCTAATCTTGTTTCTTATGTATACATTTATTTACAGCATTTCTTTGAAAATTAAGTGAGCCCTATATAAAATAATTTAATAATTACTACATCCATTTTGATAGATTTAAGCATTTTTCTAATACAAATGCCTCCCAGAGACTTGCTTTGAATCATGTGTATCATTTGTTCATGCTTTCATTCGACAAGCTTGTTTTTTGGAGGAGCAGATCTGATCGTCCCCTCAGACAGAAGGGAGCACACAAGTCAGCTCAAAAATGCAAAGTTCAACCTGAACACAGGAAGACATTATTTAAGACTGAATAACTCTGCTCTGGGGAGTTGAACTAAGGTTACAATTTTGCATGTTGCTATAGTTGTCTTGTTGGCAGCAGACAGCAAGGTCACATCTCTCTGGCTAGGGTTGAGTTTCCCTTAAAGGAGAGGAGGATACAAGTGCTAATTGGATAAGAAGAGGCAGATCCCAGAGTGGAAAATGGGGACCCAGAAGGTGGGCATTGATCCTGATGGGAAGAGAACTTCTTCCCTCTAAACCACCAGGCACTCAGGGTCTCAAGGCTAGGAATGGCGACACTGTCACTGCGGAAAGGATGCGCATGATCCTTTCACCTATGGAGGTCGCTGAGAGATTGTCAAAGAGACACCCTGGGGAGACTCATAGGTGGGCTGGGGCATAGAGCCACATCTCAGAGGTTTAAGGTCCTTAATATGCTAATATGATTTATGTAGATGTGACTTTTGAGATATTAATGTAAATGTGATGATAATGTGTCTCCTCAGTTAGGAAATCCAAAAAAGCTACCCCAGAGAGGTTACATTTATTTTTATTTCATGGCATTGAGAACTGCATAACAGGCAGAATTTCTGCAATCACACTGGCTTCTAGAAAGCTCAGTCGAAAAATTTTGATCAACTCAAATATTCATTGAAGAATGTTTACTGAATGCCTACCCTGGGCCAGGTTTTCAATGTCTGTTTCCTGGCTGCACTGTTCTTTTTCTTTAAAAAAAAAATTGTTTCTAATTTATGCTATCTTGTCTTTTTTATGTCCTCTTGTAAAATGCGTGAAATTCTTTCTGAAACAAGGCTGAGTATAATTAAACTGTGTAATACAACTGCTGAAGGAAGATGACAACATCTTAAGACACATTAATCATCCTTTCTTACATTCATATAGTTTTACAATTTACAAAGAAATTTTGCATCCATTATTTCATCTGATTTGCATAGCAACACTTTGAGGTAAACAGAGATTATTGTTCCCATTTTATCAAGAAGAAAGCTGAGGCTCAGTGTGGTTAAAAGTTTTGCTTAAAGTAGGTGGACTGTGGACTTGAATCCATTACAATCACGCTTACTTTGGTTTTCTTTCCACTATACCAAGCTGAATCCTATATTATGGAACATAATATTCTCATTTTACCCAGAGGAGGCCAGACCACGTTTGGGATATGATGTTCAATTCTGTAGGTGTTGTATTTGCAGAGGAGAACGACCAAGAAGATGAAGAGTCTAGATGCCTTGTCGTATGGAGATTTATCGAGGGGCCTGGGAATAGTAGCCTAAAGGGTAGAATTCTAATGTAGGCACATTAGCTGTCCTAAAGTATTGTACCATGTAGGACGGCACCATCCTTAGAATTCTGAGTGATAGAAATCGCGACAATGGACAGAGGGCAGAAAAATCCCATGAAGTTGCCTGCCTTTTGGATGCCTCTCCAGCATCCATTCTGCCCGTGGCAGTAAGGATAGTTCTGACTTCAACAAATGGAATCCCAACGCAAACAGGGTTAAACAGTGGGATGTTATCATCTCACGTAGCTGGAAGTAGGGAGCTGTGATTGGGGAGGGGTCCAAAAATGGGACTCTTGGAAGCTCAGCAATATCATTCATAACTGGGCCCTTTCCTTTTCCATTCTGCTGTCAGTAGCAACGGTTTCATTCTAAGGCTGACACTTATAGTCACAAAAAGCTGCCGGTGGCAATTGGGACTATACACTTTCCTGTCCATCTCTATCAAGGAAAGAGGAAAACCTCTTCCCCTGGCACAGAATATGATTTTTACCCTCTGTCTTGTTGGTTCAATTTAGGTTATGGCCTAAGCCCAGACCAATGACAGCTACCAGGGGAGTTCCATGCACTGATTAGATTAGGCTAATCAGGAGTTAACCGTGGGATTGACCCAGAGGTAAAGTGCCTTCTTCTGAATCACATGGACTGCATGGCAGATGAGTAGACCGTGAATAAAATCTGGCTTCTGTTGGAAGGGCAGAAGGACTGTAGGGTAGCCAAGAGCGGTTGTTACACTACCTTCCACATGATAATGATTTGGGAGCCCTTGACTCGGGCTACGCTGATCACTGTGTCTCATCATCCTGGCCCCACAAATTATTAGGTCTTAATCCTGTCTTGTCAGAGTAAGCCTCATTACTTATTCCAGCTTGATTAGTTGGAATAAAAGCTCTTTTGTTCTTACTCACAATAATGGTGATGTGTGTCTAGAAGGCCCCAGAACAGCTCTTGCCATTTTTTCCTGTTACAAAGAAAAGCAGTCTAAGGAAGGTGCTGGCACATGAGGATGCCAGGGCATAAGGAATTGCTGAGAAATGGGGTCCGAGCCCCGAGGATACCACAGACCTCTGACTCACATTGTACCTGAAACCCGCCCTAACATTGAACCTCTCAACTACTGAGCTGATCAATACTCACTGTGTTTAAAGCCATCTTCAGTTATGCTGCTTGTTTCTTGCAATTTGTAGAATCCTTACTGATACGGGAGAATCCAGTTCAATCAGATGAATATGTTTCTAATCATCAGAACTCCCCCCCAAGTAAAACAGGCTGCCTCCTGTTCTCCTTTGTCTTCCACGACTGGAGGTGTTTAGGCAAAGGCTGCCTGACCATCTGTCCAGGATGCTGTAAAAAAAATTTCTACATCGGTGGGAGACTGAATAAATTACCCTCTAAGAACCCTTACAATTCTCATATGCCAATACCTCCATTAAATCAAGAAGAAAGCAGAAAGTGAGCCAAAATATATATAGGAGAATCTAAATCAAATTTACTCAGGTGAAAAATGAGAATCTTTCTCTCTGAAGCAGAACTAGAGAAGAGGCAGGATTCATTCATTTGTTCTTGGATTCATTCATTTTTTCTTTGATTCATTCATTTATTCAAGAGAAATGTATTGATCTCCAAATATTTGCTGGACACTAAAGACACAGGGATACATGAAACCAAGACCATACTTTCATGAAGCTTACATTCTAGCGGCCATGCTGTAGTGGAAAGACATGGGCTTCGGACTCAGAAATATCTGAATGCCAGTCGTGACCTCTACTAGCCATGTAACCTTGGATTGGCTTCTCTGATCTTCGATTTCTTTATTGGTTAGATGGGAGCTTTAACACCCACCTCACATAGCATGAAAGTTAAATGAGATAATGCATATATGTAAAGTACTTCAAAAAGGCCAGGAACAAAGCAGTCAAGAAATAAATGGTATTTCCCATTCATGGCAGCAGCACTAACAGATATGGGTTAAAGGAAAAGCTCCAACATTTCATCTCCGACACGATCTCCACCAAGTCTAGATATAGTAGGAAGCAGATGATCATGCAGAACTCTAGAAGAACTTGATTTGATATGGATCAGATCAACATAATTTGAATAAGAGAAGTATAAGTGTCTAAGCTCACGCGTTCATCCATTTAGCAAAAATGTATTAAGTATCTCCAACGAGTTAGAAACTAGTTTAGGTGCTTGGGACCTAGCAGCGATCAAAATAGAAAGTCCCATCCCTCATAGGGCTTATATTCTACCAGGGATAGAAATACAAGAAATAAAACATAAGGGGATTGTTGGAATGCTGCAGGCCCTAAATGGTAAATCAATGGTGTTAATAACTGGTGCTAATGAAATGGAGAGGAGATAGAGGGACCCCAGGGTTTGGGTAGCTAGAGAAGCCTTGAGTGGGAAGACAGGGAAGCGGGGGCTGAAGGAAGACGTGCCTGAGCCCTGTAGTGCTACTTAGTAAAGAAGAGACGTGATGGCACTGCGTGCAGCCTGGTGCCTGTATTTGCAAAGTCTGCAAAGGGATTTCAGACCAGGGGGAGGTTGATAAACCAATGTGTGAAAGCGTGGGGAGTGGGGTCATTTTTCATTTTAATAGAAGAATTCAGCAGAGTTCAAATCCTGGTTTCACTACTTAGTAGGCTACTGTGAGCAATTTGTAACCTACATCATAGAGTTGAGATGAGGCATCATTGAGAGAATGCCTGGAAGGGACTCAGTACATAGTCAACTTGCAATAAAAGCTTCTTATCATTACTGTAACTATCATTATTAATTCCATGCAATCAAAGCACATTGACCAAGTGTATTCATATTATATTGTTTCCATAATAAATTACCAAAAACTTAGCAACTTAAAACAACATCTATTTATTAACTCACAGTTCCATAGATCTGAAATTGGGGTGGCTCCATTGAGTTCTCTACTTGGGATATCACAAGGTTGAAATCGTGGTGTCAACTGGGCTGGGCCTTTATCTGGAGGCTCTAGGGAAGAATCCTCTTCTAAGCTCATCCAAGTTGTTGAAAGAATTCAGTTGTTTGTGGCTGTAGGATTGAGGTTTCCATTTCTTTGCTTCCAGGAACTACTCTCTGTTCCTAGAGGCTGCCCACATTCCTTCTCATGACATCTCATCTTCAAACCAGCAATATTTTCAGCAAGTCCTTTTCACATTTTGAATCTCTCTGACTTCTGCTACCAGCCAGAGAAAACTCTCTGCTTTTAAAAGACTCGTGATCATATTAGGCCCCCTGAACCATCTCCCTATCTTGAAGTCAACTGATTAGTAACCTTAATTGCATCTGCAAAATCCCTTTTGTCTTAGACCTAACATAATTTGATACCTCATCATTTATGAGGGCAGGTGGCAATTATACTAGGAGGAGGGTTGGTCATCAGTGGTCACCATAGAATCCTGCCTATCCTACCAAGTGAAGACTTCTCAAGGAGCTGATTTGTATGACTGCAGAGTGTGGTGGGAAGAGAAGCAAACTGCACAACAGGAGAGCTAGGATTTGGGGTAGTCATGTTGAAGTCACATTCAATTAACACCTAGTTTTTCTCAAACATATCTCTGGACAGCTGCCCTAATCCAGTACCTGAGTAGCCTGTGGTATTTCAAGTCAGTTACATGAATTCATTGATCAATCTGCTGAGATTGACTTGGGCTTTTATGACATTACCAACATACTTGCTATACTTCCAATGTTAATTTCTGACACGATGAATATGCCTTCTTTGTCCTCATCCAACTCACTGAGGAAAAGATTAAATAGGACATGGATACAGAGGAAGCTGGTCATCTTGTCCCTAATGACTCCCGACCTCCTTCCTTAATGGTTAACAGGAATTGTTGATCAACATTCATTGGTTCTGGTTATACACCTCCATAACTACATCCCTAATTTGACTAGCATCAGAACCTGTGCTGTCTTTACTCTTCGATATCATGAGAGATGCAATCAAATTCCTTGTGTTGAAGTCTAATTATCCTCTTTCTACTGTAGCCCTTGCTAGTTTGAATGTTTGTGTCCCCTCCAAAATTCATGTTGGAACTTAATCCCCAGTGCAACAGTGTTAAGAGGTGGGTCCTTTAGGAGATGATTAGACCATAATGGCTCCACCCTCATGGATGGGATTAGTACCCTATAGAAGTGCTTGAGGGTGTGATTTCAGTCCTTCCATCTCCTCTGCTGTGCGAGGACAGTGTTCGTCCCTTTTGCCCTCTGCCTTTCTCCATGTGAGTCAGGGCACAGCAACAAGGCATCGCCTTGGAAGCAGAGAACAGCCCTCACTAGACAGTGAACCCCCTGCATCTTGATCTTAGAGATCAAGCCTCTAGAAATGTGAGAAATAATTTTCTGTACTTTATAAATTACCCAGTCCCAGGTATTTTGTTACAGAAGCAGGAATAGACTCCATTTCCCCAGCTCTGGCTCCATTTCCTGCAACATTGGACATCGGCAGCCTTGGGCTGAACGTTGGCAAGTTTCAGTAGCATTAATGGTGTCTTGGTAGAGCATTATTTCCGGAATAGTAAAGATCAATTGTAAGATGCCCCATGGTGATGGGAGAACTAACTATGGCGCACATCACACTAACTATGGGTTACACTGGCTTATTTGTAAAGAGTGGAAGAGTACTATGGTCTCTGCATTGCAGAAAAATACAGTTATGTGTTGCTTAACGATGAGGACACATTCTGAGAAATGCGTTGTTAGGAGATTTTGTTGCAGGAACATTACAGAGTGTACTTACACAAACCTAGATGGTATCACCTACTACACACCTGGGCTATATGGTATAGCTTACTGCTCCTAGGCTACAAACCTGTACAACATGTTACTGTATGAATACTGTGAGCAACTGTAACACAATGGTAAGTATTTGTGTATCTGAACATATCTAAAAGTAGAAAAGGTACAGTAAAAATACAGTATAAAAGATTAAAAAAACAAAAGGTATACCTGTATAGGGCACTTATCATGAATAGAGCATGTAGGACCTGAAGTTTCTCTGGGTGGGTCAGTGCGTGAGTGGTGAGTGAATGTGAAGGCCTAGGACATTACTGTGCACTACTGCAGACTTTATAAACACTGTACACTTAGGCTACACTAAACTTATGAAAAAATATTTTTCTTCCTTCAAGAATAAATTAACCCTAGCTTATTGTAACTTTTTTACTTTATAAACTTTTACATTTTTTTAACTTTTTGACTCTTTCATTATAACACTTAGTTTAAAACACAAACACATTGTACAGCTGTACAAATATATTTTCTTTCATTATATCCTTATTCCATAAACTTTTATCTATTTTTAAATTTTATGATTTTTTTACTTCTTAAATGTTTTTGTTAAAAACTAAGATACAAACACACACAACTAGCCTAGGCCTACACAGGGTCAGGATCATCAATATCACTGTCTTCTTACCTCCACTTAACCCAATGGAAGGTCTTCAGGGGCACTATCACCCATGGAGCTGTTATATCCTGTGATAACAATGTCTTCTTCTAGAATACCTTCTGAAGGGGAATCCATCATAATCTTGAAAGACAATCCCAAACCCCATAATCCCAAAGGTTGAAATCTCAAAAGAGCAAAATCCCAAAAATAAAATTCTGTAAAAAATAGTTTAATAAACTATTAAAAGATATTTATTTACATTTTTAAAAGGGGATTTGAGGAACATACAAAAACATGACAGAACACTTCATAAGCCACGTTACACAATAAAATAGGCAACAATAGCATACATATTGTTGCACACATAAACACTCAAGTATACTAAAGACAGTCACATGACTATAACAGCTGTGAGCAGATGAACCATATTCATAAAGAAATAGGGCAAAAGGCAAAATGTATAAATGCTTATCACTATGGTTGGTAACTGTGTGCATCTAGCTTTATAACCATGGTCATCTGAAATACCATGATGAACAAACTAAGTCTTTTGAGGAGATCAATCAAAAACCATGGTGGGTCACCACTACATAACCACTGTACCAGTAGTCTAAAGAGCCAAGATCTCAGAAAATTTTTCTTTCACAAGTGCAGATGTACAAAAAGAACATCACTTCATTTTCTGAGGACATTTTAACTTTTTTTACATACACACACAACGCTTACACACAAAGTCAATGTTGTGGTAATGCACTCTTGTGAAGTCACATTTGCAAAAAAATGCATCATATAAATTAGAACTCCCTAAAAGTCTTTATACACTTTATACCCCCAGTATTGGAAATGATGCACAGATGAAATACACAGAATAGTGAATTGTAAAAAATAATGCTGACAATTTAAAATAGCAAAAAAGAATTCTGGGTTGGCCATTATTCATACCATGGAGTATTACTCAGCAATAAAAAACAACAGTGAATTAACACATCTGGTATTATCCTGGATGGAGCTAGAGCCCATTCTTCAAAGAAAAGTATCACAAGAATGGAAAAACAACCACCACTGGTACTCACCATCAAATTGGTACTAACTGATTAGTACTTATGTGCACACATGGAAATAATATTCATCAGGGGTCGGGCAGGTAGGAGGAAGGTGGAGGGGATGGGAAAATTCACACCTAGTGGGTGCGGGGCGCACTGCCTGGGGGATATTCACGATTGTAGCTCTGACTAGGGCAGTGCATAGGCAATATAAGTAACCAAAGTGTTTGTACCCCCATAATATTCTGAAATTAAAAAATAAAAATAAAATAAAATAGCCAAAAAAAAAACTAAGAAGAAAATTCAACATAAGAAAAACTGTATTATAGGGATAGATTATGGGTAATTGCACAGAGACAGTCTATAAGAGCTGGCCAACTTTCACAATAATCAACTATATTTTGAAGTATTGAATCATGATAAATAGCTTTTTTTTTTCTTTTAGGGCATGGCTCTCCTCAGAGGATACATTCACATACATTTCCTACATTGTGCTGCTCTTTCTGAAATTCTTCTATGATTTGATACACACTGACATGATCATTCCCTACTGAATTTTCCCATCTGTGCCATGCTTCTGTGTTGTTTTGGGCATGTGGAAATCTATTCCACATGCACTTATATACAGACCACAAATTTATCAGAAATAATATTGGTGATTGAACAGCAAAACTATTGTGTAAGTTTCTTCTAATCCTACCATACACATGATTACTTTGAACCAGTCAGTAACATCACTGGCTTCTTCAGGCAAATGTGGCTTTTGTTCATTAAAAGCTCCTGAAATGTCATCAGCTGGAAGGGATTCCAATGCAGATAAATAACATATTTTTAAACTGAAGTTTTCATTGTTGCTATATCGTATGGCCAATCCATTCATCTGAATTCTCCATGAAATTCATTGGACTGAATGGAAAAAAACAAATTTTATTGGTAACAACTTGAAATTCATTTTTAGAAGCCTTGATCACATCTAATTCCAAATCCGTCATTATGGTTTGGGGATTCAATTGAAATCCAATTTCTTCTGCATAAAGATAATAATAATGTAACAGTTCTACCTAGCATGATGCAACTATCCTGTGATTGGGATTTTTGAGATTTTAGACATTAGAGATTTTAGGCTTTAGGGATTTTAGACTTTAGGGATTTTGATCTTTTGGGATTGTGTCTTTCAGAATTATGATCCAAGCCTCCTCTGGAGAATCTGCCTAAGGTTCTTCTGGAGGAGGTGTCACTCTTTTCAGAAATATGTCCATGGTGATTTGCTTGGTTGGTTTGTTTTTTCATCATAAATTTTCTTGTAAGCAGATAATGCACCATAAACATTCCTCTGTATTACTGAAAACCTTTCTTTATTGGGATCTATGTTTTCAAACTTTTTAAGGCACTTGTTAAGGTCTGCAAAAGCTTCTGACAAACTCTTCACTGTGAATTTTCTTGGGGGTTCTTGTCTTTCCTCTCTTGCAGTTTCCTTTTCCCATGCCTCTTCTCCAACTCTGCATTCCTGTTTCAGTTCCAACAACTCCTCATTAGTCAATTCCTCAGGAACCACCTCCAGCAGCTCCTCAGTGTCATCTTCATCTATACCTGGGTTAAAGTCGATTGACCTCTCAACCACAGCCTTGTTGATTTTTGCAACTTCCTCAACCTTGGTAAATCCTCTGAAGTCATTGAAGAACCTCTTGAGTGTCTTCTTCCAGATGCCACTCATACACTCCTTGGTGGCATCATCCCAAGCCCAAGCAGGGTTCTTGATGCAGTCATAGATGTTGTAATCCTTCCAGATTTGCATCAGTGTCTTCTTGGTGTCTTCCTCAGTTGCAGCAACAGCCTGGGCAAAGGCCCTCCTCAGGCAGGAGGTCTTAGAAGCTTCTGTAACTCTTTGATCCATTGGTTGCACCCAAAAGGTGGTGTTTGAAAGGAGAAATACCACTTTGATATTGGGATGAAGATCACCAATAAAAGGAAGACATACAGCAGCATTATCAACAATAAGCAAAATCTTAAAAGGTATGTTATTCTCCAAACAGTACTTCTCCATTTTGCTGCCATGGCAATTCAGGAGGGCATCTTGGAAGAGGAGCTGGGACATCCATGGCTTCTTATTGCTCCTGTGGCCCACTGCCAGTGTTTGCTTATTCACATGCACAGAGGCCCTAGGGCCCTCACTGTGCCAGATCTCAAAGGGTTTCCATTTGTAGCCTGCAAAATTGTCTCCATGTGAGACTACTATCCTGTCCTTAAAAGCCTTGAAACCTGGCATTGACTTGGCCTCCCTATGGATGAAAGTCCTTTCAGGCATCTGTTTCCAGAATAGGGAGGTTTTATCCATATTGGAGATTTGCTCTGGCAAAAAGTTTTCCTCCACAATCAGCTTATCTAGAGTTTCCAACAATTCTTTAATTGCCTTCACATCAGCACTTGCAGACTCATCACTCATTTTCACATTATATAATGAATAATGAATCTTAAATCATTTAAACAACCCAGTAAATGCAGCCTTGTAGCTGGGTCCAGCCTTTTCCTTCAACATCACCAATAAAATTTTTGCTTTGGCCATGATGATCGTCTTGGTGCTGAGAGAGGTATGCTTCTGTATGGTCTTCAATTCAGGTCAGTAGAACTTTCTCCATGTCTGATATAGGTCTTTCCCCAATTTTTGTTAGCCTTGTTGCCTTCGATAAAGTGGACCCTTTAACAGCTTCCATCACTCTGTTCTTGTTCTTCAAGATCACAGCTAGGGTGGAACAGGACATGCCTGCCTGGTGAGCAACAACCATCATTGGGTTTCCACCTTCCTAGTCCTTAATCACTTTTAATTGTGTTTCCATTTCAATCACTTGACTTGATCTCTTACTGGTAACGTTAGCTGTGAATTTTGTACACACAGGGGCCATGATGAACAAAACAACATGAGATTAAATCAAGCACAGAAAAAATGATGCAATTAGGAGACGCAGTGAACGGCCTAACACAGTAAACTTTTTTTACGTAAGTAGAAGGAGTACACTCTAAAATAATAATAAAAGGTACAGTACAGTGTAGTAAATACATAAACCAGTAACACAGTCGTTTATTATCAAGTGTAATGTACTATACATAATTGTATGTGCTATACTTTTACATGACTAGATGTGCAGTAGATTTTTTTACACCAGCATCACCACAGACACACAAGTGGTGCATTGCACTACAATGTCACGATGGCTACCACGTCACTAGGCAATAGGAACTTTTCAGCTCCATTATAATCTTATAGGACCACCATTGTATATGTTGTCCATTTTTGACCGAAATGTCGTTATGAGGCACATGACTGCATTGTTTTCTGTCTTTGCAATTGGATATCTATTTGGAACCCTGGTTGAGCTGCAAAGGCCTGAGAAATTCTGAGGACATGACAAATAGGAGTAACAGCATGTTTCCCACAGAGGAATTATCTGAGGGTAAATAAGATCATTTATTTAAGGTTCAGACACAAGTCTTGGATCATAGAAGATACCAGGAACTTATTTAGGCCAGGAGACTTACGCTTATTTCAAAGAGGTAAATGAAATTTTTTTTACAACTCTTCATATATGTTTATCTTCTAATACTCTGTTGACTAATATTTGCCCTTCCTTTTTAAAAATGAGATATTCCCTTGAAAGAAAAGAGGAAAAGGGAAAAAATAAAGAATATGGTTTTCTCTTTGCTCCAAGATTTTACAATTGGCCTCAAATGGTCAGTCTATCTCTTCCTTTTGTGTCTTCTTATTACAAACATATCCAAAGAAGTCCTTTTTGATAGTGTGATGCTGGCACAGGAACAGACAGATCAATGGAACAAAATAGCCCAGAAACAGATTCCAGTGTGTATGAGAATTTAATATATGATAAAGGAGACATTCCACGCCAACGAGAAAAGGAAGAATTATTTAACAAACGGGGCTGGGACCACTGGATAGCAATTTAGAGGGAAAAAAAGTCAATTGTAGGCCCTTATTTCACATCACGCAGGGAAATCAATTCCAGATGGATTAAAGAATTAAATATAAAAAAAAAACCTTAGAAAAACTAGAGAAAAGAGAGAAGTGAATAAGAATTCAATCTCTAGAGGAGTAAGAACTTTCCAAGCTTTGAGCAATAGAATAAAACACAAAGGAGTTCAACAGATTCAACTACTTACAATTTAATTTAAAAAATCCTACCTAACACAGAGACATATAAAAGCTAAAATCAGAGTTGATAATAGTTGTAGAAAATACTAACAATGTCATAACTTTTTCAATAAATGGCTCATATTAGTCAATATAAAAGAATTCTAAGACTTAGATCAAAAAATGGACAAAGACACTCACAGAAAATTCACATATGAGGAAAATATATTTTATAAAAAACGTGGGAGAATATATAAGCTCACTAGTAATTAAGAGAATGATAAATTTTAAGAACAAATAATGAATTTTTAAAACCATGGGATTGGCAAAATTATTTTAAAATAAGAACATTCAATACTGATAAAGTACAGAGAAAATATCATACTTATCTGTTGCATGGAATAGTATAAATTTGCATAATACTATTACAAAACATTTGAACAATTGGCACTAAGACATTTGAAAATATTTCAGGTAATTTGTGGCTGCATTTCCAACTTTCAGAATATAAACAAAAAATATTTTTAAATGTTAGTGTGGGAGGAAAAACAGAAGGGAAGAGAAGGAGCCATTAGCCAAAGGTTCACTGTAGCATTGTTTAAAATAATAAATAATTATAAATAACACTAATAAGAATAAAGAAATTGAGTCAATTATGATACATTTATCCATGCTTTATATTGGATTAGTAAGCATATCATACAGGGTTTCAGAAGGAAACAGACGATAAACTCAAATTACAGCAATTTGATACAGGTAAAGAAAGAAACTATTTACAAAGGGTGGACAGAGTATAGGAAAACTTCTGAAATAATGCTGAACCCCAGAGCTCGTAACAGAAGAGTTGTCACTAGCTCTAAGCCTCATGAGGTGAGGGAAAGAAGCAATTGCCAGAACTTGGAAAGAGAGTTGTATGGAGAGATTCACCTTGATAGGGGTCGTCCCTTGAAGCCAAGGGACACAGCCATCCCAAAGTCACCCAGTATGGAGGGAACCAGCAGAATAAATATTCTAACACCATTCTTCTTCCTCTCCACAGTAACTTGTTAAGATCCCCCCTGGCAAAGCTGGAGAACAAGTGAGCCTTTTGAGGTCATCCAAACACATCAGCCTGTCAAGGTATAGAACAGAGGAAAAACAGCATGAGTAGATTGGGAGAGATAGAACAAAGATATACAGTACTGTGGAGAAAAGCAGTGTGTAAGTCAGCTCTTATCGTATGGCCTAAACTGTTAAACTTGTTTAGGAGAAAGAAGAAATCAAAGAAATACACCAAAATGCTAGGTTTTGTGTTAGAGTCATAGAATTACTAGTAAATTTTCCTTTTCTTCTTTTCCAAATTTTGGGGTTGTTGAAAAGGCAGACCCCATTTTCTTTAACCTTTGCATCTCCAGCACAGAGATGTTTGGCATATCACAGGCATTTAACAAAATTTAAACTATCAGTCCTCTGTCTGAACCTCACTAGCCACTCTTCTCTGTCATACTGTTGGAAAGTTGTTGTTGCCAATCCAGGAGACACACAAACCCCATCCTCTGTCATACGATTACACAGTGGTGTTAACTCACCTTCACTTAATATTTAAATGTTAGCCAAACCAGCATCGGTCACATTAATGTATCTGGAGTCAAAGGTGAGGCAAAAAAGAGAAACAAACCATTGACTTACAACATATCTCACTACCCTCCCCTGCACTGAACACGAGGTCTAAGGTGGGGATCATAGCCACCTTCTCCCACCACTTTTTCCATGTTTCTCTTATATTTTGTCAGTATCTCAAGAAGAGGGGATACTGGCCAAACTTTTATTTAGTGGGATCTGAGTATCAAGAAAGCTTGGTTTATTAGGTTGTCACAGTTTTCAATTAACCAAGATTATTGGGCAAGGGAGTAGCAGCAGGCACCTCAGCAAATACCCTGGATTCTACACCTGACCATATTGAGTAGCAGAAATCCAACCTCCCATGGTAATTATACCTACGGCTCAGACCAGCTTTCCTTCCCCATGAATTAAGCAAGCCGACATAGGGCCTGAGGTTCTGCCCGCTGAAATATTTTCCTTCATTGCTGTCTCTCAAAGATACCCTAGAGTGGGGCTGAAGTGTAGCAGCCATCTACCTCCAGCTTATGCTGTCACACTTTGCAGATCCATCAACAAATCAGGCCCACGCTTCTCTTCTTTCTCTGTTGACTGACCATAGGGAACTCTCCAAGAAGCCAAAGGTGTCAGTTGAGGGAGAGGTAGCAAAACAGTAGATGAAATTTTGGCAGAGTCTGCACCATCCATAAGTGCAATTTATCTGTATCTTCCGGAATAATTCAGACCTAGTCTCATATATTCCATTTATACTTTATAATAAAATCCTGCCCTATATGCCAATTTTATGCTTCAGGGTATCAAATAACATCAAGGTCATAATGAACAGTCGCTGGGTATCTCATGGCTAGATATTCAGTCTCTACCAGGTGCCAGTGGATGCTTTTCAAATAGGAAACAGTTGTCATAAAAGAAGGCCTCGTTACAAACCCTAGGTGTCAAGCACCTTTCGGGACTTGCCAGAGCCTTCCTACAGTATCATTGTTTGCTACAGATGTTTCCAATACCAATGGGTCCACAGCATCTAAACGCTTTATAACGTTTTGCACCACAGACTAGACTTGTTACAGAGCCTTAATCTGCCCTGAGCCTCATTAAAAACTGTCATCATATGAGCTATTTAATAAATGGGTCAAAGGAGCATGCCCAAATCTGATGTATGTTGCCTGCAAAACACTAAAGGCTCACCAAGTGCTGTGCATCTTTCTTCATGGTGGATGATGTGAGGCACAGCCACCTGTTCCTGACTTTAATGGCATGATGCTTACAAGCATAGTGTCACCAGACCCTAGAAACTTCATCAATATAGCAGGCATCTGAAATTTAACAGAATTTTTCTTCTACCTTCTGAGATGGATATGTCATATTAAGGTATTTGGGGTGTTTGCTATTTCCTGCTAACCACAACAGTCAGTATAATGTCATCAATGTACTTAGGCTATTAAGTATGAAATGTCCGATTTCCTTAAGTACTAAGTTTGACAGTTGATATCTCTGACATTTCACTGTGACAATTCTTGTTTTACGTTTATTGTGAAGGTGCATCCTCAGTCTTTCAAACGCATGTTTTGTCTCATAATTACCTTTCAATTTTTTTTAGAGCAATTTTTGTGAAACCATGGATAAGTCAAAAATTCGTGTTATTTTCGAATATGCATTCCATCGTGGAAACAATGCAGTGCAGACAGCTTGAAATACCAACGTAGTGTTTGGGGAGGATGTGGCTAATGAACGTACAGTACTTCAGTGGTTTGAGAAGTTCTTTCTGGTGATTTTAATCTTGAAAATGAGCCACGTGGGCAACCTGAGACCAAGGTGGATAATGATGAGCTGAAAGCTACAGTGTAAGTGCATCCATCTCAACCTACATGTGAATTAGCAGCAAAGTTTGATGTTACTATTCCAAAAATATTGGACCATTTGAAACAAATCCGCAAGGTAAAGAAGCTGGATAGATGGGTTCCGCATGAATTAAACGAGCGTCAGAAGAGAAACTGTCTCAAAGCTTGCCTTTCTTTGCTGTCATGACATAAAGGTGAACCATTTCTATACCGTATTGTTCTGTGTGATGAAAAATAGATTCTTTTTGACAATCACAAAGCATTCGGCAGAATGGCTAGATAAAGATGAAGTGCCAAAACACAGTCCAAAACCAAATATTCATCAAAAAAATCTAATGGTGTCTGTTTGGTGGTCCAGCCCTGGTATTATCCACCACAGCTTCATGAAACGTGGTCAATGGATTACAGCAGATGTCTACTGCAACCAACTGGATGAAATGATGAGGATGCTTGCAATTAAGCAGCCAAGATTGGTCAATAGAGACAGCCAATCCTCTTGCAAAATAACTCTTGACCACGCGTCGCACAAACAACGCCGCTCAAACTACAGAAGCTGGACTTGGAAATTCTCTGTCATCCACCGTATTCACCAGACCTTGCACCGACTGACTACCACTTCTTCCAGGCTTTGCAAGTGGCTTTACCACTTCTTGCAAGGAAAAATATCCAACTCTCATCAAGCTGTGGAAAAGGCATTTCGCAATTTCATCGCCACTTGCTTTCCAGGCTTCTTCGCTGCTGGTATAAACAAGCTACCTACGTTAAGATGGCAAAACTGTGTCGATAGTTTAGGTGCATACTTTGATTAATTGTACTGCTTCTTGTTTGAGAGATATAATAAACTACACTTTCGATTCGAAATCGGACATTTCATATTTAAGGACCTTGATAACAGACCAGGATGATATTTGACAGGTTATGAGAACAAGGACAGTCCCTCCAGACTGCAATAACAAAGACCCAGAGAGCTGACCTAGTCCCTAGGGGAGAGAGAAGGAAGTCATTATTAGAACCTGAAAGGAGAAAGTCATGTGTAGAAGGCTTCCTTGATGGGGACCTTGATCTTCAGCTGAGGAAGTAAATTAGCCTGTGGTGAATCTTCGGGAAGAGAGCAGGGAGAAAAAAACAACCCCACGCCATTCTACTTCCCCTTTCTGACATCCTGCTGGAACTCCCCATTAGCCAAACGCCAACTGGAAGCCAGAGGGGAGAGAAACCATCGATGTGTCCAAACCAGACTCCCCGGACATAGAGCCAGGTCAAAGAGGGAGGGTGTGGACAGACAAAGTGAAGGTGGCTGACAGAGTAGGGAAAGGCAGTGTGTAAGTTTGTCCTAATGAGAGGATTCAGATTAGTAATAGATACTGTGGAAGGGGAAACTGAAATAAATGGAATAGAAGATTAATTTTTTGTTAGATTATAGATGGTTTTATTACCTTTATAAACTTATTTCCTAAATTGGGATGTAAACTAGATTGTAAGTTCTTTAGGAACAGGCACTATGGTTTTTAAATAAAACTCTTTACCCCCAGGATCCAGTATTGTAATTTGAAAATAACAGGTACTTACTTATTTTTAGAAATAATAAAAAATATAAAGCATATGTTTTAAAAATGCAAGTTATACACTTTTTCAAGAGCATACAGAAAAAAATATTTACCCAAATTGACAATATTCTGAACCATAAAGCAAATCTCAACAAATTTTAATGGACTGAATCCACACAGAATATGTTCTCTGGCCATAGGGGCAATGAGCTAAACCTTAGTAACAATAATGCAACTGGAAAATCCCAACATGATTGGAAATGAAGCAGTCTGCTTCTACAGAACCCTTGAGTCAAGAAATCACAATGGAAATTTAGAAAGTATTTACAACTGAATGATAATGAAAATAATTTCCATACTTAGAGGGAAATATATAGCCTTAAATGCATCTGTTAGGGGAGAAAACAACCTGAAAACCAATGATCTACATATCCTTCTGAAAAGACTAACCATATAACATATTTAAACCTAAGAAATCATAAAGAAGAAAATAATAATGACAGAAATTTATGGAATAACAAGTACGCATACAATAGAGACTATTTTTTTAAAGCCAAAGGTTGATCTATTGAAAAGCCTAATAAAATTGAAAAACATTCCCTGTGGATGTTAATCAAGAAAAAAAAGAAAGCCCAAATAACCAATATCAGGAAGGGAAAAAGGGACTTAAGAGACGCAGATGGAAAGCCAACAAGGGTACTTCTTATAATATATATAATCAAGAGAGAGCAAGAATAAATGAGCAGGAAGCTGAGGATGGTCACTCCAATAAAAAAAAAAATCACAATCCCTGGCTAAGTTCCAGTTTTCAGATGTAGAATCCATTAATTAATGAATTTGGTCAGGTCCCCAGGGGAATGACCCTATTACACCACATCAAGTATACACTATAAAACTTCCTCAAGTCCTACTTCAAAGGGACCTAGGGTGTTTACTCTAGTGACAGTATACTGGAGGAAGGGAAATACCCAGACATCAAGGACTACTGGACACACGCTCTGAACTGACATTAATACCTGGAGAGCTGAAATGCCCTCATGGTTCCCCTGTTAGAATGGAGGTATCTGGGTGTCAGGTAATAAATAGAGTCCTGGCCAAAATCCAGTTTTGCGGTTGAAACTGCCCTCACCAGCTAAGAACATAAATGAAAGCCAGTACCATATTCCAGGAAGAATGGTAGAGATTAGTAATGTTCTTAAAGATCCAGAGGACACAGAGGTGATGCCCTCTTTCATAACTCTATTTAATTTACTAATTTGCCAGTCTGGCAGAAACCAGATGGATCCTGGGGAATGGCTGTAGACTTCCAAGTATTATTAAGCCTGGATTACATTTGCATGATCTAGGTTAGGTTAATGCAGCCTCAGACACATGCCATGTGGTCATTGACTCTGAAAATGTGTTCTTTCATAATGCAATCAGGAAAGAGGATCAGAAACAGTTCACATTCACATGAACACCAGTAATATTTACTTACAGTTTAGCTTTAGGGCTATATTAACTTTCCCACCCTGTGTTATAATAGAATCTAAAGAGAGCTGGGCCATCTAGAAATCCCACAGAATATCACATTAAGCCATTACATCAAAGACATTATTCTGCTCAGACAGGACAAGTGAGAGACAGTCAGCATGCTGGAGACCTCGTACTCTGGAGGGTGGGAGAAAGAGCCTACAAAGAGATAGGAACCTGCTACATTAGTACGTTTATTAGGAGTCCAGTGGTCAGGGGAATGCTGTGATGTACCCTCAAAATAAAGGACAAATTTCTGCACCTTTGTTCCCCTGTTACAAAGAAGTAAGTACAATTTATGCTAGTCTTCTCCAGGTTCTGGAGGTAACACATTTTACCTCCTTTTAGAACATTGCTCCTGCCCAGATACTAGCTGACATAGAAGGATGCAAACTTTGAGTGGAACCCATAAGATCTAGAAGACCTCATGATATTGGGTATATCAGGGTAGAGAGAGATGAAGTGTGGAATTTATAGTCAGCAAGCTCCAGCAGGACAATCATAGGCCCCTGGGGGTCTGGAGCAAGGTGATGCCATCTTCAGTAGATTGCTACTGAAAAACAGCTCCTATTGTACTTCTGAGCCCTTGTAGGGACATAACACTTGACGGTGGGACACAAAGTGACCATTCATCCAAAACCAATACTGTCACACTAAGTCATAAAGTTATGTGGGCCCATTCGTAATCCATCATGAGATGGAAATGGTACATCTTGGACCGATCTTGAGCAGGGCCAGAAAGCACAACCAAACTTCATAAACAAGTAGACCAGACCCCCATGCCATCCACTCTGGATGAACCAGGACCCCCTCCTCCCTCAGCTCACACCTGTGGTCATATGAAGGACTCTGGTATGACCAGCTGAAGGAATAAGAAAAAGTCTGAACTTTGTTTCCAAATGAGCCAACTTGGTACATACAAGCCAAAAAAGGACAGAAGCATTATTGAAGCCTTACTCAGAAGATGGACTTAAAAGGCAATGGCAAAGGAAAATCTTTGAAATTGGTGAAGATTTGGGTGCTGTGCCTGATTATTCACTTGTGCGAAAGGAGGAGTGGGCAGAGGTTAAAGGCCTTGCTGCCTGGTCAGGGGCCTGGAAGGGAAACAATTGAAAGATCAGAGATGAGAGGGCCTGAGTTAGAGGAATATAGTTGAACATGTGCGAGTAGGCACACATTAATGCCCACCAGGCAGCATCCACCATGGAAGAGGTACTAAACAACCAAGCAGAGAAAATGACTCAGCCATTTGATGTCAGCTAATCCTTGTTAGTGCCTCTCCCCCAGAGCTGGCACAAAGGCATTTGAATAAGTGACCACAGTGGCAAAATTAGAGGCAATATATGGGTCCAATCATGTGGGATCTCACTTACCAAGGCTGTTCTAGTGACTGATGCCTCTGACTGTCAAATCTTCCAGCGAGAGACCAAAGCTGAGCTCCTGGTGTGTCACTATTCCTTTAGAAGAACAGGCCATTTGGTGGCAAGTTAACTAAATAGGTCCCCATTCATCCTGGAGGTGCCAGTGGTTTATTCTCACAAGAATAGACACATATTCCAGGTAAGGGTTTGCCTTTCCAGCCTACAGGGCTCCAGCCAGCATATTATCTGGAGGCATAGGAAATGCCTGACCCACCAGCATTGAGTCCTACATAACATAGCATCCATCCAGTGCAGAGGGTACAGGAGTTGACCCATTACTATGGGATTCACTGATCTTATTACATGCTGTATCACCGAGAAGCTGCCAGCCTCATAGAGCCAATGTTTTATCTATCTATTGAATGGTCTGATAAAATCTCAACTGAAGTGCTATTTTGGACCAGTTGTGGCATCATCTTTGAGGCACTATCCTATAATGATGAAGTGTCATCATACAGGACATTGTATATGAATGAATCAGAGAGACCTTTATATGGTGCTGTGTCCCCAACAGGAAAAATACATGGGACCTAAGAACCAAGGGATGTAAGCAGGAGTAATACCATTTATCATCACTTCCAATAATACAATAGGGGACTTTTTGCTGTCCATCCATGAAACTGTGGACTTTTCAGGATTAGTCGTCTGGTTCTCAAAGGGTACATGGTCTTCCAAAGGGTCCTATTGAACTATAAGTTCAAGTATAAGTCCTGGGTACTTTGAAATCCTTATGTCCGGGAACCAGCAAGCAAGATAAATCATCATCTTTTCAGGGTTAATAAAGTTTGAACAACAGGAGAAGGTAGGATCACTGTTAACAAATGGGGGCAGAAAGGAATATGTATGGAACTCAGGTGACCCACTTTGGTGCCTCTTGTGACTCAATTATGTTACACCCAATGTGACTCTGAGGGAGAAGTGCTTCTCAGGCTGGGGTCTCAGGCACTTCAGTAATGAAGGTTTGGGTCACACTACTAGTAGAAGCTGTAGCTGAGGATGAGGGGGGTTTAGAACGGACAGCAGAGGGGCACAGTGTGTACCAGTAGCAGTCCCAAGACCCACTGCAGTGATGGGATTGTAGTTCATCCCGCTAACCTCCCATTTCACAGGAACAGAAACCCACCAGAGCCCTGGAGGAGCTGCTCCCTGAACTCATATGGAGAAGTGCATCCATGCCTTGGGAGGGGTGGATTGTGGCAGACACCAAGACGTGCTGCTTTCTCTACCTTCAGAAAAAGACTCACTGCATGGTTATTAGGAGAATGGCTGCCTGAAAGCCTTAATCTTTCAGCTCCTTCAGGGACCACTTCAAACTCTGAGCCAAGGTCACACTTGCCTCAGAGAACCCAAGTCATTGATGGTTCAAAGGGATAGTAAACGTTCTAGCCATTTTTACCCAATGTGAAACCTCTCTGACGGTAATCTTTGCCATCTTTGCTCCAAAGCTCCCTCCGCCTCTGCCCAATACTGCTTCTTTCTCTTTCTTTTAAAGATGTTACTCCAAAATAAACTTTTCCAAGGCTAACTCTATCTTAGCATATGTTTCTCAGTTTCTCTGAGAACCCAAATCGTGCAAGGACATTACTAGAGATACTACAGACATTGGCAAAACACATAAAAGGATATTATAAACAACTTTATGATAATACATTTGAAGTTTACATAAAATGGACAAATTCTAAGAAAAGTGCAATCACCAAGACTAACACAAAAATATTTTAAATGCATAATCCTATGTCTATTAAAGAAATTAAATATATAATTAAAACTTTCCCACAAATAAAACCCCAGGCCCAAATGGCTTTATAAATGAATTTTACTAAATATTTAAGGACAATTATAGTAGCCTTACATGACTATTTCAGAAAATAGAGAAATTGGGAGTACTTCCCAAATGTTTTTTATGAGCTCAGCATAATTTTAATACTAAAACCTGACAAAAGCATTACAAGAAAGAATTTTTTATAGAGACAGTTACAGTTAGAAATTTCTTTTTAAGCACTGCTTTAGCTGCCTCTCATAAATTTTGCTATAGTGTGTTTTCCTTTTCATATACTGCAAAAAAATTTCTAATTTCTTCTTTGTGATGTCTTCTTTGACCCACTGGTTATTTAGGAATATGTTTCAGATATTTGTGAATTTCCTGAATTGCTTTCTCTATAAATTTCTAATTTTTCCATATGTGCTTCCAACCCTTTTAAATTTATTAAGGCTTGTTTTGTGGCCCAACTTACAATCCATACTGAAGAATGTTCCATGTGCACTTGAGAAGAATGGGTACAGTCACCCCTCAGCATCCCAGGGCATTCGTTCCAGGCCCACCCGTGAAAACCAAAAATTGTCATCTTCCTCATCGTCTGGCATCTGGTGGTTTGGAAGCATCCATCTCCATGAACTTATCTTCTATTAATTCCTTGGTATGGTGTCTATTAGCTCTTGAATTTCTGCAAGACCATATGTTGAAAAACCCCCACCTTTATTGCCATATCCACAATCTCTTTCATGATTTCCTTGATTGGTTCTGTCATAAGTCCTGTAAAGTCACACATAACATCTGGACACGTTTTCTTCAGCAGGAATTCATTGTCTGGGGCTTGATGGCTTTCTCAGCTTTTTCTATAACAACGATGACATCTTCAATGGTGTAATGCTTCCAGAATTTTATGATGCATCTTCTACTAGTGTTTTCCTTCACAGTGTTGACAATTCTTTCCATAGAGTACCACGTATAATGAGCCTTAAAGGTCCTTAAGGGACTCCCTTATCTAGAGGCTGAATTAGAGATGTTGTGTTCAGGGGCACGTAGATCACTTTAACATCTTCCATGTTGAACTCAGGGGTTCTGGGTGGCCAGGGGCATTGTTTAATAGCAAGAAAACTTTAAAAGGTAGTTCCTTGGCAAGGTACTTCCTGACTTTAGGGACAAAGCATCAATGAAACCAATTTAGAAAAATGATTCTTGTTGTCAAGCCCTTCTTGTGATACAACTACAAGCCCTATATCTTTTCCCTTAAAGCCTCAGGGGTTAGCAGCTTTATAGATAAGGGCAGTCCTGATCACAAACCCTACCGCATTTGCACAAAACAGTAGAGTTAGCCTGTCTTTTTATGCCTTAAATCCTGGTGTTCGCTTCTCTTGCATACTAATAAATGTCCTTTGTGGCAATTTTTTTCAGAATAGGACACTTTTGTCTACATTAAAAACCTGTTCAGGCAGAGATCCTTTCTCTCAATGATTTTCTTAATGGCATCTGGGAACTCATGTGCTGCCTCTTAGTGGGCAGAAACTGCGTCTCCTGCTGTTATCTTAACATTTTTTAAACCAAAACTCTTTTTTTTTGTTTCCTTTTCTTTCTATTCTATTTTATTTATTTATTTTTTATTTTATTTTATTTTGTTTTATTTTTTTGAGACATGGTCTTACTCTGTTGCCCAGGTAGTGTGCAGTGGTGTCATCATAGCTCACTGCAACCTCAAACTCCTGGGCTCAAGAGATCTGCCTTCCTCAGCCTCCCAAGTAGCTGGGACTACAGGTGTGCGCCATCAAGCCCAGCTAATTTTTTCTGGTTTTTGTAGAGATAGGGTCTCACTGTGTTGCTCAGGCTGGTCTCAAACTTCTGGCCTCAAGCAATCCTCCTGCCTCAGCCTCTCAAAGCGCTAGGATTACAGGCGTGAGCCACCACTCCTGGCCCCAAACCTTTTTCTAAAATTATTAAACCATCCTTTGCTGGCATTAAATTCTCCATCTTTAAATCTTTACCCTTCCTTTTGCTTTAAGTTGTCATATAATGACTTTGCTTTTTCTCAAATCATATTAGAGTCTATAGGTATGCCTTGCTTACAGCAATCCTGTACCCACATAAAAGCTGTATTTGAAATACTAGACAAAAGGGTATTTCACAAAAAGTGCAGGGTTTCTGCACCTTGCTGACATAGCTGCAGTGACAGCTTCAAAAATTTTCTTTTCTTTCTTTTCTTTTTTTTTACAATGGTCCTTATGCTGGATTCATTTATCTTGAAATGATAGACAAACTGCAGTTGCAGACCTCCATCTATGGTACATATCAAGCAATTCAGCTTTTTCTTATAATGTCATAACTTTTCTCTGTTTCCTGGGAGCACTTCCAGCATCACTAGTGGCACCTTCATACGAGTCCCATGGTGTTATTCAAGGTTTACAGTATTGCACTTAACATGATGAAAAACACAAAAGAGCTGCAAGAAATGACTTTTTATTGTGATACACAATTTACTAGAGAGAAAAACTGCTTATATGGTGATGATTAGCATCACTTGAGCTCACTGAAATAGCAACAGGAGGTGGCTGCAAAATTATTACAATAGTACAGTATGTACTACAGTTAATTTTAGGCAGTTATGATTTAATACTGCATCTTTACCTTTGTTTACATTTCTCTCGACACAAATGATACTATGTACAGCCTGTGTTTGTGTGTGTATGTTTTGATAAATTTTTACTTTTCACAATAGATTTGTGTACATTTTATGGTAGTAAATGATAAAATAGACAAATATCTACATATATTTTATGTATTCATTATATACCTAACTTTTCCATAATTTTTTCAACATTTCTAGGCTATGCAGTTTATCTATGAGTGTTTTCAAATTGTCACAAATCTTCAAAAAATTTTCCAATGTATTTCTTGAAAAAAAATCCACATACACATGGACCCATGCAGTTCAAACCTGTGGTGTTCAAGGGTCAATTGTACAATGTAAGCGCTATGTAAATAGTTATTATATGTATTTTTATTTGTTTTATTTTTATTATTGTATGGTTATTTTAAATTGTTTCTTAAAAATATATTTGATCCATGGTTGGTTGAATTCATGGATGTAGAACCCATGGATGAGGAGGGCCAACTGTATTCTGCTGTTGTTAGGTGGAGTATTCCATAGATATCTATTAGGTCTAGTTGGTTTATAGTATTGTTCAAGTCTTCTATTTCCTTGTTGATTTTCTGCCTAATTATACTATCCATTATTAAAAGCGGGGTGTTGAAGTGTACAACTATTATTGTTGTATTGTCTATTTCTCCCTTCAATCTTGTCAGTTTTTTGTTTCTTGTATTTGGGGATCTATTATTAGGTATATATATGTTTATAACTGACATGACTTCTTGATGGGTTAACTCTTTTATCATTTTAAAATATCATTATTTGTCTCTAGTAACAACTTTTGTCTTAAAATCTGTTTTGTCTGATATTATTATAGTATAGCCATTTCAGATCTCTTTTTTGTACTGTTAGCATTATATACTTTTGTCCATCCTGTTATTTTCAACCAATTTGTGTCTTTGAATCTAAAGTATGTCTCCTGAAGACACCATAGAGTTAGATCATATTTGTTACCAATTCTTCCAATCTCTGCCTTTTGATCATATTATATTAGTCTATTTACACCAAATGTAATCACTGATAAGTTAGGATTTATGTCTGCCATTTGTTTTGTGCATGTATTATGTCTTTTCCCCCTTCATTGCTCCATCTTAAATTGAAACAATCTAGTTCAGATTAACTAATACCAACATAATTTCAACAGAAAAGAAAAACTTTTTTCCAATATAGCCCCACTGTGTCTCCTCTCCTCTGTATTATTATTGTCATACAAATTATATCTTTATATATACTACATATATATTATGTTATTGTCTTTTAAATCAGATAAGAGAAGAAGAAATTCACAAACACATTTATAATATCTTTTATATACCTTCATCAGTTTGTTTATTTCTTTCAGTGGATTCAATTTACAATCTAGTGTCTTTTCATCTCAGCTTGAAGGATTCCCTTTAGTTTTTCTTGCAGGGCAGGTCTATTAGCAATGAATTTTCTCAGCTTTTGTTTATTTTGGAATGTCTTCATTCTTCACTTTTGACGGGTAGTTTTCCTGGACAAAGTATTCTTAGTTGATAGTCTTTTTTCTTTCTAGACATTGAATATGTTACCTCACTGTCTTCTGCCCTCCTTGTGTCTGATGAGAAGTCAGCTGTTAACCTTAGTAAGGCGCCTTTGTATGTAATGAATTGTTTTTCTCTTGCTGGTATCAAAATTTTCTCTTTGTCTTGGCTTTCAACACTTTGACTATGATGTGTCTTGATTTGGATCTTTTTGAGTGTATCCTACTTGGAGTTAGTTGAAATTCTTGGGGTGTGCAAATTAATGTCTTTCATCAAATTTGGGGAGTTTAAGGCCATTATTTCTTCAAAAATCCTTTTTTCTCTTTTGTCTCTCTTCTCTTTTCTCCTGTTATTTTTATGGTAGAGATCTCACCGTCCTCTGAGGATCTGTGCATTTGTCTTAAATCTTTTCCCTTTCTGTTGCTCAGACTGCATAATCTCATTTGATCAAGTTTGCTGATTCTTTCTTCTGCTGGTTTAAATCTGCTGTTAAACCCCTCTAGTAAATTTTGATTTCAATTATTGTACTTTTCAACTTCAGAATTTCTATTTTTTATATATTATTTCTATTTCTTTAATGATATCCTCTATTTAGTGAGAAATCATTTTTATACTTTCCTTTAATTCTTTAGGTATGGTTTCCTTTAGTTCTTTGGAAATATTTATAATAGCTGATTTATAATATTTGTCCTTATATTCAATGTCTGTGCTTCCTTGGGGACAGTTATTATTGGTTGGGTTTTCCCTCGTGTATGATCCACACTTTTCTGTTTCTTTGCGTGTCTTGTATTTTTTGTTGTTGTTGAAAACTAGACATTTTAAATGAAAATAATGTGGTAACTCTGGAAATAAGATCCGCCCCCCCCCAGGTTTTGTCATTGTTGCTAATTGTTGTTGTTGGTTTTGCTGTTTGTTTAATGACTTTCCTGAACTAATTCTTTAAAGTCTGTATTCTTTGTCATGTGTGGCCATTGAAATATCTGTTCAGTCAGCTTAGTGATCAGAAATTTTCTTAACTTCTTTCAACCAATAAACCTCCCCATCATTGCTCTGTGTGTTTTGGGGGGCCTATCTTCAATACTCTGGCAGGCAGCTTACAACTCTGCCTTAGCTTTCATTTCCTGTTTGTGCAGAGCCTCAAGATCAGTAAGTCGTGAGAGATTCAGGCCTTCTAAGAATGAGAATGTAACTTCAGGGGTGCATGGTCCTTTGTTTTACTCATTGATATATTCCAAACACCCATAAAAATGCCTGGCATATAATAAAGTGCTTCATAAATGTATATTTATTGCATCTTCATTCCTTTAAATAGAATTGACTTGTATACCAAGAGAGCTGGGGATGTTATGGTCTCTTATTTTCCTGGGTCACAGTACATGGTTAATGAGAAACTTATCTTAAGTGCATACTACAAAATAGTAGGTTATTCTTTTACTAAAATTATATATCATAGAAAAATAAATATATACTTAAAGTTTAACATTTTTCATTTTGGAATAGTGAAGTTACAGGTGAATTTTATTATATACTTATATATTATTCTGTGTTCTCCAAATTCTATGCATGTATCAAATTTGCAAGTTTGGAGTAAATATCTTATTCCTTAAATGAAATAAAATCTAAATAATATATGGACAGGATTGAAAGCAACTGTCCAAATTACTGCCATACTTTTTACTAGCATATACATCTCCATGATATTCATTCAACAAATATTTATTTAATGTCTACTATATGCCAGGCATTCTTCTGGATGATGGGGATAGAGTGCTGAATAAAATAAAGTCCCTGCCCTTGTAGCTGTTGCTTTATAGTAGGAACTACTTCAAATTCTTTTAACATTTTCGTCTGGTCATCAACCCCACATAAACACAAGCCCATGTATCAGATTTTAGACCTAATTTATGGATCCCTGTATATATACACCTATCTACTTATCCATCAATTCATATATTATTATTTTTAATTCTTCTGTTGCTAGAATTGCTGTATAATTTATCATTTTTTTGAGAGGAAAAAGAGTGCTATTAATATCTATGCCAAAATAACAAGCAATATTTCTGTGCTGGGAATACTTCTCAATGGTTACTTTTAAACTCTGAATGAAATACAATATCTTTAATTTTATTGCATCAGGTATTCCACAACCTTCCTTTAATCATTCCTTGTCCTCCCCTTAACTGCCAACAATTTTATCTTTATTTTTACTCTTATATTGTCAAAATAAATGATATTTAAGTTTTTAAACCATATTTATGTCTTTGATGCATTGCCTTGAGGTTAATCCTAAAATGTGAAAATCAATAAATGGCTTTATTATTTCTAGGACTTTGTAAATATTTTTCACTACTAAAGTAGTAATTATTGTGATTGCATTTCTTTTTCACAGAGCTTTTGCTTTTTTAACCTGGAATTTCTAACTGTCTGGCTTTTCAAATTCTTGCATATTTGGAATAAGTTTTTTCAATTCTCAATTTTGTTTAACTTCTCCTTCCAATTAAGTATTCTTTCAAGTCTTCCACCCTGTGTTATTAGTTGCCACTTCATCCTTCCAGTTTCTTTTAAGTACTTCATCTGCTAATGAGTTTTCTTCCATTCTATTCATAGTTGTGAAACATTTTTCCTTTAGTAGGACGTTGAGAAGAGCAGATAAGTATATCTTTAATGTTAAATCTCTTGTACACTAAAAAATATTGGAGCCTATTTTTTTATTATTAACTTCAAGAATGAAACCATGATTACTCTCCTCTATAATGAAGATATAAGTATACTTCCCCCCTCCTAAATGCTTCCTTACCAATTTTCTAGTTTTCTTTATAGAATTTGAAGTTTAGTCCTAGATTTGTGAATATTTTACATTTGAATTCTCTTTTGAAACTATATAAACAAAAATTACTGTGTCAATTTGATTTTTACTTGGTTTTAATCTCACAGTACCATCTCAAAAGACAGGTTATACCCCACACTTGCTGAAAATTCTGCAGAACCACAGTCCTACTCATAAAGATGAGAAGAAAAAGGGGTGAAGCTCCTACAGAACTCCAGTCAGTATGGTTTTATCTCTCAAATATATCTCCTACCTTTTCTGTTTTTTCTAGAAAAAATAAAACTTCTATTAACAGGGAGTTTCTAAGGCTATACAATGAAGCACATGTTTTGGAGGCAGACCCTTCTAGATCTAGCTCCAATTTAACTACCTCTGTGAACCAATTAAAATTTGTTTCTCTTTGATGAGAACATCAAACAGATAATTAGCACAATCTATTGGGTTTAATCCCAGGGATGCAAGGATGGTTTAACATACACAAATCAATAAATGTGATTCACCACATAAGCAGAATTAAAAACAAAAACTCTATGATCATCACCATAGATACAGAAAAAGCATGTGATAAAATCCAACATTCCTTCAAGATAAAAACCCTGAACAAACTAGGCATAGAAGAAACATACCTCAAAATAATAAAAGCCTTATACAACAAACCCACAGCCAACATCATAATGGATAGGGAAATGTTGAAAACATTACCCCTAAGAACTGGAACGAGACAAGGATGCCCACATTCATCACTTCTATTCAACATAGTACTGGAAGTCCTAGCCAGAGCAATCAGGCAAGAGAAAGAAATAAAGGGTGTCCAAATTGGAAAAGAGGAAGTCAAATATCCCTGTTTGCCAATGGTATGATCTTATACCTAGAAAATGCTAAAGACTCCACCAAAAGACTCCTAGAATTGATAAATGAATTCCATAAAGTCTCAGGTTACAAAATCAATGCAGATAAACCAGTAGCATATCTGTACACTAATAACAACCAAGCTGAGAATCAAATGAAGAACTCAATCTCATTTACAATAGCTTCATCAAAATAATAAAATATCTAGGAATATACTTAACCAAGGAGGTGAAAGATCTCTACAAGAAGAACTACTAAACACTGATGAAAGAAATCACAGATGACACAAACAAATGACAAAACGTCCCATGTTTATGGATTAGAAGAATCAATATTGTTAAAATGTCCATACTTCCCAAAGTAATCTACGGATTCAACAAAATTTCTATCAAAATATCAACATCATTTTTCACAGAATTAGAAAAAGCAATCCTAAATTTCATATGGAATCAAAAAAGAGCCCAAATAGCTAAAGCAATCCTAAGTAAAAAGAACAAATTTGGAGGTATCACATTACCTGACTTCAAATTATACTACAAGGCTATAGTAACCAAAACAGCATAGTACTGGTATAAAAGTAGGCACATAGGTCAATGGAACAGAATAGAAAACCCAGAAATAAAACCATCTACCTATAACCAACTGGTCTTCAACAAAGCAGACAAAAATATACATTGGAGAAAGTACACCCTATTCAGTAAATGGTGCCGAGAAAATTGGATAGCCACATGCAGAAGAATGAAACAGGGCCCCCGTCTCTCACCATATACAAAAATTAACTCAAGATGGATTAAAGACTTAAATGTAAGACCTGAAACCATAAAAATTCTACAAGAAAATCTAGGAAAAACTATTTTCAATATTGGCCTAGGCAAAGAATTTATGACTAAGACCCCAAAGCCAAACACAACAAAAATAAATAAACGAGGCTTAATTAGACTAAAAAGCTTTTGCAGTGCAAAAGAAATAATCAACAAAGTAACAGACAACCTATAAAATGGGAGAAAATATTCACAAACTATACATCTGACAAAGGACTAATATTGAGAATCTACAAGGAACTCAAATCAGCAAGAAAAAAACAAAATAATCCCATTAAAACGTTGGCAAAAGACATGAGCAGATATTTTTCACAAGAAGATATACAAATGACCAACAAACATATGAAAAAATGCTCAACATCACTATTTATCAGGGAAATGCAAATTAAAACCACAATGAGATACCACGTTACCCCTGTGAGAATGGCCATTACTAAAAAGTCAAAAAACAATAGATGTTAGCACAGATGCAGTGAAAGGGAATGCTTATACACTGTTGATGGAATGGTAATTAGTACAACCTCTATGGAAAACAGTATGGAAACTCCTGAAAGAACTTAAAGTAGACCTACTATGTGATCCAGCAATCCCACTACTGGGTATCTGCTGAAAGGAAAAGAAGTCATTATATCAAAAAGACACCTGTACTCATATGTTTATCACAGCATAATTCACAATTGCAAAGATATGGAATCAACCTAAATGCCCATCAACTGATGAACAAAGAAAACGTGACATATATACACATACACACAAACACACATACACACATACACACACTCTCTTTGGACTATTACTCAGCCATAAAAAAAGAATGAAATAATGTCTTTTGCAGCAACTTGGATGGAACTGGAGACCATTATCTTAAGTGAAGTAACTCAGGACCAGAAAAACAAATAGCACGTTCTCACTTAAAAGTGGGAGCTAAGCTATGGGTGTGCAGGGTCATACAGATGTTATAATGGACATTGAAGATTCAGAGGGGGAGAGATTCAGAAGGGAGAGGAGTGAGGGATAAAAAATTATCTATTGGGTACAATGTATACTATTTGAGTGACGGATACACTAAAATCCCATACTTCACTACTGTAAAATTGATCCATGTAACAGAAAAGCATATTTTGCCCCCTAAATATATTGAAATAAATAAAAAATTTAAAAAAGAAGTGTAGCCAATATAAAGGGAAACAGGCATTTTCATGTACTGCTGATGGATGTATGTATTAAAAACCAATTTGGCTACTTCAATTGTGATTTTTAAAAAATTTCTCAAGTCTCAGTTTCTTCACCTGTAAAATGACGACAATAATGCCTGCCTCAGGGGGTTATTGTGAAAACAAGTTAGACAATGCATAGAAAGCATGTTTCACAATGCTTGGCACATAATACATCTTTAATAAGTGCTGGCTTTTGTTATTATAAACTGTAGTTGGAAAGCATCTTCTTCATGAACAGATATGTTATGTTACTGTGCAGGATACAACCACCTTTCTATTCGTTGGATCAAGATCCTATTAAGAAGGTCTGCCTGATACAGTTATAATGGTGAGAATGTAAGATCCAGAGGGCAGATGACTTGTCTGTCTGATTCATTGATATCTCCTGGGCATCCAGAACAGCATATAGCATGTGGTAAGTACTAAGCAAATACCTCTGGAGTAAAGAGAAAGACACCAAACTTCTAAACTAGGCATTACTCTGCTTGAATCCTGGCTCCACCATTTCCTAGCTGTGTCACTTTGGACAAGAAATATAGCTTTTCTGTGTCTTAGTTTTCTCAGCTATAAAATGAGAAATTATATACTTTCTAACTTGTAGAGTTAGTCACATATAATAACACATGTTAAAACTCTTTGTAAACTCTACGTTAAGATTCAAATGTCAGTGTGACTGTTTCGGCCACAGAGAAAACTCAAAAGTCCTTCCAAAAAAGTGATTTTTCTCCCTGGTTTTGGCCCAGTGTTCTCTCCTCATGAGCCTCCTAGACCAAAAACACTGTTTTGGAACACCCAGAGTTCTGTTCCGACCTCCTCTGCCTTCTCATCTTATCTAAGCCAAACTCTTATCTCTGGCTTTGTGATCCTGCCTTGTCCTTGCCTCTGGAAACTTGGGTTTGGGGTCTGACTTGATGTGCCTGGTGTTTAAATCTTATATGACTCTGATTTTATCTTACTCTCTGGTTCTCAGTACCCTTGGCTGACTCAGTTAGGAATTCCTCACTCTGGTTCCTGCCCTGTGGCACCCAGCACCTAATCCTGACCCGTTGAGTTCCTACACCCCTCATTCCTCCCATGCATGTGTGAGTAAGATAGATCAAAAGAGTGAGCCCCATTAGACTACGTTCCTAAAATCCAGACTTAGGTTAAGCTGAAAATCTCCTATTCAAGTCAAAAGGATTGGGGGCAAAGGAAAACTATGACCCCTGTGATTTTTTTAATTGGGTAATTACCCAATACAGCAGACAACAAAATTGGACATAGGCAAGTGATTGGTAGAGTGTGCTAGAAGGAAAATGGTAGCTCTTTGTGCACATTATAATGGGCTGAATTAGTGACAGATTCACAAGGGGGAGTTCAGAGTCATCTCAAAAAGTTCAGCAAAGACATCTGCTCAGATAAAGACATCTGCTCAATAAAGTCACCGCAGGGGGAGTGCAAAAGAATAGAGAATGTAGGATGAAATTAAAATAAAAAGCAGCTAAGAAAAATTAGTACAGTATCGAGTGTCTTACTAAATGCTGCAAGAGCCTCTAATTCTATAGGCTTCATATAGACATTGCATATGTTTTACCCGGCTTCAGGGGCACAACTTAAAAGCAAAGATCCAAGAGAGATCAATCTGTCCATAAACATCATCGTGCCCTTAGTGTGTGCTCAGCTCTGGGCTAGGTCTTTTAACAAGTTTAGGTAGTAATTTCAGTCATAGAATAGAAAGGACTTGGGACGTACTAGAAATAAAATACAGAAGTGATAGCAAAGGACTAGATCCATAGCAAGCATTTGATTAACATTGCCAGAGTAATTAGTAAAATCGATATTTAACAAATATTTCTTGAGCACCTAAGGTGAGCCAGGCACTGTTCTAGACACTGGAGACACGGAAATGAATGAGACATCCACGTGCTTGCTCCTAAGGAGCTTATCTGAAAGAGGCTGAGATACAGAACACATAGACAGTAAGTGCTATTGCAGGATGAAAGGATAGAGAGTAGGGGGTGTGGCTAAAGATGGCCAGGGAAGACCCGTCTGCAGAGGACTCATTTGGGCAGGAACTTGAATCAAGTGATGGGGCCATGTAACAGTCTGAAGGAAGTGTTCCAGGTAGAGGAGACAGAGCTGGCAGCATGAGCGTGGCGGCATGCATGGCCCACAGCATGGAGAAGTGTAGCTAGAGCAGAGTGTGCTGGAGGGGAGAGACAGATGCTGAGTTTAGACAGGAAGCCAGGGCTTGACTCTCAGTGTACTTGTATGCCAGGGTAAGAAACTTGGAAGTTTGGAGAAAGGGTCTCAGGTGAGCATGTAAGCGTGTAACTGGATATTAATCAGCTGTTTCTCTGTGTTCTCGATGTTTGACTAAAGGCCCAAAGTTAAAAACAATAGGATCAACTTCTAGAAACTGCCAGATTTCCTCTCATGGATCTTACTCAAAGACAGAAGACCTGATCCTCACCTTTGTCATCCCAACCAACACATGGAAGAGAAGACTAACATTTTGAGAAAACTGTTGGCCTCATGTAGAGTGTGGTTGCATTTTTTCCACCCTCAGGATGAGAGGGGATTACCTCAACTCAAAGGAAAGCAAGAGGATTTCTAAGAGAACGCCACTGAATGCTGGGTGCTCCTCCAGGAAGAGAACTGACATCTTGCTCTCTAGCTGGGACACTTAGCTGAGCTGCAGGCATTTGAGCCCTCACCCCAATGCTGCCCTGAGAGCAGGGAGGGCTGGAGAACTCCGAAGACTCCGGGAACGTTTACACGTAGAGAGCAACCAGTTCTCACTTGAAGATCCCTGAAAGTGGAGTGGTGACTTATCCATAGTGGGAAGATGGATGGAGGAGCCAAAAATGTAAGGGGACCCAAAAGATGAGCCACCTCTTCTTTTTATTTTAAAATATTAAGGAAAAAAAAAAGATGAGCCATTTACAAACATGGGCACTCGCACCAACCCATTGCCTGCTGGCCAATTGTCACAAACACTTGTAAACTGCCCCCATCTAGTGATGGGAGGGGGGTAGAAAAATTAGATACCATATTTAAGAGTTTAGATGTGAGGGAAAATATTACTCCCTGGCTAGGGTGGAAGTAAACATAACTTTTTGAAATTTTCCTATGGAATGAGTAACTAGGGTCACCTACCACTCTTACACTTGTGAAGCTTATCAAAATTTTTTATGAGTCAACCTTCAGGATGACAGTTGTGCACTAGAGTTGTCAAAAACCCTAGAACAAAGAATAACAAAATCAGATGACTTACACTATCCAACTTTAAGACTTACTGTAAACCCACAGTAGTCAAAACGGTGTGGCATTGGTAAAACAATGGGCAAATAGATCACTGGTACAGAATAGAGAGCCCATAAACAGACTTATACAAATACACACAACTGATCTTCGACAAAGGAGCAAAGGCAATTCAATGGTGAAAAGATAGTCTTTTCAACAAATGGTGATGGGACAACTGGACATCCACATGCAAAAAAATGAACCTAGACATAGACCTTACTCCATTTACAAAAATGGATCAAAATGCATCAGGGACCTAAATGTATTATAAAATGCAAAATCATAAAAATTCTAGAAGTAGCATAGGAGAAAATCTAGATGACCTTGGATTTGACAATGACTTTCTATATACAACACTAAAAGCAAGATTCATGACAGAAAAAATGACAAGTTGCACTTCATAAAAGTTAAAAATTTCTACTTGTGAAAGACACTGTTAAGAGAATGCAAAGGCAATCCATAGATGAGGAGAAAATATTTACAAAACACACATCTGATAAGGGACTTGTATCCAAGATATACAAAGAATTCCTAAAACTCATCAATAAGAAAATAACCAGATTTTTAAAACGGGCAAAAGATCTGAACAGATTCCTTATCAAAGAGATACACAAATTGGCAGCTGAGCACATGAAAAGATGCCCCACATCATATGTCATTAGGGAATTGCAAATTAAAACAAAAATGAGATACCACTACACACCTCTTAGAATGGCTAAAATCCAAACTTTGACTACACCAAATGCCAACAAGGATATGGAACAAAAGGAACAGTCACTCATTGCTGGTAGGACTGCAAAATGGTGCAGCCACTTTGAAAGACAGTATGGTAGTTTCTTACAAAGTTAATCTTACCATACAATCTCGCAATCATTCTCCTAGGTATTTTCCAAGTGTGTCGTAATCTTAACGTCCACACAGAAACCTGCACACGAATCTTTACAGCAGCTTTGTTTTATAATTTCCAAAAACTGGAAGCAACCAAGAATTCTTCAAAAAGTGAATGAATAAACGAGCTGTGGGACATCCATATAATGTAATATTATTTAGCAATTAAAACAAATGAGCCATCAAGCCACAAAAAGACATGGAAGAACTTTAAATGCATATTGGCAAATTAAAGAAGTCATTTGAAAAGCCTACATACTGTATTATTCCAGCTCGATGACATTCTGAACAAAGCAAAACTATAGAGACAGCACAAAAATCAGCGGTTCTTGGGGTTTGGGTGGCAAGGGGGAGAGGTGAATAGGTGGAGCCCTGGGGAATTTAGTGCAGTGAAACTGTTCTGTGTGGTACTATAATGGTGGACACATGACACAATGCATTTGTCAAACCCATAGAACTGTACAACACAGAGAGTGAACCCTAATGTGAAGTATGGGATTTAGTTAACAAATAATGCATTATTGCTTCTCAGCCTTTGGGCTAAGATCAAGTGTAGTATCTGTTCTTGTCAGTTTAATAATATGGTATCAATATTGGTTCATTAATTTTAATAAATTTACCTCACTAATTCAAGATGTTAATGATAGGGGAAACTGTGTGGGGAGGAGGTGTGTAGGGGAACTCTCTGTAATACATGCTCAATTTTCCTGTAAACATAAAACATTTTCTAAAAAATAAAGTTTATTAATTTAAAAAATAGAACAAAACAACAGACAAACAAACAAACAAAAAATCCACCCAGAGCCATGCAATGAAACCCCAGTGGAAGGACAAGAACAGGTTGTGGATGATGTTGAAATATACAGGACTCTGGTCAGAAATTCACTAATGTATACGGGGGGATTTCAAGGGTACAAATAAGTACCCCGGGACTTCCAAATCCCATCTGGCTGATTGTGAAAAATGCAGAGGGCCAGAAAGGAAGGAGAGAGATCATGATAGAGTTTCAAGTGAGACACAGTGATTCTTTTTTGTTGCGGTTGTTTCTTTGGTTTCCTTTTTTTAAATTTTTGTATTATGTATATTTAAGGTGTACATCATGCTGTTTTGATATAGATATACAGAGTGAAATTATTACTACAGTTAAGCAAATTAACCTATCACCTTCCACGGTTACCTTTTGTCGGGGGAGGAGGGCAAAAGCACCTAAAATCTACTCCCAGCAAATTTTCAGTATGTGATACAATATTATTAACTCCTGTCCTCATGTTGTACGTTATGTTTCTAGACTTATATAACTGCAAGTTTGTACCCTTTGACTTACTTCTCCCCGTTTCCCTCACTCCCCACCCCTGAGATCTACTATTCTATTCTCTGTGTCTATTTACTTGACTTTTTAAAAATTAGATTCCACACATAAGTGGGATCATGCATTATTTTCCTTTCTGCTTCTGGCTTATTCCACTTAGCATAATGTCCTCCAGTTCATCCATGCTGTCAGATGGCAAATGGCAGTACCTCCTTCTTTTCCAGTGTTGACTAATATACCATTGTATATACTGCAATTTTTAAAATTTATCCATCTGTTGATGGACCCTTAGATTGTTTCCATATCATTGGCTATAATGCTGCAATGAACGTGGAAGTGCAGATATCTCTACAAGGTGCTCATGTCATTTCCTTTGGGTATATACCCAGCAGAGGGATTTCTGGGTCATATTGTAGATCTATTGTTAATTTTTTGAGGAAGCTCTATGTTGTTTTCTATAACGGCTATACCAATTTACATTCCCACCAACAGTATGCAAGGGTTCCCTTTTCTCCACGCTCTTGCCAACACTTGTTACCCTTTGTCTTCTTTGCAATAGCCATCCTAACAGGTGTGAGGGGGTCGCTCATCGTGGTTTTAATTACATTTCTCTCATGGGGAGTGACATTGGGCACCTTTTCATTTACCTGTTGGCCATTTGTATGTCTTCTTTGGAAAAATGAGACACAGTAATTGTTAAGCTAGTGTGACAGCAGTAGATGTAAAAGAAAACAGAAAGAGTCACAAGATGTCCAGAAGGTGGAATTAACAGGACTGGTGATTGTCGGGTTGAGCATCAGGGGAAAGAGGCAAAGGTCTAGGCTTGTTCTCAGGTTTTTAACTGAGCACGTGGGTGGAGAGTAGTGCTACTGACTGAGATGAAGAAGACTGGGGGATAAGCCAGTTTGAGAGGGACCTGTTGAGATCGATGTCCCTGTGAGACCTTTGAGAAGACATGTTGAATAGACAGTTCGATGTGCAGGTCAGAAGCCCAGCTGGGGGTCTGGGCTGAAGTGCAGAGGCCCAGGAGACTTTAACACACAAGCACAGTCTCAGGTGCACGGGCTCCTAGCTCCTAAGCTAATATTAATGGCAGACAATTTTTCTGAGTTCTCAGTATGTTCCAAACATTACGAAGGATACTCTAATTGCCTTATTCAATCCTGAACCCAACCCTGTGAGGTAGACGCTATCAGTATCACCCATTTAAAGATAATAAAATGAAGGTTAAATGACCTCTCCCGTATCACTCACCTGGTAAGTGACAAAGACCCATCTCACAACCTACTCCATGTTTCCCAGCCTTCATTCTTTTAAACCTTATGTTTTCAGGTATCAATATTTCAAGTGTTTAAGTATTCACTTTGTTTTCACATATTTCAACACAACCATCTGAGGTGGGTATACCTACCTAGCTAACCTTCCCATCCACCAACAGGTCTCAGCCTTTATCAAAATTTTCTCTATGAGGAAATATCTGATACTGCTTTGTTATTGAACTCTTTGTATGTTTCTTTAATTTCTACATTGCAGTAATAACTGGAAAGAGGGATCAGATAGTTTTCAAGTCTCCTTAGTCAAATTAATATTTGTACTTCAAACAACCTGAAATTTTGGCACCAACAATGAAAAAGGTTTATAGGAATTAGGGACAAAAATTGCTGTTAGAGGAGAAATTAAATAGATTGTTTCACGTGGAAAAAGAAAAGCTTTCTATTTACAAAATAACACTTTTTTCCCCAAGATTCCCTGGGATGAAATCAGCCCAAGGATGGGAAGCCCAAACCAAGAGACTCTGTGGCTCTGGGGCCCCAGGCTTTCACTTCTTTCTAGACTTAAGTCTTCCATCTCCCAAAGGAGCCTAAGAGCAGCTGCCCTGATTATCTCATGGGGCTGTGATGAGATGCAGGTAAGATAATAGAGTGGAAAGCTTCATGAAGTGTAAAAAGTGCTAGATAAATACAAGAGGTCATTTAAATAACGATTATGCTTCCTATCGAGACAAGCCTCAGTGGTTCTCAGACTGCGAATCTGGGCTGGAGAGTGCAGCCAGGCTCAGGAGTGCGGAGGAGCCAGCCCTGACGATTGCCAGGACAGAAACCTTCACTTGGCAGAAGAGGAGAATAGGGCAAGAGAGGGTAGGAGACTCGCCCAAGGTCAGTGGCAGAGCTGAAATGAATGACTACATTTCTCCCTCTGGCCTGTTGGTTTCTGCCTCTTTCCTTGACCTAAGAGGTCCCCTGGCCACTTCCTGGGTCATTGCTATCTCCTGCCAGAAAGGGGTCTGCAGCAATCAGAAAAGCCCAACTGTCAGTTTGAGTCTAAGACAAATGGCTTTTACTCGGAAGAAAATCATGCTAACCTGAGGCTTACAGAGGATTAGCAGCTCCACACTACTGAGAGGACAGGTACAGTAATGAAAACAGCAACAACAAGAGCAGTTCACACCCACTGATGGCTCAACATGTGCCTTGGCCCGTGCTAAGCATTTTAACCCCATATGTCTCTCATTTTACCCTCACAACACCACCCTGAGTAGGGTGCTATTCTTGGCGCCGCCGGTTTACAGATGGAAAAATGGAGGCTTAGAGATGCTAAAGAATCTGCCCCCGGCCACAGGCTGTCAGAGGTAAGAGCAGGGACTCTCCCCAGCCAGTGTGACTCTTAGTTTCCAGCTTTTACCCACTGGACACATCACTTTCCTCTAAGTCCCGTAGTCTCTGGAGCCGCTATTCTGGGCTCCCCACAGTCTAATCCGTTTAGCTTTCTCTCATGGTTTAAATCTAGAGAAAATATTAGGTCTGATCTTCTCCTTCTCACACTGCAGAGATGATGCTGAAGGACAGAAGGGACAGCCTGTCTGCACTCCCGTCCTTGCACTCTGCTCCCACAGTTGCGCCTGCCTAGGGTGCTCTCCCTTCTCCTCTGCCTATTCAAATCTTACTCTTCTTTTAAGATTCTTCTGAAATTTCACCTCCAGCCGGTCTTTTCAGCCACTCAGCCCAGGCCAGCCACACCTTCCCCTCCGATTCCCTCTGGTGTTTTCCTTCCACACCTTCCACGCAGCTCCTTACAGGGCTCAGCCTTCTGATAACACTTTCCATTTGTTGTATAGATCTTTAGGAATGTTCATCCTATATCCTCAACCAGGATAGAATATCCTCAAGGGCAAGGTCAGTGGCGGCCTCTCTTGGGTCCTTCACGGTGTCCAAAACATGGCTAGGTGGGTTGTCAGTAGTTATGTCTAAATGAATAAACTAAGAACAGAAGGAGAAGGCTACTGAGGGGCAACTGTCAGCTAAGTGGAGGGATAACTCTCTCCATTGGCACCTTTTTTTAAACAATGGAAAGAATGTCTTTGAGAGGTTAGCATTTAGGTGTCGTTGGTGGTGTTCACACACAGGTTAACTCAGGGTTACTTTGGATGGGATTCTGGCTTTGGGGGAGTTGATGGAACGAGCCGCTGTAGAAGTCTATGATCCTATAGCCGAATATATGAGTGAGTGAATGAATGAATTGGCAGATGTCAGTTATTCACGCCTGGGCTCTCCCCCACAGCAATTGAGACATGGTGTTCTGCATAACTCAGTCTTTTATCTGAAAAACACTGACGTGAAGTAAGTGGAAAGCAGATCTTATTTCCTCTATTTTCCAGATGAGGAAACAGACTTACTGAAGTAAAAATAATTTGCCCGAAGTCAGCAGTTGGGCACACACCAGAGCCAGCCTCCAGGATCCCAGGCTGGCTCAGTCTTTGCTTCCAAAGCCCCAAACAGCTCACAGGGCCCCTACATCTGCATCCCTTTCACGCAGAGAGGGGAAACTGGAAGAAATTCTACGGAACCTCAGCTTCTCCCGGTTCTGTGCCTTCAGCCACAAAGATACTTGGGTTTTACCTCTTGAGAATTTCTCAGATTGGTCCTCTCATCTCCATAAACATCACCACTGCCTTCACGTTCTCCTGTGTGAGAGAAGGTTCTGGAATTAGGCAGGCTGGATTCACTTCCCTGCTCCAGTTCCTTGGATATGTTACTTAACTTCTTTCAATCTCAGAGTGGGAGCCATAATTAGAGCCTATCCCACAGGGTTGTAATGAGAACAACATAAAATTATATAGAAATGGGTAAATAGAGGGAGCTTAGAACAATGCCTGGCCCACAGGACAGATTCAATACATGTTAAATCTTGTCTACCTACTGGAGGGAGGGAAGGATGCTTTTTTATAACGTATAACCCTAGGCAAGTTGCTTAACCACTCTGTGACTCAGTTTCTGTGTCTATAAAAAGGAGATGATGATAACAATAGCACCCACATCCCAAAGATTTCTGTGAAGAATAAACACGTTAATGTATAAATAGAGCACTTAGAAACTGCCTGGCAAATCTCAAATGCTCTAATAGTGTTGATATTATTTTTCCTGAGTGACAATTGCAGGGACACAGCATCTTTCATGTCTACAAGGTGTGCGTTCTGCCCTTGAGAATCACCTCTTCAACCAAATCATCCCATATAGACCACAGCATCTATCATAGTTCACCACCATTTTTTTATGATTTCTACTTTTATTCCCTCCATAGACATGCTCTTTTTCTTACTAGAACTTTCCACTCTCTGCTTTTGCCCTTACCAGACACCATGGTGTTTACCATATCTGTAAAACACCTCAAGACTAGGCATAAACGCTGCAAACATGTCTAGAGACTAACGGACAACCCAGTGGCAGTCTAACCTACAATGACACCCAGGAGGCGCTGGCCTTGGTTCTGAAACAGAGATTTGGTCATGTCTGGGAAGGGCAGAAGTTGGTAAGCAGAGGGCATCATAAGTGGTCCTCACACTTCATCTTTCGATGTCTTTGGGGCCTGTTTGCTGTGAGATTCAACCCGCTCCATCATTTTACCCCTTGTATCTAGCTCACTCTCCGCCTCATAATGGGTGCTCACTAAAAGTTGATTAATTTACACACCTAGATTCAAGCTTCTTCATTTTATAGATCTAGACAGAAATTCTGACATTGGAAGGATAAGCAACATGTTCCAGATGACACATTGAGGTGTTCAGTCCTTTCCCATTCTGCAAGGCCTAGTTCAAAGGCCAACTCTTCCATGAAGCCTTTCTTGATTTCCATCAAAATGAAATAAATTTTTCTCCTGAATTCCCTTAACTCCTTTCATTGCACTAAAATAAGTCCATGTGACTATCATATCATTACTGTTGGACTTTAAAGATCCTGAGGGCCAGGTCTATGTCTGGCACTTAGGAAATACTAGAGCAAAGCTTTTGCATGAATAAACAGATGAGAAATGGCATTATGAAGGCCAGGAGCGGGGCCCCGGCTCTTTCTAGGACACCACACACCTCCTTCCACCAAAACAAGTCCTCCCAATCGTCCACCCCTTGGGCCCTGTGCGGGGTGGAATCTCTTCTTAACGATGTTTATCCAAGGAAGCCATCTATGCTAATGTGCTCTTTAGCTAATGGGTTACTCTGGACAGGTGCTAACAGTGAGGAGTTCTATGGCAACTGAGGGTGTAGGAAACTGGGGGGTGGAATGGGAAGAAGGGGCCTGACCCCATAATTCACTGGACCTTTCCCATGGCTCAGCTTTAAAGGAAGCAGAATTGACATGTCTGTTAAGGACTTGGAGAGTGGGTAGGTATAACTATAATGGGATAAATTAGCAGGTCCCTGCGAGAAAAAATGCCTGTCACAATGACCTTGGCCAGCTCTCAGCTGGGGAGATTCTGAATGTGAACATACTAGAGACGAGGGTGTGGGCCTCCTCCTAGGAGCTTTTTATACCATCTTACAACAGCCTCTCCACCTTCCACCGGCCCTCTACCCTCAACTCGCCTCCCTCCCTCCTGCTTATCCATCCTTCCCTTTGCAGCTCCTCAAAGACAAGATGAAGTCTAGGTCCTTCAGGAATACTCCCTGATTTCAAGCCCATCTTGAACTCTCTGTGGCCAACGTTCCACGGCCACCCGTAGCCCTCCAGGCCCCAGCTGGTATCACCCCATCCTCATCTGCAGCCACAGTTGTCCCTGCCCAAGTGCAGGCCACCACTGATCCCGTTCCTAGGAAGGGGGAGGGGTGTAGTTTCAGGAATCTCTAGTTTAATTACAGACTAAAGATGTGCTTTCTTCTTTTCCTGCTAACCTTGTGTCCCAGTTCTAGAAACCAAACTTCTGCCTGCTTCCTGGGTCCCAGGCCCCACCTTGTGTCTATTACCCAAGGCCTGAGCCCCTCCTGGGTAACCTGCCATGTCCCAGATTCTCTAATATACCCTGTTTTGTAGCCTGCCATTGAACTTCAGCCACCATCCTCCCTCCTTACCCTTGCTTGAAACTTGGCAGTAGGCTTCCATGTTCTCTTGAATGCTGAAATACTACCTGGGAAGCTCAAAGTCCTGCAAGAGGTGGGCCTGCTCACCACCACAGCTCACACCGCACCCTTCAATGTCCAGCTGCTCTGATCTGCATTCAGTTCCTGGAGAGCAGCCCCACCACAGGGCCTTTGCACTTCATGGTCCTTCTGATGGGGCCTTACCTGGGAAACATCCACCCATCATTTCCATGTCTGACTAAGCTCCAGTTCCTAAGGGACACCTGGTCCTGGTTCTGTGCTCTCATGGGACCACGTTCCCTTTTTAAAATGTCATTTATGTAAGTTTATGGGACCACGTTCCCTTTTTAAAATGTCATTTATGTAAGTTTATGATGCTAAATTCATCTGCATAATCACTTGGTTAATAATAATCGAGTTATTATTGAATCCCTGCCACTCCCACTAAACTGCAAGTTCCAGAGGGCAGGAGCAATGCTGGTTTGCCTCGCCATCTCCCGCTCAGGGCAGTGCACTGCCTAACACATGTTGGGCACTCAGGAAACAGCCAAGGAATGAATGGGAAAATGAACAAGTGACAGAGCAAATTGGATGACAGAGCTCTCCTGTAGCTGGAGCTCATCCTGCCTGGGAATGCACACGCCCCACCCTAGAACGCCCTTCACCATGCTCTGTCCCCACCCTCTCCTTTCTTTGTGACAGCGGGGAGGCTGTAGACACTGGACAGGTGTGCCCCTCCTTCCCCTCATCTCAGGCTGGGTCCCTGCCCTTCCTGCCTGGCTCATCCCCCTGCCCAGTGAGCTCTGAGCTCCACGCTGAGTACTCTCATGTCACTTTTGCAACTTTAATTTCCCTAACATCCCCTACCTACCCTTTCCATGCCTATCAATCTGGCTCTAAATTAAGGAAGTTGCAGAGGGGCAACTCTGCCCTTGGTGAGAATGCCACCTAGGATGCTCGCTCTGTGACCCTGGTAAACTTACTTAACCTTTCTGAGCCTCAGGAGCCTTATCTGTAAAGCCAAAATAGAAATACCTCCTTCGTGTGTTTTTTCTGGGAATTACACACAATAACAGATGCTAAGCACTGAGTAGAGAGCACCGTTCAAGTAGGTTCTAAGTAAACGCTGGTTTCCTCTTCCCCTGTGTTACTACTCTTAGTCTCCTCATCTACAGGCTAATATGAACTACTGTAGCAAAGGGTTCTAGAATCAGAGAGATGTGGGTCAAATTCTGGCTCCACTGCCTGCCAGCTACGTGACCATAGGCAAACTACTTGCTCTGTTTCTTAGTTTCTTTGTCTGCAAAACTGGACCCATGACAGAACGAACTTCCCAGGACTGTTGAGAGAATAAAAGATGACAGGACACGGGCCAGGCATTTCACCAGCGCTTTGCACATGAACACTCAATACACGCCGGCAGTTATTGCTGTTGTCCCTTGTCATCGTCCATGACCCATCGGGCCTCAAGCGCACATGCATAGAGCAGATGGTAAACGCTGGCGACACGTCTGCTGACACGCTGCTTACTTAGCAGAAGCCAGCTCAGGCTGCGTGAGGATTTCATGGGTCAGCTCTCCACATAAGCTCATCACTCTGCCTCTATTTCCTAACCCTGCCGTTCTGTCTTCTCCACCTCCCAGATGCACGTTGGTACCGGGGTGAAAGTGCATAAAATATGTGACCTTTCCTAAGCACTTGGCCTTACTTGCTTATACTTTGGAACATCCTCTCAGCCCCTCAGTTGTCCGTAATTCTCAGGGGACCCAAGGGACAGGGAATGGGAAGAACAGATCCTCGACTGCCCTACCACAGAGCAGCCACTGATGCCTCCCAGGTCTGCTTTGGGGTGAGTTGAGCGCAGGGGTGCCCCCCTTTTGACTTTTGACGTATGGGAATCAAGGGAGCCTGATTCCAGCCATGGCAAGTAAGGGTGCAAGCTGCACTTCCCGTCCCATCTGGTGGTTATTTTAGTCAAGTGCCTGTCTTACTGGGGATTTACTCAGCTTTCTCTCTGTCTAGCACATTTAAAAGGCGCTATGAAGAGAAGAGAAAGCTTTTAGCTGCAATGCAATCAGGTTGGTTTTTGTTTTGTTTCCCCTTTCCATCTGATCTAATGGAATTTAAAAGGGAGTTTTTGCTTGGCAAAGCAGAGGACGAAAAGCGGGGGATGTCCCTGCTAGAATAATCCATGGATCCCCTAGAGTTCCTTATTGTCCAGAGGCCCAGAGAGGGACAGTTGCTTGCCCAGGAACACACAGTACATTGGAGACAGAGCCATATCTAAAGTCAGGCCAGATCTTCTTAACCAGAGAGCTCTTGCTGGCAGTGAAACCCCTAAAATCAGTAGGTTATACTTTGCATCTGTGGGCCCACGTGCATTTGCAGAGTAGAAGCAGCCATAATTTTCATCAGATTATTGAAGAGGTCTGTAACCCAAACCAGGTTAAAAGCCACAAGCATCCTACCTACCCTTAATGTGAGAGAGTTTATAAAATGTAATTAAGGCAAACAAATAAAAAAGAACTTACCCATAAGAAAAAATCAGAGGAAAACACCAGTCAACTAATAACTAAAACATATTATGTGAACTATTAACGCCCTAAAAAGAAAGAAAAGAAGGTACCTATGGTCACCATGAATAACAATGACTTACACTGATACAGAGCTTCTCTGTGCTGGGCACCACTTTATGTCTTTATATATATTGACTAAGTTAATCCTCACAACAACCCCATTAAATATAAACCATTATCACCCCCTGCTTTATAGATGAAGAAACTGAGGAAACAAAGGTCAAGTTATTTGCCCAAGATCAAGGGCCAGTAAGGGGCAGAAATTGGATTGGAACCGTCCTGTGAAATTGCTGCTATCTAGACATATAGGATTCCACGCAGGGCACAGGGAGGGAGGGAAACATACCCTACAGTCCCTGCCTCTGGAAGTTCATGGTCTACAGGAGAAGGCACGTACAAAAACACTGAGAATGCTTATATGGGTACAAGTTATAAGCAACTTTTAAAGAAGCAGTGCACAGGCAGGGTGGAGGCGAAAGCTGGACGTGACCAGAACCCCCCCAGGCAGGTGGCAAGGAGGCATGGGTCTGGACCTGTTATTCAGGACAGCCTGACCACACTCTGTGGGTTCAGTGTCAGCAGCCACGTGAGCCCTAATTTCAGAAACAGACCATATCCAGCCAACAAACAAGGTGGGCCAGGTAGCAAGCCCAGCCAATCACCGAACACCAGGGAGCTGGCAGTTCTATTCTCATTCCAGAACACCTATCTCTGCAGGCAGCAAGGCTCTGAGACTAGCCCAAAGACTGGCAGTTAGGACCCCCAGGCTCCAAGCAAATGGGCTGGGATTTGGCTAGGGATGGGAAGGAAGCAAGGGAAGGCATTTGCCAGGCTTAGCATGAGGCGAGAAAACTGAGTAACATTCAGAACTTGCCCCCACTTCCTATGGGGCCTTTGGCAATGTAACCTCTTCCTGCCTCAGTTTACTCATCTATGAAACAGGATACTTTCATTGCCTCTGTCACAGGATTATTGTGAGGCTTAAATGAAATGGTGTATGAAGAGCATTTTTCACAGTGCTTGACACCAAGTAAGCACTCAAAATACTCACCACTTTATTCATTTAATTGCAATCTGTTGAGTACCTGCTGTACACCAGGTACTGGACCAGGTGCTGCAGATAAACAAGTTTACACACCAGTGTGGTTTTGGCACAGACAGAACTCACAGCATATTGCACCTCATTGAGGATTATTATTAGTGGTAGGGGTAGTGTGCTTGTCATCTTTATTATGAGTAACTAAAGAGACCCCTGTATCCCTGTTCCCTGCATTCAACCTCCAAGAGTGCACACATCACATTGCGTGCCATTAGTCTTTTTGTCTTCGTCTGGTACTAGGGCAGAACTCTTATTCTTAGTCATTGCTATTTATTTCTACTCATTCTACCATCCCACCGAGCCTGACCCAGAGCAAGCCCCAGGTGTGTGTTGGCCTGAATTAGACCAAGCCTGGACAGAAGCCCAGAGCCTTGAACAGAGCCACTCAGTGGGCCATCAGTGAATAGAGTAGGGGGCTGCTGCCAGGGGTAGCAGGGGGAGGAGCTGCTGCCTCCCAAGCACTCAGGGTTTTCCTCTGTGCTGCTGGATCCAGACCTGAGTGGGATGCACAGAGGCTCCAGGAACAGCAGGAGACCCTACCAGTCATATCGAGTTCCAGCCCCACTCTGAGAACGGTGCTGTCCCCCAAGTCTCAGCAGACCTGAGGAAAGGAAGTGGCTATTGCACATCCACTGGGATCTGCTCAGTAGCAGGCCTTGGCTGCAGGCCGCTGTGGAAGGCATCTGTGGCCACAGCCAAGGATGGGATGGATCCACGCTTTACGGGGTCTGAAGCTTGTATAGCTTGGGTACTCTTTAAGAAAGAGAATGCAAAATCAGGTTTCAAATGGAATTTTAAAATGTAAAAAAATAAAGTTAAACAAACCAAAAAACACAACATCGGAGAACTAACCCAATATTTTTATTAACTGACCACTTCTACAATGCTTTTTTTAATTCCTAAAATTTTGGTGGTATATTTTTTTAATAAGTTCTCCATATGACAAGAATTTTGTAGTGTTATTCTGTAGAAAAAATAGAGGGATAATTAGGATTTTCTCTAATTGATCAAAACAATTTCATTAATAGTTTATAAATAGAAAGTTTCTTTTAGCTTCACAACTCAGTATTGGTAATGTCATATAAATGTGTATGCTTACAGTCAAAATTTGTTAAATCTTCTATCACATGTGATTCACCTATCAGCTGTTATGGATGTCCTCCCTGTTTGTCGTACTGCTACAAGTTTGTGCCCTAAAAACATGGGAATTATGAGAAACTCTGTTTTCCACAATTCCCTTTCAAAAGGACACTCCCTCCTCCCCAAATATAATGCAAGTGCTTATAATTGTGCATGCTGCAATATAAAGCATATTACTGACAAGGGAACTTTTGGGATGATGAGGCGCTGATGGGAGATGAATCAATCCTCTACTATCAAATTAACACCCTCTGATGATGGTAAGAATGTTCCGCGTACTAGTTTCTGGCTCCATAGATTTCAAACCATGTTTATCTCCCACCACCCATGTACCTCCAATATCAGGTACTATGGGGCATATTCATATCACCACAGGCTCCAAGCCCATCTTCAGATCACAGAGCAAAGGGAATTGCCCACTGGACAACATCCTACACCAGGATGATCAGCAATGACACAGAAGTGGTTGCAACCACATAAATACATCCCACTAATCCCAAACCAAGTGTTCTCGATCTCGATTTCCCATTTGTTGGATGCCAAAGAGGTACAGGGCCACTGCAAACCAACAACCACTCAGCTTGAGGGGACACTGTTCTGACCTATTATGGAGAAGACATCTTATTTTTGAAAATTGAATAACATGATATGCTCATGTGAACACATTGCTAGGGCTTCCTCTAGGGCCTCAAAAGGATCTTGTGCAAGGAGCAGGGGGGGTGTCCTGAATCTTCAGCTGAGTTTATTGTCTTCAAGGTAAACCCACCCCTGGTTACGAGCCTGAGTGGGGAGAAAGGCCTGAGCTGGTGTGTTTTCTCTGCTGTGCCCCTACTTGTTGAAATCTGTCCCTACCTCTCTGGGAGAAGCAGGTAACTTTGAACCTCTCAGAAAACAACAAAAACAAAAAAAAACACAGGGAAAGGACTAAGAGGACAAATCACCCCGTTCAAGGTGGCAACACCCAAATTTGAAACAGCCATTTCCATTTTCCTGAGAAATGATGCTCTGATGATGGACCTGCTGGTTGAACCCCAGTGGATTCAGTACCCCTCCCCCAGCCTGCTACGTCTGAGGCTGATTGACCAAGTGGCCAGTTGGCCGTCAGCCCTGGTAATTAAAGAATTATAGTAAGTTGCAATAGGGACGGTGTAGAAGCCTGTAAGTTGGAAGAACAAATGCAGCAAGCATCGCAGGATCTGTAGAAACATCTGCTCTCACCTCCCTTGAGAATCACAGCGTCTGCACTTTACATTTTCGGCTTCAAGCTGGATTCTGAGTCCTGAGTACAGAACCTGGCTTCAGAGGGAAATGGACAAAACATTTGATGTGTATTCCTCAAGCCCCCAGTGGCACAGCCGGGCTCCATCCCTAAGCACCACGTTTTTAACCCTGTTGGCAAAAACATGAGTCCCCTATTAAAAACAGCAATCTGGACAAGCAGGTAGGAGCCACCTCCCCAACCCCAGACAGGAAGAGGGGCAAGGGCAGGACGGAGCAAGCCTGGCTTAGCCCCCTCAGGGATGCTCGGCACTGAAACGTGATAGTGACAGTGCTTTCTGATCATCTTGTGTGTACTTATCACCTTCAAAAAATGGTGCTTAATCTCAAAATAAAAATAAGGAAGTCCCACAAAGTTCTGACTTCTCCCAGTGATAGTGACTTGGATGCATTTGTTGAAATATTGAAATATCAAATTATGTGGAAAAACATTTTTTATTGTTCCTCCTGCTTTGCAGTTGCCCTATGTAGGATTCAGCCCATGTGTTGGGTGCTGGAACCCTAGGAAAAAGGCACCTGTCAGGAACCTGAGCGTTCACTCAAACCAATACCTTTATTTTTACCAAGAAGAATAAGGCCCAGAGAGAGATAATGACTTGGCCAAGATCACACAGTAATCTGGCAGCTGAAACAGTACAAACAGTCAGATCTCCAAATTCCTGATCCAGGGCTCTAACTGCAATTTTGTTTTTCCATCTGGCTTGCCAGGAACTTAGCCATAGTTCTTTCCAAAGACCTGGGCTCCCACACAAGCTTCTAGAAGAGGCTTCTGGTCTTCTGACCAGCAGAGAACCTCTCAGCCTTCTGCTGCAAGCTCTAATGCCTTGCCCACTCCAAAGACACCTGCTTTACATATTTGCTCCCTGAGACTTGGCTCGCAGCTCTGGCAGAACTAAGAATTACATGTTTACCTGCTCAAAGACCAAATTGCCCATGTGTATCATGAAACTTTCTGCAGGGGCACTGGGCCGATGACCATTGGCCAGAAATGGCTGGGACTTGGGAGGACTCGAGGCAGGTTGCGGTGTAGGGCAGCCACGCAGCGTGGAGAGGTTTCCGAGAAATGCTGGGAAGCAGGTCAAGGCCGGCTGGCATCCTTCCTGATGCCACCTGGGCTCAGCCACCCTTTGAAAGCGTCTCTAGCCCAGCCCTCTCTTGACTTGTACGCCCAGCCAGGAGGCTTCTCTCTCCTTCACTCTCAAGGGTCCAGTGGGGTTATTTCACGGCCAAATCCTCCCCAACATTCAGACATCCTTCAGATACCACTTTCCGAGCACAATCTTCCAGAAGCATCCTGTTACAGGACACCACCCCCCCATCAGGTCACTCTTTACCCCATTGCCCTGTTTTAGTTTCTTCTCGGCACTTCTCGCTCTCTGAAATTTCTAGATTCTATTAGTGAAGAAGTAACGCAGCTCTGCTGTTAAGACCTTAGCCTCTGGGGTCAGGTGTGAAGCAAGTTCGCTGTGCCCTGGTTACCAACCTGTCTGAATCCAGCGAGACGGAATACCCACACACATCAACTTACATGAATCGGATTTATTACTCACAGATAGGAAGCAAGGGGCAACAGAAAGCTAGAATTCAGGGTGAGCCAGTCCCTCAAGACTCAAAAAAGCTGCCCGGGGCCGATGGAGTCTCAACTGCAGGCGAGAGGCCCCAAGGGGTAGGCCACCCTGGTTTATATATCCTAGGGTACACGACTCACTGAGATAAGGTGTTGGAGGATGTCCCGTTTCTAGGGGGTACAGGAACAGAGCCCGGCATGTTCCAGCCCGTCCCTCCTATCTCTGCATGTGACATCCCCAGCACATTGTACAGTTATTCTTGAGAACTACAAGAGAAATAAGTGTGTCTTTTGGTGGGGGGAGGGCGATTGAGTGAGTCCTAGGCTACCAGAGAACTGTCCTGCACAGGCTGTCTAGCTTTAAAACCTACCACTTGCTGACATATTATTATGATATCATAATATATTATCCTAGGGAGAAGGTAGGAATCCATTCATACTATGTTATCATAATAATATGTCATATGACTTCTATCTCCGTGCTTAGTTTCCCATCTATAAAGGGGGGAAAAATAATAACACCTACCTCACAAGCTTGGTACGAAGCTTAAGTTAACTCATCTAAAGCATTTAGAATAGTGCCTGGCACATTTTTAATAGCTCAACGAATGTTAGATATTACCATTCTTGTTGTTTGGTCTTCATATTATAGTTTGTCTGTTTCCACTGCAATGTAATTTCCATGAAGGCAGAGGATCCTGCCTGCCTTGTGCACTTCTGACTCCAGCATTCACAAAAGTACCTGGCACATATGTTTATGAAATAATAAATGAATAGCCCTCCTACATGTTTCCTCTGCCTCCATCTCCCTCTTTTGCACTCCTGAATGGATTCCTACCTTCTCTACCTTCTCCCTGGGTGTACTTACCTGTCCCTTCCTCTGCTTCCCCAGACTTTAACCATGTGTTTTTTGTTCTATTATACTGTGTAGTTTGTGTACACACTATGAGCTCCTTGATGGCAGGAACCATATGTTATTTACCTCTGTATCCCCAGGACTGGCATTTTGGCTGGCATGTGGAAAATTATTATGTAGAGGGAAGGAGAAGTATGCCCAATACAGGTCTGATCACAGCACACTCCCCCTGAGATCACCCATGACTCCCCATCACATGCACAATATAGGTTCATATTCCTGAGAGAGTGTTCCTGTCTATCCACGGCATGGCCTCAAATACTGTTTTCATTCTTTCTACCCTCTGTGTTCCTCTCCCACCCCATGTACATAAACACCAGCCATGCTGTGCTTCTCTCCTTCCTTTGAGCACTCACCTGTCTTGTCCTACCCTGCCTAGCTTGCCCTTTCTCCATCTCTTCTCTTAGAACCTTTGTGGTCCCTCAAATCACTAGTCTGATCCCACTTTCTTGAAGATCTCCTCATGTAGAGTTAATCTTCTCTATTGTCTATATCTCCAAGATATTCTTGACTTATGCTTTAGCATCTGTCACAGTTCCACTGAAGTTTTCCACACTGCATGGAAGGTTCCAAAGGCCAAGGACTATTTCTTCTATATCATAGGGTTCACAGAGCTGCTGGAACAATGCTTGATCCAGAGGAAGCACACAGAAGTGGTTAATAAATCAAGTTGAGATAACCACAGTGTGTTTTTTATATTTCTTGCAATCACCCAGATCAGTCTAAATCGAATATTCAGCTATTTCTAAATCCTCAGTGTCAATTCAACATGTATCCAGAAGGTATCTTTGTGTCCCTCTTCCTAACGGGGCCATAAACTCACTGAGGATGCCAGATGAACATGGGAAATGTCTATAAAACAAAAGAAGTCACCACGTTGGCAGCACAAATGTGTTAAACACCTACCATATACAAAGCTCTAAGATAGAAAGGATCCGTCATGCCCCTTCACCTAAGCTATGCCAAAAATACATCTGAGAAACCAGTCAAAAGCAGCCATAGAGATCATCTTACTCAACCCTTTCCCGCCTACCCCATTTCATGATGGAACAACTGAGGTCTAGAGAAGAGGGCCTGGCTAGATCAGTCTTAAAAAGTGAGTTACAGCAAAGGCAGAATAGGAGCCAGATCCAGTATTCTTTTTACTACTCCCTGCTCCCTTCCAAAACACTCAGGAAAATTAGAGAACTAACTTCCAAATCTTCTTTGAAATAGGGTGAAATATTACATTCCTTACTCAATATATAAAATACCATACTATGGGACATGATGCTAACCTGCATGGTAAAGTGCCACTGCAGCCTACTGTAGCAGAGGAGGTAGGACTACATCTGGGGTGTTTCATTTATGGAAATGGGTGGGAAGGCTTCCAAGGAGGCCTCAATATAAGGAAAATTAGGCATGATATGACTTTATCCAGGACACTGGGAAAGCACAGTGCTTTAGAGTTTGAGAAGAACTAATTCCTCATCTGTTTCACCACCTTCACATAAAACTGGTGAAGAAAACAATGCCCTGTTCCACATCATAGAATTAGCCAGTAGCTAATTTAGAACTCAAACCCAGGATTTTTAGTCAAAGACAGGATGAAGAAGTTGAGAATGCACAACCTTTGGAATTAGACAGATCTGCACTTAAAAACTAACTCTGTCAATCACTATCTGTGTCAGTTGTAAACATGGCCACAAAAGTTTGTGATGCTCCTCTCAATAAGAGGTCCAGGTTCTCTCTCTTTCTCTCTCTACCTCATAATTTGTCTGGCCAATGGAATGTGGTGGAAGTGATGCTTTCCCAGTTTTTTTTTTTCCCAGGTTCAGACCTTAAAAATTGATCCACTTCCTGTATCTTGAGACACTTATTCTTGGACCCGGCCACCATGCTATGAGAAGCCCAAGACACCTGGAGAGGCCACAAGTATCTGTTTTGATGGACAGTCTCAGCTGAAGCTCCAGTCAACAGCCAAAATTAACACCAGACATGGGAGTGTGGGATCCTTTGAGATGACTCCATCCCCAGTGCTGACTTCAACCACATGTGAAACTCTGAGCTAGAACCACCCTGATAAGCCAAATCAACCCCCAGAACTGTGAGAGATAATAAGAATTAAATGATTCTTGTTGCTGTAAGCCACCATGTTTTGGGATGATTCACCACCCAGCAATAAATAACTGGAACAGATTTTGCATGAAGACTCAGCTATGGCACTACCCTCATCAAATCTTGCAGAGCTAGAGTAATGACCTCCAGGATGTTATAGTACATGCTCCCAATCACTCATCACTGTCTGGCGTGTTTCCCCAGAGCCTGGATTCACAGAGTTGACAAGTAAGAAATAGAAATGAGACTGGCTTCTTGCATTATCATCTCTAGTGATCCATCCATGAAATTTTTGCTTTCCATCCTTACAGTTTTGGACTCTACTGGTCTAGTGGTCTTAGGAAGCAAGGAATGCTGCTACTGGAACATAGCAATGATTTGATTAAACTGGAAGTCAAGACTTCCATTCAGCCACTCTGAGTTTCTCACCCGTGATCAACAGGCAAAGAAAGGGGTTACTGCACTAGCTGGAGTGATTGATCCTGACCATTCAGAGGAAATGAGGTTGCTGTTACACAATCAGGATAAGGAGGTGATCCCCTGCGGTGCCTCTCGTCCTTCGATCAAAGTCAAAGGGAAAACTACAACCCAATGCCCACAGGACTGCCAATGACCCAGACCTTTCAGGAGTGAACTTTGGTGTCACCCACCAGGCACAGAACCATGAGGAGCCAACCTGCTTTCTGAGGACAAAGGGAATATAGAATTTATGTAGCAAAAGGAAGTTATAAACATGATCTACAACCACACAACAAGTTGCAGAAACAGGGACTGTAATAGTTGTATTTCTTCCTTATTTTGATATGAATATATTTGCATATATATTAACTATTTTGCTTTTCTTCTCCCATTTTCCTACTATCAAACATAAAATGTATTTCATGGTAATTAATCTTATATCTCAGTACAGGATATCAAAGGAGGAATGTGATTCAACTGGAAAAAGAATGGGCATCACCCAAAGATGGATAAAAGGACTTTGTATCGTTTCTGGAGGAAAGGGTTACAGTGCTTTTGGTTAAGTACAAAGGACAGGCGCTTTTATGTTAGATGGAAACTATCGTCTGTCATTATCTTTATGGAGAAGTTAAAACGGCTAAAAGACATATAAACGGATGCCAATTTGACAAAAAGGGGAGATGCGGGCTTTGAACTCTGTCGACCCAGCTAAGCCAGAACTAGGCTTCCCAGAATTCCAGGAATTCCCTGCATAGTTTCAGGATACATTGACCACAAAGAGGCATTTTGTGTGAGATTGGAAGACAGAAGGGAAAAAATTAAAATAGCGGCTTTTTTTTTTTTTAACACCCTTATGGTTGGTGTAGAGCCCAGGTGCTATTCTGGCTCACCCACGCGTTGTCGCTATCCTGTTGCCTCCCTTTGGTGACGTGGCAGCAGCAACTCTAACTCCTCCTGGATCGCCACCTCTCATTACCCCAAATCCCAGGCCGGTGTGTGCGCTCCGAGGCAAAGGTGCCAGCTGCCTCCTGATCACACAGGCCATTGTTCTCCCCAGCTCCACGCCTGTCCTTCTTCCCAACCGCCTGCTCTGCTGACTTTAGGCCCAGCACCAACGTAGAAGCAACAGCCATATATAGACTGTTTGCTTAGTTCTCACAATTGTGCAAGGTCAAACCCCAGAATAAATTCCTCGTCTATGTAATTTGCAGTGTTTCTGCTTCTCTGATCAAACCCTAACTGAGGGGTTTTTGTGACCCCTTTTTCAAGACGCTCTAGCCACACTGATCGTCTTTCTACCCCTTAAGCTAAGCTTGTTCCAACCGAGGACGTTTTACACTTACAGTCTCCCTGCCTGAAACTTCTTTCCCAGACATCCTCCTGCCGGGCTCTTTCTCACCAAGCATTTTCAGCTCAAACGCCACCTCTGCCATAAGTCTTTCCCTGACCACAGCATCTAAAATAAACCTCCAGTCATTCTTAATCACTTCACACCATTTATTGTTTCCATGGTATCAATCACTCTCTAAAATTACATTTTTGTCTGTGTAGATACCAGTTATCTATCCTTGGAAGCTTTTTGAGGGCAGGGATTTTGTCTATCTTGTTATCACTGTATCCCCATGCCCAGTGCAGAGCCTGGCACAGAGAACGTGACAATACATACTTGTAGAATGAATAAATGGCCTCGTTCAAGCTACTTGCCTCTTGGACCCTCAGAGCCCTAAGCTGTCTGTGGTACAACCAGGCCCTTCTCACAGAGCTGAGGCGATCCTGCAGATGGAAAGGGCCTTGGAGTGCATGGCAGGAGGTTGGCTGTCAGAGCTCCGGTCACCTTCCCTGCACCCACTGCTGGAAGCCTCTGAGGGGACAGGGGCCAAGCTGGAATCTCTAGGGTAGAATCAGATCCCTAAGACTCCTGGATGCCAAAAGGATATTTTTACGGTCTTCACAAGACACTAGAGTGAGTCTCTTCCACTAATAGCTCTGGTGCGCTATGTGCCTTCATCTTAAAAAACACTTTTCACGGCTTCCATGCCTGATAATTTTCATTTCTCAGCCTTTTGCCTCCCTGTCCGCCCACGGAGGCAGCGACAATCTCCCGGCCTCTGCCTGGTGCCCGGTGAATCACACAGACTTTGGCGTCCAATTGATTTCTTTGCATCTGCCTTACAGACATGGATGAAACGAAACACTGTTTTCACCTAGTCTGGAGGGAAGGCGGCTACTGAGGGGGAGGTGCAGGAGAATTTTCTGGAGGAAAATGCAGTAGTCCTGCACATCAATAAAATCCAAATAGGAGGGTGAGTCCAGCTTACATATCCTAAGTATGCATCTAAAAAATTAAAAACTAAAAAATCCTAAGCAGATGCATGGCTGAAAGAGGAGAAACCAGTCAGTGACAGCACAATTCATTTTCAGCTCCTAATTTGGGATATGATGAGATTTCTCCACCTCCCCTCCGTCTGCATTAGGTATCTATTAGCCTGCAAAGTGGACTAATGTGGCTCCAACAGAAACGGCCTTCCTCCCTTAGCTCACGTGGCCTGGGATTGGAGGCAAGAGGTGATTTTGGCCACCGTTTTTCTGGAAGACAGGAGATGTCCTGCAGAGACATACGTTGAAACAAACACAAGGTCTCCTTGGCCACTTTCTGCTTTGGGGAGGAATGTCTTTGCCTCCCTGTGACAGATCTTGCCCTCTGTAATCCCTTCCTTCCTTCATCCTCTCACTAAATATTTACTGCTAAACTATGTGCTAAGCATCAGGGCTTAGCAACTTTTTGCTCCAGGGACATTCACAGTTTCAGGTTAAAAAAAAGAGAAAAGTCAATTTCAATACAGTGCAATAGGTCCTGAGAGGGAGAAAATGACAGAGTTTCACAGAGTCCTGTTATGGGACACTCTTCCAGGGTTTGAGGGGGGAAAGAATAGGAACATCAGGGAGGATTTTGCTTGGGAGGTCTTTTCAGCCAGGACTTAAAAGAAGAGCAGATGTTTGTCAAGAACACAGAAATAATCCTCAGTGTCCACAAGAGAAAAGCATTCTCATGATCAAGGCCAGCTGGACAGGTAAAATGCAAATCTGGCCCAGTCTAAAGCTGTCAGTGGCTCTCCATTGCTCCTCATCCTAAAACCCAGCTCCTTAACACTGCAGGCCAGGCCCTGCATGATCTGGAACACACAAGGGGGACCACGATTTACACCACATCCTGCCTCTCCATCCCTGAGGCTCTGCCCTACTTGCGTTCCTCTTCCACCCTCCTTCCAAGTCACACTCTGCCCTCTCTCTGGCCCACTCTCTTCCCCAAACCTCGCTTTGCCTAATCTCCCTCTTCTCTCTTTAGCCGTTAGCTCTTAGTTCAGGAAAGCCGTCTTAGTGGGTTGAATAGCATCCCCCCCAAAACTCATGTCCATCTGGAACCTCAGAATGTAATCTTATTTGAAAATGGGATCTTTGAAGATGTAATTAATTAAGTTGAATAAGGATAGGCCCTAAATCTAATGACTGATGTCCTTATAAAAAGAGGACAGGACACACAAAGATACACAGAGAGAGAAGGGCCATGTGACAACAGAGGCAGAGATTTGAGTAATGCAGCCACTAGACAAGAAACAGCAAAAATCGCTGGCAACCACCAGAAGCCAGGAACAGGCCTCTTCGCTAGAGCCTTCAGAAGGAGTACGGCCCTGCCAGCAACTTGATCAGGGACTTCTAGCTTTCAGAACTGGGAGAGAATAAATTTCAGGTGTTTCAAGTTATCGGGTTTGTAGTAATTTGTTACAGCAGCCCTAGAAAATGAATACAACTTCTCTGACCCACACCCTCCCACCCCAGCTTGTTCAGAATCATCCAATCTCTGCCCACAAAAACACCACTTTTATACTCTCCTGGCAAATCTGAACTTCTCTCAGGTACCACTTTTCACAGTTTATAATTATGCATTTATTTGTGTAATTTTTTTGTTGATGTTTATCTCCCCTGATAGATTGTAAACTCTATCTTGCTAGGGAGTCTTATTTGTTTTAAGTCACCTTTAGATCATCAGTGTTTAACAGGATGTAGGGTCTCAATAAACATTAATGTTTTCATTAAATAGTTATCAACCTTTCCCATACCAAGGTAAATAACTACAAGAAATCCATTTGGTAAGTGTCAAAAGAACAGAAGAGAAAGGAGGTACCAGGAGCGGAAGAGAGAGAACCTGGTAGTGTGGCGTCAACTGACACAGCTCCTAGAATGAGGGGACTTGAGGTGTATCTTGAATGAATTTCAACAGAAGAAGCCATCAAAGTGATATGTCTGAATCTCTTTTTACTGTGACCCACAGTGAGACATACATCTTACATCATGACCCAGTGCATATATTCACATACGAGTGTTGTAGAAAGAACAGTTTAATGAAGCAGTTCTTACTCCCAGTATGTGAATGTGCCCTGATATTTTCTGTTCCACGCTGTTCCATGCCATGCTATGTCTTTCTTCTTCTCCCCTCCTCCTCCTCCTCTTCCTTCTCCTGCTGCCGGTAAGACTCCATTAATTCATCTCACAGCCAACCAATGGGCTACAACTGTAACCTCTGGACTAAAAGCCCCACAGGAGCAGAGATCACAGCTGTTTTGTTCATACTTCTATTCCTAGAACCTACTACAGTCCCTGACACATACTTGTTACTCAACAAAACTTTGTTGCATAAATGAATAAATAAACATATTAAGAGTTTCATCTTGTAGCATCTCCTAACAAGTTCTCTCTTCTCACATCTGGAGCTATAAGACCATTTTTTTTCTGAACCTTTCAAAATCTACTCTTTTCAAAGCTAAATAAGGTAGATTGTATTTTATTATGTTCAGAATTCCCTTCCACGGCATTAAGCTCTCAGTTATTTCTCTAAGCTAAAATGCAAAACTAATAATTTGATTCCTCCACTTAAAATTCTTCTGTCTGGACATAAAGACCAATGGAATAGACTAAAGAACGTAGAATTAAGTCCACGCATTTACAGTCAACTCATTTTCAACAAAAGTGCCAAGAACATACATTGGGGAAAGGACAGTCTCTTCAATAAATGGTGCTGGGGAAAGTGGATATCCATATGCAGAAGAATAAAACTAGACCCTAACTCTTCCCATATACAAAAATTAAATCAAAATGGATTAAAGACTTAAATCTAAGACCTGAAACTACTGGAAACGTTGGGGAAACAATAAGGAACATTCTAGGACATTGATCTGGACAAGGATTTTCTGAGTAAGACCTCAAAACCATAGCCAACAAAAGCAAAAATGGACAGATGGGACCACATCAAGCTAAAAAGCTTCTGAACAGCAAAGAAAATAATCAATGACGTGAAAAGACAACACACAGAATGGGAGAAAATATTTGCAAATTACTCATCTAACAAGGGATTAATAACCAGAATATATAAGGAGCTCAACTCAATAAGAAAAAAACAAATAATCTGATTTTAAAATAGGCAAAAGATATACATAGACATTTCTCAAAAGAAGACATACAAATGGCCAACAGGTATATGAAAAAATGCTCAACATCACTAATCACCAGATAAAGGCAAATCAAAACTACAATGAGATATCATCTGACCCCAGTTAAAATAGCTTTTATCCAAAAGACAGGCAATAACAGATGCTGGCAAGGATGTAGAGAAAGGGGAACCCTGGTACACTGTTGGTGGAAATGTAAATTAGTACAGTCTATGGAGAACAGTATGGAGGTTCCTCAAAAAATTAAAAATAGAACTACCATATCCTCTCTGCTGGGTATATCCAAAATAAAGGAAATCAATATATAAAAGAGATATCTGCACTCCTATGTTTATTGCAGCACTATTCACAATAGTTAAGATACAGAATCAACCTAAGTGTCCATTAACAGATGAATGGATAAAGTAAATGTGGTACATATACACAATAGAATATTATTCAGCTATTAAAAAGACTGAAATCCTGTCATTTGCAACAACATGGATGGAACTGGAGGACATTATATTAAGTGAAGTAAGCCAGGCACAGAAAGACAAAGATAGCATGTCCACACTCATATGTGCTAAAAAAAAAAAAAAAAAATTGAATTCACGGAGATGGAGAGTAGAATGATAGTTACTAGAGGCTGGGAAATGTAGTAGGGAGGGGAGATTTAAAAAGGGATGGTTAACGGGTACAAAAATATAGTTAGATAGAAGGAATAATATCTAGTGTTTGGTAGTACAATTGGACGACTATAGCTAATAATAATTTATTGTATACTTCAAAATAACTTAAAGAGTTTAATTGGAATGTTCCTAACACAAAGAAATGACAAATACTTGAGTGATGGATATATCCCAATTATCCCGATTTGATCATTACACATTGCATCAAAATATCACATGTACCCCACAAATATGTACAGTTATTATGAGGTACATTGAGTTATCCATTACATATGAAGTAATTTTAGATAAATGTGTACAATTATTATGCATCCATAATAATTAAAAATAAAAAATTTTTAAATAAAAATAAATGTATTGCTGCTATAGGCAAAAATAAGAAAAACAAAATTCTTCTGCCTGTTTATTTGATTTTATAACTAACATTTGTAACTAACACATGCAACATGTATGAAGGCAGACACTCTTTACAGGTTCATATTTCCAGCCTTATCTTGGGTTCTTCCTTTATCCCTCTTAATTCAACTTTACCATTGTAGTTCATTATTCCCCTAAATATGCCATGACACCCTTTCACGTCCTCATGCCTCTCCCGAAGCTGTCCCCTCTACTTGGAATTCTTGAAAAGCCCTTTGTATATCTCACTCAGTCGAAGCACAAACTCCTATACATTCTAACAGACAACTTCAAAGTGGAACCAGCCCCCTAGCTAATGACACCACGTACACATAACTTCTTGTGTATAATTTCACAATTTGAACATATAAATATCATTTCTAATATAACTTTTTAGATATGTTTGCTAGCTATTTTCCCCCTCACCTGTGAGCTCCTTGGGAAGATAATCGATGGATTGTTACTAAACTTCATCTTGTATCTCTGGCACTGAACACAGTGAGCACTGCAGGAGGACGGAAGAATGGGAGGGAGGGCGAGAGTGGAGCACCCCGGGAAAGGTCGCCCACGTCCTCATCACTACGCTGTTCTCACTGTCTCCCCGCTTCCCCCATCGCTACCCTGTTCTTACCCTTCACTCTTAAGTTCACAGCATCTTCCCCCTTTATTGCTTGTTCCAGCTTCTGAAAAACGAAATGATTATTAGGCTTTTATAACAATGTATCAGTTGACATGTTTGCAGAGTTAGACCTCAAGATCTTCATTCTTTGCAAATTATGAAATACATATAGAAAAAAAATCACCTGTTATTTAGCATCTGAAAACCTCTAACCCCCTCCCACCCTCTTTTCCCATTGAAATGATACTTCAATAACTTGGTTTTGTTATCATGTGAAGTTTTCAAGAACATTACATTCCTGTTCATCGTGTTTCTGCTTTTCTTGGGTTCTGAAATGTTATTTCATTGCGTCTGGAACTCTTGTTGCTCTCTCCTTTTTTCTCTCCTTGTCACCCCTGCCCCTGTTCAACTCACTTGGTCCTATTCGTCCCTCGTGTCCCGGTTTGGCCCAGTGGGCTCTTCCAGACTCCTGCAATACCTCATCTGTCTCTTCTCCCTTTTGTCGATTCACTCATTTAGTCAGTGTTTATTGAAGGTCTGTGTTGTGTCTGGTGTAATATAAACAGTAAACAAGACACAGCCCTTGCCCTTTAAGAGGGTGAAATCTATCTGTTTCTTTAGGAAAGAAAGAATCTGGAGTAGAGAATTTCAGACTTAAAATAACAAAGCTGTTTTTCCTCCAAAAATTTTAGAAATAAAGGTATCTGTAACAGCTTAAAGTTGGTCTTACCACAAGCTAAAAATAATGAACTGGTTAAAAAATGTTTCAAAACCAAACCTCAAGGCAACTTTGTTTGCCCTGTGATTCACAGGTAGTCTCTCTTTTCGCCCTCGACTGGGACCTTGAAGTTTTGCATGTAGCATATACCTGAGTAAACTAAAAGACCCCAAAGATCAAAAGAGTTTTTTTTTAAAAAAAGAACCTCAGTAATTATTATTTTTACTATGCATTACTAATTCCCAAGTGTGTTATAACCAGTAGGGGTCTATGTAATGCAAATTGTGTGTCTAATCAATTAATTAATTTGCGTCTTCACGATGCCTGTTGTATGAGAAGATCTAGAGTTCAGTATGGTAGGACCCTTGCTTCGGTTTGCAGATTTGAACTTCTCCACCCCTGCACTCATTATCTGGATGGAACTGCTATTTCACAAGCCCGTTTTGCAGGTCTAGTTTATTTAAACAAGTTAAATCCTTACATTTTATAATTATTCATGAGTCCCACCCTTGTGAAGCCCTGTGACCATGGAAAGCCAGGGCCCCTTCTCTGGCTCAGACCAGCTCTTGCCGTCCACTCTTCCTGGCCACTGATCCCACAGCTCACTCTATCCCTGCGTGTCCCTCTTCCCAAGCCTGGCTGAATCTCTCTTGTTCCTCTCCTTCTGGATGCTTCCAAAGATAAACTCACAGGCCTTTGCCTTTTATGAGTTTTACTATTAATCATGATGGAAACAGAAACAAACGAGAAAGCTCAAGGAGTAATGCATTATGGAAGAATATTACAAAGGTTCTAGAATTTCCCAGGTCTCAATGCTATGGCCGCAGTGCCCAGCTTCTTTTCCAAGATAGTCCTCTTTAGCTCCTAAGGACACACTTAGTTCACCAAATCTTTTCTTTCCTTATCTTTTCTCTGCATGTGGACCTGGATATGCCCTCAAGGTGGGTCCTTAGGTGTGACCTAGTATGCATTGATGTGTTTCCTGGTCTTAATGAGCTAATTGAAATTTCTGTGACCAGATTGGGGGAGACGCAAATGAATTTCACAGGTTTAATCATTTGGCAAATATTCACTGAGCACATCCAATGTGCAGGATTTATGTCAGGCTTTACACACACACGAGAGTATTCCTTCTTCCCTTCATTTGGTTTCATTCCAGGATCACACAGGACATCAGGACATAAATGTCATTCCAAATCAAATTCTTCCCCAATAATTTACCTTCTCCTTTGGGTAAATTGGGAACTTTGTGAGGGAAGAACATATTTTCCTCCAATTCTAATGCTTCCTTCCACCCCCTTGCCCTCCTATGCCCACCCTGAAGGCGAAGGCATGACATATCTAATTGGTGAGTTTGGGAGAACACTCTCAGCCTATAGAGAGTGTTCATATCCACCTGCATGGCTTTGATCAGTCCTTAGCCAAATAGGAAACTGCCCCACTACAGAGGCTGCATTTTTTCTAGAGCTTCTTCTGACTAAGTGGGTTGAGTTCACCTTAGAAACCCATATGTCTCAGTCAGCTCAGGCTGCTATAACAAAATACCACTGACTGGGTGGCTTAAATAACAGAAATTTATTTTCTCACAGCTCTGAAGTGTGGAAGTCCAGGCTCAGGGTACCAATGGGTTGGGTTCTGGTGAGGGCCCTCTTCCTGCCTTGCAGATGGCCATCTTCCTGCTGAGTCCTCACAGGGCAGAGGGCAGGGGAAGGGATCCCTCTGGTATCTCTTCTTATAAGGCAATTAATCCCATTGTGAGGACCCCACCCTCATGACCTCATCTAAACCGAATTGTCTACCAAAAGCCACATCTCCAAATACCATTATCTTGGGGGTTAAGGCTTCCACATATGAATTTTGGGGAGACACAACTCAGTCCATAACATCACATGACTAAAAGACTGAATGCTACATTCTCCATCCAGCTTTGACTTAGAAAGGTCTCCTAGATATCCTTTCTGACTTCACAGTTCATCTCTAAATTGGCTCCTGACACCAGCAGGGAATAGGCCTTTATTCATTGAGTCCTCTCAAATCCCAACCAATCTACTTGAAGACTTACAGAATTGTGGAAGGAGATGAAAGAAATTCTACAGAACTACATTCTTCTAGATCAGTGTTTCCAGATTAGGGTGCCATGGGTCACTAGCTTTCTTATGATACTTTAAGAAGTGTCAGCAGAGAAAAAAGATTCTATGGTCAAAGAAGTTATGGAACACTGTATTCTCTAATCCCCTGTCAAAGTCATCACGCATATTAGTGGGAGAGGTTAGTTTTCCATAAAGAAACCTGATTAGGGTTATATAACCTGGGGTTTCACTCCTACTTGATCACAGAACCCTTTTTAGCTTAACACTAATTAACCTCATGGAGCACTGAAGCTCCTCACATTTGGGAATCGCTATTCTAGATCATGCCCTCACCCTCCACGGTTTCCTCAGGTCTTGTTTTATCTGGGTCCACCTTATAGCCCTCTCAAATTTCAGTGTGAATCCCGCTTGATCAGGGGAGTAAGTTTGCTTTTAACAAAACCCTTTCTGTCCAGCAGCCTCTAGCAGCAGCAAGTTCATTATTCTCGTGTCTCAAACACATTCCAGAAGGCCGTGACCCGTTCCTTTTAAATTTTCTACAAGGTTCACTTCTCACACCTTCAGTTCACCTCTAAGGTATCAACCTTTAGTGGGGGAAACAAAAGAAATGTCAATATCTTGTGTCTTGAGGGCCTTCAGTCTTCTTCCCCAGACATCAAACTATTATTACTAGAGATAAATTTCAAGCTGCTTAAGGTTGCATCAATTTTACCCACACATCCTGGAAGAAGTGGGCAGTGACTGCTAGGCTTGATGCATACTGGCAGGCACTCAGTCCCTGCAGGAAGTCAGCTCCCCACCAGATCAGATGCATCCAATCTGTGCGCAGCCACCCCCATATGGTTGAGCAGACTCCCAGGCCACCCTTGGCATGTTTGTCTCCTAAACCAGGAGTTGCAAGACTCCTTGAACCTACTCTTTTACTGCTGTCCAAGCATGAACTGCAGCACCTGTCTCAGAGGGTACAGCTTTACCTTCCACTGGCAGAGCCTCAGACCTGCCAGTGCTCCAGCCTCAAAGCTTTCCCTGTCCCTTGCTCCTGTACACCTCATTCTTCTTCTGGCCAGCCTCGTGACACTGGTTTTAATTCCTCTGCTGTCTCCCCTGAGTTCCTTTTTTTTCCTGACTACCTTAGTAGACTCTGTGTCCCATCCAGATAGGGACTGCTTCACCCTCACTAATGAGAAGGAGTACAGAAAAAAAATCCCTAAGGCACTTCCACCTTCTCCCCATGAGGGTCCCGAGTATGTATTTATAAAACCCATAATTGACGAAAGCCTTCAGGCAGAAAGACAAACACAACACATTCACTGCAGGTCCCAGGAGCTCTGCCCACACCTCCTAAGCAGGAAGATAAATGGCAATCTTTTGTGGCAGCTCTCAAATCTCCCGCACTCCTAACCACTAAGGCAAACTCGGATTGCTCATCTTCTCTGCCACTGGGATTCTAGCAGGGCAGAGGCTCGAAATCATGGGCACGTAATTTTGAGAAAACCCAACCTGCACCCATCTACTCCCTACTTGCCATCCCCCATTCATCTGATAATGCAGTATTTGCCAAAATTATTAAGCTATTTAACAGTTTGACTACCGTCACAACTTTTATGCATCAAGGGAATGCCAACAGAAGCCGGGGCTCATGCATTATAAAGTGTAATTGTTTGCACTTGGAATTGCCTTCTGACTTTTTATTTATATGACTCAGATAAAGTTTGAGGAACATGAGACTCCACAGTAGGTCAAAACTTTCTTTTTTTGCCCTAGGTCCATGGGGAATAAGTTGGAATCATACAAATATTTACCATGCAAAAAAAATGTGAATACTACCACAAAAGTGGGTTGAAATCACAAGACAATCCACGTTAAAAAGTTGATATTAATGTTGTGTTTGGTATAGAGGGGCATATTTTAAAAACAGTTCATCTGGAGGACATTATATTAAGTGAAATAAGCCAGGAACAGAAAGTTAAACACTGCATGTTGTCACTTATATGTGGAAGCTAAAAAAAGTTATGTGACCTCATAGAAGTAAAAAGTAGAACAGAAGACACTAGAGATTGGAAATGGTAGGGGGAAGGGGGGGATAGGGAGAGATTTGTTAAAGGATACGAAATGATAGCTAGATAGGAGGAATAAGTCCTAGTGTTCTATGCTACTGTAGGATGACTATAGTTAATAATAATATATTATACAGTTTCAAATAGCTAGAAAAAGGATACTGAATGTTCCCAACACAAAAAAATTATAAATGTTTGAGATGACACACATGCTAATTACCCTGATCTGATTGCTATACATTATATGTATCAAACATCACTATGTTCCCTATGAATATGTACAATTATTGTCAATTTTAAAAAATTAACTTTAATTTAATTTAATTTAAAAAATAGTTTATCACACAATTTTTAAGACAATTACATAAATGTATTTAATTTCTTATGTGAAAAGGTGACCATAGATAATCTTATTCCAAGAAAAACTCAATTTTGTTATTGTCTTGCTAGGTTCATTAGGCCAAAATTACACCCTTGTGATTGGTGATGAAGCATTCTCCTGAAGGAAATTGACATTTGCCTCGCCAGTCATCCTGGAGAAGTAGTTAATCCAGGGTTGGAAAATGGAGTGGGCTTTTGGAATAGAGGGTAGAGGGACTGGAAGAAGTGGAGACATGTGGATAGGGTGGGAGTGGTCCAGATGATTGAAGTGAAGACATCAAGGTGTAAGTGGCACCACTGAGCATTCTATTTCTGCAGGAACTCTCACCTGGAGGCAGCACTGACAGCAGAAGCACAAATATATGGCTAGTTTCTGAAATAGGCAAGTGTTATACAACCCTCTGTTTCAAGGGGGCAGATCTTAATTCTTGCTCCAGAGAATCCAGAAAGACGGCCAAGATGGACATTTTGTACATACAAAAAGCAGTGTCTTCTCACTGGGGCCAGAGAGAAGTCATAAGCATCAGTCCCAGTGGAAGCAACAGAGTCTAGCTATTTGTCACGAGACTCCCCAACAGATGAAGAATCAAAACTACAACAAGAAAATTGAACCAAGGTATCAGAGAAACTTGTCCTTCCATGTTAAGTATTGCCACACCACAGAAAAAGCTCAGAAATAACTGCAGGGGACACTTTGATGTGAAAGGATCTCTAGCAAGTAGGATGGTGGGTGCTCATCCTACAGTGATGTCAGCAAGATGGCAGAATAGGAGGTGTCAGCCCTCATCCCCCCAGAAAAACACCAATTTTTCAACCATCCATGGATGAAAATGCCTTAAAAAGAGCTCCAGAATCCACATGAGAGATCGCCACACCTGGGTAGAGCATAAAAATGAGAAAATATGAATTAAAGAGGGTAGGAAGGACAGTTTCACATTACCCACATCACCCCCCCCCCAAGCTCATTCAGTGCAATGCAGAGAGAGATACCCTTGGGCTGGCAGTTATCCTGTGGGGAAAAGAGAGTAAAGTGAATGTCAGACTTCTCTGCAGATCCCAGCACCATGGCATGTCCCCCAAGACTCTGGACCCCAGGCTTCAGGCCCACCCTCACAGACCCTAGCACTGGGACCACCAGCCATCCACACACCCCAGCAGCAAAGCTACCCAGAATCTTTGGTCAGGCTGACTAGTGAACGGCTTTCCCTGATGAAGCCAGTCTTTAAAGACTAGTAGAGTTGACTACTTCTTCAAACATGCAAGGGTACAAGAATCACCAAGATTCAGAGAAACATGGCACTACCAAAAGAAAAAATAAAGCTCCAGTAACCAGCCTTATAGAAATGGAGATCTCTGAACTGCCTGACAAAGAATTCAAATTAATTTTCTTTCAAAAATTGAGTGAGCTACAAGAGAACACAGATAGACAACTAAACAATATCAGAAAAACAATACATGACAAAGAAAGAAGTTCAACAAAGAGATAAAAACCATAAAGAAGAACCAATCAGAAATTCAGAAATTCTGGAGCTGAATAATACAATGAATGAATGTAAAAATTCAATAGAGAACATCAACAGCAAATTCAATCAAGTAGAAGAAAACATCAACAAGCCCAAAGACAGGTCATTTGAATTTACTCAGTTAGAGGAAATAAAAGAAAAAAAGGATAAAAAAGAGTAAAGAAAGCCTATAAGACTTACAGGGCACCATCAATATATGTATTATTGAAGTCCCAGAAGCAAAAGAGAAAGAAACAGGGGCAAAAAACTTATTTAAACTATAGTGTGAGCATGAAATAAACTATCCTGTTTGAAAAAGAAAAGAAAGAAAGACAGGCAGGCTGAAAACTTCCCAAATCTAGGGAGGGAAATCAGCATCCAAATTCAAGAATCTTTAAAAAGCCCAAATAACTTGAACCTAAAGAAGTCTACACTGAGACACATTATAATTCAATTGTTAAAAATCAAAGACAAAGAGAATTGTGAAAGCAACAAGAGAAATGTGACTGGCTTCATACAAGGAAACTCCTATAAGACTCTCAGAGGATTTATCAGCAGAAAGCTTGTAGGCCAGGAAAGAGTGGGATGACATATTCAACATACTGTAAGAAAAAACTGCCAACCAATAATATTATACCCAGAAAAACTGTCCTTTAAAAATGAAAGAAAGATAAAGACTTTCCCAGACAAACAAAAACTGAGGGAATTTGTCACAACTAAACCTGCCTTACAAATTCTAAAGGGAGTTATTCAAGTTGAAACAAAAGGACACTAACAAGCAAAATAAAAGCATATGAAAGTATAAATCTCACTGGTAAAGATAAATACATAGGCAAGTACAGAATAATGTAATACTGTAAGGGTGATGTGTAATCACTTGTAATCCTAGCATTACTGATAAAAGACAATAGTACTAAGAATAAATACAACCACAAAAAATGGTTAGTATCAAATACACAATATTAAAAAAGTAAATTCTGATATCAATAATATAAACCATTGGGAGGGTATAGTAAAAGTGTCAAGTTTTTGTATGCAATTGAAGTTAAATTGTCATCAGCTCAAAATTGACTACTACAACAATAAGAAATTGTATGCAATTCCCACAGTAATAACAAAGAAAAAACTATAGTAGGACAAAGAACATACAGAGAAAAGAACCAAAGTATATCACTATAAACAAAAATCAGATTACAAAGGAAAACAGCAAGAGAGGAATAAAAAACTACAAAACAGACAGAAAACAACTAACAAAATGGCAATAGTAAGTCTTTAGCAATCAAAAATTACTTTAAATGTAAATGGATTAAACTTATCAATCAAAAGACATTAGAGTGGCAGAATGAAAAAAATGAGATCCTACCATATGCTGTCCATAAGAGACCCACTTTAGATTTAAGAGCATATATAGGCTAATAATTAAGGGATAGGAAAAGATATTACATGCAAATGACAACCAAAAGAGGGCACGGGTGGCTATACTTTTGTTAGAAAAAATAGATTTTAAGTAAAAAACTGTCACAAGAGACAAAGAAGATCATTACGTAAGATAAAATGGTCAATTTAACAAGAAGATATAACAATTATAAATATGTATACACCCAACATTGGAGCACCTAGAGATATAAAGAAAATGCCAACAGAAATGAAGAGATCAATAAAGAGCAACACAATAAATAGTAGGCGATTTCAATACTTCACTTGCAATAATGGACAGGTCATCTGGAAAGAAAACTGATAGGAAACAGCAGACCCTATAGACATCACAATAATACTTAGAACTAATAAATAAATTCAGCAAAGTTGCTAGATACAAAATCAATACACAAAAATTACATTTCTATACACTAATAGAGGATTATCTGAAAAGAAATTAAGAAAACAATCCTATTTACAATAGCATCAAAAAGAATAAAATACTTAGAAATAAATTTAATGAAGGAGGTGAAAAGCCTATACACTGAAAACTATAATATGCTGATGAAAGAAATTAAAGCACACACAAAAACATAAAAGACACCCTGTGTTCATGAATTGGAAGAATTAATATTATTAAAATGCCCATACTACTCAAAGAAACCTATAGATTCAATGCAATCCCTATCAAAATCATAATGGCATTGTTTATAGAAAAAGAAACAATCCTAACATTCATATGGAACCATAAAAGACCCCCAAATAACTAAAGTAATCTTGAGAAAGAACAAAACTGGAGTCATTACACTCCCTGATTTAAAAATATGTTACAAAGCTACACAGCATAGAAACAGACATATAGACCAATGGAACAGAATAAAGAGGCCAGAAATAAACCCATGTATATATGGTCAACTGATCTTCAGCGACTGTGCCAAGAATTCAAAATGGGGAAAGGATAGTTTCTTCAATAAATGGTGCTGGGTAAACTGGATGTCCACATGCAAAAGGACAAAATTGGACTCTTATCTCACACCATACACAAAAATACAACTTAAAATGGATTAAAGACTTAAACATATGACCTGAAACCATAGAACTCCTAAAAGAAAACTTAGGGAAAAAAACTTCTGAACATTCGCCTTGGCAATAATTTTTTGTCTATGACACAAAAAGCTTGGGTAAAAAAAGCAAAAATAGACACGTGGGATTACATCAAATTGAAAAGCTTTTGCACAGCAAAAGAAACAATCAAAAAAATGAAAAGGCAATCTATGGAATAAAATAAAATATTTGTAAACCATATATTATATTACGGGCTGATATCCAAAATATATGAGGAATTCCTACAACTCAACAGAAAAAAGAAGATTTAAAAAATGGGAAAAGGAACTGAATAGGCCTTTTTCTAAAGAAGACATACAGATGGCCAACAGGTACACTAAGAGGCATTCAACATCACTAATGAGGGAAATGTAAATCAAAACCACAATGAAATATCACCTCACACCTATGAGGATGCCCATTATAAAAAAAAAAGACAAGATAACAAACTTTGGCGAAGATATGGAGAAAAGGGAACTCTTGAACACTGTTGGCAGGAATATAAATTGCTGCAGCTACTATGGAAAGCAGTATTGAGGTTACTCAAAATATTAAAAATAGAACTACAATATTATCCAACAATCTCACTTCTGGGCATATATTCGAAGGAACTAAAAACAGGATCTCAAAAAACTATCTGCACTCCCATGTTCATTGCAACACCATTAACAACAGCTAAGACATGGAAGCAACCTAAATGTTCATTGATGGATAAATGGATGAAGAAAATCATGATTTATACATACAATGGAATATTATTCAGCCTTTAAAAAGAAGAAAACCCTGCCATTTTTGACAATATGATGAACCTGAAGGATCAATATTAATATTACCTGATACCACTTATATGATGAATCTAAAATAGTCAAACTCATAGAAGTAGAGAGTGGAACGGTGGTTGCCAGGGGCTGGCAGGAGGTGGAAATGGGGAGGTATTAGTCAAAGGGTACAAAGCCTCATTTATACAAGATGAACAAGTCCTATAGTTATACCGTACACCATATATTAAACTGCCTATAGTTAACAAGACTGTACTGTAAACTTCAAAATTTGCTGAGATGGTAAATCTTATATTAAGTGTTTTTATCACAAAAAATAAATAAATAAGAGGATGAGAGGAAATTTTTGGAAGTGATGAGTGGGTTTGTAGCATAGATTGTGGTCATGGTTTATAGGAGTATACTTATCTCCAAACTCATCAAGTTCTATACATTAATTATGTACAGCATTTCAACAAATGATAGAGATAGATCGATGATAGACAAATAGATAGTAGACGAATAGGCCAAAAAATATTTTAAAGGAAGCATAAGACCAGGTTGATGTGATCAGCAGGTGAGGCCAATAACCAAGATAGACTTAGACATCCATAACTACTCAATCAAATGAGCCGAACTCAGTAAGATGAGTGCAGAAAGTCACTGTGTTCTTTTCACACACATCTTCTTTTGAACCTCACTCTTGACTCATCCCTCCTTCCTTGGGATGAGATCTTGGGGAGACCTCATAGTTTCACGACTCTATTATTAAATAAAAAGCCTTTGCCCTGGTATTAAAAAATACAGTCTTGTGAAACATCAACTTTAGACAAACTTTAGACAATTTAAAACTTTTCTGTGCCCCCATCTCAGGTCAACCTTAGGCTCAGAAGCTGAGGTGGAAAGAGAAGGTATAGTTCCTTTTTCTCTACTTCCCCATCTTATACCACCTTTTCCCCCACTCACCAGCTGCTATTTGAGACTCGTGCAGTTTCAAGTGGATGAGAAGTCCCAATCTGACAAGCCCTGTTTGAGTTTGTGTTGGAGCCTTGCAGATAAAATAGATGTCCAAGGGTGACACTTTTTGAGGGCATCTTTGTAAGTTCTTTATAAATTCCCTGGGTCACTGGGTCTTCTCAGCCCCTATTCCCTTGACAACTTTCCTCTCAGCCCCATGGTTTCCAGTGACCTGCTCTTGCATTCTGGTTACCACCCCGTGCCAGGTGGTCTTTTTGGGGAGAATCTGTCATGACTCCAAAGCCACACTTCCTTCCTAGGGGTCCACATGTGACTCTCCAGGAGACATGCATGCATCCTTGCACCACAAACCTCTAGACGTCCAGGCCCTTCCCAGAGCAGTTCTTCTTGCTCTTGTGCCATCTGAGAAGACTCAGCCCTATGTCTCATCTTCAGACTTTTCAAATATGGGTTAGATGCCAAGCCCTGTGTTCCTCAATTCCAGGAAATGCATGTCAAATTCTTCAAATGTCTTTGTGAAGTTCTCCTTGCTTGACTGGAGTTATGGGCAAGCACTCCCCTGCTCTATGGTGGAGAGGAGAGTGAGGACTCGGAGCTCCCTGACAGCTCTTTCTCTGAAAAGTCTTCACTCTTTAATCTCACCAACATCTTTTATCCCGTCTACCTCCTCTAACCCTGAAACTAGAAGAGTGTTGGGGTGGAGCAAGCAGAAATGTGTGCACATCCCTGGAAGCCCACCTCTTCAGGATGTGGAAATACTATGGACTACTGTGTTGTTCCTGACCTTTGAGGTCTCTGAGAAAAGAGGAAGCACCCCATTTAATGTTCTTTCATAATAAACTGTAGAACACATTGTTGTTACATCATATATGTGTGCATATGTGGATATGTGGCTATAAGCCACATTAACATCTTGCAGAACTCAGTTGGGAAAACCTGGGCTAAGAAATTTCTGATTAACTTGCACTAGACAAAAGTCAGCCCAACTTCCTTCTGAGAACAACACTTGCATACAGTCTTAGTCTGATGATCCAAAACACCTACAAAGTTTTGCTGAAATCAAACTTTAGGCTGCAAAGTTGGCATGTCTTCCTAGTAGATGGGATTGGATTTGAATCGCTCAGCTCTATTTGGAACCAACAAAGCACAATTATACAACAGTTGTTCTGGGCTTCAAATGATGTCAGACGATGGGGAGCATATAAAACACAATTATCCCATTTATAGAAATTACCGAGGACCCCAATCTCACCATTATGAGGCCAGTCCGCTTACTCATCAGCTCCATATTCTGAGACTCAGCTAGTTTTTAAAAAGCCTCTTTGGGAATTAGAAAAGATGCACCCTCTAGGCAGATAAACTAGAAAAACACAGCACCCTGGGGAGGTGTACCCCCATGCCACTGGCTGAGCTTCACATTCAGCCAGGTGCCCTGGGCGGTTACAAACTGTGCAATTGCAAATGGTGATCCCAGACCTATTTTATTTATTTTAAATAAAGTTAATATTTCTACCATATACGTGATATATAATCTTTATAAAAATTATGTCTAAAATATATAAAAATTGGCTCCTTTCACCACCTCTAAAAGGCATGAATGTTGTATTTCCTGAGCACATTTTAAGTGGTTGTGATCAGACTGTATATATGGGTTTGTATACTTCTTCTTAATATAACATTATAATATAAGCTCTTTTCATGTCTTACAAATTTTACTGATGCTACTTTCAATGGTTTGTCCATAGGTATCAAATAGAAAGACATCGCCAAATCTTAGGGAACTCAGAGAAAGGCCAAGACAGCTGAAAACGAATGAAGAACTCCAGGGACTCTCTTTCTGGAAAAGACTAAAAGAGAGAAACAGATGGAAGCTTTGAAACCCATATTTTGGCAGGTATTTTCTCAGAGTCAGAGTGCAAGTCTTGAAGGGACTTGGGAACGAGGTTCAAGAAATCTAGTTCTCACCACGGTCCAGCACTCTCTCCATTTGAAGAAAGCTGGATCGAAAAGTGCCTCACTGGGCCAACTCACACCAGCTTCTCAAAGCCAAGGATAGCGTTTTATCCAAATATTTTGCTTTAAAGTCAACTGAAAATCAAGCTCTAAAAACAGCAAGAGGCATTTTTCAAACCTAATTAGTCTCCTCAGATATGCTCTGGGGCACGTTGAGTACCATCAGCCTGTGTTTGGCAGGCAGGAAGTAGGCAGAGGTAGAGTGAAATAACCCACCTGTGGATAGTCAGTGCAGGGCCAGGCTTTGATGGATCTCAGGAGGACAGACAGGTAGCCACCTTACTCACTCACCTGCTTGAGGGAGGCCAGAGGTGAAGTTCAGAGAGAGTCTTTAGCAAGAGTTGTTTCCTGCAGAAAGTTGTATTTAGCATTCCCAGTTTCTTCACATCCCCTCCCTGAAAGCACCACACCGAAGAAGGTCCTCATCCACATGCTTCCTCCCACCCCCATCAAAATAAGTTCCATAGAGGGCCAAATTTTGTCAGTACTCCTTTTATGGAAAATTCAGAGCTGTGCATCCTAGGACTTGAGTCTCTAAGTCTTTGAGTAAACTCTGGCCAGTCACATAAATCCTTCAGAACTCTGGCAGTTACTTGTTATATTTGAAAGTTCCTTAGTTTTTGTATTTATAAACAAAATGCTCAGAATAGACTTCATGTCACAACTCGTACATTCAGCTCAACAAGTGTTTTACTGGATACACTTTATGAAACACAAGCCAAATTTTGTAATAAACTATACTAAATAATTCATAAGCATAAATTACATTGCATATATTTCCTGATTGGAGAAGGAAACCAAACTTGTTCAAAAGTCTCCTAATGAGTTACTGTAACTGAATCAATCATGGTCCTAACATGAAATAGATGGTTTGCACACAAGGGATAGAGTTTAAGAAAAGGACTATTTATAAATATGTGGACAGGGTTAAGAGAAACCCACTAGGGACAGTGAAGCACATGGGGACCAGCAACAATGAAAAGCTTTTCCCTCCCTTAAGCTGAAAGGGACAAGAGAAGAGACTATTGCCAGAAGTGGTGAGACCTGTAGCTCTAGGAGGACATGACCTTCCTACTGCAACTGTGGTGCTCACTAGAAGACAGCAGCCATTGTCAACCTGTCAACCAGAAAGGACACAGGGTGATAAATGCTCCAACTCTCTCCCTTTCCACCCTCCCGTCTTCTGCCAATTACTCTCATTGACTGAACCCAAAGGGAATCCAACTCAGGGAACGGAAGAAGGATGGAAAGGTGTTGGGAATGGATCTGGGAAAACACAGGAAGAACATCCAGCCTACTCCACCCACTCGCTCCTTTGTCCCTTTGCATTCACTCTTACGCTTTGGATGGAAAACTCATGTTCTTAACAGGCAGAACACACAAAATTCCATCAGCTATTATATCATCCCTTGATAATGTCAATTTAGTCATATTCTCACCTTAAACCTAAAACGTTAACACCAAGAGTGCTCTTCATATGAGGTAGTAGGGAGGAAAGAAGGCACAGGAATAATCAGAGCACCTAAAATTTAGCTGCCACAGTCCACACTTCTGTAACTGGTCACAAGGAATAAACTGATGATCATTTCTTCCTTCCTCCACCTATATGTTACCTTTACTATCTGCAGAGTAGCTCCTGCATCTTCTTTACCAGACGGGATGACTCAAACCTTCATTTTGTTAGGATCTTCATCATCACCTATCCTTTCTCTATCGAACTGCAACAGTTTTCCATTGACCAGGACTATCGAGCAAGAAAGTGCTAAGAGGGACCCAGAGAATTCCCTTCAGTCCCATATTGATCTTTAACTTAGTCCTTCTGAGTGATAAGGCACAATGGACGTAAGCCTACTGCTTCAATCCTTTCATCATGAAATAAGTACCTTGAGGTAGGCAGCCTTCTAAAACGAGTGTCAGTGATGTCTATCCCTTGGTATTCACACCTTTCTGTAAGCCCCTCCCCCTGTGTGCGCATGGGGGGCTAGTCTTAGTGACTTGCTTCTTTTTATTATTTCAAAATATTAAGGGGGTACAAATGTTTTAGGTTATATGGATCACTTTTGTAATGCTTGAGTCTTGGCTATAGGTGTGCCAATCACCCAATTAGTGTTCATTGTACCCATTAGGTAGGTTTTTGCCTTCCCCTCCTCCCCCCTGTCCCCAGTTGATTTCCACTGAGTTTTACTTCCCTCTGTGCCTATGTGTGCTCACTGGTTAGTTCCAACTTAATAGTGAGTATTCAATCCAGCAATCCCACTGTTGGGTATCTATCCAAAGGAAAAAACTTTTCATCAAAAGACACCTACACTCGAATGTTTATTACAGCACAATTCACAATTGCAAAGATGTGGGATCAACCCAAGTGCCCATCAATTCATGAGTGGATTAATAAAATGTGGTATATGAATACCATGGAGTACTACTCAGCCATAGAAAAAGATGAATCAATACCTTTTGCAACAATCTGGATGGAACTGGAGACAATTCTCCTAAGTGAAGTATCTCAAGAATGGACTTGCTTCTAATATACCAAATATGACAGAAATGATGGCATTTTCCTTCTGAGATTGGGTTGTTAAGGCCTTTGACATCTGTCTTCTCTCTTTCTCTCTATCTCTTTATCTCTACCTCTTTCCAGCTTTTCTGGTGTTCTTGCCCTGATGAAGCATGCTGACATGTTGTGAGGGGCCCTATGAAGAAGGCCACATGTCAAAGAACCTCAGTGAGAAACTGAGGTCCCCAGTCCAAGAGCCATCATGGAACTGAATCCTGCTAACAACCACATAAGTAAACTTATACGTGGATTCTTCCCCAGTCAAGCCTTCAGGTGAAACTGCAACCCCACCAGGTATGTTGAGTGCAGCCTTGTAAGAGACCTTGAAACAGAGACTCAGCTAATAAATATCTGTTCTTCAAAACCCCTAAGGCTCAAGATAATTTGTTACATAGTAATAGATAAATTAAGTAAGAGGTGATGTAATGTGAGCTACCATGGTGATGGATAAGGCAACAAACTTTCTCATTGGTAATCAGGATCTGATCTTTACAGTGACCACCTTCTCTGCCTGTTGGCTCAGCAACATAAGGAACCCAAAATGGCAAGGGGGGACTCTCAGCTTCACATTTAACAGAAACCATGTCTCTGTTTTCTGTTAGAAGTATTCCTCCCTTGGCACGAAGTACCTCCAAACTCTTTAAGTTAAGGTTATAAGGGAAGGAAGAAAAAATTCCTTACGTATACTTGCACTTCTGTTTCTTTAATCTTGGACCCATGCCTTCTGGCTTGAGGGAAGACAGCACCATATACAGGCCACTGATTGAAAGCACATGCTGCATCCTCTAAGTTCTGACCTCATAAGGTGTTGTCTCCCAGCTGGCACCATAAATGAGTCTTCAACAGGGCATTCCATCGGTTTATCAAGCAAGCTTCTCCTCAGTGATGGGGCTCAATAGATGAGAACACATTAGTATATTTCTTTTACCATAAAATAAGTCCTTTGGTCAGAGGTATAAAGTATGGGACACCATGGCAATAGATAAAGCATTTGTAAGTCTGTGACTGGTGGTGCCAGCAGAAGCATTGCAAACAGGGAAGGCAAGTTTGTACTTAGGATATCTATATATCCTTATCTGTATCTATATCTATATCTACCTACACACATACACATACACACAAACACATGTACACACACAAACACACATACACGGGTGCATATTCCCTTGAAGACAAATTGCTACCTCTTATACAAAGGAAGACTTCTAAAGAAGTCAACCTATGTTAAGGTGGCTGGCTTGTCCCCTAAGGACACATACCACATAAAAAGTTCAGCAGTGACCTCTGTTGCTGGCAAATTGGGCACTCAGCAGTGGCAGTAACAAAATAAGCCTTCATAAGAGGAAATTCTTGTTATTAAGCCCAAGCTTCCAAAATATAAAGATGCCCCCCTAATAGCCTGCCTCTTTCTTTGTCATGAGAAGTGCAAGACGCAGCTACTTGTATCTCATCTTAAAGGGATTTTTTCCAGACTACTAGAGCCATAAAAACTTTACCAATATGTCAGGCTCCTGAATTTTTAGTTTTTCTCTCATCCTTTGGCATGCATGCATCTCTTAAGTTATATAAGCTGTTTGGTACTTGGCTCATTGAGTCCAATTAGCATCACGTCTTTAATGTAATGGAATAGCATGATGTTCTGTAGGATGTCAAGATAATCAATTTCCTTCATGACAATATTAAGACAATAAGCAGGAGAGCTGGAATAATCCTGTGGTAAGAAAATGGACTCTCGTCCTGGCCACATTAAGGCAAATTGCTTCTGATTACCTTTATCAGTGGGTACTGATAAAAATAATAAAGCATTTACTGGATCAACTGTTGTATACTAGATGCCAAAGTCTGTGTTGATTTGTTCCAGTAAACATCCTTTATTTTGAACCATGCTGCACTGGCATCACTACCTAATTATATTTGTGATAATCCACAGTCACTCTCCAAGGCTATTTGGATTTTGTACTGGACAGAGTCAAGTTAAACAGGAATCACCATCCCTGAATCCTTCAGGTATTTTATGGTGGTATTTATGTCCACAATATCTTCTTGGACAGTATTTCCTCTCTATTTGGAAGAGGTGGTAGGCAATTCCTTCCTATCAAAATAGGCCTCATTTAATGGGTCAGTGAATCTCTAGAGAATATCTCTAGAGATATTCTGCCAATTACTAAATATATTTATTCCCAATTGTATTCCCAATTTTCTGTTGCTGAGTAACAAATTACCATAAATTTAGCAGCTTTAAACAACTCCTATGTGTTGTCTTACAGGTCTGCAGATGAGAATCTCAGGCAAGGTCAACTGGGTTCTCAGCTTGGGGCCTCACAAGTTCACAAAAGTCAAGGTGCTGGTTGGGCTAGACTCTTTTCCAGAGGCTCCAGGGAAGAATCCACATCCAAGCTAATTCGGGTCCTTGGCAGAATTCAGTTCTTTGTGACCAGAGTGCTGAGGTCTTCATCACTTTTCATGTCGGCTGGGGACTGCTTTGTATTTCTAAAGACCCCCTGCATTCCTTGGCATGTGGCCCCCTCCATCTTCAAAGCCAGCAATGGCACCTGGAATCCCCCGCTGTGCTTCAAATCTCTGACTATTCTTCTGCCGGTAGCCGGAATAAAAACTCTTAGCTTTTAAAGGGCTCATGTGATTACATTAGGCCCCTTCAGATGATGTCCTTCTTGCCACATAATGTAAAATAATCATGGGAATAATAGCTCATCATATTCACATGTCCCACACTCCAGGGGACATTATACAAGGGCAATAGTCATTGGGAATCATTCTTAGAATTCTACCTACCATGTCAATTACATTTAGGGTCTGGAAAAATAACCACAGTATAGGTCCATAGCCCCCTAGTCCCCTGCAAGATAGACTCATGTCAAGACTTAATTTATCACCTGATTTCCATAAGCCTCCACTCTGAATGACCAGACCATGTGGTATTTCATGTTTCTGAGGATTAGGCATCAGTTCAGAGCCAGTACCTGCACATCTATTTTATTACTAAGGATCCATTAATCAACTAGCTATCACTACAGTTTCCTTGGGTCAAAACACTCTGATTACCACTCTATCTCTGGGGCTTAATTTAGTAATTGCACCCACTCATCTCATCTCTGACAATTTAAGCAATGCCGCTGGGCCTCTACAATGCCTGGATCCCCTTATTCCCACTGAAATCTGTGAGCCCAATTTCACTGCAGCATCTCCTACCACCATCCGGTGCATACATAGCACAGCCATCATAGAGTTTTTCAAGGAATCCTTCCTCTTTGCCTGGAAAGTTCTAGCATTCAAATATCCTTGACTATAGGGTGCTGCCGAATCCAGGCTTTAATTACCCAATCTAGGAGACTGTTAATGCCATTCCCAGCTGCTTATGGCAATATGTTAAATTTCAAATCCTAGATAAATGCCCCCCATTGACAAATTTGTTCTGATTTAATCTTATATTTTGATCTCCTTGGTCTATTACTCTTAGAATGAACTCCCATATTCTTCACGGAATTCTTCTGATAAAAATTAGCAAGACACTGCAAATATAGTGATTTATAGGTATGGTAAATACAGCTACAAGTGCTTTGCTATTTATATTAGTTTTCTAGGTCTGCCTTAACAAAGTACTACAAACTGGGTGACTTAAACAACAGAAATTTATTTCCTAACAGTTCTGAAAGCTGGAAGTCTGAGATCAAAGTGTTGGAAGGGTTAGTTTCCTGTGAAGACATCTCTCCTTGGCTTGTAGATGGCTGTCTTCTCCCTGCGTCTCCACTTGATCTTCCTTCTAGGCATATCTGTGTCCTAATATCCTCTTCTTAAAAGGACATCAGTCATATTGGATTACGGTCCACCCTAATGACCTTACTTAACCTTATTTACCTTAAAGACCCTGTCTCCAAATACAGTAATATTCTGGGGTACAGGGGTTAGGACTCCAGCATAAGGATTTAGGAAGGACACACTTCAGCCCATAACACTATTCTTCCCATAATATAAGTGAAGTTGATCATCCCTCCCCTTGAATATCAGCTGACCTGTGATCTGTTCTGGATAATAGAATGTGGTGGAAGTAAGACTGTATGACTTCCAAGACTGGGCCTTAGGAAATATGCAGCTTCTGCCTTCACCTTGGACCACTCTTCTCTTCACAATCACCTACTAGGTAAGTAGTCCCACTGTTGTTAAAGAGAAGTCTTATGAAGGAAGGCCCAAAGCTATCTTGGATGTTCCAGCTCCAGCTAAGCTCCCAGCAGAAGAGGGGCCCAGTTGAGCCCTAGCCAACCTATAGAATCCTGATAATATATTGCGGTTAGTTCAAGCCATTAAGTTTTAGGGCGGTTTGTATGCCCTCGAGACTACACTAAAACAATAGGTAGCTCTTTCTGGAGTAGGCCTTGCGCTTCTCTGTTTGGCTGCACAGGACCCTGACTGCCATTAGGGACGTGGAGACGATAAGATAGTAGGGGTAGGTCCGAGGAGAATTCAGCAGTTGCCCATGGTGAAGTTGTTGGAAGGATTTTATGCACAGAAAGTCAGTCCCTCAGACAGAATACTCATGGGGAGTTCTCAGCTGCAGCTATGTCAGTCCAAAACCCCGTCCCATATATCTCAGGGTCTCACTCTATCCTCCAGTGCCCTTGCCTTAGCATAAGAAACACAGCAGCTGTTGGCTGTGCAACTGCATAGCCCATACAACACGCCCTGGTCTTTAACCTCAGCAGCTAGGACTAGACATAAGAGATTCATGCAAAATGACTATAGGGGCTTTCTGATTTTACCCCTGAACGCTTTCAAGGACATTCAAGTCTTGCAATTTGTCCTTTTCTGTGTATTTACTCCCAAGAGCCACCAGAGGCAATCTGCCCACATAAGTCCCTGAAATCTCTATTGTTGCCATAGTGACTAAGTATCTCCGTCCTTTGATCTCCCAAAGTCTTGGCCTCCACCAGCACTCTCTCCCATGCTGCCACCAGCAATAATTTAAGTAATTGATGCCAACACATGCCGTGGATTACCATTGTCTCATTTTCCCCAGCAATGAGGTTATCGGAGCACTCATTAGATATGTAAGCAATCCAATCCCTGAATCCTATTTGACTGGCTCTGGTGCAGTCACTGTATCAGCCAGGGCCCTGACAAAGGGTATAAAGAAGGAACTACTTACAAATGCATGGGCAAAGGTAAGGAGCAACAAGGGAGGAGGAAGCACCCAGGACAGGTGCAACAGGATGCGCTAGCCTGAGAAGGGACCAGGGATGGGAAGAGCTGAAGCTGTAGAAGAGGTCAGATCAATCGGAGCTATGACTTCCATGAAAGGAGTGCAGGCATTGCTAAGTGGAGGCCTGGAAGCGAGGAATCCAGGGAATTAGTACTCCCACCTCTCTGTCCTTTAACCCACCCATCTCCTGCCAGTGCCACCCATTGGCCAAAACCATCAGGAGGCTAGGGGCAAGGGAGCCAGGCAGGTGCTGTTTATAAAAGCCCACCTCTCAGAGCTCAGGGCAGGTGGAGAAGGGTGGGGCGTATCTTGAGGGCCACACGGACAATTTCCAGATTCGGACCCAAATCTCATTTTCTACCTGAATGTTCTTCACACTTCCTGAACTGACCATCACTTTATTCAGCTTGAGGGCCTGATTAGGACCCATTTCCTGTCCTCTCCACAGGTGATGAGTCTCTCCAAATGCAGAGGTAACACCACACAGTGTGGGTGACTGAACATTTGGCAAGACCCTTAGCTTTGCTTCTGTTGTTCTTATTAAATGTTTTCCCATTACTTGATTTTTTAAACTCTTTTAAAATTTCTTTTCCCAACTCACTTTTACCACCCTCCTGAGCAGTCACTCTGATGTTATCTATCCTTGAATTTACATATGTCCTCAAAAATATGTAATTTTGTTTTATAAGCATAGGTGTCATGATGGTTAATTTTATGTGTCAACTTGACTGGGCTACGAAGTACCCAGACATTTGGTCAAACGTTCTGGGTGTGTCTGTGAGGGTGTTTCTGGATGAGACTAACATTGGAATCAGTAGGCTGAGTGAAGCAGATTGACCTAATGTGGGTGGGCTTCATCCAACCAATTGAAGATCTGAATAGAACAAAAATGCTGACCCTCCAGGGAGTAAAAGGGATCCCCTCCTTCCTGTGGCCTTCGAACTGAAACACTGGCTCTTCCTGGGTCTTGAGCCTGCTGGCATTCAGACTGAACCACACCATTGGCTGTCTTGGTTCTCAGGCCTTCAGATTCAGACTGAAACTAAACCATCGGCTGTCTTGTGTTTCCACTTGACAGCTGCAGATCTTGGGACTTGTCAGTCTCCATAATCATGTGACCTAGTTCCTTATAATAAATTTATATGTGTGATTGTGTGTGTGTGTGTGTGTGTGTGTGTGTGTCTCCTTGGTTGCATTTCTTAGCCCCTAACCTTACCCTAAATACTTGCACAAATAAGTTCCTGAGGTGCCTTTTAGGGTTCAGAAGCCCTCATTCCACAGGGAGGCATAAGGGAAAGATGGAAATACACCTTATTTACTAAAGGATACACAAGGAAGGATGTGGGGTTGTTTATCTGGCAAAGGGAAGACACAGTGATGTCTGGCAGTGCTCAAATAGCAGTCAGGAGCCAGGAGGAGCCACTTTGGTCTGTGTGGCCTGGGGGAACTGGGTTGCAAACAGCAGAGGAGGTGCAAAGAGCCACTTCCAGACAGAGCAGGGCTGGCACTTCCCCAAGAGCAATGGACAAAGTGAGATGTTCTCCCGGCAAAGCAGGGGACCAGCCGCCAGAGTCCTGGGGACAGCATCCCTGCTTCAAATGATTCAACCTGGTAGATTTTTTTATATATATATCTTATATATGTATGTGTGTGTGTGTATATATATATATATATATATATATATATCTTTTGTTCTATTTCTCTGGAAAACTCTAATACAGGTATACTTAACTTACTAGAATGGTATTACACTATAGAGCTTATTCTGTTTCTTACCTTTGTAACTCAGCACTGTATTTATAAGATCCATTTGTATTGCCGTGTGTATAACTAGTTGGCTGCTTCTAACTACCGCTAACTAGTATTCCACAGTTGGTATAATGAATATCTAGGTGGCTTCCATCCCCTAGATACCACAAATAATACTCCAATGAACATCCTTTTGCCTGTGTCCTTATGGACAGGTGTGACAATTAATTACTCAGTGTTGTATGTTCAGGATTGGTTTCCTGAGCCAGAAGGAATCTCACTTTTGTATTCCCAGAACATGGGTTCTAGTTCATTTTTTAAATGCTGCTCAATAAAAGTGTTTTGGGTTTTATTTGGGTTTTACTCCCTGTGTATACATTCCTTCCCAGAAGATAGGAGAGATTGTTTTAGAATAGTTAAAACCCACCTGAACCCCATGTACGTGTAACTACCATATATATACACACACCCACATGTGTGCACATATACATTCGTTCACACACACATATTATTTGTATATTAGAGATATGCTAGCAGGCTGGTGGCATCCCGAAGTCACCTGAGTGGTGCAGAGGAGTGCCTGGCTGTTCTGTGCTCCATCTGTACATGGAGGACATCACACATGCATTAGTGTAAGTCCATCAGAAAATGCAAGCAAATGATTTCTATCTAAAAGACAAAATCATAATACGTGGCACTGCTGTTGGGAAATGCTGTGCAGAGTTGTGACTGCGAGACTGTTAGGTTTGGTAATATTAATGCTTGCTTGTAAATAAAATTTACCCACACTATAGCTCCTCAGAATCCTCTCCTAACATTCCTAACTAAACCCAGCATGCCATCCCTGCACCCTGAGTCTTCTCTGTGTCACCATTAAGGAGAAGCTGAGATCTAATCCCCAGCCTCTCTGTCTGCAGAGGGCACGCTCTTAACCCCTCAGGAAGTGCAGCAGGCAAAGATCCAGCACCCAGAACACCTCTGCCAACCTCCTTTCATGCTCATGGCACCCAGGTTTCTTTTCAGAACCTCAAGGCTTTTCAGGTCTTCTCCCTTACCCTTTGTAAGTAAACATGTGCTCAGGTATCAATGATTCTTATAAAATCATTCAGAGATTATCCTTTCAAAACTCCCACCTGAAGCAGGGATGCTGTCCCCAGGACTCTAGCGGCTGGTCCCCTGCTTTGCCGGGCGAACATCTCACTTTGTCCATTGCTCTTGGGGAAGTGCCAGCCCTGCTCTGTCTGGAAGTGGCTCTTTGCACCTCCTCTGCTGTTTGCAACCCAGCTCCCCCAGGCCACACAGACCAAAGCGGCTCCTCCTGGCTCCTGACAGCTATTTGAGCACTGCCAGACATCACTGTGTCTTCCCTTTGCCAGATAAACAACCCCACACCCTTCCTTGTGTATCCTTTCATAAATAAATCTAGATGGGGTGTATTTCCACCTTTCCCTTATGCCTCCTTGTGGAATGAGGGCTTCTTAACCCTCCAAGGCACCTCAGGAACTTATTTGTGCAAGTATTTAGGGTGAGGTTAGGGGCTAACAGAGCCTTTCATTGTCCCTGAAAGGACACCAGGTAAGCAAGCTCATGTCCCTCTCACCCTCTGTGTGCTGTAAACTCCAGAGTGATAGTTACAGAATGACTACAATATAGGATCCCACATACAAAATAAGCACACAAAGGAGGGCCTCAGGGGTCTGCCCCTGTCAAGGGCTGAGATCCCTGCAAAGACCATGTTGAGGAAAAATAAATTCTATAATGCCAAGGAAGCCACCATGTAAAGGCAAGAGACACACAGAAATAAAATCGGTGAGAGACTGGGGGGCAGAGAACCCCAAGTACTATGGGATGCTGGATTACCTGACCACACCGAAAGGAGTCACCTCTGCCAAAGAATGAGTTGCTTCGTTAGCTACGACCAGGTTGAATCAAGGAAGTTAATTGATGTCTGTGGTTCTGTGCTTCCAGAAGGAAACCTCGGCAGCCACAGGTTGCAGCTGCAAACAAAACACAACCAGGTAGCCCAGCCTGTGCCCGCCTCTCTCCAGCCAGACAGAGAGGCTGATGTCATTTCTGAAAGGGGCTTGGAAACTTCTATCCTGAGCCCTCACAAAGCAAAAACGTTATTGTCTTGAAGGAAAATTAACAGAGGGAATAATTTCCTGTCTGTGTGTGTGTGTGTGTGTGTGTGTGTTAGCATGTACACAAATGATTGAATCAATAACACAAGTGGGCATGTGAATGGGCGCAGAACAATGGCTGGGGAGTGTCAAGCATTTGCCGTGGAATCAGGGAAGGCTGCACCTTATTTTGCTTAGGGCTGATCTGGCCTGTCCAGATAGGATATTTCAAGGCCCCTTGAGGTCATGGGTGAACTGTGTAAGTGTGATTTAATTTAAAATTATATAGAAATGAGTGTTTTGGAAAAATAATAATTAGTTCTGCAATTGCTTGAAAAGGAAATAGATATATGAAAATATATATATGAGTGTGCATATATATATATAAAAAAATATCAAATCCTTCTGGAAGAAGGCTGAGATAGATATTATAGCAGAATTTTTAATGCACAATGTCAGTAGCAGAAATGGCACTTCCTCCTCCCCAAACCACCAGCTCATCTCTAAATAAGCCAATCCAACCACCGATACTATTCTGTGAGGGCCCTTGTCAACTGGCTTAATATAATCCGGTTTTCAGGGTTTGGCACCCTTTTGCGCCTGCTCTAGACAGGAACTGGGGCCCCCTGGATGATTTTTTCTAAAACTGCCTGTAGAATCTTCAATAAATTCAAAGATTCACAGGCTCGATCTCCCAGCCGGATGCTGCCATCTCATGCTTTCCCCTTCTCCAGGAGTCATAAGGATTCCCAGCAGGGAGTAGACCACGGCCAATGGTGCCACCGCACCTACCCCATGCCACCCCTCACTGACTTGTGCTCTCACGACCAGCCCCCACCTCACCCCTACACCTGCTAGGCCCATTCCCAGGAGGCTTCAGAGAAGTCAAAAATAACTGCTCATCAGAAAATGCTTGGGCCCCCTGCTTTAATGTGAAAACCTTTGAGAATGGCCTTTTCAGCTTCAAAGTCTCTGTGGTGGGCAAAGCTTCAAAGACAGGGCAATGGTAGCCTTTGATGATCTGGTGTGTCTAAAGCAGTGGTCTTAACCTTTTTCTAGGTCATAGACCCCTCTGGAGACCCAATGAAAGCTAGGGAGCCACGTGCCATAAAAATACACAAGCTTAATGAAAAAGTTGCCTACCATTGGCAGGGGCTTGTGGACACCTGAACACCACCCACAAACCCCAGGATAAGAATTCCCACCATAATATCATAGCCAGATGTCCACATCAGGATGTCTTTTCCAAGTCTTCTCTGAAGGACCCCAATGAGTCCTTCTGACCTCATTTCTCAATATTTTTGCTTTTCCCTATTTCCCAGGGCTGTGCTGCATGCCTCCACCCATCTAAGGCTACACTCAGTGAGTACAAGTGATCTGGGTCGTGTGGATTTTTTATAGTCAGCATCCTTTCTTACTGGGAGGTGCCCACGTCCCGCGGGGTTATTTTGAATATTATCCCTGCATTCGTCATTCATCCATCCACCTATAGGGCCTTCTATCCAACCATTCATTCCTTCCCAGTCATTAAAAAAAAAGAAGAAGATAAGGGATTAAAAAAAACACTTGCAGGGACTGGGAGACAGCAGGAAACAAGACGAGATTCTGTGCCTCCACGGCACTGACAGTGGAGTGAAAGGACAGGCAAATGAAACGGCAAGTATAATGGAATGGGCGCGTGTTCTAGAGGCGATCAGGACACTTTGTAAAGACATAGAGGAGAAATTTAACCCAGATTTGAGAGCAGGGAATAAGGAATGCTTTCTGAGAAAAATATGTATAGCTGAGAATAAAAGGTAAATAGGAGTTACCCAAATATAATGCAGGTGGAAGAGTAGACGAAAGAAGGTACAATTGTCCAGAAAGTTGGGTTTTATCCTAAAGCCAATGGGGGTGACTTCAGGGTCTTAACCAGGATCATAATGATCAGACTTGAGTATCCCAAACCTTACTCCAGCTCTCCAGAGGACAGAATTGGAGAAATCAAGACTAAAGACAAGAAACCAGTCTGAAGGCTGTTGTAGTGTTCCGGGTGATAGCCTAGGCTGGGGCAACGGCAGCAGGGTTGGAAGAAAGCGGGTGCTGTGGTGAGATACAGAAGGTAGAAATGATAAGATTTGGTGATCGGCTGAGTTAGGGAGTGGGGTTGAGGGAGGTGGAAGAGCAAAGGATGCTGCCCTGGTTTCTGGTCTGGGCAACTAGGCGGCTAGGTGCACTCCTTACAGGCATGATGGCAAAGAATCAGGTTTGGTAATGAGGCAGGATGATAAGATAAACGCAGCTTTGGACATGTTGAGCTTGAGTTGCCTGCAAGACAGTCAAGCAGAAATGTCTAGCGGTCAAGTGAGTCTAAAATGCATGAAAGACCCAGCCTGGCAATATAGATTTGGAAGCCACTTGTGTACACACTGTCCTTAAAGCCTGGAATAGAGTGTGCAGAGCAGAGCTTTTCAACAAAGGAAGTACCACCACCCCTTCAGGGGATATTTTGGAGATGTATATAAGCGTTTTTTATTTGTAAATAGGATTGGGAGCACTAGCTGGCTTTTATTGGGTGGGAGCCAGGGATGCGGGATGCCCTGCAGCGCTGGAGATTGTCCCACACAAAGAATCTTCTTCACCCTGTGTTACTCTCTCACTGTTTATAATGATTTGGGCTTAGATTCGAACTCCAAATAAACACAAAACAGTTTTCACATTGTTCTAATATACATTGGATTTCCTAGTAATGCAACTATAGGGTAAGGTGAGGGAAGATTTCTCTATAAACACAACTCCCATATTTGTACCTCCAGACCAGCCTTCTCTCCTGAAATCCTGCCTCCTGCAAGCTCAGCGTCTCCGCTCGGATGTCTAACAAGCAGCTCAACCCGAAATGGTCCGAAACTGGACTGAGGATCTCTCCCCTCCCGTGGCACCTGCCCCACCGATCTTCCCCCACCATGGAGAGTGACTTTAAGGCCAAAACCTTCTCATCATCCTCAACACCTCTTTCTTTGTTTCCTCACAATATGTACCCAGTTCATTAGGAAATCCTCGTGGCTCTACCACCAAAACACCTCCAGACTCTGACCCCGTCTCCCCGTCTCCACAGCATCCTGTCTTCTGGGCCACAGCCACCTCTCAGCCTGGCTTATTGCAGTTGTTCCCAACTGGTCTTCCCACTGTCATTGTCACGCTCCTGCAGTTTGTGCTCAACAGCAGCCAGAGTGATGCTATCAGATCACATCACTCCTCTGCTCCGAGCCCTCAATACCTCCCCGTTTCACTCAAAGAAGAAGCCAAAGTCCTGACCCTAACCTCCAAGGCTGGGGAAGATTCCTCTCCTGGGCCCCACTCACCCCTCTGACCCCATCGCCTTCGCTCTCCCTCCAGCCACAGAGCTCTCCTCACTCCCCCTTGACACAAATGCGCCAAGCACACGCCTGCATCTCAGCCTCTGTAGCACTATTCCCTCTGCCCGAAACGCTCTCCTCCAATTATCCAAATGGCAGGCTCCGCATCTGCGAGTGGCGGCTCAGGTCTCAGCCTGGCAGCAAGCCCTGCGCTGACCCCCACTTTCGACACGGCAGCTCCCTTCCAGCCAGCATTCCTGGTCCTCTCGCCCTACAGCACGTCCCCCTCCTCACCTTCCCACACAGCACATCATTTACTTATGATTCCAGTTTATTCTCTGCGGTCTACCCGCCCTACTAGATATGAGTTCCATGAGGGCAAGAGTCTTTGCTTTGTTTATTTCTACTTCCTGAGTGTCTAGAAGAAAGTCTGGCAAATAAGAAGTACTCTATGAATATTTATTGAACGAATGAATGAATTATGATAAAATTAGCTCTTCTGTCATCATGTATTCCTCCCAAACTATGGATTCTAGAATAAATTCCATGAGAGATTTACTTTTTGATATTCAAAGCTTAGCATTCAATATTAACTTTTTTTTAACATCTTACTTTATTTCTCAAAACAACAACAAAAGCCTTATTTTTTAAGATTGCTGGCTCTTCTAGCAGTTCAGATCCATTCAGTCTCTCAGCTGCCTCCTTGGTTCTAGGCCACATTTGTAGTAATGGTAGGAAAACAGGTCTGGATAGTGCAAGGTGACAGGGTGATATTGGGAAAACAACCCTCAACTGCTGTCTCAAAATACTACTCTCTCTGCACATATTTGAGCAGCTCTGATCTTTGGGACATTCTCTAATTTGGTCACCGTCTTACTCCCTCTAACCTTTATCGTTTGACCTTGGTTCTGCTTTCTAGAAAGAACAAGACAAGACTCTCCTTTCTTCCACGTGGAAGCCCTTCAGAGGTTTGAAGATTGAGTTTAATCCTTCGATCTCTGCACTCTCTTCCTAGTCTTCTCATTTAAACAGCTGCTGGTCCTGTATCCCTCCTCCTGTGACGCAGGTTTAATTTAAGCCCTGTCAACATCCTTGTAGTATCTTCTGCATGGACTCAAATTTGTCTCTCTCCCTCTTACAGCACAGGACTCAGGATGGACAAATATTCTAGATGTCATGCAACCATGCAGGGGTGAGCAGGAACAGAACCCCACCTTGAAGGGCTCGTTATTTATTTGTGCAGCCACTTCACGTTTGTCCAGAGGTTTCAGTGTTATCTTAAGGGCAACAGAAAGTAACTGCAGGGTTTAAACAGGAGAATAATAATCAGAATTGAGTTTCTGTAAGATCACTGCAGCTCTCCAGAGGAGAGACTGGATAGGCAGAGTAAAGGCTAAAGGCAGGGAACCAGTCAGGAGACCGTTGACCAGAGGCTAGATTACCTCGCTTATGCTTTTGAACTTGGATTTTGGTTTCTTTTTTCATGGGTTAGGAGACAAAGGCCCTCATTTTTTTTCTTAATCTTTTAGTCATTTATTTGGGTTAAGGCAAAATACTTCCTTTTTGTGTTCCTATAACATACTTTTAAATTTTTATTTGGCATCATTTTTCTGGGTGTTTTGGTTAGTTGTTTACATTCCTTCTTGGCCTCTCCCAAGAGCCTGGGAGTCCTTTGAAGAGAGACCCTGGGCCTTTTTTATTTTACATCCCCCATAACACTTAGCAAAGTGCCTTGTACATAACTAACCTGATTGCATTTGTTGAATTAAGCTGAGGTGAATGGGGCTGAATTAAAAGCTGCAGTTAAAATGAAAATATGCTATCTGGGCTCCACACCACATTAAGGTACCCATTAAAACCTTGGCACAGAGTAATTTGTTGGATCAGTTAATAACCACCTAGTAGGCAGTGAAAGGCTGAAACATGGGAAAGTATAGCTTAGACTTGAGAGAGCCAAAAGACAGAAGGTTGTGGGGTACAGAAAAGGGACACAAGGCTACCTGGCTGAGGGACAAGGAGTTTGGGCCTGTACCCAATAAAAAGAGCATGGACTTTGAAGCCAGAATAATCTGAGTTCTAGTTCAAATGCTGCTTCTTACTAGCTCTGTGACCTTGGGAAAGTTAATTAACCCCTCTGCCTAAAGAATCACCCAGTCGAATGGCAAAGACTTATGCAGCTTGTCTTTCCTTTCCTAAGCTTCCACACGCTGTAATCAGTCCCACGTGTGTCTGGATGTGTTGAAGACTGGAGCCTGGCACCCAGTGGGCACTCAGTGGGTCCTGGCTGAATGAATGAGACAGGGCAGCAGCCTGACACAGGTGTGGAAGCCAGCTCCACCATTCTCCACCAGCTTGTGCCGGGTAATACTTCAGCTCTGGTGCCCCACTTTTTAAATCTATGAAATGGGAAGTATAATGCCTTCCTCTCAGTTTATCACAAAGATTAACCGAGAAAGTATCTTAGTCCATTTTCTGTTGCTTATAACAGAATACCAGAAAGTGGATAATTTATGAGAAAAGGAATTGATTTCTTACAGTTATGAGGCTGAGAAGTCCAAGGTGGAGAGGCACATCTAGTGGGGGCCATCTTGCTGGTGGGGACTCTCTGAATAGTGCCAAGGCAGTGCAGGGTATCACATGGCAAGGGGACTGAGCATGCTAACGTGCTAGCTCATGTCTCTCTTCCTCTTCTTATAAAGCCACAAATTCCCCTCCCATGATAATCCACTAATCCATTAATCCATGAATGGACTAACCCATTCATGAGAGCAGAGCTGTCATGATCCAACCACCTCTTAAAGGACCCACCTCTCAATACTGCCACATTGAGGATTAAATTTCAACATGAGTTTTGGAGGACACAAATATCCAAACCATAGCAGAAAATATACAAAATGCCTCACACATAGTTGTTTAATAAGTATTGGTCCTTTCTATTTCCCCTTGCTAACACACCTAATGCCATTTTCACACATTTTTGGCCAGAAAAGAAATTGCTTGGCATTTGGTTTTTCCTGAAATTTTCCCTTCCAAATGAATTTCTGACCAAATAAGACATGAATTGCTTTAGAAGAACTTTCCCTCTCTGTATGTGAACTTGGACTGCAGTTTTATGTGTTCAGGTGCCTTCACTTCCTTTCCCCAAAGAAAGAGACAAAAATGTGCATATGTTCACTCACACCCCTCTGAGCAATAGCAGTAAACAACCAACACACTGCAGGAGCCAAATGCTGGCCCTGTGTGGCTATGAATTTCTAGCAGCCCTTATGTAAATGGGCATGTGAACTCCATCAGAGCAGAGAGTTTACAACTCACAGGTGCAAGAACAATTTTTCAATTAGGGATAATATTGTTCTTCATAATGTTTTTCTGGAGCCATGTGGGAGGAGGGGCTCTGGCCAGGTGGGAACTCAGCACAATAGTTACAGTTTAGCAGTCTGAGATGTGATTTTTCAAAAAAAAAAAAAAAAAAAACCTGATTCCATAGTTTTGCAATGTATAAGTCCATGGTGGTGATTGGTGATTTACTCTTGCTTGCATGAATGGGCAGATTCAGTGTTAGCCTTTGAAATCTTGCAAATGTATGGACTTACTCATAGGCCATGTTCTATCTCATCAGGCTGAATTGTCCTTTAGGCTCAACTGTCAGCATCCAAATCCCACTGATTTTCTCTTTGAATGTCTATTCTATCCATCTTACCCTTTTAAAGAAACCTTTGCCCCTACTGGTCAGGATGAATAGACATGGTAGTAGGGCCTGCATTCTACCTTACAGAGAAGAGCTAGGATGGATAGAGAGGAGGCAGGCAGGCGTTCCATCTGGGAGAACAATGTGGGAACGTGCCTGCTTGGAGAAAGAACAATGAAGAAAATGCAGAGGATTGGTCAGGACACAAGCAAGATGCAATTGGAAACAGAGACGGGAGTCAAGTTGTTGAGAAACTTGATTACCTTATAAGTATATTTTTGACTTTATTTTGAAACTCATGGTGAACCACTGGAGATTTTAGAGAAGAAGAATTTTGTCATCAGTCTGGCGTTTATGCCAAGGACAGATTGGAGCAGAGACCAGAAGGAGGGGATTAGTTAGATGTGCTCACCATATCAGTTAGATGTTGGGAGGAACAGAGAAAATGTGACTCCGTTCAACATGTCTTGAGCCCAGCTGTGCAAAAGGCATGGTGCTAAAGGCTGTGGAGAGTGGAGATGTGAATTTTATTGAATTTTACCCCCAACCTCAAAATGCAGCACAGATTAATATTCAGCAAACACTTACTGGGTATTTACACCATCAGGGATGCTTTTGACCACAAGTAACAAACTACACAAATAACAGTGGCTTAAGCAATGAAGACATTAGTTACCTCACATGACAAGAAGTCTGGAGATTGTTATTAGTGTGTTAACTTGCTGCATGGCTTCAGTATAGCTGCTCCACCCCCAAGCACTGTTCAGAAGACTTCCATGTGTGTTCCATTGGTTCTTTCTATGTTCCATGGCCAGCCCTAGTTGTGAGAGAGGCCAGAGAGTGAGTATCTGGCTTTTCTAGGCTATAGAATAGGAGGAAGCCATGGAGAAGGACATTGGGAATAAGGGTTGGGTCAACCACCAAACAGGGACTACCACACCTTCTTATCTGCCAAGCCCTCCCACAACCAATATTATCTCATGAAATCCTAGGCCATGAAGCAGACAGGTATCTTCTCCAAAATTATGGACAAAGAAACTGAGGCATGGAAGGACTAAGTGACCTTCTCATGATTGCATAGCTTGGATGAGAGATTCAAATTCGAGAGGCAAACACAAATATACCCAAACTAACTGTGCTTCAGGAAAGACTATGTTCACCCAAAGAAAGGTCAAGAGGTAGGCAAAGAACTGCAGAGACCCAGAGGGGGAATGTAACATCTGAGCTGGGCTTTCAGGGAGCTTTTACACACACAGAGTGGAGAAAGTGTATTCACTATACAGAGGACAATGGGAACTATGGTCCAGAGTCATGAAAATACTAGAGGTAGAACTGTGAGGGAAGGACAAGGAGTCCACCAGTTGGAGAAGACAGGAGGACATCTTCCAAGAAACAGACCGAGATCACAACCGTTACTCTCACCCCAGGTATCTGCCCCAAGACCACCCACCCTCAGATGCCAACAGAGGCCAGGCTGGCCCTGACACCCATAGCTCTGAGGAGGTGGGGCTCGTGCCTACCAGGCTGAGGCCATGAGTAGCTCTTCACATACAAGCCATTGATTCAGAATTTGTGAATACCCCCAAAATGATGGTTCATAGAATACGACAGGGTGTGTTGGAAGCACTGAGAAATAAATACCAGGGCTGTATAAGGTCTAATCTGAGAGAAATGGAAGTAGTTACTTTACTTTGATATAATTTGATGGATGCAAAAGAAAAATCTGACGGTACAAAACCTAATTTGATGAATTTGGCCACATGAGCAAGATGGGAGCAAACCAATCTGAGTTCACTCCCAAGCTTACCACTTCCTGGCTGCGCTACCACCTTGGGCACGTTTCTCCTCCAAACTGAGCCCCACGTCCTAATGCAGCTTAGCATCATGACAAAGCCCACCAGCTTTTCAATCAGATGGCCAAGCCCAGGCTGTCTGACAATAGCAAGTCAGGTGGACTTTCTGAGCATTAATTTCCTCATCTGTAAACATGGAAATCAAGCCTGAGTGCAATTTATATTTGGTGTCCACACAGCCTAGCACCTGGTAAATGTCCAAGATATGCAAATTACTATTATCACTAGTATTACTCTGATTAATGTGGACAATAATACCTACTTCACAGGGCTGTTAAACAGACTAATTAGTAATGCATAAAATCATTTAACCTGCCTTGTAATGGGAAGTAAGTCAACAAATATCCAGGTCATTTGCTTCCCTCTTACCAACTTTTTCTTGGCTGAAAATAAAATTTCCACTTAAAAACAAAATTTAAATAATAAGAGTGAGGTTTTGTGTTGGCTGAGCCTGTGTCATTAGTTGATATACGTGGGGTGATGTCAGCCCAGAACTGGAGAGGGTGGGATGTCAGCTGAGGACGCACATACTGCAGATATGTCTCCTTAAACTATGGCCCTCCAAGAACTGTGTCCCTCTCTCAGTACAGGCAATTCCCAACGAGTAATCAAAATTGTCACCTTCTCCCAGTTCTCTGGCCTGATTTGGGCTATTAGCTGTCTTCCTCAACATAGTTATCACATCATCGGAGGCTGTGGTTTCCAGCCAATCAGGAACCTGCCATTGACTATTTTGCTGTTGCTTTCCCAGGTTTGCAACCTTTGTAGCCACATCAGTTCCTGTCCATAAACCTGGCCAATATCCCCAAAAGGAAAATATTTAGTCCCACCTGCATTCCTCATGCCTAAATGCTCAGGCACCATTAGTCCTTTCATATCTGAACATTGCTTCCTAAAGGTTTCACATACAAAGATTCCTTCATAATCTAAAAGAAGAAAATGTAGATAATCTTCTCCTCCATGATAGATGTCATATATTTAATAGTCACTGACTGAGAAGGTATTTAATGGCTAAAATCAATAATGAATTTAGAGATGCTTTTAAAGGAATTTTTCCCTGTTAATCAAACTAGCATTTTTCATATACATTGGTGACCATACAGCTAACAAAAAAATGAACATGTGAATTTGTGAGACACCAGATCTATCTATTCTACAGACAACTCTGGAACATTCATAGATTTCAGAACCCTAAACAACAATCACACAGCTGCTGAGAAGTGTCTGACTCACAGGTTGAGAACCACAGGTTTAAAGCATTTGGTCTTCACAACAACTCTAGAGAGATTTTTTAAATGAGGAAACCAAGACTAAGGCATAATGAGAAAAGCAGATCAGCCAAAGCAGGGACTTGAACATCAAGCAGATGTGTATTCAAACCCTGTCCTCATACCTACATGGCTTGAAAATTCTTCCTTTTCTTCTACCCCTGGAACCCTGAGCCCCACTGATGAAGCGAAGCTAACTTCTGCTGCTTTACTTCCAACCCCTTGTGTGCCCATATGCTCTGCCTGGCATAGGATCTGGCCTGGAGGATACAGGGGTGATTTGTCATTTTACAAAACAAATACAATTCGGGTGAGAAGAGAGCCAAGTGATAAATAATCCCAAACCAGAAAGCTACTGTGGAAGTTTGGCACAAAAGAGAAAAACAAAAACAAACCCCAAGAAAACATAAAAGCTCAGGATGATTTATTTCATAATTTAAAAATCAAAATCGCCTTCAAGCAGTAGGACTTGTTTGCCCAGTTTTACCCTAGAATGAGTCATGATAGCTAAGTTATATACCCTTGGAAAAACCAGGGCTTTTCCACTGGGAGCACTGAGATGTCATTAAGCCCAGCACCGTGTGCGGCAGTGCCAGAATCAAATGTCCTTTGAAACTGAGACCAGCAGAGAGAAAGCCCCAGGGCCACCGCTCTGTTCCTCCAGACCATGTCTGGTCCCACAGTCCCAGCCAGGAGGTATCAGAGAAGGAATTGCGGGGAGCAGAAAATCACGTTGGCCTTAGGGGCAGAGCTAAGGAGAGACGAGCGGTGGCTTTATAAACTCAGAGCTGGGTGGGCAGCAGGGCATGGGGGAAAGAGGATATTAATGACATGGACTAGATTGAATTCTGTCTGCAGGAGGAAATGAGGAATGAGGACATAGCCACCAATAAATCCAGGTTTGTATCAGTTATCTACTGCCCCAATAATACAGTGTAACGAACAGCCCCCAAAACCCAGAGGCATGCAACAAGGCAGAAGCATTGATTTTCACTCACAAGTCTGAGAGCCAGGTTTGGCTAATCTCAGCTGGTCCTGCCAGGTTTGGCTAATCTCAGCTGGTCAGCTGGGGGATGTCTGGTCTGGAATGGTTTCACTCCCATGACTGGCAGTTGGCTGGCTACTAGTGCAGCCATGGAGGTAAGTGGCCCATGCGTCCACCATCATCCAGGAAGCTAGCCCAGGCTTAGTTCATAGGGTGGTAGCAAAGCCCCAAGACAGAATGGAAGCACAAAAGGCCAAGTCACAAAGCCAGCCAAGATTCAAAGGATGGGAAAATAGATCCTAACCCTTGACAGAAGGAGATGCAAAGTCCAGTGGCAATGGGCACAGAAGCAGAGAGAGTTAAAAATTGGGGACCTTTTAGCAGACAATCTTCCACAAGACCAGCCCAACGGGTGATGTCACAGAAGAGAGCTGAGACTTTATTTATGAAGCCACAGAGCATGGGGTGAAGATCTGTTGGTTAGAAGGTAGATTTCATCTCACAACATGGGGACAAAATAGTCCAAATTGTCCAACAATAAAACAGACTGCCTTAAAAGCTGACATTTACACATAATAGTAATTACTAATGTTAACTGAGTGCCTATTACATGCATCAGACCATGTTCTGGGTGGCTCACAGGAATTAGTCATCACAATAACACTGAGCAGGGCCTCTGTGAACTGTTACACAGGCATGTTCTGCAGAAAGGGTCTGCCTGGCTGAGGGGCACACTGCTTGCCAAATTGTGGAATTGTGTCCACTTGGAGGAAAGAGAACGTTTTACTAATTCATATCCAGGTGATGTATGAGCTGGCAGTAGCCTTGCCTGCTTATGGGGTTAGTGGTACTGTATTCTGACTTTCATTTTAGAGCTAAACAAAATGAGGCCTAAAATGAGTTTAGGTAAATCACCCAGGAATATATAGGTGTTAAGCAGAAGAACAGAGATTTGAACTCAGACAGTCTACCTCCAGCCCATGCTTTTGACCATAAAACTATCCTGCCTTACTTGATCCTTACAACAACCTACTAGAAAGAGGGCAGCATTTCTATTTCACAGATGAGAGAGATCTGAAGCTCCAAAAATTAAGAAACTTGCTAAAAAATTAAGGGACTCAGGTAACGGGTGGTAGTAGAAGGATTTGTTCCCATGTCTGTCTAATTCCAAAGCCTATTTGCTTTTAACTGTAAACTCTTCTCCAACAGTGGTCTAAGAAGTTTTCTGTTGCTGAAAGCATCCAAGAACAGACTGTATGTCAGGGATGCTAGGAGAGATTAATGCATCAGCTAGAGAACCATAATTTAATGTCCTTTTACCTTTGAAATTCTATAAATAGGACTGGCCAGAAGGCTCTCTGGGCTGCTCCATTCTCAGTCTGGTTAATCCCTAGTGTGCAGAAGTAAGATTGAGACAAGGAGCTCCTTAGATGGCAAACAGTGTCCACAGCTGAGAACGGTGTGGAGATCGGACAGGACATTCATTTGACCTTTCATCGCTTACCTGCTCTGGGCTGGGGGACTCTGGGGAGCCCCACAGTCTCACTGGGGTCCTGCTAAGTGCCTGTTACATACAATGGGCCCTAGCAAACACCCTTCCTTCTGGGAAATCTTCCCAAACCTGCAAAACTCTTCTTCTGACCTCCCACTGAGGTTATACAGAAAATAATTGTAAATAAAATGTCTAACTTTGTGTGTCAGACTTACCAACGTAGCCCTGGAAGGCTTGTGAGGAGCAGAAGGGAGCAGAGGGTGGGCCACCGAAGGCCAGGGTAACGTGGAGGCCCCCCACCCCCCTGGTTTCCTTTCCTGCCTCTATCACTCTCTGGTGCTAATTCCAACCCTCCCTAACTCTGGTGGAGTAGCCCGGCATTCTGGTGGAATTGGGGACCTAACTCATTCCACCCACACTAACTTGACATGCATCTTTAACCCTCCAGATTTCAAGTGTACCATCAGTACCATGACAATCCTTCCTCTGCCCGCAAGTTCTGTCCCAGTGCAGTTTAACAGTTGATGCAGCACAGCTCACCTGGAAGACCAAGGGCACTGATGGCCACTGTTCATCCCAGAGGGACACTGAGTTCAAGACCTGGCTCTCCAATTGATTAGTAGCATAGCCTTGGACCGGTTGTTTGAAATTATCTAAGCCTCAGTTTCCTCATCAGTAACATGGGGAAATATTATCTCCTAGCATCGTGTTAAGAATGCAGTGACCAACAGCAAAGGCCACACAGTTTCAGTTAGACAGAAGGAATGCATTTTTGAGATCACCTGCACAGCATGGTGACTGTAGTCCCCATAGTCTGACCACTTTTCACCACCTCCGTGGTCCCAAGCTGACCCAGTGACCATTGTCTCTCCCCTGGATTATACAACAGCCTCTTCCCTTGGTGGACTTTGAGAGTGATGCTCCCCGATTGTAAGGACCAGCATGCCCACGACTTCCCACGCAGGTCCCCATCTCACTTGGAGTCAAAGTCACAGCCAGGCAATTCCCTGCAGCCCTGCCTGCCGCGCCCACGCCCGCTTCCTCTGACCTCCTCTACTGCTCTGTACTCTCCAGCCACGGGGCCTCCCTGCTGCGTCTCAGAACACGCCAGGCGCACGCCACCAAAGGGCCTTTGCACGAGCTGTTCCCCCTGCCGCAAACATGCTTCCCCCAGATAGCACTGTGGTTCATCCCCTCCCCTTCAGATTTTTCATCCTGTGCCCCTGCTGAAAGACGTCTACCTACCACCCTATGCGCTCGCGACCCTCCCTCTCCCCCTCAGACTCCCAGTCTCTCTAACCCTGTTCTTTTATTTTTCCCTTTTCTTTAGCATTTATCACATGCACAATTACATACCTTATTTGCTCTTTATTATTTACTCTCTCTGCCCCCCGTTAGGATGTAAGCTACCGCAGGGCAGGAGTTTGTCTGTGCCTGATACGGTGCCTTGCACAGAGTGGGCACATCACAAATGCACGTGCTGAGGGGATGAAAGGACTCACAGTCGCTGTTGGCATTATCACGTCGTGAGCCCCTCGTGACCAGAAACCACATCCCATTCCTGTCCAGATCCCCAACCCTTAACCACAGGGCCTGGCACTGCCAAGATGCCAGTGCAGGTTTGCTGAATGAATAAAATCAAGAAGCCTCCCTTCGTTGAGACAGGGAGATGCTGAGCTCTAAGCTCATATTGGCTTCCCTGAAAGGACAACCCCACATGTCACGTCCCGAGAGCAAAATTGCCTCTGACATGTAATTTAAAACCTGAGATGCCTGGATATAAAGTCTTACTCAAGTAAATGGGGTCAAACATCAGGGCATTTCCACTCTACCAAATGGATATTCTGGATTTAATACAGTCTCACCTTCCTCCCAAGCCTCTCCTGCTGGCCCCCCTGAGGCGGGGGGAGGATATTAGTTTGGCAGAGTTGGCATCAGGGGTTGATGGCCTCACTTCAGGTAAGTCCAAGTCCCATCAGAGTCTCACTTTAATATCTGATCAGTGAAAGGCCATCACCTCTTTAATTTCTATTCTAAGACTCTTGTATGTATCCCAGACGTGGAAGAACCTACCATCTTCTTATGATGCTCTGCAGAATGTGGATTCCATCTTAGCCCATATGGCTACCAGAGTCCTCAGACCACTTTATCACAGTTAATTGTGTACATGCAGCAGTGGGAAGAACGATGGCTTCAGTTTGAATCCCCAGGCTGCTAATTACTGTGTGACCTTGAGCATGTTGTTCAACCTCTGTGAGACTCAGCTTCCTCATCTGTAAAATGGGCATAATAAAACCTGCCATTCATTATTCTGTAGGATCTAGGTGAAATAAATGCCCTTTTCCTGTTAGACCCTGAGTACTTCAGGACAGAGACCATGTTTTTTCCTTCTTTCATTTATTTACTGAGCACCTACATTTATAGAGACCCATACAAGGCCTCAAAAAGACAAATATGAAGGCCCAGTCCCTACTGTACAGGAGGAGCTTACAGCCCTGTATAATAAACCGTTGCTACCTAGTGAGATAAATGTCCAAATGAAACTATGAGCAAAAGCCGTGAGAACACAGGGAGGGAGCAATTATGCTTAGAAGGATGGGGGAAGGCAGCAAACAGAATATGATGTGTGAACAGCTTTCAAATAGCAGTTTGCCAGGCAGACAAGGGGGTCAGGAGGAAGGACATTCAAGGCAGAGAGAACTGCATGAGCAAAGCCATGGTGTCCTATGTCATTCACCATCGTAATTGTGTCTCTCCAGCCTCCAGCATTAAATCCAACACATGGAGGTTCTAAGCAAATATGTGTTAAATGAACAACTCTTTATTAAGGACACCATATAGTCATCATGGACTGTTTCTGGCATTCAAAGAGCCCAGTTTCGCCAGGTGCAGTGACGTGCACCTGTAGTCCCAGCTACACGGGGGGCTGGGGTGGGAGGATTGCGTGAGCCCAGGAGTTCTGAGCTATGGTGCACCATGCCAATGGCACATCCACACTAAGTTCAGCACCAATATGGTGACTACCCAGGAGCAGGGGACCACCTAAGGAGGGGGGAACCGGCCCAGGTCATAAATGGAGCAGGTCAAAACTCTCGCGCTGATCAAAGAGCCCAGTTTTGATTCACATCCAGCTTTTTGGTGACGGAGGGGAGAAGGGATTTATGCTCAAGTTTCCAATCACTGTTTTCTCGCATTTGTGAAATAACTGATAAGATTTAAGAGGACAATAAACAGAAACTGATAGACTATGCATTTACACAAGGAATAGGCCCTCTGCCGCCTTCTCTAATTCGCTGTGCTGGGAAGGTGTTATTATATTATTTTTATCTACACACTTGGCCTCAAAACCCTCCCAGTTTAATGCTATCTTTACTGATAGGTCTAACTTGGCAAAATAAAGCTTAGTACTCAAAGGCACATGCTGAAGAGAGGTGTGAACTAACTTCCAAGGGAAAGAGATGGGAAGTGACATCCCCTGAGCATTTCAATATCACCAAGACCTCCAACATAAATTCTCATAGCCCCATTTTATAGAGGGGGAAAATTAGGTTTGGAGGATTTGTGTTTCTTGCCCAGTAAGTGGTAGAGCTGAGATTCTATGTTGGGATATGAAAAGAACAGGCCTATTTATCTTGTTTTTATGAACTGAATGCTTGTGTCCCACAAAATTTATATGTTGAAGCTCTAACCCCACTGTAATGCTATTAAGAGGTGGGGCCTTTGGGAGGTAATTAGGGTTAGATGAGGTCATGGAGGTTGAGCCCCCATGAGAGGATTAGTGCCCTCATAAGACGAGGAAGAGACCAGAGCTCTCTTTCTCCACCACGTGAGGACACAGCAAGAAAGTGCCTGTCTGCAAGCCAGGAAGAGCACCCTCGCTAGACACTGAGTGGGCTGGCACCTTGATCTTAGACTTTCCAGTCTCCACAACTGTGCGACATAAACGGCTGTTGTTTAAGCCACCCAGTCTACAGTATTTTGTTATAGCAGCTTGAATTGACAGACACACTTGTCTTCACAGAACATATATGCCTGGCAGCCTCTGACCAAAAGCACCTGTCTCACCCTGTTCCCCCAGCGAGTACTGACAGCTTCTCGGGTTTCCAGGAAATGATAGAATCGCTGGGTATTCTCTATCTCTTAGGCTTTCTCAGTCTTTGGTTACTGGGCTACTGACTCTGCTGGATTCCCAAGCAGTCCTGGGGAGGGTGACAAGTCTCTGAAATATCTGTGCACGTTAGAAAGGAAGACACCGCCCCCTACCGGGAAGCCAAGGAAAGGCCTCACCAGGGATGAGGCTCCCTGGGGCCAGGTCTGAACAGACAATGGTCACAGGAATCACCAAAGGACACCTCACTGAGAAGAGCCAGGACAACCAAAAGCCAAGCTTAAAACCTGCAGAGGGAGTAGCCATGAAGAACAGACCCTCCTGGCCATCCGTTTGTGTGTGGGTGTGCGAGCGAGAGAGAGAGAGAGAGAGAGAGAGAGAGAGAGAGAGAGAGACCCAAGGGGGAGGGTAAGTGCACATGGTCACATGCAGCAGGAAGAAATAGATTAAAGGAACGAACTTGAAGACGGTGGGTACAGGTGAGTTCTTTCTCCTGCAGCCACTTTGAATACCCTCATATGCCACGTCCACGCATTCCACTAGGACCCTCTTAAAGTATTTACTTTTCATTAAGTGAACTGTTTTCTTCACTAAAATATCCTAAAATTATTCAAACCTGAGTTAGAGACTTCAAGGTGTCATACTAAACATGACATTGGGTTTTCTTATATAACCAAGCACTGCATACAATAACCATCTCAGTAACACAGTTCTCAATGTCCAATAAGTCATCTTCTTGGTATTAAAAACATCATCTTTTATGCACATGAACTAAATACTAGCTTGGGGATAAATGATGTGCTATGTGGCTTACCGGTCTTGAGGTTTGCAAGGGACAAATTAAAGTTTATTTATTATTGTTTAGAGGCTGTCTTTCAAAACTATCCCTACTTCTCAATCATCTTCCTGGGGGAATGTCAGATGGCAGAATGAGGAGGGAACAATCCTGACTGGACAGTGTGGGAACTAAATGGCATAGAGTAAAATTAAGCAGGGATATTTGAGTTCTGAACTTGTGTCCGAAAGCCAGCTTCCCCAAGATAAGACAATTATGACAAGACGGAGAAGCCCACAGAAGGCTCAGAGTAAATCAGCCACGCTAAGCTTATACTAAAGCCATGCATACATGTTCTGGGCCTCCTTGAAAATGGAGAAAATTAGTTGAATTCAATATCAAAATGACTGAATATAAGCATGGAAATTAGAATAAGGAAAGTAGTTGTGCTGTTGTTCTCCAAGCTGGGCAAACCACATGTGCAAGGTTGGGATTTGGTACTTGGACCTCAAAACAGTGTTATAAGAAGAAAGCTTGAAGGAATGGAGAACATGTAGCCCAGGAAAGCACTCATTGTGTTCAGAAAGTGGAAGGCTCTCAATGCAGAAAGGGGAATCATAATTGTTTTATATGGCCTCAAGGAGCACTAGAACTGTGCATGTGCATTACATTTTAGCTTAGAATTTAAATTTTTAAAACTTCCTAATAATAGAGCTTCTAAAGATAGAACAGGCTGACTCAGTAGGAAGTAAGCCATCCACAACTAAAGGTCTTCAGGAGGTGCTCTATTAGGTGATAGATTCAAAAGTTAGCCTGGATTCCCTTTAAAGGTAATGATTCTTTGATTCTATGAAAGGGGAAAAATCACTATATTAGTTGGAGTAAGGGCTAGGCTCCATAACAAAGAAACTCAAAAATTCAGTCACTTAAAGGGCAAAGAAATTGATGACTCTGTCCTGGAACAGTGCAGGGCTGGTAGGCAGCCTTTGGTTCATAAAAGCATCATGGGAACCAGGCTGAGGTGAGAGTGGGGAGTTGCTCTGCCTTCGACATGGGGCTCCCAAGGCAACACCAGCCATTAACCATATGCAATCAGTGGAAGCAGGAGAAGTGCAGGACTAGATACTTCTGATTAACCACGGGATGCAGAAGTTGCACACATCCCCTCCACTCCTGTTCCATTGGTGCACCTGGTCACAGGACCACATTTCACTGCAAGGGATGCTGGGAAGTGTGGTCTGAACTGAGCAGCCAGGAAGAAGGAAAATGGATCACAGATTGGGAAACCAACAGCTGACTTGGCCACAATCGGTTTAATGTAATTATTTGTCATCCGTCTACCAATTTAATTACCTGTAATTTGTCAGTTAGCATATTTAACAATCTATTAATACATTATGTCAGTAATAAATATCAATGTGTTACATTAATATTAATATGTTAATACAGTTAAAAGCACTGCTTTGGAGCCAGTCTGGCTGTTTCTGACACCTAACTCCACCATATTGTATAACTGACCATGATTAAGTCAACTTCTGTATGCTTCAATTTCTTTACCTGTTACATGGGGATAATAAAACTACATACCTAAAAATATTTTATATGATTTAAATGAAGTGATGTGACTAAAGTGCTTAGAACAGTGCCTGGTATATGATAGGAGCACAGTAAGTATTATCATTTATTACTGTGTAAATATAGAAAGGAAGACATACTTTCTTCAGGGTATACCTGTGGATACAGATCTCCCATTGGCCTATGTGGCCAGAATGTGAAGTATTTTCATGGTATTTAAATGAAAGGGATGATTTAGGCCTTTTTCACTCTCAGAAGGTGACCCACTCACATCCTCTGGTCCTTATTTATTTAACAACCAGAGAAAGATGCTTGCTTTTTCACATTTCTCCTCCATCCGCTTTCCCAAGTGCTTTGGAAGGAAAGCAGACTAGAAAAACCACAAGGTGCCATCCCTGACAGTTCTATAATGTAATTAGATTCTAAGCAAATAAACGCACCCCATTTGCTGGATGGGCTCCAAAGAGCCTTTGGAAGATGGATAAAAACACCATTGCAAGAACAAACACCAACCCACAAATAAATAAAAATGTCACCCCTGCCTTGGCGCCAGCTTGTGTTAGCAAAGAGGTAATCAGGGTTTTCAAATGGAAACATACTTTAGCCATCTCCTTTGGATTTTTGTGATGAATTCTGCATGATGCCTGAGGCTGCCTTACAGGAGACCTGGGAAGGCCTCCTCTGATTAATGGCACTGATGATCCCCTCTGAGAGGTTAAGGTTGCTTAAAAATTCAACCCATTAATTAGCAAGAGCTTTGGATACCTGGGCTGATCTAGGCCCTGTGGGGAGTTGTGGAGTTGGCCTCATGGGAAGATTCACACTGCCAGAAGCTATGCTACCTTCAGTAGGGGAGAGGGTTGCTAGTGAACACTAACAGTGAGGGAGGCTAGATCTAATTGTTTTGAGCACCTCCCTGTGCTAAGCACTTTAAAGAGAATTGTGTTTAAACCTCACAGCAATCCCACAAGGGAACTATTTTAACTCCCATTTTATGGATAAGGACACTGAGGTCCAGAAAGGTTAAGTGACTTACCCAAGTACATAGCCAGCAAGGAGGTACAGCCCAGAGTTAGATTCACCCCTGCTTTTCTCCCAATTCTGAGGGTGGTTTCTAATTGCTTTCTCATAATACTGACATAAAATTGGGGCCAGTCCTGAAGAAGCTCATGAATAAATAGCTCAGATGAAATCAATCTGAAATGCTGAGAACAGATCCCAGGGAGCACAGTTACAATGGGTGGCGCAGGCTATAAGGGTCACACAGGCTCTGAGAAGGAACTCTGCAATGTCACGCAGCTAGTAAGTGGCAAGGGCAAGACCATAACCAAAATTTATAGATTCCAAGGCACATGGTTGATGGTTTATTACGGAGGTGAGACTTGGGGATGTGCAGTGTTTGGAACAGAGGAGGAGAGAGCGAGCGTGAGAGGTGGAGGAGGGGGCATCCAAAACAATCGCAGGATGAAGTGACAGTCTCTTCACACATCCCGACATGCATGTACCCGTCCCTATTCTGGCCAGAGACCTTCATTGCCTCCTCCTTCGGTCATCCTTCACCTGCTGTATTTCTCTGCACTTTTCCGCCCATGCTTTTGCCTCCAGAATGTCTGCCCAATTCAACATCACTCGTTTTTCAAGGTCAGCCCAAGGTCTACTATCTGCTTGAAACCTTTTGTATTGTTCACCTATTTATTCAACAAGTGCCAATTTAGCACCTACGTGCCAGGTAACCTTCCAGGCACTGGGGATTCGGTGGTGAACAATATTAAATCCCTGCCTTGGTGGAGCTCACACTCTCATCAGAAGAGACCAAAAATGTACAAATAAACATAATGTGTCAAATGGTGAAACGTGCTACAGAGAATAAGCAGCGTGGTGACAGACAGCGACGTAGACAGGAGATGGAACTGCTGTTGGCAGGGTAGGGAAGGAAGACGTCTCTGAAGGCAGGGTTGATGTTTGAGTGGGAACCTTGAGTGAAGTGCAAGAGGGACCCGCACAGACACCAGGGAGGCAAATCCTGCCAGATGTGCCCAGGAAACAGCAGGGAGGCGGCACACCTGGGGCCAGGTGAGCAGGAGGAGGAAGGGGAGGAGAAGAGCAGGGCCCTCACTGCCCCTGACCAGCAGAGACCACTGTCTGCTCTCCCCCTTCTCCTCACAACCCAGGACGTTTGCTTTTACATCTCTGACTCTGCATTCAGTTGCACACCAGTCGATTGTGAACCTGTCGTCGGGGCTGAGGGCCTTGCTCTCCGCAGCATCACAGTCCTGCATGACAGTCAAGTCCTAGCTTGGGAGGTCTCAGCTGCAAGGTAGGTGGGAAACTCAGCAGCTGCCCCAGCGGGGAAGGGGAGGAAGGCGGTCTAGGGAGCAGCAGGGCACGGAGTCAGCCAACAGGGCATCCCAGGTCTAACACACCTTATCTGCAGGAGCTCAACAGCCTGGTCCAGTGGTTCTGACACTGTGCGTGTGTGACACTCAGAGCCATTTAGCATGTCACATCTGTGTCATGCCATCAGCAAGGATACCAGTGGCAGGGCCAGGTCCCCAAGGGGCTGCTAAGAGACAGAGGAGGAGTTGGGAGGCTGAGATTCAGGACAGAGCTCCAGAGCTCCAGAGCTGGGAAGTGATGTGTCCCCAAGACTGGGCTAGCGCAGCCAGATGAGGGGAAGACTGTGACTCGATGCTCCCACAGGTGCCCTGGCTCACCTCCTCCCCAGGTGTATCCTGTCCTACACCTGTAGCTTCTGCAAGGGCAGAGACATCAGTCCTTCCTGACTGAATCAGCAGCCAGAGACTGAGGGTGCATTAGCGTCTGGCTGCTCCGTATATACAGAGGACAGTGCAGCCTTGGTAACTTGCTGTTCTCCCATCAGCATGCACCCTGCACATGCAATCTCTTCACCAGCCTTCTCTGTGAGCTCCTCAGAGATATTCCCATGACAATCTAGGATGGGGTTCAGTGGGGCTACACTTCATATCCAGTCGATCTCTCATTAGAGCCAATTCTGAGCCTGAAATGCAATTTGTAGCTGCAAATGCATAACACCCTCTGGGCCCACCCAGGCTCCTCATCAATCAGTGAGCTCTTAATTAGTTCCCTTGGCCCTCCTGTTCTTCCAAGCTTGCTCGCGAGTCTCTGGTGAAGCCCCCAAAGTCACTGAATGTGACAGAGGACCCTGCCAGCCAGCAGGTGAGTCTCCGTTCTACCCTCCTGGTGCAAAGCACTCTGGAGCTCTGTGGAGCAGCCTGGTACCTCGAACATCAGGCTCCAGAAGGGCAGAACTCAGAAAAATAGACAGTCCCATAGGACCTCTTAGTCTAATAGTCTCATTTTACAGATGAAAAACTGAGATACGGAGAAAGAGAGAGGGATTTATGTGGCATTATGCTTGATTTGGGTCCTTGAAGAAACTGCCTACATCTCTAGTTAACTCTTGGCTTCCGGGTTTATTTTAATCTCTATTTTTACTCTTTCATCTTTGGTGACTTTATATTAAGTAAGAGCATTCTTGCTCAACATCACTAATCGTCAGAGAAAAGCAAATTAAAACCACAATGAAATATCATCTCACACCTGTTAGAATGGCTATTATTAAAAAGACAAAAGATAACAAGTGTTGGCGAGGATGTGGAGAAAAGGAAATTCTTGCACACCATTGTGTGAATGTAAATTAGTGTTAATACAGTTGTTATGAGAAACAAATTAAAAATAGAACTGCCATAGGATTCAGCAATCCTATTCCTGTGTGTATATCCAAAGGAAATGATATCAGTGTGTTGAGGAGCTATCTGCACTCTCATGTTAACAGCATTCACATATTCACAGCATTATTCACAACAGCCAAAGTATAGAATCAACCTAAGTGTCTATCAACACGTAAATAGATAAAGAAAATGAGGCATACGTTCACAGTGAATAGTCTTAAAAAAGAAGGAAATTCTGTCACTTGCAAACATGAATGAGCCTGGAGGAAATTATGTTAAGAAAAATAAGCCAGACACAGAAAGACAAATACCGCATGATCTCACCTACACGTGGAATCTAAAAAAGTCAAACACATGGAAGCAGAAAGTAGAATGTTAGTTACCAGGGGCTAGGGCTGGGGGGATTGGGGAGAAGTTGGTCAAAGAATATAAAATTTCAATTACACAGGAGGAATAAATTTTAAAAATCTATTGCTTAACATGGTGACTGTAGTTAATGACAATGTATTGCGTACTTGAAAATTGCTAAGAGAGCAGATTTTAAATGTTCTCACCACAAAAAAATGATAAATGTGTGAGGTAATAAATATGTTAAACAGCTGGATTTAGCCATTCCACAGTGCATGCATATATTTATGTTGTATACCATAAATATATATGTATATATATATATTAAAATTTGTGAATCTTTAAAAGGGAGAAAAATAAAAATAAATAAATATGTGGAGCATGTCAAAGTATTCCCACTCCCTAATACCATCAGGTCAGAGCTAGGATCTCAAGCCAGACCAGCATCAATAGTTCTATGTGTGCATGTCTTCCCATAAGCCAGACAGGAAGGAATATTACTGAAGGGGAGATGTTTAAGAGAAAGTGCACACACACACACACACACACACACAAACATGGGTGGCCATTCAGGATAGAAATACTGAAGAAGAGGTATCAGAATCACATGTGTCTGTTTAGTTAGATATATTATAATCCCCACCTTACAGATGAAGAAAACAAACCCAGAAGCTAAGTAACTTGCCAAGGATAGCAGGCAGGAATGAGAACAATGACCATTTACCTAACACCTACTAAGTGCAAGACCATCTATGAGGCATTTTGTAATTACTATCTGATTCGATTTTCATAACCATACCTAGTAATTGGCAAAGTCAAGATCTGAAATCAGCTCTTTCTGATTTCAAACTTCATGCTCTTCTCCCAGTATCACATGGCTTCTCTAAGGGTTGCCCTTCCTGAATAAGTAGGAGAATTAGACTCCAGCAACCTAAGGATATTTTTCTATTAGTATTTTAGGCAAGGATCAACCCACCATGCTGGGCATGGCTTCTGCATTCTGCTGAATACAAAGTTGTGGCAGGCACTGCACTAAGCACTTCATGTGGGTTGTTACCCACCGAATGGTCAAGAAATGGATCTTGTCATTCCCCTTGTTTTACAGATGAGGACAGTGAGACTCAAAAAGATTAAATGATGTGAGCCAGCCAGTAAAGTGGAGAATCCAGGTCTTCCTGAATGTGCTATGAATGACTGCATTGGAAAGGCAGGCTCATTAAGCAGACATTCTCAAACTTTGGTGTTTTGAAACATTATGGACTCCAGAGCTTCACCCCAGAGTTCTGATTCATCAGACCTGGGTCAGGGCCTAGGACCTGAAGTTGCGATAAGCATCTCATGGAATTCTGATGCTGGTGGTCTTTGGAACATGCTTTGAGAAGTGGAGAAGTGTTATGTGCATGTGGTGCAGACAAGTCAGACCCAGCCAACAAGGGCTCTGGCTAGAGAAAAGCAGGACTTCGCATCAATCAGCACCAGCCAAGGACTTTGGGAAGATCTGAGAGTGTTGTGAAGTCTCACAGCCTCAAATGCCAATTTTGAGCAATTTATAGAAAGGGTGCCAAGGTGGGGTGGGGTGGGCAGCTTATTAGTACAGGACACTATTTCCTCTTGGTCTTTTATCTCCACTTGATAGCATTATCATTGACCAGTTACACAGTCTGCACAACCTTTGGCAAGTCACTTAACCTGTCACAAAAGGATACTGAACAAAAGGACCTCTGTGATCAAATTTCTGTAATACGTAATAGTCAAGACTTGCCCAAGTCACAATGCTTTTGCTCCGTGATACTTCTTCAAAGTATTGAATAAGCATCACAACAGATTTTCCCTTTTTTAAACTTATTTATTCATTTTTTTATGTATTTAACCAAAGGAAATATTTTTCTATTTCTTTAAACTACAAGCACTCTGTTTCAACTTAAGGCATCTTTGCTGGTTCAAATTCCAAGAAAATAAAAAAAAAATGTGTGCAAGTATTAATTATTAAGCCATATATCGACACACTGAGCAAGAATGAAACTCTCTTTGGCAAATTCTTCCAGATCTAAGAAGGTTATCCTCTGGATAGAAAAACTTGTCTTTCCTACTGAGTCTTATACAACCATGTTTTTCTTAGATCCTGTATCTTCAAATCCTCATGGACAAGAAGAGAGCTAGCAACTGCACAATAAATGGTTGGGGTTTAAGAATAAATGCACAAATGAATGAGGCACTCAGAAACTTCTGGGGTTGAATCCTTGAAGAAGAGCTTCAAGGACATTAGGTGTTGTAAGAGTAGAGGAGACATCAGTGTAGCCAGCACAGCGATAAGACAAAACCATGATGGTTCCATTAAAACCCTGCATGCAGTAAATATGCAATAAACATTGCTGACTGAGTGAAGGAAATCATCCCAACCACAGAGAGTATGGATGTGGCAACATTTATGTTCTAATTTTAATGGTTTCTCAACCCGTGGTGGCAAGAGAATCAGGGATGGAGTCCAGTCATTCTCACTACATTAAGCAGATTAAGACAAATAGGGCAGAATAAGGAAAAGAGTCCCAGGTTTTAAAGACTTTATACTCAGGAAGGGGTGTCCATCATGGAACAAGACTGTAATAATTTAAGGTGATTAGTGCTGCAGTAGAAGAACACACGGGATGTTGTGGGAGCCACAGGAGGGCCCATAATCCAGTCTGGGTGGGATGCAAGGAAGACTTCCTGGAGGAGGGACACATGAGCCTAAGCTGAGTGTTGGGGAAGAGTGGAATAGAACCAAGGAAAGAAGAGATTGGAGGAGTGTTCCAGGCTCAGGATGCAGCATGTGGAAAGGCTCCAAGAAAGGGAACTTGACCTTTGTAGAGATGCGAGACACATCAAATGGCTCGTTGTGGCTAAAGTACAGTTCTGGAGAGGGAGTGAAAAGAGACAAGATGGGGCAGGCAGCGGGGGACAGCCAGGGAATGATATCACTTATCATGCTTAACAGTTAGGGCGAGGAACAGCCGCTAAAGATTTGTAAGAAAGGAATTGGCTGGGTCTGATTGGTATTTTCAAAATATTCCTCTGGCTACTATGTAGATGATTATCTGGAGGGAAATTGGCTAGAGGTTATTATAATAATCTAGCCAAGAAGGGATGAAAGCCTTAACTAAGCAGAGATAGAGAGTATAGAAATTAAAGACATTTCAGAGGGAGCATTCATAGGCTATGGTGACTAATTGCATGTGGAGAAGAAGGGGAAGATGAGGTTAAGGATGATTGCTATGTTTGTGCTTGGCTGACAGCTAAATGGGTGTTATCACTGAAACGAGGAAAGGGAAAAGGCAGAGCCAGTTTGGGGAGAAAGATGGGAGTTAATTTTTTGACATGTTGCATTGTAGACGCCCATAAATTTCACAGGTGGTGGTTATTAATAAGAAGTTGATTTTATAGGCCTGAAGCTCATGAGAGAGTTTGGTGTGAAAAGTGCAGAGATTTGTGAGTTGTCAGTATGGAGATGGTTAGACATAGAGGGTAGGGACAAAATAACCCACGGAGTGTGCTCGAGTAAGAGAGTGAAGGACCTAGGAGGAGACCACCAGGGAAGGGAAGGTGGAGAAAACACTTCCCTACTGTGTCTGCTTCTCTGAATACCCCCTGCCTTGCTTCTCCCCCAAGAGAAGGGAAGAATAATCTGACTGGCCAGATTTTAGGACATTGATTGGCCATTAAAAAGTGGGTGAAATCACTAAAAGATCATGTGCACAGCTTCTTCCAGTTTTCCCACCTCTGTGTGGTCAGAAGACTCCATCAAAGCAACCCTTTTTCAAACCCTGCCATCTTTCTCCGTGCATCAGTCAGAGCTAGCCACGTGATTCTGCAGTAGCAAGCAATTCCAAAAATCTCCGTGGCTCTGTGAACAAAGGATTATTTCAGATTCACGTTTCTTGTCTGTGTGGGTCAGCTAAGGTCTCTGCTCCATGCCATTCTCACTTGGGAACCCAGGCTAATGAAGCCATCATCACGTGAAACATCGCCATTGTCATGGAAAGGAGAGAGGAATGTGGCAGCAAGCACACGGGATCATTGTGAAGGCTTGACACTGCATTGTCCAAAGCATGTTTCACTGAACTGCAAAGGGTCAAGGAAGTGCAGTGCTGTTATGTGCCTAGAAGGAGTAGGACTGCAAACGACCAGAGAACTACCCTCAAGGCCAGTTCTCTGAAGTATGCAATCTGGGCAGTGGGCCACAGGTAAAAGGTGGAATTGCATTTAGGCAGGAGAGAGAGCATCACTCAGGCTCAAGCCTAAACCAAATATGCCAAACCAACTTCATCCCAGGCAAGCGCGACAGTAAATAAAGCAGCGGCTCAGCTCGGCGTAAAGCAGTAATTTTTCTCCTTTTCCCTTCTTGAAGAAGTTCACTGAGTGGAGGTGATTGACAAAGCAATATTCGGGCCTTCCCGGTCCTCCAGGCAAATAGCATCCAGCACCAATCAAAGCTCACCAACCTTCCCACCGGATCTCCGTAACAGAACCAGCACTCCTCCTTCTGAGGAGACGAAGAATGAACAGCTAAAGAGATCGAAGGCAATCACGGGAGCCTGGGGTCATGAAAGCCGACAGAAGAGAGATTTCAAGAAGGAGGGAGTTCCCAAGCACCCAAGTGGCAATGGGAAATGGGATGAATCCTCTCGGTGCCACACTGGGAAGTCACGAGGAAACCTGGACAGAGCAGTTGCAGTGGAATGTTGGGGAGAGAAGCCAGGTTGTAGGATGTCAAAGAGAACACAAAGGAGAGGACATGGAGACATTAATTGTCACTACCTCTTGCACAGATCCTTACTCTGGAGGAAGAGACAGAAGCAGGACAATAAGAAGGGACATTTGCCTAGGGGGGGTATCTTGAGGCGGGAGAACCCTGAACATGTGCACCCTAAAGAAGAAGGGTCGAGACAGAGGGGCAGTAGAAGAACAGGTGATGAAAGAGGGAGGAACTTGAGGAGGCAGAAGCAGGGAATTAGGAAAAAATTGGAAAGTTTAGTCTCAGGGAGAGGAGGATATTTCTTCCCTGTTAAAAAAGTAAATGAGTTTCAGATGGCATCAGATGAAAATGCAATCATAGTTTGAGCAGGGAATTTGGATGGTACTTCTGCCTCCCTTGGCTTATATTTTCTCTATGAAATAGGAAGGAGATCGTGTGCTGGATGGAGTGAGGTAGGAAGGGACCTGGAGGCTGGAGGTGGGGAGGTAGAAAGTTCGGTAAAAGTGAAGGAGTCAAATTGCTCTTTGGGAGGAGACTGAGCTGCATGAAGGATTGCTGGCACACTCTGCGTGCAACTGAGGTTCTGATCTCTTTGCTTCTGGATGCACCCGTGCATTTCTGCCCTCTGTCTTTCCACTCCAGTGGCTTAAGGAAATCATGCCAGGAAACCAAAGGGTAAGAGAGCTGGCCTCACTGGTGTGCCTGAGCAAGCCCCTGGGGTCCAAGAGAGCCAGGGTGCTTATCTCTTCCCAGTTCTGCTTTTAGTGATGTATTAGTCTGCTGGGGCTGCCATAACAAAATACTGCAGGCTGGGAGGCTTAAACAATAGGAACTTATTTTCTCACAATGCTAGAGGATAGACGTCTAAGATCAAGGTGTCAGGTGGGTTGGTTTCTTCTGAGGCCTCTCTAGCTTACAGACCTGCATTCTCCACGTGTCTTCATGTGATCTTCCCTCTGTGTGTGTCTATTGGTCCCAACCGTCTTAGAAGGTCACCACTCATACTGGATTAAAGTCCCCCCTTATAACTTCATTTTACCTTAATTACCTCTTTAAAGGCCTTCTCTCCAAATACACTCACATTCTAGGGTACTGAGGTTCAGACTTCGTATGAATTTAGGGGTGCACACCTCGGCCCACAACAAGTGATATCACACAGATAGTTTGAAATTGGCCATAAAGGGAGTATTGACAATACAGAAATTGGCAAACGCTACACATCAGGACATTTTGTTTTGTTGTTTGTTTTGTTCTCCTGAGATCCGTGGTGAAACATTTACCAGCACAGCCCGGGCTTGCTTGACATCTAAAGCAGCTGTTCTTGGTCATCCTGGGCTTCTCGGGGTAAAGAACTGTCCAACAGAGCAAACCCTGGTCCCTTGTACTGTGTTTGCTTTGTGAGAAAAGAGAAAAGGGGAGATTTGACACAGAGAGAGAGGAGAAAAGAACATCCCTATGCTGAGCTCTACATTTAATGCCCTTGCTTGTGACCTTCTTTGTACACTTGCTCTCAGAAAGTGACCTTGAACTTGACTCTCCGTTGGAGACAGTATGGGGGAGGAGTAGGAAACACACAAGAGACTTCAGATCTCTCAACAACGGGCCCACAACCTTGGGTTGGTAACACATCTTTTAAATGTTCAATAGCTTTCCACAGCATCCCATTATAGTCTGCGGACAAAGTGGCTATTAAACCCTCCGATTATAGACAGATGTGCTTCAAATCAGAAATTTTGGACATTTGCTGGCAGTATTATCATTCCAACATACAGCGGACGTGTCCCTCCCGACTCGCGAGCAGCGCTCCAGTTCCACCTGAGCAACCCTGGAACTGGATCACAGGGAATTACCTGATATGCGGCATGAAGCCGCACGGGAGTTAATGATGTGGTGGGTAGCACACAGTGACGGGGTAATTGAAGGGTTAGCACTGTGGGGTGTTGGGGTGGTAACCAGATTGATGGTTGGAGCTTTTATTTCAGGTCCAGAAAGCAATTAAAGACCCTGGCACAGTGCTTATTAACCGGAGACCAGGTGGCCACGGGCTCGTCCACACACTGTAATTTGCTACAGACCCTCGCCCGCCCCCCTCCCCGGGCCCAACTCTGGGTCTGCAAATAGTCCCACTTTCCCCCAGAAAGGGGTGGGGGCACTCCTCCCTCTGCTTAAGGCTGAAAATTTTTGTCCAACACATTACATTTTCTACGGACTGCAGAATGGTTTTTTTCCTTTTTTTTTTTAGCAAAGACCTAAAAGTCTAATTTAAAAAGACAGTGGTGTGATTTGCAACAAGTTTTTCTGCCATGTAAAAGGAGAAGGCCTGAGGAAGTGAGGGAGCTGCTCTGCCAACTAGCTTTCGCCCCATTTTACTGTCAGCAGTATTTCTACTTCCCCATTGTCAAAAGTTGCCTTTGTTCTATCTTTCCAAGCCTCCCACCAGTGCCTGTTTGTATAGTAAATTCCTAGGAGGAAATCAAGTCTTATCTGTCAGCTCAGGATGCTTTCCACTTATTTATAGGAGAAAAGTCAACAACTCAAGAACCATTAAAAAGGAGTGAACAACAAAATGGCAAGTAGCTGCTTTAATTTTCTTTCAAAGGCTGCCTGGCCAGGTGGCCTGGTAGGGGCCAGCTTGGAGGCTGACACTCAGAATTATCTTTAGGCAGCCGGACAGCACATGGTCCTGCTTCTCGGACCTCAGTCATCTGCCTATTACCAGTATGACCAACCATTTACTTGGCATTTTTTCTTTACATCAATGCATTTATTTTTACTTTAGTAAATGTGTTTTAAAGGAAAAGTGTGTGTCAAGGGCAAGAAGAACTCCTTTCTCCATGCCTAAAAGGGATTACAGAAAATTGAATTTGGCAAGGGCTCCAGAGAGTGTTGTGGTAGAGGTAGGTGGCTTGTAAATGCAGCTCAGGAATGCAGTGGGTATAGGAGTGTGTGCCTGTGAATGGCTCTGCATCTCCACGCATGGATGACCCTCTCTCTCACCCTCCTTTCTCTCCTCTGCTACCCCAAATTCCAGGGCCCTACACTGACTCAGGCTCCCAGGGGAGAGTACTAAATATCTGTGAACAATAATACAGCCTACCACAGAATTGAAGATAAAAGCGGATTCTTTATTTCACAGAAACATGGGTCATGTGGCTCTTCCTTTTTAATGCCATGTGAGATACCCCCAGGGTGTAGTGGTTAAGACATATTACCATTGGCCAATTTTGCACCCAATATCTTATAGACCATGAGAGCACTGAGAAAGGGGAAATTAATACTAATCAAATGAATTACAGAAAACTTTAAGCAGAAGGCATACACTCTGAATTTAGAAGGATGGATAAAATTTGGATAGGGAGTGGTGGTGACATGGGGTTCTGGTTGGAGGGAACAGCATGAATACGGCTCAGAAGGACAACAGTATTGGGAACAGCAAGTTGAATGTGACCACATGTTAAAGAACAGAAGCAGTGAGGCAGTGGGAAGAGTCAAACTAGGAGAGTGTGTATTGAAAAATTAGGCTGGGAATAAAACACACTTTGTTCTCCATGCAATGAAGAACCATTGGATGGTTTTATGCAGAAACATCTACGGTAATATTTATGATCCAGAGTTAACTCTGGTGCAGTATATGAAATGCAATGGAAGAAGCTCAACTGGAGAGACGAAGACCATCTTATTATGAGACTATGGCCACAGCTCAGGGAATGTGAAGGTGTCTGGATTAGGGCAATGTCCACTCATTCGTCAGTCACCCAAAAAATACTTGTTGAGTTCCTCCTCTAAGGCAAGAATGGTGGACAGTAAAAATTCACAATCTACTGGAGAAGAAAGAGACCTAGATCACACAGTCATGCAAACAAATGCAAAATTGCAATGGCCTTTAAGTGCCCATTTGGGAGCTACATCGGTGTGTATGACAGGGAGATTTGACTTGGTCTTAAAACTCTTCACCACAAAATGACAGTTGAGCCAAGGTCTAAAATATGAATAAAAGTTAGGTTGGCATAAAAAGAAAGGAAGATCTTTCCCTGCTGAGAAAACAGAACATGGCCTCTGAAGACAGGAACATGACATATGGGAAAGAAATTAGAGAAATGCAGGACTGGGAAACAATGGCAGGTAGACGTTTGGATCAAGATGAGGCCATATTCCTCCCATGGCCATGTAGGGTCCTTCAGACTATGTTCAGTATTTTTGCCTTTATTCCAACGGCAAATGGAAGACACTGAGGGGTTTCAAACAGAAAGGTGACATGATTAGATTTGTATTTCAAAAAAAATTACCTCTGGCCCCATTAGAGAACAGACTGGAAGAGAGGAACCGTCCATGGGGAGAAACTGTCACAAGGCCATTGTCATGAGCCAAGGGAAAGATGATTGCAGGCTGGACCAGGGTAGCAGCAGAGGAAACTAAGGGAAGAAGATAGATTCAGGGATATTTAGGAAGTAAACTCAACAGGATTTGGTGACAGACTGAACACGGCAAATAAAGGAAGAGGCTCTGTGAAGACTGTGAGGTCTGGCTTGTGTATCCGGATTGATAGCAGTTATGTTCCCCAAAATAAGGGACACATACCCTGAGAGGGGCGTGTGCGTGTATGTACGTGTGTGTGTGCACAGAGGTCAGGAGTCCCATTTTGGGCATGTTAAGTTTGAGTTGTGTCTCGTCAGACATCCAAGAGCTGCTGCCAAGTTGACAGTGCATAGAAAGGTCTGGAATTCATAGGAAGGTCTGGAGTTCAGTGAGAATAGATATGAAAGACAGGCATCTAAGCAGCAAGACACCACACAGAGGCCAATTAATTTTCTGACTATTAAAGTTCAAGGCTCCCAAGAAAAGATAACCATTGTATCTTGATTATATCAGGATATTTCTGACTGCAAATAACTGCGCGCCTTAATTCAAACTGATTAAACTAGTAAAGAAAATAGAAGTCTCATATCTCTGGAAGACATGAAGTAAGGTGGACTTCAGTTGATCCAAAGGGTCAATAATATCGTCTAGGGCCCAGATTCTTCCTATAGCTCTGCTGTGCCATTCTTAGTGTTGCCCTCATCCTCAAAGAATGAAGGCAGCCACAGGTTCAAGTGTTACCTCTAGACTTGACAAAGCCCAAAGGAAGAAAATAGACTGATGATTTCTATGGTTTTTTCCCCTCAAGTCTCATTGGTTGGGATTAGCTCACATATCAATGCCTGGATCAATCACTGGCGATGGGATGGGATTGCCACAGTGGCTTGTGACTAATGATCTGTGATAAAATGGGTGGCATGTAGTCAATCACTAGGTCTTCCAAAACTTGAGAGTGTGTGTGTGAGACAGAGAGAGAGATCGGTCACACACATATAATAAAAAGTTATCATTGAAAGTTACTATTAAATAAGTCAAGTATTATAGTAAGTAATTGTAAGTTCTTTATATACATTGCCTCATTTAATCCCCTCCATAGCCCAAAAACACAAGTTGCATTTTTATTCGTATCTTACTGATGCAGAAACTAAGACTCAGAGAAGTCAAAAAATCTGCTCAAGGTAGTACCAGCAGTAAATGGCTAACATTTCATCACTTAATTCCAAAGCTATTAACTTAACAACTATGTAATACTGCCTTCCCCAGCATTCCTCTGGTATTTTTAATATCAAAAATATTTTTAAAAGAAAATACGTTATTTTATCCACACAGATATACGCACTCAGGAGCAGCACACGAGCACAGAAAACACATATTTATACAATGATCTTTTTGCAAAGATTCTCATTTTGAATGCACTCCTCTAGTTTTGTCATACGAATTTACATATTTACCTTATGATCATAGATTAGATTTGTAGCCTCTTTTTCCTCTTAACACTATGTTGTGCACATTTTTTATTGTTTCTACGGTCTTTATAATCTCTTTTTAATAACCACATAATATTTCAGTGAGTGACTACACGATGATTATGTAAACTTACTTAATGATTCTCCCACTGTTGGAAGGCATTTCCAATTTTACATAATGTAGATAATGCTCCCATGAAAACATTTCAGGCACGTCAGGAATTTTTCCTCTTTCATTGAATTATTTCTTCATTTTCCACACCAACAAGGAGCAATGCCGGGCCAACAGGTATGAAGCAGCTTATAGTTCTGGATATGTCCTGCCAAATTGCCCCGCAGAAATGTTTCACTAATTTGCACTGCCACACACAGTCTGTAAGTCTGCCATTAACAGGACCATCCAGCCAGCACGGGTTGTCTGGATGGCTACTATTTTTTATTATATAATAGAGATAAAATGGAACATCCGTATTTTCGTTTGATAACCAGTGAGGTTGAACATTTTCCCGGGTATTTAATTCCTACTTGTACTTCCTGCTATTAGGCGTTCTGTTCATACCCTTCACCCCTCTGATTTAGGAGTTTTAGATGGTATGTACCATGGGGGTTACTGAGCGAGGGTGGCCTGGGAAATGGATTCCATTTAAAAGGAGGGTTTATGTGAAAGGAAAAGTGCTTCCCTTGGAGCTCAGGCTTTTTAAGACCCGGGAGCACATTTCGAGCATACGGCAGAGAAGCCGTAGATGTGAAGGCCCTTAATGGGGCTGTTAGGGGAGATGTTGTTACCGAGATTTATTTGGTTCATTCCAGGCTGTAAATTCATTTCTTAGCCCAATTTCACCATATGCCATAAATAACCAGAGCAGTGTAAACAAATGTCACTCAGACACATGAAGCAATTGAAATTAGACTTAAAAAAAATACTAATAACCTGGTTGTAGTTACTTGATTCTTGTATACGTCATGCCCCGAGGTAACTCACTCTTGACTGCCCTAAACTTACACACATGCACACACACACAAACACACACGTGCACACAGAGAGATTCACATATATTCACACACATGCATGCACACACACACACACACACACACACATATCATGGTTGCTTGCATATTGTGGTTGCTTGAAAGAAAAATGAACTCATAGGGTCATACTAACCAAGTGCACGGGAACAGAGAAAGATGTTGACAGGTAAATAATTGCTAGGAAAAAAATTAACATTTGCCTTAAACAATTCTTCAGATCTAATAGGAAGCATTTACTGGGATGTATGTGAGAGTATAAAAGAGTCCAAGAAATATGGGCACGTCGCCAGCATTCCTATCTGTCACTGCCCATCTCTGAGGTGAGGAAAATGGGGCTTTAACTGGCAGCTCAGCGGACTGTGAGAATGACTATACATACACAGTCAAAATCAAGAGAAAAACCAATCAGGGAGATGATTTAGTGACTCAGGTTTACAATCATGGGCTTCAAAGGCAGCCTCAACTCCCTCAATTCTGAGTGATTCTTAATGAATCAAGGATCTAGAAGTTTCCATACAAATCAAAGAGACACCCACGGTGCCACTGGACCTTACAAGATGAGTTTTAGCAGCAATTTAAAATAACAGGTCCACACCATAGTAAGTCCCTCCCATGTGCCAAGCAATAAGGTTTAACCTCAGAGCAATCCTGGCTGCAGGTCAGAGGGGCAGCGGGTTTTGATCTCAGGTCTGCCTGGCTCCAACACGTGTGATCTTTCCCTGCCCTGATGATACAGTAGTCACCATGTCAGAACCCTGAGTTGGAGCACTTTCCCCACACATTGAATTATTGGATTTCTACTTAGTAAACGTTTTGAGGGCCTACGATGTGCTGGGCACTGTGCTTGGAACCCAGGAGACAACGATGAATAACACAATCCTTCCCTCGGTCTGCTTTGGGTCTGGTATAGGAAAGAGAAGAATTTTTTAAAAAATTAAATACAACATGAAACTCACCACGACAGGGATGGGCAGAGGTGCTATGGAGATACTCAGGAAAAGCTCAATTTGCCCTTGAAGGAACTGAGGCTCAGAGAATTTTCCTGGCTTGTCCCAGGTCACACAGCTACTATGTGGGAGAGCTACCATCGGCATCTGCCAAATACCTGCATCCCACAGAGTCTCGGTTTTCCCATCTGTAAAGTAGGTATCAGGCTAACTAACCACCTCATAGGCTTTTTGTAAGGGTCACATTAGAGAATGCATGTGAAGGTATTTTATGAAATTTAAAGAATTCAACAAATGCCATTATGGTTGCTGTTACTGTTAGTACCAGGCTATGACAGACCAGCCCAAGGATTTTGTAGGGAAAAATAGGAGACAGAGAGTGAGAACACTCAAAATGCAGGTGCAATATGATCAGTTTATCTGATTTAACATCTATGTTAAATCAATAATCAATAAAAATACATTGACAGCCTACAATATGCCCAGCACTGTGATAGGTTCTAGGGATACAGCAGTGAATTAAATAAACAAGCCACCAATTACCCATTTCTTAGTCAATAAACAATGTTCCTACCTGCAACACAGGACGAGTTTGGGGAACATGAGGGCTTGTAAAGCGGAGGCTGCCCTGCCCTGGAAGGGAGTTGGGAGCTGAAGTGTGAGTAGGAGTTCCAGGCAGAGGGAACAGCATGTGGGGATGGCCCTGAGACAAGAAGGGGCATCTCCTAAAGGCCAACATAGCTGGAACTAAGAGAGTAAGGGCAAGAGAGAAGAGAGATGGGAGTAGGCCCCGATGTGTGATGGAAGGAGTCCAGGCAACCAGGAGCCAAGAAAGGGCTTAGCGTGGAGGAGAGCCACCAATGACTTACACGTGTAAAAGCTCACTGTGGCTCGCTGTGTTGGGATTGGATGGGAAAGAGGCAAACTGGATGTCGCAAGAGCAGCGAGGAAGATATGACTCTGGTCCAGGAAAGAAAGGACGGAGCTGGGACCTGGGAGTTGGCAATGGAGATGGAGCACCTCAAAGGACAGATGCTAGAGAAATTTACAAGACCCTCTCAATTATAAATCTTCCCCATTTAAACAATGTTGGACTCCGTGTCGTCATCCAGCTTTGCATGTGTGTGAAGGCACCTTTCCCATCAGACTGTGTGTTCCCACCCCCTAGCCAAGCCCTTACACATAAAGAATCCTCTCATAAGCATTTGTTTCTTCACACCGACTTTGTAAATGGAATGTACCAGCAGTGAGGATCCCTACATTCTTGGATAGATGTGGGTTGAAAAGTACCGGAAAGAAAAAAACGCTTGAATCTGATCCAGACTGTTTTTCCTCTTCTTAAATATAAGCCCTTCTTGTCATTTAATTCTGAGTGATTAGCAGATGAAGGCAACTTAACCTGCATCATGCCGTCCAAACCACGTCCACCTGGAGGAAGTGAAACTGCTGTGTCCATGCAGTATGACACCTGGCAGAAGAGACAGTGCTTCACACTCCCGCGCTGGCATCCCATCTTTTCAAAACCGCTTCCACATCAGTTGAGATACTCTCTTTGCTCTTCTTCCTCTGGCTCTCAGGGAAATAACCCCTACCTCTTCATCTGGCATCTTTTAAGGGCCCGTGGTACTCTCTGAGTAGGACAGAAAGCAGGGTTGGAGTCCATCTCTTTGTGTGGCCTTCATGGGCCATGCAGAGGACACTGATAGCATGCTGTTTGCCCGTGCAACCTCAGTAGCCATGTTGTAGGCCAACTTCGTTTCAGAGATGGCCATACCAAGGCCCACCCAAGCATATGAGGTGGTGGCATCTGTCATAGAGTAAGTTTCCTACAAGATTGGCCTGAGATGGAGGCAGAAACCGGGAGGGGAACCTGGGGCAGGACCAGGTAGGGAAGAGGCTAGACAAAACGTGGCTTCAGTAGAAGCCTAGACTAGCCTGATTCTTCTGAGAGCCCTGGGAATAAATTGCAGTTCAGAGGTTGTCCTGCCCAAATGCAAGAGAGCTGGGCCCTTATTCCCACACAAAAGTCACTGGTCACAGGCTGCAACCTGGGCTGGGTGGGGAGCTTAATCTCAAGGCATCTCTGGGCCAGTGGCTCTGTCAGCCAAGGGCAAGCTCCATAGAAGAGTGCAGGTGGAAGCCATTAGCCACCAACACCCGCAGTAACTGGGGGCGGATAGTGGGGAGGAGGGTTGGTCCATTAGTCAAGCAAATGGAACCTGCATGGAGCACCAAGAGCATCTGCTACAGAGTTCGTGACACTTCTTAAATTATGCATTTGTGATGAGCATGGAGATTAGGAATGATGTTCCAAGGGTACCCCTGTGAACCAACCACTCTCCTGCTGTGTGATCTTGAGTAAGTAACTTCCCCTCTCTGAATCCCCATGGCCTCTTACTGCACGAGTTATTGGTTATCGCATCCTTCCTGCCTCTACATTTCTGACATGGATCCTAAACTCCCGTTGAGTTGGAGTCTGTTGGAGAGGTTCCCCAATCAGAGATGACAACTGGGAAAATGCTTGAATCTGCCATCTTGGAACCCAGAAGCGTGTGTTTGGTGGAGAATTCAGGAGTGGAGCGTGGAGAGGGAGCTGGAGTGATGGCCGCAGGCCGTAGACTATGAGGTTCTCCCAGCTGGCGGCTGTGACCCCTCATTGTTTTATCTCCAGGGCCCAGCGGCAACTTGCATTTGAAGTCTGTATGAAGGAAGGGAGGAGGGAGGTAGCGAAAAAGGAGAGAGACGGGGCTGTTGGGCAAGTATCCAGGAAGTACTATGGTAGCTATTTTATTTTGAGTCCCCAAATTTCCTAACCCTACGTAGCAATGAGGACACTTCTAAACATGTACAAAAGAACCTGCAAATATGGACGAGGGAAGAATCTGCCAAAAAGATAGGAGGAAAAGCAAGAGAGACCAACATCTCAGAACCCATTCGAGGTCAGAGTGGAGTGGTCAGTAGCACCACACGCTGCCAAGAAGTTGAGCAGAAAAAGACAGAAGAGATCCCAGTGGATTTGGCAACAAGGAGGTGATTGGCAACTTCCTTCAGCAAGAGCAGTTCTTGATTCTGTGAACTTAGACTCATTCCCGTAGCCGTGTCCTGCCGCAGGGGGCTGGCAGGGGCTGCAGGGTGCAGGATGGGGAGGAGAGGGAGACAACGGGGGAAAGAAGGGACTCGGGGGTCATACGCGCATCCTTATGTGGGTGATGGAATCCTGCTTAACCCGCACCTGCCCCCCGCACCCCCTCCCAAGTCAGGAATTGGAGCTAATGGTAAAAACATTCCATATGTTCCGAGTAGCTACAACTTCATTATCATGCTTCGCCTTGCAATGTGGCCCTTCAGTTAATGAAATCTGGTGCCGGAGCAAATGCGTCCACGTAGGAGAGGGGCCCTGATGGTGGCAGCTGAGCTCCAGCTATTTTCACTCTTTATTCCTCCTCCCCCACCCCCACCCCAGAAAGAGAAAGAGCTAAGAGAAAAGGGGGGAAAGGAAACAGGACTTAAAAGAGCCCCCAAATCCAAACAACAAAAACAGCAATCGCTATATTTCAAAGCCAGCACAAATTAGACTAAACGGCCGCAGAAGCCAAATGGAAATCGTAATTCTTCCAGTCGCTCGCTGCTCAGACACGTGTAATAGGTTTGGCAGAGAGTCAAGGAAAACAGGGGCCAAGCCGCGGTATGTTTCAAAGAGTCTAAAGGCTGCTCGCTGTGGGGAAGCCAGATCTCTGCACAGCTCGGAAGGAGGGATGTCTGGGCCGGGCTGGACTGGTCCGATTCCCCACTGGAGGAGGGCCCTGGGCCTCGTAGAGCCTGGGAGGCCTGCGAGAAGGGGCAGACCTGTCGGTGTCAACCGGAGCCACCCACAGGCAGAGCAGGGTCTGGGTGGGGAAGCCTCCAGACCCCCAGGACCAGGGAGCTGTGGACCAGCCTCCTCCAGGGAGATGGAGGATGGTCTGAAAAGGCCGTGAGGAGCTGCCAGGAAGCGCTCTTGGCCACATTTGTCACAAGATGGAGGGTGGGGGGCACAAGAGGGAGTTGCCCCTCCTCCGTTCAGGCACCGTGCTGGGCACTCTCCTGCCACTCTCCGAGACCACCGCCAGCCTGCCTGCTTCCCAGAGGAGGAAAGTGAGGATCAGAGAGCCCAAGGGGCTTGCCCATGGTCACAGACTGGAACTGGTAGGAGTCAGGATTTGAACCCAGTTCTTCCTAACTGCAAAGTTCATGCCAGGGGTTGGCAAACTTCTTCTGTAAAGTGCCAGATTTTCAGTTTTGCAGGCCAAAGCATCTCTGTTGTACCTACTCAACTCTGCTGTTGTAGTGCAACGTCAGCCTCAGAGCCACAGACCATGTGTAAACAAACAGACATGGTTGTATTCCAGTAAGATTTTATTTACAAAAACAGGTGGTGGGCCAAATTTGGCTTGTAGCCCATAATTTGCCGATCCCTAATACAGAAAGAAAAAAAAAAGATATTGCAGAGACTAAAGGGGAAAAAGTCATCTTAAGATTATAAGAAATGAAACCAAAATAATAAATTTACTCATATAACAGCTGGCAATATGGCATAAGGGTTAGAGCACAGGTTTCACATCAGACAGTCCTGAGTATGAGTCTGATTTTGCCCCCACACTGGGCAGATCATCTGGGGCAAATTACTCCACCTTTTTTAGCCCCTGGCTCCTCTTCTATTAAATGGGGATAACAGCCAAGTCTACCTCAGCATCCTCGTAAGAATTAAACAAGATGATTCTTGTAATGTGCTTAGCATAGACCTTGACGCACAATAAACATTCAGTAAATATTAGCTGTAACTACTTCAGCAGGTCCTTAACCATCAACAGACCTGCAAAGTGGGTCTCGTCACCTGCCACCTGCATGTCATGGATGAGGACACAAAGTCTCCGTAGGATTAAGGATGGTGCCCGGGGTCACGCAGCTGGGAAAAGTCAGAGCCGGGTTGGGAGCTGGCTTCTCCCTGAATCTAACACTCATTGTCCTTCCACACCCCCGTGGGAGGAAGAAAACACCCAAAGACAAGATATATGGAGGACAGAAAGCATGAACAGGAAGACACGACACCCAGCACCAATGCACGGGGACAAAATCCTTCAACGGTGTCACCTACCGAGTCACGGAGGATCGTTATCCAGAGTTCTGACCTAGGTCAGGGACCAGTCCTACCATGACAACTTTCCAGAGGCCACACTCTTGACTTTGACAGTCCTAAAAATATTGTCTGTGCGTGAAAATCCACCTCTTCTGACAGCTTTGCACAGCTGTAGAAGCCTGCGGGGACAGAAGCAGCCAGTGGATTATCTCCCCACTGATCTGGACGGTGGCAGGTAAAGGGCAATGGCATTCTCTCCTTTCTAGAAGGGAGACAGCAAAGCCACTCTGGTGTTCAAATGTTTCTGGAGCTCAGTTATCCAGGGCTCACGCCCAAAACAGCCTGGGCAGAACATTCAGCAACAAATGCTGAGAGTCTTAATTTAGAAAAAAAATAAATGGACTTTGAAAAATCACTGCCTTGCTTGATTCCTGGCACAGGTGCCTTGTTTTTCATGTCTTTGGGGTGTGTATTAGGGTGGCTGCTGTAAAAGTACCACAAACTGGGTGGCTTACAAAAAAAGAAACGCCCTGGCATTCTTGGGCTTGCGGCCACATCACTCCAGTCTCTACCTCATGTGTACTTTGCCTTCTTTTCTCTGGTCTTTCTCTTATAAAAATACTTGTCACTGGATTTAGAGCCCACCCAGACAGTCCAAGATGATCTCATCTCAAGATCTTTAACTTAATTAAAACTGCAAAAAAACCTTAATTACACCTTTTTCCAAATCAGGTCACATTTACAGGTTCCAGGGATTAGGATGTGGATGTATATTTGGGTGGTGCAGGGACACTCCTCAATACACTACCGGGTGTCTCATGGTCTGATTCAGAATCATGGTGATGTTTCCCAATTCCAGAGAGTCCCTGCATGTCAGGGCAGTATGGGACATTAGTGAGTGTGTGACATATGCCTCTCTACTGCTTCTTCATTTTTCCCATGAAAAGTTAAATACTTTGCCCCAAGTTGCTCTACATGGAGCAGCAGAGCTGGGCCTGGAACCTGGCCCTCCCAGACCAGCTCTTTCTCCTTGTATTTTTCCACCACTGTCCCTGGTGAAACTAACACACCTCCAATTCTCCACCTCCCATGTCTCTGCCTGGCCTAATTAGGTCAACCCCAGCCACCTCAATGTGATTGTGCTTTTATAAAGTGCACCATGCTGTCATGCAGGGTGAATGTCATCTTTTCCCTAGAACTTGTGTTGCAGTGGACTTCAACTCAGTTTTGAATGCAGCTTCCAGAAAACAAAATCTTGGTTGAAGTCACTAATTCTTCTTCCTCTTTTCTCTCTGCTCAAATGCCAATTTATGGGCATTGAAATGGACACAGGAAGGCTCGGCTTGAATCAGGCACAGGGACTGACAGCAAAGGAGCAAGATCTCCCTTGCACTGCTACCCAGAGAGCACACTGACCATCAGATAGAGGTGGTAGCAAATAAACAAGAGAGGGGTGGGGCTGGAAGGGAGGTGGCTGTCCAGCCCCTGGAGTGTTACAGAAAATTGGTGGTGTGCATATTGTATAGCGAACACCATGGGAACACATATTTATGTAAAACAAATGATTGATCAATAAATACTAAGTGCCTATCATGCATTCCAGACCATATAAGTGGAGCTGGTAGTTTAAAAGAGTTTACTTAGCATTTCTTTGTTCATCTACCCAGCTATGATGGGATTTGGCCTGGCAGTGGCTAAAATCATGTCCCAAATACAAAAGATTTCATCAGAGGATGGGCGGTGGAAATAGCAGGAAATAGCATGTGCACACAGCTCTGAGGGCTGAAGAGCAGGACCTTGTTTATGTACAAGCAGGAGTGTGTCCCACCAAAGTCCATTGCCCAAGGGGACCACAGAGGGAGTGCCCACAGGGGTCCCAGCTGCACGAACACGGGAAGCCTTGAGGCTGACTCTTGAAATAGCTACACTCTTCCTGTGTCGTTGAGGTAAATGGTTGTTTTGCTGACTGAGGTCACCCAGAAATTCCCACTGCCTGTAAGCACTAAGATAGTTAACGAAGCAACACACACTTAATGGAGGATATGTGTGTGTCATGGTGTGTTCTCTTAATTAAAATTTTAATATGTTTGTGGTAAAAAGGCTTGAGGTCATCCAAGGAAAGGGAATTAACTGCACTCGAAGTGATTAATGCAGTGCCAGGTACGTGGAAACTCCCAATAAATGGCAGCTATTATTGCTAAAAGGAACCTGTGCGCGGTACCGCTGGATGAAGCCGACTAGCTGGGAGAACGCACTGCAGGTTGCACGGAGGCATGCTGTGTGTGGCGTGTCTGACTTCCCCATCTCAATTCAACATACGTCTTGAGAGAAAAGACTAGGTTTTCGTCACCTCTGGGTCTCCAGAGTGCCTGGGAAATAGCAGGCCCACAATGAGTTACTGTCCAGTGCAGCACAAACTGCCGGGGCTCCCCAACTGCAGAATGAGACCACTGGTGGACACCTCAGGAGATTTGGTTCTAACTAGTCAAGTGATGTTGGGAAAGACAGAGCCTTTGCCTAGGCTTTAGAGTTTTCATCTAAAGGAGGGTTTTGAACCAGTTGATTTCGTAGTTCATGCTGGCCTACATAAATGTCAATGACTCTATGACTCTTTGCTCAAAGCCATAAATTCTGTTAAATTACATTGGAGTTGGAGTCATTGTGCTAGATTTGTGAGGCCAACGAAAGACGAATATGATCCTTTCCCCTAAAGTGGTTTCCAACCTAATAAAGGAAATAGGACCTACACACCATGGAAAAAATAATAATGGGCATTAAGGAATTAAGTAATAAACACATTGCTTTATGGCTAGCAACAACTCTAAACAAGACATCATTTGTCCCAGAAGAGATGGTCTCAATCAGGGGTCAGCAACCCACTGTCCAGAATCCAAATTCGGCCCACCACCTGATTTTATGCAGTTTATTAGAACACAACCATCCCATTGCTGACTATTGTCTATGGCTACTTTCACACTACAACAGCAGAGCTAAGGAGTTGCAAAAGAAACCATTTAATTCACAAATTTCAAAACTTACTATTTGTCCCTTTACAGACAAAGCACACTGGCCCCTGATCTATATGAAAAAGGATATATCTTCAAAGGAGGCTACATCTTGGTGACCTGCAGTGATCTGGGAATGTTCCCTGGAAGAAAAGGGTTTGGAGAGAGCCCTAAGAAATGGAGAAGCCAAAAGGAAGGAAAATCCCATCATCACGGACTCCCAGAGTTGGAAGGAACCTTAGAGGCACCTGAGCAGCTCATCCTCAGGATTGAACTCTCTTTAGATCACACCAGAACAGATACCTGTTCAGACAATCCCCACAGGAGCTTGTGCAGAGAGGGCCAACACACCACACAATATGCCATCAGCATCGCAAAGTTCTGCCCAGGGTTGGAGAGGTTTGATAGCTAGGGAGCATCTCCTTCTAAGAGACTGAAGTCTATTTACCTGTAGTTTCTGCTTGGTTATTCTTCCATGTGTCAACCATCAGGTCTTGGGACAGAGAAAGCAGTTTCTTCCCTCCCTCCACCAGACTAAATTCCCATAGAACAGTTCCCATACATAGCTCCCACGCTCTCTGCCATCCTCACCGGCCTTCTCTTAGCACACTCCTATTGGTGAATCCCCATCACCACAAGCCAGCCTTAGGGCTCTAGGGACTTTTGTCTTCAGTGGATCACAGGCTCCTGCGTCTCTCCCCAGCTACTTCCCTCAAGTGCACTGTGTTTGGAAGAGCCCGTTTGGGCATCATATAGACCTTTTTATTAATATAAATCCTGGCTCTCCTTTTTCTATCTCTCTGAGCCTCAATTTCCCCATCTTTTAAATACAGCCTGCAGGATTGCAGTGAGGACTGGAGACGAAAGCTGTGAGGAGCCCAGGACATAGTAAATGCTCAAGAAATAGTAGAAATCTTTACCATTCTAGGTCGCCACCTCTGTTAATGAAGTCTGATATCACAGAGCAATCAGTCTGTAAAGCAAGCTTTACTCTTTGCCAAAATTCTCAGCTTCTGTTCTCATAAAAAAATCTACAATCTCTCTTTCTGGGAAAAGTGGGGTGCTAATTTGCCCCAACAGAAGTCTGAATCTAATTACAAGCTGCCCTTCTAGGCTGCATGGCTCTCTCTCCGCTCATTCTGCTCTAGTGCCTGTGAGCAGCAACGTCTGCTTGTGCCCATTCCTCCGATCCTGGCATCTTTCCCTTGACTTCCTGCTGTCTGGCTGGCTCCTCTGAGAAGCACAGTGGGCTCTGCCTGCTGTGGACTTGCAGATCTCATTCTCTCCCTCACATGGCTGCACCATAAACCCAATGATGCTCCACAGCCAGGGCAATGTGCAGGCTCTCAGATGCCAGGGACCAGCCCCATCTTGGTGTGTGTGTTCCTTGTATCCTTAGGAGTGCCACAAAACAAACTTTTCCTTTCTTCACAAGGCAGTTTTCCCAAATATTTAACATAGATTGCATATGTGAGTCCGGTAGCTGGACCAGTATGAAAAGCCAAGGATGAATGTGAACTCAGAGATAGACTCCAGAAATGTCTATGAAACACTCGGTGTGGCTGGCAGAATAATGCCCCCACCAAAGATGTCCGTGCCCTAATCCCTGGAACCCAAGACTATGTTACCTTACATGGAAAAAGGGACTTTGCAGATGTGATTAAGGTAAGTACTGTGAGATGGGGAGATTGTTTTGGATTATATGGGTGAGCCAACGTAATCACAAGGGTTCTTAAAAGTGGAAGAGGGAGGCAGAAGAGAAGTCAGAGCAATGTGATCTGAGAACTTGACCCATCACTGGTGGCTTTGAAGGAGGAAGAGAGAACCAGGAGCCAAGGAACATGGACATCCCTCAAAGCCATAAAAGGCAAGGAAGCAGATTCTGCCCTGGAGCCTTCAGGGGGAAATGCAGCGCTGCTGACACTTGATTTAGCTCAGTGGGCATGTGTCAGACTTCCACACTCCAGAACTTTAATATGTTAAGTTTGTATTGTTTTAAACCACTAAATTTGTGGTCATTTGTTATGGCAGCAATAGAAAACAAATACACTCAAGAAAAACAGACAGGAAAATAAGAAGACTAGGACAGAGGATTGTCAAGAAAATTCGCGAAGGTTAGAGTTCCAAGAAGTTGGAGGTGACTAGAATGACACAGAGGTTGAAGGAGGTGAGAACTGAACAGAAAAAAAGTCCTGATTTTATTCTCCCTGCGCACTAACCACATCTTCTATTTCCAGCTCCACCCCCCAAAACAATATCCAACAGCCACCAGGGTGATATTTCTAAAATAGAGATAAAAACACATTATTCTCCAGCTTAAAATTCTCTACTACTCCCACAACCTTCATAATAAAGTCCAGAACTGCTTGCAAGACATAAGCCACCCACGGACGACTCTCCAAGTATATGCCCTGCCGCTCTCTCCATATCCCAAAGCACACTCACCTTTTCAAACATACTGACTCTCCAACGATCCATTCAGCATATACGGGCACGTTGCACATGCTATTCCATTCCCCAGGCCTGCCTTGGGCAGGTTTGCAATCCCACAGCAATCCTGAAGATCTAGTTTGAGCCTCCCTTGGGACGCTTTCTCTGATCAACTCTCAGCCTCACTTCTGTTTCTCTGTGAGTTACACAGAACTGTGCTGCTTAGGGCAGGGCCGGTATCTTCGTCACCCTGCTCTCTGCACATGGTATCTCAACTCCCCTGGGACAAGTAAGAGGTCCCAGATCTGACCTGAGCCAAGTTTGCTTCTGAGAGCCAAGGCTAGGAAGACAGAACTAGCCTGTGGCTACTGGACACGTAGCAGAGGAACACAGAATTAGACAAGTTCTAGACTGTACAACAGAACTTTATGTGATGATGGAAATGTGCTCTCTCTATCCTGTCCATTAGCCACGGGTGGCTACAGAGCATTTGAAACATGGCTAGTGCAACTGACGAACTGTTAATTTTATTTCACTTTAATTAATTTAAATTTGTATTTAAATAGCTACACATGGTTATGGGCTACCTGATTAGATAGTACAGCCAGTGGAAAGGCAATGTAAACAGGAGTACAAGCAAAACATCAAATCCAAAGGGAAGATGGGTTAATAATTCTGAAACCACTACACACTTATACTGTAATTGAACAATTAAGGGAATGGATGATAGGTCATGGGAACCAGGTTTCTTATTGCTGGAGTGGAAGGTTATAGAGAAGCAAGGGTTTGCCTAGAACAATCCATGTAGCATTGGATCAGTGCTCAACACATGAGTACAAACCCATGTTTAGTTTAATATAGATACAGATGGTCACATATAGAAATAGTTATAGATGTGTATATATGTACTGGTTAGTACACACATGTATTTCCTTGCTCTGTCAGCTGTGAGGCCCTAGACCCCAGTAGCAGTAAGCACATCTCACACCCATACCTTGGCCTCTAATACCATTCCACAATAAAAGGAACTAGGGCTTCTTAGAGAAATGGTTGATTCTAAGATTGAGGTAGGAAGCATACAAATATACAAGATAAGCCTGGAGCATCTTGTAGTACCAGGACACAAGGAAGTGGAGAAAGACACACACACACATACACACAAAATGATGGAGCAAGCCAAAGGAACACAGGAGCCAACTGAAAGAAGAGCCCCCAGTGGCCAAAACTTGGACAATTTGAGCAAAAATAAATAAAGTAGGAAATATAAATTGGATTATAACCTAAAATATAAAATATCCATGAGTCCATACAGATATAAATAAGAAATTGAATAAATAAATATATGAGGGAGAATAGACAAATCTTCTGCACAGAAGAATTTCAAATAATTAATGTAGATGCTGCACCCTCAAGGAAGGACAGCATAATTCCCATTCTTTATATGCAGACTATGTATAGTGACTTTTTGCCAAAGAGTACAGTATGAAAAGGTAAGAAAAGGAGTAACTTTACAGCTAGAAAACCTGACAAATGCCACCTCATGTCAGACCAAAGTAAACACCAACAGTGACAAGACATGTTGATAGTATGTACTCTTGGTATGATGTGATAAGGATGTTTTACCTCTGTGGTCTTCCTCCCAAAAACCTATAACCCTAGTCTAATTATGAGAAGTCAGACAAATCCCAGCTGAGGGAAAGTCTATAAAACATAAAATACCTGACCAGCATCCCTCAAAACTATCAAGATCATCAAAAACAAGAAAAAATCTGAGAAACTCTGACAGCCAAGAGGAATCTAAAGAGACATGATGCCTCAAAGTAATACAGCATGCTAGATGGACTCCTGCAACAGAGGGACATTAACTAAAACCTAAGTAAATGTGAATAAAGTATGGACTTCAGTGAATAATAATGTGTCAGTATTGATTTGTTAATTGTGACAAGTGTACCACAGTAATGTAAGACGTTAACGATAGAGGAAACTGAGCATGGGGTATATCTTCACAATTTCTCTGAAATTCTAAACTATAATAAAATAAAAAGTTTATTTTTTAAAAAATCCAAAGGGATCAGTGAAGAGATAAAAGACCATGATTTTTTTCTGCATGTCTCCTGGTCATAGCACCCTATATTTCTTGAGGAATTCTCACCTCCTCCACATAAAACATAAAATACCCGACAAGCATGTTTTAAGTTTTGCCCAAACCCTTAGTCCATGGGGTTTGGGCAACACTCTTCCCTATATCTTTATCTCAATAGAAGGACAGCACAGGACCTAGGCCCAGCCAGCCCAAGCATTCCATCCCCACGGCCACCGAGAGTGGTTCAGGAACGGGCACATGACCCAAGCCGGGCCTGTGAAGCCCAGCTCCAGTATGTCTGTTGGAACTGTTGGGGAAGAGAGACTCATTCCCTTCCCTGCCGCACCAGGAACAACAAGGGGACGGAAGCTGGCAGCCATCCTGTTACTGCAAGCAAACGTCTTGTCTGAGAATGTTGCCACAACAGAGGAAAACAGAGTTGAGAGAAGGAGAGAGCCAGACAGAGCTCCAGTGACATCCTTTCGGCTCCCAATGGGCTGTGTTCAGAGTGAGTAGATTTGGCAGTGTGATGAGCTGCTACAGTCCCTTTCGCTTGAGCAAGTTGGAGTTGGGGTCTCAATCAATGGCAATCACAAGAGCCTTGATCCAAACAGTCAGTCTGAGCATGATGGCCCAGGGCCAGAAGATTTAAGGAGACATTAGAGGTCACCCTTCTTCACAGCCTCCATGTTTCCATGCAGAAATGCCTGCTCCAGCGGTGTATTTCAGTAACTTTTCCACCCCTCCTTCCTGGGTACAGTGACAGCTATCTGATAGGTGACGCTAGGAAAGGGAAATAAATATGTGTGGACCTGTCCCATCTGGGACTCCCTTTCCAACCTACCTGCCTGCAAACCGGGGTCTGTTCCACTGCACTGCTGCCGCCACACGACGCACACGCCAGGGTCAGGGCCCACGCCTGCACTCTAGTCCCAGCTCTCAAAGCTTGTCTTCCCCTGGCCTCACTTTTCAGCCTTGGTAGGTTTAAGGCCACTCTTCTTGGTAAGGGTGACAGCTTCACAGAGCCCCAGCTTTCCCCTGGATGCATCATCTTGAAGTGTCAACACAGGGGTGAATACTAGTATGGCTGACAGTCGCTGCCATTCTAAGATGTACTCTCCAATTTAGCATTACCTATGATGAAAGCGGTATTTTCCCCTCAGCTGCCTGACATCTACTCCTCATCCTGTTCTGAACTCAGTTTGAGGAAAGAGTGTGATTAATTCCCACCTCTCAAATCTCAGCAACAGACTGGGCATGGCGAAGGATGTAGAGAACAGTACTTAGGGACATGCCATAAGAGAAGTCATTTTATGGTCCTTATGTAACTCCTCACCTGTGTGTGTAGACAGAGAATTGTTAAGGGTGGTGTGTCTTTTTAAAACTATAAGAAGCTAGTCAAAAACTAGCTTCTCAAAGAATAAACTCCTCTTGTCCTTGTGAGTGGCATACATAAGGCTAGCAGAAAGTTCCTTGGTATCTTTTCTGCTGTCCTGAATGATAACTAAATTGATATAAAAGGTATGTTTTCCTTATACCTTAAATAAGTTACAGGGGAACTCAGTCTCTCCATCCAGGGATTCCTCTGGCCACAGAGGAAAGCGCATCCTTGAAAGTGCATCCTCCCAAGACTCTATGTTTGAGCTAATTCCTTTATCACTCCGTTCAGCGGGGGCAATAACTTCTCCCATTTTTATGGGAGATTGGCTGTGAAACCAACTTGATTAATGCTTCCACAGTGCTGGGCAAGTACTAAGAATCACAATAAGGAAGTCAGAAAACAGGAGTGAAGTTGAGACAGCTCACATTCCTTTTGCATAAATAACTTGTGGCATTATCTCAGTTTCTCACGTCAGAATTTCATCTGTAAATAATTCACAGTCATAGGTAGTGAGTTTGCTGTGTTGGGAAGTGGCTAATTATTTACGATAGTGTGGAATGTGAAACCTAACACAATCTGGATGGAGAATTAGGGATGTATTAGGGATAAAAGAGACCAGATTCTGTCAGAGGACAGTGAACAAATTCAATAATTTTAGTGTGCGTCTTACGGAGCTAAGATCTATCGGGCTTAGCCCCTGGGGCAGTGCAACAGCCAAAGAGCAGGGTTCAAACAACTAAAAATGCAGTTGACCTTGAGCAACACGGGTTTGAACTATATGGGCCCACTTGTACATGGATTTTCTTCTTCCTGTGCCACCCCTGAGACAGCAAGACCAACCCCTCCTCCTTAGCCTACACAACATGAAGACCTTTATGGTGATCCACTTCCACTTAATGAATAGTAAATATATTTTCTCTTCCTTGTGATTTTCTTAATAGCATTTTCCCTTCCCTAGCTTACTTTATTGTAAGAATACAACATATAATACATACAATATACAAAATATGTGTTAACCAACTGTTTATGCTATCAGTAAGGCTTCCAGTCGACGGTAGGCTATCTCCATGCTACTTTCCATAGAGGTTGTACTAGTTTGCAGTCCCAACAACAGTGTATAAGTGTACCTTTTTCTCTGCATCCTTGCCAGCATCTGTCATTTTGGGACTTTTTGATAAAAGCCATTCTCACTGGAGTTAGGTGATATCTCGTTGTGGTTTTGATTTGCATTTCCTTGATGATTAGAGACATTGAATCTGCACTCGAATTACTTCAAAATCATATAGGATCCTCTCTCCGCTTTAGCAGAACCAAAAATTTTTTTAAATTACAAACTAATATGCTATGCCTTATGCAGTAAAGATATGACAAAAATGGCATTCCACACTCATCTCATACTCAAAGGCTTTGAAGATTATATATACAGTGAATGAATATGCAATATATGTCTTCAAACATTAAAATATTTATTGTAGTTTTGAAAACAAATTAGGCTATTAGTAGTTAAGCTTGGGGGAAGTCAAAAGTTATATGCAGATTTTTGACTGAACAGGGCAGGGGGGTCGGTGCCCCTAACCCTTCCATTGTTCAAGGGTCTACTGTAATTTCAAGTAGTGCTTGCTTGCATGTCTTGATCCCCATGCAGGGCACACATAACTTAAACACAAACATTTGGTGTCTCTTCCATTGGGCGAAATGGGGAGAAGAGAAGGAGTGAACTGGGCTAAGTCAGAATTCATTTTATCAACCAGGAGGAGGTAGGAAGTCTGAGAACACTCAAACACTAGTAACTTTTATCATTTCACAATGTAATAACGTAAATCTATGTCACTCTCACCTTGATTCTACCTACACTGTATTTCATTCTCATAATGACTTTGTTTTCCAAGTACCATCATTATCCTCATTTTGTAGACGAGAAAACTGAGTTTCAGAGAAGCGAGGTAACTTGGCTATGGTCACACAGCTGGAAAGTGGAGAGGCAGGACCAAGACTCAGGGCTGGTTTCACCACTGGGCTTTCTCCCCCAGACTGATGAAAACACACCACCTGCCCCACAAGAGTTTGCAGCAGTTCAACTATGTACAACCCTTTAATCCTTCTCTCTTTCTGCCCACAAAGAGATGCAGACTCAGTGTTGCAGAGGGGGAATAGCATTGGCTCTGGGCTAAGACAGATCTGGTTTAGACTCTTTCTGCCCTTGCTTAATAGCGGCACGACACAGGCCAAGTTATCCAACCATGCTAAGCCTGAAAGAATAAACTCCTCTTGTACTCATTCCACAAATGCTCATTGAGCACCTGTCATGTTCTGGGCAACTAATCAAGGTAAAGAAAACAAACAAAATGTGCCTGCCCTCATGGAGCTACATATATCTAGTACATAGAATGGGGGAACAGTAGGGGTGGGGTAAGACAGCCATAAGCAAAATAAATAAGGAAACTATGTAGTCTATTAGAAAGCATCGCATGCGGAGGCTAAAAAGAAAGGAGAGCACAGAGGATGTATGCTGGAGGGGTCCAGTTTTAAATGTGGTCATCAAAATAGGTCTCATGAAGATGGGAACATATGAGCACAGACTGAAGGGGGAACAAACCACACGGGTGTGGGAGGATTCCAGGCAGAGGGAAGAGCAGCAAAGACCCTGAGATAGGGACATGCACGGTGATGAGCACTTGCCTGGCATGTTGGAAGAGCAGCAAAGAGGCCAGAGAGGCTGCAGCAGAGGGAGTGAGAGGGAGGCGGTGCTAGGAGATGCCACCGGAAGGCGTGTGCCCCAGCGGCAGGTCCTGCAGAGCCTCCCTGAGCAGAGGGAGCCATTCTCTTTGTGTGACATGGGGAGCCACTGGAGGGTTTTGAGCAGAGGAGCAGCTTGACCAAACTTAGATTTTCAAAGACTCATCTCGGCTGTTATGCAGCGAGCAGAGCTTTGAGAGATGAGGGTTTGCCTTCCGCCAGGCATGAGATTGTGGTGCTCCATGCTGGTGGCAGCAGTGGAGGATGACAGTACTGACAGGGACTGGCTGGTGAGGATTAAGGAAGCAATGTCTGAAAAGCACCTGGCACACACTAGAGTCTACAGTAAGTGACACCTAGGATTTCATAGATCCCTTTTCAGGGGAAGAAGATCATTTTCATATTTGTTCCAATCCCCAGTGATCTGCAGGCAGGCTTTAAAATATGTGAAGGGCTGAAACTTCTAGAAAATTGGGCATATGTGTTCAGATTTTCTTTACATAGTTCCACACATGAATAAGAAAAACAAAAGTACATCAGAGTCTCTTTCTGGGGGGAAAATGTGGAATAAAATAACATCAACTTCCCTTTTAAGAAGGGAGCTGGCTTTGATCAATAAATTGCTTCGCTATCTGGAATTGTTTTGCTAAGAATAACAAGTTTCAAATCAGATTGAATTTCTACTTCCTGCTATTCTTTCTAACTCCCTAAACTCCTTGACATCCAAGGAGGAAAATGATAACAACCAGGAAACTGAAAGTTCTTTTGGTCTCAGACTTTGTTTCTCTCTAAGCATTCACATTAGGAGCCCTTTGCTTGGTTAGTTTCAGGTTTGTGGAACATTTTTAGGTAATTATTTAAGACATAAAACAGTAATGGTATGAAAATTTGTGCCCATTATAAATTATAACAGCAGTACTTCTTTCTCTAGGAGCACTGTCTTCAGAGCTGTAAAAGGCTCATTGTACAGTAACTACTTCTGGGGGAAAGTGATGATTTTTACTGGTTTCTATTCTTGCTGCACAAAATTGTTTAATAAAGTGATTTCTGAATGTTTTCCTGAAATTAAACAGCATGCTAAGCTTTTGGTTTTGATTATTATTTTTGATGCTGGAAACTTCATGAAGGCAGTGGTTGTGATATTATTGTTACTGGATTTTGGATCAATTCCAAGACATACCATTCATTCATTCATCCATTCATCCAACACATAGTCACTGACCATCAGCCTTGTGACACCTATTATGTAGGGTGCTGAACATCCAAAGGAGAAGAAACAGCTCCTGCCATCAAGACACTTCCAGCCTAGTGGAGAGAGAGTGAAGCCAAAAGACAGTTCAGCACAGCAAGATGATTTGTACCTGGGCGGTCTCATTGTGGGAATGACACAGCAGGAACTCTAAGCCAGAAAGCTGGGGGACGCTTCACAGAGGCGGTGGCATTTGATGTGAAGCTTATGAGATGACTATTTACCAGGCGAAAATAGAGGCAAGGAACTGGCCTTTCAGAAGAAGGAATAGATTATTCAACAAGGAACAATAAAGGAATGAGGGAGCCTGTCCTATGGAGAGGACTACAAATATTTTAGACAGGTGTAGTGAGGTCATCCCTTAGGAATGCATATAAAATATAAGAGAGATTCTAAGTACTCAGAAAGTCAGTTCTGACCCCAAGAATCTGATGATTATCTAATCACACAACACATGGTAAGCCCTTAGCATGTGCCAGGTGCTAGGAATTCAGAGATGGATAAACCACAGTGTCTTCCTTCCAGAGGTTCATGGTCTTGCCATGAATGATGATATTCTAGCAGCATAAAACAAAGGATTTTTTCCTATTTGATAAATCATAGAGATATGGTTCTGCCCCCATACCCGCTTGTCATTAAGCAATTGACTTACCCTTTGAGGGCCTCAGTCACCTCATCTGTAAAAAGTATATCCACTCCCAAGAGGCTGCTGCTAAGTGATAAAATATATGAAATTGTCTAACCTCAAGTCCAACACATGACAGATGCTCAATGAATGCAAGTTATACATGTCATTTGGAAATGAAAGAATTCTATTTTTCATTGGAAACTAAGGAGACAGCTTTGAATATTCTAGGGTTGGGGAAAGGAAGAGGCAGAGATAATTAATAATCCTATTACCTCTTCCATTGTCATCTGATGGCAGCCACCCATGGAACCAGTTCATGAGTTTCTAACACTGTGGTGTCCTTGTGTGCCCTGGTTCCTGTCCTTTCTGCTGGCTAGTTGTTCAGCAAATACTTTAATTCTATACATTTCTCAATAGCCTTTGAATAAGCCCCCTCCATTACTTAAACTAGAAGGTCCGTATCTATTGCTTGCAAAGAACAGACCCTTGCAGAGAGGGTTCGTTTATTAGTTCTGTGATTAATTCTGCAATCCACAGTGTAATATGGCTCCCTGTTCCTCTACCTAAGAGGTACCATGGGGCAAAGGGGATCAGCAGCATCGGAATTCCCCAGCTGTGTACCATAGTGTCAACATGGCAAGGAGTCATTCTACTTAGGGAACATATTTATTTTTTTAATTTTGTGTTGAGGTAGGTATATTATCTATAAATTTCATATAAAGGGAACATAATAAAATATTTATAATACAAAAGCGTCTTAGGCTCAGTTTCTCAAGAAGCCAACTCTGAGACGGAAGTCTGCAGACAGGAAGCATTTTGGAGCACGCCCTTGGGATTAACTTTGGGGAGCCAAAGAGGGCAGGATGGGTCGGAGGGGGAAGTTGAACTGTGACGTGGTCACAACAGGGGCATCAGCCCATCATGCAGGGAGCTCAGAGCTGCCCTGCCTTGAGGCAAGGGGACTCTCACCACTCATTGGATGCAGGCTGCCCCTGGGGACGGGACCTGAAATTAGGTGAGAACATGAACTTCCGCTGAAGGCAGTTCTTGCAGAGAGACTGGCTGAGCACCCTCAACATTCCTGGCAGCTGGGGGATTGAGGGCCTCGGTCCTAAAGAAGGACGTAGGCAGCACACCACAGTGTCTACTACTGTCCACCCTTGCTCTGTGCAGATATGTATGCTTCATATAATTAGTTCCAACAGCAGCTTCTACCAGATTCTGGTTGCTCTCTTTTCCTGGAGAAACTTAAAAGAATAAGTGTATTAGAATGCTCAGGCTGTTATAACAAACTACTATAGACATGGTGGCCTAAGCAATGGAAATTGATTTCTCACAGCCTTGGAGGCTGGAGAGTCCAAGATCAAGGTGCTGGCATTGTAAGGTTTCCTTCTGAGGCCTCTTCTCTTGGCTTGGGGGTGCCTGCCATCTCACTGTGTTCACATGACCTCTTCTTTGGACACATGTGGAGAGAGAGCACTCCAGTGAGCTCTTTGGTGTCTCCTCTTATAAGGACACTAATCCCATCAGATGAGGGCCCCACCCTCATGACCTTATCTAACCCTAGTTACCTCTCAAAGGCCCCATCTCTAAATACCATCACATTGGGTGTTAGGGTTTCAACATATGAATTTTGAGGAGACACAAGCATTCAGTCCATAACATTAAATTTCTATTTGTCAGGGTTCTCCAGAGAAACAAAACCAGTAAGATATGTATATAGGTACATATAGATGTTATGTATATTGTTTGTATGTATATTTATATATTGGTATATACCTATGTATGTATATGTGCACATGTGCACGTGTGTGTGTGTGTGTGTGTGTGTATATATATACATATAAAAAATAGAGAGAGAGAGAAAATGAGAGAAATGAAAGAAATTATTGTCAGGAGTTGGCTCACATAATTATTGAGGATGAGAAGTCCCAGGGTCTGCAGTGGGCAAGCTGGAAACCCAGGAGAGCTGATGTGTGGTCTCTGCCACTAGGCTCTAGACCCAAGAACAGCTGATGTTTCAGTTCGAGTCCGAAGGCAGGACAGACCAATGCCTCAGCTCAACTGTCAGGCAGGCAGAGTCCCGTCCTGCTCAGCCTTGTTGTTCTATTCAGGTCTTTGATTGATTGGAGGAGGCCCACCCACATTCGAGATGGCAATCTGCTTTACTCAGCCCACCAACTCAAATGTTAATCTCATCCACAAACACCCCTACAGACACACCTAGAATAATGTTTGGCCAAATGTCTGGGCACCCCATGGCCCAGTCAAGTTGACACATTAAAATTAACCATCACAAGAGGGTCAGTGGGAGAAACTACAGCACCTGCTGTTGAATCTGGTCCCTTGACTGCGATTGGCACTCATCATTTCCCTTCTCTGCTGCTCTCTGAAGTTTGCCCTCACCCTTGGCCAGCACCTCTTCTGGTCTAAGGTCATGCTGATACTACTGCACTGTGTCCTTCTTGGGTCACAGCTGCTGTACTTGTCCACTTAACAACAAAACTGAACAAGGGAGTACCAGTAAATGCCCCAGTGGATCGCCTGATACCAAGCATGTTCTTCTCTGTCCCCATGGTGAAACAGCAGACCTACCTCCTGCTGATGACCAAGGTCAATTCCCACCAGATGGCGATGTCTTTGTCTGTTAGTCTCTTGACAAATGACCAAGCAGCAGTCAAAGCTGAAAATTTAATTGGACTCCTTCCTTGTGCTTTGGTGGAAATGCTACCCCTCTTTGAACCTCTAAACCCACAGAACCCAGAGTTTTGGGAATGGGAGACACAAATTCCTCAAGTGGGTCACTGGAACTGATGGTAAGTGGGGTCACTCCTATTTCCACCCCTTGATTCCAAGACCCATGTCTTCTACCTACTAAGGATGCAGCACTACGAAATGATTTAGGGGACACAGTACATGCTGGAGGTTTATGTCCCATCTTTGCATGATATCATCCCCAAACTATTTCATAAGTTGTTCTTTCAAAAGGCCATTTCAGCATTCTAACTGATGGGCAGATTCTGGGTGGTGCACCGTGTCACATGGCCAGTTTATCCCTTGGTCACGCACCCACTGCCACTCTTCCGTTGCCATAAAATGGGTTCCTTGGTCCAACAAATATTATGTGGCAATCTCCTAACAATAGATAAAATGCTCTGTAAGCTCTCAGATAGTGGTGTGGGCTGAGGTTGTACAGGCAGGAAAGTCAAACTCACACAAGTGTCAGTTCCAGTCAAGATGAAGCCCTTTCCAAGGTGAAAGAGGTCCGATGTAATCAACCTGCCACCAGGTTGCTGGTTGGTCTCCTCTAGAAACGGTGTCATATCAGGTGATCAGCATTGACCTCTGTTGATGACAGAGTAAACATTCAGTCATGACAAGGACTAGATCTGCCTTGATGTTGGAGTAGGAGCCCATTAATAACCTTCATCCCAGTCACCATGACCACTCCACCACTGTGTCCGTTGTGTCCATATCGGAATGGCAATGATTGTCCAGCTGACATCACCAGCCACGTCATTCTGTCAGGGTTGTGTCATGGCTCTTCAGTGGTAAATGCTGTGGGCCCCATACAAGACTGGTAGGGTTTCATGTCATCACATATATATGTCAAAGCAGTGTTCCCAAGAGTAAAATATGCTGACTCCAGAACCCAAAAAGGCCTACCAGGCATTACACTTCTTCTCTAGTAGTGGGAAGGACAAAATGCAATAGTTTGTCCTTTATTTTGAAGACAATGTCCTTCACGCCTCAGATCATTGAGTTCCTAAAGAGTTCACTGATGTGAGGGTCCCCTGAATCTTAGTTGGGGTAATCTCACCCTCTAGGGTGCATTTGCCTTGCCGTGGCCTTCAACATAGTTGCCACCTTCCACTCATCTGGTCTGATTAGCATCAAGTCTCTGATACGGGGGACCAACGCAATGTTCTGCAGAGTCTCCATCCAAGTTTGGGGTCTCACTCCTCCCCAGCCAGGGCCTGACCTTAGCATAACAGACTTGCCTGGCCTGGGAATACAATCTTCCCTTGGCTTCTCTTTTTCTTATAATTAAGTCCCAGGTTCAATCCTCACCTTTTTCTGCCCTACTGCTATAGGAAGAAAAACTACAGTATCTTTATGTGCTAACAGAAAAAGACCTCTGACTTTCACATCTCACCTTATATTGATGATATACTTCTTCACCCTAGCTGGAAGTAGAAAAGAAACATCTTTATGTCATTCTAAATCAAGGAAGAATAAAATAAATATACATTAGAGAAAGGGGTAGGAGACAGTGCGTGAAACATTTATGTACATCTTCCATATGTCAGGCACATAATATGCCTTATTCCATTTAATCTTCACAGAAAATCCTATGAGGCCAGATTTGTTATTTCTATTTTATAAAAAGGAAGCTGGGGCCCAGAGAGGTCAAGCAAGAAGCCAAAGGTCACACAGAGTGGCAGAGCTAAGATCTGCTCAGGCCTGTCTGAGTCCAAAGCTCATGCTCTTTGAACCACATGACAGAACCTTCCAGATGGCTTCATCCTGAGCAGGCAATTTAGAAACGGCTTCCCAGGGGTACATTTGAATAGGCCTTGAAGGATGAATAAGACCTCAACAGGCAGAGAGACTCTGAAGATGAAGGAATAATAGCATAAGCAAAATCCGAAAGCACAAAAGATTAAGAAAAAGCACAGTGTGACATCCAGACAGAGCAGAGGAAGGGGACCGAAAGTAACAATGCCTACTTTGGATCAGGATGGAACCAGACTCCTTACATATATTAGGGGTTTTAATCCGTTTATTTGTACAGAGCCTGCCCCTCGTTAGTCTATATGTTCTATCAATCCAGTGCCACATTGAGGCCCCAGCACCAAGTAAAATGCTAATGGATAAATCCGCCCTGATTAGACTCTGCCTCTCACTAGCTGTGTGTCCTGGGCAGGGCATATAAATAAGGCTGAATTTCCTCATCAACAAAATAGAAACACTAACTCCCACGTGGCAGCCATTTGAAATATATCTTAGGAGTTAATAAATTATCTCACCATCCCAGTCAGATGGCTCCATTATCCCCATTTTAGGGACACTCAGACTAAGACTCAGAGACATAAAATTGCCTAGGGTCACACAGGTGGTAGGGAAAGAAATACGATACGAGACTGGAGCTTCCTAAAGCCAAAGCTTATGATAAATGTGACCATCGTGGGATCTGGGGATAGTGGCAGACTGAATGCCACACCAAGGAATTCCATAGGTCCTGCTATATGAAGGCCGTGGTGTCTTTTAATGTAGTAATGTGGAAGGTTCTGGAAAGGGGTGTAGACACAGTTAGAACAATTTGGGGGAAAAGCACACTCAGGGAAGAAAGGCAGACAGTGCAGCCATCATGTGTCCACATCATGTGTCCACATCATGTGTCATGGGCCCCATATTGTTTGAAAAGCCCCCATGCTTAGCACAGCTGTGTGTGTGCAGAAACGTTCCGCCTCACCCACTCAGGGCTCTCTATTTACCTAATTCTTGTTGCGAGCCAGCAGGCTCTTCAGCCCCCTGCCGGGGTACAAGGCACTGTGACAGATGGCAGTGCCCAGACTAGGGAATAAGTTGCACGTTTCTGCCAATAAAACTAGCCAGAAAAGCAGGGAGGTCGTCACTGGTGGGCAAATTAGGCTGGTGTCCTTGGGTTGCTTTGCAATGCGGAGCGACGTGGACGGCAGGCCGCAGCCAGGCTTCCCAGCGCTGAGGACTGGGGGCCACGGCCTCGTGTGAGCATGAGGCAGGAATCCAAAGTGTCCCACTGGCAACCTCAGTCTCGCACAGAAGCACACAGGGGGATTTAATTAGCACGATCAGGCACGTGACACAAACGAATAAAAGGAAAAAGGAAAATGGTCACAGTTTTGCAGACAGATGGTGGGGCAGGCAGTGGTGTGGGGCACTAAACTCCTGACTCGCCTGTTAGCCCTAGAAAGAATTCTGAAAGCACCTTTACTCATTCCACAGACCAGACGAAACCCAGAGCAGTGGCTTAGCTCAACTCCAGAAGAGACACAAAAAGGGTGGGAGGACCAGGCTCCAGGATTAGGCTTCACTTCAGGCTGTTTGCATCACTTCTCAGGCTTTAAGCACCTTTGCCCCTGAAGGCCCCATCTCCTGTATGTCACAGCTTCACAGACCAGTACAACGCACCCATATTCCACATGAGCGTAACTTACACACAACTACGTAAGAGTAACATTGCAATGGGCAAGTCGATCTGAATGTCACATGACATAAATATTTAACTAAATGAATATTACTTTGGATTGTACAGTGTTCTTTTACTATTTTTGAGCTAATCATTGTTTCTCGGGTGTCAAATATTCTTGAGGGCTCTCAAGCAGCGTGTGTGTTCCAGGCCCTGTGCTCGGAGCGTTGAATAGAAAGACCAGCTTTTTGCCACCCTCAGGCAAGTCGTCCAGTGCAGTTTCTTCATCGGCAATGCTGGGAGAGTAATGCCTACTTCACACGGCTGCTAGGAGAGGCCCTGGCAGGAGGAAGTGCTTAGTACAGAAGAGCCACACGACAAAACTCTCTTTGGTTTAACTCCTCAGGTCCCTGGAAAGCCAGGAGCAAGGAAGGAAGGGGAAGAAGTCACCACGAACTCCTCACGTAACATACAGCAGAGATTCTAGAAGCCCCTTTCTATACAACCCCTCATTTAGCCTTCTGGGGGCCAAGAACCTCTACTATCCCCATGTTGTAAATGGGGACATCATGGTGACAAGGCTGAGCCAGGTTCATACAGAGCTGGGAGGTAAGCGCAGGAAAATCTGTGGAAGTGGGTTTCTGGAGAGCAAGAAATGACAGAAAGTTGAGTTTTTCTCTCGCATCCTTGCCCCAGAATTGTGAAGGTTAAATTTCCGTCCTGTGCTAATGAGGCAAGAAGTGGGGATTTCAAAATCCCTCTGGGGTCTTTGGAGGGGCAGTGGGACAGAAGCACACCCCAAACTCAGCCCACCACAGCTATGCCTCAGATGGCAGGCTCCACAGGGACAAATGGCACAGCTGACCCTGAGGTCAGCAAAAGGCCTGTGACCACCAGGTGCCTGGTCATCTTAAGACTACCAAGCCACATGACCATCTTCTCAGATGACCAAATGTCAGCTGTGTTAAGTGACCCTCACAAGTGTCAGTCAAGGTCAGAGGGGAAACCACTAATAGTTTTTGCACGTATGCTACATACTCCCTATAATTCTTCCTTTTTTATAAGTAAGGATACTGAGTCTCAAAATGTTTGCCATTTCTTCAAGGTCATAAAGCTCGTAGAACTAGGCTTTGAATCTAGGTTTGTTTGATTCCAAGGTCCAAGTCCTGTCCCCAAGAGTTTGTGCCTCAGGATAGCCCAAAGGTTTACAGGGTTTTTAAAATTATTTTAAGATAGCAATGGGGCATGCTGTAGGCACTATACTAAGTATCTTTCACTATGAACTGGATATTCTAACTTCCAGTTTATAGGTGAGAAAATGGAGGTTCTGAGATAGGATGTAACTTGCCCACACAGGCAGCAAGTGATGGTGCACAGACAAGGTCTCAGGACTACCTGACTTACATCCCTGTGTAGGTTCCACCCTAGAGAACTGCCCCCTTATTGTCCTGAGGCAAACCACGTCACCTGGCACCCACATAACTAAATGTCCATCGGGGTGAGAGTTCTTTTGCAGGTGAAAAACAAGTTAAAACCCAGGAACCTCTGGCAAGCAATGCAGGATGGTTCCCCATTGACATGAACACCTTTCTGAACTCCTACTTCTCGGTACTCAGAAGAGGTTGTGCTCTCCTGCACGCTGATCCCGTAAATGAGTTTCCATCAGCATAAGCTGAGTAGAGAAGAAGGAGGTACCAATCGGTGACTTCCAGTCTTAACGACGAAGCTGTAATTGTGTCCCTGGGCCAGACAGCTGCCAGCTTCCTGAAGAAGGAGATGATATCTTTTAAGCTTTAAGGAGGCTTTGGTTAAAATTAAACACAGAGAAAGTCCTGCTTTTACTCACTCTCCTCCACCTTATGCAAGGGGGAAAGAAAAGCCAAAGGAATTGTAATTGGTCCAGGCATCTGCTAAATAAAGTAACACAGACATGTAGCTTCCACCGCCATGCAAGGTGAGAGTCAGAATTGTATATGAGTTGGTGAAAATGGGGCAAGAGAAATAGACTGCAACATACCGAGTAAAGGTCATAAATAAAGCAACAGCCTCACATTAATGGGCATGGCATGGGATGAGAATCTTGACCCAAAATCTAATAGGCAGAAGCCGGCAAGAATCGGCTCTTGACTTGCTTTTGAGTGATGTCTTGGAAATGGTTCATAACAACCATGAATTTCAATTTGGCTTAGTAATTCTGTCCAAAGCAAAACCTTATAAGGGAGTCATCCGGACATCAGACTGCAGCAAACTTTAGAAGAGTATGGGCGAATTTTATGGAAGCCAATCATAAGTGGATAATCATAAATGCCCAGAACTCCATCCACCCTGAGATGAACACAGACTGTCAGTAAAGAGAGTGTCTGCCCTGGGAACAAGCCCAGTGAACACAGGAAGGAAGGGGGAAGGGATGAGTAGGGTTGCACTGGGAAAAAAATTATGTCCACTGTTATTAATATTATTACCATTATTATTATGCAATCCTACACTCACGAGCAGATGGATTCCAAAAAGCATCTTGGTGCCGGCTGATCTCTAGGGCCTTAGCTATTTTCCCTCTACCCTAAAGCTGCTCTCCTAAACTCTGGTGGCTCTCTCTCCTTCCAGACTGCCCCTGAAAGCACCCCATAGGCTCTTTTTTTGTTTGTTTTAGGAGTTTTACCACTAACTACCAATGGATCAATAGGAGGTAAGAAAAAAAATAACAAACTTAGGAAAAGTACAAAGGTTGGATACATCTTACAGCGTTCTCACCACAATGGTCCTTCGTCAGCAATGACCAGAGCGTGCAGCCAGTAGGGGGCAGTGCAGTGCAGTCCAAGAAGCTCGGGCTCTGGGGCCAGCTGGAGAGGGCTTGAATCCCAACCAAGGCACCTGTTAGTGGGGCCACCCCAAGCATGCCACTGAACCTCCTTTTCTTTAGTGTAAGATAAAGAAAATAGAATCTACCAGGATAAGTTGTTTTTAAGATTTAAGATTATAATCCATTGTATATAAAACACATATATATGTGTTTGTATATAGATATATACAGAGATGATACAGATATAAATACAAACACAGATACATATACACACATACATACATACACATGTGTGTGTGTGTGTGTATAAACATGGTAGGAGTTCTATATGTGGTAGATATTGCTATTTTTGTCAGTGGAAAATTAACTGGATGGCCACTCTATATAATTACCCTGGGGATGAAATTCAACAAACTCTCCCCTTCCTTCCTGACTCATCCTAAAGTGAAGGGCTGACTAACACACTCCATCCTGATAGCTCTTCTTCAGGTCTGAAAACATCACTCTACCCAGTCAAACCATGAGAAAAACATCAGACAAACCTCAATTGAAATTGAGGGACATTCTATAAAATACCTAACCAGGACTCTTCAAAATCATCAAAGTCATCAAAAATGAGGAAAGATGGAGAATTTCTCACAGACCAGAAAAGCCTAAGGAAATATATCAACTAAATGTAATATATCATGGATGGGATCCTGGAACAGAAAAAAGACACTAGGTAAAATCTAGTGAAGACCAAATAAAATGTGGAGTCCAGTTAACAGTACTGTACCAATGTGGTTCCTTAGTTATAACAAATGTACAATGATAATATAAGTTGCTAACAATGAGAAAAACTGGGTGAGGGGTATTTGGGAACTCTCTGCACTATCTTTGCAACGTTTTCATAAATCTAAAACTATTCTAAAATTATAAAAGTTTATTTAAATAAAAAGTTACTCTAGAAGAGCAGTAGGTATCTCCAGATAGAGTGGATAATTTGAATCACTGTAATCCTAATTAACAATTACCAAGTACTACCATGACCCAGAAACTGGAATAAATAAAATAATGCCAGATAAGTTTAATCACCCCAATCACCCCATGAGGTAGACACTAATATTCCGATGTTGCAGCTGGTAGGACCGCTAAAGAGGGGATTCACTCTATATTCACATTATATTTCCTTATAATATGACAGCAGATTGGAAATCAAAAAATATTTCCTCCTGGATAAAATGTTATGAGAGTGTTTCATGAATATGGTATATTGAGCTGGTTTAGCTCTCCCTCCAATAGGAAATTCCTGATTCTAGAACCAAAGAGATATCTCAAAGTCCAGGCATTTAGAGTTTGAATCAATGCCACTGTGTTCCAGCAGCATCCACTCCAGAAATAAGACCAAGGACTTGAGAATAAAACCCCCGGATTAGGAGACTAGAAGCCCAAAGAAGCAGCAAGAAAGACTGTCTTCTGCCTAACTATCTGAGTAGAGAACTAAAGAATCTCCTTTGAAGTCAAAAGTCTAAGTTTACTCCACAAGCACATAAGGGGTCAGAATTTACACTTCTCATGAAGTATGAGAGTCCAAAAGCAAAAAATTCATGGAAAAACTAGCCTAGAAACAGTAAAACCTCTGAGCCTTAGAAGAAACAAACACAACGCTATTCTATAAGGATACTTTCATATCTCAGAACACAAAGTTTTCCCACCAAAATACTAAACAAAACACAAACAAAAACATAACCAAATGTAACAATCTATTTTACCACATTAACAAGTTAAAGGGAAAAAAAGTTGATCAAAACAATAAATGGTTTTTTAAAAATTACCACATTCAACACCTATTTATGAAAGAAAAAAGTGAGTCTTAGAAAACTAGGATTAGAAGAAGACTTCCTTAAACTCATAAAGGACATACAAAAAGTCCTATAGCAAACCTCAAACTTGGTGGTGAAACATAAGATTCTCTTTAAAGTCTGGAATAAGGTTTTGTCCTGGAGGTGTTAACCAACATGGTAAGAAGAAAAAAATAAGTACCAAATAAAAGAATTGGCAAGAAATAAATAAATAATAAATAAATTTCTTTGAATAAATAATTCAAAGAAATAATTTTCTACATAGGAAAGATAATTGATAGGCATACTATTAGAGCTAATTACAGTTCAGCAATTTTGCTAGTTATAAGGTCAACATGCAAATAATGGAATTTCCATGTTTAGTTTTATAAGAAACTGCCAAGATACTTTCCGGAGTGTCTATACTATTTTACATCAGCAATGCCTGCCTCATCCAGTTTCTCTGCATTCTGGCCAGCATTTGATGTTGTTACTATTTTTTCTTTTAGCCATTCTGACGGGCATGTAGTAGCATCTTATTGAGGTTTTAATTTCCATTTCCCCAATAGCTAATGATGTGGAACATCTTTTCACGTGCTTCTTTGCTATCTGTTTACCCCTCTTTGGTGAAATGTCGGTTTATGTCTTTTACCAACTTTCTAGTTGAATTGTTTGTTTTACTGTTGATTTGTGAGAGCTCTTCATATATTGCAGATACTTGCCTTTTTTGGATATGTGGTTTGCAAATATTTTCTCCTACTCTGTAATTTGTCTTTTCAGCCTCCTAACATACCTGTTGCAGAGCAGAAGTTTTTAATTTTGATGAGGTCTAATTTACCAGTTTTTTCTTTTATGGATCATGCTTTTGGTGTCAAGTCTGAAAAATTCTCCACCAACCCTAGGTTCTGAAGATTTTCTCCTATATTTTCTTCTCAAAATTTTATAGTTTTATATTTTATATTTAAGTCTGTGATACATTTTGAGTGAACTTTTATATAAGGTATGAGGTTTAGGTCAAGGTTTATTTTTTTTGCCTACAGACATCTAATTTCTCCAGCACCATTTGAAAAAGAAACTATAATTCCTCCATTGAAATGGAAAAATGAAGGAGCCAAAACAGCTAAGACAACTTTGAAAAGAATGAATAAAGTCGGGGAAGATTCACTTTACCCAATTTCAAGATGCATTATATAGCGATGGTAATCAAAGTTGTGTAGTTCCTGACAGAGGGAATGACACATAGATCAATGGAATATATTAGAGGATTCAGAAATAGCATCACATAAGTATGGTCAACTGATTTTTGACAAAGGTGCAAAAGTAATTAAATGGCAGCAAAATAAAATGAGCCTCAACCTAAACTCGATGCCTTCTATAAAAATTAACTTGAAATGGATCATAAATTTAAATGTAAATCATAAAACTATAAAACTCTGAGAAGAAAGCAGGAGAAAATCTTCAGAATCTAGGGCTTCCTAAGGAGTTTTTAAACATGACATCAAAAGCATAATCCATAAAATGAAAAGTTGATAAATTTGACTTCATCAAAATGGGAAACATTTGCCCTGAGATAGACATGTTAAAAGGATGACACGGTAAGCTATGGAGTGGGAGAAAGTATTTGCAAATCACACATTGGACAAAGGGCTATTATCAAGAATATATTTTTTTAAAAACTCTCAACAGTAATAAAAGACAATCTAATTAGAAAATGAGCAAAAGATATGAACAGACAGGAAAGTTCAATATCACTAGCCACATCTAAAGTTAAAAATAGTGATAGTAGCAAATGCTGACAAGGATATGGACAAACTGGATCTCTCGTGCATTGCTGGTGGGAATATAAAACAGTGCAGCCACTCGGGAAAATAGTTTGGCACAGTTTCTTTAAAAACCTAAACATATACTTACTATATGGCCCAGCAATTACACTCATGGGATGTTTATCTCAGAATAAATGAAAGTGTATGTCCACACAAGAACACATACACAAATATTTATAGCTTATATTTATATAAGCTTAAATATATAGCTTATATTTATTGTTTATAATAGCCCAAAACTGGAAACAAGCAAAACATCCTTCAAGAAGAAAGTAGTTAAACTGCAGTACATCTGTGTCATGGAATACTACTCACAATAAAAATAGAAGAACTATTGATACACAGGACAACTCAGCTGGATCTCAAGGGCATTATGCTTAATAAAAGAGGCCAGCCTCAAAGGGTCACATACTGTGAGATTCCATTTATGTAACAATCTCAAAATGACAAAATTATAGAGATAGAAACAGATTAGGTGTTTCCAGGGGCTAAGGAGGGTTGGGGGAAGAGGGTAGGGTAGCTATAAAAAGGTAGTATAAGAGAGATCTTTATGGTAATGGAATAGTCCCATATCTTGATTTCAGTGGTAATTACACAAATCTACACATGTGATAAAATGGCACGGAACTATACACACACACATTGTACCAATGTCAATTTCTTGGCTTTAATATACTATAATCATGTATAGTGATTTATGGATATAGTTATGAAATTGGGTGAAGGGTGTTAAGTATAGCCTAGAGCTACCTTCTTACATATTTTAAGTCCAACCCCAAGGTTTCCCTGTACATAGTGAACTGTAACCTAACTTACATGTAAGCAGATGGTAACCTACTTTTGTACCAATCACCAAGTTTCAGCCGATCAAAGGTGACCAGCTCTTCAAACTGTATTCAAATAAGGCAAACTCCAAGCTGGAACAATCCAGCTGTTTTTGTACCTCACTTCCGTTTTCTGTATATCACTTCTCTTTTTCTGTCCATAAATCTTCTCCGACCACACAACAGCGTGAAGTCACGCTAAACCTATTCTGGTTCTAGAGGCTGCCCGATTCATGAATTGTTCTTTACTCAACTAAATTCTGTGAAATTTAATTTGTCTAAAGTTTTTCTTTTAACAAGGGCACAGAAACCTGTCTACTATCTTTGCAACTTCCTGTAAATTCATAATCATTTCATAGTAAAAAGTTAAGCAATAAAAGAAGACAGTCAATCAATCAATAACTCTTTTCTAGCATGTGAAATGCCTTCAATAAATGTAGTGTTGTTATAACAGCAACATTAATATAACCAAATGCCTAGTCGGCAATGAAAAGGGCAAGGCTACTTTTCCATCAGGTTAGAAAATATTGGGGTTAACTAGAAGCAGGATGGTAAATCCCTGCGCTCAGCCACACTTGTCACAGATACCGAAAGCGGCATGGTTTAGTGGTCTCCAAAGAGATGCTAGAGCCTGGCAGACTAAGGTGTGCACCCAGGTAGGGCATTTCCCATAAACATCATTAATGGCAGTGACACAGATGCCTTGCTCATCTCTGAATCTTCAGCACTCAGGACAGCACCTGGCACTGAATGGGGTCTCCATAATTGTGGAATTGAAGGTATCTTTATCTCTCTGAACCTCCATTCCTTCTATTGTAAAATTACTATTTTTTTCCTCTATTTTCTGTTTACCACCTGTTGCCTGCAGGAAATGGGCATTTTCAAAAGCCACATTTGCATACGAAATTGACGAGAGTAACGCACTTATTGGTCTATTGCAGAAAGGAAGTGCAACCACAACACTGAACAACGGCAAGGGAAGCCTCCCCACTACAGCTATCTTCGAGTGTGCACATAGGGTTTGGCCCACAGGCAGAAGGTCAGACACCTGGACTGGCTCCGAGGAGACTGGCGCCGTCCGCTGCCTCCCGGGCAGGCTCTGGGAGTGACGGCTGATGCGCACAGCTGGTCCCCGCCTGGCCACACAGCGAGCAGGACTTTACCTCTTCCCCTTTCAGTCTTTTCCTTTCTTCTCCTCCCTTTTTCTTTTGTTTTCTTCACTCCTCCGTTTCTTTATTTCCCACATGGAAAGTATAACTGGTCATCTATATAAATTAGAACCCCAGAACTAAAACAACCTTTGGATCTTCGGTCTCATTAAATTGACAGGAAACGAGGCCTGGGCAGCAAGGTTGTTTCCCCAAATTCATACCTCAAGTCACTGGCAGAGCTGGAAATTCGATTTGATTGATTGTAGCAATCAATCCATAGCTCATGCAGCTCGTATATTCTGAATTGTCTTAGGGAATTTCAGAGCCAAAATGCTCATCTCGAAACTGGTCAGTTTCATTCTTCAGAAAGTTAAAAAAGACATTAATCTAGGCTCACAGCAGCTTTTCTTTTGAGGAGGGAAGAGGTAGCCGTTATCTGTGCGGAATGGTACTCATACTGGCTCTGTGTTCAGGACACTCGCTCTCTAAGTTCAACAGGACAGATCTAAAGAGAGTTGGAGGAAGACGACTCTGTCTACCCAACAAAGTAAATCACTTTCAAATAAATATATATAATAATCAAAATCATTTTTAAAACTTTTTACAATATCTACTGTGAGTAAGAATGTAGAAAATACTCTCAACCACTAGTACATGGATAAATTAGTATAGTCTTTTGGGAGAATCTCTAGGAAAACTAAAAATGTATATAATTACAAATCGAACAAAGCACATATGTGATCTGTATTCTGAAAACTACAAAAGGCTGACTGAAGAAATTAAAGTCCTAAATAAATGGAGAGACGTAGTGTATTCGTGGACTTGAAGACTCAACATAATAAAGATGCCATTTCTCTTCAAATTGATCTATAAATTTAACACAAATACAATCAAAATCTTAGCAGGACTTTTTGTAGATAGATAAGCTGATTCAAAAATTCATTGTCAAAGGCAATGGAACTAAAATAGTTAAAAAGAAGAAGAAAGTTGAGTAATAACACTACCTGACTTTAAGACTACATATAAAGCTACAGTAATCAAAACAGTACAGCATTTGTGGAGGAATAGACACATTGATTGATGGAATAGAATAGGGAGCTGAGAAATAGACCCACACAAATATAGCAAATTGATTTTCAACAAATGTATAAAGGCAATTCAATGGTACTCTAAATATCCATATGCAAAAAAGAACTTTGATTCATACCTCACATCATATATAAAAATTAACTTAGGATGGATCACAGATATAAATATAAAACATAAAACTACAAAGCTTTTAGAATAAAACACAAAGAAAATATTTGTGAGCTGCGTTAGGCAAAGATTTCTTACATATGACACCAAAAACATGATCCATAAAAGGAACTGAACTTCATCAAAATTAAAAACCTTTACTCTGCAAAAGACATTACTAAAAGATTGAAAAGACACTCTATAGACTGGTAGAAAATATTTGCAAGTCACACATCTGACAAGGAATTAATATAAAGAAACATAAAAAACTTTCAAAGCTCAACAACAAAAAACCCAATTTAAAAATGGGCAAAAGACTAGAACAGACACTTCATCAAAGATGTTCAACATCATTAGCTATAGGGAAATGCAAAACCACAAGAAGAACTCACTGTACATCTATACTAACAGCTAAAATTTTAAAAATACTGACAATACCAAGTGCTGGTGATGATGCAGAGAAACTAGACATTTAAAACATTACTGGTGAGAATGCAAAATGACATATCCATTCCAGAAAGTGGTTTGACAGTTTCTTGTAAACTTAAACATATATTACCATATGGCCCAGTAATCCAACTCCTCCACATATACCCTGGAGAAATGAAAACTTATACTCAGACAATTCTCTATAGCATATAGCTTCTCTATTCATAATTGCTCCCAACCTAGAAACGATCCAAATGCCATTCAGTGGGTGAATGATCCACACAATGGAATACTACTCAGGTAAAAAGGAATGAACTGCTAATGCTTACAATAATGTGGGTGAATCTCAAAAGTGTTATGCTGAAAGTTAGAAGTTAGCCTCAAAAGATAACTGTATGATTTCATTTCCAAGACATTCTTAAAAAGACAAAACTATACCGACAGACAGCAGATCTACGGTTGACAAACATCAGAGGTAGAGAAGGGTATGACTATAAAGGGATAGCAGAAGAGGGTTTGGGGGTTGGTTCTGTATCCTGATTGTAGTGGTGATTACACAAATCTGTACACATGTTAACAGTCATAGAAATGTATGACTTTTAATGTATGTGTGTCATCCATTGAAATGGATGACAAAAAGGTTCAACTTTACTGTATAATTTAAAACATAAATTTAAAATCTACATATCATTAGTGGATCTAGCCAATAATCACCAAAGAATGGCTTTTTCCATTTTTATAAGTTCTATAATTTTCTTTTTCATATCTACCATGACTTTTACTTTGTTATCTTTTTTTTGATCCTATATCCATCTTCACACACATACCCCAAAAAAAAAGAAAAAGAAAGAAATCTAAAAATATAATTTACCAAATAACCAATGAAAGAAGAAAGCTATGTGATCATCTCAACAGAGAAACAAAAGTAATTCTGTGAACTTCAAGATCCATTAATAGGTTTGCTACCTATTTAAAATAGGTAGCAAACTAGAATAAGAAGGGGATATACTCAACTGGATAAAGTGTAGCTATTAAAAATCCTGCAACAGTTCTACTTTCAGTTATACATAAAGAGAAATAAGAGCATATGTCCACACAAAAACCTGTACACGAATATTCATATCAGCATTATTCACAGTAGCCAAAAAGTGAAAACAACCTAAATGTGCATCAACTGATGACTGGATGAACACAATGTGGCATATCCACACATTGGAATATTATTCAGCCATAAAAAGGAATGAAGTACTGATACAAGCTGCAACATGGATGAACCCTGAAAATACTATGCTAAGTGAAAGAAGCCAGTCAAAAAAGAACATATTGTATGATTCTATTTATATGAAATATTGAGAATGAGTAAATCAGTAGATTTGGGAGGTAGATTAGTCACTGCCTAGGGCTGGAAGAACCAGGAGAGTGAGGAGTAACTGCTAATAGAGATGGGTTCCTTTTTGCAGTGATGAAAATGTTCTAAAATTAATTGTAGTACTGGTTGCACAACTCTGAATATACTCAAAACTATCGAATTGTACACTTTAAGTGGGTACATTTTATAGTGTGTGAAATATATCTCAATAGAGCTATGTTTTTAAAGTTTAAAGGTTCTTTTTTCATTTTCAAACCCTTTCTTTTATAGTTTTAATCATTTCAAACATATTTATTTTATAATTGCCATCCAAGAGATCAATCATACAAAGCAGGTGATGACCTGTCGGGTTGCTTGTTGTGTCTGCTGGCTTGTTTTTCCTTGGTGTGCTGTTTCTTTGTGGGTTTTATAATTTTGTGTTGTGAACTCATCTTCAGTGGAGCTTTACCTGTGGCAGTCCTATGCTATCTGGCTGGAAGGCATTTCCTGCCCAAAATTATCACTCCCCAAGGCTACTTATATAATTTTTCCGTTTGGGAGTTTCTAGAGCACATGGGTAACACAAATGTTAGTCCTAAACCTACATGAGTACAGGCCCATGGTTACAACTCCTTCAGGGAGATTTTCCACGCTGAGAGCAGAAGCCAAGACAGACAATTTTCCTTGTTATCACCTTGAACTTGTAGGAAAAATGTTCCCCTACACACTTTCGCCGAGGATGTAGCCATTTGAGAGTGTTGGCTTGAGCAGCTGTCTCATTTCCAATTAACCCTCGCAGGGAGCTAAAGGCCCGTATTTTATTTCCACGTAGCTGTGAGAACCCAATCCCCTTAGCAATGGAAAAGAAAAAAAAAGAATAAGACTATTTCTCACTGTGGCTTTCATTCCCTCTTCTTTTTGACCCCAGACATGCCCTTTATATTCTTTTAAACTCAGCAGTGCCTTTAAAAGGATGTCTGACATATTTAATCCAATAGACTAAATGAATTATAATTCAAAGTTTTCCAGATTATTCTATTCACTAAATTGCTAGAAATGTAAGTTCTAAGGCAAACAATATAAAATACTATAAAATTACTTAGTAAATACATGTAATATCCTTTCTTATAAAAATACAAAAATGAATCCATCTAGTCTTATCTGTATGTGTATGAACGTATATAGATGACTATTTTGGGGGAGGATTATGGAAACTCAGAGAGTGGTAGGAACAGGTGTGGGGGACAAACTTTTATTCTTCGAGCATATCTGTTATTTAAATTTTTAAGAATGCTTTTATGTAATGTAATTGCATTGGAAAAAAATTCCACATGAATTTAATCAAAGAAAGGCAACATATATACAACCATAGGGATACGTGTGGAAGGGGAGAATGAACATTCCTCTAACCCTTTAGCTAGATGATAAAGTCTTTTGCGTTTATACGAGCCACAGGTTGGGTTTTAGCCATGATGAAGGGAAAAAGCATTTATTTACCAGCATTCTTCACAGGACATATACTTGCCTTATTCTGAAAAATGCCCTAATACATATTTGAGGTAGAAGATGAATCTAACCACACCAACCCTCATCCAAGCCTTAAAATGGGAGAAGACACTGCTCTGCATAATATAAAAAGGACAATTTCGAATGCCTGAGGGTCCCCAAGGAGAAGTCCTTATATGTAAAATGGGTTTCATAAATGCCTTGTAAAATTGTTTGAGAATTTAGAGTAATACAGTGGTTCCTAAACTTTAGTGTAAAATAGAATCACCTGATGTACTTGTGAAAACATGAATTGTGAGGCAAAATCTTAGGGACAGAAAAGAGATCAGTGGTGGCCAGTGCCTGGCCACCACTCAATCTTAGGACTTTAATTTCTTCAATCAGCCTTTTGTAGTTTTCAGAATACAGATCACATATGTGCTTTGTTCGATTTGTAATTATATACATTTTTAGTTTTCCTAGAGATTCTCCCAAAAGACTATACTAATTTATCCATGTACTAGTGGTTGAGAGTATTTCTCTACATTCTTACTCACAGTAGATATTGTAAAAAGTTTTAAAAATGATTTTGATTATTATATATATTTATTTGAAAGTGATTTACTTTGTTGGGTAGACAGAGTCGTCTTCCTCCAACTCTCTTTAGATCTGTCCTGTTGAACTTAGAGAGCGAGTGTCCTGAACACAGAGCCAGTATGAGTACCATTCCGCACAGATAACGGCTACCTCTTCCCTCCTCAAAAGAAAAGCTGCTGTGAGCCTAGATTAATGTCTTTTTTAACTTTCTGAAGAATGAAACTGACCAGTTTCGAGATGAGCATTTTGGCTCTGAAATTCCCTAAGACAATTCAGAATATACGAGCTGCATGAGCTATGGATTGATTGCTACAATCAATCAAATCGAATTTCCAGCTCTGCCAGTGACTTGAGGTATGAATTTGGGGAAACAACCTTGCTGCCCAGGCCTCGTTTCCTGTCAATTTAATGAGACTGAAGATCCAAAGGTTGTTTTAGTTCTGGGGTTCTAATTTATATAGATGACCAGTTATACTTTCCATGTGGGAAATAAAGAAACGGAGGAGTGAAGAAAACAAAAGAAAAAGGGAGGAGAAGAAAGGAAAAGACTGAAAGGGGAAGAGGTAAAGTCCTGCTCGCTGTGTGGCCAGGCGGGGACCAGCTGTGCGCATCAGCCGTCACTCCCAGAGCCTGCCCGGGAGGCAGCGGACGGCGCCAGTCTCCTCGGAGCCAGTCCAGGTGTCTGACCTTCTGCCTGTGGGCCAAACCCTATGTGCACACTCGAAGATAGCTGTAGTGGGGAGGCTTCCCTTGCCGTTGAGTGGCACTCAATCTTCATTTCTCCTTACGAGAGAGGTCCCCTTAAAATATAACACAATACTGGAAAAAATTGGCTTTGGGGTCAGATAGTAACAGATTTGCATCTTAGCTCTGACCCTTACTGAGCATTGTTGGAAAGTGTATCTAACATTTGTGAGCCATGGTTTCCTCATCTATAAAATGGGGATAGTAACCTTGTTAAATGAGCTTGTGCATGGTGTTCACAGAGGGACAGACACAGAGCTTGTATCCTACAGTTGTGACAACTGCTCTTGACTTCTCGTGGGTGCCTAGTGCTGGAACCAGTTCAAAGAGCCAGTTTTGGCTAATTGGCCTTCCCAGTGCCTATTTCTTAGCCTGAGGGCAGGGTTCGTCAAAGAGGGGTTCAAAATAGAGAACATATTTTTCCCTCCCCATAAACAATATGTAAAAGAGTTCCTTTTCTTCAGTATTACTGAGCAAGATGTTTGCCTTCTCTGAGCCTCAGTTTCTTCACCTGTACAAATGGGGTAAATTGAGACTCAACAAAATAAAAGAGAGAAAGCACCGAACACCAGTAAATCTCTAATGAACACTGGTGGGCGTCACACTGCCTCACCCCAGCCACCTCCTTAGAGCTCCTAAGGTCACCAGGGAGCTTCGAGAGCGGCTTGCCAAGGGGGAGGCCACTGCCTGCCCTGGCCCCACTCAGAGGACCCACCTGGCACCTGCCCCAGGACCTCCTGGTTCACCTGGGCCCAGAGACGCATGCTCTTCATCCACCTCTGGCCTATTACGGGAAAGCTGTGGCGCTCATCAGAATTAGAACATTTCCTTTCTGAATTTTATCGCTGGAGCTCTAGGACCTTCTGCAAGTACAACCCTAGTGCTTTGGGTAATTCAGGCATGCTGCACTACTTAATGTTTTCTCTTCTTCTAAGCACTTTCAGATTTCTGACAAGCCAAAGAGATGTTGAATGACCTATCATCCCAAACCTGTGTAGCCTCAGTATCTAGTGCAAGAGAGGTGCATTTATAAATTGGGGGGCATGTAGTTATCCTATTGTCTTTTCCTGCAAGGTCTGGTAGATCAGAAGCCAATTCCCTTAAATGCCAAGCCTTCATTTCTGCTACAGGGTTTGTCATTCCCAGAACTCACAGACAGAAACCACGTGTCCAAAAACAAACAAAATCCCCAGCCCACAGAGAAGTTGTGGATCTTTCTTCTCAACACAGAAGACTTCCATCCATTCTAGGACATTTTAGGGAAAAAACTTAATAAAATATGTTATTTTCCAAGTTGTATGGGTTTTCTGGCAAACAGGAGGCAATTGGCAGGATATCAAATAAATGGAAGTGATTAAAAAATGGGGTGTGTGTGTGCTTCCTGCCAGACACAGAGGTACTTTCGACAGGGAGCCCTGCAGGGGCTGTTAAAACCAGGATGCCTAGTTTACTTTTTATGAGTCCGTTGGCTGCACTAGATATGTAGATATGTGTAGTCACTGCTGTCCTTCACAGCTGAAGACACGGCTGCTGACAATGTTATTTCCCGCGCGGGTGTATTAAAATATTGGTGATAATGCTGCCCTTCAGTGGTGGATCTGAGAGGTCCCCCCAGCTTCTCAACTTGAATAAGCCTGGCCCTTGCATGTTCCTCCAGCCTCCAGCTTGCAGCACCCACAGAGAGCGTCTTCCTCCCTAAAGCCTCCCTTGCTCCTTCAGGCCATAGGAGGGCCTGGGTATTTGCTTTTCCACCCACAGAAGGAGATCTAATACCAAATGTTGTTACAGGTAAATCAGGACCCCTTTACAACTGGTGTTTCTCTTCCCTGAAATGCTTTCTGCCGACAGTGCCTGCTGTTCACACAGAGAGAGAGGAAGGTGGGGTTGATGTCAATGACTTTTCACTCTCTTCCCCCTGCCCTCTTTGCTTTTATTAACGTTCTGCCCTCTCCTTTCTCCCCTTTCTTATGAGACGCCACCCCTCAATCCTCCCTCCTGCACCCAGGCTTGCTGGCCCACCCAGACCTGGACACCTCCAACCCCCACACATGAGTCCTGGTCTTCCCGCCTCCTCTCCAGCCCTGTCCGCACCCAAGCCCGTACTGTTACCAGGAGTACTTTCTAAGGAAGGCAGACCTGAGCACATCATTCTCCTGGTACATGGCAGGCCTCATCAGCTCCTCCCCAGTGTTCACCAGGAGATCCAAGAATGGGGCCCCACCTCCTCCTACAGACTCAAATCCCCAGTGCTCTACTTGGCACTCAATGCTCCAGACACCCTTCCTGTTATGGACTCCTCAGCACCCTCTGTGCCCTGCCACGTGCTGTGCCCTCTTCCTGGTACCCCCTTCCCACTACTGTTTTGTCTAGATCACTATTATTTGCCTTTTAAGCCAAAACTCAGATGAGTCTTCACTGACCCCATCTCTTCCCCTTTGTCTGTGTTGAGGCCTCTTCTCTTTTCACTAAGCAGAGGTCATTAAACTGTGGCCTGTAGGCCAAATTGCTCTGCCATCTGTTTCTATAAGTAATGCTTTATTGGAACATAGACACACCTATTCACTTACCTACTGTCTAGCTGCTTTCATGATACAACAGCAGAGTTTAGTTACAACTGAGACCATATGTCTGGCAATGCCTAAAGTATTTACTCTCGAACTCTTTGCAGACAACATTTGCCCACCACTGTTCTAGAGCCCCATATCATAGCACACACCACATTGTATGGAGTCACTTCCTTTACTTATGCATCCCTACACTAGGTTGTACGTTCTTGAATTGACAATATCAGCCTATTCATTTTTTAGCAGAACATGGTGGTTAATAGTCTGTCTGAAGTCAGACTGTTAGAGTTGGTATTCTGGCTTTGTCACTTTACTTGCTATGTGATACCGAGCAAATTACTGAACCTCATCTTTCCTGTCTCCTCATCAATTAAATAGAGATAATAGTGATACCCACTTCATATGCTTGTTAAGAATATTAAATAAGTTAAGTGTAAACTTCTTATTACAGTGCCTAACACTTAGAATGTGCCATATAAGTATTAACCATTAATGTTATTATTATCATCACCAGGCCCTAGCAGATAGTAGGTACTCAATGAATATGTTTGATATTGAACTATTCTGTCTTGATTTATGCCTTTGGAAAAACAGCAAATTAGAAAACCATCTAGGACTGACTCTCAGCTCTCAACCTAATGACCATGTTATCACTGGCTACTATTCTCTTCATTTGAACTGTCTTTTTTCTTTCTTTCCCTCATTTTCAAAGTCAATCAGTCATCAGATTCTGTCAACACTAACTCCAAAGCATATGCCAAATCCTCTTATAGCTCTCTATAGTCCCTGCTACCCTGATCCAAGTCATCATCATCTTTGGCCTGGATGATCTCAGTAGGCTCTATGTCAGTTAGCTTTTGCTGTGTAACAAGTTACTCAAAATTTATTGACTTAGAACAAAGCCAATTACACAGTTCAAAATTCTGTGGGTCAGCAATTTGGGCTGGGCTCAGCTGGCTGGTTCTTCTGATCACTGCTGGGCTTGCTCATGTGACTGCAGTAAGCTGCTGGGTTTAGCCAGGGGCTGGATGGTCTTGGATGGCATTCGCTGAGATATCTCCTCTCTGCTCCACAAGCTTGTTCACATGACAGTAGGGTCAGGTTTCAAGAAGGCATGCAAGGTCTCTCGAGGCCCGAGCTTGAGCATACTGTGACTTCCGCCCCATTCCATTGAAGAAAGCAAGTCACAAAGCCAGTAAAAATTCAAGCCATGGAGAAACAGACTTCACCCTTTGATGGGAAGAGCTGAAAAGTCACATTGCAAGAAACACGGAGATTGGAAGAGGATAATCATGCCCTTTTGTGCAAACAATTGACCACAGCCCCTCACTGGCCTCCCTGTTCTCCCTTTACTATTGTCCAATCCAGGATCTGCACGTGAGTCACAGGGATGTCTTTGAAATATGAATAGATCAGGCCACACCCCTGCCTAAAATCCTCCATGGCTTCCCATTGCTTTCAGAATTAGACAAAAATTCCCTTCCCTGGCTTGCAAGGTGCACTCCCTGTCCTCTCCTCTCAGCCCCTCCTGTTTGCTCACTCTGCTCAACCTCCCCCAGCTTCCTCTGCTGCTCCAACAGGCCCACCTTGCCCAGCCTTGGAGCCTGAAGCCTGGCTTTTCTGACTGCCTGGAGGCACATCTTTCACCCCTGCCTCACTGGTTCCTTCTTCTCCTTTGAGTTTCAACTTAAACTCACATAAGAGATGACCACCCAATTTAAAAAAGCCCCACCACCTTGCTTCACTCTCTTTATAGCATCTTTCTACTCTCATAGTGCCCTTCATATTTGCTTGTTCTTTCTCTCTCCCCACCTCAAATGGAAGCTCCATGAGAACAGCAACCTCCTCTGTCCCGTTCATAGTCTCAGGGTCTAAAACCATTCCCAGTTTAGAGTAAGTGCCCAATAGAGATTCATGCAAAGGGAGAATTTCCTGAGTCATAATTTATGCCAGGCTCTGAGTTAAGCACTTTATCCTCATTTGTCTCATGTAATCTATGGAGCCACCCTGCAAGGTAAAAATTTTCATCCCAATTTTATAGTCAGAGAAATCAAAACTCAGAGAGGTTGATGTTCCTTTTAAACTGCAAGTCAATATTAGCAGTGACTAATCATTCTTCTCTGCTGCTTTACATGTCTCATGGTGTGTTTTTCTGTGTGATGTGTTATTTGTTTGTGCTCTTCCATTTTGTACCTTAATGAATAGAATTGGGTTAAACTTAATATTTATTGCATGATGCTGTTTATTTGGGGTGTTCTCTCTCCTGTTGACTCAAGGAGGTTAGCCTTTTAAAGACAGAGATGTGGTCCACATGCTATTGATTCAGTATTGCCCCCAGCTTCCGTCTCCAGGCTCAGGCTGTCTGTGACATTGGATCACATGGCATGCGCTGGCAGGATGATGAGTATTTTAGGACACCTCTGAATCAAAGAGGGGAGATTTTCTGGAGGGCCTCTCATCCATTTGCCTCACCCCACAGATGGAGAATGGAGGGCAAGAAATGGGCAATGGTGTGCCCAAGGCTACCCACCCAGTGGCTTCTGCTACTCACCAGCAGATTACACCTGAAGCCAGGTCTCTCCAGGAAAGTCATGATCCTTGACTTTCCAAAGTAGATGGAGGCAGCCAGAGGACCAATGCCAATGCTGAGGTACTGTGAGTATTTTTATTCTACCCTTCTCCAGCTCTGCAGAAATGATCTATTTCCTTGAAATTCCTTCTGATGCCAAATGCAAACACCTCTGTGTGACCAAATTACTTTAAAGCTAAATGGGTCTGAGTTAACTTTCCATCCAATAGAGAGAACCATTATGCGTTAAATGCATTCCAAGCAACTGTCTCTTATGGACCCTAAATCACAGCATAGCCTTGTGATTCCCACCAAGCGTCCATGGTGCCCACATCTCCTGAATCCATCCCCTGCTTTCCACCCCATCACCACCCTTACTTAAGATGCCACCATCTCACACCTGGACTCAATGGTCCCTCCTCACTCGTGTACCACACCCCGCAAGTGGGCAGAGCATCTCCATCATTCATAGCTCAGTTACAGCCTTCCATTGGCTTTCCACTCTGAGAAGAAAACACTTGTCGTGGCCCTGGAACCCCACCTGGACCAGGTGGGCAGGACCCTTTCTATAGTGGAGCCACAATGCTCACCACTCTCCCCTTCACTCTGCTCTCAGGCTACAGGAACCCTTCTTCAGTCTTCACATGTGCTGCTTCTCCCAGCTCGGGCCTCTACCCTTGCTGTCCCTTCAGTCTGGAGTCGCTGTTTTGCACCCCACTCTTCCCCTGGTTCCCATCACCTAGAAATTTCCTCTCCACCTTCTGCCCTCAGTGAGTGACACTGCCTCACGGACGTCTCTGCTGAATTCCCAACCGGGTCAGTCCCCCTAGTGCACCTGCTCATTACAGGCAGAGCATTTTCTGTGATGATGTATTTCTGTCTATGGTTATTTGTTTCACGTCTGTCTCCTCCTTCAGGTCGTGAACAGTCTGAGGGCAATGACCATGGATCGTTTATTTGTCACTGTACTTCCAGAGCCTAACACCCTACCTGGGACACACGAGAAGTTTAATAAGTATTTCCTGAATGAATGAATGAATGAATGGCACTCATGTTTGGGGCTCTCCAACCACTGTACTCTGTAGGTTTGGCAGGAACAACAGGTTCACTGGCTGATCAGAATGAGGAGAATGGACAGGTCCCAGGAGGAAGGCAGTAACGCTCAGCGGTCACAGCCAGGGTCCAGAGTTGCTCACTCTCTGTGTCATCACTGAGCTTTGGTTTCAACATCTGTCCAAGAGGGATAATAATAATAATAATAATAATGACAAAAACAACAGCAATAATAATACTCATCCCATAGGGTTGTGGGAAGACCAATGATAGTTGTGTCTGGCAGACAGTAAGCGTTCCACAAGTGTTAGCTATTGTGGTTATTATGAAAACGTATAGACAGCAATAGCAAAAGACCGTTTTGCTAAACACCCAGAGAGCACTATGGAAACCTCTCCTTGAAGTATTAGTAAAATCCTCCTAAAGTCCGAGGGTAACCAGCAGCCAAGCCCTATGTCCCCGGCATTCTGACCCCATGCTCACTCAGGGTTCCATCTTCCTTGCCATCTCTCTCCTCCTCTGTCCCTGTCTCTGTGCCTCTCCCAGCCACTTCCCCACCCATCAGGTGCTTGCTTAGCAACTGAATCTGTCTAGCAAATCTGTCTAGCAAAGGATGCGTGCCTTCAGAATTGTTCCACAGAGTTTCATCTTCCCTCTCCTTCCTCGCTGCCCACGCCATCGCCAATTAGGCACATCCTTTCCAAAAGGCCCTCAACTCCCCAGGAGTCGGACAGAAATATCACTCTTGCTTCAAAATCTCCAGCACCATTTTCCATCTCCACCAAAGACACACACCTACGCTGCCCTTTGTTTTCCCTCCTTCCCTTCCCACCTTGCATCGTCCTCTCCTCTCTGCGGCTTTGAACTTCAGGATTCCACGTCAATGCAGAAAGGGCATGCGGGTGAGCTCAGCCAGTGACTTCTCCTCACTGCACCCAGTTTGGTCACCTGCAACACAGGCTGCCAGAAAAACCAAACTGGCTCCTCACAAGGTAGTCAGAGAAAGAAATAAGATAATGTTTGGCATACAGTAGATGCTCAACAAACGTTGGCTCCTGTTTCTCTTACTGTGTGGGTATTTTCTAAAGCGTAAGTCACTAATTATGTTGGACAAAGGAACAGGATGTCTGTGGTTCTCGCAGGGAACGGGGTGGTGCCCATCCTGTGACACAGTGGGCAGCCACTCTCCTCTCTCCCCTCCCACTCGGCCTCAGAGAGATCCATGAATGAGACCATAATCTTCCCCAGGACAGGGACCTCGTCATGCTCGACTTTGTACCTGGCCCAGAGCCTGGCAGGTAACCAGCCCTCAAAACCAGCCCAAGGTTGACTAGTACCTCCAGTTAGCTAGAATGGATTGTACAAGACTCTCGTTTCAGACTTAGCAACTGAGCTTTGTGATAATCTCCCGGGACAGAGACTAATTCTCTGGGAAAGTGTCCTTGCTACATCCTTGGGGAGGAACAACATGGAGAGTTAGGACAGCATTTAGAGTCTGTGGCATAGAAGCCTCCTCATGTTAACTGCATAACCCACCCCAGAGCATCCTCATTACAGGGTATGCATTTAGTCTAATCTGACTTTAAAAAGGCCACCTCTGGGTGAATGTCTAAACCGTTATCTCAACAGAGTGGAACCAAACTCCTAGAGGCAGGATTCTAATAGTCAGAATAGTGCGTTAATCGAGTCCGTACCTGTCAGCATTTACGGCATGTTAGACGTGGTCAAGAATCATGCATGCAAGAAACATTAAAATGATGAATTTAATAAAGCCAAACCTTCTCCCTCTCACTAACATCATGCCTTGCTTTCTCCTCTTCCTCTGCCACTATCTTGCCAGTCTCTACACACTGTTTAGTAATTTGCCTACTGCACATAGGAACTGACCAGCTAGGAAGTTCCATTTGCAGCAAAGATATTTTTCTTTGGTGTATAATTCTCTCCCCTGCCCCCTGCCCCTAGTCCCAACCTACCTCTCACCTTCTAAAGTCCGTGAGGCTTTCAAAAGCAGCCATTTTTACATCTGTCTGTTATTTACCAAAGCAAACTGGAGCACCTCACAGCCACAGATTTGGGCTCCTCAAAATTCCTATTAATGGTCACCAAAAAGAAGTTCATTAAAACAATGTAATATCCTTAATGTAACTAATGTGGTTTTCCTGTTCTAACAAGCTCATGAATAAGAGATGAAGGGAGCTTCATCTGTTTTAATTAATTTGGTCTTAAAATTAATTCAGTCCAGTACAAAATTAGCAGGCAATTAAGCCTCATTGGACCAACTGGACAAAAATATGCCAACGTCACTGGATACATAAGCAAACTAGAAATGAACAAGGACCACAGTCCATTCTCCCAAACCAGAACTCCAAAAAGGAACATCACCAATTCCCATAAGGCTGCCACTAGGTCCCCATTCCAAGTCTTATAATTGAATTTCTACCTCCTCACTAGGAATTTCAGCATTTATACATTAGGAAATTCTTGAGGGAGATTCCAAATGTATAGCAAGATTGCTTTTGTTTTTGTTCTGCTTTGTTTTTGAAAATACCAAATAATTTATAAGAATTTGCTGTGTGCTAGGGCATAGGCTATAATAGCAATCGTAGACTGCAATACTTGGGCACATGCAATAAACACATTTGGTCTAAGAAATTATCACAGTTTGTTATATACATGGGTTCAGCAGATTCTTGGTTCCATTATCCACTTGGCAATTACATATAGTGTTATGATAATAGTTTATCTTAAAATAGTGTATTTCTTCTCTGGATCTTGGCATGCTTAATGAGCACTTTTTTCTTAACCCTCACAATGCCCTTTAGAATTGGGAAGATATAAATATCGTTAAAATTACTTCCAAAACAAAGATACTAGGGCTCCAAGACAGAGATAGACAATCACAGCACTCCAAGTAGCTTTAAAAGACATCTACTCCAACCGCCTCTCCAGTGCTTGAGTTCTACCTGCCTCTTCATGAACACCGCCAGTGACAGATAACTCATTAATGTAAGAAGCTGCCCGTTCCATCTCTAGAGAATGTGACTGTTAGATTCATCTGGAATTTATCTCCAGGAGATAATGACTATTTCTACTTCAAATACGTCTGATTCCTCCTACACATGGCATCTATTCTCTGGTTTAGCCAACTCCTCTGAACCAGTTCCTCCACTTGGCACAGTGCAAATGCCGTCAGCTAAGACGTTAGAAAAGGAACTCCAACGTTAGGAAGCCATCAGCACCAGTAGCTTGAAAGTTGGTTAGTTCTCGGGAGTGTCATTTTACCCAAGGGTATATCTTGGTGGAATGTAGTGGCTGAGCAGTAATGCTCAGCTCATCTGGAACGCTCAAGGGGTCAATCCTTTCTATAGAATGTGGATAAAATGTCTACCTTGTAAGATTGTTATGACAATTAATTGAGATAATGTAAAAAAATATTTATTATAGAGTCCAGCCCAATTAAGTTTTCAGTAAATAATAACCAAATAATAACGATAGCTAATTCCTACATAGCTCACATCAAGCACCTTATACATTAACTCACTTGCACTTCACAAGCCATGACATTGTTATTGGTCCTATTTTATAGATGAGGCAACTGATGTACAGAGAAGTTAAGTAACTTGCCCAGGGTCACACAGCCACTTGGAGACAACACCAGGACTTGAACAGTCTACCTCCAGAGTCCATCCTGGGTAGCCATGTCTGCCTTAAATTGTGGTCCCCCAACTGGAATACTTTTCAGGTGTTGCCTGACCCAAGCTGAACAGCAGCTCAGGGTCCTGGCCTTCTCCCAGTGCTGCTCAAGATCACCCCACATTTTCTCGTGTGGACTTGTTAGATGCCGCTCCCTCTACGATGTTTCCGTCGTGACCTGTTGCTCAGCACTGACTCCCCAACCCTTTGTCTGTTCAGCTGCTTTGGGAATCCAAGCATAATACTTAACAATTACATTTTTAAAAGCCTTCTTGTTAAATTTGATCAGAATTCTAAACTGCTGGCACCTTCTGGGATCCTGGCCATCTCTGTCAACACATTTTCTCCCTTCCCAACTCCAGGTCTTTCACACATTTGGTGACAGTGCCTTCCCTAACCTCATCCCAGGCACTGATAAAAAATATCGGGTCAGACGGGACACCATGCCATTGGAGTTCTCTCTCCAAGATGGCATCGATCTGTTAATCAGCACCCTCTGGGTAGAGCTCAGTCCTGGACAAAAATAGAACACGAGTCGCCTCTTTAAGACCATGGCTTCTTTTTATGTTGTTGTTGTTTAATCTTTCCTTTTATCTCAGGTAATTCTAGTTAGCAAAATGGGCAGCCAGAGTAGCAATTAAATTCTAAAATTAAATAACATCCCTTTTGGGGGCTTTTATCTGCCCACACATAAAATGCGGAGGAAATTAAGTTGGTAATCTCTAAGAACACTTCCACCTGCTCTAACACTCTGGCTGTGTCAGGTTCTCCACGGTCTGGACTTCATGTCCCTTGAAAAGCCTTAAATCCCATCACTTCCTTTTCACATGTTACTGTCCAGCCAGCCACAAAACTCATCCGGTCCCTTGATCACAATCTCTGCTACTTCCCACCACCATGATTTTATACCTGCTGCATCCTCTGCCCCCACTTGTTCAGCTGATGACATCCTAGTTATTCCTCAAAACCAACTCAGATCAACAAATGGTTCTGGAACAAAGGAGCACTTCGATCCATATCTTACCCCATATAAAAAAAATGAATCACAAACCTAAACGTGAAATGTAAAAGTTCTAGAAGGAAACATGGGAAAACATTTTTGTGGCTTTGGGTTAGGCAAAATTTCTTAGCTACGACACCAAAAGCACGATTCGTTTAAAAATTGATAAATTGGACTTTATCAAGATTAAGAACATTGCTTTTCAAAAGATGCTTTTAAGAGAATGAAGACCAGCCTGAGCAAGAGCGAGACCCTGTCTCTACTGAAAAAATAGAAAAACTAGCCGGGCGTCATGGCGCGCACCTACAGTCGCAGCTACTCGGGAGGCTGAGGCGGGAGGCTCGTTTGCGCCCAGGAGTTGGAGGCTGCAGTGAGCTATGATGACGCCACTGCACTCTACCCAGGAGACAGAGTGAGACTCTGTCTCAAAAACAAAAGAAAGAAAAGAAAAGGAAAGCGACAGGAGAATGAAAACACAAGCCACAGACTGGGGAATGTATTTAAAAATGACACATCCGGTAAACTCGGGTCCCACTCCCAAGCCAGTTTCTCTCATATTTTACACACATATATGTAAAATACATACACACACACACACACACACATCTCTCTCCTGCTATGTGCCAGGCACTGTTCTAGGCACCTGGGATTGAATAAAACAAATGAAGAGCTCAGCCCTTGTGAAGTTTACATTCTAATAGAGGGAACTTATATTCCCAGGAAATGACAAACGTGGCCTCATACTTGACTCCTCTCTCCCCCTCACACCCATCACGATGCCTTGTTGATGCAATCTTCAGAATGCATCCAGAATCTGAGTACTGCTCACTACCTTTGCTGCAACAACTCTGCTGCAAGCCACCATCTGTCTCTCCTGGACTGTCACAAGAGCCTCCTCGCCGCTCACTCTGCCTCTGTCTACCCCCTTTCAGAGTTTTCTACAAATAACACCCAGAATGATCCTCTTAAAGCATAAGTCAGATCGTGTTACACCTGTTCCCAAAGCGCCCCAGTGGCTCCCTTCCTCACTCAAACTCAAAGAACCTGGCAAGGCCCAATCTGATGTCCCCTCCCTTAGTTCCCTGATGTCTTCAACAACCCCTCTCACCCTCGCTTCCCGAAGCCCGGCTGCGCTGCGCTTCTTGCTGCTTCTCAAGTAGACCAAGAAAGGATCCTGCCTCAGGACGTTTGCACTTGAGGCTCCCTTGGCCTGGGATTCTTTTCTCCTGGATAGCCACGTGACTTGCACTTCATTTCTTTCAGGTCTTTGTCCAAGTGTTATCTCATTACTGTGACCTCTCCTGACCATTCTATATCAACTGGAAGTTCATCTCCCCAGTCTCTCCAGGGTCCACTCCACCCTCTTACCAACTGCATTCCTCTCCACAGTATGCATCTCCCCCAACAAAATATGGATTAATTGATTCAATCTACTCCAAAGAGCCATTAAGCTCCTGGAGGAGAGATCTGTCTGTTTTTATAACCATATTCCTGGAGCTCAAAATAGTGCTGGCATATGGAGGCACTTTACAAATGGTTTTTGAGTGACAGGATATTTCTTTCTGCCTCTAGAGACTCACATACCCCAGAGTTGGGTTACAGATGCTCAAGAAACTCAGCAGGTACCAGCCGCACAGTAACACACGCCGATTATTGAGGCTTTCCCTCTCCCTGTCCTTCATCCATCGCTACTTGCATAAAAACACCAGAGTAGCTCAGAAAATCAAAGGAAGAGCCAAAGGGTCTCAGAGACTGGAACTGGGTTCCTCTGTGAATTCCAACCTTGCACCCCGACAGTTGTGTCATCTCAGGTGAGTCCCATAACCTCCTAGGCCTCAGTTTCCTCATCTGTAAAATAGGGATAATATGTGCACACTTTAGAGTTGTTACAAAGATTGGAGATAACGTTTTCTAAGCACTAAGCATGGTGCCTGTTATCACGGCAGCCATTATTAAGGGAAGCTCAACAAGGAGGTGATGGTGGAGGGGGCTCCTCAGGTTGAAGGAATCTTGAGAACAGAACATCACCCACAGCACAACCCCAGCACAGGGAATGGCATGTTGCAGAGGCAGCAGTGAGAGCCAGGCAGGACCCAGGGTGGAGAGAGGTCTTAAAAGATGTATCTTTTAAGTGTCTCTGCTGCTGTGTGCAGAAGTAAGAGGGCTCAGAATGGGGCTAAATATAATAAATTTAAGATCCCGGGACCTCATATATACAGCCAGAGACAGATGATATCTAGCACATGTGAAGGTACTAGCATTTGAAAGACTTAAACTCAGACACAGATTCCTATCAATATAGATATAGATAGTGTTCTCTTTCACTATTCCATGGAAGGTGTTATGCCAAATAAAAGGACTTTTTCACCAGGACAGCCAAAGAGGTCTTTCCCAGAATGGAGAGATGGAAACTCCAGCTCAGGTTTTCCTCAAGCCCTCTGGTCTTAGGAAGTAGGATCAGTGATGTTGTAGCTTCCAGGGAGAATGGATGTTTCCAATAAAGGGGCAACCTCTTTCCCTTTGTGGGTAGTTAAAAATATATTTATTATCAGCTTTGAAGTTCAGACAGAGTCAGCAAAGATAGTATTTATAAGCAGGGAAAGTTCATCAGAGACTAGAAACTCTGCTTCTTCTAATTGAGTATCAAACAATGGTATGAGCTTCACAAAGAAAGTTGGACTCCTCTGTTCCCACTCCTAGAACAAGCCTGGCATATCACCCTTACATGGGAGAATTTGACGGAAATTTCCCCTAAGTAAAAAACTCCCTACGTCTCTATACAGGTCCACAGGAAAAAAAAAATTTAAAGAAAAGAAAAAAGAAAAACTCATCCTCTTCCAATTTCTTCCCATATACTATCAACTACTTCCTACCATAAGCGCATGCGCACACACCAGAATGCCTAAAATTCCACCATTAGGAATTCATCCTTTTGTGTTAGGCTTGGCTGTCTTCCAGACATTGTCATTTAAGATGTAAATATTCCATAAGGAATAATAATAACGCAGTTTACATTTACTTAGCAACTGGAGTTTGCAAAGCAATTCCACTTCCATTATGTCTTGATGTTGCACAGGCTTTCCTGAAATTATATTTCGTAGATTTAGGGAGTACAAGTGCAGTTTTGTTACATGGATTATATTGTGTGGTGGGGAAGTCTGGGTGTTTAGTGTAACCATCACCTGAATAGCGTACATTGTACCCAACAGGTAATTTTTCATCCCTCACCCCCCTCCAACCCTCTCACCTTTTGGAGCCTCCAATGACTATTATTCCACTCTGTATGTCCACGTGTGCTCATTGTTTAGCTCCCGCTTATAAGTGAGAACATGTGGTATTTGACTTTCTGTTTCTGAGTCACTTCACTTAAGATAATAGTCTCTAGTTCCATCCATGTTGCTGCAAAATACATGATTTCATTCTCTTTTATGGCTGAGTAGTATTGCATAGTATACATATACCACATTTTCTTTATCCAGTCACCCACTGGTGGAAACTTAGGTTGATTCCAGATCGTTGCTATTGTTAATAGTGCTGCAATAAACATAAGAGTGCAGGTATCTGTTTTTTAATAATGATTTCTTTTCCTTTAGGTAGATACCCCATAGTGGGATTGTTGGATCAAATGATGGTTCCATTTTTAGTTCTTTGAGAAATCTCCACAGTTTTCCATAGAGGTTGTACCAATTTGTACTCCCACCAACAGTATATAAGTGTTCCCTTTTCTCCACATCCTCACTAATGTCTGTTGTTTTTTGTCCTTTTAATAATATCCATTCTGACGGGTATAAGATGGTATCTCACTGTGCTTTAAATTGCATTCTATGATGATTAGTGATGTTGAGCATTTTTTCATGTTTGTTGGCCATTTGTATGTCTTCTTTTGAAAAACGTCTGTTCAGGTCCTTTGCCTATTTTTCTAATGGGGTTATTTGTTTTCATTTTTGTTTTTATTGAACTGCTTTTGAGGACTTAGTCATAAATTCTTTGCCTAGGCCAATGTCCAGAAGAGTTTTTCCTAGGTTTTCTTCTAGGATTCTTATAAATTCATGTCTTACATTTAACTTTTTAATCAATCTTGAGTTAATTTTTGTATGTGGTAAAAGATAGGGTCCAGTTTCATTCTTTTGACTATGGCTATCCAATTTTCCCAGCACCATTTACTGAATAGGGTATCCTTTTCCTAGTGTATATTTTTGTTGACTTTGTCAAAGATCAGTTGGTTGCAGGCATTTGGCTTTATTTCTGGGTTCTCTATTCTGTTCCATTGATCTATGTGCCTATTTTTATACCAGTACCACACTGTTTGTGTTACTATAGCCTTGTAGTATAATTTAAGGTCAGGTAATGTGATGCTTTCAGCTTTGTTCTTTTTGCCTAAGATTGCTTTAGATATTCAGGCTCTTTTATGGTTCCATATGAATTTTAGGATAGTTTTTTCTATTTCTGTGAAAAATGGCATGGGTAATTTGAAAGCAATTGCATTGAATCTGTAGATTGATTTGGGCAGTATGTCCATTTTAACAATATTGATTCTTCCAGTCCATAAGCATAGGATGTTTTTCCATTTGTTTGTGTCATCTATGATTTCTTGTTTTGTATTCCTCCATGTAGAGATCTTTTACCTCCTTGGTTAAAAGTATTCCTAGGTTTTGTTTTTTTTTTTTTTTTTGTAGCTATTGTAAATGAGATTAAGTTATTGATTTGGCTCTCAGCTTGATCATCATTGGTATATAGAAATGCTACTGGTTTTTGTACATTGATTTTGTATCCTGAAACTTTACCGAAGTCATTTATCAAATCTAGAAGCCTTTTGTAGGGGTCTTTAGGATTTTCTATGTAGAAGATCACATAATCAGCAAACAGAGATAATTTAACTTCCTCTTTTCCAATTTGGATGCCATTTATTTCTTTCTCTTGCCTGATTGTTCTGGCTAGGACTTCCAGTACTATGTTAAATAGGAACGGTGAAAGTGGGCATCTTTGTCTTTTTCTATTCCTTAGGAGAAATGCTTTCAACTTTTCCCCATTTAGTATGATGTTGGCTATGGGTTTCTCATATACGACTTTTTTATTATATTGAGGTATGTTCCTTCAATGCCTAGTTCGTTGAGGGTTTTTATCATGAAGAGATACTGAATTTTATCAAATGCTTTCTCTGCATCAATTGAGATGATCATATGGTTTTTGTTTTTAATTCTGTTTATGTGGTGAATCACATTTATTGATTTATGTATGTTGAACCATCCTTGCATCCCTGGAATAATACCCACTTAATCATAGTGTATTATCTCTTTGATGTGCTGTTGGATTCAGTTTGCCAGTATTTTGTTGAAGATTTTTATATCTATGTTCATCAGGGATATTGGTCTGTAGTTTTCTTTTTTTATTGCATCCTTGCCTGGCTTTGGTATCAAGGTGATACTGACTTCATAGAATGAGTTGGGCAGGATTTCCTCCTCCTCAATTTTTTGAAATAGTTTCAGTAGAATTGGTACCAGTTCCTCTTTGTACATCAGGTAAAATTCAGCTGTGAATTTGTCCAGTTCTAGGATTTTTTCGGGGGGGGGATTTTTTTGTTACTGATTCAATTTCACTACTCATTACTGGTTTATTCAGGTATCTATTTCTTCCTAATTCAATCTTGGGAGGTTGTATGTTTCCAGGAATTTATCCATTTCCTCTCGGTTTTCTAGTTAGTGCACATAGAGATGCTCATAGTAGTCTCTGATGATCTTTTGTCTTTCTGTGTTATCAGTTGTAATGTCACCTTTATCATTTCTGACTGTGTTTATCTGAATCTTCTCTTTTTTATTAATTAGTCTAGGTCACAGTCTACCAATTTTGTTTATCTTTTTGAAGAACCAACTTTTTGTTTTGTTTATCCTTTGTATTTTTTTATCAGTTAGTTGTGCTCTGATTTTTGTTATTTCTTTCCTTTTGCTAGCTTTGGGTTTGGTTTTGGACATAGTCTTAGGCTCAACATACCCAACACCAGCAAATGACAAAGATTCAGTGCTCAGGAAGCATCTCTTGAGTAAACGATCGAAATGAATGAATAAACCAAAACCATGAAAATTGTAAAACAAGAATTATTGTCTCCACTAAAACAAAAAGTCACAAAAATAAATGAATTGCCTATAGTCACAAACAAGTGGTAGACCTAGAGTTTAAACAGCTGGTCACAAAACCAAAGAAGTATCAAACCCAATCAGCCACCATCTTTCCTTTAGACAAAAGTGTCTGAAGCCAAGCAAAAGTTAGCAGAGTACAGCAGGGTTGGCATAGGATGGAATATTGGGTTGGGGGCATGCTGAGTTCGGAACGACCTGGGCTGATCATGCAACCTTCAACTTAACCCTCCACTTAGTTTTGTTTTCCTAATTTACAAAATGGAGATAATAATATCTTAATGTGTAAGGTTGTTATGAAGTTCAAAATAAATTGCAGCCATAATAGCACTTTGAAAAACTGTAAAGAGCCATGCAGATGCTAATAAATACCTAGGAGGCAATCAGAATCTGGGAAGCCCATAATTTAGTTGAGTCACTTACCTTTAATCTCACTAAAAATCAATCTTAATAAATCTCTGCAGAAGTAAAAGAGAACCTCATTTCTTCTTTTTGTATTCCTACCCCCTCTCCATGACTGGGTTCCTTTGGGCATATTTGTACATCTGGTTTGGGATGATTCTCTCTAAGGCTCCTTTATCCACTATTTTGCTTTCCTTACCAATGTGTTCCTTGCAACCTTGCTAATTTATTGTTGCAAACCTAATTTTCACTGAAAATTAATTAGAAAGAGCAAATTTTACAAAATAAGCTATGTGAATAAAAAAGTGACATGAGGCAATTTCATGTATACTGCAAACAGACAATTACGAAAGAACCTAATGCCACACATCCTCAGACTGCACCATGGCCTGCTCATCAGACTCTATTTGAGGGGCAGCCCAGGTCTTGGGTTTATGGTCAGACACCCAATTCCTGCCTATGACACTGGACCCTCCTGCCTCCCAGAAATCTCTACTTCAAGGGCAAAAGACCCTGCACAACTGAGTGTTTAAAGCTAGCAGAAAAATTTAGTTCCCATTTTCCTAAGTCACCAAGATTTGCTTCCAATGCATCATACTGATCCATAGAAGCATCCTATGACCTCCCTTTTCCAGAAAGCCCAGGGCTACCCATCCCTGTTGCCTGCTCTCTGGACTACAGACATGTTCATTCAGGTAGACTCAGAGAATTTCAACTCTGGGGAACTTGTAGAAGCCACTCCCTTAGACACTGGGGTCCAGAGAGGGGTTGCTTGGCCAAAGCCACACAGGTAGAATCATACAACCTGCACAAGGTGGAAGATCACCTAATCTAACACAACCCTCTCCGTGGTATCCTAAGTCCACAGGATTCCTGCTCAGCATCATTCGTCCAGCCTCTCCTTGAACACCTCTAGCAGCGGGGAACTCAGTACCTCCCAAGGCAACCCTTTTTATCTGTTCATCTCTGACCCCTTGAAAGTTATTACATTGAGCTGAAATCAGTCAATCTCTCTCTCTCCCTTTCTTTCTCTCTCTTCCTCTATCTCTCTTTTCTTTCCTTCCCCCCTCTCTCCCTATCCCCCAATATTACCCATTTACTCTGGTTCTCCACGTTGAAGCCACGTGGGGTTGGTCCTCTCCAGTATCAGAGCTAGAATTAGAGCCAGATGTCCTGACTTCTATTTCCTGTTCATCCTATCACACTGCACCACCTCCCTCACCCTATGAAACACACATGAGAAGGATAGGTAAAGGATTTCCAACAATTCTTTTGGTAGCACATTAATATTTCCCTATTTGTATTATGAACATAATCCTTAATCCACCATTTACTGATTCATTCATTGGATTTATGAATATTTTCTTTACAAGGCATGGTGCACTAAGCATTAAAGAACATAGGGCCCTTGAGATTATGAAGCTAAAAAATCTAACCAAAATGCAACGTGATGAGAGCTACACTAAGGGGCCCTGCACAGTGCTATGTGAGCACAGAGGAGAATGTGCCTAATTGGCTAACAGTAATTTTATCAGGAAAGTCTTATTTATTTTTATATCTTCACTGCTTGGCCTATAGGAGACATTCAACAAATGTTTGAATGAATGAATGAAGTGAAGTTTCACCAAATTTTAGGTGATAAGGAATTATTCCCATCTTAGAGAAGGGAGAAATAGCATGTACATTCTTTTAGATGCTAGGAAAGGAATCCATTGTATTAGTTTGCCAGGGCTGCCATAATAATATACCACAACTGGGTAGCTTAAAACAACAGAAATGTATTCTCTCATTGTTCTGAAGGCTAGAAATCCGGAATCGAGGTGTCAGTGTGGCTGCTGCCTTCATGGAGGCTCTGAGGGAAACCTGTTCCACGCCTCTCTCTGAGCTTCTGGTGGTTCCTCAGCTTGTAGGCACATCGCTCCAATCTCTGCCTCCATCACATGGTATTCTCCTTCCATGTGTGTATAAATTTCCCTCTTTTTATAAAGACACTACTCAGTGCTTTAGGGCCCAATACTCCAGCATGACCTCATCTTCATTTGATCACATCTATAAAGACCCTATTTCCAAATAAGACACATTCGTAGACACCAGGCGTTAGGATGGACACAGTCCAACCCACAATAACACCTGAAGTAAAAGGGAAGTGTATTGTCATTTAAAATTTAGTGCCTGTTACGAGGTGAGCACTGTTCTAGACCTAGGTAGGGAGCACAGAGATAAACAAAATGGACAAGGAGCCCACCTTCAGTGTGCTTACATTATAGTGGGGGTTGGGGAAGGATGGATAATTAACTAACACGAAAACATGGATGGTCTTTGCAAAGGATGGGGAGGTGACAAGGAGCAGCTACTTTAGATTGGACAGTCAGGGAAAACGTCTCTAGGGAGGTGACTTTTAGGTGAGCTCTGAATGAGAATCAGGAGTCCGGCAAAGGGCAAGTCCCCGCTTTAGGCAGTGGTTGGGGGTTACTAAGAAGCAGAGAGAAGGCCCATGTCATAAGGCTGCTTCTCCCTGTGCATCCACTGTAGTTTCCTCTTGTTCCCAAATGGTCGCTCTTTTCCGTAGTCTCTCTTTCGAGTTCACAAGGAGTCGGTCAGATTGGCTTAGCTAATTACAACTGCAGCTGCTTGGATGAGCCTTCCGTGGACACCTAGGAAGGTCTGTACCTGACGCACCCAATGGCCATCTCTGTACTAGACCAGCTGCCTCCAGACCAGTGAGTGAGGCAAGACCAGTTTCAGTTAAAGACAGACAACTGTCTAACAGGAACTTGACCCTACTGCACAATGCTCAGGCACTGCAGACAGAGGGTGCTGGAGGAAGTATGTGCACTGGGAGGATCCTAACAGCCTCTGGGGTTGTGGTTGTGAGCAACAAACAGCAACTCTGACTTTAGTAAAAATGAATTTATTGGTAGAGTGTGGACAGCTCAAAGAATCAAATGGAAAGTTGGGGGAACAGCTCTTAAAAAGAATGTATACGCTAATTACCCTGATTTGATCATTACATAATCTATACATGTATCAAAACATCACACTGTGCCCCACAAATATGTACCACTATTATGTGTCAGTTAGAAACAAAATACACCTTATTTTTTAAAAAGAAAACAAAAGAATGGGAACAAGGACAACTCCAGGGGTCTGGAAGGCAGGAACAAGTTACAATCTCTTTGGGCAATTATTGTTGGAATGAACCGATGCCACTATACTGTTCTTATATTAAGATTCAAATTATAGCAACAGAGCATTTGATCGGCCAGGATTGAGTTTCATGCCCACCCCTTGGCCATGGGTGAGGCACCTGGATTTACAGTCTGCCAAAGACTCTATCCAATAAAGAACATTTCCCACAACAAAACCTGGATGCACCAGAAAAAGGGATAATGTTTTATCAGGCAGGCAAACCAAACCCCACAATTGTCCTCCACAATTATCAGCAAATGCAATTCACCAGACTAGGTCTGGTTTAGGTAGAAGAGTCCACAAAGCTCTGTGGAAGTTTCTGAATTTACTGATTAGTGCCATGACTTTTTGCCTATTTATCTAAAAACTTTGAGTGCCCAGTATTCACGTAGCTCATTTTTCTCCAGGAAGACTTATGCCAAGGCTAGCACGCCTCCTTCCAGCCAAACAATCTGATAAGCAAACATATTGGCATTTAAGAGGCCCGGTCTGTGAATGATCTTTTTTTCCCCAAGAAGTAATTCATATTAAGGACCTGGGGAAGGATGGAAAAAAATAACATGCCCTGGTACTGAATGAGTTTGAACCTTAATGCTGTCAGCAGGTTCTGGGTGTGAGCTGATCTCAGATAAAACCGCTCCTTAGAGGCAGAGGCACTGGGTCCCAGTAATGCCTGGAGAAATGGAACCACCAGAAGTGGATTCTCTTTCTGCTTCTCAGGGAAATATCCAAAAAGCACAAACGATGACCTCTCCTGGGGAAAATCATCACAGTGGAAGAGACAGGTTTCTACATGGAGATGAAAAGCAGTGCTCCCTCTCGAGCCTGGCAGCTGGATGAGGACACTCACCTCTTCTAATAAGGGTGGAGGCGAGGAGGGGCTCTGTTCCAACTTCCTCATCCATCTCAGGATTTTATCCCATTGCAGCAGATGGGCAAGGAGACTTGAGAGCTGCTTTATTCTGTGTGCACGAGCCTTGGGCACCAAGAAAAACCATCATGGGCTCCCAGGGCAAGGAAATCACATTTTCAGGAAGTGTCTGCCTTCCACGTGGGAAGCTCACAGAAGTGATGAACAAGACTGGGTCAGAATCCACAGGACTAGATGGGGTTCCTGCCTCACTACATACCAGCTGGGAACCTCTATCTCTTCAGCTCTAAAACGAAAATAACAATAGGCCCTACCTCACAGGGTTGTTAAGAGAAAGAAATTAGTTAATGGAATCAAAGAGCTCGACATGGTGCCTGATGTATAGTTTAGTGTTGAATAAATGGTAGGCGTGATGTCATCATCACCAAAGGGGAAAAGCCAGCTGTTATCTTCTTTCCAGTCCTGAACTTTTATTTATTGAACCAAACCTATCTCCCCTACTGAAGAAGATGTAGAAGGAGCTTGACTTCCACAAATAGGTACAATAAACAGAGTCCAGCACTGGAGATAACTTCTGCTGGTAACACCCCTGCCACAATTTTACTAGCCACGCCACTAACTCCCACTGAAGAGGTCTCTCCACTCTCATGTGAACCCTGACCAAGAAGCCCAAGAACGCTGAGGCCCAACCAGTCTTGCTGATGCCCACCCACAAAGACCACATTCTTCTCTCTTAGTCCAGTCCCTGATTGGCATCCCACTACACATCCAAGAAGTCATCAGAGAGACAGCTTAGCAATCAGAGAGAATGCAAACTTTGGGCAAGACATCCCTGGTGAAAATCCCTTGCTAGCTATGGAGACTTGAAACAAATGTTTCACTCTCAGGCTGGCATTTGACTTTCAGAGGTGTTTATAGGTTTTAGAAATAATGCATGTGGTTGGGGGGAGGTAGGGTGCTTCCCTCCCATGCCAGATGTATCCTTTATGCAGAAAGAACATGCTAGCCTCTCTCCTCCCCTTGCTGGCCTTTTTAGGGAAGAAGAGAGTGTTTTACCGGGTGGTGTGCTAAAATATACTTGTGAAGGGGGGGTGTGTGTAGATGATAGTGATAGATAAAAAAGTAGATATATAGATAAATGATAGAGACAGATAGATAATAGGGACAGATCAATAGATGGATAGATGGATGTAGATGGATAGATCGATAGGTAGGTAGACAGGTAATAGAGGTAGATAGATGGATAGATGGATAGATTAATAGGTAGATAGATACTTACGAACCCTCATAGGCAAGCATGCCAGTGTTGCAAAGATGTTTGAAACTGCAATCAGCAAAGGGCAGCCTTAGTCCCTCTTTGTCTATAGCCCTGGAGCTGCATCATCTCCAGGCCCCCAAGGGGTCCCCTGCAGCCTGTGCATTCAGACAGACTGGCGCAGAGGGTGTGCCAGCAGGCACATCCAGGCCTCCTTCAGACCCAAGAGGAAAATGGGCTGCAGTCAGGGAACAGAGAACTGATTCACCCTCTTGGAACTCCTCTTCCAAACCAGCTGAAGGTGACAAGGAAAATCACCACCATCACCCCTCAGCAACTCCCATCCTTGAAGGGCAAACTATTAATAGAAAGACTGAGGGGTCCAGAGGAAAGGGGCAAAGTCAAGCCCCCAAAACAGCTGCCCTCCCCTGTAGCCCAGGCAAGAGTAGCTCTTGCCGTCTCAACACTCAGGCCTGGTCCAGCCCAGCTCACCCCAGTGGGAAATCTCACAGAAATCGGAGGCCAACAGTGAGAAATCAAGGGCAGCCTTCTGACCTATTGGGGGGGTCAAAGATTTTAGAGAACTCTTGAGGGGCTGGGGATCTTAGCCGAGTCTCTCTCCACCAAAACACAGCTAAGAAGTAAATGACAGGAGACAGGCAGGCGGGTGGGTGTCGATTTAAAAGCAAAGGAAAACAGTAACAAAAGCACGTCCTGGGTACTGCCGTGAGCAAGGACTCCTTCAAATGCTTTACTTGCATCACCCCATTTGGAATCCCAACCACTGTGGGATGTGTGCATTATAATCTCCAATGTACAGATGAGGAACCCAGGCTCAGAGAAGGCAAGTAAGTTACCTGATGTCCCACAGCTGGCAAGGAGCAAAGCCAGATCTTTCTAATTATCCCCATCTGACTCCTAAGTAGTCACAGAGATGGGCCTTTGGTGGGCAACACCGGTGGAGAATCTCTGAGGTTGAATTTATAGAATGTCTCTGCTGGAATCCCTAATACCCACTGACAGGGTCTCTCACAGCACTGCTGGGCGCAAGGCCATCTGACCTGGCTGCTGGGAGCACTTTGCATCTGTCAGGCAAGGCCAGGGGACGTCCTGTTTTTTCTTTTTCTGAGAAGATTTTGGAAGGTTAAGTTTTCAGCCTTAATGGGCTCATCAGAGAAATTCAGTCTGCTAGACAGTGAGTCACGGAATAAAGTCAAACCAGCTGGCAGCCCTGCTGAGCAGGGAGCCCGGACCTGATTCAGAACCCAGGGCATAAGCAGAGGGTAGTCAGGGCGGCAGAAGGGGGAGGGGAGGCTTCTCAGGGGCTGCTCCCAGACAGGGTGAGGAGGCCCCCAAGGCTGATTGCTTCTGTCTATGGATTTGGGCCACACAGTGGTCTTTTCCTTCCCCAAGTACGCCTCTGACACGAACTATATTGGAGTGTAATAAAAATTGCATGCTGGGTGGATTTTCTTAGCTACACGCATTCTTCTGACCTTGCGTGCCAGTCCTTAGCAGGCCCTAACGCTCAGGGCAGCGATCACACAGATGCGCCCTCTGCCTCTGCTCACCCGCAGTCTGCAGCCAACCGTGGGAGCCCCCGGCCTTTCTCAGGAGCCCCCGCACCATACTCTTTGCCCAAGGAGATCCTGAGTAGCTGCTCTGAGTCAGAAGAGAATGTCTTTCTAGTTGGAGGAGCCAGCACCTCACCCATGAAGGTCTTTTATTATCACTAGACTGTCAAAATGATCTGCTCACCAAGAAGGAAGAGAAGCGGGCTCCATTTTCCTTCCATCACACCTGTTTCCCCGGTTGCCCTCATTCAGAGGGCAAGTCGTACGTTTCCCAGAACATCATCCACATTCTCAGATCCCGCCCAACCGGCTCGATGCTGCTGCGCCCACCCCTGCCTTCCCCAGACCCTGGCTCCAGCCTCACCCCTCTAGTCATGATGCACTGACTGGCTCCCTTCCCGGTTTCCCATCTTTGGCTTCATTTCCTGTGCTCTTTCATCTCTTACCTTTGGCAGAGCTCGGCACAGACTGATAATTCAGTAATAAACCTTCAGTCTGGCGTGTCCAAGACAGTTACCACGTTATCTGATCTGAGAGGGAAACCCCTGAAGCCTTGGTTCCTTTGCCATGACAATTGGGTAATTTTGCACTGGGCATAAACGTTTTCATTTGGGAAAACATTTATATGTCAAATTATATTATTAAGATAGTATGTCCCTCCTAACAGGTGCTATAATCATGCTCACCATGTTATGATATCTAGAATAGGATCTCCGTGGTAGAAAAGAAGAAAACCTACCTGCAACTGTGACTCCACCATGGCCAGTCTACATCAGTCCTAGCTTGAACTTGAAAATGTCAACAAAGCTCACACGTTCTTTCCCCCAACTTTCATCACCAAACATGGCAGGGCTCCAACTTGGCTGTCCTTTTGGGTGATGGTGATCTTGCCAAGGAAAGCTTAGAACCACCCTAACTGAACTGGCACCTGAGCCTTGTCCCTTCTTAGTTTAACATTTGACAGTGTGAATCAAAGGCAAAAGAACAAACATCGGCCCACAGCAAAGTCTACACTGCTTTCCTGAATAACATCAGCAACAACACAAATTAAAAATGATACAACAAGAATGGTTAACCTTCACTGAGCACTTATTAAGTACCAGGCATTCTGCCAAGGACTGTATATATCATAGTTCACTTCATTCTCTTAACAAACACACACATTAGATATTCTAACATTCTTTATATTTTTCAGATCAGAAAATGGAGGCATAGAGAGATTAAGTAGCTTGCCCAAGGACACACAACTGGGAAGGGGTAAACCAAGATGTAAGTCTTTTTCCACTGACCTCAGAGCACTGCACCTCAAAGCTACAGCACCTTGTCCATCATTCCTGGAGGGATGAGGTTCTGTGTTCTATTACATTGAGAGAGAAATTTACTGGTGAACAGATGGACAGTATGTGAGTGCTGTAGGTAACATGGAACTGCCAGTGAGGCTAACACGGGTGCTCAAGGCTGCTGTGAGCTGAGAACAGCTGTCTATTCTTGTCAACCCAATAGTGGAGGGACCAGCCCCATCCCCCTCTGCCTACATCAGCTCCTCTGTCTCCTTTGGTGACCTGCCTCCCAGATCACAGCAATGCCAGCCTCTTCCCGGGCCCCAAGAGTGACTGCAACAGCCTACTACTGTCTCTAGGTGGATCTTTGGTGGGAATGATTCTCAGTTGGAAAAACCTGCAATATTAATAAAACTTGGATTTGCCCCACTCCAGAAGCCTTATCTGGCAGATGTAGAAGTTTCTATGGGAGAATAAAATTCTGTGACGCTAACTCAAATGCTCTTCCCCTGTACTTCCCAACCCTGCCCTCTGCCCCGCACCATGTCAACCAGCAGCAAAAGCGTTCTATAAGCCCTACCCTCAGTGGAGAAGGGCGATACAGCCTAACACAGAAACGAGGTTGGGTTTTAGAATGCCAGTTTCACAGCCTTGAGAGTGACAGCAGCCTTAAAAGCCTTGAGAAAATAATCAAGAGCTGAGCCCTGAAAAAAACAAGGCATAGGCATGAAAGAAAAGATGAAGAACAGAGAGGAGGTGAGATGAGTTACCCGGGCTGAGGAGAGGAGGCAGGTTACCGTAAGTTTGGGAGAGAGGAGAGAGGTGGTTACTGAGGAAGAAGAGACCACACTCTAACCCCTTCCAGTGAAAGTTAGGAAGGAAGGGGGATTCAGAGAAACACCAAATGATTTGGGGATGTCTCAGAGCAGAAAATACTCGTGTCTCCTGCTCCAGTATCCCCTAGGGCGTCTGTAAGCCTTGCAGAGAGGCTGTTCCCAGCAAGGCACAAGAGCAGTAGAGTGAACAAAGCAGAGGAAGGAGTCTTGGTGGACGTGTCTGAGAATGGCCTCGCAGAGTAGATCCTGCACACCTCAGCGTGGTGGAAAGAAAGACACCAAGACTTTCAAAGCCATCAAGGGGACAGCAGAAGTGCTGAGAGATGGTATCTTGACCCAAAGGGGCCTGGGTCAAGACGAGGAGGTCACAGAAAGCATGGCCTGTTGATGGAGGCCAGACAGGACCACAGACCACACTGGCAAATGTCAACACTTGATGACAAGGACCCACCTAGTTCAGACATTTCACCAGGGGTCAGCACCAACAGAGGATGATCATGGTCCGGATGCCCTACGCCCTTCTCATGCCCACCCCTTGAGGCGAAGCAAAGGAAAAAGTAGAAGGCAAGAACCTTGAACTGATTGTGCAAATATCCCAGACATACTGAGCTTTAAACTAGACTCAGCTGAGCCTGCTTGGTTTTGCAAGATTAAGTTTTCCACCATCCATGCAATGGGAGGCATGAGAGCTAAAACATTCTTTTATATAGAATTAAGCAAGTTAACATCTTTACAAACCTAAGTTTCAAGGACAGCTGTGACCATGAAAATTCAACCCCCAACATTTGCTCATGGCATTGCCAAGGAAAAATGACAGACACATAAAGGAGTTCATTTTGAGGATGGTCAAGCTGCTTTGGGTCTTGGAGCATGGGAAGAAAAGCATCCCCTCTATAAGTGGCGCCGCCACCAAAACACCATATTTCCTCTAGTGTTTGGAAACAGGTCGTGGAATTGGTACTTATTTCCCTTCAACTTGCAACAGGATGTAACTACTGATGTCTTTCAATGAAGCCAACTCCTAGTTTTCATCGAGTGTCACTTATTCCATAAAGAAGTTCTACTTTGCAAGGCCCATTGGGAAACTTTACTGGGCATCCACATCTTCAAAATGATGAATGGTTTCATTGCCAAGCAAAATTTTACCTAGAGGGAAAAAACAGTACTCAGAGCACACATGCAAAAATATACCTTCATTGCTTAGAAACACATCTGGGTTAAGGCAGACCATTTTTCTCCCCCTCACAGCATTTCCACCTAGGCCTACAAAATAGTAATATTTGCCCCCTTCTTCCACATTTTTCTTTATTGCCTTTATGGGAGAGGAAGTGTCTAGTATCCTGCGGTCCATTTTTTTCTACAGAGCAGAAAATAGTCTCTACCTTGCCTCTTCCTTGTGTTTCTCTCTGGCATCTACCTACTCAAAACATGCACATGTTTTTAAGCTCCTGCAGGGGGACAGCTCTAATTCCAGATTGTTATTTTCACTCCAGGACAGAGAGGGTTGTAGAAAGTCTGTTCAGACTACAAAAGCAGGCTGTGTCCCCATTCCAACTTCACCAGTAACAAAGGTGGTATTTGATCTGTCTGCATTTGACTCCCACGTACTTTTCTTAATTGGTTCTAAACTCAAAAGTGGGAGAAAGGGTATAATATATTGGCCCTCTAACTCTGAAAGAGCTTTTGTGCTTTGCAAGTGGTAGATTGGAAAAATGTCCACAAATTCTTCTCCTTTCTGTATCCACATTCTCACAAGGTAGATTCTCCCATCGATAGAGTTTGGGTCCATACCTTGAATCTGGGCTAACCATGCAACTTACTTTGACCAACAGGACAGAAGCAAAGGAGACACAAACAAACACTTGAAAAGCACTTGGTCTTGCTCTCACAGGCCTGCTCTCTGTTTGCTTATGGAACCTAACTACCATGTAAACAAGCCCAGGCTAACCAGCTGGAGAATAAGAAACCACCTGTAGAGAGGGCTCAGACATCCCAACCATCAAGACCAGGCTGGCCATCACAAACCAGCCAACCCACTAGCATGAATGCAGATGCATGCATGCATGAGCCCAGTCAAGATCAACTGAGCCCAGCCCAGCCCAGAATAACCACCAGCTGAGCCCAGCCCAAATTGCCAACCCGCAAAATCACGAGCCAAATAAATGGCTGTTGTTGAAGCTACTAAATTGTGGGGTGGCTTGTTGCACAGCAGCAGAGAACTAATACAGTGGAGAAAGAAGCAGCAGGTGACATTGCTCCTGTGCTTTCTACATCAGTATGCTTAAGTGTCAGGCCCAGCCAATCAGCCTCAGAGAACTTCCTGTTGTCCTTGCCGTGAACCACCTTCTCAATGTTTATCAAAAAGTGGGAGTAGATTCTGAAGCCCTTCTCTAGGGAGGTTTACCAGCTTCTAGAGGATGAGTCTGGAAGCACCTGACTGAACTTCTGGCAGACAGTCATATTTTTTTTTCAGATTAAACAGCACTCTTTCTCAGAATAATCTGATAGGGAGAAATCCTCAGTGGACATTTTTGATATGTTGGATAAGGCAACACTTTTAATTTAAGCCAAATTTTCACCACTACAGACACTGCCAAAATGTCCCAAGAGTTTCAGCCATTTTAACTGTTCTGGAAGACCTGGGAGGTAGAAATTATCCAGTTTCTCAGTCCAGCAAAAAGTGCTTTTGTAGACTGTTGTCCACAGTGACAAAACTTTATTTCTCTGCAAGCATAAATCTGTAGACATCTGGAAATGTGGCAGAATTGTTTTTGAGGTTTGCTAGTACGTAGACAGCCTCACAATTGAACTGGATTCATAATCCTTGCCTTGCTGACACAGATGGCATCAAGAATGCAGAGTTCTTGCCAGAGCTGACCTCATTAACTCTAGGACAAAGGGGATTATACAAAATAAATTAAACTCAAAGAGTCTTAGAGAATTCTGGGCCTCCTTGACACACATCTGACCTTGTATGGCAAAGCAAGCTCTGGGAATAATGACATGGTTAGTTACCTACCTTTGTGAGTGAGTCAGTTTGGGGAACTTTTTGCCAAGAAAATAATGTTGAAATTGATTAGATAGCAAAAATTTTCTTGTCATGCAAAGATAGCTCTGAAATTTTTATTTCTTATTTAGTCAAACATCAGCAGGCTCCCTGCTGAAATTTTACATTTCAGCAGAATTTAAATTTACATTTAAATTGTTCATTTGCAAAATTTGGATTTATTTTTTAAGGAAGACACTACTAATGTTTCACAGGGGGAAAAAATGAGAGAGAAGTAATTCCTTGTAAGGCTTGTTCATATGATCTGTCTATATGAAGGAAATAAAATTCCCATGCAATGAAATAAATCACAAGCAAAATTTTGTTTGTATGTATTTCCATGTGTGTCTCTGCAGACAGGACTGATAGCTTTCATCAGATAATCAGAAGGGAAAAAGAAGGATTAAAAGTAATTGTCATAAAGAGAGAGCAGGGAAGAGTATAGTAGATAGAGAATATGTTAAGGGGTCAGGCTTTTTTTTCTTTTTGCCACTTACCTACTGTGATTTAGGGAAAATAAAAATGTGTCTGAGTTTTGTTAGTAAGGATGTGGCTAATAATGCTTATCAAATAGGAGAATTGTAAAAATTTGATGAGATCAGGCATATGCCTGGCATACAGTAGGCACTCAGTAATCACAGTGCACCTTCTGCCCTCTAATTAAACCCTTTGCATTATATTCAAAAACATTCACAATCCAGATCCAACACAAATTCTCAAGAGTTTCATCTATCATCACTCCATACATTTTGCTTTATGTCCCAACAGCCCTGGCCTGCTGTGTGGCTTCCAGCAAATTCCTTACCAATAAAATATGTACCTGCCACATGGATCATGAGGATTAAACAAAATTGTAAACTTAAAGAACTTGGAACAGTGCCCAGTGTATAATAAGCACTTGATAAATGTTAACTAGATAGAACACGTATTATCTTCATCCTCATATTATTACATATCAGCCTCCTACCTCACACCGACTTCTCCCTTCTCCATGTCATCATTGATACCATTTTATTCTTCTCTGCTTTTCTAAACCCCACTCATCTTTAAGTCCCAGTCACTGCTCCCTCCCAGACTACTGTGGCACCCCCTATATATACCTCTTTTGGGCCACTGTGGCCCCCCTACATGCCTCTCCTGGCTCATGTACCATATCACACTGTGGTTACTTCCTCATGTGTCTGTCTCTCCAGCTAGTCTGTGAGGGTCTAAGGGCAAGAATGGTGCTTTGTTCATTTCCGTATTGCCAGGACCAGCACAGAGCCTGGCTCACTGCAACTGCTCAGTGAAAGAAAGAATAAACATATGGATTCTATCTCCTTCCAAACAAATAGTTATCTCATTTCTTCATTAATTTTGATTATTTTAGTTTTTAGTGGGGAAAAAAATGATTTCAACTGGTATCTTAGTCCATTTGGGCTGCTATAACAAAATACCATAAACTGGGTGGCTTATAAACAACAGAAATTTGTTTCTCACAGTGCTGGTGGCTGGAAAGTCCAGGATGAAGGTGCCAGCTGATTCAGTGTCTAGCAAGGGCCCTCTTTCTGGTTCATAGATGTATCTTGCTGCATTCACACCTGGTGGAAGGGACTAGCTAGCTCTCTGGTGTCTCTTTTAAGGGCAATAATCCCATTCATGAGGGCTCTACCCTCATGACCTAATCACCTCCCAAGTACCTAATCATCTCCTAATACCACCACCTTGGGGATTAGAATTTCAACATATGAATTTGGGAGGGATACAAACATTCAGACCATAGCAACTGGTTTAAGCAAAAAGAGAATGAATCTCTCCAGAAGTCCAGGTGGATAGCTTCTGGCATAGCTGGATACAAGTGTTGTACCCACCATCTCTGATTCTGCTTTCCTCTGTCTTTGTTTCACATGAAGGCATACTGAGCCATGCTCCCTCTTGGTGGCAAAATGGCTGCTGCTGACCTCAGACTTGCACCCATTCAACTTACCAGTCCCAAAGCGAAGAGCTTCTCCTTCCCCAAAGTTCCATGAATGTCCCAGATTTGCAATTCATTGGCCTCTTATCCACCCTGGAGAAAGGTAGGCGGAGCCCCACATGTTCTAACAGACAAGTAACTTCCCAAAGGAAATTAGGTATGGTTACTAGACGGGGAAATAGATGCTTAACAGGCAAAAACATATACATCTCCTACAGATTCCTCACCTGTCTCCAGTCCTGCCTGTTCCTACACCCCCACGTGGAGACTTGGGCTTCCACCAATCCTAACCACCCGCTTTCTTCAACCTCAGCTTGTGGACAGTCTCTTCCAGACAACGCATGACACTCTGAGGAGGTCCACCAGCTACCTTCAGTACTCCTGTGGACCATTCTTTTGCGAGGCTGGGCCCAGAACCTACTGTCCTGAGTCACATCTGTGCAGCTTCCTGCATATGTGCAGTGTTGGGGTTTTAGAGATCTCAATACAGGACTCCCCTGGCACAAGACCAACTCAAAAATAAGTGAAACAGTTAGGTAGTGGGGATTTTAAAGGTTGTCTTTCCCAGTTGTTGGAGAAGAAGGCTTAAGTTAGTGGCAACAATGGGCTTCCAAATACTGCACACCAGGACTGGGCAGACTTGTCTACCTGGTTGCACAGATTTCCCCACAGAGCCTGCCCCGGGGCAAAAAAAGAAAAGCCGACAGCATCAAGGAGTAGAGAGGCTGTGCTTTCTGCAGGCAGGTAGGAATAAAGAGAAAAACAGGAAGGGGCCGAGTCAGGGATGCCCAGTTCCTTCTCCCAAACTAACCAGCAAGTAAGTCTGTGCCCCACCAGAGGAAGAATGATAGAAGTGTGAAGGGGAGATGCCTGGGCAACACACCAATGGACGCCCTTCTGCACAGAGTGGGGGGTGAGTATCCCTCCAACCGCCAACCCGCATCTGGCTTGTTTGTGCATCTCCAGTGCTGTAATTTTTACAAAGAAAGCCTGTCCTTTCCAATCATGCTTTCTTTGCAAGCAGTCAGAAGTAACTAATTAGGATACTGTCACGGTTTGGACACCCCCAGGAAGAGTCCACCTCATGTTCCATGAATGGCAGGACAAGGCACGGGAAGAGGCTGAAGGGGAAGGGGCAAGTAGCTGACCCATAAAACCAACTGGATGGCAGTTCTTCCATCTTCCAGAAAACAAAGTGTGTGCACGGCCAAAGATTTTTGCTGACTCTTGGCTTCTCTGCTTTTAGTGCTATTGTTCATCCTTGGGATTTATGGCAATTCTTACTCCCTAAAAGATATCTCTGTAAGAATGCTCATAAATTTAGGGAGAATTGTTTCGATTTTCCTCACTAATTATTTTCCCTTTCAGTTACCTATCAGCAATTTTTAAAGTCATAGGATACTTTCTTAGATATAACAGAGTACAAGCCACAGAGCTCTGGAATTCCGAAGACACCTAATTAAGGGTAAATCAGGCAATGGCATTGATGGGGAACCTAGTATGCACAGAAGGCTGCACAACCTGCTATGGGAGACCAAAGGGAAACAGAAAAGTGGCGCCTGACCTTGAAGAAATAGCCATTCCCAAGGCTACTTTCTGTGAATACAAAATGACTTAGCAAAGCAAGCATATTTTAATAAAATAATTTTTGTTCAGGATATTTCCCACTACATCAAACAGGGTCCTCTTGATGAGTACACAAGGGAGCCATTTTTGTTCTGTTCTCTGTACAAATCTAGGCTTCTACTGACAAATTATTTTGTTTTCAACCCACGAGCCATGAATATCTTATAAACTAACCGTATTTTCCCTTTTTATCTCGGCTGCCAGGGAGCTCAAGGCCAACATTTGACCCACTTCTAGCAATTGCATAGGACCTTGTAGCAGGCATTTTTATGTACTAATCTTAGTTGTACTTGTTTTTCCCATCCGAATTGTCCCTTAGCCTTGACTTGTTCATCCATTTATGGTAGCCTGTTCACTGGGTTACAGAGTCCCTGGCTTCCACAGATCCACACTTTTAGAAAGAGACACCAGCTACCCTTCTCTGCTTCTCTGCTCAGGATTTCAGAAGATATTAGTCATTATAGAAAGCTGGAAGCAGCCTACACACAGCAATGGGTAAGGGGTACCTGAGATAAGGTATGTAAGTAACTTTGGGTAGAAGGGAAGAGACTAGGAAAAAAATCTCTAGAAAGGGGGCTGAGAGTAGAACAGATTGTGCACAGCCAAGAAAGATAATTAGCATGAGAGAATTGGGTAGAAGTCACAAACAAGGATTTCCCAGTGCCTGGGTTGAGGCAGGAAGACAGAAAAGGATACTTACATACGCCATGGGTAGTGGAATATTGGGAAGGAAAACATAAATTCCATGAAAGCAGAAAACACACTGTCTTGTTTGTTACTGCCACATATGCCTAGGATGTGGCTGCACTCAATAAATATGTATTCAATGAATAAATGCCTAAATAGGGATGGTTAATCTGTGATATGATTCTCTGTTGGCACCTCTTTACCTTGAATTCCACCTTCCTGTCATTCTTTGATAAAATGGTGTCGGAGAAGACAGAGTAAATATGGTACCTGGAATCAGTACCAATCTAACATCAGTGAGCCCACAGCGGATTGGGCTGGCTGATGTACTGGGGAGAGACTGACACCATATTACTTATGAATTTTGCAGGACTTAGTAGTTCAGCACGTGGACTCTATCTCCCAGCTCCAATACTTGTCATCTGTAGGACCATAAGCGAGTTGTATAAACACTCTGGGCCTCAATTCCCTCATGTGTACAATGGGGATAGTAATAGCAGCAACTGAATAGGACTGTTGTGCTGACTGATAAAGCCAAGATATGTGCCTGGTATATAATAAGTATTATACAGGTGTTAGGCACTAACGTAAGACCTGGTCAGCTATGGCCCATACCTGCCTGGTGATGCTGCAGACTTTGCTCTTTGTAGCAGAGCAGACCCTAGGAGCCAGGGTGGTACAGGGTGTGGGAACAGAGCAACAGAGGAAGAGAAGAGGTCACCAGAATAGGGTACCAGTGAGGACAGGGTCAGGAAAGACAGCAGCACACCAGCAGAGCACACATCTGGAGATGTCCCCCAAGTCCCCCTAGGCCAGGATCCAAACATGAGACCCACCCGAGTCTCTGCACCATACTGGAAAGAACAAGTCAGAGGGCCAGACCTGGAAGGCCTGGCACACAAGGAAGAATTCTTGGTTCTTGGCTTCTTCCCAACATTCCACTGGAAGGAAAAAATCCCTGTTCCTCCCCAGTGTTTTCCAAGGTACCACCATTCACCTGGTCATGCAGGCCAAATACCTTAGAACCACCTGGAGTCCTCCATTGCCCTCTCCCCCAGAAGTCAACTCCCCAAACCTGACCTGGATCCAGCCACTGCCCACATTTCTGCCAGCCCCACCTGGGCCAGGCCACCGTCACCTCTCGACTGGGTAACTGGTCAGACCCTGCTCACTGGTCTCCCAGGAACTTCCTCTTTCTTTCTGCAACCCATTCTCTGAACAGCAAGCAGAGGGATGTATATTTTCAGTATAAATCTAATCACACCCTCTCCTATGTAAAACTCTCCACTGGCTTTCTATTGCCCTTTGACGCAGAGGCCCTTTGTCACCTGGGCTCTGCTGACCTCATTGTTCACCCTGTTTCCTCTCATGTACCATGATGCAGCCACATCATTCTACTGACATTTCCCAGACACACCATGCTGGTGCCACTCTGTGGCCCTTTGCCCTGGCTGGGTCCTCTGCTTAGAACACCCTGATTTCTAGTCTTTCCCTGTGTGGCTCCTCCTTGTCATTCAGGCCTCGGCTCAAATGGAAGACACTCCCTAACCACCCGTGCCAGGGAGCACCCCATCCCACTCCATCTCACCTCTCTTCGTGGACTGAAACCTAACAGGGATGCCTCATTTGTCCATTTACTCATTCCCCGTGCCTCCGCCCCACCTAGAAGGTGAGCTCTCTGGGAGAAGGGACTTCACCTGCCTTGCTCACTACTGCTCCCCTGGCAAGACAGTGCCTAGAACAATGTACGGTACATAGTAAGCGCTCAGAAGATACCTGTTGAGCGAGCAACTTAATCAATCACAATGTGCCCCAGAGCCTGGGGTGGTTCTGACCTTGCAGGTAAGTGTGGGGAGAGACAGGACACAGAGACCAGAAGCCAAGCAAGACACGAGTAGGAATATTCCACTGGATACTGCAATACTGGATATTCCCTGGAGATGGGAAATCTTTATGTGAGTGATGACAAGGACAGCCTCTTGGAGCAAGTCTAATTGGCAGACAGCTCATTTGGTCCATTTGTCCTATCAACAAACCTGTAGGGCCCCTACCATGAACAAGGCACTAAGTGATAGGGACAAAATTAGTAAAATCGGCTTGCTGCCTAAGTAAGCGCCTGGGCTAGGGGGAACCCAAGCACAGATGTAGTACTGTGTGAGAAGTACCATGGTATGGATAACACTCAGAGTATAATGGAGCACAAAAGAAGGAGTCCTCACCTCATCTCCACCCTGGAGCTCAGGAAGGTGTCACAGAGGAGGGGGAAATTGAGCTGGGCCTTAATGACAGAGAAAGAATTCCCAGGAACCTCTTTGAACCTAGTAGAGTAGAACATCTGAGACCCTGTGACGTCCACAAGACCCTTCCCTCTGCTTATTGGCATTCCGCTTCCCCAGCTAAACCCCTGGCTACCAGGTCTGCCAACTGTCTCCCTCTCTCCTTGATATCCATTTTCAAATCATGACTTTTATCTGAAACACCTTTGAAGCTCACTGGGCTTGTTCTCTTCCACTGTTCAAAGTAACTACTGAAAACGCTACCTCTTGGCAGTGAACTGGCGCTCTGATCCATGGCGGGTGGGAGGCTCAATTGGTGCACCCTTTGGGAGAGTAATTTAGAACACTGTTTCAGAAGTCTTTTTAAAATGACCATACCTTTATTGTTCTGAATAGTCCTGTTTCTGGAAATCTATCCCAAGAAAGCAATTCTAAATTTGGAAAGAAAGATGTAATAAAAGCTTTATGTGTAAGTGTTCACTATATACACCAGCAATATTAAGAACCTAAATATTCAATTATAAGGGAATAAATGTTTTTAAATGTTTCATGTGATGGAATATTATGTAACCATCACAAAGGGCATTTTCTTAGAATATGTAAGAGCTCGGGGAAATATTGCTAAAATAATGCTAAGTGAAATCGAATTTAAAGACCTAAGGGCAGTATGAACACAACTATGTGGAAAAAAAATTACACCTTTGTCATCTTATGGCAAATGCTGGCAAATGATTAGGAGGAATGTTACGTGCTGCGTCGCTGCATCTTGGGAAGTGTTTATTGGTGCTGTGCAGGAAGCACCAGAACCATTTAAAAGGATGAGGTTGGTGCTGTTGACACCCAAACTGAAAGCAGCTCCTGCATCAAGTGGATTTTAAGTGCCCATTCTACTGATAAGCCTGTCTGCCCTTTCTCCCACCCTGACCCCAAACAGAAAACACAAGCTCAGGTCACCCAAGGCATGAAAAGAGACAGAGACTGAGACGCAGAGAGAAATAGAACTCTAGCAACACATAAACATTCCCAGCAGCAGGGAACTCAGAGGGACAGCACGTTAGAGACACGATGAAGGAAGCACATTGTCCTCGGAAATCAGCTGATGAAGATTTAACTCTTAAAGTGAACTTGGAGCAAGGACATGAGCAATGTCTGAGAATGCTCTCACATCAGTTAGAAGATCTGAAAACTTGAGCCTGGCGTTCTACTGCTGAGCAATGTGCAACTCCCAGAGGCATCAGTATACTCCTTGAAGACACAGATGCCAACCAGACCTGAACTGGACCAGCCTCCCAACCACGCTGGTCAAGAGCTCACACCAATTCTTTAGTGTGGGGAGGTAGAGACCAATGTTAGAATCTACTGTTTGGTGTTTGCTTATGCTGTGTATGTTATGACTAAATTTTGTATATCTCCTATTGTAGAATCTGGGCTAAGTAACTCTGTTATTTTTACCTTTGAAAATAGAAAGCAAAATCTTACCAGTTCTAGATAAATATATATGGACAGTTTAAATTATTTTAGTCAAGATCATGTTCCCTAAAGTGGCAAAAACAAACAGAACATAAAAGCAATTCCCCTTAAAGACTGTGGTTTTTAAAATGCTTATTTGTACTAGGTGTAATAAAAATAAACACATACATACATACACAGGAGGGAAAAAGGTAGTTAGAGAAATGTATTAGGGTGTTAACAGCGAATGTCTTTGGGTGATAAAACTAGGTGATTTGTTTTATTTTTTTTTCCATTTTTCTGAATTAGACCAATTTTCCTTGATTCTCATGTATTACTTTCATATTCTTAAGAGAAGACCTATTTCTTGTACAGATTTCGTTGCAAGTACATTGGCAGAGTGGGGAGAGGGGGATTATAATGCTATCCCATATCCCACCACATGGTTTTGTTGGCAGACAATTCTCATCACACAAGAGCTGTCCCCCAGCTGCCTACACATCACTGCTGACACTTTATTTCATTGTGGCTCCTGCTCTACTTGGACAAGAATATGCCTGGCTGCACCCCCACATTGCTCCAATGCCTTCAACTCAGAATGCTTGTCTTCTACCAGGTCTACTCCAACCCTAAACCTGATCAGGAAAACTATGAGCCTGCACCAGTGGTTGTTGGTCCCAGGATCAACACGTCCTGGCCACGTTTCCTGTCCTGACCTCCCTCCTTTACCTAGTAATTGGGCCATTCTGGTTAAGAGCTGTGGTAGACTATATTGATGGTTTGAATTAATGGCCTTCCTGTATCTGTGTCCTTTGCAATGGGATTTTGCAGTCCCCACCACCCAACACACACACACACACACACACACACACACACACACACACACACACCCCTCTAAAGATGGTATCTATTTCCTCACCTCCTTGTATCTGGGCTGGCCTTGTGAACTGCTTTAGCAAATAAAATGTGGCAGAAGTGACAGGGTGTTAGGTCAAGACCCTCCTCCCTCTCACACCTCTGCCATGCCACAAGGACATGCCCAGGTAGCCTGAGATCAGGCCCAAGCTAGCCTGCTACAGGATGAGAAAACAGCCTGCTAAGCATGAGACAGAGCCCGTCCAAGATCCACAGCTGACTGCAGAAATATGAGTCCATCCAAAAGCAAAAGAACTTTCCAGCTGACCAGCAGGTTCATGGGTGATAATTAGTGCTTCTTGTTTTAAGCCACAGCATTTTAGGGTGATTTGTTACACAGCATTATTGTAGCAATAGATTCTGACACAGAGTTGATACTCCAGTTCCAATGGCTGTCTTTTCTCCCAAATCATCTAAGCCTTTGCCCAGAATACAGCCCCATGCTCCAGTTTCCAAAGAAACTTAAGTCTTGCCATGGTCCCACAGTGCCTTCTGCTTTGGACCCAGCATCTACCTGGCCAGATCCTTTCCTAGTACCTCTTGCTAAGATTTTCCAGACACAATTCATCTCTGGACCACTGCTACCAAGCTCTTGTGACCTTAATAGTGGCCATTAACCTCATTCACTGTGCGCAGAGCCCATCCCAGAGCCTGAGGACGTGGACGTTCACTAAATGCTTACCAGAGTGACGATAGCAATCAGGAGAATGAAGAAACTTGTGTTCATTAAGCACACATTCTGTGCCAGACACCCTACTCGATGCTTCCACTTATCTCGTTAATACAATATCCCTAGGCAGTAGGTACTATTGTCCTCATTGTGATGAGGACATTGAAATTCAACGAGTTTGAGTAATCTGCCTAGGATCACACAGTTAATAGCTGGTATTGGTGTGATTTGCAAGAATGTTTGATTCCAAAACTCTGCTCGTCCCATAATTACTGTAAGTATCAGTTAGTTTCTGCTGAGTAACAAACACTGCAAAACCTCATCATTTATTTGCACTGGTCTGGGGGCCATGTGGGAGGTCCACTGATCTCAGCTGGGGTCACTCACCCATCTGTGGCCAGTGGATGTGGGAGGAGCAGGGGATCTGCCCCAGACTGTCCTTGGTGGGGGCAGTCCAGCTGGGATAGCTCAGCTCCACACATCTCTCATGCTCCTACCTTTGGGTCCAGCAGGCTAGCCCAGGCATGTCCTTCTCCTAGCAGTGACAGCGGCACAAGGGAGCAAGCAGCAACATACAAGTTCCCCTAAGGCCTGGGCTTTGGGCTGGCATACCATCACTCTATCTTTTTCAATTAGCCAAAGCAAGTCACATGACAGGGTCCAAAATCAAAGGGTGGAGAAGCATATCCTGCCTACAGTGGGAGAGACCTGAAAAGTTACATGGCAAAGGCATGGATCCAAGGAGGGGTGAAGAATTGAGGCCGTTAATTAAACTCTGGTGCCCTATTCCCTTATACCTGTGAGAGGGTGGCAAGTGTGAATCCTACAGAGCAATGTCACATGGGTTGAGAGTGTGCGTTTGGAAACAGACTGCCAGGTTTGGCTTGTAGTTCCACTAATGTAGAGATAAGGCAGAAAAGACAGGCCAAGGGAGCCTGAGTGCAGCCATTTTGACTGACAGCTGACCCTAACCACCATGAACAAGGATGTCACCAGCAAGTCGCTGGCCTGTGACCACCCAAAGATGGATGAATTACTAAACAGGATGCCTTACAAACTGTTTGCTCTTATCATTCGGTGACAGCAGTTTATGATTAACTTTTATGGCCTGACCACAAGACAATGTTGGTCAAGTACAGCTGTTTCCCAACAGGGTTTTTGAACAATTAAAAACGTTACCATTGCCCCATAAGGGTTCTCATTCTGCCTGGGAGAGGACCGCTACTACGTCTGTGGGGTAGGATCTGTGGTCTGTCTCTGTCTCAATAAACTTTCTGTGGCTAGTTAGCTCACACTTGAATTCTTTCCTGCGTGAAGCCAAGAACCCACCTGGCAAGTTCAGGGGGCTTTCCTCCCTTCATTGGGACACCCCCTGCATCACTGCCACCTTTTAGCTACATGGACTTGATCAAATTATAAGCTTCTCTGTACTTCAGTGACCTCATCCATAAAATGAGAATAATTATTAAGCCAATCTCTTAGCATTGTTTATGAAGATTAACTATAACCACTGTGTTTATATGTATTATACGTACAGATAACATGATTGCCTATGTAGAAAATCCCAAAGAATCAACAAAAAAGCTCCTGGAACTAATAAGCAATTATAGCATGATTGCAGGATACAAGGTTAATACACAAAAGTCAATTGATTTCCTATAAAGCAGCAATGAACACTTGGAATCTAAAATTGAAACATATAAAGCACTTAGCAAATGTGAGCTGTTATTATATAAAGAGGTTAGAGTTACAGAGATCAGGGTGCTTCCTCTTTTGTTCTTCCATTCATGTGTCCAAGTCTAAACCTACCTTCAGCACCCAACATTGTGTTATAATCTCAAGGCACGCTGATGAGCATCCTAGGTCAGTGGCCTCATTTTCCTGATGAGAGACTGAAGCCTGGAGGAGATCTGGGCTTTCCATGGGGCTACAAAGTGGTTGTCATCATGATCATCACCATCATCATCATCACCACCATCATGACCCAGCGCCCTTGGTCTCCAGGCTCCTATGCCAGTGAGCCTGCTGCTCCTTTAACTAAAAGGAGGTGTTTAGAAGAGAAGATGGAGAGAAATCCTTGGCAAATTTGAGAGAAATAAATAAAGTCCAGAAGAAGAAGAAAATATATCCTTTTACCAAAGTCTTGCTTCTCAACCCTGACTTGGAAGCCTTTTGCTGGAAGAGAGAGAGCTCCAGACTGGCTGGGAGATTTGGATTCCACTTGCAATATATCCCAAAAGAACCTGCAGAGACCCAGGCAAGTCATTCTGCCTCTCTGGGTGTTAGTTTCCTCCCTCGAAAAGTAAAAATGATGCCTTCCTGTCTGCTTTATCAGCTATAATGAAAATCAAATGAAATAATGGACACAAAGGAGGTGTTCAAACTATAAAACACAGCCTGAATATAACCATAAGGAAAAAAACTGGGGGAAAAAAAAAACCTCCAATGAGGCTGTGGCCTAGTCCTTTGCAAAGACATTGAAATTTGGCACCCTGGTGACATTTCTGCATGGTTCCTAGGGAATAAAGAGCATGCCATCCACACACACACCCTCAATGGCTCATTAATTGTGTTGATGGGTAGAAATATATGCATGTGCATATACATAAAAGGTATCAATTATGATGCTTTAATAATATCTGGCTTTTGCAGCTCAAGAGAAGCCAAAAGCAGAGACCTGCAGGAACCTAGAGGTCCAGTGGAGTGACTGTGCACCAAGGCCTTGACGCCAAACAGACCTGGGTTCAAATCATTGACTTAAAGTCTGTGATGTTCAGATGCATTATTGGGGAAAAAGGGAAGAGGATGATAATATCAACCTCATGGAGCCATCGTGCCACATAAATACATATAAAAGTTTAAAATATAAATGCAAAGGAGAAAGTGCCTACGAACCTCCTTGACTGAGAAGAAGAGGGAGGGTGGTATCATCACGTGCTGAGCCCTCGGTGTGCGGTACCTCCCCGGAATCCTTGTGGGGTTCCCGCACTGTGCTGCCAGTCTCCTTCCGAGCTTCCGGATCCTTGGGTGTCTCGTGCTAACTGCCCGACAAATAGGCGGGCTGCTGTTAACACGCCGCCACCGATCAATGGGCTCATGGGAGAAGCCGGGGGAGGCCGAGGAAGGAAACAGCCCATCATGGCACCCAGTGGTGGAGCAGCAAAGGCTGCAGCAAGTATTAAGTCGGGATATTCTGAATCTTCAGCTCCCAGAGTCCCTCTAGATCTGCTTAGAGACCCACTCTGCTCTATGGACCATAGGCACCTGGACCACTTTCTGTAATAAAACAAACAGGAGGATAAAACAGAGGTACTATTTTATGTTATTACAGAAGGTTATTGTAGACAGATGGATGCAGTTCAGTAGCTGGGTGGCCTTAGGTGGGTCCTGTGACCTCTCTGAGGCCCTCATCTATAAAACAAGAATAATCAAACCTACCACAGGATTGTCCTGAGAATTAAAGCAGATACCACTTGTAAAGCACCCAATGCAAAGCAGGTGCTTAATATACATTAGTTCCCTCTCCTTTTTGTTCTTACTTTTTGGATAGGGAATAAATGATCAGACTATATATATATATTTACTTTCAGGGCAAAAGTCCAAACAATCAAATTCAAAAGGAATGTAAGATAGAGGAAAGATTCACAGGGTGTTTATTCCTTAGAATTCCAGTCCTTATTTTAGGAATAGATTATTACAAACAAGTGGGTACTTTGAGAAAATTATGTCTAATTCTTCCCATTTTGGAGACAGGAGTGGGGGTAACTGATGCCCAGAAAAATAAAATGACTTAACAAAGTCACACAGAGAGTTAGAGGCAGATCTTATATTAGAACCCAGAAGATCAAACAGCCACTGCTGTGTAATAAACATCTGCAAATCTCAGTAACTTAAAACATCCATTATATGTTCTCATGCATCATCTGTGAACTGGCTAGAGCATGCTGGCCAAGATGCTCTTCTCGGGGCAATGGCAGCCCCAAGAGAGCTCCACTGCCAAAGCACATTTCAAGACTTTTCTTACATCGTCTGCTAACTTGCCATTGCCCAAAGCAAATCACATGGCTAAGCCCTTCAGTAAGAGGGCAGAGGAGTATACCACATCCATGGAGGCTGACTCAGCCCAGGGTGTCCTCTTGAGGGTGGCAGGACACGGTACAGACAGGTAATGTACAAGGGTGACGCAGGCCAAGATGAGAAACAATGAGGAAAGGTAGGACACGGTGAGCGGAAGAGAACGTGCCTCAACTCCACGGCCTGCTCTGCATCTTTCAGGAGATGCTACATGAGACCTTCGAACGGCTTCCTGGTCTGAATCAAGTCAGCGATCCATGACCCTACAACCCTCGAGCCTGCTCCTCCATGTCTACTGTGCGTGAGGTGCCAGGTGCCTCTGGCTAGGTCAGGCTGGGTCTGATGACAACAGGGAGGAGCATGGATGATGTCCTAACTAGGTTAGTGCTTAGTGCCAGGGCTTCTATGTGATGAGTGTCCCAGAGATCACGAACCTGTCACAAATTATTCTTCATGCATGCTTCTTCCCGGTATAGCTTCTAACTAAACTGCCAAGCAAAGATTCCTTTAATCTGTCTATTTCAGGTTATTAAATGTTGTAACTAATCTATTCGGGCAAAATTCTCCTTAAATATAATGATTTAGTATTAAACATGTTTGGGAGAACTTCATGTTCTCCTGCTGAGCATTAAATAAGAATAATATATATGTCACCATATAGTAGCCTCTTCTAAATGACAGAAGTACTTTAAACACTTATTACGATAAGAATACGACACTCAGTTAATATCTATCAGTACAGTAAAGGTATCCACGTTTTCTATACAGAATAGAACTGGGACACAACGAGTAAAAAATAGTATCAGTAAATCGTAATTTAAGATCCATTTCCAAAAATATTATAAACGGCAAATGACCCACCTTCAGAAAAATTCAGAATAACTCCAAATCCTTTTAGTGATCCTAACGACATTTTATCTAGAAATTTTACAAGCACAGAAGATTTCACAACACCGGTACCCCCATACTAATTAACTCGGACTCAGTTAGTTACAATTTGGAAGAAGAAGGCTTGGAACCGCCATCTGTCTGGTTCCACCCAAAGGCAGAGCCTCCAATTCAGGAATTAGGCTCCAAATTCATACTCATCTCCCCTCTCAGCCCTTAACTCCCACCAAGGTTCCAGACTCATCACGGCCTCCCTGGAGACTGATCCAGAGATCCTGGAAGTCAGGTCCTGCCTTCCCTGTGGCCCATTTTTCCCGCCAAGTGTTATGCCAGCTCCTCCGTGAGCTCAGAGAAGGCTGGACCAGGACCGCTCCTTCTTGCTCTTGCCATCCTGAATGTCTCTTCAACAACCCAATTTAGCCTGCATTTTAATGCCCAAAGAAGGTCCACCTCATACCATCATAGGGTTCTAAAAATTTTAGTAGCATAATGAGACTTACAGATGATCCATTCTACCCTCTTACTTGATAGACGGGGAAACCGTGGTGCTTCCTGAAAACGCCAGACCACACTAACCCTCCACCCTCCACATTCCCTCTTGTTTGGTCCGGTTTTATTGTTGACACCACACATCTGAGGATTATATATTTGTCTTATATTCTTTGTAATGATCTCTTTTGTCTCTTGTCTCTCAATTACAGCATCAAACAATCAGACATTCAAGCCAGAGGAGCCCTTACGAATTCCCTGGGCAGAACACCTTCATTTTCCTGCTGCGGAGCTGAGCAGGAGGAAGGGCCAGGGCATGCCCAAAGCCCACCCACCTCCAGCGCTGGTGGAGCACAGACTCCTGAATTTTAAGACCAGCCCTCTTTCTACTCTGCCAAAAGTAGGTGGCAACCTCCAGTGGCCTCACTTCCTACGGTTGTCTACTAAAGGCCAGTTGAATAGAGTGGAGAAGCCATCACCCACACAAGGTGACCAAACCAGCTCCAAAACTGACAGGCCCAGGTAACGAACTCCTGGAGAAAAGACAGGTGGGTAGAGGAATATGCAGGTGCAGAGTGAACAAACTAAAAACAATAAGAATAGCCAAAATGTGTTGCGTCCTCAGCAGTTGGCACGTATCAACCACTTTAATCCTCACAACAATCTATGAGGGAGGTCTTACTACTATCCCTGTTTTACAGATGAAAAAACCAAGGCACACAGAGATAAAGTACTTTGCCCAAAGTCACACAACCAGTAAGTGGCAGAGAGAGCAGTCAAGCCCAGCCTGCCTGGTTCCAGAGCATGTGCCTGTAACCATTGCGCCATCCAGCCTCTTGGTGACGCTTCTCCTGTCAGCTGTTAGCTCGAGGGCAGGGGCACTGTCTTGTTCACTACTCTATCCCCAGTGCCCAGCAAGGCAGCCAGAATTGAAGACTTATTGACCTGAATTAAACCAAACTGAAAGTCTTTTATCACGTGGTCAGGAGAAAGTTGCCATCATCTACCGATTAATTGGGTAATCTAGAGAAAGTGGCTTAATCTCGCCCCCTCTCAGTATATATAAGTGGGGGTGGCCGTACCTACATCATTGTGTTAACAGCAATTGTGACTTAAGATAATGTTTGTAAAGTGCTTGCACAATGCCTGGCACACGCCAGGCAGTCAACAGTGGTAAGTGCTGTTATTAATGGTGGCAGCAGAAGCAAGACAAGAAAACAACCCCATTGGTGCTGGCCAGACTACGTACTTGCTCAGAAGAGCTGAAGTCAGAGACGTGGGAAGGAAGCGATCACATCCGCTCAGACAGAGGGGAAAAGGGATGGCTTCACCCAGGCCCTAAGTCAAAAAAGTGTTTTAACCAATCGACCCTTACATATAGACTCTCACATGAGTCTCAAAGTCCACCTGGTTTACCCAAGCAAAGAGCTCTGCTCTGGGTTCCAAAGACACCTGGATTCAAGGCCTGACTCTGCCAAGGGCTTGCTCTGTGACCGTGGTCAAGTCACTCAGCCTCTCTGGGCCCCAGTTTCCTCATCCATAAAATGAGGCATTTGAACCAAAGGGTCTCTAGGCCTCTTTGCATCTTTAAACAATAACACGCTAAATGACTGGAAAGGAAATGTCTTTCAGCCCATCTGGCTCCTTGGTGGGGGGACCGACACAGGGCGTTATGAGTCAGGCACTGGGAATGAGCTCTAAATGGAAATGATAGCTTTGGGGAGGTTTTTGTTTATTGTGACAATAACTCGCAGTTACATGGTGTTTCACCATTCACGGCGCCATTTTACGGAGATTCGCATTTCAGCTGTTCAACAGCCCTGTGAATCTGATCATCCTCACCCCGTCCAAGTGGAAGCTCGTTCCGAGTGTATCAGGAATTCATTCAGCTGCAAGCAACAGTTAGCCTGCCCTGTGTGGTTTAAGGAAAGAAGGATTTGGGGTTTTTTTCCCTAGAAGAAGGTGGGTACGGGCTGGGCAACGGCAGCAAGGCTGGCACCTCTGCCATTCTCATGCACTTTCTCTTTCAGTCATAAAATAACCCAGATGTCACCTCCACAGTCACGGCAGGATGAAGGAAAGGGTTGCAATAGTGACGTCAGCCTCTTTTCCCAGGAAGCAAACTCCCTCAGAACCCTCCTGGCATCCTTTCCACTCACGTCTCACCAGCTGCTCACAGGGTCAGCTCTAGCCGCAAGGCCGTCTGCCAAGGTCCTTTTTCCCGCCTGCATTATTTTGCGAGGGCTGCTGCAGGCAACAGCATGGAGGCTCACACAACACACATTTATTGTCTTGCAGCTCTGGAGGCTGGGAAGCCCGAGATCAGGTGTCGGCAGAGTTGCTCCTTTCCGAGGGCTGTGAGGAGGGAAAGCTCTGCTGCAGGCGTCTCTCCTTGGCTTGTAAGTGGCTGTCTTCTCCCCATGTCTCTTCACTTCATTTTCCCTCTCTGCACATCTGTGTGTCCAAATTTCCCCTTTTTATAAGGACATCAGTCATGTTGGAATAGGCCTCACCCTGATGACCTCATCTTAACTTGATTACCACTGTAAAGACTCTATCTCCAAACGAAGTCCATCCCGAGGCACTTCAACATAGGAATGGGGGGAGAGACACAATTCAACCCTCTATAAATAGAGGCAGCCAGGCAGAAGGGGATCGGCCAATGAACGGTATCTATCACCAAAAGCTAAGGGATTTGCTAAAAATAAGTAGCAAAGCTGGGACTCAAATTCAGGTCTTGACTGGAAGTTTAGGGCTTATCCTACTAAGACTTCCTGCCTCTCATTTAGCTTCCCATTAAAGGGAGACAGTACTGCATAGTGGTGGAGAGAACAAACTCTAGATTCAGATTCCCTGGGTTAGAATCTACACTCACAGTGTGTGTGACCTTAAGCAAGTACCTAACGCCTCTGGTTTCAGTGAAAGGGGAGGCTCGTTCAAGATTTAACAAATGTGGACTGAGTTCCTTCTATTTGCCAGGCACTGTTGTCAGTGATGACAGTGACCAAAGTAGAAATAAAAGTACCAATTAAATAGGGTCATTTTTAGAATGTGATGGGACAATTCATGTAAATAAAACACTTAATTCTAGAGTATTAGTGCAAACACTACTGCTACTACTACTATTAGTCTAGCACATAGCAGGCACTCAGGAAATATTGTTACCAGCAAAGTCATCGTTATTAGCCACTCTTCCTCTCTCCTGTCTCTGGGCTCTCTGAGATTGCACTTTACACCATGGTCACTGCACATATCAGGACAATGGATGTAGGTCAGCCGCGGACACTACCGCTGGCAGGCACAAAACCACAGTGCGTAAGATGCCCTGGAAGCTGCCTAATGCTCCAGCGTGAGATGTGTGTTTGCTGGCCCAGAAGTCTGAAGAAGAAACCACTTTCGCCTTGATGCCCAGCAAAGCAGAAATGATGGAGCAGCCAAAACCAGTAGCCCCCAGCAATTGAAAGACAATGAGGCTACTGCTACAAGTGTGGTGGTCACGGGGAAAGTGTGCCGGAGCAAGGGAGAACTTGGGACCCTCTGGGAAGATAGTAATGGGAAATAAATGATTTATATTGAAACACTAGGTCTAGAATATGCTGTTTCAACAGGGACAGCTATGGTCTATATCAAAGGGGGAATGGTGGGGCCAAATGACAATGACCTTGGGAAAAAAGAGGCAGAGAAGTAATATTTACCATCATCCTACCAGGAGTGGCACACTGTGCACCATATCTCCTTGGATCCCTGTGACAACCAAAGAGGCAAAATGCCATAATGGTGAAGAGGGAAAGTTAAGAGAATAGATAATACCCAGACGTGAATCTCACCTTAGCTATTTGCTACTAAATCCTGTGCTATCTCTGGCAAATTACTTAACCTCTCTGTGTTGGTTTTCTTATTTTTTAATATAAGGGTGGTAACGCCCAACATATATAATGAATAAAAGAATAATGAAGGTACATGATCAATACAGAGCCGTTGCTGCTGGGTTTTTTTGTTTGTTTGTTTGTTTTTATTTCAGAATATTATGGGGGTACAACACTTTGGCTATGTATATTGCCTATGCACTGCCCGTGTCAGAGCTATAATCGTGGTCATCCCCCAAACTATTTGTTCTTCTTCTCATTCCTACTGCTGCTACCGTCCCAACTATTAAGCAGATTTTTGTGCCAAAGGAAATTCTGGATAACGCCGACATTCTGCTCAAAAGCTTCTTGGCCATTTGCATATGACATCCATCCTTCATCTCTGAATATACAGCATGGGCACATGGATCCTAGGAGAGCTTAAGCCATTTTGTTCCCAGGAGATAATTTCTATAAACGTTATAACAAACAATTTGAAAATAAAATGTAAGAATAAAGGCAGCCCTGCCTCTCAGGGGACTCAAATGATAAAGTCAAGGTGTAATTGTCAACCATCTTGTGTATAAAGGAGGTGCGGGGGACACTAACAATCAGAGAAGCGCCTGTCACCCTCGTGTCGGAGCCCCACCGCCACCCCCCGCCTGAAGTGGGGAGAGGTCCCCCAGATGAGGAGACTTCGCCAGCAGAGAGGGCTGCTAATCTTAGATTTTTACTTAATAGGATCGTGAGTGGAAAACAAAGACTTTGTTTTAAATAAAACACTTTCTAATAAATGTCTGTCTTTGCTGTTCCAAACCTTTTACTGAATGTCTTCTAAAAAGAATAAATTTGTGACTGGCAAGAATTTTTGCCCAGAAACACCCCTAACACATAACTCTCCCTGGTCTCCACGTGAGACTGAGGCACAGAGACTGCAGGTGACTTGCCAGTAGGTGGCAGATCTGGCGTTTGAGGTCACATCTGTCCATCCCCAAAGCCCGTGTTTATTGCACCTCACCCTTTCCCTTCCCTTAGACGGGGAACCTGTGCGATCAGCAGCCTCAGGGCCCGGGGCTGGCGTCTCAGCCTTGACGGAAAGTCTTGCCCAGGACGCAGGAATGATGATAATGGTTATGCGCAAATGAAAACCTGCCAATGCCAGTCCCTGTGCTAACTTTTAACGAGATTTATTTAATCTCCAACAACCCCTTGACAAGGGTACTGTTATCATCTCCAGTCTGTGGAGGAACCTGAAATTAAAGAGGTCGAGTGACATGCCAAAAGTGATATGGTTGTGACCACTAAGTGGTGGAGACAGGACTTGACCCCAGGCAGAGTGGCCTGGACGGGGACCCAGGCTGCTAAGCAGCGCACGCTGTGGTCTGTGACGTCGCGCACCTGCGTGGCGCTGGGGAAGGCTGCGGACAGAGAGGATTGCCAGGACCTTCCTCCCTGAGACTTGTCCTCCGTGATTTGGCCTAAAAAACATTAGGAAAGTAGCATAGCTATCATCAGTGAGTTCCCCTTGTCCATAGAAGCAGGAGAGACCAGAATAGGGTATGCCTCGGGGAAGGAGGATGAGCCAGTCAGGTGTCCTAGCTACTGACTTGGCCACCACCAAGGACAACTGATTGTCCCACCTTGCAGGATCATCCCCTATGAAGCCATGTCAAGTGCATCTCAGGAAGTGGGGAGGACAGAAGAAGAATTTACCCCTCGATTCCCGCATCATATTGGTCAAGAGTTCACCCCAAGGAGGCATAAGCAATGCCTCAGAGTCCCAAGGTGCCTAATACTTCGGCTTCAACAGGGAAGCTCCAGGGCCTGAGGCAAGAGGCTCACGGCATGGACATAGGTGAGATGCGGTCAGGTTGAGCCGGCGTGGAGTTGATCAAACCCATATAGCGGGACCAGCTGGGGCCCAGGGCAAAATGAAAATGCAGGGCCCCTTGTTCAAGAATTATTAAAAATTTCAAAATGGCTACAGCAGAGCATTAAGCCAAGCATGGAGTTCTCCAAAGCACAGGGCCCTGTCTCACTGCCAGGCCACATGGCCATGAAGCAGACTCTGCCACCCAGAGCTGATCTCCATGGGGGCCACTGGGGCCACAGCAAAAGACCCTGAAGACACATAGACAGGGGAGGCTGATAGCACCCCAAGTGGCTTCCAAGACGGATCCAATGCAGGACTTGACAAGGGGGTGAGAGGGGAGAAGCTTGGAGGACAGGGCAGGCGCAGAATGTTCTGGGACCTGGAGGAATTGGTTTCTGTCGTGTAGATTGTAGAGCATTTATAGAGGTCAGCATCTGTGATAGCAGTCTCCAGGTTGTATGCGTTATATCAAAGGAGAGCAGGATAGGGGTAGAGATTACCAAATGAGGACTGGATTTGGCAGGAAAGGCTTCAGGAAGACCAGTAGACACTACCTGGAGACAGGGAAGAGGAGACGACAAGCAGGGGTCAACCCATTTGTCCTACCCAAGTACCAGGTAAAACCTGGTGCAGCCGGCTGCTGGTGGGCGCCTCTGTGTCCGCAGAAGGCATGAGTGAAAGATTCATCCATGTACCACGGACAAGGGGAACGGCTTCCGTTTGTATCTGGGACTGGAATATCCCACAAGGAAGAGCACTGTTTCCTGCTGGAGTACTCTCCCCATTATCCAGCTAGGCGAGTTCTCGAACCCTTCCCTCCCCTCTTTTGCCCCCGCCCGCTAGGTACCAGGCAGCAGCAATCTTATTATCTGATCATACGAGGACTTAGCCATGGGCTGCTTGGTCTTTCATTTCCCATAGCCAGGCTGTCCTCGAGGTTGGTCCTCATTATTCATTTTACTGTTTCCAACCCCACATCCCCCCCTTAGACAGGATATGCAGCACTGCCATCCTGAATAAAATGTTGACATTCCCTCCAGCTTGCGTTAGGGTCTTCCCGGCCTACCCCAAGCTGTTCTATCTCGAATTCACATCCATTGTTCTTGGCCCAGGCCTTGGGAGCCCTTCTCCACCTCACCCTAGTCTCATGAATGGAAACGAGTTCCCTCCAGTTCGATAAAATTATGACCCTCATCTTCAGGGTCAGGTCTCAGCCATTCCCAAAAGAAGGTCACATAGCTCTAAACCCTTCCTTCTGTATAATTTTATAATTTAGATTTAGATTACATTCACCAAACTGAGGATCCTGAAGCCCACTCAAGCCCACCAGGTCACTGTGACCAACCACACCCTGGAATTGTGAGGTAGCTGAGAGCCTTATGGTCCCCAAGCCACAGCCATTCTAGCTGTCTATATGCTCTGCCCTGATACACATTCCAGTTTATCTGGGTGACATGCATCATATCCCAATGCCTCTCAAAATCTGGGACTTACCAGACCCCAGGCCCTTATAGGATCCTCATGTATGTGGGTCTGCTCCTGGCTGGGACCAGGTCTGCCTCTCCCACTCCAGTGGACCACTCACCACTAATTTCCACCAAAGCCCATGTGATTCAGCCTGTTATCCCCTCCTCTCTTTGCTGTCCATCTGTTTGGCTTCTTCAACAAGCCCCACTGCCAGAATTGGGTCTGAGATGGATGCAGGCCCTCTACTCTACGCCTGGACTTCCCAGCTGTCCTTTCTGGAGCCAGCATCTGTGGCCAGGCCCATTTCCCCAGCTACTGCCCCGCCTGGCCCCAGCTTCCTGCTCCTACTGTGGAGCTTGTGCTGCCAATACCCTGGCATGCTGATTTTTGAGCCCACCTGAGCACAAATAAGCACCTTCCTTCCTGGAATATTCTATTAATCATGTCCAGCACCAAGCACAGAAACTCAGAAGAGAGAGAGAGTTAAAGCAAGTGGGAACTCCATCAGCATCGCCAGCTGTGGATTTCACCTGGCTTCTGTCCACTCATCTGTTTATTCACATTTGACAAATATTTATTGACCAAACTCTACAAGCCAGACACTGGGAAACAGCAGTAAACAAGAGGGAGAGGTTCTGTCTTCATCATGCTTAGAGTGTAGTAGGTAGACAGAGCTTTAAACAAAGAATGACACAAGGAACTACACAGCAATACATTCGTGGTGGATGCTAGAAAGAAAACGCACAACCAACGATCACAAAACACAGAGGAATCTGTCAGCAACTAGCCCGCCATTTTTCTCAACTGACATAACAAGGAGATTTAAATTGAACTTCCTGATTCACAAATTTTCCTACTTGTCCTTAACTTTGGTACAGGGCATAATTTGTGATTCAAATAAAAATAAAAAGCAAACTCCAACCTTCTGAATTACCACCATCATCTCTATTGATAGCTTTGAGCTCCTTGAGAAGGGGGGAAAATACCAGAAGAAAACTCTCTGGATAGATAAATGCCAAGTATTGTTTGATGATTGTAGTTCACATCACAGAGGCGAGGAGAAGAGCCGGGAAGGAGAAGTCAGGCGCCTTCGGGATTTCACAGGCTGGAGACCCCATGCATTTTTCTAATTCGAATAGGATAAGCCTCAGAGATCTTTAATGCAAGACACGTTTTGAGTGTTTCCAAGCTTCCTGAGAAAGATAAAACCACCTTCTTCATCAGAATTATTCAGCTGTGCTGTTACTGCTTAGAAGGGAGGTGGGGAGAGCTTGCAAGACTCCTGTAGCGCCCCCCCAACACACACACACTTGGATGATTTGCTTGTGACTGGTGCTACCTTGAGCTTACCCCTTTCCTTTCTGGGCCTCTCCCCATCCTGTCTTCCCAAGATCACCTCCCAGGCCTCAAATTCAACCCCGCAGCCAACTGACTTCCCTCAACCCTCCCTGCAGAACCAACCCTTACTCATGGATTCCAGTTTCCTAACAAGGCCCACTCCCAGGAGAGACCAGGAAAGCAATCAATCCCGGGAAACTAATTTGAGCCACTGACATACCCCAGGGCTGTGTTCTTTATAAAAGGGACGGATGCCTGAGTTCTGGTCGAAGCTGTGCCACTTACTATGTGTGAGCTTAAGCAAGCCTCCCTCCTTAGTAGCTTCAGGTTGCTCATCAGTAAAACAGAGATAGTAAGAGCCATTATCAAGAGGTAATATAGTCCAGCGGCTAAGAGTCCACTTCCCACGTTCGAATCCTGGCTCTGCCACTTCCTAGCTGTGAGACCTTTAGCATATTACTAAAGCTCTCCCTACCCCAATTTCCTCAATGAAATGTATCAATAAAATGAGGGTAGCAATAATATCTACTTCAGAGGGTTTTATGAGGATTTAATGATACATAAATATATAAAGCTCTTGGACCAGTGCTGGCATGGCTTAAGCCTTAAGCACTATAGAAGGGCTAGCTATTCACAATAATTTTATTATTATTAATATTACATGCTGCTATGGATTGGATGTGTGGTACCTCCAAACCGCATGTTGAAATTTGATCCCCAGTGTTGGAGGTGGGACCTGCTGGGAGGTGTTTGGGTCATGGGGGCAGATCCCTCATGAATGGCTTGGTGTCCTCCCCGAGATAATGAGAGATTTCCGGCTTTATTAGTTGACAACTTTTGAGAGTTGGTTGTTTAAAGGAGGCTGGCGCCACCTCCTCCCTCTCTTGCTCCTGCTCTCACCATGTGACACCTGCTCCCCCTTTGCCTTCTGCCTTGATTGGAAGCTCCCTGAAGCCGTCACCAGAAGCAGATGCTGGCGCCACGTCTGTACAGTCTGCAGGACCGTGAGCCAAACAGATCTCTTTTCTTTATAAATTGCCCAGCCCCAGGCATTCCTTTACAACAGCAGGCTAACATCTTTGAAAGGTGACTGTGCTCACCAAATGTGGGAACGGTTGGGACGACACCCTTTGTACTCCAAGGGCTGGGAGAAGTCTCAGAACTGGAGGTTGGCAAGCAGGGGTCAGAGGAGGGAAGGGGCAAGGGAATTGGAAGAACAAAAACTGGACTCACACTGGGTCTGGGAGGGCAGAGATGGAAGAGACTGTTTGTTCCCTGAGGGCAGGACTGCGTCTGCACCCCCCACCCAAATTTATATGTTGAAATCCTGTCCCCCAAGGTGATGGTATTAGGAGCTGGGGTTTGAGGCAGGTGATCAGGTCATGAGAGTAGAGCCCACATACATGGGACTAATGTGCTTATAAGAGACCTGCCCCTTTCACCACATGAGGACACAGCTAGGAGGCACCATCTAGGAACCAGAAAGTGGGAACCAGACAGCAAATCTGCTGGCACCTTGACCTTGGACTTCCCAGACTCTGAAAATATGAGAAATAAATTCCTGTTGTTTATAAGCCAACCAATCTAGGTACTTTGTTATAACAACCCCCAAATGGACTACAACAGTCTATTTTTATCACTATTCTATCCCCAAAGCTCAAGTGTCAGGCCTGGCATATAGCTGATAGATATGGAAGGAAGGGAGAAAGGGAGGGAGGCAGCACCCATGGTGTGGTGACGGGAGTGGGTAGCTGAGTGGGTGGAGGTACAGATCATTGAATTTGAGAAAACCAGTGAAATATGAGAACAAAGTACTGGAAGCGCCAGCCTCATAAGCATCAGAGTCCTTCAAGATAACGGTGGGACTAGGTTGGCGAGGAAGCCCGAGTCAGGACCTTCGAGGATGTGGATGAGGGACCAGGAGGCTGAGAAACATCAGCCAGGAGAAGCGATGGAGGATGGAAGGGCTGGAGAGAGGCCCGAGCCACAGAAGAAGGGATTTTACACAAAGACAGAGGAGTAACGACAGAGCACGTGGGGCCAGGAGAATGTTCTATGGCACCTGGTGAGATATGCAGCTCCTCACAGGGAGAGCAGATGACGTGGTGTCTTTGGAGGAACACAGCCCTCAGCGAAGGACAGAAAGCAGAGGGAGCAGCTGGGGAGGTGGGGGTGTGTTTGCCGGTGCAACGGTCGGTACAAGGCAGTCACAAGTTGTATTTGTGAGCATTTAGGCACACTTCGGTTTAATACCACCCATAATTTATTTTAACAAGCCTCTATTCCCAGGTGACAGAAAATTAAATTTAACCCAATGCAGTCCACACAGGGCCATATAGTAATTTTTCCAGTCACTTCTGTTTTAAGAGTTAGTCTTATCTCAGGTAAATATTCAATCTAATATAGGTATTATTATTTTTATCATGATGATCAGTCATTAGAATATAAGCTGCAAGAGGGTAGGGGTGGACTGATTTATTTACTACGGTATGCACAGCACCTAGAACAGTTCCTGGCTCATAGCAGGTGCTCAGTATGTATTTGTGGAATGGCTGACTGTGCAGTTCAAAGCCCCTTGCTGGACGTGCACTCTGCTCCCAACTGTCTTAGGTCTCCATACCACCCTCTGCTTCACAGCAAGGAGTGAGGGGCTGACCCGGAAGCTGCCTCTATGCAATATATTCCATGGTTTGGGCCCCCAGCAGGGTCTCCTGTGCAGCTTCCTGCCATGGGAAATCCAGTCAAGGCAGTGCCCTCCCTTGCCAGGAGATGCTGGTCTCCGCTCCACCAGAATGTGCCCTGGGTGGTGAGGCAGCCCTGCCCCTGCCAAAGTCCACGGCTCACTCCAGGCCCTTACAACCCATATCAGTTATCTCTTGCAGCAACAGTGCTGCCTAACAAACTACCCCTAACTCCATGGTTTACAACACTAACAAGCATTTGCTATCCAGGTCTGCAACCCAGCTGCACGGCCCTGCCTCAGGCTTCAGGTGTGCGGGGTGCCTGCTGTGGTTTGGCTCCACGTGTCTCTCACCTTCCTGCACAGGCAGGCTCCCCGGGTGTCCCAACTCTTCTTGGCTCTTCTTCTCCCGGAAACCCAGGATGCCTCCCAAGCTCCGGGCTCAGAACTGGGGCCCAGTTCCTCCCGTCCACACCCCATTGGCCGATGCAAGTTACATACCCACACCCACGTCCATGCATAGCGGGAGAGACCCCGCCTCCCGTGGGAAAACTCCAAAGTCCCAGGGCACAAGGTGTGGCTCTAGGGGGGATGGAATATTGGGAACAACCCTGCCACAGCCACCCTGCCAGTCCACGTGGCGGGAGCACAGGTCATCCCCGGGCCACGCCTCTCTCTCAAAGGCTGTCCCTCCACTGCAGCTGTGCCCTGCTCTCCCCAGCGTATGTGTGGGCCGCCTGCTTGCACTTAGGCTCCAGACAGGGCAGCAGGATCCCAAGCAGGCTCAGGAATCTCCGCTGCTCATGGGAAGGCCTGTGGCCCCAACTCCTTCCCCTCTTAAAGTGGGAGGCGCTAGGATGACCTCTCCACTTGGTCTTAGCCAAAACGCTGAGAAGCGATAGGATGACCTCTCAAACAGTGTCCCCCCTCTGCCTGCAAGATTGCTTCATTTGTGCCCTGAGGAAATGGGGAGAACCAGCCATTCTGGATTGCTTGCTTGGTGGCTTTTTTCTGACACTCCACGGCTTCTCCTTTGAGGTTAGTCTCCGTAAGCTAGCATCCTTATTTTTGGTGGTCTGAGTGAAAATGGAGTAAAAAGCACAACTCATAGTTCAAATTATTGCCACAAAGAAATACTTGATATTCCACTGCTTCATGCTAGGACCGGGGTTTCAGAGGAGACAGGGAAAGGACTGAGGACAGCCAGAGAAAGCTCAGAGAAGAGAAGAGATTAAAACACAAGGGAAAGTTGGGTGAGCCTGTAATCCTAGCACGTTGGGAGGCCAAGGTGGGAAGCTCGCTTGAGCCCAGGAATTGGAGATCAGCCTGGGCAACATAGCAAGACCTCGTCTCTAAAAAAAATTTAAAAATTAGCTGGGCGTGGTGGCAAGCACATGTAGTCCCAGCTACTGGGGAGGCTGAGACAGAAGGATTGCTTGAGCCCAGGAGTTGTAGCCTGGGCAACCAAGTGAGACCCTTTCCCCCCTCCAAAAAACAAAAAACACAGGCAGGAAAAATTATGCCTTTTCACAAGGTTTGAAAGGGGACTTAAATAAGAAAATGTAGGTATTCAGTAAATATGTGTTTGCTTAGGTAAAACTTTTAATTTGTTCTACCTTCACTAAAAAGAGCTCTGGCCAGAAACACCATCGGGCAACTTATAGAAAAATAGCAGCAGCAGGGAGTGTGGTCTGAGATGAGAATAACTTGCCAGTGTAAAGGGTGAATTTAACCAAAAACCAAGCATTATTTGTCTTAGACGTCTATAAGCACCCACCTGGCCCAGGCACAATTTTTTAAATGGCATAGACATACAAACATACACACACCACATAAACAAACCCTATTATTATCCAAAGCAAATAAATGTACTAAACAGATTTCTCACGGAAAAGGAAATGGCATGAAACAAAGAAAAAGCAATAGTGCCTAGAAATTTTGGATAATAAAAGCACAACACTAACTTTTGCTCTTTAATTTCTGTATTAAAATTATTAGAAGGCATACATATTAGGTAGGCCGTAGGTGTAAACAGCATTTTACCCACAACATAAAAAGAGAAAACCTTAACCCACAGGCAGCATTTCCTACTCACAGAACCAAGTCCACACTATCAGGCACAGAGACCTGGGGAAGAGACCAGTTGCAGAAACTGGAATGTCAGCTGTGTCACGCTTGAGACGAGTGGGGCATTGGGATGTCTAGAGCATTTTAGGAAACAGCCATGCAAAAGCACTGAGGTACAGGTGATATGAGCGTTCAGAAAACCAACAGGCCCACATGCCTGGAACCCTGAGTGTGAGAGGGATCGTGCCAGGAGGTGAAACTGGGGAAATAGCAATGCTGTGACTTGGAAGACACATTATTTACTACTTGATTGATGTCACCAGCTTCTGGTTCATTTCTGTTCATTTGCTGAGCAGACATGATTGGCACATACAGAGCCGAATCAATAATCAGATCTTTCGCAGTTGGTGTTACTACACCCTCCCTCCTGTGGTTTTCTTTACTTACATCCTAAGCGGCCGATAAAACAATGCTCTGACAGAAAAAACTTACCCCAGCCATGAAGTGGATTATTCACAAAAGCACAGATCTCTTTTCTTAATCTTGTCTGATAGCTGAGGGATTAAAGTCTATAGCAAAGTCCAGCTGGCAGTTCACCAAATCTGTTTCCCCTTCAAACTGGGACCACAGCTAGGCGATATTTCCTAGTCCCCTTTGCAGTTAGCTGGGGCCATGCAACTCAGTACTGCCAATGGGATGCAGGCAGACGTGATACGTGCCCCATCCAGGCCTGGCCTGTAAAAACCTATGTGAACCTGCATTCTATCTATTCCCCTATCTGCTGCCTGGACCTCAATGTCCAGAGCAACCTTGGAAGCCACCTATTGAAGATGGCAGAGCTGCCATCAGCTTGGGTCCCTGAATGACTGTGTAAAGCACAGCCCATTCGCTCCCTTTCCCTACCTTTGATTAGACTTCATGTGAGGGCAAAATAAACTTCTACTGTATAAGTCACTGAGCTTTTGGAGTATATATATTACAGCAACTAACAGTACCTTAGTCACACCATGTTCAACCTGGCATTTGACCTATTTCCTCAAGGACACTTTGGGTTAACTTTTCCCCATTTGGAGTTACAGAAAGAAAGACTCATGATCTTTGAAATCCTCTTTCAAAGGGAAGGAGATGTGCTATACTTGTCAGAACAGGAGAAGCATAGTCATTCAAGCGGGGATCATGGCTATCTTACTGCCCATTCTGAAATCTCCAAGGTGTGCAGGTTCAGTTCCAGACCACTGCAAAAAAGTGAGTTACACAAATTTTTTGGTTTTCCAGTGCACATAAAAGTTATGTTTACACTATTCTGTAGTTCTATTAAGTGTGCAATAGCATTAAGTCTAAAAGAAACAATGTACATACCTTAATTTAAAAATACTTTATTACTAAAAAATACTAATGATGATCTGATCCCTCAGTGAGTCCTAATCCTTTTGCTGGCAGAGGGCTTTGCCTCAATGCTGATGGCTGCTTAATGATCAAGGTGGTGATTGCTAAAGGTTGGGGTGGCTGCGGCAATTTCTTAAAATAAATCAGCAATGAAGTTTGCCATATTGATTGACTCTTCCTTTCATGAAAAATCTCTCTGTAGCATGTGATGCTGATTGACAGCATTTTACTCATAAGAGATCTTCTTTTAATACTAGTCAGTCCTCTCAAACCTGCTGCTGCTTTATCAACTAAGTTTATATAATATTCTAAATCCTGTGGTGTCATTTCAGCAATGTTCACGGCATCTTCACCAGGAGTAGATTCCATCTCAAGAAACCACTCTCTTTGTTCATCCATGGAAGCAAGTCCTCATCCATTCAAGTGTTATCATGAGATTGCAGCAATTCAGTCACATCTTCAGACTCACCTTCTAATTCTAGTTCTCTTACTACTTCTACCACATCTGTACTTACTTCCTCCACTGAAGTCTTGAACCCCTCGAAGTCATCCATGATGGCTGGAATCAACATTGTCCAAACTTCCATTCGTTTTGATGTACTGGCCTCCTCCCATGAATCACAAATGTTCTTAATGGCATATAGAATGGTAAATCCTTTCCAGCCTTCAGAGGAATCACATCTATGGCAGCTATAGCCTTACAAAGTGTATTTCTTAAATAATAAGATTTGAAATCCTAAATTACTCCTCAATCCATGGGTTACAGAATGGATGTTGTATTAGCAGTCATGAAAACAACATTAAACTCCTTGTACATCTCTATGAAGGCTCTTGGGTGACCAGTTATATTGTCAATGAGCAATAGTATTTTGAAAGAGAATCTTTTTTCTGAGCAGTAGGTCTCAACCATGGCCTTAAAATACTCAGTAACTCATGATTTAAATAAATGTGCTATCATCCAGGGGTTTTTTTTCCATCTATAAAGCATAGGCAGAGTAGATTTGGCATAATTCCTGAGGGCCCAAGGATTTTTGGAATGGTAAAAGAGCATTCAACTTCAAGTCACCAGCTACACTAGCCTCAAACAAGGGTCAGCCTCTCCTTTGAAGCTTTGAAGCCAGGCGTTGACTCCTCATCTCTAGCTATGAAAGTCCTAGATGGCATCTTCTTACAAAAGAAGGCCGTTTCATCTACGTTGAAAATCTGTTGCGTGTAGCCACCTTCATCAATGATGTTAGCTAGAGCTTCTGGATAACTTGCTGCAACTTCTCTGTCAGCACTTGCTGCTTCATCTTGTACTTAATTTTTGTTACGGAGATGGCTTCTTTTCTTAAACCTCAGGAACCATCCTCTGCTAGCTTCAAATTTTTCTTCTGCCCCTTCCTCACCTCTCTCAGCTTTCATAGATCTGAAGAGAGTTGGGGTCTTGCTCTGGATTAGGTTTTGGCTTAAGGGAATGTTGTTGCTGGCTTATTCTTCTACCCAGACCACTAAAACTTTCTCCATATTGGCAATAAGGCTGTTTCACTTTCTTATCATTCATGTGTCCACTGGAGTACCATTTTAAATTTCCTTCAAGAACTTTTCCTTTGAGTTCACAACTTGGCTAACTGTTTTGTGCAAGAGGCCTAGCTTTGGACCAATCTCTGTTTTTGGCATGCCTTCTTTACGAAGCTTAATCATTTCTAGCTTTTGACTTAAAGTAAAAGATGTGCAACTCTTCTTTTCACTTGAACACTTAGAGGATTATTAATTGGCCTTGTTTCAATACTGTTGTATCTCAGGGAATAGGGAGTCCCAAGGAGGGGGAAAGAGATGGGGGAACAGCCAGTGGGTGGAGCAGTCAGAACACACACAACATTTATCGATTAATTCACTGTATTATATGGGTGCAGTTCATGGTGCCCCAAAGCAATTACAATAGTAACGTCAAGGATCACGGATCACAGATCACCATAACAGATATAATAATAATGAAAAAGTTTGAAATGTTGCCAGAATTACCAAATGTGACACAGAGACATGAAGTGAGCACATGCTGTTGGAAAAATGGCACCGATAGACTTGCTCAACACAGGGTTGCCACAAACCTTCAATTTGTAAAAAAATGCAGTATCTACAAAGCACAATAAAGTGAAACTCAGTAAAACGAGGTGTGCCTGTATATTTTTTTCACCAACTGCTGCACAGTCATTCCCTGCCCACTGAGCCAGCCAACAGAGCTGATGGAGCTGACCTGGGCTCTGTTGCTCAGGGAACACTCAGTCCTTAGACTCTATCAACTATGTGAGTTCTTCGAGAAGGTTTTTCTTCAGGGTCCATTTGTAGATCCCGTGGAGCTGGAAGCTGTCAGCCAACAATGATTTGTTTTCTGGGCAGGTACTGTAATTGCCCTTCCAACCACTGACATGCAGGGACAGCAGCACTTCTCAGGTGGGCACCAGACCATGTTATAAGTCAGCAGAGGTCTGGGATTGGTTGTTTCCTGGCCTTAGTCATTTTTCCATTTGGAAACTTCCCATAGCTCAGGAGGATCCTGGACAAAGGGCAATATTTAGGAGATCTGTGTCTCTTTCAGACAACTGGCCACTGCTCTACCACTGGTTCTGGGTACTGAAATACTCCCCTTATTACAGGAATCCTCTCACTAGGGAAAAGTGTAGGCATAAGTCTATGATTGATGGTTGAAGGAGGAAAGTCAAGCCGCATCTGTGTCTATGCAGTGTGCGTGTACGGCTGTGTGCATGCAAGTGTGTGTGTGTCGGTGTGAGGTGCACATGTATGTGCATATGCTGAAGGAAACCTCTGTGGCAATGACGGTTCTGTTATTTGGACTTGATAATAGCAAAGCCTTAAATGTTCAGTAAAACCTTCCATATTATTATAACTCAGAAGAAAAGAGGGCAGTGATAAAGTGAGTTGTTGAAGGCCCCATGTAAAGATGGGGTGAATTGTTGAAAGTCCTTTGAAAGGTAGCCTGAACAATGCAAAAAGCATGCATGGGCTTCCAGGTCACACAGTCCTGGGTCTAAATCTAGGCTTTACTATGCAACCTGGACGAGTTACCTAACCTTTCCAAGGTGGAATTTTCTCATCTGTTAAATGGGGATAACAATAGCTATTGCCTGGCTGTTGAGAGGATCAAACAGGATCATGTACAGAGTAGATATTCAACAAATAATCACCAATGTGCCTTATAGTCAATGGATGCCCTTTGGTCTATTTACTGGCTCATTATTTCATATGTGGGTTTTTTGTTTCTGTTGCTATTGTTTTGAGTTTTTGTTTTGTTTTTTGATTCAACCAGCTACTGCAGTGATTGCCTACTGCTGACCCTGAGTCCCTAGAAAAAACCTCTAGAGCTGTGCCATCCAGTATGGTAGCCACTAGCCTCATGTGGCTATTTAATTTTGAATTTAAATTCATCAAAATGAAATAAAATTAGAAATTTAGTTTCTCAGTTGTACTAGCCACATTTCAAGTACTCAATAGCCTCATGCAGCTAGTAGTTACTGCATTGGGCAGCGCAGAGTAGAGCATTTCCACCATCACAGAAAGTTCTACTGGAGAGCACTGGGCTAAAAAGGATTATAGAGAACTATGAGCTATTTCTCAGGACTTCCAAAGGCCTAATAACAACTGTACATTTACTCACAATGAGACTGCCCAGGTTAGCTAAAGCACACAGGGGAATGCTTTTGTCTGGAGCTGTAACAGGCTGCTGGGAGAATGCTGGCTAGTACCCTCCACTGCCAGTGATCAAATAGGTGGGATGTGGAGTGAGCCAGGGCCTTTGGCCCTGAGTTTGGACCTTGAGAGCTAGCTGTACAGTGGGCACAGTGGCTAGGGGGCAGTGGGCAGGGCCGCTGGCTCCAACCCAGGTCCCTAGCATCCTTGCAGTAGAGAATATGGAGGAGTCAGGAGCTATAAAGCCCAAAGAGGAAGGAGGGAGACCATAACTGGGCCCCAAACAAGGTGTTGGGGATGTGGGAGGGAAGACAACACTGGACCCAAGCAGAAGCTGGAATATGTGATCCTGAAGACCACCAGATCAGAACAGCTCAGCTTCATGACCCTGTGTGTAGAGCACAGGCTCTCACTAGGGAGAAATGGATTCAGATATTACTTGTCAACAAAAATGCTCTTCTTAGAAGTTGTGTATTATTTGTCTTATAAAAGTGGAGAAACAAGTTAAATATTACTTTATATGTGCATTTTCCTTGGGTGTGACTGATATTGCCAGGAGCCCATGAAATCTAGTCTCCCCTTTCTCCTTACTAAGAGAATCCCAGTTTTGTCTATTGTAGTCATGTGTCTCATTAAAAACACTCATCTCCCCAAATCCTCTGCAACTAGGAGTGGCCATGGGACCCAGTTCTCACCAATGAGATTTAAGAATGGAGCTTCTGAGAAAGCTATAACTTTCCTCATATAAAGAGACCAACTTAACTGGCTCACTCCTTTTTTTCCTTTGTTTTTTCTCAATGTTTCCTGCCTGAAATTCATATGTAAAGGCTGGATGTGCAGCAGCCACCTTGTGACCTTGAGGCTGAAAGCCACACCCTAACAAAGGCAGATCAGGGAGCTGGATGCAATTTGGGTCCTTGATGACTTTGTACCTACTCTATATCACCTAACTTGGGATTTCTTATTACATGATAAAAGCAACTCCTGTTTGTCGAGGCCACAGAAATCATGTTTTTTTACATGTTATCATACACAGTGGGCAAAACATATCAAAATATACACTTTGTGGAGGAACAGTAATAAAAGGGGTCTGTGGCAGGGTAAAAATACTGCTTTTTCTTGCTTTGTGAGCTCAGAGAACAAACTCTGAAATCAGACTGCAGCGTTTGAATACTGGTTCTACAAGAGCCACTCTGTATACCAAGGCTTGGTGCAAATCAGAAAAGGCAACCCCTCTGGGCAGATGCAGGCCCCGTGGGCCCACAGCTTGGTAAAAAGATCATATCTTTTAATTTATCGGATAAAAGATTTGTTCCTCCAGGCAAATGCAGCCTCATCTAGCACCTATGCCTTGTTAACCAGAGTGCCAGCTGTATTTCAGATTCCTTGGCCAGGCATCATTGAGCAGTAAAAACTATGTACAGCCTCACAAAGTGGCCCTGGGCTCCACCACCTACCACTTGTGAGGCCTGAGCCTCGTTGATTGATCTTCCCTTGCCTTAATTTCCTATCTAAAGGATGAAGCTAATAATAACCTTCCTTACTGGATCATAGATCGGGGGACTGGTTTAGAGGCTCCTTTGCAGCAATGAATTTGAGCCTCAACTCCCAACTTCCTCCCTTTCAGAGTGATTCTGTGTATTAAATGAGATATCCAACATCTATGTCTGCAGGATAGAACGAATAATAGCTGCTATTGTTAACCATTCAACGGTCATTATCATCATTGTCATCATCATTTTGCTTCCCTTGTAATTTATTTATAAGCCCCTGAAATGTTGGCTAGAAAATAAGGACTCAATTATTTTTAAATTTATAATCTGATTGAATGATGGTCCACGCTCTATTTCCATCCATCTTAATGAGCTCCTCATATCTCTCAATTAAATCCCAAAGCACTGCTTTGATGGCAAGTGTCAGTCTGTCATCTCTGCAGTAGCATCAACCCAGAAATGAAACAATTGCCAGAGGTTCTGTTGAGCCACTTGAAGAACGAGGACTTGTGCAATAGCTGTCTGGGTGTATTTTCACATCAGCACAAATAGAAGACTTTCTCAGAGTTTGGGGGGGAGGGGTTGGGCTGTCCTAAAGAAGGAATAAAGGGCTGTGTAAAGTCGGGGAGCTCAGGTCGGGGTTTGTTGCTGAGGAATCCATAAGGCAGGACCAGGGGGTAGATATTCCTGCTCCGTGTCTAGTGCTGGGACAAGAGTTTGCAGAATGTGGATCCCAGGAAGCACCAGGTTCAAGGGCAAACAGAGCTGTGTGATTGCTAATTTTCTCTCCTTACTCCAAGCCATAAATGATAGGGGTGAAAACAGGTGGCGGGCGTCACTGGAAGAGCACCAGCAGCATCTGGGGGAAAGCCTGGAAGACACGTGTGGCAGAGGAGCCCTGGTCCCCTCCACCAACGGCACCCCAGCCTGGGTGTGGCTGGTGCCAAGTCCACAGAGGAAGGGAGAAGTTGCCCCTAGGAAAGGGGTCAGGGCCAGAGTGGAGGATGAGGTTAGAAGAAGAGTGAGAAGCCAGGAGGATGGAGGTAAACTGAGGCTGATTAGGGCGCAGTGAAATTCCACAGTGGCGAGATGGCCAATCTACATTCAAGAGTGGCGATTCCTGCTGTACCATGAATGATGCCTCAATGTTCCCCCCCCAGGAATCTCCAACCAGGTCTCCATTGCCCATTGATGTTGGTGTGAGTGGATTCACCCAGAGAAACGCAAAGAGAAGATGAGATTTGCAGTGAGGTCCTCACTGTGCCGAGCACAGGCAGCACGGGATGTCTGAGCAGTCTGGAGATGGTGAGCCCCTGGGACTCCACAGACACCCAGGGGACAGGCTCTGGGCTTCCTCAGGGATTCACAGGGGTTTGAGTCATTTACACCTTTGAATGGCAAAGGTCCCCAGTGGAGATCCGGGTGAGGCATCCAAGGCCAGTTGGACAGGAGTTTGCACATTTCACCTTCTCCAATGCCTGTTTGGAAGGAGGGTGGGGAGCGTCCAGAAGAGAGACTCAGAAGATATTCATGCAGATCCCAGCTCTGCACTTATAGGCTGCTTGACCTTGAGAAAGCTCCCTGACCTCTTGGAGTGTCATTTTCATCTAGCACGGTGCCTGGTTCCTAATCGCCCTCAACCACTCTTCAGTGACTGTGCAAATGAGCCTGGTGCCCAAGGCAGCCCTTATGCAGAGATAGTTCAGCAGACCCAGCCCGAGAGAAAGCTCTGGCAGGGAAGGAAGAGCTGTGTTCTGGGGCTCTGGAGAGGAAGGAGGAGCAAGCACCCTACCAGCCATCTGCCCCAGGTCTTCTAGGGTGTTCTGCATTTCCCCCTAAATATACAGCCACGTGTTATGCCATGTAAAGGTATGGAGTATAGGCAGAGATAATATTGGAAACAGTTAACAACTGGTACAGTCAGAATGGACACCACCTGTCACTGGTGTGCCCTAGCCATATATATTAATATAAGGTATTCTTGTGCACAGAAAATAGTATGCCCGTAGGTATAGGCAGCACATTGTAGTCACCAGAATATCAACTTGTTGTCTTTGGAGGAACACATACTCTGGTCCTCACTTTAGAGCCTCACTTATGCCCCTGCTTTGTTAGAAATACCCTTCCCTCTACGAGCTTCAAAGTCCTCATCTAAAAAATGAGTAGAAAATCACCCTGCAGGGTCAAGGGGAGCAGGGCAGGGAGGGGAAGGAGCCAGGCAAGGGAGCAATTTCAAGAGCCTCGGCCTTAGCCCAGTCCCTTGGGGGCACTCTGGGGCACTTTGGGGCACAAACACCTCGGACTCTGATGATGTTTTTCTGGAGCCAGAAGAGCTGGGCATTTTGTACCCAAGCATGTCAGCTCTGCCTGGGGCCAAGGAGACTCCAATGCTCAAGGACAGTACTCTAAGGTGACAGGTACAGGTGGGGGCTGCAACATCAAGGCAGTACCTAAGCTTCGCGCACAGAGAGGGCTATAGGGATCAGAGGGGAGGGGCTGGGCACAGGCACTGCCCGCTGCACTACCTGGGACTCTCATCGGAATCAAATTGAACGGTATCGATGTAAGTCAGGGTTTTTTTATCTTCTCATCTCTAAGTGTAGTAATGCTGATAACTACTTACATGTCTCTTACCGTGGGCCAGGCACTGTTCTAAGTGCTCCACATGTATTCATTTATTTTGCTTTCACCCCAAGATGTGAAAACTGGGACACAAAGAGGGGAAGTATTATAATTTACCCAAGGTCACACCACCAATAGGTGGTAGAATGGGTATTTCTGCCTGGAAAATCTAGGTCTGTAGCCACTGCTCTTAAACACTATGCTACGCTGCATTCAGGGGTGGCCAGGCCCATGCCCCCTGATGCTCTGTCCAGTCTGGCAGCTGCCAGCCACGTATGGCTACATAAATGTAAATTTAAAGTCAAGTTTTTAAAACTAAATAAAATTTAAACGGCAGTCCCTTAGTTGAACTAGCCACCTTTAAAATGCTCAATAGCTTCATGTAGCAAGGGGCTACCAAATCGGACAGCGCACCCACAGAATATGCCCAATAGAAAGTGTTACTGGACAGCGCTAGAGAGAAAAGAAACCGAGACAGGGAACACAGGGGTTAAGCCCCTGAGAGCTGAAATAAGACAGATTTGGGTTCCTTTCCCAGCTTCGACGCTATTAGCTACAAGCTATTGGGCAACCTCACTTTTACCCCCTTTAAAATGCAGATAGTCACAGCTTCTCCTACCCCTGTGGCTGTCGTGAGAATCTCATGAGGTCTTGAACATGAAGCACCTCACACAGCGCCTGGCGCACTGCAATCGCTGAATAAACATTAGGTATTGTTACTCCTGCTACTTCTTCCACCTATCCTTGCCGTTTTTATTAGTGTTGCTGTTAATATTAATATAAAGCTGGAAGGAACCACCTTATGGCTGGCATCACATCACAGATGGGGAAACTGAGGCACAGAGAAGGAACTCAGCAGGAAGGTGGCAAAGCCGGAACTGGACTTTCCCTTTCTCGAGTCCCTGGACAGCTGTCTTCCCACCAATCTGCTATCAAACAATTCCACAGCCATTTTAGCACTTCAACTTCAAGCTTTGTCTATGGGGCTTAAATATTCCATCTCTGACCAACCGTGAAACCATGGAAACTGAATGGCAAATTGAAAAGGCAGCAAACAAATTAGCTTGCAAAACTCCACAAATGATATAATCGCTCCAGTATTTAAGCTGCAGATATTGTCTGCATTTCAGCCAAGGCCTTTCTCAATTGCTTTTGTAAACCTGCACTTGTGTGTTCCACATTCGGCATCAGCCCACACAATCCTGTGGCCAGACTCTACATCCATTCTCAGCTCCGTAGATTCAGAGCCAAACGCACAGGGGTGAAACTCCCCCTTGACTTAGCGGGGTACCTTTACTTTCCCATCCTGGGCAGGGGGGTCACACCACAGGAACAGGTCTCCAGTTCTGTTGTCTCATTCTTCCTCACAAACTCCAAGAATAAGGAAATAGGAGTGGTGCCCTGTGGGTGGAAAGAGAGGAAAATTGTTCGGAGTGGACCAAAGGGGAAATTATAATTAAAAACTAGCCAGAAGCAGAGAGGCATCTGTGCTGGATGGCGTCAATGGTCCGATCCTTTGCCCCTGCTGGTATCCACGCCCTTTGCTGATTTACTGGGAGCTGTACTCTCCCACTATGCTAAACCATAATTCCTTACCCCTGTGGGACTTTTTTTTGGCCAACAGAATGTTAGCAAATGTGACACAGAGTCTTGAAATGCTCTTGTGTAATCGGGCTTGTTCCCTCTTGTGCCTGTGCCATAGCACGAGAAGAGCATGCCTGCTCACACCAGGAGGGGATGGAAAAGAGTCAATTGAGTCAGAGCTGCCTCAGCTCAGCTGACCCAGACAAGGCCAGATTGAAGCCGGGTACCCATTATTCCCCTCCCTCCGGACCCACAAAAGCATGAGTCAGTGCAGCTGAGATCAGTAGAGAGCCCACCTTAGACCAGCCAACCCATGACCAGTCCACAGAGGCATGAGCTATAATAAATGACTGTCGTTTCAAGCCACTGAATATGGGGGGGGGGGTGAATTTTGTTACACTGCAACAGCTAGCTCATACAGCATCCTTGATTCCTCTCCCTCACCTCCCATGTTCAATCCTGCAGCAAGTTCCAAATAAATCTACCCACTTCTTTCCAATTTCATAGCCAAAAACCTAGTCCATCCAAACATCATTTCTCCTGTAGACCACTGATTCTCTCTCACCTACGCTCTTGCCTGCCTCCAATCCATTCCCTACACAGCAGTCAGGATTCTTTTTCCAAAGCAAAATTGAATTATGTCTCCCTAGACATAAAGCAGGGACAAATCTTAAAATAAAATCCCAGCTCCAGCCCCTGCTGACCTCTTCCAGCCCTGCGCGTAGCACCCCCTGCGGTCAGACCAATCTTCTTTTAGTTCTTGGAATATGCCAAACTCTGTCCCACACTGAGGCCTTCGCACATGCTGTTCCCTCCACCTGAAATGCTTTTCTCCCTGCTCTTAGCGTGGCTGACCCTTTCTGTTCCTGGAGTCTCATCTTAAACTTTACTTCCCTGACTGTACTCCTAAAGGACGGCTCCCTCTATTTATTCCATCTCAAACTAGTCATCTCTTTCCTTCTTAGAATTATTGGAATTGATGGTTATTTTATTTATTTGTCTACTTTCTTTATTCATTGTCTCAAATATTATTTATTGAGCTCTTATCACGTGCCAGGCATGGTTCTAGGTGCCAGGGAGACAGCACAAAGTAGACCAAGTCCCTCCCCTCATGGAGCGCGCCTAGTGGGGGATGCAGACAATGAGCAGGTAATAAATTAATTGTGGTTCACACGCTTTGCTCTCTGTGGGGTGTCTGGCCGTGCAACGAGCGCAACAAGAGTAAACAGGGGAGACTACAGAGGCTTTAATTGCTCTACTTATTAGAACTGGCTGCAAGTGAAATAGTGAGAGAAATAGAAAGTAGGTGCAAATTCCAGATCTCTCGGTCACCCTCTCCCACACATACTCAATTTCATCCCTTTGGGATCTCATCCTTGTTGTGCTGAACCCCTCAATTATTGAGCCCCTCTCCACTCCTCTCCAGCCTGGAGTTGTCCTGCCTTCTATATTGTTTACTTCGCTTGCACAGGGCTTTTCTCGTTATGGTTTGTGTGGGCACCTAAGCCACTGGGTTTGGGAGATGAGCCTCAGTCCTCGTCGTGCCTTCTGCTCCATTCGCTCAAAGTCCCGCTATGTTCTCAACCCACTTCGCTCTTGTGCTTATCAGAAGACAGACTTCTGTTGGGCCGAAACCTCCTTACTTTTTGTCCGTTTCTCCACAGGGTCATGATGATTTATACCAGTTCCCATGAATTCATGAACTTCCCACATAGTTCTTCTAGCAAAACTTGATAACTTTCCCTTCTCCAGTGCAGCAAATTTATCTTCTGGTAAATACTACTCCACTCAAGGTCGATTATGTAATTTTAAACAGTAATAAATGAGGTGAGGGAAGCAGAGCAGGGCTTCAGTACCACGCTGAACGGAAGTGGCGACCGTGGGTATCTTTGTCTTGTTCCAGACCTTAGAGGAAAATCTTTCGACTTATCTCTGTTCCGTACGTTAGCTATGGGTTCTTCATATATGGTCTTTACTGTGTTGAGGTACATTCTTTCTGTACCTAATCTGTTGAGAGTTTTTGTCATGAAGGGCTGTTTCATGTTGTCAAATGCTTTCTCTGCAGCTACTGAAATGATCATATGGTTTTTGTCTATTTGTTTTACTCAACACAGTACTGCAAGTCCTAGCCAGAGCAATTAGGCAAGAGAAAGAAATAAAAGGCATTCAAACTGAAAAGGAAGAAATTAAACTGTTCCTGTTTGTAGACAACATAATCTTATATATAGAAAACCCTACAGACTCCACTAAAAAACCATTAGAACTAATAAATGAATTCAGTAAAGTTGCAGGAAACAGTATCAACGTACAAAAAATCAGTAGCATTTCTACACACTAACAGCGTACTGTCTGGAAAAATAATCAAGAAAACAATCCCATTTATAACAGCTACCAATAATAAATTTCACCAACGAAAGATCTCTACACTGAAAACTATACAACATTGAAGAAAGAAATTGAAGAAGACACAAATAGGTGGAAAAATATTCCATGTACGTAAGTGAGAAGAATTAATATCATTAAAATGTCCACACTACCGAAAGCAATCTACAGATTCAGTGCAATTCCTGTCAAAATACCAATGACATTCTTCACAGAAATAGATGGAACCAAAAAAGACTCTGAAGGCCAAAGCCATCTTGAGCAAAGAGAGCAAAGCAGGAGGCATAACACTACCTGATTTCAAAATATACTACAAAGCTATAGTAACCAAAACAGCATGGTGCTGGCATAAAAACAGACACATAGACCAATGGAACAGAATAGAGAGCCCAGAAATAAATCTACACATCTATAGCCAACTGATTTTTGACAAAGTACCAAGAACACACAATGGAGAGAGGACAGTCTCTTCAATAAACGGTGTTGGGAAAACTGGATATCCACATGCAGAAGAATAAAATTAGACCTTTATCTCTTACCATATATAAAAATCTGCTCAAATGAATGGCCGTTATCAAAAAGACAAAAAATTAATGCTGACATGGATACAAAGAAATGGGAACCCTTACACACTGTTGGTGGGAATGTAAATTTGTACAGCTAATTTCTCTATTTGTTCTATTCAACACAGTACTGCAAGTCCTAGCCAGAGCAATTAAGCAAGAGAAAGAAATAAAAGGCATTCAAATTGAAAAGGAAGAAATTAAATCGTTCCTGTTTGTAGGCAACATAATCTTATATATTGAAAACTCCGCAGATTCCACTAAAAAACAGCATAGAATTCCTTAAAAAATTAAAAATTGAACTACTATATGATCCAACAATCCCACTATTGGGCATTTATTCAAAGGAAATCAGTATATGGAAGAGACATCTGTACTTCTATGTTTATTGCAGCATTAGTCATAATGGCCAAGGTATGGAAGCAACCTACGTGACCATCCACAGATGAATGGATAAAGAAAGTGTGGTGCATATACACAACGGAATACTATCCAGCCATTAAGGAAAAACCAGGAAATCCTGTCGTTTGCAAAAATATGGATGAACCTAGAGGACATTATGTTAAGTGAAATAAGCCAAGCACAGAGACACATATAGTGTATAATCGCACTCATAGGTGAGAGCTAAAAGGGTTGAACTCACAGAAGTAGAGAGTAGAATGGTGGTTGCCAGGGGCTGAGGGGGAGGGCTGGAAGGGGAAAGGGGTGAAGGTGTTCAGCAGGTGCAAAGTCACAGTTAAGATGAATAAGCTCTGGTGCTCTATTGCATAGTTAATAATATTGTATTGTGCATTTGAAAATAGCTAGAAGAGAGGATTTTGAATGTTCTTACTACAAAGAAATGAATGTTTCAGGTGACAAATATGCTAATTACTCTGATTTGACCATTAAAAAATATATACATGTATTGACATCACAGTGTACCTTATAAATATGTACAATCATTATTTGTCAAGTAAAAACAAAATAAAACAAAAAAATAGAGAGGGGAAAAAATGTGGGTTAGGTGGACACTCCAGTCTGTGTCCAATCAATATTTGTTGAATTAATAAATTAACAATTGAATGAATAAATTAAGGGTTCTGCAACTTTTCTCCTCCTCCCCAGGTCAAGCTCCCCCCGCCCTCTATTTTCTTTGTTCTCCTAAGAATTGGACTGAATTAACTGAGTGACTCTTCCTCCAGATGTGGTTCAGATTGAGATCTGGTAGACTAGTTAATTCACAAAGTAGTCTGTTATAATAAAGAAGCCCCAAAATTCAGCTGATGAAAGAAGAAGGCAGTTTACTTCTTTCTCACCTAACAATCGAACATGAGCAGTCCAAGCTGACAGGGCAGCTCTGCTCCACAAAGTCATTCAGGGACCCAAGTTCTTTCCATCTTCTTGCTACATCATCCCCTAGCATTTTGCCTTCACCTCCATGATCAAAGCTAGGTCGCTACCATGCCCATGCTTTGGCCCACATGAAGGAGGAGGCAAGCTGTTTCTTTTTAAAGAAATGGCAAGCAAGTCACACATTTCATTGATGAGAATTTAATCAGATGACTCTAACTGGTAGTAAGGGAATCTGGGAAATGTCGTCTATAGCTGGGTGGCCACGTGCTGAGATAAAACTTGGGGATGTACTATTTCTAACAAAAGAAGAGAAGAATGGATAATGGGGAGCAGTTATCAACACTAGCCACACCCAAACCTTTTCTGAGAACCAAACCCTGGCAAAGCACTGTTGATCCTACTGCTCCCTCTCTCTGAAATGCACCTTTTCTTCTTCTTCACCTATCAAACTCCTACTCTTCCCATAGAGCCCAGCTCAAATGATCCCAGCACTATTCAGCTATTCAGAGCTATTTATGCTGAAGGCTGTGGAGGGAGTGCTGAGCTCCTACCCTTTGAAGACTTCACCATGAGCTTCTGTAGGTAAAGCACTAGTACAGTGCCTGACTCAATAAATGACTAATGGATAGTATGTGCCCAACAGATGAGCAATATCATCATCACTACTGTTCTTCTTTTATTATTCTTTTCCCAAGGTTTTCCTGGGAAGGCTATATGGTAAGTGGAACAAGCATAGGCTTGGGAGCCAGTAGACCTGTGCTTGAATCCTGGGTCAACCACGTCCTTACTATGTGACCATGAACCTATGCTTCACCTCTCTAAGACTCGGTTTCCTCATCTGTTAAGTGGAAATAATGGCAGTGATACCTTCTAGGGATAGTGTATTTATTAAATTATATCATCCATGTAAAGTGTTTAATACAATGCCTGCAAAGAGTATGTTTTAATAAATGGTAGTGTTTGTTATATCGCTACCTTCATCCTCATCCTCATCATCATGGAAAGATAACCATGGGTATCAATCAGGCCTGCATTTAGCTGTAGAACAGCAGAAGCCCATAACAATGGCACTGAAACATGGGAGTTGATTTGGCTTCAGAACCAAGGAGCCCAGAGGTGGACAGGGCTGGAGTGGAGGCTCAGCAATGCCTCGAGGACCCGAGTTCCTTCTTGCTTTCCTCTTTACCAGCACTAGTGTCTTGTCTTCCTCCTTGTATATGTCTCTCCTGGCTACCAAATGATGGCTGTGCTTCTAACAACATGAGCATATTCCAAACAGGAAGTGGGGAAAGAAAAACAGGCTTACCAGTAGGTCTCTCTCCAGTTATCAGGCCCGGCTGTCTCACCCCACAGACCTGCACTGAGGTCTCAGGGGCCAGAACTGCACCATGTGTCTGCCCCTAAGTGTCAGGAAGCTGGAAGAGCAGGCTGTGGATGGGAGTTGGATCAGCCACCAACAGTGACTATGACAGGTTGAATGAATTGTGTCCCCCACAAGGATATGTTCAAGTTCTAACCCCTGGTACCTGTCACTGTGACCTTATTTGTAAATAGGGTCTTTGCAGATGTAAGTAGTTAAGATGATGTCATACAGGAGTAGAGTGGGCCTTAATGCAACACGACTAGTGTCTATATGAGAAGGAGAGAGACACATGGGATGAGACAGACATGTGACAACGAAGGTAAAAATTGGAGTGATGCTGCCACAAGCCAAGGAATGCCGAGCCATCAGAAGCCGACGGAAGCAAGGATCCTCTCCTGGAGACTTTAGTGAGGGTACGGCCCTGCCAACACCTCGATTTTGGACTTCTAGCCTCCAGAGCTGCGGGAGAATGAATTATTGCTGTTATAAGCCATCCAACTTGGAATGCTTCGTTACAGCCACCCTTGGAAATAAATGTGGTGACCCTGCCACACCAAGTGAATAAATGGATGAATCACAATGTGCTAAAACACATTGGGTTGTATTAAAACAGACTCCATTAAATTGTTCATTCATTCATTCATTCCTACAACCCCAGCCTGACCTAGGTGGTTTGCCACAAGCTAATGTTGCAGCCCCCTGAGTGCAACCCTTAGCTTCTCAAAAACCCCTGTTTTGGTGTCTCTAGGGCCCCTTGCTCCAGAACAGGTGTACTTGACTACATGTCAGGTGGTTGCCTGCACACAGCTGAAGCCAACAGCAGAAGAGGACTTTGCCCCAGTTAGCCTGTCTGCCTGTACCCAGCTGCACCACTGGGACAGGGGCTGGTGAGGGGTAAATATGACCTACAGCCTAAAGGACCTGAGACTCCAGAGCTGCAGGAACCCCCCATGAGGAGCTGTTGACACAACAACTCGGGAAACACTTGCTAAGAGCTGGGGCAGGGAGAGTCAATGCATGGGGTACATTGGAAGAAAGAGGTGTTTTGGGGCAATCAGGTAAACTTGAACCCTGAGTTACTGTGGCTTATCAGAATGTCTCCCCTGCTCTGCAAACTCTCTTTAGAGATAAACAGTGCTTCTCTCCCAGGGGGATCCTTTCTCTTATATTGATTAAACTCTATTGAGCAAACATTATGCATCATGCCTCATGCGTCATTGTACTTCAGCCTCATCACAACAGGAAAATGTGGGAAGGTGCTATTTTCATCCTTATTTTATAGTCAGAGAAACTGGGCGATTGACCAAGGCCACATGGCCAGCAAACAGCAAAGCTTGGACTCAAACCCAGGTCCATTGGTTCTGATTCCTGTGCTAAAGCAATTCTGCCAACCCAGAAATTGTGCTTAATGAGCTCAGGAGACCAGTTTCTTTATTCAACACCTGCTGAATTCAAATAAAATAGTTCCACCATATTTCACAGGAAAAAATATATTAGTCTTCTTATACTTAAGCTTGTTTCCCATAATTTTTGTTTAAAATATCATACATCTGCTGGTCTATGTGTTCAAAAGACAAGCAAATGAACAAATAGAAGTGTGTTTTTTATAGAAAAGTGACTGAGCTGTCTTTAAGATTCTTTATGTATTATTATTTAGGCTTAAAGACCAACATACAAATAATATAGTCAGATCTTAATCTGACCATATCATCAGCACTATTGTTCCTGGTTTGATTTATAGAAAAAAAATACATCCACGTGTCACAGTATTCCATACAGAAGTAAATGTTTCTGAGTACTCTAACTCCTGAATAAATTAAAGAGTTCAGAGAAGTCTGGATTCAAATCCCAGCTCCCTTATGTCAAATGAAAAACCAATCCAGACTTAGGATAAGAGAGACTTTATTCAAAAAGACTATTGCAGTAGGGAGAACACTCTGACTTCAGGATCTTGAAGCTTCTCAAAATCAAACAGAAAAGGGCTTTTGTTGTGTAGTGAGGGGTGAGCAGGGCTAGCAGGACCTTGGGGAAGGCTGGCAAGCTGGGAGCGTGAGCAGATGGTATGATGGGGCATTTTAACAGGATTCCTCTTTGTGCTCGGCCTCCTGGAATGAGCTATTCTGCACCTCGGTGCTTGCTTAAATTTGGGGATGAGCTTGTAGGAAGGAAAATCCTGAAGAAAGTTTGGCCAAGACAAGTCCATGGGTAACTGGGATCACTTGCTCACCCACTTCTGACCTGTGTCGTCCTGGGCAAGTCATTTTCCACTCAGAGATTCAATTTCCCTTTTTCCAAAATGTAGACAGTAACTGGTCCCTACCTCAGAGCACAGTGAGGATTAGATGAAATCCTTTGCAGAGAACCATTGACTTCTATTTCCTCAGGGCCTAGAAGGGCACCCGAAGACGTAGTAAGTCCCTGTCCACATTAGCTGATGTCCTTATACACCTGCACAAAGTGGAGTTGAGCCAGGCCACTTGCACTCATGTTCGTAAAGCACTCTGAGCCCACAACACGAGCGCAAGGCTGTTCCCACTCTCTCTGCACTTGAGACCCCCTCACTTTCCCACAATGATGACATCTCAAGTGCAGGCTTGGTAAATTTGTTCTCAGCCCCAAAGAAAAGGAACTGGAAACTTCAATTAAAAAGGAAATTTTCCTTTCTATTATTATTTTTTTGATGCATCTGTTTAGGGAAAATAAATACTTTTTGTCAGCTAGGACATTCTTCAGATACACTTTAGACTAGGATGCCAAAACTGAGCAAAATGCTCAAAATCTTTAGTTCCCAGGAATAAAATCTAGAAGATGGGAAGTGAGGAAGGGAAAGGACCCAGGTGGTTTGAAAAATGAGGACTGTGGTGATTCCATCTCTGTGCCCCTTGCCCAGCAGGGCGTGTGGCAGATGGTGGTAATGAATCATTTGTTCAAGTAATTTACAAGCACCCACTGAGTCAGGCACTTTATGTGCACCATCTTGTGGAATCTAATTCTAAGACCCCACCCTGAGCTCAGAGCCCCCTGTGACCAGCCCTGCTCATGCAACCTCCTCTCCTCTCCCCCACTCCCCTCCAGCCACGTTGGCCACCTGGGCAAGGCTGTTCCTCCACTAGGGTAAATAGGATCCTCCCTCAGGCCACAGCACTAGCTCTTCCCTCAGCCTGAAATCAGCCCCCTCCCTCATTTAACCAGGTCTCTGCTCAAATATCACCTCTCCAGAAAGGTCTCCCTAACCCCTGCCCTCTGCCATGTAAAACAGCACTCCCGCTGCCCCTGTATCCTCTTACCGTGATTGCTTTATGCTCATGGGATGGATTACCACTTGAAATGATTTTTTACATTTGTTTTCCAGGTTCATGTTAAGCCCCCTTAGAACATAAACTCTATGACACTGGGGACTTGGTCTCATTCATCACCAGATCCCCTTTGCCTAGAACAGCACCTGACATGAACATAATAGGTACTTGATAAATATTGTTCTATTATCCCACTTAATCCAGCCTGGAAGGTAGGCATTATAGCCCCCATTTGTCAGATGAGGAAATGGAGGTTCAGAAAAACTAAGTCCTTGGTCCAGGGTTGCACAGGTAGGAAGACAAAGGCCTGTCTTTGAATCTTCCTCTACCATCCCTGACCCCCTTAGAAGTAATGCTGTTAAAAGTGGCTCCCAGAGTTACAGCCTCCAGAGGACCCACAGCTCAGCCTAAATCCTAAAGTGCAGGTGGGCTGTGAACTCCAACTCATCAGGGCCGCTTACATAAACACCAGGCACACCTCCAGGATCAGATATAAGATTCAATAACTTCAGGTGCATTGGGATTTTCTGTTACCCCTTCAAAATTATTTATTCTAAGCAGTTGATAGCAGTGAGTTCAATGATCCACATGCTACCTGGTCTTTGCTAAACATCAATCTAAATGGCTAAAAGACTCCTTAATGGGCAGTCTCCATTAAAATTCCAGGTGTAGGTGAGAGGATGAAGGGCCTTCAGCTGTGCCATGCTGTGGGCAGACCCATGAGGTCCCAAGGAGGCAGCAAGGAACCTGGCAAAAAAGTCAGCCTGTGGAGCTCAATGAACATTAGAACCCCGTCTCCCATCCTCTTCCCCCCACTTCATACCACCTGCAACCTTAATAGGAAGTGGCTGTGATTAACCTCTCTGAGCTTCATTTTCAACATCTACAAAGTGTGGGATGAAAGACCTAATAACAGTTCCCAAATCCAGGGCTTACTGTGGAGAATGAACTGTACTAAGCCTGCAAAGCACTTGGCACATTACCTGGCACATGGCAAGTGTTTAATAAATGTCAGTTCACACATTTCTCTTTTGTGCACCTGTCTCCCTGAAACAAACTGCCCAGAAGTGGGATTTTTAGTAACCTTTTAATAAAGAGGATATAAGATTACCTCAAGACCAGAGTATACTTGGTCCTTCTTTTAAAAAACCATTCATTGCTCACCTGCCTTGAACCAGGATCTGTGCATAGTTCTAAAAGAGACAGATATGCATGCAACAACACAATAGACACCCACCAGTGTTAAAACACCAAAAAGTTAGAGCTCACAGCTCTTATAAAACAATAGCACAAGAGAGAAAACAAAACAATAAGGTATCATCCAACATGATGAACAGAACAGCATCCCACATATCAATACTAACACTCAACATGAACAGTCTGAATGTCCCACCCAAAAGATATAGACTGTACGAACAAAGGAAAAAAACACAACCCAAATATTTGCTGTCTCCAATAAACACATCTAAACTACAAGGACTCACAAAGACTCAAGGTTAAGGGATGGAAAAAAATGTTTCACACAAATGGAAACCAAAAGTAAGCAGTTATAGCCATTCTCATATCAGGTAAAATAGACTTTAAATCAACAATGGTTAAGAAAAAAAGACAAATATGGTCATTATATAATGGTAAAGAGAGCAATTCAACAAGATGACATAACAATTCTAAATATATATTCACCTAACACTGGAACTCCCAGTTTCATAAAGCAAATTCTTCTAGATCTAAGCAAAGAAATAAACAGTAGCACCTTAATTGCTGGGGACTTCACCACTCCACTGAGAGAAATGGACAGATCACTGAAGCAGAAAATGAATAAAGAAACACTAGAATTAAACAGGACTCTAGAACAAATAGATCTAACAGACATTTACAGAATATTCTACCCAAAAACTACTGAATATACATTTTTCTCATCAGCACATGGGACGTTTTCTAAGATTGATCATATCTTAGGCCACAAAACTAGTCCTAGCAAATTCAAAAAAGTCAAAATCATACCATGTATCTGCTCAGACCACAGTGGAATAAAACTAGAAATCAGTTCCAAGAGAAACACTCAAAACTACACAAAGTAATGGAAATCAACCTGCTGCTGAATGATCCTTGGTTCAATGACGAAATTAAGATGGAAATAGAAAGATTCCTTGAACTGAATGACAAAGGGAACACAAGCTTTCAAAATCTATAGGATACAGCAAAAGTAGTCCTAAGGGGAAAATTTATAACCTTAAATGCCTACATAAAAAAGACAGAAAGATCACAAATTAACAATCTAATGACACATCTCAAGGAACTAGAAAAACAAGAAAAAAACAAAACCAAAGCCAGTAGAAGAAAAGAAATAACTAAGCTCAGAGCAGAAATAAATGAAATGGAAGGCAAAAAAGCAATACAAAGATTAATGACACAAAAAGTTGGTTTTTTGAAAAGATTTTTTTAAAAGACCATTAGCCAGACTAATTAGAAATAGAAGAGAAAGGACTCAAATAACATCAATCAGAATGAAAAAAGAGACATTAAAACTGATATCACAAAAATACAAAATATCATCTATGAATACTACAAAAACCTATACACAAACAAACTAGAAAACCTAGAGGAAATGGACAAATTCCTAGAAACACACAACCTCCCAAGCCTGAATCAGGAAGAAATAGAAATCCTGAACAGACCAATAATGAGAAGCAAGATTGAAAAGTAATAAAAAATCTCCCAACAAAAAAAAAGTCCCGGACCAAAAAGATTCACAGCCAAATTCTGCCAGACCTACAAAGAACTGGTGCCTATCCTACAGAAACTACTCTATAACATGGGGAAGGAGGGAATCCTCCCTAAATCATTCCGTGAAGCCAGTATCATCCTGACACCAAAGCCAGGAAAGGACACAACAAAAAAAAGAAAACTACAGACCAATATCCCTTATGAACATGGATATAAAAATCCTCAACAAAATACTAACAAACCAAATTCAACAGCACATCAAAAAGATAACCTATTATGATCAAGTGGGTTTCAACTCAGAGATGCAGGGATGGTTTAACATATGCAAATCAATAAACATGATTCACCACATAAACAGAAACAAAAACAAAGACCATATGATCATCTCAATAGATGCAGAAAAAGCATTCAAAAAAATCCAGCACCCTTTCACAATAAAAACCCTTAACAAACTAGGCACAGAAGGAACATACTTCAAAATTATAAAAGCCATATATGACAAATCCACAGCCAACATCATACTGAGTGAGGAAAAGTTGAAAGCATTCCCCCTAAGAATTGGAACAAGACAAGAGTGCCCACTGTCACCACTTCTATTCAACATAGTGTTGGAAGTCCTAGCCAGAACAATTAGGCAAGAGAAGGAAATAAAGGGCATCTAAATCAGGAAAGAGGAGGTCAAACTATCCCATTTACTGATGATCTGATCCTGTATCTAGAAAACCCTAAAGACTCCACCAAAAGATTCCTGGAATTGATAAAAAAAAAAAAAAATCAGCAAAATCTCAGGTTACAAAATCAATTTACACAAATCAGCATTCCTAAATTCTAATAACAGTCAAGCTGAGAGTCAAATAAAGGAATCAGTACCATTCACAATAGCTACAAAGAAAATAAAATACCTAGGGATATACTTAACCAAGGAGGTAAAAGGTTTCTACAAAGAGAACTACAAAACACTGATGAAAGAAATCACAGATGACATAAACAAATGTAAAAACATCCCTTGCTCATGGATTAGTAGAATCAATATCATTAAAATGTCCATACCACCCAAAGTGATTTACAGATTCAACACAGTACTGTACATCAAAAACCAATGTCATATTTCACAGATCTAGAAAAAAAATCCTAAGTTTCATGTGGAACCAAAAAAAAGCACTGTATAACCAAAGCAATTCCAAGCAAACAGAACAAATCTGGAGGCATCTCATTACCTGACTTCAAATTATACTACAAGGATATAGAAACCAAAACAGCATGGTACTGGTGATATAAAAATAGAGATATAAGCCAATGGAATAGAATAGAAAACCCAGATATAAAACCATTTACCTACAACCAACTGATCTTTGACAAAGCAGACAACAATATACACTGGAGAAAGGAAGCTCTATTCAATAAATGGTGCTGGGAAAATTGGATAGCCACATACAAAAGAATTAAACTGGATCCCTATCTCTCACTATATACAACAATTAATTCAAGATGAATAAAAAACTTAAATGTAAGGCATCAAACCATAAAAATTGTAGAAGAAAACATGGGAAAAATTCTTCTAGACAGCAGGCTAGGCAAAGAATTCCTGACTAAGACCCCAAAGGCAAATACAACAACAACAAAAATAAATAAATGTGACTTAATTAAATAAAAAATCTTCTGCACAGCAAAAGAAATGATCAACAGAGTGAATAGAAAACCTACAAAATGGAAGAAAATATTCACAAACTGTATATCTGACAAAGGTCTAATATTCAGAAGCTAAAAATAAGTCAGACAAATCAGAAACAAAAACCACACAACCCCATCAAAAAAATGGGCAAAAGACATCAACAGGAGGTTTTCAAAAGAAGATAGACAAATGACCAACAAACATATTGGCCACCACTAATCATCAGGGAAATGCAAATTAAAAGTGCAACAAGGTACCACCTTACCCCTATCAGAATGGCCATTATGAAAAAGTCCAAAAATAGTAGATGCTGGCATGTATGCTGAGAGAAAGGAACACTTATATGCTGTTGGTGGGACTTCAAATTAGTAAAGCCTCTATGGAAAACAGTATGGCGATTTCTCAAAGAAATAAATTTAGACCTACTATTCGATCCAGTAATCCCACAGTTGGGTATCTATCTAAAGGAAAAGAAGTTGTTTTATCAAAAAGACACCTGCACTCGAATGTTTATTGCAGCACAATTCACAATTGCAAAGATGTAGAATCAACCTAAGTGCTCATCAATTAACAAGTGGGTAAAGAAAATGTAGTACACACCATGGAGTACTACTCATCCATAAAAAGTAATGAAATAATGTCTTTTGCAGCAACTTGGATGGAACTGGAGGCCATTATCCTAAGTGCAGTATCTCAGGAATGGAAAAACAAATACCACTTGTTCTCACTAATAAGCGGGAGCTAAACAATAGGTACACACAGACACAAAGTGATATAAAGGACATGAGAAACCAAGAAAGAGGGAGGATGGGAGGGAGTGTAGGATAAAAACTTACCTGTTGAGTATGATGAACGCTGTTCTGGTGACAGGCACACCAAAAGCTGACTTAAGCATTACTCAAGGTATCCATGTAACAAAAACACTTGTACCCCCTTAATTATAATATTTTGAAAGAAATAAACAAACAAACATACATATATTGGGGCACATATTAAAAAAATAATAAAAAGTAAAAAAGCCAGAGATGAATAAAATATGACCCTCCAAGGGTAAGTCCCTGGAGACTGTGACTATGCAGGTAATATTGCATTTTGCTTTCTAAATGAAATTCTTTTTCTCATGCTTAATTAGTATCATCTCTTCTATGTGCTTAGAAATTGGTTCAATGGATTGTTGGAACTGTAGATAATTATGGTGATAAAAGTACTTTTCAGGTTTAGACTTTAGCACATGCTTAACTGCCTTATTCATTCAATAAATATTCTGGGGGCACTCACTAGGTGCCAGGCACTATTTTAGATGCCAGGGATACAATGATGCACAAAGCAAAGTTTTCACCTCATCTAGCTAGGAAGTGTGGTGGTTTTAAGACATGTCTGCAAATTCTTTGATCCTTTTCTCATTGAAAGATGTGGTTTCTATTCCTCACCTCGAACCTGGGCCCCCCTTAACAATTGGTTGATCAACAGAGTAAAGAGGAAGTGATACTCTGCGACTTCCAGGCTAGGCCATAAAAGTCAAGCGGCTTCCACCTGCTTCACTGGAATTGCCATGTAAGAAGTCTGGTCATCCCGAGGCCTCCATGCTGTGAGGAAGCCCAAGCCAAACCACATGGAGAAGTCCTGAGTCCACAAGAAAAGACAGAGATGCCAGATCAGGTCCCAGCTGCTCCAGCCACCATCTGACTGAAACCATATGAGAGACATCAATCCAGAGCCACCCAGCTGAGCCTTTCCCAAATTCCTGACCCACAGGAATCATGAGAGATAATAAAATGATTGATGTTGTTATAAGACACTAAGTTTTGGAGTGAGATGTGATGCATCAATAGATAACCAGCATAGGGATAAAACAATAAACAAACAAACAAACACGTTTATCAGATACTGATAAACACTATTAAGAAAAGGAAAGCAGGACAAAAGAATAAATGGACTGTGATAAAAGGCTGTCATCAGGGAAGGCCTCCTTGAGGTGGTGACAACTGCACAAATATGTAAGGGAAGGAAACTCATGACTGTCTGCAGGAAGAGCATTGCCAGTAAAGGGAACAGCAAGCACAAAGGTCCTGAGGCAGGAGCATGCTTAGTATATTTAAGATCAAGAAAGAAGGGAAGTGTCTCTGGGACACAGTGAGGGAAGAAAATAGAGGAATAAAGGAAATTTAGGTCACAGAGGCAGCCAGGGGCCTGATCAAGTAGGGCCTTACAAGACAGCATCACCATGATAAAGGTTAAAACTCATGAAGTACCAGCCTACAAAGTATCATGCATTACTTGAAGCACTTTACTTATACTAGCTCGTTTAATATCACAACATCCATCAGGATAGGCAGTAATATTAACCTCACTTTACAGATAAGAAAACTGAGGCACAGAAAGATAAAGTAACTTGCCCAAGATCACAGAGCTGGACAGTGGCAGAGCTAGGATTTGAATCCAATCCGTCTGTCTCCAGACCCGGTGACTTAACCACGACTCCTCAGTGCCTGGGTAAGAATTTTGGATCGTAGTGTAGGTCCTGTGGGAAGCCACTGAAACTCTGAACAGGAGCATGGTGTGGTACGACTGACATTTTTCAACAAGATTGTTCCAGCTGCTCTGCAGAGAATAGATCGCAGGCAGGCAAAGGCGGAATCCAAATGACCTGCCAGGAGGCTACTGTTGTCCCGATAAGAGATGATGTTGCTTGCACTAGGGAGACAGCTGTGGAGGGAGCAAGGAGTGGGTGGGTTTGGGATATAGTTTGAAGCTGAAATAACCTGCTGATGGATAGAACTGAGATGAGAAAGAAGAAAAATCAAGGATGTCTCTCTGGGGGTTTTGACATGAACTACTGAGTAAGCAGCGATGCCCTTTAAGGAGAAGGGAAACTGAGGAAGGGGCAGATTTAGGGATCAGTCTCTGCATGGCAGTGTCTAAATCTTAGTCATTTCTGCATTGACCCATAGTGCCTAACACCTAGGAGGGCCTGAGCAATATAGTTTGAACAACTGGTTGACCAAGATTCAGGTTTGACCTTGCCACTACTGTGTGAAAAGATTAAAGAGCAGAGTTCCAAAGACTACCTCAAATTATCAAACACTACCTCAGAAATCCTTCTTTGTCTTTTATACATTAACAGGAATGATTTTTATCACACCTTCTCCTGAGACTACTTTTAAGATCAGGAGAAGAGGGAAGGGGTCCAGTGAAGATCTGAACACTTGAATGGGAGATGGGACCACAACCTCTGGAAGTTCAGTGGGCAAGTTCAAAGGCCTCCTGACCTTTTGAAGACCTCAGTGGTCACACATAGCACCCAGGGTAGAAATGACCGCTATCGACTGTGTGGCTACCATGTTCCAGGCCCCATGCTAAGTACGTGTCATACCTTACCTGGTTTGATCCCAGCAGCCCTGCATGAGAGCCATCCTATTACCCCCTTGCAGGTGACACAACTGCTCTCCTAGAGAACAAATGATTTGCTGAAGTTCTCACAACTTATAAGTGACAGAGGTAGGAGTTAGCCCCAGGTTGATTGAAAAATTGATGCATTTGCCACCATGCCACCCTGTGAAAATGACTCACAAGGAACAGTGAGTGCTACAAGGGGTCACATGTACAAGGTTCCCAACCTGGCCCTTTACCCCTCCCCAGATGGGGACCTTAGGCCAGTGACTTTGAAAGGGATATTAGTAATAGTTCCTAATCGCATGTTTTTGTGAGGATATAGAAAAACACAGTGTTGGCAGCTGTCCTTGTTATGGTACCAAGAGTCATTGCAGGCCTGTGGGAGGAGCGGGCAGGCAGTGTGCTATGGACTGAATTGTGTCCTCCCCTCCCTAAAATTCGTATGCGGAAGCCCTAACCCCCAATGAAACTGTATCTGGAAATAGGGCCTTTAGGGGGTAGTTAGGGTTAAATAAGGTCATAAGGGTGGGACCTTGATCCAATAGGATTAGTGTCCTTATAAGAAGAGACACCAGGGAGCTCACTCCCTCTCCCTCTTTCTCTACGTGCTCAGAGGAAAAGCCACGTAAGGCCAAAGTGGCCATCCGCAAGCCGGGAATAAGGCCCTCGCCAGGAACCAAATCAGCTGGCACCTTGATCTTGGTCTTCCCAGTCTCCAAGACCTGAGAGAAAATAAATCTCCATTGTTTAAGCCACCCAGTCTACAGCATCCTGTTACAGCAGCCCTGGCAGCTAATACACAGCTCCATGCTGTGCTTCCTCCCTCATCGCCCAAGCTTTCCAGACAGGGCTTCCTGCCTCCTGCTCTCCCAGGGCCCTCCTCCTCTAAACACGCATGTGTACTCACTCAGCTCCCAGTAAATGCAAAGCAGACAGCTCTGGAATTCAAAACAGCCTGCAGAGTGCAGCTTCTTAATGATTCTAATTTATCTTCAGCATTATCAATAATAAATCAAACTAAGTGGAACTAAAACAACTTTCCCTGTGGCTGTGTCATGTTTTGTTGGAAAAGACAACCCCCTTCAAAAGGCTGTGCTGATCGCCAGCCCCTCCACCTGCCATCAGGGAGCGTATTCCCTGGAAAGGCGCTCGGTGGCTCTCCTCCGTGGTGAAAGACGTTTGCCATTTGTGCATAACCAGCCATGCACAGTTTCAGGGGCACCTCATATATTCCTTATTTGATTTAGGCCTATGGGTCGGGAATGAGTAGGATCCCATCGTCCTGATGGGGAAACTGAGGTTCAGTGACCTGTTCATAGTCACAGAACTGGGACACTAACCCAGACCTCCCTGGCCCCAGTCCCACATCCCCTCCAGTGAAAAAGTCAACTCTGGTCTGCAGATGGTAGCCTGGTGTCCTGGCAAAGGCTGGGTCTGAGTCTCTCCTCTGCCTTTAATGATGAGTAGGTGCTCAGGGAAGTAACCAAACCTCACCGAGCTGCTTTTCCCATCTCTAAAAGGGGCGGATGATAACACTTACAGGGCCACCATCTACATAACTCCAGAGAGCCCCATGTTCAAAGAACACATAAACAGCACCCCCTGGAGATGACCCGTGGGGCGGTGGTAAATACATCTCTCACCAGGTTGCAGGCAAATTTGGGGGGTTTAGGGTTTTTTAAACTTTTTTTTTATTTCAGAATGTTATGGGGGTACAACACTTTGGCAAATATATTGCCCATGCACTGCCCATGTCAGAGCTACAATTGTGGACATCCCCCAAACTGTACTCCCCGCATTCATTGAGAGTTTTCCCATCCCCTCCACCCCCCTCCCACCTGCCCGACCCCTGATGAATATTACTGCCATGTGTGATGTAAGTGTTGATCAGTTGGTACCAATTTGATGGTAAGTACCGGTGGTGCTTGTTTTTCCATTCTTGTGACACTTCACTTCGAAGAATGGGCTCTAGCTCCAACCAGGATAAAACCAGATGTGTTAATTCACTGTTGTTTTTTATTGCTGAGTAATACTCCACGGTATACATATACCACATTTTATTAATCCACTCGTGTATTGATGGGCACCTGGCTTGTTTCCACATCTTTGCAATTGTGAATTGGGCTGCTATAAATGTTCACATGCAGATGTCTTTATTATAGAATGTCTTTTTTTCCTTTGGGTAAATACCCAGTAGTGGGATTGCTGGATCAAATGGTAGTTCTACTTTTAATTCTTTGAGGTGTCTCCATATTATTTTCCATAGAGGTTGTACTAATTTTCAGTCCCACCAGCGGTGTATGAGTGTTCATATCTATCCGCATCCCCACCAACATTTGTTGTTTTGGGATTTTTTGATATGAGCCAATGTCACTGGAGTTAAGTGACATCTCATTGTGGTTTTGATTTGCATTTCCCTATGATTAGAGAAGTTGAGCAATTTTTTATGTTTTCTGGCCATTATTCTGTCTTCTTTTGAAAAGTTTCTGCTCATGTCCTTTGCCCATTTTTTAATAGGGTTGTTTGATTTTTTTCTTGTTGATTTTCCTAAGTTCTGTATAGATTCTGGTCATCAGCCCTTTATCAGATGTGTAGCATGCAAATATTTTCTCCCATTCTGTAGGTTGTCTGTTCACTCTAGTGATAGTTTCCTTGGCTATGCAGAAGCTTTTTAATTTGATCAAGTCCCACTTATTTATTTTTGTTGCTGCTGTGATTGCTTTGGGGGTCTTCTTCATAAATTCTTTACCTAGGCCAATGTCCATAAGAGTTTTTCCAACATTTTCTTCGAGAATTCTTATGGTTTCACGTCTTAGGTTTAAATCTGTTATCCATTGTGAATTGATTTTTGTGAGAGGTGAGACGTGTGGGTCCAGTTTCAGTCTTCTACATATGGCCATCCAGTTTTCCCAGCACCATTTATTGAATAGGGGATCTTTTCCCCAGTGTACCTTTTTCTAGAATTTGTCAAAGATCAGGTGACCGTATGAGGTTGGTTTTATATTTGGGTTCTCAATCCTGTTCCATTGGTCTATGTCTCTGTTCTTGTGCCAGTACCATGCTGTTTTGGTTGCTATAGCCTTGTAGTATAGTTTGAAGTCTGGTAGATAGATGCCTCCCAATTTGTTCTTTTTGTTTAAGATTGCTTTGGCTAGACGGGGTCTTCTCTGGTTCCACACGAAGCGTAGAATTATTTTTTCTAGATCGGCAAAAAATGATGTTGGTATTTTGATAGGGACTGCATTGATTCTGCAAATCACTTTAGGTAGGAAAGACATTTTTACAATGTTGGTTCTGCCTATCCAAGAGCATGGTAGGGTTTTCCATCTGTTTACATCCTCTGCAATTTCTTTTCTCAGTGTTTCGTAATTCTCTCTATATAGGTCTTTCACCTCCTTAGTTAGATATGTTTCTAAATATTTAATTTTCTTTGGTGCTATTGTGAAAGGTATTGCATCTTTAATTTGTTTCTTAGCTTTATTGTTATTAGCATATATGAAGGCTATGGATTTGTGTGCATTGATTTTGTATCCTGAGACTTTGTAGAATTCATTTATCAATTCCAGTAATCTCTTGGTTGAATCTTTGGGGCTTTCTATATATAATATCATATCATCAGCAAATAGTGAAAGTTTGACCTCTTCTGCCCCCATTTGGATGCCCCTGATTCCTCTGTCTTGTCTGATTGCTCTGGCCAGGACTTCCAGCACTATGTTGAATAGAAGTGGAGATAGTGGGCAACCTTGTCTGATTCCAGTTTTAAGGGGCAATGCTCTCAATTTTTCCCCATTAGTATGATATTGGCTGTGGTTTTATTGTATATGGCTTTAATAGTTTTGAGGTATGCGCCATCTATGCCTGTATTGTTAAGAGTTCTTATCATAAAAGGATGCTGGATTTTGTCAAAAGCCTTTTCTACATCTATTGAAAGGATCATATAATCTTTGTTCTTGCTTTTATTTATGTGGTGAATTACATTTATAGATTTGCGTATGTTGAACCATCCCTGCATCTCAGGGATGAAGCCCACCTGATCGTGATGAATTATTTTTTGATGTACATTTGAATTTGGTTTGCAAGGATTTTATTGAGAATTTTTGCATCTATATTCATAAGGGGTATTGGTCTGTAGTTTTCTTTTCTTGTGGTGTCAGATTTTGAATTAACAGTGGCAAAGCACAAAGTAAAGTGTCTGTGACTTAATCAATAATCCCAATTACTATTATTTACTGTGGTGTTTCTCAAGGTTCTTACTGATATTCATCAGTGGAACTTCGGGTGAAATGAGAATAGCATTGACTGTACTACCTCCTGCTTAGCCAGTTAAATAATTGTAATTTATGGTCAATAGAGTGGAATGTTCTTGAAACCACAGGAATTCAAAGGCTCATCATCCCGCCTGAAGGACTCATTTGAAAATGAGGAAGATGAGGTCAAAGGGGCTATAGATTCGTTGGAGATGACATGAACACCTTCTGGTGGGGTCAGGGTGACAAGGCAGGTCTCTCGATGCCCAAGCCTGACCTGTCCCTCTACCCCCCTTCCTGGGCTTCTTCCCCAGCAGAAGAACAGCATTGGTCTGTTGCAATGGGCTCTGCAGTTGAAACGTTGCTTTCACAAGTATTACTACTTTTTGGTCCCTATTTCAGGTTGAATTATGTCCCCCAAAAAGATATGTTGAAGTCCTAACTTCCAGCACCTGTGAATGTGGCCTTTTTGGAAATAGGGTCTTCTGTAATTAAGATGAGGTCATTCTGGAATAGGGTGGGCCTTAAATCCAATATGACTAATATAAGAAAAGGAGAAGAGACACAGACCCAGACACACAGGGAGGACATCACTTGATGGCAGAGGCAGAGATTGGAGTGATGAGTCTACAAACGAAGGAATGCCAAGGATTTCCAGCAACATCAGAAGCTAAGAGAAAAGACATGGAGCAGATTGTCCCCTTAGAAACTTCAGAGAGAGCGCAAACTGCCGCCCCCTAGTTTCTGGCTTCCAGCCTCCAGAATAGATCAAGAATAAATTTTCTGTTGTTTTAGGCCACCTGGTTTGTGTTACTTTCTTAACAGCACCCCTGGCAAACTCACACAGTCCCCAAAGCAGACATCGGAGGCAACGTTCCCTGCTCTGCAGACAAGATCTGAAGCTCAGAAGGCATGAATGGCCAAGCTGTCACCAAATCTTCCTCCCTCAGTGGTCGCCGGTCACACCGGCCTCTTTCTCTTCCTGAAAGGCAACAGGAAGACTTGGACTTGTTCCTCCTGTTGGGAGCACTCTTCCCAGACCTTGAAGTCACCGCCTCTGCCAGCTCCCCAGGCCTCTATTCCAACATCACTGCTCAAAGAGGTGTCCCCTCCCCCACACGACCACCTTGCGTCCTGCTCTTTGTATCACATTCTATCCTTCTTCATCACCTTCGAGGCACCCAGAACGGTCTTGCTTATTCCTTGGTTACGTGCTTAGTGTCTCTCTCCCCACAGAAACATTGGCTTCTCCGAGGAGCTAGAATTCTGTCTGCCTCTTTCTTTGCTGTCTTTTTAGACAAGAGCACATAATTGTTGCTTAATAAATACCTGCTAATTGACTGGAAAGAGCAGGAGATTTGAGATCAAACCTGCGTGCGGAATTCAACTCTGCCTTTGGTGACCTCATTCACGTTCCTAAACCTTCCTGGTGCTCAGTTTCCTCATCTGTCCAATGGGGACAATAACAGCCAATATCTACTGAGATTTTCTTTGTGCGAGGTGCTGTGCTAAGCACTTGAAAGGCATTAATGCACTTAAACCTCACAAAACTCTCTGCTGGAGGTACAATTCTTACACTTATTTTGCAGTAGAGGAAACAGACAGAGAAGCTGAGTGACTACCCAATATCCATTCGCTGCACTGGGATTTGACTTGTTTTTCTTTGACCAGAGGGCCTGCACTTAAGCATTAAGATTTGCTCTTCCAATGATGCCCCCAATGGTTCTTATCTTGTTAGGTGGTGGTGAGCATTGGAAATGATTCATGTCCAGCACCAAGAATGACCCCTGGCATATAATTAGTGCTCAATTAATAGAAGCATTGCTGTGTCTGTTGTAACCCTTGTTATGATACCCAAATCCAATGTCTTTTCACTCTAGTGTTCTACCTCCTTCATCAGTTCATTACCCAATGATCCACCCTTTATTTTATCCTATGCTCCAGCCATTGAAGTTTGCAGGTAAATTTTGCTATTGCACTTTGGCCCAATCACAGGCCTGGGAGAGATTATTCTATCCTGGGTTCAACAGACCTCAGTTCCATGCAACAAACTCCCTCTGAGCACCTAATCATGACCCAGGCACCATGGCAACCAGGACATAGGGAACAGGGCTTCAACCTGCCCCATTGAATCCTCCCAGCTTCACTTTCCAACCCAGGTGGGCATGAGAAGAGGGAAGAAGCCCAATTGTGAAAGCAGTGGCAGGGGACACTCCTTCAAGGACAACCAACTTTATGACATGTGAGACGAACCCTGGACTTGGACTCCAATCCCCAGGAGAGAGGGTAGGCTTGGAGGACACCAAGGGCTTTAGGGGCAGACAAACGTGGGTGAAAATCTAAATCTACTTACTAGCCATATGACTGCTGTGAGCTCCTGAACCTCACTGAGCCTGTTTCTTCATTGTAAAATGGGAACCCTAATAATGCCTGTTCTGCAGGGCTTTCTAAAGGAAACCTCCATGTTATAAGCACTCAATAAATGGTGGCTGTTACTTATTACTCTTATTACTAGAGATATCATATTGAGTAAGTTGCTTACTCTTCTTGAGCTCCGATCTCTCATCTATAAAACAAGGTTAATAATTCCTTATTTTTAAAGAGAGGTTGAAAGAATTTAATGAAACACATATGTTAAAAGCCGTACCATAGAAGTGATAGTTGCACAACATTGAGAATGTACTTAATGCCACTGAATTGTATGCTTAAAAATGGTTTAAAATGGTACATTTATGTTATGTCTATTTCACCATAACAAAAAAAATTAAAAATGTGAAAAACTAACAAAATAAGCCATTCCAGTTGGGATTCCTGGTTATAAACAACAGAACCCACTCTAGCTAGTTTAGCAGAAAAGGAATTTATTACAGTGTCAGGGCACTCACAGGTCTCCAGGTGGGTCAGGAATCACTCTCAGAGGCTGTGCAGCCAGGAACAATACCCACATCAAGGTGTAGACCTGCTCTAGTAAAGACCCCACGCTGCCACCCAGGCACTAACCCTGCATGCAGAGCTCAGCTCTGCTAGAACCTCAGCCAAGATGGAGACACCTGCCATCACTCTCATCTGAGTGGATTCTGCATGGCCCCTGTTCCTTCACTTCACTCCCTTGAAAATTCAGGTTTTGCACAGATACTTGTGGTTATCAGCATCAAGGTCATATGCCAGGGCTATGGCTGCAAGGAAAGCAAGTCTCTGGGCCCTACCTTAGGATGGCATGGATTTGGAATTCCCCAAGTGTAGGGAGAGTATGCACAGATACTGGGTCACGAAAAGCCCTCTTAAAGTCCATTTCAGGGAACTGTGGAACCCAAGCAGACCTGGGATTCAATACCAGCTCTAGTAATTGCAAGCCATATAACTTGTGGCAAATAACCTCTCTGATTCTGTGTTCTCAGCTGTAATAGAGGAGTATTAATATTTACTTTCAGAGATGTTTTTCAACACTGAAAACAATTCATCTTAAATTCCATCATATTATAGTTCTTTCCTCCACACACCCAACAAATTCAATAGAGCAATTGGACAGGAAACTTTTTTGACAATATACCACTTCAAATGGCCCAAATGCTGGCAATCTCTGCCATGGGATACTGTCTCCTCCATGAACCCTCCAGATGTCCTCTTCATAAAGAGAAGGGCAAGCTTGAAGTGTCTTAAGTCTGTTTGGGCTGCTATAACAAAAGTACCATAAACTGAGTGGATTATAAACAACAGAAATTTATTGCTGACATTTCTAGAACCTGGAGAGTCTCAGAGCAAGACACAGGCAGATTCGGTATCTGGTGAGGGCCCATTCCTCGTAGGCAACACCTTCTCACTGTAACCCTATGTGGCAGAACTGGCAAGAGAGCTCTCTGGAGCCTCTTTCATAAGAGCACTAATCCCAGAGCCTTCGCGACTTCATCACCTCCCAAAGGCTTCAACTCCTAATACCATCACCTTGAGGTTCATAATTTTAACACATGCATTTTGGGGGAACACAAACATTCAGACCATAGCATGGGGCAGCCTGCAGATTTCCAATTGAATGGTTGAATGATGCCATGGCAGATGCAAAAAGAAAGACCCCAACTCCAGGGATGAGAGAGAACTGCCCAGCCGAGGGTCGGCGATGAACAGCAGGAGGTTCTTCTATTGGCTGGGGCACATGTCCATACACCACTCTGGAAGCAGAAAAAGGTCAGGATCGTGCCTCAGCAAAGCGGCAAGTGACATACCCTCAACTAAGTGCCAGAGGTCACACAGTCCAGGCTTAGAATGGTCTTGCATTGAGCCCCACAGTGAACAGAATTTCCAGTCTGGACCTGAATCTTCCAAAGAACGTTGCAAAAGACCTGAATCCTAATACACGGCCACACTCTTCACAAATCCTGTTCTTCATTCCTCCCCATCTACGATTCTCTCACACTCAGCAGTTGCCCCGAAGCCTCGCTCTTCACCCCTCGTTCTCTGCTCTGCCTCAAGACTCTTCCTGAAATTGCCAGCGAGTGCTCTCTGCTTTCTACCTCTTCCCCTGCTAATTTTCTTTTTCTCTCCCAGAAGTCACTATCAACCCTTTCCAAGCCAAATCTCCCCAGGCCAGCTCCTCCAGTTTCTCCTGATGACTGCACAGTGTATATGTGTGTGTGTGTGTGTGTGTGTGTGTGTATGTGCGTGCACTCGTGCACACGTGCAAGGTTGGGAAAGTAACCTACATCAGACAATGCTAGATGTTTCTTTAGTATGCAGAGGGAAAGTGGGCATGACGATGCATGCATTAGCAATTCTGCCCTAGTTACACACATTTTTGTGACGATAATTAAGCCTATGAGTGGAGTAGGTCGGTCATAAGGTCTGGCAATCACTTTGAGTTGAGGTTCGCATCTCAGAATTCTCTATCCATGGCAGGTTGAAAAAATGGCCACAACACTTTCCAGCTTCTCCCATCAAGAAGAGAAATCTGTTTCTCATCTCTTGAATCTAGAATGGCCTGTGTCTTGCTTTGGCCAATAGAATACAGAAGAAGTGACATTGTCTGAGTAATAAGCCTAGGTCTCAATCAGCTTTGCAACTTTTGCAGACGTGACACGGAGTATGAGCAAGTCCGGGCTAGCCTGCTGGAGGATTAGAAGCAGTGGCTCAGCTACCTCTAGTGCCCCAGCCAATAGCCAGCCAAGCCCAGAAACAGAGCCCCCTGGATGACCAACAGCTGGCCACAGACACAAGAGTGAGACCAGCCAGGACCAGTAGAAAATAAACATTCAGGGAGCCCAGCCCAAAATGCCAACCCATAGAGTCATGAGATAAGTAGATGGCTGTTGTTCTAAGTCACTAAGTTTTGAAGTAACCAGTTACACAACAAAAACTAAATGATAAGATATGGTATCCCAAATAATCATGGTTCTACATTCTAAAGGAGCCTTCCGAACCAGTGTCCGCCTGCCATTGGAAAGGCTTCTGCTGCCAGTGGGTATGGAGTACACACAGGTCTCTCATGGGACCTTTCCCTTGGCTGGCCTGTCTGTACCTCTGCATCCCTGCTCTGAGCTCTAGAAGTGGCAGAATCGCTCTGCGTTTGCTGCTCCTACAGCCCTGTACAACCCAGTACAAGTCTGGGACAGTTTTGCTTCCTTTCCTCCCTCCTGCTGTCTCGCATTGCCACATGTCAGAAAGGAAAAATGGCTCGTTTCTGCAAATTGGCTAAGTTTGGCGATTGGTAAGTAGTTTTGCAGCAAAGGTGGCCTCTGGGATTGCTGGCCTTTGCAGGGTACAGTACTGCAGGGACCCCTTTCAGACAGAAGAACAGCCTGGGACCCACACCAGAAAGCAGCCCTGTTCTCACTAACAAACATTAGGGTTTGGGAGTCAAGGAGACTTTATGGGCCTGGGGATTTTATGGGGACTCCCTAGTGAAGTCATGAGGACTGCAGTGAAGGTCCCAGCCCCAGAAACTGCATCCTCCTCCCTCCATAACCTGCTGACCTGATGCGTGAAATTCCAGAATTCATTCATTCCGCTTTCATTCTGCATAACGGAAAATGCTCTGACACTTAAATATATACTGTCTGTGTAACAAAGCCAATATAAACAAAGTTAAAAGGCCATAGACTTGGAGATGCCTGCAAAGCACATGACTGACAAAAGATCACTGTCCAGAATATATAAGGAATTTCTACAAGTCAGTGACAGAAAGACAAACAACTCAGAACAATGATGGATGAAGGCAATCAAAAGACAATTCACAGACAAGTTCACTTGAATGGCCAATAAACATGTGACAAGGAGCTCAGCCTCACTAGAAGTCAGGGATAGATAAACAATAAGCAATAATAAGACATCAACTCACAACCTACCAGACAGGCAGAAATCATTACAGGAGGGAGCATAAATCAGTAGCACTACTTTGATGAGAAATTTAGCAACACCTAGTAAATTTGAACACGCACATACCCTAAGACCCAGCAATTCCACATAACAGAGCTAAAAAGAAAAACTCTTCTCACACATGTGCATAGAAGACACGCCCCAGGGTGTTCACTGTGGCTTTGTTTGTAACAGCAAAAAATTGGAAACAACCTAGATATCCAGTTAGAGGGGAAATAATAAATAAATAGTGAAATATTCATACAATGGAATTCTATATTCTATACCAATCTTAAAACGAGTGAATTAAATTTGCATGTATCATCATGAATAAAATATAATATTGGTATAAAAAGCAAATTGTAGAAAGTTAGGTAAAGTTTGCAGAGTATGTAAAATTTTAAAACTCCAAAAGAATCCTAGATACATATATAAAAGTACAAAATCATGGACTGGAAGACTATCCACCAACATCAGAATAGGGTCACCTCTTAGGAGGTAGGAAGGAGACAGGGAATGGGGAGGTGACCACTGGGGCCTCCAACAGTATCTGTAATGTTATATTTCTTTAGGAAAAAAAAGAACAAAGGGAAGCAAGGCAAAATGCCAGTATTCATTAAACTAGGTGGGCACACAGTGGTTTATAATGTTTTTCTTGATACTTTCCATTCATTCATTCATTCATTCATTCCACAAATATTTGTTGAATACCTTCCATGTGCCAGGCACTGTTCTAGGTGCTGGGGACACAGCAGTGAACAAGACAAAAGCCCTGCCCTTGTGGACCCAACAGTAGAGATGGGCAAATAATAAATAAATTAGTAAAATATATTAAATTAGTAGATAATGATGAGATCTATGGAGAAAAAAATAAAACAAGGAAAGTCAATATGGAGTAAAGATGTCAGGAAAAGAGGGCAGAAGGTTTGAATTGGGAAACCAGGATAGATTTCGATTAAAAGGAGACATAAGGACCAAAGTCTGTGGGGAGAAAAGAGCAGCCTCAGGGAGGAGAAGGGAAGAGACTTCAGGCAAAGGAACAGCAGGTGCCAGGCAGGGGGAAGTGCCTGGGGGCTCACAGAGGCCGGTGAGGAGGTCCAAAAGGTAATGGGGCCAGGGGAGGGGGGCATGATGGATCTTTTAAACATTTTATAATTTTTAACAGAAAAAGGAAGACAAGGACAGAAAGAGAAAGGGATTTCCAAATTAGGTTTGGTTGAGTTCAAACAAAAATACAGTTGGGAAATGCAAATTTGAAACGTGGATAAATTCTTCAAAGTTTGGAATGTGCCCCCGAGTGCAGTGAGGTTTCAAGAGGGGGTTGGCGGGGTTGTTCTCACTCACAGCACACCTGACCCACCGGAGGAGCTTTACAATACCAAACTCTGTAAAATAACTCTGTAAAATAACTTAAAGAAGTTTATTCTGAGCCAAGTATGAGTGGCCATGGCCAGGGGGAGCCACACCCAGGAAATCTTGAGCAAGTGGACTCCCAGTGGTTGAGTTACAGTTTGGTTTTATACACTTTAGGGAGACAGGAATTACACGTAAAGTCATAAATCAATACATGGAAGGTATACATTGGTTTGGCCCGAAAAGGCTGGACATCTTAAGTAAGGGCTTACAGATTATAGGTGGGTTTAAAGATTCTTTGATTTGTAATTGGTTAAAGAAATGAAACTTTGTCTAGAGGCTTGAAGGTTTCAATTTAAGATAAGGAGGTCTGCTGATCAGAGACAAGTCACCCAACATATACTCAGACTCACAGGATCTGTTGGGTAAATGGAGGACCTGCAGGTGTGGTTGAAGCTCTGTCTTGCATAGCCTTAGGCCTGTTAATAAGTTACAAAGGATATCTCCAACAAGGGAGAGGGGCATGAAGAGGCACGTCTGAACTTCCTTCTCATGGCCAGCAACTCAGCTTTAAGGTGTTGCTGGGGTCCCCTTGGCCGAGAGGGGGTCCATTGGGACTGGGGGGCTTAAGATTTTATTTTAGTTCACAACAACATCCAGATGCCCAGGTGGCACCCAGGCCACTTTAATCAGAATATCTGGAGTTGGAGCCAAGCACGTGTCTATATTAACCATCCCTTGGTGATCCCAATGTGTAGCAAGGTTTGGGAACCACAAGGATAGAGTTTCCCTAACCTGGTTGACTCTGGAACCTTCTTATTTTCATTTTATTTTTCATAGACCAAATCATAGGACTAGGTTTCCCCACAAAACATTAATTTGTGAAATGTGACTCAGTTGTTTGGTTTGGGTTTTTTTTAATATGGTTTTTAAAAAATGGTTTTTGTGAATCAGTTGTTTGGGTTTTTTTTCAAACCATGATTTTTTTAAAAAAGAAGTATATTTAGTCATTAATTAAGATATAGGTGTAAAGCACTTAAAACAGTGTCTGCACGTCATAAGAACGCAATACATAAGTATTACTAATATTATTGTTGTTATTGTTATTTATATCTTAACATGAAAAAGTTGATCAGCTCTCTTCCTGAGATTAGGTCTTACTTGGGACATCAAAACATTTATTAAGAATATTTGTTACAGTCTTACAATATGCCAGGGACTTTATATGTTTGCAGGTCAAAATATCCTGATTTTAAAGATGAGGAAAGGAAGGCTCAGAAAGGGGAAACCACCAGCTCGAGGTCACACAGCTGGTTGGTGGCAGAACCAAGGCGGTGTGCATGACTGTCACCCACCACTAAAATTCATCCTGATTTTATAAGGTCTTTATTCTTCCCTGCCAAGTGGAAGTCATTTTGGATTTTATTCTTGTATAAAGGAATACAGAAATGAGAGATGCTTTTCTGGGCTCCCCAGACAGAACTAATCTCCCCACTCTGGGCCTCCACGGGCCTTGGTGCACCCTGCATTACAGCTGTTATCACATTGCTTTACAGCTAGAGTTAGGATTCAGGTTAAAGGCAGGGTATGAGGCGGCCTCCCCTAGGTACCTCAGAGGGATGTGGTGCTGAATCATGCTGTGCATATGAGCTACTGCACACAGGCTGTGGCTTTGCCGGTGATGCTATGACCCCTCGTGAGAGGGCAGGGACCACAGAGGGGCAGTGCAATCTGTGGTTAAGAGAGGGCATCTGGAGGCAGACTGCCAGGGTTCCAATCCAGGGTCTGGCCCTTGGTATCTATGTGACTTTGGATGACTTTCCAGACCTCTCTGTGCCTCCATTTTCTCATCTGTAAAACAGAGCTAATAGCAGTACCTTCTGCATAGGGGAGAGAGGATGAAATGTGTTAACACATGCAAAATTCCCGGAACGGTGCCCAGCGTACAAAAAGTACTAAATAAATGTTAGCTATTAGTGTCATGTTATGGTTAAAACTGGCCAGTCTAAATCCGTAGAGCCAGAACACAGATTGGTGGTTGCCAGGAGGGGTGAGGGGGAAGGGGCAGTGACTGCTTAATAGGCACAGGGTTTCCTTTGGGGTTAATGAAATGTCCAGGACTAGATAGAGGTGGTGGTCGTACAACACTGTGAATACATTTAAGGTCATTGAATTGTTCGCCTTAAAAATGGCTAAGTTTATGTTATGTGAATTTCACTTCAATGAAAAAAAATGAATAAAAACTGGCCAACCTGTGTTCCCATCCCAATTCACCATGTCTTAGACAAATCTCTTTTTCCTCATCTGTCAAAAGGTAATGATAGTAATATCTTGACCCCAGGTCACATGTGAGAGTTAAATTAGGTAATTATGTTAAATGAGACCATGCATGTAAAGCCCTTGGCACATAGTAAATGCCCAAGAAATGACACTGATTTTTTTTTTTTTTTGGTTTTTGGGGTTTTTTTAATTCCAGAATATTACGGGGGTACAAAGGCTTTGGTCACATAAATTGCCTTTGCACCACCTGAGTCAAAGCTGTAAGCGCGCCTATCCCCCAGACAGCATGCACCACACTGATTTGTTTTTGAGTTTAAGTGTGAAAGCAGTAAGCCCTTTGGAAGTGACCACCTCTGCCTTTTCACGGAACAGATTGACACACATCGCTTACAATAAGATCGGACTGTCAAGTACATGCATGCAGGTCGTGTAAAAATTAAGGATGAAGCATTCTCCAAGATTGACCTGCTGGGATTCATCTGGGAAATCCATCCTCAGCAAGTCAAAAATTCTCACCCTTAGCTCTTTTAGAATGAACAAGTTACTTAGCAAATATTCATAGTAAACCCGTCAATTCCAATAAACGTATCTCTAAATAAAGCAATTTCTGTCCACCCTTACTCAGATACCAGGAAACGGCTCCTACTCCAACACGAAAAGCCACTGCTTCCACAATGCCTTTGATGGAAGACATTGGCAGAAAGGAATTTCACCCATGCCATTCTGTGTGCAGTGCTCAGTTTTGTTTGAAAAAGAGTTACCCAGGAATTTCTACAACACCTGTTCTGGCCCGGGGAAGGGGACGGCTTTAATTAAAGGTGCACGTGTCTACACTGCCCTTCTATAATCTGATCAAACTGCAACAGAAGGAGGTGAAGAAAAAAAAAACATAGAGAGATTTGTAAGATATAAATCATAAAACCAAGCAAAAAAAGACAGAAATATTATAAACGAAAGACCAGGTGCATTATTTCCAAATTATGCTGAATTGAGCCCAAATCCCTAATGTCTCATTTTGTACCGGCTATCCAAACAGATGCCTTAGCCTCCAAAAAAATGACTAAAAATGGAAGTGCAAATCCTCTTTGAGCTGCTGCTTCACCCAAACCTCCTGCTGCCATGTTGATGCTGGTGGCATAAAAACCACACAGCCACAGAAGGGAGGCGAAGTCTAGTGCCAGAAAATGTCCTGGAACTTGGAACTTTTCTTGTTCACCTACGACATATCAGGAAATATGCTAGAAAAGTTAGCACTTATTAGCTTGCTTAATCCTTAAAACAACTCTATGAGATAGAACTTATTAGTTCTTTTAACATACAGGAAATCAAGCTCTTCTCAACATATGAATTTTGAGGGGGGCGGGAAGCAAACTCAAAGCCAACAGAGAGCTAAGCTGCAGGAGAGTGTGACCGGTACCATCACAGGGGGCCCATGCTTGGTTTAATGATCTGCTGTTGCTGTATTGAAGTTCTTAATTTTTGAACAAGGAACCCAACATTTTTTATCTTGCACCGGGTCCTGCTACATACAGCCAGGGTGATGTTTCGACAGGTCTACAACATCCTTACACACCTCCCAAGGCAATAGAACTGTGCTGGCTGCTCTTTCTGTTGTATTAAAGATACAGGTTTGTGGTGAGCATATGCAGGACGGCTCCAAAAAAGATATCTAGTGGTTTACAGAGTGACAGACAGATACTCTGGAGACATCCTAGAGCAATGCTGTGGCCCACAGACCAAATGTGGCTCATGGCTTAGGTTTTATGACCCACAGGCTAAGAATAATTTTTACCATTTTAAATAATTGAAGAAATTTTTTAAAATAATATTTCATAGCCTATGAACATGATATGAAATTCAAATTTCAGTGTCCACAAATAAATGTTTACTGGAACACAGCCATGCCCATTCACTTACGTAGCAACAATAGGCTGCTTTCCAAAGGTAGAATTGAGTAGTTGCAACAGAGAATATATGGCCCAAAAGCCTAAATATTTACTATTTTACCCTTGACAGAAAAAGTTTACCAACCCACGCTTTAAATGTTTGATGGGTGAATGAATGCATGAATGAATGAACTAACAAATGTTTTTAGAACTTCATTGTTAGTGTTATATTTATACTTGATGGGTTGTCCAAAACTCAGTAATGGTACTCAATACATGTTCTGATTTTTTTTCCCTCAGAATTACCCAAATATCTTAGAAAGTATTATATAACATTTAAATTCCAGATCTCTTTATTTTCCAATAACTGGTAGATTGATTGCAAAAATAATGCTCATTCTTCCCCTCTTTGCATCTATGCTGTTTGTAATATGACTGTGCAGCTCCTCCCAGCAAGAGGAGGTGTCTGCTTTCCCACCGGCTGAAACTGGGCTGGTCTTGTGATGTGCTTTAGCCAACAGGAGTGACAGAAGTGATGTGTGCCTGTTTGAGTCTAGGCTTCAGGAAGCCTACGGACTTCCATTTGTTCTTTTGAAACCCTGTTTGGAAAGTGTTCCCTGAGGACAAGTCCAGGCTAGCCTGCTGGAGCATGAGAGACCATGTGGAGCAGAGACAAGTCAGCTCAGTTGTCCCTGTTGAAGCGTTAGATGCTGAGAGAGTCCACCAAGATCAGCAAAGCCACCTAGCTGACCTGTAGTTGACCACAGACATGCCCACCAAGCCCAGCTCAGATCAGCAGAAACTCACAGGCAATCTACAGATCCATAAGCAAAAATAAGTGTTATTGTAGAATGCCCCTGAGGTTTGGGGATTGTGTGTTATGCAGCATTATTGTGGCACTAGATAACTGATACACCATCCCTTTACTGTCCACTCAAATGCAGTCCTCCTCCATCATCATCTGCAGAAGAGCAGGAGCAATGGACATTTATCAATCCCTAACAACAATAGCAATGAAAAGAATGGCCTCCCTAATCTTCCCACTTAATCCTCACCAAAGTCTCAGGAGGTTATGTATGGTAGGCAGCTTCTTGGACAGCTCCCAGTGATCCCTGCTTGCTGGAATTCACGCCTTTATGTAATCTCCTCCCGCCCCCCAGAGTGCGGGCCAGACCTAGTGTCTCCCCTCCTAACGCATGGAATTCCGCAAAGACAATGGGATGTCACTGGTGAGATCAGGCTACAAAAAGACCCTGACTTCCACCTCACTTGACCTCTCCTGCTCTCGCTTGTTCACTCTGTTGGAAGCAGCCGCCAGGCGTGAGCTGTGCTAGGGAGAGGCCCACGTGGAAAGGAACCAAGGGAGGCCTCCAGGCAACAGCTCATGGGAAACGGAGGCCTTCAGTCCAACAAGCCAGGAGGAACTGAATCCTACCAACAACCACTTGAGTGAGCCAATAAGCAGCCCCTCTCTCAGTCCAGCTCCGACCCCAGCTGACACCTGCATTACAGCCTCCTGAGAGACCCTGAGCCAGAAGTCCCAACTAAGCCACACCCAGACCCCTGACCTGTAGAAACTATGAAACAGTAAATGTTTGTTGTTTTAAGCTGCTACGTTTTGGAGCAATTTGTTACGCAGCCGTAGATAACAAATACATTACATGATGCCCTTTTTGCGGATGAGAGCTAAAGCTTGGAGGGGTTGGGCGCGTCTACAGTGACACAGCTGGCTCCGGAGGCCCTGTCCACACCCTCTGTTGGACGCCTGCTAGTCACAGAGACGTGGATTTGGTTGTCTCTTCCCCACACCAGCCTCGATGCATCACCCACACTTCCTGCTCTTTGGGCTCTTGGCCTCACTATTCTTCCTGGTCTCATACCTTCTCTTCCCTTGTTTTCTTCTGTTTGTTTCTTTTTTGCCTTCAGTGGAGTCCTGCCCTCAACCTTTTCCTTCTCTCATCTTTTCCTGCCCTTCCTTCCTTTTCCTAGGCCCCTGTAACCTGCAGCACACGGTTTACAGGTAAGTCAACCTCCACCGAGGCCTTCAGTTGCTGACGTTCAAAAAAAATCCACCTAGAATGACAACTTATTGTCATATAAATGGCGCCTTAGAGATAAACTCGTCAAGTACCCCCATCCCCACAGTTCATATGGGGGAAAGTCTCATTACTTGATGTTCTAGAACATAATATTTGCTTTCTTGTTTACTAACTTTTGTCCCCAATATCTGTAAGCTCCAAGAAGGTAAAAACTTTGACTTATCACCACTTTTTAATCCAGGCCTAAAATGGGTCTCACTCCACAGTAGACAGGCAAAATTATCTTCTGAATGAATAAGTATTAAATGCAGAAGAAGAGACAAGAAAGAGGGAGAAAGGGGTTGCAACTTAATGAGCACCTCTTACGTGCCAGGCAGTTTTACCAATATTATCTTATTTAATGATCACAATCACTTTAGGTGGGGTTCCCATTTTGTAGGTGAGGGAAACCAAGGCTCAGAGAAGTAAGTTAATTGCCCCAAAGTAACACAGCCAGTAACAGAACAAGGATTGGAACCTAAGTCTCCCTGGCCTCAGAGCCTGTCCTCTTTGTTCCACATCCCACTACTGTGGCCCTGTGGGTCTCTGGGGTGGTGTCTCAAACCCTCATACCAGAATCTATACCTCCTAGCCTGGATGGCCAGAAATCCCACCCTGGCCCTTGTGCTACACCTTTACAAACACAGGCCACGGATCTGTAACCCTTAGCAGCACTCCTTGCTGGTGAAATAACAACAAAATCTCATGGGACCATAGGAGAGGTATTAAGAGCACAGCTGGGCTGGATTCCAGCCCTCCGAATTACTTGCTGCATGACCTTGAGTGAGTTACTTAATATTTCTGTGCCTCAATTTCCTCATATGGAAAATGGGGATAGTAAATATACTTAACTTCATGAAGTTACTATGCAAATTAAATGTTAATCCCTGTGAAATGCCCAGAAGAGTCAGACACATAGTCAATGCTCAATAAAATTAAGCCACAAGAATTATTATCATTTATCTTTGAACACCAGCCTCGCAATCCAGTTATTTGTGCCCTCTTTTTAAATATGAACAAACTGCCCCAGAGAATATCGGCAATTTGTCCAGATGATACAACAAGGACAGGAGAAATGAGGCTCCAAGCAACACCCCCTCCTGCTCTGTGCACCTTGCCCTAGACCCTGTGTGGCTCCTCCACCAGCTCCTGCTGCAACCCCCACTCCCCCACCCACCCACTCCTGCACCCTTACACTTAATAATGCAACCTCACGATTCCAAGCTACACTAAGGCATCATTCAGGTCACAGCCAGCGTCTTTATGGGTTGTTCAGTCTTTGCTTCTAGAATGAGGCATTGTCTAAGAGGAGAGACATATGGTTTGGATACTTGTCCCCTCCAAATCTCATGTTGAAATCTGATCCCCAGTGTTGGATATGGGACCTGCTGGGAAGTGTTAGGGTCATGGGGGCAGATCCCTGTAGAATGGCTTTGTGCCCTCCCCGAGGTAATAAGAGAGTTTTCACTCCATTAGTTCACACAAGAGCTGATTGTTTAAAAGAGCATGGACACCCCTACTCTCCCTTTCTTGCTCCTGCTCTCACCATGTGACTCGCCTGCTCCCCCTTCACCTCCTGCCTTGATTGGAAGCTCCCTGAAGCCCTCACCAGAAGCAGATGCTGGTGCCATGCTTGTACACTCTGCACAACCGTGAGCCAAATAAACCTATTCTCTTTACAAATTACCCAGTGTCAGGTATTCTTTTATAGTGACGCAAAGCAAACTAACACAAAGAGAGAAGCCAAAAGATGGGGCCCCAGACGAAGAGGGAAACCGAGCAGGAGATGGGAATACCAACCATTGAGGTTTTCCAGCAGGAAGCCTGTCCATCTCTGTGAAGCTCAGAACGCTCATTTCCCCAGCAAAAGTCTTCGTAGTTGCAGAATGGAATGGGGAGCCCAAAATAACGAGTCTTTAATTACAAAACCCTTTTACCTTATTGCTTTTGTGTGGCTCCGATGAAAATGAGCAGTGGCAGTTTCTATTAGAAATGTTAATTACTTTCCCGGGTAATTAGACTCACTGGGTACCATGAGCACCTGACCTCACTTCAGAACAGCAGAGTTGGGAAGAAGGAAAAACGTGATTGGGGGTTGGGGGAGGTGGGGAAGAAAAGGAGTGTGTATAAACGCTGAGAAAAGCAAAATCATCCAAATTAGCCGAATGGAAAACTGTAGCTCAAGGGCCCCCAAGGAAGGCTGGGAGAAGAGGGGACACACTAAGAAGGGGCTTTTGAACACCGGGTACTTGTCATGAGGATGGAAGCAGTGACAAACCCCTCTTGAAATGATGGGGCCCTGCGAAGATTCCCACTGGGTCTCCTCTTACAAATGAGGCTGCTGAAGGCCCAAGCTGCCCAGAGACTCCTCAAGGTCACACAGCAAAGCAGGGTGGGAGTGGGTGCAGGGCTGGGACCAGAACCCGGCCCTCTGCTTCCTCCCCTGCTTCAGCCTATCTGCTGCCAAGGGGAATTCCTCCTTCATTCCTTCAGTGAGCATCCATGGACCATATGCCAAAGGCTACTTTGGCATCAGAAGAACAGAATTGACATGGTTCCATTCCCAAGAAATTTAGATGCTGGGGTACAAAGAGAAAACGGCCAGCCTGCTGTGGAGAAAGCACATTAGGAGACTGTGATGAAGCATAATAGGTGAGAGGCCTTTGGTGTAGATGGAGTAGTCAGGGAGGGCTTCCCTGGGGAGGCTGCTTTCTCCCTGAGACTTGAAAGTTGACAAGAGTCCTCCTATTTGGAGAGTTGGGGTAAAAGAGCATATTACCTGGTATTATAGATCGAATAGTGTCCCCCCAAAATTCATGTCTACCCAGAACCTCAGAATGTGACCTTATTTGGAAATAAAGGTCTTTGGAGATGTAACTCATTGAGATCATACCGGATTAGGATGGGCCCTAAATCCCATAACTGGTGTCCTTATAAGAGGAGAGACATAAAGACACAGACACGCAGGGGAGAAGGCCATGTGGCAATGGAGGCAGATATCAGAGGGGTGCAGCTGCAAGCCAAGGAACACAAGGGTTGCCAGCAACCACCAAAGGTGGGAGACACAAGGAATCTACCCACTTCAGAGGGAGTGTGGCCTGCTGACACCTTGATTTTGAACTTGTAGCCTCCAGAACTGTGAGACAATAAACTTCCATTGTTCTAAGTCACCCAGTTTGTGGTACTTTGTTACAGCAGCCCTAGGAAATTAATATGCCTGGCTACTATGATCCTACATCTCTGGCACTACAGGACAAATTCCCAAAATGAGACAGGATGAGGTCATGGAGAGAGCACAAAATGAGGACTTCAGCTTTCCTGCTGACCTATAACTTTGGGCAAGTCACTCCCCACTTTGGGCCTTATCTAAGGAAAAACTTGGGGTTCCCAAATGCACAGTCAGGGGCCAGCAGAGTCACAATCACCTTGGGCAGGTCTGTGTAGTATGCAGATTCCTGGGCCCGACCCCCTAGGCTTACAGAACTAGCATATCTGGGTGGGGCCCAGAACCTCTATTTCTAATGAGCTCCCCAGGAGAGGGATCCTAATGTGCCATCAAGTTTTTAGAATCTCTGGGTTCAAACACGCGCCCTAGGGCCCTTTTAAAGTAACGTGTATATTCCAAGGACTGTTCACTCTGCCTGTCCACCTGACCTAACGCACTGCTAAGACCTGTTAGAAAAGCCAGGCGTCCAAGATGCCAAGAGAAGCTTGCGCCAAAGGGGAGAGGCTGGCTCAGTCCTCAGAGTCATTAAAGGAGCTGTTTACAGAGCCCTGCTCCTCTTTTAAATTTGTTTGTCTTTTCGATTGTGTAATTGAATCCAAGCCACAGGGCTCAGCAGAGCCTTGCCAGGGAAGGCAGAAATCCATCAATACCCGGGAGTGACTGACAGTCATTTCCGAGTCAAGAGGCTCTCTGGGTAGCAGGAAGGTTTGATTCTTGCCTTACTCCTGGAGTGAGGCAGTGTGGTGCAGAGGACAATGCCTGGACTTTGCAAATCATACAAACCAGGGTTCAAACCCAGCTCTGCCACAAGCCAGCTGTGTGACCTGGGGCAAATTTCTAAACCTCACAGTACCTCAAATTCCTCATCTGTGAACCCAAGTGTAACATCCCCACCTGGGAGTGTTGCTGGGAGAACTACGGGAAGCAACGCACACGGAGGACCCGGCACATTGCGGGTGCCTAGTAAACTATAAATGTTGCCTTGTTATTATTATTGTTAATATTGAACAGCAGAAGGCTTGCATAGAAGGATGCCGGCCCCTCTGGCAGCAGGTGATACAGGACAGTTAGAGCAGAGAGGGGCTGTAGAGAGGGCAGCCTGGTGTCGTGAAAAGAGCCCAGAACTTAGAATCAGAATTTCTAATTTAGAGTCCCAGTTCCGCTCTTCTGCTGTATCCCCTCCAGGTGGCCTTGAGAGAGTTCCTTAAACTCTCTCATCTCCCAAGTAGAAACCAGGATCCCCATCCTACCCGCCTCTTCTTGTGGCAATCAAAGGAGATGACATATGCAAAATTGGGTAAACTACAAATCTTTTTACAAATCCAAAAAAGAAATTATTCTCTAGCTCACTGGTTCATAAGTCTGACTGCATATTGGAATCCTCTGGGGAGCTTTTAAAAAATTCCATTGTCCAGGCCAGACCAGTTGAATGGCCATCTCCAGGGGTAGCGTCCTCAGCAGAGCAGGCAGCCGCTGCAGAGATGGTGGCCTGGCCCAGAGCTCCTGTGCTACAGAGGAAGAAGGCAAGGCCCAGAGAGGGGAGGAGTCTTGCCCCATGTCACACAGCAGGTTAGTTACACACCTGTGTTGGGCAGCCCTCCTGGGAAACCAGGGAGTACACAGCAGGTGTTGGCCAGGAGGGCTCTGCCCAGAAGCTCGCCAACTGGTGGGCACTGACCCTGCTGGGGTGTCCCTGTTCCTGGATGATCAAGAGGCTGGGGCATCCTAGCAAGGGACTCAGAGGTGGTTATTGCAGATGAGCCCACCAGAAGAAGCATGTAGTATGGCAGGTGAGAAAATCTCAGGGTCAAACCCACCTGGGTCTGAGCCCCCTCTGCCACTGCCTAGCTGTGTACCACCAGGCAAGCAGAAAAAATGAGAATTTTGCTATTTAAACACTGCCAGGCTGGCTCTGGTTCCTGCTTCTTAGAAATGCTTTCTTAGGCCCTGGTATCCAGTCCACTCCCTTGGACGAATCAGCCCCTTGTAGGCCAGAACAATGTCAGGTAGGCTCCTTCATCTACAAGGGCACAGCAGGGAGTTGAATGAACAAGACTGGGTCTCCAGGAGATCAGAGAGCAAAGGCAGGGAGGCCTCAGCCTTTGAAAAGCTGTGTGGGGACGAGGCTGCAGGAGCAAGCTAGGACCCCAGGAAGAAGACCCTGCAAGGGAGATTCAGCCCAATGGAAAGAACTTCGTCAGTGTAGTGTTGTGTAGCAAAGGAGCCAGCTGCCTTAGAAGGTAGTGAGCTCCCCATCACTCCGAATTACATCAGTGGAGGCTGCATGGCCACTGGTCAGGATGGTATCAATGGGCTTCCGGTATTCAGTGGACAGGTGGACTAAACACACTTGAAAGTCCCTTCTATGTTCAGATTAATGTTTTGATGAGTCTGAAGTCCCAATGCCCAGATCTGCAAGAGAGAAGTTAGGCAAATCCTGACTTCACCACTTGTTAGTTGTGTGACCTTGAGCAAGTTTTCTAATCTTTCTGAGCCTATTCCCTCATCTGCAATGCAAAGATTATCATATCCCTCTCAAATAACTGGGTGAGAATTAACAATGTACTGTGCATCGAGTGTCTTGAACAGGCTTTGAACAGTCAAGTCTGAAACAGCAAAACACCACCCTGGCTGCCTTCCTAGTCTCCATTAGTAGCTCCCCAGTGGCCCCTGGGTTTCCCAGGACATGCGTTCATTAAGCAGATTAGTGCACAAAGCCAATCATTGCTCACATCCTTGGATGCCCAGGATTAAATACTGGTTGCAGCCTCCCTTCCCATTAAGTTCCTGCCTCGCAGAGCCCAAGCTGTTTCACAGGGAGGGAGGTCTTAATAGCCATGCCTAAAGGGAAGCTGCTATCGGGAGGGGGAGAAAAAGGAAAAACCCGGCCTACGTGACCATGAACTCAGGCATGATGTTCGAGCTGAAAATCCACATCACTGATTCTGGTCTGCACTGCTAGGCAGGAAGGCAAATTCCCTCCTAGGTGTGGCTGCATAAAGCCAAACACTCTCTCCCCAGTGGGCTGCTGCTATGCTCGCCCCCCTGGAGCCCATCCTTGAGGTGGGAGCTGAGCATAGATCTCCCACCGGACAAAGGCCAGTCAGGGCCAGAGTGACATGGCATGCCCCTGCCTTCTATGTGCGTAGCATAAGTAGTGACCTCCTTGTAGGACTAGTGCGTACCATCACGTTGGTCCAAAAAGTGTTTCCCCTACTAATTTACCATGCATGCTTGGAACTTATGACTTTTCCATTTTCAAAATACCTTTGCTTTTATTTCCTGAAACTGTGAATTCCCAGCGCTCAGGAAAAGAAAAGCAAAATGGTCAAAACCATTTCCCACAATTAAGAGTTTCTAGTTGGCTTGGAAATCACCTTGAAGTTAACACAACCACCCTGAGGGAAGGGGATAAACTTCCTCCTTGAAAATTGAGGAAAAAATTCATAAAGTGTCAAGGAGCCCTCTCCTCCTTGCCCTCCCCAACACACACACACACACACACACACACGTACACACACACACACACACACACACACACGTACACACAGGTAAATCACCAGATGCCACCTTGAGCCATCATATGCCCAGTCGGTCCGTTCATTCCAGATGATGGCAACCAACAAACACTCATCCCACACGTAAGGAAGGGCAGTGGCCAAGGAGCCAGGTTCTCTACTATTCGACAATATAAATGCTCTAGATGGGCTCGTATTATAGGAAGTTAGTGACCAACCTCTTATCCTAAACACGAAAATAGATGGTTCCTTGGATGGATCAAATCAGGGAAGGCGAAAGTGAGGATGAATTAAGTATCACCACACCCATTTCCCAGAGGAGGAAGTTGAGGTGATAAGGAATGACTTGCTCATTACCACAGCCCACAGGTGGCAGAGGTAGCTTCAAATTTAAGTCTGCCAAGCACTGAAAGATATATTATTTTCATTATGTCACACACATCCTTACCTGAAAGCCCAACTTTGTTTACTCCAGAGTATACAGAGAGTCTAGTCTGGGCCCTTTGGAAGCAAGGCTGCTCCCTTAGGCCTGTGGCTGTCAAAATTTAATAAGTATAAGAATCACCTGGGAACTTGTTAACTAACCATGCCAAGCATAAGTGTGGTCTAGATCAGCACTTCTCAAATTTTCGTGTGTACACAAATCACCTGGAGATCTTGTTAAGATGCAGATTCAGATTCATTGGGTCTGGGGTGGGGATGAGACCCGACATTTCTAACAAGTTCCCAGGTAAGGCTGGTGCTGCTGGTCGGTGGAGCATACTTTTGAGTTGCAAGAGGCTAGAGTTAGCCAGCTTGAATCCCAGCTCCGCCACCTACTAGCTGCATAATATCTGGCAAGTTACTTAATCTCTCTGTGTCTCAGGTTCTTTATACATAAAAAATGTGGATCAGTACAGTGCTACCTCGTAGAGTTGTTTTAGGATTAAATGAGACTATTCACGTAAGTCACTTAGAACAATGATGCATAGAAAAATCTCAATAAATGGGGGCTATTAGTATTGTTATTATTATGGGGCAAGTTTTGTGGCATATTATAAGCTTTCAATAAGTAAATAAAAATTGTTAGTGTTATATTTTCCCACTAGTTTACATTTATTTGGCTTTCCCAAGTCCTATAACTTCCTCTGGAAGTGAATTTTAGAGCTAGCAGCTTACATTTGTATAATGCGTGTCCATATACATTTGTTTCAGTGATCGCTGCTAACTTGGTGCTTAAAACAATTATGATTTATTACTTCTGCAATTCTGTGGTTGATTGAGTTCAACCGGGCAGTTCTTCTGCTCCACGTGGTGTAGCTGAGGTTGCTCATGCACCTGAGAGCTTAGCTGGGAGCAGTGCTAAGGCTGAAACATCCAGGTTAGCCTCTCATGCTCTAGGGACCTCTCTCCACACGGTCCTTCATCATTCAGTAGTCTAACACAAGCTTTTTTTTACAGCATGATGGCTGGCTTCCCAGAGTGAGCGTTCCAAGAGGAGAAAACCCACTGTGCAAGCACATATCATCATATTTGCTAATGTCCCATTGGCCCAAACAAGCCACATGGCCAAGCCCAGAGTCCAGGTAGGAGGGACTCCACAGGCGTGAATATCAGGAACTATGCTTCAGAGGGAGCCACCCACGAGGTCTACCATGATCAACTCACTTGATTGTAAGCCCTTTAAAGACAAGCTCATCTGCTATGTGCACCATTGTACCCCCAGTCCTAGAAGACTGTTGAATACATCCGGTCCTCACATCCACCTGAGAAGCAGTTAAAGCAAATCCATTCTCCCTGTCTGCAGATGGCTGTGAGAGCTTGAGTTCATACTGCTAGTTAGGGCCTGGTGCCCAGAACCCAGGCTGCAGCCGTCATTCCTTCCTCTCCTACTGTCCTGCCCAAACTTGCAGCTTTTCTGCCAGCCCCTCCCTCCCTACATGTCTCCTTTCTCCAAGCCTCCTGGTGACATAGTTAATTATTTATAAATGAACATTTAAATGCACCAGAATAAGTGCTATTTAAAGGAACCCTGTGGTGACTCATTGAGTAATTAAAATAATCATTTATTCCATAAGCATTTATCAGGTTCTCAGTTTGTACCCAGCACTGAGGGGCTACAGAGGGACAGGGAGGAGTGCGCAGACTTAGAAGATATGGCTCCTGCCCTCAGGGAGCTAAATCGCTTACTCTTTTATGCAACAGGTATGTATTCAGCACCTACTACTTGTGTGATCGACTAAGTGCCAGGCAGCAGAGGTGAGCCCAGCACCGCTTCTGCCCTCAAGATGTTCGCAGACTGGCAGGGAGAGGAATGAGCAGGCAAGCCCATACCATGTAATCAGGGCACGATCGCTGTGTTCAGGAAAGGTCCTCTGGAAGCAGAGAAGGGCCTTAACTCTGCCCGGTGTAGAGACAGGGGTTAAAGAACTTCCCAGGCACGGTGACACATAAACTGTCCCTGGACACAGAAGGAGGTGACCCAGTAGACCAGAACCGGGAGGCCTTGCTGGCAGAGAAGAGAAGGCAGGGGAGGGCAGCACAAGTCACTGGGGTGGGGCAGGTGGGCTCTGTCTCCTACATGCTGGGTGCAGAGCCAGTTTCCAAACAGACAGCCCCAAGCTGCTCCGGCCAAAGGTACCAGCAGGCGTTGCTTGGCCGAGACGATGTTTCCCTCCTCATCCTTCAAGACTCTAGTCAATGCCATCTGCTTACACAGGCCTCCCCTGACGACCAAAGCGGTTCCCCACTTCCTTTGCTGTCACGCGTCATGTTTGCCTCCCTCATGGTGCTTAGAACTGACTTTGCTTACGTATTTCTTATCTGTCACCTCCATTTGAATTAAACTCCCTGAAGATCAGGCCTCTGCCATTCTCTGCCATTCTCTGCCATCCCTGTTAGAACGTAAGGCGCAGGCTGAAGACTTGGTTCAGTTCACGTTCGTCCCAAGCATCTAAAGGAGCCCCTTGCACGTGGTAGGTACTTAAAGGATGAATGAAGGGAAGGGTCCTCAGAGGAGGAGGGAAAGGGCTGTGAAGTGTCAGGGGGAGACACGAGGCAAACCCTAGGAGTACTGCGGCTTTAGAACAAGACCTGTCTGAGTTCCGATCATGCCTCTGCCCCTCACTCACCCGGGGAACTATAGGAAAGCAATTTTTCCCCCTCAGATCCCCCAGATTCCTCAGCCTGGTGTCAGGCATCCTTTTTCAGACCCAATTTAGGAGCAGATGTAGGGTTCTATTTCTGATGGGCCTTGGGATGGTGGAGTCTCGTGAGCCCACCAGGGAGGTCAGCCTGGGAGGAGCCCAGCCAACAGCGTGTGATCAACATCGTGACGTTCAAAGCCAAGCTGAGCGTGGTGCCGAGGTCACAGCATCCAGGTTCCAAGGGGAGCCAGTGGAGTTTTGTTTGGGCTGATAGGGCATTGAGAACTTCTACCTGACCCATAACACACAGGGGTTAGTTATTTGGCATGACTGTCTAGGGCCTCAGCCTAAGAGACAGACAGACAAGAGAGATTTCTTGTTGGCCTCTGTATTCATACATGGTAATCCCTCTCCAGGACAAGACTTCCCTGCCCATCACATGGTAAACTCCTATCCAGCCTTCAAAACCCATTGAAATGCCTCTCTTCTCTGGAAATTATTCTGCATTTCCCATACAAAGGTAATCATGCCCTCTTCTGTACTCCTATTGTAGCTGAAACGGGCCTCTACTGATAATTTATCATCTTCCCCATTAGAGAACTTCCCTAGAGCACAGTTGGCCTTATTTCTCTGTGGCATCAATGCCCAGCACAGTACCTCCTGCATACTACTCCTAATAATAACTACCACTTATTAGGCACACACTCTGTTTCAAGGCTTTGTGCTAAAAGCTTCATGTACGTTACTTAATTGAATCCTTACAACAGCCCAGTGAGTTAGGTTCTAATAGGATTCCCATTTTACAGTTGAGAAAACTGACAGAAGTAGAATTTACTACATGCCAGTGAATGTGTATTTAATAAGTGGACAAATGAGGAAGTGACTGAGTGAGACAATTGAGAAGTCAAGTCAGTTTTTGGCTGCCTTTGTCTTCTAGAGAGCAGATAATCACTAGGGCATCCTGTCCAACTGAAGCTCTCTACGTCCATGTCCTTAGACTCCCTGCATGCCCATAATGGAAGGAAGGTTAAATAAAAAGTATGGACTGAAATCCCTTGTTACCAAACATAATTTCCCAGACCCCCTACAAGGAGAGACAGGGCCTAGAAATCTCAGCCTATGGGCAGATCATTACCACTCGGGGGTCTGCTCATTCTGGGGTTTCTTTCCTTCCATAATGCACCCCTCTTGGCCATGTGGATGATCCTCCAACCCCCTCGTGGAGGGATTTTTCTGCAATTTGCATTTCCCCTGGCTTGAGTGGTATGTACAACTGTGGGTGTTAATGCACAAACATTTCCACTCCTATCCAGTCTGACCTTTGTTGGCAAGAGCCTCCAACAGGCATACTGCAGCCTATGTACTCAGAGGTTGAAATGGATTTCCCCTCTACTTGCTTCTCTTTGAAGTCTTGCACTGGGGAACATCTTGCTCTCACGATTACAGCAGATTCATTTCTCAGATCTGTGTATAAGAGGTTCCGGGCTCAGTCCCAGAACCTTCATAAGGTGCTGTTCCACTAGTTATGGGCCAGAGATAAAAGTTGTGAGTGGGTGAGCTTGGAAGCCCTTGCACAAGCCCTGATCCCAAAGAGATGGCATCTTCTCAGGTCCCATCCAAATGCACTACAGTTCCCCAACCTGCTGCATCCCCAAGGCTGTGTGTTAACTACCCAAGGGCCGAAAAGATGCTCCTCACAGGTGCCAGCTGGAGCCGCAGAAATAGTTTCAACGTGAAAAACACAGGCAGGTAGATGTGCAACATGCTAAGTCCTGCAACAGATTTTTGCTGTCATTTCAGAGTTAAGACTGTGTAATTCAGATAACAATTACATTTGGGCATATTGGGAATTGCACATGAAACCACCTCCAATGATATTTTTAATAATAATATTTACTGAGCACTCACTGGGTCTCGTCCCTATGCTAAACATTCTACATGCAACCTAAGTGCCCATCAATGGATGAATGTCTAAAGAGAATATAGCATGTGTACACAATGGAATACTATTCAGCCATTAAAAAAGAAGGAAATCCTGTCCTTTTCAACAACATGGATGAACTTGGAGGGCATTGTGTTAGATGAAATAAGCCAGGACCAGAAAGACAAATACTGCATGATCTCGCTTGTATGTGGAATCTAAAATAGTTAATCTCATAGAAGTAGAGAGCAGAATGGTAGTCACCAGAGGCTGGACTGGTTGCGGGGAGGGTGGGTTGGAGAGATGTTGGTCAAATAATACATAATTACAGTTAGACAGGAGGAATAAGTTCAAGTCACTGTTGCACAGCATGGTGACTATAGTTAATGACAATGTATTGTATTCTTGAAAAACACAGAGTGGATGTTAAGTGTTCTCACCATAAAAATGATAACTATGTGAGATAATTTATTTGTTAATTAGCTAGATTTAACCATTCCATATGGTATATATACTTCAAAACATCATGTTGAACCCGATAAATACATACAGTTTTATCTGTAAATTTGTTTTAAATTTCTACAACCCTAAGAGAAGACAACTATTACTATTATTCTTGTTTTACAGCTGAGAATATTGGGGGTCAAACAGGTTGAATGGCCCGCACGCAGTTTCACTAACCATGGGGTAGTGGAGCGGATTTAACCCCAGGCCCGTGTGACTCCCAAGGCTCCACATCACTCTGCTGGAATAAGAGTCAAGCCCAGTTTGGGTTGGCCAGGCTGTCTAACTAGTGGAGCTTCCTAGCCGGGGATCTCAGAGTCACCCACAGAATTACACCACGGCTTCTCAGCAAGGTCTAAGGACGCAGACGCGGCGTCCTTCATCGAGGGAGCCACCGACAAGCAGTGACCTGAGCCACACAATCTGGCCGCCCTCTCATTGCCCGGGCAGGTGTCCACCACTCCCATCCCTGTCCACATCCCAATGCCACAGTCTCAGGGCCCAGGAGGAGGGGACGCCCTTCTCTTCCAGAAACACCCTCAGCTGCTGGCCTCAGCCCCCAGAGTGTCAGTTGGTTACTTTACATCCTTCAGTCACTACCCGAGCACTTTGGGCACATTGGATCCCAGGACAATTGTACTTTTCTGTACCTTAGTTCCTTTTTCTGGCAAAATTGTGCATTAGACTAGATGGACTCTGATAACTTGGCAAGCTCTTGGATTGCTGGATCTTTTAGACCAGTGCCGTTCCACAGAATTTTCTGCAATGATGAAAATGTTCTATATCTGTGCTGTCACATATGGCAACCACTAGCCACATGGGGCTATGGACACTTGAAATGTGGCCCAGTGTGACTAACGGATTGAATTGTTAGCTTTATAGAAGTTTGACGGATTTAAATTTAAATGGCTGCATGTGGCTAATGACTGACGTATTTGATACTGCAATTCTAGAATTACTATTAAGATAGCCTCTAGGTTCCACAAGATATGAAAGGCCTTTCTGTGTTATCAGTAATGTCACTATAACAACCAATAGGGCACCCAGGAGTAGTTTGAGGGGCTAACTCTCCCCCTACCCCAAGCCTCCATCCGCCACCCAGCAAAAACACCAGAAAAAATGTGAACTTTCTTTAAAACCAAAAAGTGCTTCCTGTGCAAACAAGCATCACAACAGTTTGCCTAGCAGCCCTGCGTAGCTACACTGTGTCCCTGACCCCCTCCCAGTAGCTGCTGCCACAGCTCCTCATGGGGGCTCAACATTGTTCAAAGTTTTTGGTCTTGCCACATCCATTAGCTCTTTGATCCTCACAACAGCTTTCTGAAGCAAGTATCATTATTCCCATTTCTTAGGCCAAAAAACTGAAGTTCAGAAGATTTAAGTGACTTCTGCAGAACCAAAGAAAAATCCTACTCCATACCATGAGGCTTGAGGCAACTGGCTGATCCTCCTACATTTAGAAATGATGGAAACCTGAATCTGTGACCCTTTAAATAGGCAGGTGACCTCTCTGTGCCTTACTGGCCTGCAGGTGTTATGAAATACACAAAGCAAGAAGAAGAGCTGCAGGCATGGACAGACAGCAGACGGAGCCTGGCTAGGTGGGAAGGGGCAGCATGGTACATCACACCTAGCATTATGGGACCATTTGTAAGGCTCTGCCCAACCTCAGTGCTCTGTGTGATTTCCAACACCTCTCTCCACCTCTCTGGGCCTCAGTCACTTTCTCTGGATAATAAAGGTGATCTCAGACAGCCTAGGACCTACGGAAGTCATGGAGGGCACCTTGCTGTGTGTCTAGCACTGTGCATGAGGGAGATACAGGGGAGGAGGCATGGCTGCCTGCCCTCAAGAAGCTTTTCCAGTTGGTCATTGTCATTTGCAGACTCATCTGACCTGCAGAGGTGTGTAGAGAGGGGTCAGTCACACCTGAGTTTACCACCCTGGTCTGCCACTTCCAGCTGTCCACACAGCTGTCTATCATGTGCACTTGGGCAGATCATACAACCTCTTTGAACCTTAGTTCCATCAACTACAGAGTAGGGATGCCGCCACCCCTCTCTAAGGTTATGGTAACGACCACGTGAGACAACGCATACCAAGCAGTGCCTATCAGGGATGCGTATACCATGAATGTCACTTCCTTCCCCTTTGCCTCCTCAGCCAACTGAGGGCAGAACACATGCTGTCTGCCAGAAAACTCTCATCGTCAGTCTCGATTGACCGCAGGTCCCCACCTACCCCACTCTCCAGCCCTGCTCTGTGTTTCCAAGCCCTGCCGGATGCCTCGTGACAGCGGAGAAGAGACACGCGGGTTAGAACAACAGGGAGTGAAGGCTCCCTCCCCAGGACGAAATCTTTGGCCAAATCTTCCCCCTTCTTGGCCCAGACAGTCTGGAAAGTTGCTCCCTGAGGGCTCCCACCCAAAAATCCCACTCATGCATCATCCTTCAAGCAGGAACAGCTCCCACAGCTACAAGGAAGAGACATCTGTCCCTCTCCTTCCCACCGACACCCAGAATGAGTCTAATTAGAGTGTATCTGCTCTCAGCTGCCGCTGTGATTGGTGCCATAGAAGTACGACAACAGGGTGACTGTAGACACAGATGCCCAGAAATGCCACACATTTGCTAACCCCAGGGACCAGGCACTCTGGCTGGGGTGGAGAGACTGAAGTCAAATCATGGAGACCTGCAGAGGGGACAGTGAGATGAGGCCAGGATGGGAACTGTTTTTCTGGAAGGAAGTGAACATTTTTTCAAAATGGGCTCCAAGCCAAGCTAGCTTTTGAAATCTTATTCCCCAAATTTTGGATCTCTGATGAGAAATTATATCAGTCAGGGTCTTGGCAGGAAACAGAAACTCACTCAGCTTGTATTTTTGAAGGGATTTTTAATGAAAGGACTAGGGTGGGCATACAAGGGTGGGCAGGGTTCAGAGAGCCCAGAGGGGATGTTGAGACACCCAGGCACTAGCAACTGCAGGAAGCTGTGACCACCCCAGGGCAGAAAGGACAAGGGGAGGAAAGTTGCTATCAGAGTCCAATTGAGAGCTGGGTCCTAAAAAGGGGGCTGCCTACCAGAGCTGTGGAGAGAAATACATCCACCACCCAAACCACAGCACACCAGGCAGGTCAGAGTGCATTCAGACCCCAACCTCCCTGTCCTCCCAGCCTCCACCTCCCCCCACAGGACAAACCCAGCCAGAAGTCAAAGGCAAGAACCCTGCAGGTTTGGTCCATAGAGGCCAGGCTCCTGGGGCACAGAGCAGGGTGGGGAAAGGATCAAGACAGATGAAGGGTATCCAAGTCATAATGGAAACACTCTCAGTTTTGGAGTTATTGACTTGGGATCAAATCTTTACTCTTGCACATATTAGCTAAGTGATGCTAAGGAAATCCCTTACTTTTTCTGAATCTCAGTATCCTTATTTATTAATAAAAGGCCTATTATCAAATTCAGAAAATTAGAAACAATGTTTGTAAAGAGAATTTATAGTGGCTGGCACAGAAGAGGTATACAATTAATGACATAATTGTGTGACTTTTGGCAAGCAATTTGACATATCTGAAGCCAAGTGTGTCACCTGCTAAGTGGGTACTATAAGAATATCTGCTTCACAGGATGACATTACCTAAATGATGTGTGTGTGTGTGTGTATATACACATACATGCATACATGTTTTTATATATATAAAGAGTTAGCACAGTGCCTAGCACAGAGAATAACAATAAGTAGTTGATAAAGATTGAGAAGACAATATCTCTCAGGTGTGCCTGGTGGTGTGTGCTTTTCTCATCTTGACTTTGTTTTCCCGAGCAGGGGCTGGTAAACCTGAATTTCGGTGGTTCTCCACTCAGCAGAGCCTCTTCCATGCATGTGATTCTCTTCAAGCTGAGACTCACAGGCCCTGGGGCAGCCAGACCATCGGTCTTCACAAAGTTGGCACTGACCCTCCACAATCCGGCTGTTCTCCCACCCAGAGAGGAGAGAAGCACTCAGCCGATGGATCATGGAAGGAGGCCCAGTTGAACAAAAGGAAGTTTGTCCCCTCCATGTCCCATGCCAAAGTTGGTGATTTCCCTAAATCATGATGAAGCTGGAAACACAGCCCTGAAAACCTGGGCTTTGACGGTCCTTATCCAGTTGAAGGAATGAATATGGTCTGATTCAGGCTCACATCTCAGCTATGAGAAGCTCAAGGACTGGGATGGTCCTACCCAACTTGCTGCCCCTACACCTGACCTTGGTGGGGGCCTTAGTGATACATCTGAGCACCTACAGTGTGCCAAGCCCTGGGCTAGGGTGTACTTCACTGAACAAAGCAGACACAATGTATGCCCTCATGATGCTTACAGATTGGCAGGGGAGTCAGGAATTTTACAAGTAATCACAAAAGCTGTAACTGTCACTGAAGTTAACGTAGGAGATCCACTGCTGGTGAGGATGCACAGCTTACAAAGGACCAGTGTTCCCATCATTAACAGAACAAAATGCCAGATGAACTAAACATCACATTTCTCTTTAAAGTCACCAAAGAGTAGTGGATGCAAAGAAGTTTAAATGAACCCAAATGCCAGAGAGAAATGAGTCCTTCATCAGTGAGGAAAGAGCAACTGCTACACTCATACCTGGGGCAGACTGCCGGGTCTGGGTATGCGTGGGTGGAGAGGAAGGCCTGCCATAGGCAGAGGAGCTTTGCTGGAACAAGGATAAACCAGCCAAGCTTTTAGTGACAATGTGGGCTGGCATGACAGATTGGAATCTCAAAGAGCCCAAAGCGATAATAAATCTCTTGGCAAAAAAGTTCTCCCCCACAGGAATTGTGCTGAGTAAGCAGCTATGGAGGAGGAGCTGAAAAGCAGAGATGGATCTTGCAGTTTTGTGCAGTGCTTAAGCTAAATCCAAAGATGAATTAAAACTAACTAATGCTGCAAACCAACTCCTTCCCAGCCCAAATTCTAATAGGATCAAAGTACCATCCCTCAGCAGTGGCAGCATAGGAACCTGGATACTAGGATGAAGGACAAAGGGAGATATGTGTTAGCTCATTTGAAACCAGAGGTAAACTAAAACTAAATAAAGTTTCAACTCAGCCCAGCTCATCTTGATCATGGTGGGATCTGAACAATCAGCCTCTCACCCTAGCTTCCTGATGGGAAAAAGGGCAGGCCCTCTCTGGGGAAAACAAAATATATTATCTAGTTCAATCTCTACTATTCTTTTAATCAAAATGTCCAACACACAATCAAAAATTATGAGACATGCAAAGAATCAGGAAAATGTGACCCATAATCAAGAGAAAAGAGAGTCAATATAGATAGACCCACAGATGACCCAGACATGGGAATGAGCAAACAAGGACTTTAAAGTAATTATTATAAACATGTTAAAAAATTTTAGAAGAAAATATGTGCAGAATTAGTGTTCAGATAGAGAATTTTAGAAGATAAAGGAAAGATTTATGAAAAGAACTAAATGGAAATCCTAGAACTTAAAAATACAATGTCTAAAATGAAGAATTCGATGAATGGACTTAAACTGGACTCAGCAGAAGAAAGAATCAAGGACAAGTCAATATAAAATACTCAGACTGAATCACAGAGAAAATAAAATACGAAGAGACAGCATTCATGCTGTAATATAATATCTAATGATCTAACATATGTAATTGAAAAGGTAAAATGGAAATACCAAGGCAGTATGTAACCCACCAGCATGTTCCCATCTCAGATCTTTAAGTGTGCTATTCCTTTTGCCTTGGAACACAGATAGCCACATAGATCATTCCCTCACATCCTTCAGGATTTTGCCCAAATGTCTCCATCTCAGAGAAGTCTTCCCTGACCACTTGATACAAAATTTACATTCACCTACCCTCCCACTTACAGCTGGGAACTTCCCCCAATTTCTTTTATTTTTTCCTTAACTCTTATCACTATTAATAAACCATATATTTTATTTATCTTGTTTGATACCTCTCTCCTCCACTAGAATGTATGTTCCCTGAGGGTAGGAGTTTTTATCTGTTTTGTCGAATCCACAGAACATAGTAGGTATTCAGTAAAAATTACTGATTGAATAACAGTGAGATTTAAACCTACTAAAATACAAAATAAAGCATGAAGAACAAGGTTTAGGCTGTAACTGGAAAGATAAGGCAGGTCTCTTTGAATGCAAGGGACAGAAATTTAACTCAAAATGGCCAAAGTAAAAAAGAAAATATATTGGTTCATGTAACTGAAAACTGTAGGGTTTCACGCTTCAGGCAGGACTAGATCTAGATGCTGAAGTGACACAGCAAGCAATGGTCTTTCTTTATCTCTGGATTCTATTCCAGAGCTTTATTCTCAAGTACTCTTTCTCCAGGGGGTGGTAAAGAGGGCTCCCAAAGCTCCAGCTTTGCATGCTGTTAGCTTAACCACTCCAGGAGGAGAAACCTTCTTTCCTTATAGTTCTAGCAAAAATTCCAGTGCTATGCTCATTGGCCAGGCTTGAGTCATAGTCAATTCCTAAGTGGATTCCCTGTGGCCAGGAACTTGGGTGTTGTCACAATCCTACCAAACCACATGGCCTTAGAGTGGCAGTTCCTCAAAGGAAAATCAAGGTGCAATTTCCAGAAGAGGGAAGAAGTGCTGGGCAGGTAAAAACACGTGTCTGTTTCCATGAGAATCATCTGAGGCATGGGGATAGAGCAAGCAAGAGTATATCAAGCAAAGGCTTGGGGCCAGGGAGAGCATGAAGCATTTTAGAAAAAGAAATAATTTCTATTTGGTTAGAAACAGCAAGAAAGGAGTGATGAGAAATGGTAGTTAAAGAGAGGACAAACTTGCGGCCTTATGAACCATGTCTGGAAGATTGCATGTAACAAAGCAAGAGGAAGCCCTGGAAGCATTCGGGAAGGACATTTACATGGTTAATAACCTTTTTTGAAGAGTTTTGAAGAGATGCCAGTAACTGTCCTATTTAGAACGGATCAGACAGGAAGAGGACTGGAGCCAGCCACATGTTTGGTGTCACAATTGTCTATAAGAGAAAGACGATGGAGACCTATGAAGGCGACCATGGGAATGAAGAAAGTAAAAATAAGTGGGAGAAAATTTGGAGACGTAATTCAAGCATTCTCTAAAAGATCAGCATTTATCAAGTGCCCTCAAAGCCTTACCTGGAAGATCTCAGGCTGTCTGTCATTCTCCTGCTCTTCCTCCAGGAGCTGGGAGGAGTCCTAGTAGGGGGGCAATGTTATAGCCCCTTTCTTCCCTGCCCCTCTCCTCCCCCAACCTTGCTACAGGGTAGATCCAGCCAAGCATTCCCCTGGGTCCCCTGTTGTGAAATCCATATGCAGATGAGCTGTTTAAATCTGTTTAGATAGTAAAGGTAAGTGCAGAGAGCCCATGCTGGCACCACCAAGGGCAAGCACTTTGCCCTAGAGTCAAACGGAGCCAGGTTTTATTCCTGCTTCTGCAACTTATTAGCTGTGTGCCCTTGAGCACGTTACTTAACCTCTCTGAACCTTAGCTTCCTCATTTGAAAAATGAATATATTACATTGGCTCACAGAGCGCTTATGAGAGTTAAATGACTTTGTGCATCTGAAGGCTGGGAACAGCTCCTGGCGCACACAGTGAGCTCAACTGAGATTGGTTCCATTTTCCTTCCAATCCATCTTCCTTAGGTGCCTAAGGACCTATTTGCACCTATTTTCCTTTTGGACAGCAATCCTTCATCATGCCCCAGTTCTGTGATATAATTTTGATAAATTATATGCGAATAGTCAAGTGTCATCTAATTCATTACATTCAGCTTCAATGACAATTACTAACTGTTCCAAGCCTCTGGCAGGACACTGGCAGCTGTTGGGTAGCCCCAGGCTATTGATTAGGCCCTACTGGACCATGCGTTCATATGTTTAAGCTAATAAGGAGGAAACAGCACTTACAGAATAGAAGGTTAGATCTACCCTTTCAACCATTTGGGCCTTTGTTAGACCCCCAGGCATTAGGAAGTTTCTAATGAGTTCCCCAGCAACAAGCAGCCCCCGCTGCCCCACTCACACTCACACACTATACACACTTGGTGCTAGTCATCCCCACTACAGCTGGTGATTAGAAAGTACAGGGGAAATAAGGAAAAGACACCTCAAAACCCTTGAGTGTGGGTGAGACCTGTGACTTGCTTCTAATCAATAGAATGCAGCTTAGGTAAGAGGATGTACATGATTACATATAAATGATTATGTGATTATGTTACATCAGACTGTAGTGCCCCTCTTGGAAAATTCTCTCACTCTCTTGCTCATTTTGAGCCAGCAAATGGCCATATTAGGGAATACCATGTCACAAGGAACTACAGGCAACCTCAGTGGCTGAGGACAGCCTTCACTAACAGCCTTCAAGGAAACTGAAACTCCCATTCCTACAGCTCAAGAAACTGAATTCTACCAAGAACTATGTGTGTTTGGAATTGGACCCTTCCCCAATCAAGCATCCAGATGAGAACCCAGCCCTAGCTATTACTTTAATGACTGCCTTGCAAAGGGCCTACCTAAGCCATGTCCACACTCCAAGCCCATAGGAATTATGAGATAATAAATGCAAGTTGTTTTAACGCAAAAGTTTATAGTAATATTGTTACATAGCAATAGATAACTGATATACACGGTAAGTACTAAATGAATGAATTAATGACTTGATGAATGAGAAATCGGAAAAAATTTATAATCAGAAAAGGGTCAAGCCAAGGCAGTTTGATTCAACATGCATATATCTAAAGGTTCTATTTATGCAGAATACTAGTTGATGGATTGTGCTGAGGGTTGGTGGGATGGTTCATTAATCAGGGTAGGCCACTGCTATAACGAACAATCCTAAACCCTTAATGAGATGAGGATTAACAAAACTAGAGTTTCTTTTTCATGCAGATCAGAATCCAACGCCAGTTGTGGAGAAGAAGGAAGGTCTCTGAGCTCTACTATATGCAGTCACTCAGGGACCCGGGCCCCTGCCATCTTGTGGCTTCCCCATCCCCAGGCCTCAGTCTCCCACTGGAACCTCTGCATCCAGCTTGTAGGCAAGGGAGGAGAGAGAACGTGCACAACCATCAGGGTGGCTTTTTAGTAAGGGGAAAGCCAGGAAGTAGACAAGTCACTTCTGTCCTCATTCCTTGGCCACAGCTCAGTCACATGTTTCCTCCTGACTGCAGGGAATGCTGGGAAATACAATCTAGCTCATGCCCACAGGAAAAGGAAAGGGTTTGGGGGACCCATCCTCATTTCTGTTCCAGAAAAGGAGTAGTCAATATACAAGAATCGTTCAAGCACAGTCTTGACCTTAAGTAATTCATAATGTTCTAAGGAAAGCAGGCAAGTAGCGACTAATGATAACACACAACACGATATAAAATACTCTTGAGGTAGAGAGAAGCAACTTGACGTAATGGAAATGTGGGGCTAAGCCTTGGTTCTGCCCCTTGTTGACTTTATGATCCAGATTTATTCACTTATCCTCTCTGAGCCTCTGTTTTCTCCCATTTAAATTTGAGAAAATAACTTAATCTCTCAGTGCCAAGGTTTCCTCACCTATTCAATGGGGATGATATGACTTCTCTCAAAAGTTGGATGTGAAGGTGAGGTCATCTATGCAGATAAAATGCTTAGCACAATATCTGACACCCAGCAAGATTTTATAAATATTAGCTATTATTATCATTATCATTATTATAATTTGGGGGGGCCAAAAGGATTTGGAAGTGCTTCATAAAATATAAAGGGTTTTTCTATACGCAGCAGATACTTTTTACGTTGCCCCAGGTACTTTGGACACTCAGAATAAGGGCAGATTGATTCTGGCCCTGGGAGATTCGGATGGGCTTCCAAAAGAAGGCGGCATTTACTCCAGACTTTGAAAAGTCAGAACCGTCTGCACTGCGTGGATGGGCTGTTGCCTGCCAAGCAGGACAATTGGCCTCTTCATTCCGGAGAGTTATAGACCGATAAGAAACGAGATGAAATGCAGAGAGTTCAGGGCAGGCTGAGAGTGACTGTGAGTACATCCACCAGCTCCTGGTTAGAAGCAGATACCACCATACCCCACCCCATCTTTTCGTAGCTTGGATGATTTAAAAAAGAAATTTAAAAAGAAGCACCAGGTGATGCAGCAGGTAATAAACTTATGGAATTCATTTCCCCAGGAGGCTACCAAGGTGAAAATTTTAAATCATTTCTCAGGAAGCTTAGTTAAATTCATGAGCAATTGATTCCTAACCGATTATCAAAGCCTGTTAGGAAGCAAATCCTTAAACTTTAAGGTTGAATTCTTGGAAAACAGTTGTACTGTTCAATGATACTTCTCTCTGCACTTCTGTCATAGGCAAAATATTGGGCTGCATATTATCTCTAGGTTGACTCACTGTGATAATTCAGTTTGAGAATCACTGCAAGGAGACACCCAAAATAGCACTTTGTACCAGGGAGGGCCAGTACAGGGCACCTGTGCCGTCGCTCTTCCTGACACATGGCGGACATCACTGTTCCAGCCTGGCACCATTTCCCATGGGGCCCCATTATAGCTCCAGACTATTCCCTAGCATAGAAACTACTTTGCCATCCCTGGTGGACCCCACCCCTTTACTCAAGATGAAAATGAGGCCCAAGAAGAAGTGATTGGTCTAAGGTGTTTGTTCCAGGGTTAGCCCTTTAAAATCTCTAGACAGGCAAGCTGGTGTGGGAATCAAATAAAATCTGGTGTCCAGTCTAGTGTCCATGTCTCCAGCCCCTGTGATTCAGAGACGTAATTCTACAGTCCCTTCCTACCTTTTGTATTAATAAACCTGCTACTCATTTTATATAATGGAAGTCTGGGCTTAGAGAATGACGCACGAGTCAGGAAGAGGAGGAGGTGGCCACGGCATGGGTCGCCACGGCCACGGCATGGGCCGAGGGGATCAGTCATGCTGTTGGAAGACAGAGTCTGATCTCGCTGATCTGCCCTTTCAATCTGCACAGAAGGCTGGTGCTTCTGACACCTAGAGGGGAGAGATTTGCTTCCAAATGAATCTTGGTTTGTGGGAGTGAAAGATGAGCTCAGTGTGGTACAGAGGCCTGATTTTGATCTTGGCTCTGCCACTTAAGGGCTGTGTTACCTTAGGAAAGTCACTCACCTCTGTGAGCCTCATTTTTTTCTTTCTTTATGAAGTCGGGGAGATGGTGAGAATTAATATCATAACAACGGATACAAAGGTGTTTGTAACGTGTCAAATCCAATGCACTTATGAAAGATTCTCTCCTCTCGCCCCTTCCTCCTCCTCCTCCTCCTCCTCCTCCTGAGAACCCTGACTAATACTGGAACCCTGACTAGTACAGGGTGGGTGGGTGACTGGTTTATTTCTCCAAAAGCATCAGCTAATCTCAACAGCTGGGTTAGGGTTCCAGATTGTCCTGTCTATTGGGGGGAAATCCTCTGGGGTTGTCTTCTTTTCACCTCGGCAAACTATTTTCTGAGCAATTTTTTTATTCCTTTTTCTGGGTCCATCTCTAACCTCTAGAACAGTGTCTGTATCCAGTAGGCACCTAATAAATAGCGGCACAATGAACAGGTTATACACGGTAAGAGAAGGATACAAAGGTGTATAAGCCAGTATTAGTCAGGGTTCTCCAGAGAAACAGAACCAATAGGATATATACATCTGGAGAGATTTGTTATGGGGAATTGGCTCACGTGATTACGGAGGCTGAGAAATCCCATCAGCAGCTGCCTGCAAGCTGGTGACCCAGGAAAGCCCATGGTGTAATTCCAGTCTGAGTACAAAGGCCTGAGAACCACAGGAACCAATGGTGTAAATCCAGTCCAAGGGCAGGAAAGGACCCAGCTTAGCAGGCAGGCGGGAAGCAAAAGGAGTAAATTCCTCCTTCCTGTCTTTTTGTTCAGTTCAGGCCCTCAGTGGATGGGATGGTGCCCACCCACACTGGGAAGGGCAATCTACTTTACTGAGCCCACTGATTCAAATGCTAATCTCATTCAGAAACAACCTCAAGGACACACTCAGAAATAATGCTCAATCTCTGGGTACCCCTAAGGCAGTCAAGTTGACATAAAATTAACCATCACAAAGCACATTCATTCATTCAGTTATTACTCATCAATAAGCACCATATGCCCGATATGTGTCTGGCACTGTGCTGGACATGAGATGGGAAAAGCTAAAAGATGGAAAAGACATGTTCATGCATGGATTCAATCAATCATTCAACCTATATTGGGCACCTGGATTAACATTTCACAGCATTTTGTAGTTAGTTACATGGGTTCATTTTTTACTAGCCATTCAATAGCGACTCCAATAGCCCTTGGAGTCAACTCTGACTTCAAATCAGGCCTGACCATGTGGATAACCTTGGGCAAGTTACTTAACTTCTGTTTCTCCATCAGAAAAATGGAAATAATAATACATTTCTTCCTGTGTTATTGTAAGTCTTCATGCAATAATTTATGACAGGGGCTTGGCAGAGATCCTAGCACATGGCAAGTGCTCAATAAATAGTAGCTAGTCTCATTATTATAATGTATGTTATTTTGGATCCTCCTGTCAATACTTCAAAGTAGGTATTCTGTCCCCATTTTATAGAGCTGAAAGTCCTGGAAAGTTACAAGCCAAATATTTCAAGGAACCAGAACTAAGCTTGAGTCTTTGCCATCCATGGCAACACTGTCCCCAAATTCATGCCTTCTGATTCCAAATAAAGCATTTGGGAAGCTTCTTAGGAACAGCAGTAGAAAGCTTCCCAGTTGGTGCTCACTTTATAGGTAGAGTCACTGAAGCCAGAGAAGTTAAGCAAATCATCCAAGGTCAACAGTCTTGGTGGAGGTGGAATTCAAATCCAAGTTTCTTGGGTTCTTGGGTTTTTCCTATATGTCCCACAAGGTGCTCAATTCCAAAGTTGTGAAACGAAATATAGCCCAGGCCTTGCCCTTGAGGACACTCAATCAAGGGAGGTGTGGGCAACTAGAATGGAGATGTATCTCTCTGAGAAGAAAGATTCTCAAAGAACTTGACTTCAGTCTTCACAAGTATATGAAGCACTGTCCTTTGGAAAAGGAAGGCAAAGTAATAAGGTAGCATAACATGTGGACTTTGGGGTCAGGCAAACCCAGATTCAAATTCTACCTCTTCTACTCCCAAACCTTGCGATGGTGGGCAAGTCACTTAACATCTCAAACCCCAGTTTGCTTGTCTCTAAAGTGGACGTAATGACAACACTTCCATAGGTTGCTCACAGACCATCAGGAATGGGCTCCAGCCTTAGTCCTGCCCCTTCTCAGAGGCTATAAGTCCAAGCAGGGCAGTGACTCCAGTGATCTTGTTTATTGTAGTCATCCTCACGTCTGGCACGTAGCATGGTACCATGTGGATAGGGAAGGGTGGACATGGAGAGGCAGAAGGGAAAGCATAAGAAAAGTCATGAAGGTGTGAAACAATGGGTGCATTCAGAAAACCGGAACTCACTAGTAGGGACAGCAGCATCTGTGAAGGTATACGGCGGAGAGGGTGGGCAGGGACCTTGATGCTTGGTGGGGGGAGGCAGGAACCCATGGGCCACACTGAGGACCTGCACTCGCCCCCCCAGTGCCTTACCTTGAGTTCTGTGCTGAGTCAGTTTATCTCGGCATTTCTCACGAAGGGGCTGGGGTAGACACTGTGAATTGTCTACCCAAAGACTATTTATAACCAATTTCTCCTTGTCTTTCTCCATTTCAAAGGTTGAAAAGCTAAAATAACCTATTTCCCACCTGCCTGAAGAGCTATATACATAGTTCTGGCCAGTGAGATGTAGCAGAAGCCCCAGGGGAATCTTTTCCCTTCTAGGAAAAGTCATGTGTGTGTGTGTGTGTGTGTGTGTGTGTGTGTGTGTGTGTGTTGCCTTTTTTTCCTTTGTGCTGTTTGCCCCTTCCCCCTTCTTTCCGACTGGAAACCTCTCAGGGATGCAGCAGCCATTGTACAACTTCAAGGCGACAGGCATGGGGGCCCTCGTGGTAAGAGAGGTGAAACACTTGATCTCTTTGACAAATAATCCTTTCCACGTTTAAGCCACTATGGAGGTTTTTCTATTTTGTGTAGCTAAAAACAATCCTAGTTTATGCAAGGACCCGCTAGCCATCCTGTCTAGGTAGCCCTGCGTGGGCAGACCTTTGCTGATTCTGCTCTTATTCTCCTTGGACCAATTTTCTCTATGTTTCCATCTGGAGTTATCAGAACCCATGGGATTAGGCTTTTCTTCCAAACCATGATCCTGGCCTTGTGACCAAGGATATTTCCTTTCCTTATCAAGGTGAGACTCAAGATATAAATGACTGACCAATGGATATGGCCTCTAGTCTGTGGTTTTGTCTTCAGCACCAGACAAAACCACAGACTAGAGGCCACACCCATAGCTCCTGGGATATCAGGCTTAGAAGGGGCCTTTCAGGGAATCGTGCTGTAGCAAGAGCAAATCTCAATATGTTTATCCTTGTGCTTTTTCTTTTCTGCATTGCCTTGAGGATAATCAGGATTATGATAATCTTTTTACTGTATTCCTTTTTACTTCCACAATAAGCTCTTTAGCACCAAAGGGAAGGACCCAAGGGAAGCAGGACATGGAGCTTATGCTGTAAGGACAGACCAGAAACAGAAGGGAGAGAGAGCCAGAGGGCCCTGTCACCAGGGAAACCAGAGGAGGGTTCCCTGGCGTCAGGAAAAATTAACAAAGACTTGGAAATGAGCAAAATCAAGTGCTGGGTGTCCTTTCACTGGAGTTCTGTGTATTATTTCATGGATCACCAGGGATAACCTACTCCTACCAAGATGAGTACTTTTGACAGACTTCAATCAACAGGGCTATTTTACAGCTCTATGGGGGTAGGAGTTGTAGAAAGCTCATGGCAATGCAAATGATTCTCGTCCATGGCAATGAAAATTAATTTTATCGGGAAAAAATAACCTCAACCATTACATTTTATCACCCAATAGCAGTGGTTCCCAAGGTGTCATTTGGGGACAGCTGGGGATTGCCCAAGATGCTTTCAGGGAGTCTGTTAGGTCAAAACTATTTTCATAATAATAGTAAGGCACTATTTGCCTTTTTTACTTGCACTTTCTCACAAGTGGAGAGTGACATATTCCAGAGGCTACATGACTTGTGATGTTACTAGTATTGCTCTGCTGGCTAATGGAATGTGTGCTTGTGTTTTAAAATTTTCTCAGTTTAAATTCTAAAATGACAAATATTGATGGATATAACTAACATAAACAAAAGCTCTTTGAGGTCCTCAATAATTTTTAAGAATGTAAAGTGATCTTGAAACCAAAAAGTCTGAGAACTGATGCCCTATTTTGCATATATCAGTAAATTTATTTCAGCATCCCTAATTGGGGGGGGTGTTCTCCTTTGAACTGGTTTTAACATCTTACTGATCCCTTCTCAACTAATGAGTTAAAGAAAATCTTTGTTCATTTTATATCTGAAATAAGTGTCATGTTTTTAACTTTTTGAAAACTGATGTGTAAACACTAGGCTTAGAGAGGAAGAAGGAGAGGTGAGGTGTGGCCGAGAAGAGGGTTAAGAAATTTAGACCACGTGGACGGCACCAGGCAGCCTGACAGGGGTTTCATACTCTCCCCGCGCCCAGCAGCACAGAGCCACGCGGGGGTCAAGCCAACACCCCAGACTCTGCCCATCTTTCAAGCAAGGACGGTGCCATGAATCAAACCCTGCACAGCAGCTGCAGGCCACCCATGGACTGCCCGGCATCAGGACTCTAGCCCACACCCAGAGGCTTTGCTGAGCCCATCCAGACTTTCCTGCATGGACATCCTTCTTTTCAATAGCCCTGTGTTTTTGTAAACCCCTTCAAAACCAGAGGCGAGGCTCTTGACACCCAGAAGGGGGCTGGAGGTGTAGAAGGGAAAGTCCTACTCCCAGTCCTAGGGTAAAACTGGCCAATGTCATACCATCAAATTACATGGCCCCAACCTGCAGAGGAGGCAAGCGATCTGCACAAGGTAGCACAGACTTTTACAGGAGGAGACAGGAGCAAAATGCAGGGAGCCCAGCCCCCAGCCCAGGGCCCTCACTTTCTACTGCCTCGTTCTGTAGGCAAATCCACCAACACCTTCTCAACTTTCCTGGGGAATCAATAGCTTTGTAAAGGTATCAGAGCTCCCAGAGGAGAATGGAGGTGAATTTTGTAGCCCCCATCACTGGCTTTGTGTCTTTGACCAGCCCCTTGTCCTCATCATTTCCTTACCTGATTGTGAAGATGATAAGTGAAATAAAATAAATCAGCCACGTGTCAAGCCCACAGGGGGTGCTGAACAAATATGTGCTGACTCAGAATCCTTCTCTCTTTATTTTTTATTTTTTTTAATCTCAGAATATTATGGGGGTACAACACTTTGTTTACATATATTGCCTATGCACTCACTGCCCAAGTCAGAGCTACAATTGCGGACATCCCCCAAACTGTGCACCCCACACCCATTAGGTGAGAGTTTTCCCATCCCCTCCACCCCCCCTCCCACCTGCCCGCCCCCTGATGAATATTATTGCCATGTGTGACATAAGTGTTGATCAGTTAGTACCAATTTGATGGTGAGTACCAGTGGTGCTTGTTTTTCCATTCTTGTGATACTTTGCTTCAAAGAATGGGCTCTAGCTCCATCCAGGATAATACCAGATGTGCTAATTCACCATTGTTTATTATTGCTGAGTAATACTCCATGGTATACATATACCACATTTTATTAATCCACTCGTGTATTGATGGGAACCTGGGTTGTTTCCACATCTTTGCAATTGTGAATTGTGCTGCTATAAACATTCAAGTGCGGATGTCTTTATTATAGAATGTCTTTTTTTCCTTTGGGTAAATACCCAGTAGTGAGATCGCTGGATCAAATAGTAGTTCTACTTTTACTTCTTTGAGGTATCTCCATATTACTTTCCACAGGGGTTGTACTAATTTGCAGTCCCACCAGCAGTGTATGAGTGTCCTACCTGTCCACATCTCCACCAACACATTTGTCTTTTAGGACTTTTTGATATAAGCCAATATCACTGGAGTTAAGTGATATCTCACCGTGGTTTTGATTTGCATTTCCCTGATGGTTAGAGAAGTTGAGCAATTTTTTATATGTTTGCTGGCCATTATTCTGTCTTCTTTTGAAAGTTTCTGTTCATGTCCTTTGCCCATGTTTTAATAGGGTTGTTTGATTTTTTCTTGTTGATTTTCCCGAGTTCTATATAAATTCTGGTTATCAGCCTTTTATCATATGTGTATCATGCAAATATTTTCTCCCATTCTGTAGGTTGTCTGTTCACTCTAGTGATAGTTTCCTTGGCTGTGCAGAAGCTTTTTAATTTGATCAGGTCCCATTTATTTATTTTTGTTGCTGCTGTGATTGCTTTGGGGGTCTTCTTCATAAATTCTTTGTCTAGGCCAATGTCTATAAGAGTTTTTCCAATGTTTTCTTTGACAATTCTTATGGTTTCATGCCTTAGGTTTAAGTCTGTTATTCATTGTGAGTTGATTTTTGTGAGAGGTGAGAAGGGTAGATCTAGTTTCAGTCTTCTACATGTGGCCATCCAATTTTCCCAGCACCATTTATTGAATAGGGAATCTTTTCCCCAGTGTATGTTTTTGTGGAATTTGTCAAAGATCAGATGACAGTATGAGGATGGTTTTATATCTGGGTTCTCAGTCCTGTTCCATTGGTCTATGTCTCTATTCTTGTGCCACTACCATGCTGTTTTGGTTACTATAGCCTTGTAGTATAGTTTGAAGTCTGGTAAATTGATGCCTCCCAATTTGTTCTTTTTGCTTAAGATTGCTTTGGCTAGACAGGGTCTTCTCTGGTTCCACATGAAGCGTAGAATTATTTTTTCTAGATCTGCAAAAAATGATGTTGGCATTTTGATAGGGACTGCACTGATTCTGTAAATCACTTTAGGTAGTATAGACATTTTAACAATGTTGATTCTACCGATCCAATAGCATGGTAGGGTTTTCCATCTGTTTACATCGTCTGCAATTTCTGTTAATCCCTGCCTACTGCTCCCCAACCTGAATTGAATATAAGTGCTGGCCAGGGGAGAGGCCTACAGCTGTGGAAGTGAGGGGTGGGGGCCAGGAAGACTATAGAAGTGGCATCCCCCCTGGCCAAATGGAGGTGGTTGTACAGAAGATTTTTTTAAAGGAATCACTTGTGTGTGTGTGTGTGTGTGTGTGTGTGTGTCTGAGAGAGAGAGAGAGAGAGAGAGAGAGAGAGAGAGAGAAAACGTGTGACATCTTCTTAGGGTAGAAGATGTAGTATTATAAATGCAGGAGTATTCCTGCAATCCCCCTACCCCCAGATGCTAAGAGGGAGGAACTCTCACCTGTGATCTCAGCCTATGTCCCTCCTTCACTGGGAATAATTTAGGATAGTGGGCTAAGCAGAGAGAATATTAACAACATCTGAAAGGCTAAAATTATCTACTCTGGCCCATGGGACAAATACAGCACTCTGCCTGTTTTTTGTGCAGCCCAAGAGCTAAGAATGGTTTTTAATTTTTTAAAGGGTTGAAATAAAATCAAAACAAAGTGCTACTTCATGACATGTGAAAATTATATGAAATTCAAACTTCAGTGTACACAAATAAAGTTTTATTGGAACACAGCCATGCTTGCTAACTCACTGTCTCCAGCTGCATGGAGGCTGCAGTGGCAGAGCTGAGCAGTTGCTACAGAGACTGTGGCCCACAAAGCCTGAAATATTTACTCACTGGCCTTTAACAAAAGAAGTTTATCAACCTGATCTACACACTAGGCCAAGAGAGAGGAAATAGAGAATGCAGGCAGTCTGAAGGTCAGGAAGAATGTAGAGTGAGGTGAGAGTTGAGGGGGAGGCAGAGATATTTGGGGGTGAAGGGAAGCAGCTGCCATCTCTACAAAGCAATTGGGGAGGGAGTATTTGAGAGAGAGGGTCTTCAGGGGAGTGTTGTGCTTTAAGCACACTCCTTATCAAAAGTTAGTAAAGTTTTGTTGATATGAATACAAACACATGTAGTAAAAATATAAAAATATGTATGAGAGTAATATCCACCAAATTCAAGACAATGACCCCTTCTAGGGTGATAAAGCTAGATCTGTAATATACTGTGTATTTAAAATTTTAAAAAATGGATATATTTGAAGAAAATAAGCTGATAAATTAAAGATAAAAAGATTCTTTAGTGATACAGATGGAACCATCAGAATTGATTTTTTTAATAGTTGTCTCCGGTGTACAGCACCAGGAACATGAAAGTCCAGGTGAGATTCTTGGTTATAAGCTCTTCTATATGCCTTTTTGTTGTTTTTGCTGCTGTTGTTGTTACTATAGTACATACTATTATTTTGCACTGAATCTAAGACATGCATTTTTTTTTCACATTTTAACAACTCTGAAATAGAGCTGCATTTTACAATTGATGATACAACATGGTTAGATTGGCAGAGCTTTTTCCCTTCTTGTTGCTACAAAAAATAATGGTTCATCTTATAATCAATGGTATCTTAAATCCTCCTTCAAAGAAACAAATAAATAAAGAATGGATTCTCTTCTTTGGCATTCCATTGAGAGACCAAGGGAGAAATGAAGTTCTGTTAATTTCCTTTTGGTTGACTAAGGGGTTTCTTTGAGTGAGACACTGTGTTGGGAGACTGGGTCACATGAAGCCCCAGGGTTTATCTGTGTTTAATTACCTTATGGAAAGGAGGAGAACAAGAGAATTTGAATCACACACTGTTGTTTATGATTATTTCTGCTTAAAGAAAGGAGATGGTAAAAACCATATTGGGTTGCTTCGATTTAGAAGATGTGATGAATCCGAGAAAACTTTGTGCTGGTCAGCAGAACCTGACCTGGAAAAAAAATTTGTTCTAATTCCTAAGTGTTATTAAACTTTGTCTCCCAAAGTAAAATAAAGTACAGAGCCAATAGTAATTAAGTCCTCTTTCCTCTGAGTTGGTCTCAGAAGGAAGGGATTCTATAAGAAGCAAGCCCCTACTTCCTGATTTAACCATCCCATGGGAGAAAAGGCAGAGAAAGCAAATAGTGTTCTGTTGAATAGAACTGGGGTGTAAAGGAGGGGTAGGGTTATGAGAGGTTTGAGCTGTGGTCAGAGACCATGGCTGCAGAAGAATACACAAAATGCATCCTGTTCAGATGAAACTCTGAGCCTCGACTCTTCCATCAACCTTCCCACCATGCAGGAGCCTTTGAGTGGAACTTAAAAAAATGAGGCATGGTTCTCAATGGGCTATTGATGTAACATCTGTCCTCACAAGGCTCAAACCCTAAAAGTCTGCCCTGAAGCCAGAAATGAAAAAACTGAGAGGGCACGTAGCCTCTGCAAGCCAGATAAGCAGGTGTCATTCTCTTTAACTATTGAATTCAGTAGACCCACATGGGTAATTTAGGGATTCATTCATTTGACAGACATTTTTTGAGCACCTACTATACTGCCAGCTGCCTGAGATATAGCCCTCTCTTTATGGTTCCAACATTCCTCCAACTTAACCACTACACAAATTACCTCCCTCAATCCTCTGTTACTGTTAATAGAGCTGGAACTTGAACCCACAGTGTCAAGATTCAGAGTCTGTGTTCTTAACTACTATGCTATAATGCCCCTCCAGATGGAAGTGAAAATTAAAATAGGGTGCCTGAAAATTGTTCTTCTCTCTTAGAAGTCATTCTGAAACAATAGATAAAAGCCTGAGCTTTGAAGTCAACAGACATTAGAATTCCTTCCTCTTCACTGGCCTCTGATCTCCATAAAGACAGAGATCATGTCTGGCTTGGGACTACTGTGTTCCATAGCATCAAGCCAAGCACATGATAGGTACCCACTAAATATTTGTTGACTAAATGAATGAGTGAATTCATTTACCAGTGGTAAGATCTTAAAAGAATCCTGTCTACCCACAGTGTCTTTGTCCATTTCTGCTGCTATAACACAACACCTTAGATTGGGTAATTCATAAACAACAGAAGTTTATTGCTCACAGTTCTGGAGACTGGGAAGTCCAAGGTCAAGGCACCAGCAGATTTATTGTCTAGTGAGGGCTGCTCTCTGCTTTAAAGATGGTGCCTTCTTGCTTCATCCTCACGTGGTGGAAGGGGCTGAAAAGCTCCCTCAGGTCTCTTTTACAAGGGCTCTAATCCCATTCACAAGGGCTCTGCCCTATGACCCAACCACCTCCTAAAGCCCCACCTCTTAATACTATTGCATTGGTGATTGAGTTTTAACATATGAATGGGGGGGTGACACACATTCAAACCATAGCACTGAAGTACCCATAGGTATCAATACCTCCTTACAGAGCCACTGTGACTTAGAAATTCCAAACACATAACACAATGCCTAATACACAGTAAGCACTCAGTAAATAAGTCTGACAATCCTGCCACATGTCACACAGCTGAGGCATGGGCAGGTACTCTTAAGGAACACAGAGCTTGGCTTGGAAGACAAATGAGCACATATAGGAGAAAATTTTAATTTGGAATGGGGAGGGAGAAAGAAATGAGGGGGTCCGGAACCAAATCTCCTTCATAACAGCACTCTCCAGTCCCTTCTGGGCATGCCCCTGTGGCAGGCAATGTTGGCGGACATTAGGGCATCAGCTCCCTCGAGCCCTTATAGAAGTCTGAAGGACCCATCCTCACTCTCTCAGCCCCAGCATCTCTGGGGTTCCAGACATCTGACTCAGATTCATTCATTCTCTGTCTCTCTCTCTCTCCCTCCCTCTCTCTCTCTCTCACTGGCCAGGGATCACAGGGCTAGTGTTACAAGCCCTCCAGGCTGTTCCCATGGTTCAATTGGTGCCATGGGTGCCACCAATGCTGTGGGGTCTAGCCACCTATTGTTTACCTAATACCCTTCCCTAATCTCTCTCCAACAATTCCCTTTGTAGTTGAGGCAACTGTTTTGGGTTGAACTGTGTGCCCCAAAAATTTATATGTTGAAGTCCTAACCTGCAGTGCCTCCAAATATGACCACACTTGGAGATAAGGCCTTCAAAGATGTAATTTAGTTAAAAGGAGGTCATTAGGATGGGACCTAATCCAATAGGACTGATGTCTTTATAAGAAGAGAAGATTAAAACACAGATGCACAGAAAGGGAAGACTATGTGAATAAAGACAGAGGGAAAAAACAGCCATCTACGAGCTAAGGAGAGAAGCTTCAGAAGAAACCAACCCTGCTGACATCATGGTCTTGGATTTCAAGCCTCCAGAACTGTGAAAAAATAAATTTCTGTTGTTTAAGTCCCCCAGTATGTGGTACTTTTTTATGGCAGCCCTACAAACTAACACAGCATCCATGGTCAGTTTCAATTATTTGCAATCCTTAAATGATCAACTTATGACTTTCTAATTTGAGATGGTGGCAGGGGTTGGGGGGGATGCTATGGTGATGAGCAGCATGGGACAAAGAGCCTGGACCTCAGGGCTCAGTCTCCCTGCCACTTCTACCGCAGGACCCAAAGCAAGACATTTCAGCCCTCCATGAGCCTTGGGTTGTTTATCTATAGGAAGGGGCTAATAGTTGTACTTCCCTCACAGGGATGCTGTGAGTGGAATGCATGCATGAAAAACAGAACAGCACTTGGCCCAACATAATACCTCTACGTAGGTATTATTTATTATGTCTGTTATCCTCTTGGTGGAAAGACAAATGCCGTAAGAGAATCAGAGTGGTCTCGTCTTAGAGATGGAGTTGGAGCTGGGCTCTACCCAGCCTTCTGTGAGGGTGTTCTTTCCCTCCTGGGGTTCTGCTCAAGTGCGGTGTTCCCTGCTTTGTCTTCCTCAGTACCTCAGGGAGGGCCCTGCAGTTCCCAAGCATCTCTGGTGAATGGGTGCATCCACATGAAGACTATCTACCACGTCTTAAGCCATGGAACCATACAAAGAGGAGTTGAGAGAATGTACCTCTCCTCACCCCTGCAGTGGGGTGGGAAGGGGTTCTGAGGGCTCCGTGGAGGGCAGCGTGAAAACAACCCGTTCTAGCCTAAGCCACCCATTTAACACCAGAGGGAACCGAGGCTCAGCAAGGAAAAGTGCCGCCCACAACATGGCAGGGCCAAGAGCAGGACTCTGCACTTGACACTGGTAATAAAAGAACCACCAAGAACCATTTGTGACCTCCGTGGGCCAGGAAGGGAAGGGATGTGAAGAGAAGAGACAGTCGAATTTCCTCCTGCCTGGAGCAGCCAGGGCACACCAGCCCATGGGGGAAACTAAGCAAATAGCAGAAAGACGTGAAAGCTGGGTTGTCAGGCCATGGGCCCCCCACCGGTGTCCCCCACCCTGCCCCTCCACCCTAGCCCTGGGGCTGTCAGCCCCACACTGCACCCCGGAAGCTGCCTCACCCGCCTTTGCCTTTCCCACCTGGGTGCCTTTCCTCACCTATTCCTCCCTCCCACCATGATGTGGCATGTTGTGGCTTCCTAAAAAGAACGCTGAACAAAACGGACAGAGCCAGACCCAGAGGGACATTTAGACTCTTCAGTAAAGAACACAGCACAGACTGCAGCCAGTCGAATGCCCAGCGCTGTGCTAAGCACCCCAGGTGTTCAGTTCACTCTCACAAGCACCCTATAACGCAGATCCCCTTCACAGCCCTGTTTTACAGATGAGGAGACTGAGGCACTAGGGCAAGTGAAATAGCTCACCCGAGGTCATCAGCCTCCAAGTGGCAGGATCAGAACCCTACTCAAGGTCAAGCCTGTGCACTTGACTATCATTATACTGACCCCAGTTAAGTAGAGGCAGTGAAAGTAACCTGTGAGTGTGTCACGATCACTCTGTGCGGTTGATTCCCTTCCCTACACAAACCCCACGTGTACTCACTGTCCCTCCTGCCAACCTCAAGCATGCCAAGCATAGCCCACCTCTGTGATCTCCTCACATGGTCTCACCCGCCCACAAAGATGACTCCATGCTCCCTTTCAACCCAAGCCCTTTGTGTGCAGAGCAGCAAGAAATACAGACAGGGTGGGACCAGATGGGGGCACGAGGGGTGGGGACGAGACCTTTCTCCTCACTGACCAGATGCATGACCTTGGACAAGTGCACTACCTCTCTGGGTCTCCATTTTCTTACCTGTAAGGTCAGAAGCAACAGCACCTAACTCACAGGGTTGTAGTCAAGAGTTCACGAGAAGTCCACCGGCGTGCTGAGCGCCTAGCACAATGATGGCACACAGCAGGCACACAGCAGGTGCACAGCAGGTGCCCGAGACCCTGGCTGCTGTGGGTGGAGCTCACCTGTGAGCCAGGGGATTGGCTAATGGAATCTCCAGATGGTGTCAATCTCAATTATTCTGGAAACATTTCATGACAGACCCACATAAACAGGGACACCAGCCTCTTGGAAATCCACCAACCTTTGGGTGTTCTGGCTCAGATTGAGGAATCAGCCAGCCTGGGTTTCTCAGGGAAAGCCCACAAAGGTGGTCCCACCAGCTCATCTGACCTCCCCTGCTCAACCCCCTGGAACCTACCCTTTGTCATCACACAGCATGGCCTTCCCCAGACTCTGTACAGCAAGAGGCACCCTGGTCGATGATACCAAAGCAAGTCACTGACAACCCTTCTCCCCAGCTACCCCAGGACTGCCCGCGGCACCCGCTGACCCATGGTTTCTGATTACAGCCCTACAGAAAGTGACTGAATCCCAAGCCAGCGGCCTTGGGGCCTCATCAAGGATGGCTGCCCCCAGAGATGGCAATGCCCAGAGTGTTTCAGTGCCCAGGTCTCAGACCCACGCCTCTGCCCCAACAGCCACATCAGCCACCTTGTTAAAGGGAAGAGTGGCTTTTGACTCTGGATGCAAAACAAATGTTGCCCTGTCTGTGTCTTTGAAGCATCCTTTCCTTCCTCCCGGCCAGCCAGGCCCAGCCATCCATCCTAGAGCCAGGCTTCCACCTGGCGCGCCCTGCCAGCTCCTTCCACAACCACCCCCAGAGAAGCCCACTCTGAGCAGAGGGGGAAGGGTGGGCAGGATGAGCCAGAAGGAAAGCTGGAGTGAGGAGGGGATTCTGGGGTGGGTATCAGTGTGCCCATCTGAGCCTCATAGCAAATCAGGAAGAAGAGGGAACCCCAAGAGTGTGGCACCCTTATTCATAACCACCACTTTACCTTATGGGTTGGAAAAACTCAGCCCCAAAGAGGAGAGTGACTTGGCCAAAGGCTTAAATAAAATTCCTGGTAGAGCCCAACCTAGCTCCTAAAGCAATGCCTTCCCCCATGCAGATGCATTTTTGTCCATCAGCCCTCACACATGTATACAGTAAGCACCCCCAGGTACCAGTGTGGCTCTAATTTAGATAGAGCCATAGGATTTACAAGAGACATTTACATCTGAGATCTCATGAGCCCCAGCAGCAAAGCTCAGCATCCCCTGCAGAGCTGGGCAAACGCACATTTCTCCCCAGTGCCTGGGGTCTGCACTGTCCTTTGGGATACATGAAGACAGGCCAACTCCTGCTTGGCTGCAAGAGTTGACCTCCTGGTGACGCTGCAGAAGGTATCCAAGCTTAGCGTCTCTGAAGCCACAGCACTGAGCAGTGATACCCGACTGGGTGAAAGGGTGGGTGAGTGGGTGGGGCAGAAGAAATCATTTTTTTTCCAATATATTCTCTGTGATTTTAAAAATAGGGTGGGGGGTCTCTAAACATGGGGCTGCTCTCTCCCTTGTAGGAGGAGTACACAGACCTGCCTTAAAGGCTCTTCCATTAGAGCTGAGCAAAAGGTCATAGGCCCATGTCAATGTCTGGAACCTCTAAATCATTTTGTCAGCTTCCAAAAACCTGGCCACAGCAGGGAAACTGAGGCAAATTTTGTTTGGTTAAAGACCACAGGCCATATACTCTGTGTAACTTCAAGGCAAGTTATTTCACTGCTTAATGACTCAGTTTCCTCACCTGGGAGCAAAAATAATACCCCTTTCAGGGGTTTTTGGTGTGGAGGCTAAATTAGTAAATAGAGTAAAGCATTTGGCTTTAGCTGGACCTGAAAATGTATGACCTGGGCATTCCACCACACACACACGGAGTGACCCCAGACTCGGTGTCCCAGTTGGCACAAAGCCACAGCTTTTGCTGCCACAATGGCAAAATCATTGATTTGTCGTTTACAACCACCGTGTCCCCTAAGGAGGTGAATCCTGAAGACACGAGGGTCTTCTGTTTCTGAGCAGGGGAGGGGTGTGTCTCCTGGGAGGGGCCTGAGGGAGCCCACCATCGCTCTGGACAGTCACCCTTGAGCACTTCCAATCTGCCAACTGCTTCGCCAAGGAAAAGGACGGAGGTGGTGGCCCCAGCAGATGCCCCTGGGCGAGACAGTGGTTGGAAACACAAGATCTGGAGCCAGACTCTGTCAACCCAGGTCAGGTTACTTACCCTGTCTGTGCCTCAGTTTCCTCCTTATAAACAGGATCCTACCCTTGCCTCACTGGCTTGTGGTGGGAACGAAATGGGTTCACGCACACAGGGTGCCAGGAACACCTCCTCCAGGACGCCCGAGGGCCTGGGATTCTGGGAGGGGGGTACCGTCTCCACTGAATGCCACTTTCCTTGAGGAACCCCAAAGCCCTTTCAGAGGCTGCTCAGCTATAACAGCGCTCCAGGGGCGGCTTCCCAGTCTCAGCAGCCTTGCTCTCCGTGTCCCCGTAGTGTCAGAGGCGTGAAGAAAGTGCCCTCTGCAGAGCAGCTGCGCCAGGCGAGGACAGCGATGTCGTGCAGAGAGGCGCCCACGGAGAACGCAGCCTCCCACCCTCGCGGCCCACTCGCCCAACAGAGCATCCCTCCCAGCCATCGCAGTGGGCGCGCCAGAACCGGGAAAAAATGAAATGAAACAAAGCGGTCCGTAATTAGAATGGCAATAAAAGTAGGGGGGAGGAGAAAGGCAGTGAACTCTATTAATAGTGCTAATAAATGTTCCGGGATAATACCGCTGTGTTCTGAACCTGCCCGTGGGAGGTGTTGCTTATGCTCATTTGCATATTAATTTGGAAGGAAAATGCCGGGCTCTTTCTGCTGGGATAAATCAATTCCAGTGGAAGTTCTCAGAAGGGAAGCGGCTAATTCTTCTTCTCTTTCCCTCCCAGCAGGAAGACACCCATTTGCTGCCAGGAAAATATTTTTAAGAGCCACCATAGTGTAAACCAAACTAGGCCAGAAAACTACAGGCAAAGTGCAGACATCGCAGATGGCCAGAGCCACGCCGAGATGTGGGTAAGGCCCAGCTGAGAGGGGACTCAGGAGCCAGGGTGAACCAGATGGACCCTTGGTTTCTCTGGAACACCACCACTGGAGCAAGGAGGGCCAGTAGGTGCACCTTGAATCCCTGTGTTTATTGATCGGTCCTGGCTGGTAATGGAACACTGAGTCGAGAGGATTTGAAATCCAGGCCCAGACTTGGAGGACAGAGTATGTGATCGATTAGCAATATCTGCCGTGGCAGCCAACACAGTGGGACGCATGATGCCTGCCATGCTGCCCCAAGGAGGTCATAATCTGAAACAGGGCATTAAGGGCCCTTTGAGGCAGGCAGGCTGGAGAAAGGGAACAAAACTTCAGAGCAGCCAAGCAGATAAGAGACAGTTCAAAGAATATGGAGAGAATACTAATATTTTGGGGGCATCTACTATGTTTTGGACACTGTGTCAGATTTGGGGAATACAGAGGTGACTAAGACAATGCTTTCTTTCAAGAAATCAAATCTAATGAAGAAGACAGGACGTAGGCAGGACATATGCTGTAATGAAACATCCCTCCACTGCCTCTTCTAATTACCAGCTGCCCCTTTCTGCACCCTCCACAAGCTCCTATCTCCCCTCTCCTCCCCTTGTTTATTAACATTTCCTAGAGACTCCCTCCTTGGACTGTTTGCTGTACGTATGCACAGGGGAATCTCTTCTGCTCTCTAATTTTGAACTTCTTCCTCCACATCAATGGCTCCCAAAAGTCGGTCTCAAGTCGGTCTCAAGCCAACACCAATCTCAGGTATACAGTAGGCATCTCCACTATTATAACACCCACTATATAGAAGGGAAAACTGAGGCTCAGAGGGATTTAGTAACTTCCCCAAGGCCACACAGCTAGCAGATGGTAGAGTGAAGGTCAGACCCAAGACCTGGGTGATCTGGAGCCTGTGCCCTCAACCCCAGACCGTTCCGCTGACCAGCTGGCAAAGCCTCTAACACATCACAGTGGATCCCAGGAGGAGCTTCACCCACAGGATGAGATGCCTAACAAACACGAGACACTTGTTCCTCCACCCGCCTCAAGTGCGGCCTAGGCTGCTTATGACAGAGTGAGGGCTGTCGTGGTTACTGGACAGGACGGTAACCAGATATGGGAAAGGGCTGTGAAGGTAGGACGGGCTTAGGGCTCTACTTTGAGTAAAGGCAGGTTCTTCTGAGACGTACATACTGTGACATTGCTTACTCTCATACATCATGAGGTCAGCCAGGTTGTCAGACCTCTCCAGTGAGCCAGATACTAAAAGGAGTTTGCTAAGGAGGTGACATAATCCTCACCTCCTTGCTGAGAAGCTGAGGCTCAGAGAGGCCAGCACCTTTCCCGTGCATGCACAGCCCCAGCGGAGCAGGGACAAAGCCCAGAGCTTCCAGGCTTCTAGCCCCAGGAGTTTCCTTTCAATACCAAAATTCTCCTGCCAGAGCCCAAAAGTAATTCCACGTGGTGTTTATCAAACATAGAAGTAGAGAAAGACAGATGCTCATAAGAATAATATGCATTTAAAACACAAATTTTTTAAAGGATCTATTTGTTATTAATAAAATCCTTACTGCTTTGTGTTTAATGTCACTGGGTAGAAAAGGACTGGATCCTGGGCACCTGGGGATGAACTACTGCTATGTCCCAGCACTCCAGTGCTTGATGAACGGACATCCCTGCATCACTTCCTGGGGAAGGGAGAGACCTGTCCACCATCACCCCTGAAAGCGATCTCCTCTGACAGCCCTTCAAGTCCATAGTAGCAGCTCCATCCTACTTGGTGCCCACCTGCTCTCTCCTTAGAGCATTCCCCAGTGCAAGGAGACAGGGTGTGGTGTTGGGGCCAAGGGCAAGGGTTCTAGGACCAGATGGCCCATGTTCCTGCCCCAGCTGTTTCCTACCAGCTGGGTGGCCTCCCTGCACCTTGATACCCTCAACCCTAACATGGAGAAAATAGCAGTACCTAACCCACAAGTTTGCCTGAGGATTACAGGAATCAGAATCAAAAGATGGCAAGACTTAGAACGGTGCCTGGCACACAGTGAGAGTCAGCCCTGATTAGATTCTTCTTTGCAGCTTTCTGTCTTCCCCACCAGCAAGGAAACTCCACCACAGCAGGGATTTTGTTTTGTTCACCATTGAATCCTCAACATCTAGAATAGTTCCTGGCACTGACCAGAGGTCAATTTGTAGAATATTTGTTCAACACAAGCTCTGCCAGGCACAAGACAAGGTCAAGGTAAAAGAATTCAGTAGGCACAGAGTGGAAGCACCTACAAAGAAGAAATGTGAACAGATTATCAAAATGTGGGATGTAGAGATCTGTGACCCAAAGAAGGGCGGTTTTGGGGTCAGACAAAACTGGGTCTAAACCCTCTCGGTGTCTGGCAGTGGGCCACGGAGCAGGCCTGCACCTCTGGGGGCGAGCTTCCTCACCCGTAAAATGGGAGTTCTCATGCCGCGTGTAGGTTATAGTGAGGTGGAAGAGAGTTCACATCACATCGTGGCTGCAGGTGCTCAGTAAACGTCAGGCTCAGCCTTTCTGCAGAGCCCTCTCCCACCCTGAGTCTCCCCCCAGCCCTCCTGACTGGGCTGCCTCTATCAACAGAGCCTCCTACTTCCCAGCCAGACCTCGTCTCTGCTCCCCGATAGGAGAGACCTGCTGTTTCAGTTACACTCTTAGCTGGAGGAGGGAGGGGGTTAAGCTCCTGTTTTTGTTTTTACAATGCAAAATTTGTCAACTTGGCGCAGTTGACAGACTGTCTCTGTGTCACCGCACTGGTTCCTTTAATTGCTTTCCCTGCGTGCGAGCATCTGTATGTGTGTGTGTGCATGTTCCCTGAGAGAGGCGTGCTTGCTTTGGCAGAAAAGACACTGACTCCAGAAGACGGGCCTGTCCCCTGGTACATCTGACTGCGACCCCACCCTCCGAGAGACAGTGAGGGGTGGGCAAAGGAGACCTCTCTGGGAGTCAGGAAACTGGGATTCTGGTCCATATTCTTCCCCTTAAATAATAGTAATAGCAGCAAAGTTGATAATAATAGTGTAACAGGTGCTAAAATTGGGGCTCTTTCTAGCTCAATTTCTATTTCAGGCCCCAAGATGTCCCACGTTCAAGGTGAGTTGTTAACTAAAACAGGGCTGCTGGCAGGCAGGCCCCTCCAAAGCCAAAGGCCAGACCTGGCCTCACCTGTTTTCCTCACTTCACCTTACCTGCCCCCAAAACTCCAACTCAACGAGCACAAGGTCAGGAGCCATGTGGGACCTGGGACCCAGACCCACCTTTCTCATCCAGAGCCCATGAGGTCCAGGGCAAGACCCTCTCCAGGACGTATGAAGCAGGTGACTGGACATCCATTTGTCATCCTTGGCTTACCACCACCTCCAATCTAGGAAGCGCTGAAGCAGCTTTGGGAGGGTTTGTATATTGGGGGGCTTTTATTTGGAGAGCCAACTTTTGCCCAAGATGATGGCATAGTGGTAAGGGTACCTCCTTCTCACCTCAAGCCCAGCAAGATGGTCTTCAAGGAGGCCAGCAGGGACCTTCCCTGCAGCTGGGTTGTTTGCACACCATGGTCTGCCAGGGGACATGTGCCTGAAGAATCTAGGAGTGAGAGGCTATGGCTACCAGCCAGGGGCAGTGGGCAGGAGGAAGGAGGTGCAGTACACCAGGATCTGGCTGTACATCCCCCAACATGCGGACAAAGCTGGGCCAGATGTGGGTCATGGGAAAATAGCCTAGAGCCACCCAAGCAGATTGAGGCAAGGTGACTTCAAAAGCAGGACAGACTGACCACCAGGTTCCCAGGTGCAGAGGAAGGAAATCTAAGTGGGCAGTTGGTCATCATGTGGCCCCGAGGGCAGCTGAGACAAGCTAAACGAGGAAGAGTGTTCAGACAGAAGGAACGTGAGTTGGGTCCCCAGTGACCTCACTGAGCCACTGAATGAACCAACCTCGGCCCCTCCAACCTCAGGACTTCTTAGCATGTAAGCTACCACGTTGACCTCACTGCTGAAGCCATTTGAGTTTTCTATTTCTTGAATCCAAGCCAATATGAGCAATTTGCTCTAAAGTATGCAACTAGCAAGTGGAAAAGTTAAAATTGGGTGATGGGTCTAGGGAGCTCCAAGTCCAGCACTTGTCATGGGTCACGGTGCTGAGATGATCAGATGTTCATGGGAAAAGTGCTGTGCTGTGGAGGCCCAAGTCACAGCTGAGACGTGGGCAGTGTGGGAAACTGAGGAAATAAGACATTAAGAGGCTTTAAGAGAGCAAAAGGAGAAGGCCCAAGTACACATCAGTAAGGCCTCAATAAAAGTATCTCCTGAGAAACTGTCATAGACCAGAGGAGGCTGGGGAGACACAACAACTAAATGCAAGGTGGTACCCAGGACTGGATCCTGGAACAGAAAGAGGACATTAGTGGGAATGGGTGAACTCCAAATAAAATCTGGAGTTTCATTAATAGTAATGTACCAATGTCAGTTTCTTGGTTTGGAAAATGCACCCTAGCAACATGAGGTGTTACAATGAGGGAAACTAGGTGGGCTCCCTTGCCCCCACCACCCACCTGGCATTAGGGTTAGACCAGGTCGCAGCCGGGGAGGCCCCCTGCCTTCTCTCCATGACAACTCCAGGCTCCAGCCACTCAACTTCATGGTTTACGCTCAGAAAAATGTAAACGGGAGGAGCTACAGCCTCTCCATGTCCTTGAAACCAGCACCATAAATCTCAGTTCTAAAATTGAATAACATTTGTTTTTGCACATATGGCATTATCATTATAAAGCAGTCTGCTCAGGCGCAAGGTGGCCATAGAGAATGATTTCATCTGATGGACTCCCTCAGCCTGCCCCCACCAAGCTGTGATCTGGCCTCCCCTAACAGAGGGACAGCAAAGCCACAGGAGGGGTAAGCCAGCCACTGTGATTCAGAAGGGCATGGGGATTCCCAGTGGCTGGTGTTCAAGTGGGTGGGTGGTGGCTTTTTCTGCAGGTCATACTTCCTGAGGATGTCCACTGTGCCAGTGCTTAGGGACCCGCCTGCCCCGATGGCAAGAATTCTAACAGAAGAACCCGAAGGAAACGAAGGAGAAAGGATAGAAAAGTGAACGTGGCCCATCCTCTCCTCTCTACCTGCCCCTCCCCTACACCTGCCAGTCCAAACGTGGAAACGCTGCCCATCCTTCAGAGTGCAAGTCAGATTCCATCCCCTCCCTCTGCCTCTCGCACACACACACTCCCCGTGGCAGTGACTCACTCCCCTGAGCAACTGTCAAACGCTGCACCTGTACCTCTGTCACAGCACTTGCCACAGTCAACCTGGATGGACTCGCTCATTCACTCACTCAGCAAACATTTATCGAGCACATGCTATGTGCTATGTTCTGAGGATATAATCCCGACCCAAACACACAGGAGCCATGGAGCCATACCCTCATGGAGCCAGCAGTCTAATTGCTCATGTAGGGATCCGTCTCTCCATTTGAACTGTGGTCTCTGGAGGCAGGGACCTAAGTCTTCATCTCTGATCCTCAGTGCTCAGCACAACACCCGGCACATATTAGGAACATAAGACATCCTTACCGAATGCATGATCAAATCATGCACTTGGTTAACACTAAAAACCAGCCTATTTCTTACTTAAAACCCTCAAGTGTCCCCCATTGTCCACATCATGGCCAGCAAACTATAGTCCATGGGCCAATCCAACCATCACCTGGTTTTCTAAATAAAGTTTTATTCGAACACAGACACACTCATTTGCTCACATACTGGCAATGGCTACTTCATGCTACCTTAGCAGCAGTGAGTATTTGAGACAGAGATTGTTTGACCTGCAAAGCCAAAAGAATTGGCTATCTGTCCCTTTAAAAAAAAAAAAAAAAAACAAAGGTTTGCTGACCTTAGTCTACAGAATAAAGCCCAAACTTCTTAGAGCGGCATCAGGGCTGTGCAGCCACACACCTCCGCACTCCACTTTGGGTTCCGGCCACGCCAAACTTCACACAGGTCCCCAAGAGGCCCCACCTGCTAGTGCCTCTAGCATTTTTTTAAAATTTATTTATTTTTTTTTTTAATTTCAGAATATCATGGGGGTACAACACTTTGGCCATACACAATGCCCCTGTTCTGCCCGTGTCAGAGCCACAATCGTGGTCGTCTCCCAAACTGTGCTCCCCACATCCATTCAGTGAGAGTTTTTCCCATCCCTTCCACCCCTGGTTGGAGCTAGAACCCATTCTTCGAAGCGAAGTGTCACAGGATTGGAAAAACAAGCCTCTAGCATTTTTTTGCCTGCTTGGAGCAGTCTTATCTCCAAACCTTTCCACCTGGCTAACTTCAAGACCTCACAGGAATCAGCTCACACATTGCCTTCAGGTCGTCTACCTCTTCTTCCTCCCCTTCCTCAGCACTGACCCCCTCGGGCATCCCCTAGGTTCCACCACATCTGTATTTCACCGGATGTCCCTATTGTCAACTTGGACTGGAATTATCTCTCTCCTGGTTTTTCTCTCCCGCTAGCTCGAGTGTCTTGCAGGCCAGGACTTGCCTTGGATGGAGGTTGTCCTGGTGATGTCTTGATGAGCACTGTCTTCCCAGCAGCTAGCCCAGGACTGGATGCAGGGCGAGTGGTTGGTAAATGAGTTGAGCAGAACCATGTGCCTTTCTGTCACTTTCTTAGTCCCGAGCACCCCCCTCCCAGCGCCCGGCCTCCCACTGGCTCAGAGTCCAAGGAGAAAATTCCAGTTACATAAACCAGAGATGACCCAAGGTTTGGTGCCATGTGTGGGAGTGCAGGGCGTGGGGCAAGGGCAGCCCCCGGGAGGGACCCTAAACCAGGCTCCAGGGAGACCAGAAGGGTCACCTTCCACAGCAGCTGAGAGCCAGGGGTGCCACCAGGGCCTGGCTAACAGGGGAGGGTGAATGGATGGGACCAAGCCCACAGCTGGCACAGGGAGGTTCCTCAGCCCCATGGTCACCTTTCCACAGAGCAGCCAGAGGGACCCTCCTGTGAAGTAAGTGAGATCATGTCACATCCTGGCTCTCTGCCCTCCCGAGGCTCCCCTGCACCCCTGGGATCGAATCCCATGTCCTTGCAGTGGCCCATCAGGCCCTGCATCAGCTGTGGGGTCTGCCTCCATGTCACCATGATCCTCACTCTCAGACCCAGGCTGATGGAGAGCCATGACCTGGAATACTGTGGGTGATTTGCCAGATGGAGAGCATGACCTAGCTGGTACATGGAATTCCACCCAGACTTTACTGTGGATGAACAAAGCCTCCCCCAGGAAGGGAAGTAGAGATTGGTGACCAGTAACCAGTCTGCCAGAGGCAAGGAACTCTGTCTTGTTTGCTTCTCCATCCGTATTGTCTAAAAGGGTGCCTAGCTTAATTAGGTGTGCAATTAATATTTGTTGGATGGATAAAGGGATGCTCTCAGGGCTGGATGGCAGCTGGACTGCATTCTGAGGCCCTGTGTGCTGGGCTGATGCTGTTCTAGATCGGACAGGCTCAATGGCTTCTGACACATCCGCACATCCAGCCACGGACGCCAGAAAAGCTGGAGGCAGATCTGACAGCACCCTCAGGCATCCAGTCCAGGATGGATCCCTAGGAAGACCTGGGTCAGAAGACAGCAGGGAGGCCAGGACATCAGAGCTTGGAAAATGGGCAAGCAGCAAAAGAGGGCTGCTCCAGGGAGCAGATGATGACTGTGAGGCCCAGAGAGGAGCAGTGACTTACCCCAGGTCACACAGCAGAGCCAGGGTTTGAACCCAGCACAGTGGGAACAGCAATGAGGATGGTTTAACAGTAATAATAGCTAACTTTTCCTGCACTCTTACTATGTGCCAGGCACTATTATAAGCACTTTTCATGAATTTTCTCACATAACCCTTGTCATAATTTTATAAGGTAAATATTGTTATTCACCTCCATTTTATAGAAGGGAAAACTGAGGCACAGAGAGGTTAAGTGATTGAGCCAAGATCACACAGCTACTAAGTGGCAGAGCTGGGATTTGAGGCCGGATCTCTCCAACTCCAGACTCCACGTCCTTAACTGCTATATCATACTAGCTCCCAGCCATGCCCAGTATAGATCCCATAGAGGAGACCAAAGTAAGCCAAAATTAGAGCTGGGGACCCAGGCCCGGGGAACTAAAACACCTGGAGCCAGGGAAGAAGTCCTAGGAAACTTGAACCAAAGGTCAGAGCAGAGCCAGTGACAGGGCCAATGGGACTGAGGACCAGGAGGGGAGGTCTCCAAATGGATAGTGAAAAACACCAACAATGGCGTTCATGTAGCACTCTGTATGCCGCACAGTCCAGACTCTCGTTATGTACTAACTCATTTAATCCTCACAACAGCCCTGTGCAGTAGGGACTGTTTTACCCCATTTTAGTAACTAAGCAGCTATGACACAGAGAGGTTAACCAACTTGCACAAAGCCACACAGCAAGACAGCAGGGGCCAGGATTTGAACTTGGGTCTGGCCCACTTTTCAGCAACGCATTGCAGGGATCAGTGATGCCCTGGGCACAGAGCCACGTGGACACAGAGCCAGCTGGCCACCAGGGCCCTGCTCGGACACATCTGGGGACAGCATTGCACTGTTTTGTTAGGCCCAGTTGTCTAGGCAGTGTTCTTGTGCTTGGAAGGTTCTGGCTTATCTTGGGCTTGCCTCTCCTCCTAAGTTTCTCCACAGCAATCGAGTCCACCCATCACTCATTGAGCATCCTCTTCTCCACTCCCAGCGTCCCCCTCCTGACTTTGGCATGGCCGTCACCCTCCCTCCCCATGCTCCAGACCAAGGCTGCACCCCTCAAACCCCAGCCAGTCCTGACTCCCCAGACACCACTTCCCAGCACACAGAGCCTCAGAGGAGACGCCCAGGCAGGACAGAGTCTTCTAAACAAACACCCTGGTTTTTCACACAACTACTGCCCATTTTCTGTTGAATCAGGCAAAGCAGGCTGGGGCTTATTTTCCCAGATCCTCCTAAGAACGTCCTAAGGCACATGAAGTCTTGCTCTTTCCCGGCCTCATAAAACACAGTATTTACACAGGTGTGAAGCAGGGTGCTGCCGGCTGAGCCTCTCCCCCAGCCAGCAGGCATCCAGGCTCCAGGACACATGCCTGCCCATCTGGGCCAGGTCCCACGCCTCTGCCCCCACGGAGCTGTTCTGGGGGCACTTCTGCCCCTACAACTTTGTCCCAAGGCTCCCCAGCTCATCTCTTCAGAATCTTTGCCCATGAACATCCCCAGAAGGGGGCTGGAACGGCAAAGCAGTTGTCAGAGGGAGGCGATTCCAGGTTCAGTTAAGAACTAAGAAACCCCGAGTAAGATGAAGCTACACTGGCTTCTTTGCTGTCAGACTTCTCAGAGCCTTGAGTGTGCCCAAGTGCATCAGAAATCAACTAAAGGGGCATTGTTTGAGTCAATAAATATTTATTGAGCACCTATTATGTGCCAAGCATTGTTCTAGGCACTAAGAATACACCAGTCATAAAATAAACCAAAAACAAATTCTTTGTTGGAGACAGATGAGCAACAAAAAACGCAGGAAATAAGCAATATACATAAGATGTTAGAAGGTGGTATGTGTTATGAATAAAAGAAAATTTTTTTCTAAAGCAAGATAAGAGAGATTAGAAGTGCCATGGAAGAGAGGCAGGTTGCAATTTTAAATAGGTGGTTGGACTGGGTCCCCTTGAGAAGGTGGCATTTAAGCAAAGACGCAAAAGACACAGGACAAGTTAGCCAGGCAGATATTGAGGACCAACCAGCCAGTTCCGCTGCTCTCAGGCAGGGGCATACTGGGTGTGCTGGAGCAGTGAGGGGGCCAGTACAGAGTGGGCAGGGATGAGCTCAGAGAGGTAATGGGGCCAGATCATGCAGAGAAGGTCCCTCAGCCTTGGCGCTACTGACATTTGGAGCTGGATGCTTTTTTGTTGCAAGGGGCTGTCTTGTACGTCATAGGATATTGGCCACCAGCCCTGGCCTCTACCCACTGGATGCCAGGAGCAACTCCCACCCAGCTGTGACAACCAAAAATGTCTCCAGACATTGGGGGGTGTGGGGGAAGGGGCAAAATCACCCCTGTGAGAACTGAGGCATAGAGGAGTGACGTCACTAGCCCAAGGTCACTTTGACTCACACCAATCTCATACCATGCTAACCTGTAAGGACGGCAGAGTCCTGAAGTTCTGCGTATGGGACCAGCCTGGACGGAGCAGTGTGCCTCTGAGCAGAGCATGTCCACACAGCAAGCATCCTCAAGAGTGCAGGGTCTCACCACCAGGCCTGCTCCTCCTGACAGCGTCTGAGCTCTTGTCCCTTCCCCACGCCGCGAACTTACACATCCCTAGTCTCCTTCCTGCTCAAGGCAAGATCCCAGGAGAATGGGAGACCGCAGAGGTGAGGCAGGTAACCCGTTAGGACCCCCAGCTGAGGACCCAGGCTGACCCGCGCTTGAACTTAGTTCTGCCACTTCCCACCTGTGTGACCCTGCAAAGCGGGGAATGTTAATTTAACCTGTTTCACGTGGCTGTTGTGCGGCTTAATTGGGAAAACCTTTGTGCAGGCATCTAGCAAAGCGCCGGGCACAAAGTAGGCTGTTACATGCTGGTTTCTTTCTTAACACCTCGTCTCGGTTTTCCAGGGCTGCCCTAACATATCACCACAAACCGGGTGGCTTTAAACAAAAGGGATTTACTCTCTCAGGGCTCTGGAAGCTGGAAGCCCGAAATCGAGGCGTCTGCAGGGCCACACTCCTCTCCAGGACCCCGTGGAGGATTTTCCCTTGTCTCTGCCAGTTTCTGCTGGTTCCTGGGTCCCTTGGCTCATGGCAGCATCGCTAAAATCTCTGTGTCTCTGTCTCCTCCCCTCTTATAAGGGCACCAGTCATTGGATTTGGGGCCCACCCTTCTCCCACCAAGGGAGGCCACTGGTAGGCCCGCCCTTCACGCAGCCTGTGCCTCCGTTTCCCCTCCTGCAAACATGACCTTCCCAGTCCCTGGGCCACGCGTCCCGGTGATAGCCTGGGGCCGACCTAGGGCAGGACAAAGGAGTTTGCTGCCCCGACGTTTCCTCATCTGGGTTAGCCCGGAGGCTCCCCGGGGGCCGCGAGGGCACGGTGGGAGGGGAGAGCAGGCACGTCCTAACTGTCCCCTTGCACCGCTCCGCCGCCCTCCGCCCGGCCGCCGCTCGCGGTCAAACCCGACGCCACAGCGCCCCCTGGCGGTCGCACGGGCCCGCGCCGCGGCTGCTACTGCTCGCGCAGCGGTGCGCGGCGGAGGTGGCTGGAAATGAGTTTAGCATCAGCACAGTTATTTAAATTGTTTTAATTAATCACAGATTGAGCAGTAAATGAACCACTAAGCGGAGAGAGAGCGCGGGAGCGAGCGAGCAAGAGGTGAGGGAGGCAGGCAGAACCCGGGGACGGCTCGGAGAAGCGCAGACAGCTCCCGAGGGGGCGGGCCGGGGGCCGCAGGCGCGGGTCGCCCAGCGCTGCTTCCCGCTCCGGAGCGCGTCCTGCCCAGGCCCCTGGCGCGACACGGGGGGCGGAGGCGTCCCAGCCCCAGTGGGGTCAGGGGGGCGCACAGCCTTGGGGCTAAGGGCTGCCTTCTCCCTGACAAAAAGGATGGAAGTTTGGCTAAAGGGAAGACAAAGCAGGAGGTGGGAATAAACTCAGAATTAATAATAAACACGTGTCTTGCGCTGTGTTCGGCACTTCTACACCCGTGTCGTAGCTAAAAAACACAGTTTGAAACACCAAGCATCCTCCCAGCAATGCCACCAGCTCACTGTGCAGCCTTCACCTTGCACAGTGTCCCTGGACCTGGCTTCTCCACCTGCAGAATGGGAGCAGACCCGTATAATGGAAAAGACAATGTTAGAAAACTCACAGATCTGGAATTCTTTTCTCTTGAGCAGGACATTTCAATGACTCTCTGGGCCTGACTTTGTCATCTGTGAAACAGGTTTACCACCTTTCATTGAATTTATTAAATAATACAGGATTCGGCAAACTGCAACCCAAAGCCCTGTTTTCACACAGCCCACGAGCTAAGAATATTTTTTCACAGTTTTAAACGGCTGAAAAAATCAAAAGAAGAATAATATTTCATGGCATGTGAAAATTATGAAATTCAAATTCCATAAATAAAATTTTATCGGAACATAGCCACGCTTGTTTGTTTAAGTATTATCTACGGCTGCTTTTGAGACACAACAGCAGAGTTAAGTAGTTGCAGCAGAGACTGGATGGCCCAGGAAGCCTAAAATATTTACTGCCTGACCTTTTATGCAAAAAGATTGCTGACCCCTGATTTCATACACCATCATTTGTAAGATGCCATGATTTTTATATACCACTAAGGAGAAAAAAACACTGCTAAATTAAATGAGACCACAATGCTTTCGTATTACTTAGTTTTTTATTTTATATTTATTAAAAGTTATTTTAGGCTATTTAAACATAGGTTGGTATCACATATCTCACGTGTGAATACATAAAAAGGAAAATGTATGCAAAATAAATAGGTTAAAATATTTCTTAAGCATCTTCCTATCCAGAGGCCAACTCTTCTGAATCACTTTTTGATTCAAAATTACTTTTGTCCTTGTTTTACACACAGTGCCATCCTCTGCACCTCCGTGTTTAATGTAGCATTCCAGAATGTTTCACTATTGTCTTGGGATTTTCTTTCCAGCTGCTGATACCTGTTCTAGAAGTTCTGATTCAAATGTACAGGCTGTGACAACTATGTCACAATTGCTGCCTGGCTAGTGGTGATTTTAACAAATATCCCAATTTCAGAGATATTAAAATGTGGACAGGAAAGGACATGAATAATAAGCTTTTTCAAAATTGGAACAATTGTCATTTGGCTCCAAAACAACAAGGAACAAAACAGATAGAAGTCTGTCCTCAAGGAGCTACAGTCTAGTGGGTAGGAAGACTATGGACAAATAAACATGGATTGTATCAGTGGGTGATGAGTACTTTGAAGTAAAATAAGCAGAGTGGGGGAAGGAGGAGGAGGAAGGGGAGGGGGGAGGAGGAAGAGGAGAGTATGACAGGGAGGTGCTCTAGTGGTAGGGTATTGTCAACCAAAAAAAAATTACAGATAAAAAATCTCCAAATACATTGAATTTATTTGGGAATTAGAAATTATAAGCAGAGATGCACAGCTATGACAAGCCACATATACATCTGAAGAGGGGAGAGTAAAGGGAAATTTTATTGGCAAAAGGAGAAGTTCACATAAGCTGCTTGGAAACAGAGTTCATTGGTTTCAGAGACTCGAAGCCGAAGTTGGCGTCAGTTCCTTAGTGGAGATGCCATTACTCGGCAGGTGTGCTTTCAAGAGCATCTTATTTTAATTCACTGTCCTGACCCAGGGTCATGGCCTCTTGTGGCAGCTGTGTATAGGGTTCATCCTGGTGGTCCCTCGGGCTATAAGAGCCAGGGAGAGGGGTGTTTCCTGGGGCCCTGAATCGCCATGGAGCCCTCCTCAGTCCCTCCAATGGCAGCAGAGGGCCGGTTCTGGGGACCCAAGGACTTCAGTGGACGGCCTCAGCAGCGCTTCTGTCTGATAAGGATGGAAACAGATAGGTTCCCAGGATGCAGCAGCTGGAGTCAGGGCGGATGGAGGACTCCACACCTGTCTCCAGAGATAATCCAGTTCCTTGTTTAAGGCAGGCTGGGTTGGGTTTTCCTCACCTGCAGCCAAAGCATCCTAAGTGAATCACATAGAGGGTCTGCTGGACACAGGATCCAGGACAGAATAGCCCCAAATCTAGAAAAGGCAAGATTTGAGGAATTGAGCATCAAAGAAACCAAGAAACCAGGCTTTTGGCACCAGGAAGATTGAGAATCCCTGAACTGGGTGGCGCTTGAAGAAGTAGCATACAGCAAACACTCAGGATGTACCCTCGGGCCATTTCCTGGTGTGCAGCGTGAGAAGTGGTAAGTGTGCCAGCCGGAGATTGTAGGAGCCCACATGGAGCCTGATCCCCAGCACGTATCAGCTGTGTCCCCTTAAACAAACCTGCACCTCTCTCTGAATCAGTTCCCTTCTCTGCCACATGAGGACAGTAAAAGGACCTGCCTCCAGGGTTGCCAGGTGGACAGATGAGATCATCCTTGCCAGGTGCTTAGCACAATGCCTGGCAACGCTGAGCAGGTGACAACTGTGAATATTATTCAGCCTTGTCTCTTCCCCTACACTGCCGCCTGGTGGCCATGCCCTGGCTTTCTGACTTTAAGATGCAAGCTGAGTTGTCCTCTCCTCCAGAAAGCCTTCCCTGATTTCCTCCCTCTCCAGGTCTAGGTAGATGTGTTCTCTGTGCTTCCCTGTACTGTGCTTTTGAAATCTACCTCTCCAACACCTGTTACAGCTCATGGCACAATGTAGGTGCTCAGTGACTGTTGAATGAATAAGGTGAGACGATAGGAACTGGGTTCCAGGAAGAAGGCAGAGGCTTGTTTATCAAAACTGAGGCAAGAAGGACTCAGTGCTGAATCCCCTGATGCCTTTTCGCACACACTGCAGGCCCTATTGGTCCCAGGCTGTTTTTCATTCATGCAACAAATATTACTGAGCTGCTACTGAATTCCACAGTCTGTTCTTTATAAATTACCCAGTCTGTGGTATTTATTCTGTTATAGCAGCACCAAATGGAGTAAAGCCTTCATAGAGAACATGGCCCTGCCAACACCTTAATTTTGAGCTTTCAGCTTCCAGTACTATGAGAGAATTAATTTCTGCTGATTTAAGCCGTGCTGTTGGGAGCCATCTGTTACAGCAGCCCTAGGAAATTAATAATTTATACTTAATCCTCCTGACTGCCCTGTATGGTGGGTGCTTTCATTACCTCCATTTGAGCAGTTGGGGAAACTGACTCACGGTTTAGGTAACCCGCCTGAGGTCGCACAGCTGGGATCTGGACCCAGGCAGTTGCGTCCCAGTCTGTGTGCTTACTGTACCATGCACTTACTTCTCAAAGCAACCAAGGACGTGGCAAGTACTGTTTTCCCCACTTTGCATAGGTGACAGGTGGGAACTAGGGCAGGAAGGGCGAGGTTATGAGTTCTGCCTTTCAAATGAGGAATCTGAGGTCTGGGGGCACTACCTGCCTTGAGGATCACGTCATAGAGCGCCAGGGAGGTAGAGTCAGGGACAGATCTCTCCTGACCATTGGATTCCTGACCGAGTCCACTTTCTACTCTGCAAGCGCATCTCTTTCAAATTCTTTGGCATAAACGCCTCACTTCTGAGCAGTGATTGCAGTTTTCAGTCTTCAGCTCTCTTCTAGGTTTGGTGCTCCCACAGCCTGTGATGTAAGCATGAAGACCCTCGTGTCACAAGTGATGAAACTGAGTCTCAGAGAGTCCAAGAGCATTGCGTTCAGTCACAGCACCTCAGAGGCAGAGCCACACTGGGACTCGGGCCCTGTGACTCCCGACCAGTGTCCCTCCTGGTTCTCTGACCCCTCTCTGAGAGCAGACATCCCACTTTGTGCCACCGGAGGGGTGGATTCTTAAAGACATGAAGGACCCATTCACACCTCAGAGCCAGGTGAGCAAAGCCAGAAGCGGTATCTGGGGTCACCTAGTCCAAACTACTCATTCCCAAGATAAGGAAAGCCAAGGCCCAGAGAGGGAGGGCAACTTAGCCAATGTCACACAGCCTGAGAGACCTGAGTCTCTAGACCCAGAAATCCAATGCACTTCCCTTTAAACCACGGCTACCCTGTATGTCAGTCGGGGTCCAGTCAGGAGACCAAACCAGGAAAAATTTAACATAGGGATTATTAGCTAACTAGTAGCAGGGTATTAACTACTAAGGAGAACAAAGAGAACAGAAACAGCAGATGTAAAGAGCCGACTCCACCTCTAGGGCTGAGGCAGGGCGCCCAAGGAAGGAATACACTTGGATGAAGCCCCCACACCAAGACGGAGATGGAGAAGCCACTGCAGAGGGTGTGGCCACAGCCCACTGGGTGGTCGTAGTGTTTGCTAGGGTGCCGCAGGCCAGGGCTAGTGGACAGAATCTTAGCTCATTTATGCTGCTATAAATACCACAGACTGGGTCATTTATAAATAATAGAAATTTATCTCTCACAGTTCTGGAGGCTGGAAAGTCCAAGATCAAGGCACCGACAGGCTCGGCATCCGGTGAGGGCCCAGTCTCTGTTTCCAGGATGGTGCCTTAAATGCTGTGTCCTCCAGAGGGGACAAACGCTGTGTCCCCACATGGTGGGAAGGATGGACAGGCAAAAGGGCCTTGCTGGTTCTCTCCAGCCCCTCCTTAAGGTCCCTAATCCCACCCATGAAGGTGGAGCTCTCACAGCCTCACCACCTCCTAAAGTCCCCACCTCCTAACACCATTACATTGGTGATCAAGTTTCAACACGTAAACTTTGGGGAACACAATCAGACCGTAGCAGACAGGAAACCACCCCCCGGCTGGTTTCTCACTGGAGGCTGGGCACCGCTGGGTCTCCCACGCAGCAAGGAAGCCCTCTCACAGCCCTGCCCTGGGAGCAAACAGAAACAAAAGCATGAAAACCGAGAAAAGAAACCTTTTCCTCCAGCACCCCCTACTGACAAAGCCTAGCATTGTGCCGGCTGGTAAAGGAGAAGAGTTTACAGGGTCCAGCTCCACTGTCACACGGCAGGGCGAAGGAGGGTGGATTGGAGGTTGAAAGCCAATCTGCTGGTACCTGGCTCCCACCCCCAACCCCGATCAGAGGAAGCAGTTCCACAGCATGACGTCCCATCCCTCCGTGGTGACGCTGCCTCTTCCTCTTCGGCCCATCACTCGTCATAGCCTTCCTCACACTGCACACTGCGTGGACAACCTTCAATTCCCCCAGCAAGACAAGCTGCCCGATGCTTCCCCATGCTCAAGCTGTGCCCACCGCCTGGAATGCCTTACCCTCTCCTCCCGGTCAACCTCCATCATTTCTAAAGGTGCATTTCGAATACCTACTATGTTCCAGTCACTACTAAGCCCTCTTTACACATTATCTTGTTTATTCTTGTATGGTCACCCTCTTGAGGAAGTACAAACAGCCCCATTTCACAGGCAAGGAGACTGAGGCTCAGAGGGGTAGGGTAAACTAGACAAGGTCACTTGGCAAGTAAAGGGTGGAGCTGGAATTCAACCTCTTCCCCCCACCAGGGGCTCTGCCCTCCCACTGCAGGGCTGACAACTTGTGGCAGGGCTTGGGGCCCACCTGGTCCTAGCCAAGGACACAGGCCAGGGATGTCATACCTGGAGTCCTCCCAGGTGTGCTGGCCTGCAGGGCTCTGCCACTCCAGGTCACACTCATTCCCGTGTGTGTCCTGGCTCCAGACTATGAGACAGCCCTTCTTCAACTCTGCCTCGAGCTCCAAGCAGAGGCTTGGGGACCACTGACCAGTGATTGCAAGGCCTACTTTCGGTATTACGGTGTTCCAGAATTTGGAAAAATACAAAACTCAAATCCTTTACATCTTGAGACATACCCAGGGAATTACATGCCAAATAAAAAATTCAAAAGGAGCAAAGGTGACTGCCTCAGAAAGCATTCTGACCATAGCCCTTCTGTGTATGAAACAATTCCCAGGCATCGTGTTGTCATTTAAATTCCCATTTCCTAGGCTACTGATGAGATTGCACACTTTTTCTTGTGTTAATAATCATTTCCATTTCCTCCAGAGTCTGTTTCCCAGAATCCTAGCACCGGGTGGGAAGATTGGAGGGAGATGTCAGGGCACACAGGAGAGAGAGGCATAGTAGGGGAACTGAGGAAACAGAACAGAACAGCCGCAGAGGGCGGTGCCCTGGCCCATTTCCTAGCCCTGGATCCTGGCCAACCCCTTCCCCCAGGTGGCTTCCCTCTGCTCTCCCTCCCCACGCCACCCCCCTCTTCCACCCCCATCACCCACAATCTTGCAGGTTGTGCCCTACATAGGAGCACCAGCTCCTGTTTACTAAGCTCTGTGCCCTCAGGGCCACATCCACCTGAGGAGAGCCTTTTCCTGGCTGGCCATGGCCCTGTATGGCCCAGCAGAAGCTCTGGGAGCCCAAGGAGGAGTGGTACAGGGGCCCAGCTTCTATACTGCAGCCAAGACCCTACATGCTGGACCCAGACCATCTAGGGAAACTGACCCATGTAGGCCGACGATGAGGTGCATGTGGTCCCCTTGCAAATGATCCCTGGGTGAGCCAGGAATATGATCTCCTTCATCAGCCTCCAAGGCTAGGCCAGGGGGTGGTCAGCCAGGGCTGAGCAACCTGGAGGCGTGTGTGGGCACAGCACGGACAGATGCTATTCTGGTTTATTTCCTATTGGCCTTGTCATGTAAAACACCATGTGTAATTGGTCCATGAATCAAGAGACACACTCCCTTAATGTTCCCTGGGGCTCCGCTGGAAACCTCACTGTGTCCCTGGCCTCACTCTGGCTTTTCTCCATCTGGTCAACCTGACAATTCTGAGCTGGCAGAGAAGATACTTTGTTGCAGCTCCCGAACGGGGGAGTGACCTGTCGTCCGGCTTTTGTAAGCAGCAGCGATCAGATCGTCAGAGGGCCGTCCTCCCTTTTCGTTCCTAGAGAACGAGTCTGTTTCCAAATATAAGGAATCAGAGAGCCCAGGCAGCAGCCAGGGGAACCAGTGCTGGCACGCTGGCCCAGCCGAGTCTGTCCAGGGCTGTCTTACTCCCTGCAGGTGCAGCACCTCACTTTCTGCCTCCGCCACCCTGGCCACCTCCCGACCCCACCCTGCCAGCCCTCCCCACCGTCCCCCTCACCTAAACTTTCTGCACTCTTAAGGAAGCAGTGCAGAACTGTGCAAAATGCCTGGGTTTGGGAGACCCACAAACCCAAATTTGAATCTAGATCTGAGTGCCAGGCCAAGTGATTTTACCTCCTCATGCCTCAGTTTCCTCATCTGCAAAGTAGACATGACAATACCTTTCTCCTTGGTTTATGGTAAAGACTAATTTAATCTTCCAGAAGGTCAGCACAGAGTTTGCATCCAACAAATGTTAATTTGATGCCTCCCCCTACACCTCTCCCAGCCCCCAGCCCTGGTCCCACCCTATCCAAAATGTCATGACTGGCTTTTCATAATGTCACACAGTGAATCCAGGATACAGCCTGTGGTAGGGCCTGGGGTTTTCACTCTCAACACACAGCTGTGAATTTACCTATCCCTAGAGCAGTTCTCATGTAGTTCCTTCCATGGCCAAACATAAAACACTAATGAAGTAGCCAGCTTGCTCAAATGTTCCACCTTATTTAACACCTGTCCATGTCTGTCACGGCCCATCACTTCATTGGAGCTTCCATCAGCCAGTCTCACAGACTGTGGGACCTTAACATCCCATGCCATCCACATGAAATGCAGATAAATTTTGTTTGAAAATGCAAATCTCACAAACAAGGCAAGATTTCATGAGATCAGTGAAAGTGATATTAGAATATAGGTCGCAACACACAAAGTCTTTGACAAATGAGTGGTTAAGCAAGCAGACTGTGCAGTTCAAGCCCACACTCCCTACGTACTAGTTGTACAAACAAGAGCAAGTTTCTTAACTTGTCTACACCTCAATTTCCTTAGAACCTACACACCACAATATGACCTACCACGTAGAGTTGCCGCAAAAGTAAACCCATTAACAGACAGGAAAAGCCTGGCACAGGGTAAGCCCTCAAAAAATGCTAGTTATTAGTAGCTATGTAGAGGGGTTAGACCTGTTAATAATTAACAAAGAGAAAAATCAATAAGGATAATGAATAAGTACCTCAAAAGAGAAAAATTTCAATATCAAAGTAGTAAGAGAAGCTGTTAGGAAAACTTACGAAGCCCTCAAGCATTTTTGCAAAAAAGACCCTCTTTATAGTTGTGCTAAGGAAAATCTAATAAGAAGTGAAGGTTGTCCTAACATACCATTATACCCTCTTGTCAGAAAAGTCCCACCAAACAGAGAAAAATGTGGTTAATTCCTTGTTCACTCTAAAAGTTAGTGCACAATATTAATTATGATAGAATAGTATTAAAGATAAGATACAATTAACTTCCATTATATTTAGTTTTATGTTTCAGTGGCAGGATGAGAGACACGTAAGGCTGGCGTGGGGCAGAGATGGAAGTGATGCTCCAGTGGGTGATTCGAAGCCTGTGACACAAATACGTACAGACTTACGCGGCTGCGGGGGAGGCCCAGGCCAGGAAAACTTGAAACGGGAGCCTTTCTTTACTTCTTTTGATCAATCAACATTTATCTTGCCAGATACTGTGCCAGATGCTTAGGATACAGCAGCGAACAAATAGACAAGAAATTCTGCCCCTTGTGGGTTACAATCCAATTGGTGCGAGGGACAGAGAATAAGACCTGAGCCATTGACATACTAAATAAGTAAATTAAATAGAACTCCAGAAGGGCATAAATGTTATATAAAAGAAAAGGAGGACCAGGAACGCCAGAGCAGGGGTGACTGGGTGGCGGGGGCGGGGGGGCCCTGGCTGAGAAGGTGGTGTCTGGGCAGACTGGAAGGAAAGAAGGAATGAGCCATGAGACTGTGTAGGGAAAAGCATTCCAGTCAGAGGGAACAGCAAGAGCAAAGGTGCAAATGTATCTGATGTGTTCCATGGAATAGCCGGGAGGTTTGCGTAGCTGGAGCACAGATAGGCCACAGGGGTCAGATTGCACAGAGCCTCCTAGGCCTTGGGTTCTCATCTGGATTCCTGGAGGGTCCGGGGAGGCTCTCAAGCAGAAGTGGCCAGGTGTGGCCGCTGTGTGGAGCACAGACAGGAGGGAGAGGAGAAAGCAGGGAGCCTAAGTGCACTTGTCCAGGAGGGACACAACAAGCTCACCCCAGGGGGACACCAAGGTGGTGGTGGTGGAAAGTGGTGGGAATCGGACATATCTGAAAGCTCTAACCAGCAGGGTCTGTTGCTGGATTGGGTGTAGGATGTGAGGGAATGGAGTCAGGGATAATGCGTAGGTTTTGGTTTAGGCCAATCTGGGCCCGGGCCTGGAGCCTAGGTCAGTTCCTCTAAACCAAAGTTCCACTGCCCAACGAGGCAAGGGTGCAATGGGGTTGGCCACAGCATCCACGGTGCTGTGCTCAAGGGATCTCTTTTAATGTTCACAACAGGCCTGTGACACAGGCATTGTCGGTCCTGCTGAAGAGATGAGGCAAACTGAGCCCCAAGAACTAACTAGACAAAGCTCACACAGCAAGCATGCGGCAGGATTGCGAGGTGAAGCTGACACTGTCTGACCTCGACAGCCTGTGTCCTTAGCCGCTGTGTGACGCTGCCCCCAACCTGCGCAGCCAGGCAGGTTGTTTCCTCCCGACCATATGTCACGTGGGAGAGACAGCTTCAAGGGCTCCCCCAGCTCTGGCATTTTCTGTGCTATGAAACCGGGCATCAAGAGACCCAGGTGTCACGGTCTTGGCTTTTCCACTTACTGACCTTGTGGCCTTGAGAAAGTTGCTTCCCCTCATGGGCTGCAGTTCCCCACAGGGGCTAGATGGGCCTCCAGGCCTTTTCTGTTCAGAAACCCTGTGTGTGAAGACTGCCATTTCCAGAATGTTCCAGCGGCACCAGCAGACCCTTCCAGAGTGAGAGAGGGATTGCACGGCCCTCTCTACAGAACACCTCCCAGAGAAGCCCTGTCAAGCAGCCCTTTCCTCCGGCCTGTCCTGCCAGCAGCCCTGAGCTGGCTGACCACCCTCTGTGGCAGTGCTGGGCAGGCCCGGCAGCTCGGACCTCCCGTCCTGGTCCTGCTGCGCTGCCACATGCACGCGCCTCCCTCTTCTACTTTCCCTTAATCAAAATAGCAGCTGCTCCAAAGTCAGGGTTTTGTTTCCAACCACAACGGGGTCTATAAATGCAAGTCACCAAGTCGCCATTCGCTGCCCACCTGTGATGTTCACACGACCCGTCTCTTCTCACCCTCTCAATAGCCACAGGGGAGACATTGTCGCCTCCCCACCTCTGTTAGGTCACGAAAAGCTCGACATAGGTGCCCAGAACAGGCACAGGAGACCTGGCCCACCCTCTTGGCCCTCCCTGCAGCCAGGCTCAGAGCCCAGGGTCCTTGGCAGGAATACTCAGCCTCCCTTCGACCCCAGCAAACGCACTGCAGCTCTTGTCCAGGTGTGTCCCCCCACCCGGGGTGGCCATCCGCAGCTCCATAGCACATTTCCACCCTCTCCCCTCAGAGACTGCTTAAGTGCCACCTCCTCCAGGAAGTCCTTCCTGCTGCCCCAATGGGAAGGAACCCAACCTTCCACTGAAGCCTCCCAGGCACTTTCTGATAGTCACTTCTGGCTTTGGTTTGTCCATGGGAACTGGAAGGTAAGGTGGTTTCTAGGTATACAGGCTCAAGAGCAAGTTAGACCTGGGTTCAAGTCCCACCTCCGCCATTTCTTAACTGTGTGGCCTCAGGAAGGCTGCTTACCCTTCTGGACTCCCTCTTCCTCATGGGGCTTTTGGGAGATTTCAACAACAGGATCAGTTTTAGGCATAGTATGATAGCAGCAGCTACTACATCCTGAGTACTTTCTGCAGGCCAGGCACCGTTCTAAGTCCTTATGTTCAATTCCCACAGCAGCCCTATGACACAGCTTCTATTAATGAACCATTTTACGGAAGAAGAGACTAAAGCACACAATGTTAAAATGACTTGCCCAAAGTTCCCTGGCTTTTATTTGTTTCCTTTGTGACTTTGAGCAAGTCACTTACCCTCTCTGATCTTGGACAAGTTATTCTATTGCTTGTGTGCCCCAGTCTCATTCTCTGCAAAATGGAGTTTCTGGCACACATTAAAACTCAAAAACAGATAGGGATTTTTTTTTTAAACATCATCACCTTCATCTTCACTACTTATGCAATTATAGACTTGCCCAAAGAGGTAAAGGTACTCAGTAAACCTTCAACAAAGGAGGGCAGGAAGGTGAGCAAGGAGGATAAGTAAATGAATGAATCCATGCATGCGTCATCCACCGAGGGAAAGCTCTGGGATGCAGGAGTGGGCCAAAGGGCTGTGAAGTCTATTTAAGTCACATACCTGAGAGTAGCAGGCACCTGTGGGTACAGAAGAAATGAGGCCCCATATCACTGTAGTCACATAATCCTGCACCCTTCCACTGACGTCTTCTTTCAGCTGCCAGACCACGAGTCTGAGAGCTGTTTGCATCCTGATTGATGATAATGCAGACAGAAATGTCAATTGATCATAATTGGTCCATAAACGGACCCTACAACACAAGTTAGCAGTTTAGGACCCCAGGGACGCTGGATTAACATTTCTAATTCATGGGCTCATTTGAGAAGTCATTAGGGACAACAAACCTGATAAATTGTGGGTTAAAAGGACTCCAGACAGCAGCACATGGGGCCTCCCCTGTGGTGAGAGTAGCTGTTGGACTCTCGAGACAATCATCACAACTGTCACTGGGGAGACAGGCTGCAAAAGGGAGTCTGGAGTCAGTGGCGGTGACAGCTGGAAGCAGACTGTCCAGAAAGGACGGCTTTTCCTGGTCCAGTTGGGGTCTGCAGGGGAAGGAACTGCCATCAATTGTGCACCTACCTGTGCAGGCACTTTATTCACACTGCCTCATTTAAGCCACCTCGGAACACGCCTGTCAACCATGGCTCAGAGAGATTAAACCTCTTGCTCAGTTATTGCAGGTAGCAGCTGAGCTGGGATTCAAATGCAGGCGACACCCACTCCATTGTCCATGCTGTTATCGATCATTGCACTCTTCTGGCCACCAGGTCCAACGCCCCCATTCCACAGAGGTGGAAACTGAGACCCAGTGGTACGGCCACATAAGCAAGTCAACAGCAGAGCGAGGACAAGGATTCCAGAGTCTCGGCATCTATTCTCACATTCTTTCTGAGATGCTTCCCTGGCGCTGCATTCCCCATCTGGCACATTTCCTCCCACTGTCATCTTCTCACCCTGCTTTTCTCCCTTCATAGCGTCTATTGCCTGCTATGTTACATATTTTTGTTCAAGTCTCAGCATGCTGGCGTTAGTGAGTGGAGGGTTTGAGCTGTTTCATCGTATAGCCATTTATACTCCAAGAGGGTGAAGCAGACTCGGATTCATATGCAATTAGCTACATGCACATCTCAAGGGTATAGTCTTCCCAGCGGAACCAAAATAACTAAAGCCACTTGCTAAAATTCTCCCCTTGGCTACAGTCCTGACCCCGAGGGTGGGGAAGAGACAGTGCCTGTGTTTGCCCCTTTGAGGGCTCTCTCTGTGTCGTAGGATCTCTCTGTCCCAGCTGATCGATCCTTTCCACACTGACACATTCTTGACAGGTTATGGGCTTTGTGGCTCACTGAGTTGCCCTTGCATATCTCTGCTTCAGCGTGTTACGTGTTCATTATTACCCTGTCATTGAGGGGATCATTTTAGCCGGGTATGGTGGTGCGCACCTGTGATCCCAGCTCCTGGGGAGGCTGAGGCAGGAGGTTGGCTAGAGCCCAGGAGTTTGAGGTTGCAGTGACCTATGATGATGCCACTGCACTCCAGCCCAGGTGACAAAGTGAGACAAAGAAAGAAAACAAAACAAAACAAAACAAAAGAAGTCATCTAACTTCTTTTCTCCAGGTTTCTGGGGGACTTACCCATTGTAACTCCCAACTATGAACTGTAGTATAGGCTGCTGGTTGCATATCCAACATTCTTATTTCTGCTTTTAATCAACAGAACCCCCATTCTAGCCCTACTTTCAGCTAAGGGATGGGGGTGGGGGGAGTCAATGAGATGAAAGAGAAATTCACTGAATGAGGTTCTCCAGAAGGGCTCTTCAGCAGAAGCTGACCTAGCTGAGATATTGGTCTTTTTTCCCTTCTACCTAGAATGTAAACCTGATGTCTGGAGCCCCAGTAGCCATCTTGGACTGTGAGGCAACCTTGAGGCTGGAAGCTGGTACTGAGGTAGATAGACCCTGATGACAGTGGATTTGCCAACACAGCCCTGGCCTGACAACACCAGGGCTCTAGTTACATGACGAAAAAAAAAAAAAACTATTTTTTAAGATACTTATTTTGTATTCTGTGACATGCAGTCAAATATAATGCTATTAATAACTAATGTGCTAACACGCATGTTCTGTTCAGCAGACCCTCACCAAGCACCTGCTAAGTGTGAGCCACTGTGCCAGGGGTGTGGTATGAGAGACGAGTAAGCCACATGCCTTCAAGGGCCTCCCAGTGCAGGGGGATTCCACAAGTAAACAATTACCATGCCACGTTACGTAAACTGTAATGTGGGAAGTTCAGGGAGCTGAGGGTCACAGAAGAATAGGACTGTACAGAGAAGGGGACCTGAACCAGCCAGGGAGGGCAGAGAAAGTTGCCGAGAGGACGTGCTGCCTGTTCAAGGACAAGTGGTCACTCGGATAAATTTGGGGCAGGCAGAGAGATAAGCAGAGTCAGAGGGCGGATGACAAGTTTGTTTGCCAGGCTGCAAGGTTTGGATTCTCCCCGTCCACACCCCAGAGTACACTTTCATATGCATACCACATACACACACGCACACACATGCACGTGTGTCACAGGCAAATTCTTCTTTGCCTCTGCTGAGGTCCCTCAGGTTTCAGCAGCTTGGGTTTGGAACTTGCCAGTGTATCAAAAACTCCGTGATTATGCTTTATGCAGGATTTCTATCTTTTGGGGCAGGAGTGCGTTCCCTCCACAACAGCTAAACTCTTCTTGTTGAACTCACATGCCTTGATCATGGTCTAACAGGAAAACTCTAGCTAGGCAGGCAGGAGACGTGGGTTCCAGTCCCCTTCTATGCTCCCTGGTTGTTTTAAGACGACAAATGGATTGTTCTGTTCTCCATACTAGTACTTGTTGAGATCTCTGCCTCATCCTGGAAAAGGCTGGGAGAGGTTTATTTGAATACATATAACCCAGCCTGTGTTTTAAAGGATTAAATATATAAAGAAACCAGGGTGAGTAAAAGGAAGGGGACAGGCACAGGACAAAGCCCAGCACATTCTAAGATCCGAGAGGCCAGACAAATTTTTTCAGCTTAGCTTCCTGGTAGCCATGGAGAAAACCACCTGCATGGGATCAGGATGGCGGTGGTTAAAAGAGATAGAAAATGGCCAAGTTGCTCAGGAGAAGTGAGCTTTTCCTGGCTTAGTGGTCTGAGGAGAATTTAACTGTGGGTTCTCATAAAAGGCACATCATGTGAGCCTCAGCAAGATCCAGTTCCCTTCCTAGGAGGAATTCTGGGGAGTACATTTCTCTCCGCCTCTTTAGAGGTGTAATGTGAGGAGCAAACTGTTTGAAGTTATAGTCTATAGCAACAATCAGCCTGTGGCACAGGCATCCGTGTTGCCAGCTAAAGGCAGATTCCATGTGTGTTAACAATCAATCAAGTGAACCAACCTTTGCACACAGACAGGCACAAAGAAATACCTGTGGGAATGCCTATGGGAATACTTGTGCGAATACCTGTGAGAATACCTGTTAGAATATCTCTGAGAATACCTGTGGAAGTACCTTTGGAAATACCTACAAGAATTTTCTGGGAATGCCTGTAGGAATAACTGCAGAAAGCTGTTTTTCTGCAGAAACAGCTATGGATCTGCTCCCACATCAAGAAACAATGTCATAGTCCATCAAGATAAGCCATAATAATTTCAGCTTAAATGATTTTCAAAGTACATTTTACTAATCTCCCAGAAGGACTTAGAACAATCCTAATACTGCACCTTTAAGATGCCTAATGTTAAGCTAAAAAAACCTCCTGGTGAGTCCCCCGAATAGCTTAGTGGGAAAATGGAGCTCTAAGTGACTAAATGAGTGAATGCAATTCACAAGTTGTTGAATAAAAGCCAACTCTATATTGGAGGACATCTGCCAAAAATGACAATCTGGGGGATGGAGTAGTTCATCCTGAGCCATTTTTTTCTGACAGTAATGAGACCATTCCTGGTTCATGACGATAAAACCATGTCATCTGCATAGAAAAGACTTCTAACTTTCTGTTCCCCATAGCAAAGGGTAATGCATTCAGCTCATCCAAAAATCTTTCAAGTCATGAAATACCCATTAAAGGAAGCAGGGACCAAAGCACATTGCTCTCGTGCTGTGGGTGAAATTGTTATCTGGTTCATCAGGACACTATTTCCACCGACCTGGCCCTCATGCTGTGCTAAGGTGCAAGTTCTGTCTAAGCACCTGTGGCAGGGCGGGGATTAATATTGAGCTCCTGTAGTTTAGCCCATAATTGGTTTCTCGCCACATAATTAGTTTCTCTCCACTGAGTCAAAGGCCAAAATCAGTCTTTGCTGCTGTAATTCTTATATTGTTCCTGACAAATTTTTGCACAAGTGGTATAAAAAGGTCAATAGTGTGGAATAAATGTGCCAAAAACCCAGGGGCTCCTCGTACAAAATATAAGCCTGAGAAACCCAGACTTGCAATTTATAAAAAAGGAAAGTTGGCAGATAGTTTAGTTAGAATGTTAGGTAAACCAATAGGTCTACCATTTGGGGAGAAAGAGAAGATGGGCCTTTTACGAAGTGGGATTCTCTACCTTTTGGGTGCATCCAGAGAAGATGGCACATGTAGAGTTAAGGAGAGTAAACAACTTGACTATTGAACCCTTGAGATGGGGCAAGTTCAAACAGAGATGTGCTATAAGTGTAAAATACACATCAGAGTTACAAAAAAAAAAGAATGTGAAACATCTCCTTCGTGATTTTATGTTGATTACATGTTGAAATGATAATATTTAGATATTTGAGGCAAATAGAATACATTGTTAAAATTAATGCCATCTTTTTTTTTTTTTTTTTTTTTTTTGCTTTTTTTAACATGACTACTAGAGAATTTGAAATTACTTGCATGCACACTGTGGTAACCACCTCCACGATGACCCCCCAATGACCCATCCCCTCCTCCTGGAATTCACAGCCTTGTGTAGTCCCCTCCCACGTTGTATCACAGTTGGTCTGCATGGCCAGTAGATGACATCAGAAGTGATGAGATGTGTTATTTCATGTGTCAGCTTGACTGGGGTAAGGGATGCCCAGATAGCTGGTAAAACATGACTTCTGGGTATGTCTTCGGGGGTGGTTCCAGAAGAGGTTAGCACTGGAATCAGTGGACTGGGACAAGAAGATAAAGAAGAGCCGTCCTCACTAATGTGGGTAGGCACCATCCCATCCACTAAGGGCCCACATACAGCCAAAAGGTGGAGGAAAGTCAAATTCATTCTCTCTCTCTCTCTCTCTCTCCCTCTCCCCCTTTCTCCTTCCCTTGCTTTTTGAGCTGGGACATCCATCTTCTCCTGCCCTTCCTTGGACATTGGAGCACCTGGTTCTTGGGCCTTCAGATTCTGGGGCTTACATGAGCTCTCCCTCCCCATGCCCAGCCAGTTCTCAAACTTTGTCCTCAGCCACGGAACAAACTACGCCACCAGCTCTCCCAGTTCTCCAGCTTGCAGAGGGCAGCCTGTGGGACCTCTCCGCTTCTGTAATTCCATGGGCCAATTTCCAAAATAAATGTCCTCTTCTAGATCCATAGATGTAGATGACACAGATATAGATGATATGGACATAGATAGAGGTAGAGATCCTTTTGGTTCTGTTTCCATGCAAAAACCCTGAATTACACAGTTATAAAAGACACTGCAACTTGTCTCTCTCCCTCTCCCTTTCTGTCTGTCTCTCTCATCACTTATTCCGAGGGAAGTTAGCTGCTATGTTGTGAGCAGCCCTGTGGAGAGGCCCGCGTGCTGAGGACCAGAGGTGTCTATCCACAGCCCCGTGAGCCTTCTCTGCAGCAGACCTTCTGGCCCCAGGCCCGCCCCCAGATAACTGCAGCCCAGCCTGCATCTTAACTACAACCTCATGAGGGAGCCTGAGTCAGAACTACTCAGCTAAGCAGCTCCCGCATTGCTGATTCTCAGAAACTGTGTGAAATAATAAATATTAAGTGTTGGGTAATTTATCACAGAGCAACAGGTAATAATTTACATCAACTTTATTTCTATTGAACAGTGTTGATCTCAAGCTAAAAGAACAGCAAGCCTCTAAAGCAGAGGTTCTTAACCCTGGCTGCACATTTGAAATCACCTAAATTACTTTTTTCCAATTACTGCAGCCTGCACCCCGCCCCAAACCAATTGAATCAGGGACTCAAGGGGGAGAGGCCTGGCACTGGTATTTTTTTAAATGTTACCCAGATAATGTTAATGTAAAGCCAGGGTCAAGACCACCCTCTAAGGAAATGCTTCTCAAATGTCATGGTGCTTAATTCTATATATCATCTAGGGCTTTGCTATTCAAGTGTGCATGCAAATAACCTGGAGCATGTTAGAAATGCCAGGTCTCAGGCCCCAACCCAGCTGTACAGAATCAAAATCTGCATTTTAATAAGACCTGGGGAGTTTGAACACACACTGAAGTTTGAGAAGCACTGATACAGGGTATCAGTTTGGAACTGGACCTGAGAAATCTCACACTCCAAATTTCTGCTAAGGATAAGTATACTCAGAATCTGTTCTCCCCTAAGGATTTATTCGCTTGAAGTTGTGTGTGAGATCCCCACCAAGGGATTCTGAAATCATAGTTGTTGGTGGGGCCCAGCCCCAGGGAACTTTGTGAAAGTTCTCCCCAGGTGCAGAATCACCTAGCTGGGGACTTGCAGAGCCACCGCCCTGACTGAGCACGAGATGGGAGATGCCCCCAGGCAGTCCTTTCTCTGGGTCTCTCATCTCACCGCAGTGGGAATCAAGAGATTAAACATGAGCCCTACAAGCCAACCGTCTCATCTAGGACTTATCTCAAAAAACAGCCATTTCTTCCAGCTCTGGAGAAGGGAACATGCCGCATGGGACTTCCCCTCAGCCAATGCATACATCTCGACAAGCTACATTCCTAAGGGACTTCCAAGAATACTGTGATTCTCACGATGCATAATAATCGCCTGAGCCACATCCTCGAGAACTGACCCCCAGCAAGATGCAGTGCCACTGTCTAGCGACATTTCAATTTTATACTAACAATTGTGCTGTCTCCAGACTTCTCTTCACACATCAGATCACTATCCTGGCCACAGTTTAAGAATCATTTTATTTCTTTGTTCACTTGTTTTGTTTTTTCTTTCTGACATTCTTTATCAAACCAAGAACTACAAGGACAAAATCCACATTTATCCAAATTGAATTGAACTACCAAAGCCAGTTTTAATTTCTTGACAACCCCAACGATAATCGGTAAGGGAGTAAACCCAAGGTGTCTCTTGGCATTTCAAAAGGTTCTCATAAAAGCAATTTCCAGCAATCTGAAAGTCCTATTTCCTTTTTCTCAACAGCCCCATCCTTTGAGATGCAACCATGAGTTAAAAGCCTTAAGCACAGCAACGCCAAGGGTTAAGGTGGAAGGGATATTATAATTTTGTCCCTGCCTAAAAATCGCCTTCCTACATACCGTAATAAATAAGAAAGGCTAACTGTAATACGATTTACCACACTGACTCCTTCAAACTACTTACCATAATTTGTAATTATTGTAGCACTTGTCTGTCGCTTTATTGTCAGTGTCCTGTCTGATCTATGACCACGGCGGGGCAGGAGCCATGCGACTCTTGTTCAATATATCTCTCCTACTCAGTCTAGTGTCTGACACACAGTAGGCACCAAATGAATGTTTACTGAATGAAGGACTGAATGGAAAATTCCCCCAGATCCATGCCATTTACTAACGCTCAGTGCTTAATAAATCCATCAGTGAGGGCTTTTCCTCCTGATACATCTGTTCACAGGAGATGATCTGTAAGAAAATAACCCTACCCCAGAGCACTTCAATAGGGCCCTGAAAATCCTACACCAATCCTGACTTTCTGGTCTTCTGAGATTATTATGACTAACTTGAAGCAGGTGGTGTAAGTGGAGGATTTTTAACCATCACACAAAACCCAAGGTCCAAGCAGACTGAACATACCCGACCAAGGGATGCAAGTCAACTTTGAGTCAAGTCCACATTCTGGTTGCCAAAACCCAAGAGGATTTTTTTCTGTGTCCTTTCCTGTGCTCTGGGAATTGCCACCCTCCCTTTTAGGACACCTCCACAATCTGCCCAGCTTGCTTGAAGGGACAAGACCTCACTCCCAAGCAAGGGGGCTTAAGGACCTGGCAGACTATGGGAGGGCTTTGAATGCTTCCAGCAGAATCCAGGGTGAAAAAGAATTGGCCGAACATAAGCTCAGAATGGCAGGTAAGGCATCTCGGTTCCCTCAGGAAGTGTGTCAAATGCAGGTCTCAAGGGCAAATAGCACAAGGACTAGGGGTCTAGTGAGAACGCCTTATCCTCTCACCAGGCCATCCCCATGATAGACCATCTTCATGCCATTGTCCCTGACCCCTCAGCCCATGTGACCTAGCCCACAGGACAAAGGGCCCTACTACTCAGGAAGCCAGCACCACAGAATCCCAGATGCACACAGAGAGTTAGCCCCTGAAAAATTCTTCTGGAGGGAAGTAGTAGAGAGGGGGACCCCACAGACCTCAAGTCTCTCAACATCCAACCAAGGGATGTGTCCACACAGATGCTTCTCGAGGGCTCCTTCTTAAAACTCAGAAGGGAAAAGTAATTCAAAGAGGAGGTTTGGAGGGGTGGGGAGAGCTTGGGATTGGGTGGTAGGAAGATTGGGTTCAAGCTGCGGCTTTGCCTCTTGCTAGCAGTTAACGGGGAGACCTGGAGGGAATCACTTACCTTCCTGGGCTTCAGTTTCCTCAACTGTGCCACAGGGATAACAAGCCCACCCCCACGGAGGCTGTGAGCACCAAGTGCGATAACGCGGTGGGCCTCGGACCTGGGCCAGCCGTAAACTAACGTGGGGAGTGTTATAGGACAACGCGAGAGGGGAGGCACTCAGGAGTGTCTGTTTCCTTCTCTTCTTCTTCTCTGCCTTCCTCCCATGCACCGCAGCAGAGTAATCAGCCAGTGTCCCTGTGGTACTCAGGCTAGTGCCCCATACACACAGTCACACGCCTTTTCTGGCCCCATCTTCTCATATCAAAGCCCATTTTGTCTGTCACATACTCCTTGAAGCCGACACTGTTGGCCGTCCCCCTAACCAGCAATACCTGCCTTCTTCCTGGCTGACAGGCCCCAATTCTGCCCAGGAACTGAGCACCAGAGTGCTGAGGAAAGCTGTCCCACAACACAGTCCCAGGGAGTGGACACTGAATTGTGCATTCATCATGGTCATTGCATTCTTTCTGCCAGCGGTTGGCTTAAGTGGGGGCATGTGACACAGTCCTGGCCAATGGGAAACAAAGGGAATCTGCTGGAAGACCTCTGGGAAAAGCTTTCCTCTATAACAGAAAGAGAAAAGGCAAGCCCTGCGCTCCAGCCTTCACATGGGTTTGCATGAGGCCTGGAGCCACAGCAACCCCCTCCCAGCCAAGTGGCGACAGGCCTGAAGATGAAACCAAGGAACTGGACGCAGCACTGTCCACAATAGCTAAGGTATGGAAGCAACCTGGTGTCCATCCATGGATGACAGAGAAAGTACCGTGTGTATACACAATGGAATACTCTTCAGCCTTAATGAAGGAGGAAATCCAGTAGGGCGACTACAGTTAACAACAATTCATGGTATATTTCAAAATAGCCAGAAGAAAGGTTTGGAATGTTCTCAACACAAACAGATGGTAAATGTTTGAGGTGATGGATATCCCAATTACCCTGATTTGATCACTATACATTTTACACATGCATCAAAATATCTCATATACCCCCTTAAATATGTACAACTATTATGTATCTACATAAATAAATAAAAATTCACATTAAAAAAAGGAAATCCTGTCATTTGCAACAACATGGATGAACCTGGATAACATTATGTCAAGTGAAATAAGCAGGCACAGAAAGAGAAATAAACTCAGATTCAAAGTTCATCATGAACTTAAAAAGTTGAGCTCACAGAAGCAAAGAGTAGAATGGTGGTTGCCAGGGGTGAGGTGGAGGGGGGTGTGGGGGGGAGATGTTGGTCAAAGGATACAAGATTTCAGTTATACAGGAGGAATAAGTTCAAGAGATCTATTGTACAGCATGTTGACTATAGTTAATAACAATGTGTCGTATTCTTGAAAATCACTAAGAGAGTAGATTTTAAGTGTTCCCACCACAAATAAATGATAACTATGTGAGGTAATGCATGTGCTAATTAGCTTGATTTAGCCGTTCCACAATGTATACATATTTTAAAACATCTTGTACACAATAAATGTATACAATTTTTATTTGTCAATTAAAATAAATACTTTTTTAAATAATAAAAAATAAAAATACAATGTACAACCAGTGCATTAGGGACGGCAGAGAAGAAAGATGGAAGGTACCTGGTCCTTGGTATTGTTATTGTGCCTGAGTGAAGCCACCTGGCTCCCTCTTACCCACACACATTACTACATGCATTAACAAATCCCCATTGTTTAAGCCCCATCAGGTTGGGTATTTGGTCACTTGCAGCTGACCCAATTTTATTGTGCCTTAGTTTATCTTTTGACATCACAAGTGGGAATTCTCTTGGGCCTTTATTTATTACCTGTTTATTGTCTGTCTGTTCTCATGTAAGCTTCATGAGAATATAGCTCTTGTCCATGTTTATCACAACTGTCTCCCCAGCACTGACATCACTGTCTGGCACATCATAGCAGGAGCTTGAAAGTTATTTTACGGATGCATAAATGATTGGATGGCTCCAAACTGCCTTTCCAGCTTGCTCTTCCTAAACACCTCTTCAGAAAATGAAATCGTCTCCGATCCATGGAACGAGTAACAGTGCACCCTGCATACCTCAACACATCCCTGCTCCAAGCCACTGACCCTCTCATCACCCCATGACCTGCTCATTCTTCAATGCCCAATTCAAATTCTGCTTCTGAGGGTCATTAGGGTACATTGGAAAAAGAAAGTCATTTGAATTTAGCTTGGACTCCCAGCCCTACCACTACCTTGCTGTGGGGCCCTGGGCAAGTTACTGCAAACTCTGAACTTAGTTGTTTCACTCTAAAACAGGGCTAAGGTACCTACCTTAGCAGCGTCTGTCTGCTTGTGAGTTTGGGGGTAGATTCAATGAGACAATTAAGATGGCGACTTATATACGACAGCCCTCCTTCCTGTCGTTCATCCTATTCAAAGCTTGTGTTGATCAAAGAGCCACATGATCCCTGACTCCTCTGACTGCCCACAAGATCCCATCACTGACCATGGTCCCTCTCCACCTCGTGCCACAGGTGTGTCCATAGCCATCCCCTCTTCCTTCCTGTCCCCACCACCCCGGATTGTGAGTCCCCAGGCAGGGACTGTGTCTCCTTCATCTACATTTCCCGAGTGTTTGGCACATACTGATGCTCAAGAAATGTCTGTGGAATAAGCACACACATGACTGAGAAAAGAAGTCAGGAGTGTCAGGGCTGTGGCTAACCATGGCAGGGATGGTCCGGAAGGTCCACGCCAGTGGGGGGTTCTCCCAGGGGCTGGCCCGCCTCAGAGAGAAGCAAAATAACAGGAAATCAAACAAGGTGCTGAAAACAACAGGCGTAATTCTGGCAGCGTCTCTGCTGCTCTGTTCTTTATCTGTGAAATGAGAGCACCATGCCAGATGGTCCCTGGGGACGGGCAAAGTGGGAGGGGCGAGGGGTTCAGAGCCAGACTCACCGGGGATAGGGCTGTTGAGTGGATTAAGTGACAGTTAGCGCGCAGCCCCTGGCATGGGGCCTGGCACGTAGAAGGGCTCGATCACCTCTCTCTCCTTATCTCTCTCCTTTACTGCCACTGCTACTTCCAGCCCTGAAGTCCCTGCCTTTGCTCTTGACCTGGCTCTTCACACAAGTACCCGTCAGAGCTCCTCTGCCCCAAGCAGAAGGAAACTCGCCCTCCCAGGCAACAACGCCTTCAACCAGGCAACAGGCGGCCTGGCTTCTACCAGCCTCTGGCCTCCGCAATGTAAATGTCCCCAAACCTGGCCTGTTTTCCTCCCGGTACAGAGTAAAACTCCATTGTTCAGCCCCAGGCATCTGCGCAGGGTCACGTGACTCATCCTGACCATGGAATGCAAGTAGAAGTTCTACTAACCAGTTCCAAGTCTGACTCATTAAAATTCCCTCCTGTGCCCTCTTCCCTTCCCCAGAAAACTTTGAGCCCACAATTGGAGGATGGTGGCATCACAGTATGACATGGGTGAGCAATTGAGCTCCCGAGACTTTAGGCTTTACTTGTCACTGCAGCAGAGCCTAGTCTCCTCTAACTAAATCAGAGAGCCTGACACTTCCACAGGCACAGCTCGCAAAACAGAACATCTTTACCTGTTGCCATCTCAGGGTGAGTCCCCGCCTCTCCTGACTCATCCTCCGCAGGGAGTGCAGACCAGCCTCCTCCACCGCCCCCCCCTGCCCCCCTGCCGTGAGATCTGGATTCTAACACCCAAATTCACATCTGCAGTCTCTGCCCAGGTATTGTTGCGCTCTTGCACATTGGGTCCTTGTGGCCAGCATGGCATTGTGGACTTCCCGGGGGAGTGCTAACATCAGACCCTGCTAGCACATCTGCTGCACCCCCTTGGTCTGGGCCTCATTTTCCCACATACGCCACAGGGGCCTTGGAAGGCCTTTCCTGTTCTGATATTTGCAAGCCAGCGAAAGTACACCTGAAAGGGAATGCCTGCAGCCGACACCCGGCAGGCTGCACCCTGGCCCAACCTCCAGCCTATACATGGCCCATAAACTCTCCTAGCTGAGTAAACACATTTTATTGGGGCGGGGTTCACTTCCTGGCCATTCTGCCCCCACCTTCCCTCTCCTGCTCAGGCCTGGCCGATCCCCCAGATAGCCCCTGCTCCTTGGAGCCTCCGGTACCCATCCTCACATCCCCACTGCCTTCTGCCCCTTCTGCACCCTAACACCTGCATCCCCAGCCTGGAGGGGCGTGGAGACTTTCTTCTCTTATCAGCCCGTTTTACTGCCCCCTCCTCCTTGGTTACACAGTCATTTGGAGCAGAATTCCTGGCAAGGACAGATCAGCAACGGTCAGCTCCCAGCCAAGGACAGAAGGGTCCCTTCAGTGCTGTCTCAGGGGACAGGTAAGGGGTGTGCAGGCAGAAGAGAAAAAGAAAGCACCCCACAAGGAAGGGAGAGGTACCCCAGCCTGTGGAGAGAGGGCACGACCTGTGAAGGGAGGTCAAGGAGAGGGGAACAGAGGACAGCCAGGGCCAGCCCAGAGACTCCTAAGAAGGATCAGACCCCGCAGCTCAGCCCAGCTCCAGGAAGGAGAAGAGACAGGCCTGGCAGCACCAAGGACCCCCTTCCACAGCCTCCACCTACGGGACAGCAGGAGAACCAATGTGCCGGAAGGCAAATCCTGGAGTCTGAAAGGAACAGAATTGAAGGAAATCCAGGAGGGCTTCTGGGAAGACCCCTCAAGCTTCAGTGCATCCCAGGGCTGAATCTGCCACCTGGGGCCCCAGGGTGGCACTTGAGCCTCCCAGAGGCTGGCCAGAGCCAGCAGGAAAGGGCCACAAGCAAGAGAAAGGGCCAAGGTGCACACACCGCCTCCAGACCTCCACTGGGGGCAGATTTCCTCCTTCCAGCCCCTTTACTGTCTTTCCGTCTTCTCTGTCCACACTGGGCAGTGACCTCAGAGACCCTGGCCTCGGCTGGTGACTGTGAAAGCAACTGCCTCTGAGAAGACCCCTGTCTGGCCTGTGGGACAGGACACAGCACCTTCCAGCTCTTCCACTGTGGCCTGTCCCCTTGGTCCCAGGGGTGTTTTGAAGTGGTCCATGGAAGCCGCTGTGGAGACAGAATCCCAGTTGAATAATCCGACTAGAGATGCTTCCTTCACCTCCACGTGCCCCATCGATCCCAGGAGGTTCAGGGGAGGAAGAACACACCCCTCCACTGGCATCGTTCCGGGCCCACAGAGAGCCCCCACTCTGCTCCTCCGAGTGTGCTGAGCTGGGCCCTGCTCCCTGCAGGGGGATGGAGAGTAAGAGCTCAGGGTGCTGTGAGGCCCCAAAGAGGCTGGGCCTGTCCTTTTCCATCGAGGCCATCCTAAAGAGGCCCTCCAAGAGGCGTGATGTGGCCAGGCTGGAAGGGGCAGGTGGAGAGGGCCTTGGGCAAGCAGCGGCCACAGGCTCCAGGCTGGAGAGGCCCCCGCAGGACCAGCCCCAGGGTAAGTGTCTTCTGATCATTTCTTTCTGTTCCCTGGGCTCCGAGGCCCAGCTGAGCTCAGGCACAGAAAAAGCTGCTCCGTCCATATCAACGAAACAGAAGACTATAAAATTCAGAGGGAGACCAGGCTCTGGGCTGGTTGCCTTATATTCCTTTCAGTCTAATGCAGAACTGTGTTTTTTCAGATGTGGACACCAGGGCTTAGTTAGGTACAGAATGCAGAGACCTGGGCTTGTTCCTGTAACCAGGCCCCAGCTAAGAACGCTAGTCACCATTTATTCAGCATTGACGATGTGGTAGGCACTGTCCTTTAATTTCAGTAGAAAGCATGATTATCATAACTGGACAGATGAGGAAGCTCGTCTGTGAAAGAGAAGAAGCAGATCATGTCCCCAGGTTACACAGCTGGTAAGCAGAAGACCTGTGATCAGAGCCTGGCTTTGCCTGCCCCCAAACCCCTGCTAGGTCTGGTACAATCTTCTCCTGCACAGCTTCCAGAGGCTGGAGCTCTGCCCAGGTCTGCCCACCCTGATCACCTTCCCCAAGCCACTGACCAGCCCAAGGCATGTCCCCAAATAACAGTGACCAGATTTCAGGGCCCTCCTTGAGAGCTGCCTTGAGGAAGGGAGGAAGGCGGCATTAGGGTGTTGGGATGAATACACATACCCTGCGAAGCGTCAGGAGCCCGGGCTGTGAGTGTCGGCTCTGCCCTGGCCTGCTGTGTGGCCCCAGGGAAGTCCCTGTCCATGCTGGACCAGCTCCACCCTCAGCGAAACGGCTGGCGTGAGGGGAGAAGAAATGTTCAAGCTGGTGATGTCTCCAGGGCCATTTGAGCCTGACAGTCACCGAGCCTGGAATATCTCACATGAGGTTCCCAGCTCTCTCCCCCTTCCCACCCCTTTAATCCAGGAAAATGCTGGAAAGGAAGCTCAGGGAGCCCTTGCCATATGCAGAGCCCCAGCCCCTCCCCCCAGGTGAGTCTCCCCCAGAGGGCGCTGATGGGGAGCAGACCCAGGAGGGCTATGTGTCCCCGGAAGCTGGCGGGTCTCCCTGTTACTGCGCCTATCAATGGGAAAGGGTCCCCAGCTTAACTTTTGGAAGTTCATTATCTTCCAGTCAATTAAACATTCACAAAAGAAATTCCACTGGGGTTTTAACCTGAGCCTTTCTGCTGCAGCTGTATAAATCTATGATCGCCCTCCGTGTCGCAATGGGAGAGAGAGAAAGGTCTGATCTCTCCTACCAGAGCAGCCTCCCTTCCCCTAGCCTGACAATGCTGACAGCAGAAAGGAAGCCACTCTCCCTAGGCCTCCTGGGAAGATTCTGGCATGTGCCATGTCAGCTCTCAGGCTAAACCCAGAGCAGCCCCCAGCAAGTGCTGGTCAAAATAGCAGTTGCAACACCGGAGAGTGCCTTATGACTCTCGCAGCACTTCATGGCAATTTTCCCATCTCCTTGTCACACTTGTGAGCCCACCATACAAACAACGAAACCAAGAAGAGAAGAGAAATCTCTACAAAAACTACATGAGGACTTAGCACTAGAATTGAACCCTGATGGCCTGAGACTATCCACTCTAGATTATTCCTGGACATAGTTTAAATCCATACGTCTCCCACTATGCTGGAACTCAGCATTTCCAAATGCTTGGTGATGGTCCCAGTAGCAGTCCTCAAGATGACTTTGGGGGGTACGCAAAGATTATTTAGGTCAATAGTTCTATAACATAATTACTTCTATACTCACCTCTATTTATGACAAAAGAGACTGGCTATCCATTCATGGTCATGATATGAGGTTTTCTTTTAAAACAAATGTATTTATTTGAGCCAAACAAAAAAGTCTGTTTGGGAAAATGATAAGCAAAAAATAATACAGATGGGATGCAACACGTCAGAAACTACAAAGGTAACTTGCAGAAATTGCACATGAACTGGAGTCTGTGCAACATGTAGAGCAAGAAGGGCAGGGACTCAATAAAAGTGCTCTCTAGGCCCAGATCTGGCACCAACACACAGGCAGACCTCAGGCCAGCTGCTTGTTTCTCTGAGCCTCAGTTTCCCCACCTGTAACATGAAAGAGCAGAGCTAGAGCATTCATAAGGTCTCTCCTAGCTCTGACATGCCATGACAGATTCAACAACAAACTAGTTGCTGCAAAACCTTAAAGGATCCCCTCATGGTCATTTTCCACAGCAGAACCATCCTCCCTGCAGAAACAGTGGTCACAATGCCAGGGAGGGCAGGAGCAGGGTGGCTGGGGGTGCCCCACGCCCAGCATAGGGCTGGCTGCTGCTGGCTGATGCCGCTGTCCTATGTCCATCCCAGTGCAGGACCCCTCAGGGAAGGGCAACAGGACCAGAAAGAGCAGTGCCCTCCCCTGCCCCAGTGATAACAATGGGGAAACAAATCCCTCTTTGTCTCCACTTAACATCTCAAGGGCTTCATGGAGTGGCTCACACTGACCTTCTGCCGTCTCACCCAGGGAGCTTCTTAAAATGCAGCATGTCAGGCCCAGCATCCAAGATTCTGACTAGAATCTTGATAGGTCTAGGATAGAGCCCTGGGATCTGCATTCTAACAAGCTCTCCCAAAGGATTCTGATGTTCTGATTTTGTGGTCCTTGGAGGAGCTGAGACTCAAAGAGGTAAAGTGGCTTGTTCCAAGCTGCAGAGCCAGGACATGCAAGAGCTCGGGCCAGGCCAGTTATCTGGGTTCCGAGGCTACAGCCATGCTCTGCCTCTCTTGTTTCTCACGGTGGGACCAAGCTTCCTCCCACACCTTCCCACTCTTGTGGACACCCTCGTGATCTATGGGTTGGACCCCCACCCAGGACTCAAGTCAATGGGAAAATCCAAGAGGGTCTCCCTATCTGAAAGGACACTGAGCCCAGCTGCCTGCTCTGTCCTCCAAGGAGAGGCAAGCCCCCTGGTATCTAGGACCCTCCAAAGTCAAGGGAGACCCCGTCAGGAGGAAGCTCTGCATACTAGAGGCTCAGACCCTGAAGAGAGAGAATTCTCTGCATCTCTCCCACTGATAATCTACTGTGGGGAAAGCATGACCCCAGGGGAAAAGGGGAGGAGAAAGTGGACAGGGAAGAGACCACCCAGTGGGGACACCTGTATGGATTGCCTGGCCTGGGGAGAACCCAGGTATATCCCCTCGCCTGTTCATGAGCCATTCATTCATTCGGCCAACAACTGCTAAGTGCTTACTCTGGGCCAGGCTGGGGCTGTGGAGGTAAAGGTCCATAAAACCAGACGTAGTGACTGCCCACCTGCAGCAGGCATGGGGCCAGCAGCCATGAGCATCCCTGGCAACACCACCTCAGGGCAGCGCTGACTTTTTCCCATCTTGTCAGGTGGAGCTGGCCAGGGGCACGGTGGAATCCTTGGCATTTGAGGAATATCCTACAGCGGAGGATAGTAAAGTTTTTCTGCAAAGGGCCAGATTGTAATTTTAAGCTTTGATGGCCAGGTGTTCTCTGTCACAATTACTCAACTCTGCCATCAGAGCCAGAAAGCATCTGTAGACAGTGTGCGAATGAATGGGTAGGTTTATGTTCCAATAAAGCTTTATTTAAAAAATACAGGGGTCAGGGCAGATTTGGCCTTCATGCTGTAGTTCCTCAAACCCTGCCCTGACTCCTGAGTGTGGTACTCAAAGTCCTTCCCAGACTGGCCTGCTGTCCCAGGCTCCCCGGCCCTTGCTGTCCACCCTGCAGGCAGGTGGAGCTGCTCTCAGAACCCCACACCTTCCCTGCCCTTTGAATGCCTCCCACCTTCACCCTGAGAAGCCACTGCTCCCTCTGCCCCTTCTTCCTCTTCCTCTCCCTCTCCCTCTTCTTCCCCCCACCCCCGTATTAATTTTCTATGGCTGTCACAACAAATCACCACAAACTGGATGGCTCAAAACACAGAAATGTGTTCTCTTACCGTTCTGGGGGTTAGGACTTGGATGTACCCTTTAGGGGGATGCTGCTGCTACACGACACCGTCCTCATCTCTCAGCCCCTCGTTTTCCTCCGCCTCCTTCCTCTTCCCTCCCTCTCCTCTCCCTCCTCTCCCTCCCCTCACACTCCTGGCCCTCCCCCTCCTCCCCTGCACTGCCTGGAATCGCAGACAGCTGCTCTGGCTTGGGCTGTGTCCAAGGCCCATGTGGGTCTCATCACCTGTGATTAACAGCTCTGGTTCTCAGCCAGGTAGACCCAGGGGCTCCCATGAGAGCAGAAAGGAGCAGGGCAGAAGGACCTGGCGCTAAAAGCTTGTAGTTCCCCCATGAGGAGTGTGGTTTGGTCTCCCTCCAATGGACCCCGTCTCTCAGTCCCTACCACTAGAGCCACAAACTAACCTGGCCATGGGGACATTCCTATAGGACTCGGGGACACCTGGAGGCTGGTTCTATAATAGAATTGAGAACCTGGCTCAGTCTTAGGCCCTGTAGGGGCACAAGAAAGTCCAAGGCAGAGCATTGTATTAGCGTGGGTTTGCCCAAAAAGCAGACCCCAAGGAGAGGATCTGAGCATAAGTAGTGACTTGAGATGTGCAAGGAACACCAGCAGGAAAGTAGTAAAATAATACAAGAAAGGGAAGGTAATGAATAAAGGGTGTGTTATTAAGCCAGCCACCCACTGTGGGTAACTGAAGCTCAAATCCTTTGGGCAATGGAGCAAATATACTCCTCAGAATTCTTTGAGGTTTTAATCCATAAAGAGAAACCCTAGCAGTAGGAAGTATATCTAGAGTACAGAAAGGTCCAAGGGATACAAGCCAGGAATTGACAATATCAACTTTAATCACAGGGCCCAGAATGTGAGAGCTAGGAAAAATTTAAATGGACAGAGGAGGAGGCTTCAAGTGTTGGCTATAATTTAAGTTTGATTTATCCATTGTATTCTTTATCCAGGCATGCAACAAATAGCTACTGAATATCTACTGAGTGCCAGGCATATCTATTGCACAACAAATCATCCCAAAACTTGGTGGCCTATAATAACGATAAATATTTATTGTCTTACTCAGTTTCTGTAGATCAGGAATTTGGGAGTAACTTAACTGGATGGGTCTGGCTCAAGGTCCCTCATGAGATTGTAGTAAAGGTGTTATTTGAGGCTGCAGTCATCTGAAGGCTGGACTGGAATAAAAGATCTGCTTCCAAGGTGGCTCACTCACAGGGCTGGGAAGTTGGTGCCAGCTGTTGGTGGGAGGCCTCAGCTCCTCCCTATGTAGGTGCTCCACATGCTGCTTGAGTCTCCTCACAAAATGGCAGACAGTCTTGCTCAGAGTGGGCGATCCAAGAGAGAGAGAGCCAGGCGGGAGCTGCTTCCTTTTATGACCTAGCCTGAGAAATAGCATCACATCACCTTCACTGCATTCTATTCATTAGAAATGAGCCACTAAGTTGGGCCCACTCAGGAAGAAGAGAATTTGAAGACAGGAGTGTCAAAGAATTTGCAAAGCCATCTGACAGCCACCACAGGTACGGGGTTGGGGGTTGGGGATGGTGTAACAAGGAAAATGCAAGCACAGCCCTGCCCTCAGCTAGCTTGTAGTCTAACAGAGGAGATGAAGAGCCATCAAATATTCACAAATGCAAGTGCAAGTACCACTGTGACTCTGCTGGGGAGCTGGTGGTGTGGTACTCTGAGGGACTGTCCGGGGAAGGTTTGGTCTGTGCAGGAGGTCAGGGAAAGCTTCCCAGAGGAGGTGACAGCACAGCTGCAATCTAAAGCCTGAACAGCGTGAAAGGGGAAGGGCATTCCCCAGAGGGAGCAGCAACAGCAAGGACCTGCTCCTGGCATGTGAGATGTTCAAGCCTCCAAGGTGTGGACTGGAGCCAGAAGGGGCCAATATACACTGGCCTGGGAGGCGTGGTGGAGATTTTTGGTTTTGCTTTGTATTCCAAGGGGAGTAAAGAACCATCTTAGGCTTTTAGGCAGGAAAGTATACAATGATCAACATTAATGAGAACTCTTTGGTTCCAATTGATAAAAATTATCCTAGGTTAGCTAAAATGGAGAGGAAAGTGTATTGCCTTGGAGAAAGTTAAGAAATAGTTTCCAAAACTGAGCCAAGGAAAGATTAAGCAACCTTCTGCCGTGATGGGAGCCAGAACCAACAGTCCCATCAAGGCTGTCGAGCTGTTTCTCTGTGCATATGGCTCACCTCTTTCTCACTGCTCATTGGCATTCTCCAAATGGCTTCCAATGGCTCCGAGTCACAGCAGCCTCCAGTGACTGCCCTTAAGCTCTCTAAAGTCCCATGTCCAAAAGCCACAGAGGAGGGACCCCACTGGCCAAGCTTGAATGAGAAGTCCACCTCCAAATGACTAAGGTCAACCGAGGCCAGAGCATGTGGCTGGTGGAACTGTGTGTGCTGGGCTCTGGTCTGGTGTCTCCTTCCTCGGCCACACTGTTCCCTGCTGGGGCGCTGGCTCCTTATCTCAGGGCCCTTGGGACTCTTCATAGGTCATTTTGGTCTCCATGTAGGAAACTCTCAAGTTTTTTTTTTTTTTAATCAGTAGTGTTCCTAATGAGGTTTATTCTCCCATATACTCCTTGTAGGAAGGCCATTGTTCATATTTTGTGGGCCAAATACACACAGTTCCACCAGCCACGTGCCCTGGCCTATTCCCCCTGTTTGCAGAACCCTGTGACTTTGTATATCTCTAATCTGGGCATTCTGAATATTTGCCACTTTGGTTGGCTTTCCGTATGTATTTTAGCAAAGAGAACAATTTGATTGATTTGGGCTTTGACGGATGAGCAGGAGTTCACTAGACAAAGACAGAGGACAAGGCATTCCAGACTTAGGGAGTGGTGAAAATGAGCACCTGGAGAATACAAGGCCATGGCCAATTTGGGAAATCTGGAAATGGTCAGGTGGGACTGAAGTCACAGAAATGAGGATGGGGAGAAAGCAGATGATGCTAGAAAGGTAAGATGCAGAAGGCCTTGAATGCCATGCTAAAGAGCTTTCCTTGTGCCCTATAGGCACAAGGGAGCTATGGGAAGTCTGTGGCCTAACCAGAGAGGCCAGGCCAGCACAGGTCAGCCCCGGGGAGACTCCTGGCCCACATGCCTCCCCCAGCAAAGGGTGCCCTCAATCCCCTCCTTGAACCCACTGCCTTAGGAAGACAAGGACGAGACACATTTCCAGAGACTGTGTCCAGCAGCAAACCCACTCCCCCACCCCCAGCCTTTAGCTGCGCAACAAGAGCCAATTAGCAGACCACAGAGAAGGAGCAATCCAGGGAGGGAGCCAAGCGCAGAGAAACATCGCTTCGTAATTAGGTGGCCTAATCACCTGTGTAAATTGTGTATTTCTTATGATCGATGTGCTAAACGGCTCAGGTTTAATTAATTTCTGCTGACGCGCTCTCTTTGAAGACCCGCTGAAGTGTGATCCACCTCCCGCACCATTAATAGCGGGAGAGGAGCAACTTGAGAAGGGTGGCGGTTGCCTGCGCCTTCACCTCCGCTCCCCACGGCCCCGCATGCCCACTCCGGGCCACAGAGGGTGGGCTGGGCTGTGATCACCTGCTTCTCAGCTTCTCTGCCAAGAACCTGGCAGGGAGATACCAGGCCTGGACGGGGACTCAAGGATTTTCTCACTGTCAATCTAGTGCTCCTTCCGGGATGATCCATCCTGCCTCAGAAAATTGTCCTCTCTAAGCAGGGACCCAGAACGTCCTGGCCCTTCCTAGTGCTGGAGGCTCCGGTCCTGTGCACGGGGCAGCTACATCAATGAGCTCATACTTTCCAGCCTCTTGTCTAGTGAGGTCCCTCTGGTTCCAAAATTCTACCTGCCGAGTTCTGCATTCTACCTTCTTCTCTGTTCCATGTTATGCTGTTCTGCCCTCTCTCACCTGCTTCCCTCTTGTAATTCTCTATAGTCTGTAACCCCAGCATCAGCCTCCCTGGCCCCCTCACAGCCTCCTCCTGCATATGGTGGGAAAGCTGAAGCATTGACCTTCATCCTTCCTGAGCCACCCCCTTGGACACTACTCTTCCCTATCCCACCTTATCCTGTGGACTATGGTCAGGTGGACTTTGCTAAGATTCCCCCCCTCCAGAGCTCCTGGGCACCATCCCCTCCCCTGGACATCCTCCTCCTCCCCAGGCTCCCACAGAGAGGTGAGTGTGGAGCAGTCCTCCCTTCCTCCTGCCTTCCCTGTACTTCCACTTTCCCCAAGGCCATCAAAATTGACACTATGCCTATTGGATACTTTCTTCCCTAGAGATTTGTGGCAATGGGAGGAAATTGCAATGCAAGGAGAAACTTAAAGTTAGACCCAGAATATGACTTTTTCAAGAATCCAGTGGGAAACCATCTAGGGTAGTTTCTGCAGAACTTTCTGCGATGATAGTAACGTTCTGTGTCTGTGCTGTCCAACATGGTAGCTGCTAGCCATATGTGGCTATTAAGCCATGGCTAGTGTGACTGAGAAACTGAATTTTTTGTTCTATTTAATCTAAATAGCCACACATAGCTAGTGGCTACCATGTTGGACAGTGTAGTTCTAAGGAGTTAAACTTTTCGGCTTTTTACAAGGTCCAGCCTCAGATCCTAACCTCATTTTCCTGACTCCAAGTGCAAGTCCATCTGTCTCTTCCAAAACTGCTGTTGGCTTCTAGTCAGGTCTCTCCAGTCATAAGTCAGAGGGCCCCACCCACTGGGAGTAATCTCAGCTCTGGGATTCCTCTCCCCTTTAGCCCTTTTTATGTTTCTCCAGTTTGGGGTTATTCAGTCTGAAATAACATCCCCAAAAGGGCAGTGTGAGAACATTCAGTGTTGAGTATTGACACCCCAAGAATGCACAGTCGATCTGTGGGGAGAGGCTTGGGCACTCTAAGTCCTAAAGGCTGGTCTATTTGGGACTCAGCCTCCGTCTGCCACCAGTGTGAATTTTAGGGACCCCTCCTCTGTTCTTGGAGAGCTCACTAGAGCTGTTAGTGATCATCATCATCATCTCTCGAGGAAAAACACTTATCCTGAGAATGTATAGTTCAAACCTAAGGAGAAAAAATATTTTTCTAACCAGCCTGTAATTTGCCAGGCAGCCCCTGCGCCGTGACGTCAGCAGTCAGGTTATTATGCAGAGCAGGGTTTAGACCTTTTCCTTCCTCACATTGCCTCCAACTATGCTCTTCCAGTCCTGCTGGGAATAGGGGAAAGCCATACATATCTTAAAAGCTGCTCCCTTCGTTACACAAATGGAAGCTTTGAAATAATTATTGTATTAAGGAGTCTATTCTTAATCATGACCTTATTTGCCTAAGTGTCCTTCTGGGGGAAACAGAGGAGGTGGCTTATTTTTGTTATAATCTCCCTTCTGTTTCTGATCCTCTGTTCTCCATATTGTTTCATCTGCTGTGTTCTGGTTCCACACCCTGCATTCTCTCTCAGTTCCATATTCCCAGGAGGATCTCAGCTCCATGCTGTCCCTGACACCTCAGTTTTCCCAGCCAACCTAGAATCTTCCCTTTTGTGATTTTTTTTTTGCAACTTCCTATAGAACTGCACTATATCATTTACTATTAGCTAAAATGCTGATCAAAGGAATGAATGAATGAGTGAGTAAATGAATGAGATACTGCCAGGCATGGCTTGTTCTTTCTATACTCATGCAGACGGGCCCTCGGTGCCTGCTGGAGCCGGGTACAGAGAAGACATTCGCCAAGCTCTGGGCAAAGGACTGACACCTGCTATTTCTCTCTATGTTGATTCTGATTGGGTGCAGCTCTGTCCCTTAAACACATCACCAGCTCTAAAAATAGAATAAATATTCTCCTTCGCAGCAGTTTTGGCTCTTACCAGTTGTCCTGATGTGTGACATCTGACATTGCACATTTCAGACAAATCATGTGGAACTGTCTTCTCTGTCCAATGGGGTTGAGAGCAGAGCCTGAGTTTCACATGTATTCATTTAGAGCACATGTTGTTAATCTCCCACCAGGTGCTAGTTCCTAAGCTAGTCTCAGATACAGTCCCTGCCCTCCGGGGGCTCACACAGCAGGCACATGTGGGCTCTCTTCCCTGGGAGCTTTGGGTCCTCTGAGCATGAGTGTGAGTGACCCTGAGCATGAGTGTGAGTGACAGGAAGTACCTAGGTTCTCAATCATTTTCTGAGAGCAGATTTGTCTTAAAGGAATGAGGATGAAATCAGGAGAGTCAAGGTGGTCAACTAGAATTATAGGAATAATTATAGAAACTGGGCCCCAAAAGTGAAAGTGATTTAAGGAGAGGGTTTGTGCTTTTCCTACAGTTCCTAAAATTGTATCACATAGACTGCCTTTGGTCAAATTAAGACCAGAATTGCAATTATGTCCTCAGAAGTTCATAGTCAGGAAAACAAATCCACCACTATCCGTCTGTTTTGGTCATTCTTCCAACATCCACTGTCACTTGGCTCCAGCCAGGAGCTCTAGGCAATGCTGGTTAATTCTCCTATTCTGCCAACAGGGCGACCCTCCTTACGCTCCCTGGGGTGGTCAAGTTCAAGGACCGCTTTTCTGTCCTCATTGTAATTGGTCTGTCTGCAACATGGACACAGCTGACGGGCCTTCAATCTTGAAACCTATAAATGCATCCACCTATTCCATAGCTTCCTTTGACTAGCCAATAGAAATCTCAAACCTAACATGTCCAAGTTGAACACATGATTTCCCTGTCATACAAACACATGAACACACACACACACACACACACACATACACACACACCCATCCTTTTGTTCAAGCCAAAACTGAAGAGTTGTCCCTCAGCCAAGGTCTAATCTGTCAACATGACCTGGCAGCTTCCCTCCAAAATAGATCGCATAGTCAGCTCCATACCTTCTCCCTGCAAACAACTTCAGCAGCATGACATCACTGGGGGGGGTGGGGGATGATTCTTTTCCCCCAGTTCTATTGCAAAAAATTCCAGGGACGGATTCTGATAGGTCCAGTTCAGGTCCCCACCCTTGGACCAATCCAGTTCCTACTACAACTACTTGGTTGGTGTGTGGGAAGAATAGTTTCCAAAAGAAGGGTATTGCTGGCCCCAGAAAAGAGGTGGTTCTGGGCAGATAAATTCAAATATATGTCCACCTCCCTCTGTTACAGCAGCAATCACCACATACCCTAGGTCATGTGCAAGCCTGTCTGTATCCCCCACCTCACCAGACAATGAGGTGCTTCCAGCCAGGGTCCAAGTCTTCATCTTTTCTACAGCCCACTGCCTAGTGTGGTGCCTGGCGCAAAGAAGTACGTGCTTAACAAACGTGCAGAGGAATGTGTGATGAAACTAACACGTGGAATGAAATACTTGCAACAAGAAAGATCAGCCAGGGCTAGAAAGATGAGGAAAGAATTTTTGGAGATTATAAAAATGAATTTAGGTGCTGAAGAACCAGCAGAAATTAGATTTGCAGACAAGAGAGAAGAGGTGACCCCAGACAGAGGGGATCGCCGAGGAAAACCAGAGATAAAGCACACATGTGGTGGGCTGCGGCGACGGTAAGTAGCCCAGCTTTAGTGAAGCAAGGCTTGTGGATTGACAGAGTGACGGAGGCAGGGCTGGCTTCATGGGTGTGTGTGTGACCCACTCAGATGCACAGGGCCCTGCGCTCAGAAGGTGGCCCTGCAAGTGGAGTTGAACCCTTCTGGCCACCATCCTGAAATTCTTAACAATTGTGTGTTTGAATCCGTGTTTGATTAGTGACACCCGACGTGCCAGCAAAGGATGTGCCAGGGGCTTGGTGCCTCAACCCACAGTCAGTGCCCTTCTCACCACCTCCCTCTTCACCAGGATGGACTCTTGGCCAAACATTTCCCTGCCCCTACCCAGCGACCTCTGTCTCCCTCCATATTGGGAGGCAAAGGGGGTGACGGGTTCATGGAGGGTCCAGGTCAGGCAGGGAGTTTCAGGGTGCAGCCAAGTTTCTTCACTGGGCATCCATGTCCCCAAGTCTCAGGTGGGCCCCTGGGTCCCTGGGAGGGTCTTCATGTACCCTGTGAGTGTCCCTGTGCTCTCTCAGGGGAGCACAACATAAAATAGCAAATAAAAAACCCCCCAACAGTTCAAGAGAGAGACTGGAGAAGAAAGGAAAAAGGTTTTTTCCTGCTTTTTGAACAAGGGGACCCACATTTTCATTTTTCACTGGGCCCTACAAATGACATAGCTGGCCCTGAGCAGAATTGAGGCTGGACAGGTGGGTTGGAGACAGGCTGCCAAGGGCCTTGACTGCTGTAGAGCTAAGCCTTTACTTTGTAGACCAAGGTTGGCACACTTTTTCTATAACGGGCCAGATTGTAATTATCTTAGTCTTTGCAGGCCATATGGTCTTTGTTGCAATGATTCAACTGTGCTGTTACAGAGTAAAAGCTGTCAGAGATAATACATAAACCAATGGGAGGAGCTGTGTTCTAATAAAACTTTATTTAAAAACAGACAGTGGGCTGGGTTTGGCCTGGAGGCCATAGTTTGCCTTCTCCTGTTGTAGACAAGGCGGAGTCATTGAAGGCACAATCAGAGAGGATTTGCCAGGGGCCAACACTCAGTAGTGTCATCAGGGGTTGAAAGGGTAGAATGAGGAAACACAAAAGCCCCACTAAGGTGCTGACAGCAAGGCCACTGACCCCACCTGCACCCTTTCCCGTGCAGAAGAGAGGAAGAGCAAGCGCAGAGTCCGCACCACCTTCACCACAGAGCAGCTGCAAGAGCTGGAGAAGATCTTCCACTTCACCCACTACCCCGACATCCACGTCCGCAGCCAGCTGGCCGCCAGAATCAACCTCCCGGAAGCTCGGGTGCAGGTACAGTGTCCCTGCCTCAGCCCCAGCCTCCATGCCTTGGGACCTTGGGTGAGATGCAATGTGTCCTGGGCCCTGTGGGGCTGCCCCATCTGAATGTTTCCATTGGCTTTATCCCATGAGCACAGTCACAATGGCCAAACATTATTTTCCAGGAAATGAGGCCACCATAGTTACAAGATGGTTTCTCCCCTCTGGGAGTGGAAAGGGGAGAGGTGGCATCAGTGACCACCATGGATCTCTGCTCTGTGCCCTTCCTCCCCACTTGGTGACAGTTCACAGCCTCATTCACAAAATAGGTCTTGACAATCTAGACCAGAGGTCAACAAACTTTTCTGTAAAGAGCCAGATTGTAATGATTTTAGACTTTGCAGAGTCACTGTCACAGCAACTATTCGACCAGGCCATGGTAGCACAACAGCAGCCCACAGATAATATGTAAACAAATGAGCATGATGGGATGCCAATAAAACTTTACTTATGAACACTGAAATTTGAATTTTGTATTATTTACCTGTGTCACAAAATATTATTCTTCTTTTAGTTTTTTTTAACCATTTAAAAATGTGGAAACCATTCTTAGCTCATGGGCCATTCGAAAACAGGTGGCAGGCCAGACTCAGCGCACAGGTGGCAGTTTGCCAACCCCTGATCTAGACCACGTAGGTATCACTTTGGAGGCAGCACAGAAGTGGCAAGGACCCTGGATCCGTGGTCAGAGACCTGATTTAAGCACCAACAGCCTAGCCTGTCATCTGTAATCTCTTCTCCCCAGAGTGTCTGTTGCTTCATGCACGATTAGAGATACAGTAGCCCATTGTCACTCACCGGGGGTACATCCTGCCCTCTTCATGCATCCCCAGTTCTGCAAGTGTGACTGTAGCACACGGAATTCCACCAGATCCAACTGTGGCACTGTTGGCACTCTCTCTGATACAGTTTTCTAAGTCACTCCCTTTTTTTTTCACAAATGCAATGGACTCATTCTAATTCAAAATCAGGACACTATTCTCCTTTTCATTTGATTCCAACCTCCTTTCCTTCTGGCTAAGGACCAACCCTGCAGACTTCTCCACTTTTCCTTCCCATGTGGAATCAGGTGCCAGCTAAGTGGGTAGCACCTGCGCCTGCCGGAAAACGCAGAATCCAACACGTGCCTCAGCAGAGTTCCCGCCTGTGAGATGGCCACGTGTCGGGGACCATCAGGGCACACATGAATACAAGGAGCTGCCCGTGTTCAACCTATAGATGCCAAGGGGCCCACAGGGGTACAAACTGGTGGCCTGCTGGTGACCCACACATGGCTCTTACTGAGTCTACACAGTATTCTAAAACCTGGAAGCTTTCACATAAAAATCAAGATTTCCACCCTGGAAATTGGATGAACCTGCAACACTGGACTCACATTTCCATGTGGTGAGTGTTGCTAGAGCTGAGAAGCTGCCCCTTCAGGCTCTGTTTATCACAGACCCTGTCGTTCCCAACTCCACGGCACCCAGCTGCTTCATGCAGGCAGGTCCCCCCGGCCCTGCAGGCTTTGCAGGTTGCAACCCTGGTCCTCTCTCAGAAGGGTGACCTCCAGCTCCAGAGAAATCCTGGAGGCCACGGAGCTTTACAAACTGGAAAGTGCAGTCCCTTGGAAGGCATCATTATTATGCATTTGAGGGAGGTGGTGCCAGATGGAGAAAAACTCTTCTGCTTATCCTCACCTCTCTCCCTAACCACAGATCTGGTTCCAGAATCAGCGGGCCAAGTGGCGGAGGCAGGAGAAGATCAGTAACTTTGGGGCAACGCAGCAGCTGCATGAGGCCGACGTGACCCTGCCCATAAATCCAGATGTGGCCGTAAGTGCTTGAGTCCTCAAGGGGGGGCTGGAGGGAGCCACTGTCTGGGGACATCCCAGCCAGACCCAGATGTGAGGAAATGCCTCCGGGCTCTGTCTATAGTAAAAAGTGCAAGGAAAATTCTTTTAGAAACAGCATGGGGCAAGGAGGCCACCTCTCTCTGTCCCCATGTCCTCCTCCCTAAGTGACAATCATGGTGTCTCTCCTTCCTCTAGGGAGTGATTTGTATTATTTGTGCAAAACTTCACAGTTTGCCAGGAAAGTGCAATACACGGAGTTTGGGCACGTGGGCTCTGGAGTCAGACTGCCCAGGTTTGAACCCAGCTCTGCACTTGCCCCCGGTATGGCCTGGATAAGGATGAAATGACTGAGACACAGCAAATGCTTGACACCTAAGAAGTGCTCCCTAAATATAAGCGGTCCACAGAGACAGCACATATTTCTGGGTTTGCACCAGCTGCTGAACACTGGGGACAGAGCAGTAAACAAAACAGACAGTCTTACCCTGCCCCGGATGAAAGGTTTTTACACACCCACAGGGACACTGTGAGGCAGGATTTTTCACTCACTCATTTTTTGCTAACGTGGAAGCTGGCTCTGAGAAGCAAAGTGACCTTTCCGCGTAAAACAATTGCTGGAAATGCCAGGATCAGGAGGAGATTTCCTTAGTCCCCAGGTCACGCATTTCTCCAAACCCGCAGTGACCAACCACCCAGGTTTGCACGGATCTGCTAAACCCAGAAAGTCCTGGGCAAATCAGGACAAGTTGGTCATGCTGCTCACCCTGAGCTGCCCAAGCCATGGGGGGAAAAGCAGGGAGCTGCAGGGATGGCACAGAGTGACGCTGAGGACTCACTTCTCTCTCCTGACCTCTCCTGTGACAGGGCCCCATGCTGATGCCCACTGCTCTGCACAGGCCGGCTCCTCCCACGGGGTGCTGTCCACCAGCTCAAGGTCAGCTGGCCTCTGCCTGGTTCCCTGCCCGGATCACCCTCTTCCCACAGCACCCATGGGAGACACAGCTTCTCCCAGGCCCTCTCGTCCAGCAGACCTGCGTCCCTACACTATGCATCCCTCCACCTCTGCACCCCAAATGGGGCAGCATCTGTGCTACTTCAACATAAGGATCGGACATCCTCTCCCCAAATGAGCCACTCTCCACTGCAGGTGAAGGCAGGTGGCAGATGTGCCCTGGGCCTCTGAGGGAATCGATCTCACAATCCAAGGATGGCCCACAGCCCAGGAAGCTACCCTGAACATGCCTGTCAGAAGGGTGCACCAGGATCAGCAGCAAAGTAAATGATAAAGCTCTCCTGGCCAAAGCTGCTCTCCTGGTGCAGAAGACAGGCTGGACGAGATCTCAGGATAAGCCCGGAACAGGGAGCTTGTCCTCCTGCACCTGTTCTTCCTCTAACTTGCTGTGTGACCTCCAGCCAGTCACTCACCCACTCTGGACCTCATCTGTAACATGAGGCAGTTGGACAAGATGATTTCTAAGGGCGTTTCTGACCCTTACTTTGATGAGGCAAACCATGGTGAGCATTGAGGCATAGAGGAGGCCACGAGAGGATGCTTGTTCATGCATCCATTCATTCATTTGTTCATCACAACACATTTATTGAGCAGCTACTGAGTGCTCCGTAAATGGAAATGGATATAGAGATGAACAACTTGGGTTCCATCCAAGCGGGTCAGAGGTGGTGCTGACCTTCCCTTGCAAGCAGAACACTTGTTCAATGGCCTTGCAGTTGGCCCATGTCTGACATATTCTTTGTGGCTTTGATTTGCACATCCCAGAGTATGAGAGAAATACAGGGATTATTTTTTTTTAAATGAAAATAGAATTTAGTGTCTTTAGTTATTCTATAGGATAGAGAGGAGATGTCATCTTTGGCTTGAATGAAGAGTAAGACAGTAAGTTCTTTTCATTGAGTTTATCTTTCCAGGCTATGCACAAGTAAACCAGCTGGAAGACCAGCCTCACACAGTCCTGGAAAGCCTGAGATTTCATTCCACTCTCTGCTTCCTTCCAGTGAGACCTTGGGCAGGCCACATGCCCTGTCTGAGCCTCAGTTTTCCTATCTGTGAGAGGGGGGTAGTAACTTCCACCTGGCCTGCCTCAAAGAGCAACCAGGAGGCTCTGAGAGGAAGTGAGAGTAATTTGCAAGGTGTGAGGGTCAGGCCCATTGTGGAGTGATGTTGTGACTCCCAGATCCCACCAGGGAAGTGGCTGCTTTGGATCCCAGCCCTGAGATGAGTAACTCCTGCTCACAGAAAGGCTGTCTACTGAGCCATCTGCATGTGACACCTGTCCTTGCTGGGACGAAACAGGGCCTGCTCCCCTAAGCTGGACAGTCTGGACTGACCTCTATGCACAGGTCTGACCTGTATGCACAAGTTCCAGGAATCTTCCCCAAATCCCAGAGCCTCTGCAATCTACCTGGGGCCCTGACCCACCCAGGAGTTGGACTGAGAGTTGGGGAGCCTAGGTCTAGTCCTGTACTCCTTCTACTCTGCTGTGTAGCCTCACCATTTAATCTCGCTAGGCCTCTGTCTTTTCATTGGTAATTTAGAGGTAGCAATGCTAGCTCCACCTTCAGGCATGCGATATGCCAGAACCACAGATGACAGCCCACAGGATGTAAATATACTTTGCAAACTTGGAAGTGCCAAATCACTCAGAGCCCATGAATGTGGCTATTGACACGTAGTCTCTGGACAACTCTGGATGAAAGGAGAAGGCTAGAGACCAGGGGAGAAAAAATCCAGTTACCAAAGGTGGGCAGCTCATAACTTGGGTAGCAGGTACCCATTTAATGGCCCTAAACTGAAATGTGCAAAATATAATTTCTAGCATTTTGCTATAACTGGTTTTACTCTCTATGTTGTTTGCAGGAAATTCATTCTAGTAACTTCTAGGTTACTTACTCCTTGGATCCTTCAGGTTTAAAGACACTCACATTTGAGATTGTCCCTCTCTGCTCCCCTCCTTCCCACAGGGGTCTTTGCTAGGCTGAGGGTGAGGGATGAGAAAGTGTTTGTGCAAATGCCACGGGAGGGAATGTCCACTTCCCAGGGTTCTCAGTCCCCCACTGGCATCCACTGAGGTGTGTCTCGTCTGGCCTGGCCTTGGGCGTGACCACCTCATTCAATGCCCTATTGGGGGTTCACATCCTCTGCTGCAGCCTCCCATCCCAGTTGTGAATGCCCTGGCTTCTTCTTTCTCGTGAGCAGGAGGAAAAGCTAAAGGCTCCCCCACACCCTCTGGGGCCACGGTAGCCCTGGGCCAGGCAGCAGGTCTCACTCATTCTAGACCTCTCATGGCCACTCCTAGTGCCCTGGTGACAGGAAGGGCGTGGATGGGACTGAAGATCTCTAAACTTCCAAGTGCAATGGGAGAGGTGCAGGTCCCCTTTGCTCTGGGGTCCCCATCCCCTTTCTTAGCCACACACCCTCCTCCCCCCAGCTCCTGTAGAAACAGGATCCACCCAACCATAAGAGGTTCAGGTGACCAGATGTCCAACTTCATTACTGAGGTAGACATCAACTCTGTGAGGCCATTTCTTCCTTCCTAGGGATTTTTTCCCCCCAGGAACTATTTTATTCCCCTTACCTTATATCTTTGGAACAAAGGAATCACTTTAGAATTCTTACCATCTGTGTGACCTGGGGCAAGTGACATCTCCCCTGTGCTCCTGTTCCCTGAACAACAGCAGTCTCTTGCCTCTTAGGGTTTCTGTGACAGTTATATGAGCTAATACATTTTAGTGCATGGTAAGCACTTGACACACATTAAGAAAAAAGTCATTTTCCCCAATACCCCTTCTACCCCCTCTACTTCTGATCTTGAGCAGTTCTGCTGATCCCAAGCTCTGCCCCAGGAGTTCTTAGACCAGTCTCTAGGAAGTCAACCAACTCCCAAGAGAGAATGTGATGTTGGGTGCGTCTGTGTGTCTATTTTTCCCAGGGAAAGGATTCATCACTTTCATCAGCTCTTCAAAGAGCTCTGAGGCTTAAAAATAATAATAACAAAGAACCCTGTCAGACATACCTGAGTCAGATCTTGACAGGTTCATATTCTAGCTATGAGGACTAGAGAGACTTGAGAAAAACTCAAGGATAATTTTTTTAAAAGGTAAAATTATATAAATATTGCTACAGTTTGAATGTGTCCTCCAAAAAGTAGTGTGTGTTGGAAACTTAATCACTATCATAACAAGATTAAGAGGTGAAACCTTTAGGAGATGATTAGGCCATAAGGCTCTGTCCTCATGAATGGATTAGTGCCATTAATGCCAGAGTGGGTTCCTTATAAAAGGAAGATTTCAGCCCTCTTCTCTCTCTCTCTCTCTCTTCCCTCCTCCACCTCCTCCTCCTTCTTTTTGCCTTTTGGCCATGGGATGACACAAGGGAGCATCACCAAATGCTGGTCCCTTGATCTTGGACTTCCCAGCCACCAGAACCATGAGCCAATAAATTTCTCTTCATTATAAATTACCTAATCTGTGGTATTCTGTTATAGCAGCACAAGATGAACTAAGACAAATATAAAGTGAACAAATGCCAAAGTTTTATTTAACTCATTCCCAAGATAGCCCCAAATAAAAGTTATGAGCACAGAGCAGGGGTTCAACCCCTTGTCAAATGAATCCTGTGTTTTGCTGAACCCTCTACAGATGATTCACTCCCGAGCTGGACAGCAGAACCCAGTCCCCAGGCTCCTTGTCCTTGGTTCTCCTGTAACATCCCTCTCAGACCTGCATCAGAGGCTTTAGCTCAGGCATTGCCATTGTCTATGTGCAGATCTGCCCAAGAAGCAGGGAACCAGCCCCCTGGCCTAATCACCAGAGGGGGTGTGTTTTCCACCTGACTGTCCTCTGCATCTATTCCCCTGAGATTACTTTAAAAGTACATCCTATGTCTAAGAACTCTTGGCCAGGAGAGCATCTCTGCTCTAATTCTGGGCCTGCTGGCCCCATACGGCATTTTTCTCTGTGCATGGACCTGATCTGCTCTTGCTTTTAGCCCCACAGCTCTCTGTCCACTTCTCCTTGTCCCCTGAATCCTGCCCCCCCAGCTCCAGATAACCCTTTTGGCCCTTCATTCTCCTGCCTGTGATTCCCAGTAATGGCCCACTGGGTGACCCCCCGGTTCCCATGGGGGATCCCTCCAGCACCAGAAGATGCAGGCAAACATTTTCTCTGATAGCAGAATGCAAGATTGTAAAATATGAAAGAAGTGAGAAAAACCACTAATTGTTCTGTTATTTATTAACATTTTAATTTATAAAATTATATACTTATGGCAAAAATTCAAACACTGCAGGTCATCAGTGAAAATAAACATTTCCCTTTCTACCCTGTGACCCTGCTGGCTCACTCCCTGGAAGTAACTGCTGCCATCTTTTTTGTGTTATCCATCTAGGAATTTTCAATGCACATATAGACTCGTGCACATGTGTATGCACTGCATGTGGGTAGAACAAATATTGAGTGCCTACTGTGTGCCAGGCCCTGTTCTGGCTCCTGGAAATACAGCAGTATAAAAGTCAGATATAATCCGTGATTCATGGAGCTTTTGTTCTAGTGTTGGGAGACAGACAATAAGTAAATCAATAAATGTATAATATGTCAGGTGTTGATGTGGGGCTAGCAAATGATAGAGTGTGTATATGCATGCTCTTTTAGACAGGATGGCCTGTGGGGTGGATCTATGAGTGCTATCTGAGAGCAGACATGGAGGAAGTGAGGGAGTGAGCCATGCAAATAGTTGGGAAAGGCTGTTTCAGGCAGACTGAATAAATATTAAGTGCAAAAGCCCTGGGGCAGGATTGTGCTTTGCACCTTGGGTCAGCAGGTGGGCAGAAAGCCAGCATGGCTGGGGCAGAGAGCACTGGGGAAATGGTAGAAGACCCAGGGCCTTCCAAGTTGGCCATGGGAAAGACTGACTTTATTCTCACTGGGACAGAAAAGAAGTTGAGATTTTTTGAGAGGCATGATCTGACTCCCAGCCTACCAGCATCTGTCTGGCTGTGCCTGAGGAATAGAGCCCAGGGGGGGAGGTGAACCCAGGGAGAATGGTGGGGAGAGAGTTGTGGGCATCAGCTGACATGTGATGGCGGCTGGTGTCGGGGAGGTGGGGATGAATGCTGGATTTGCCACTCGATTAGACAAGAGAGTTATCAAGAACACTCTCAGGATTTTAGCCTGAGCAACTAGAAGAAAGGAGTTCCCATTTTCTGGGAGGGGAAGGCCAAGGAGGAAGCAAGTTTGGGGCAGGCAGTGAACAGAGTTTGTAAATAGACATGTTAAGCTCGCGATGTCTTTAGACACTCAAATGGAGGCATCAGGAGAGCTCAGGGAAGAGATCTGCACGAGGTGCACCTTGGGGAGTTACGGTGACTGGTAAACGCAGAATAACACTTTGCAGCTCTTCCCATCAAGAGGAGGAATCTACTTTCCCATCCTTGAACCTGACCTGGCCTTGTGACTGGCTTTAACCGGTGAAATGCAGCGGAAGTGATGTATGAATTCTAAGCCTTAAGCTTCCAGAGCCCCCATAGCTTCTGCTTTGTGCTCTTGGAATCCTATGACCCCTAAACAAAGAAGCCGAGTGAAAGCCTTGTGGCCCCGTCCCCTTGTTGCCCCAGCTAACAGCCTGCCAAACCCAGACCTGTGACTGAGGCCATCCTGGATCGCTCAGTGGCCATTGCCTGGCCAGCTGACCACAGACACATGAGCAAGCCCAGCAGAGATTATCCTAGTCGGCCTAGACCAGATGAGGACCCTGTCAAGCCACAGAATCATGAACCAAAGAAGTGGTTGTTGTTTCAAGCAACTAAATTTGGGGGTAATTTGTTATGGAGCAAAAGCTAATTTATGCAGACACCATCAGCAGGTAGATGATGTTTTTATAGATAAAGATATCTTTATCCTTTTCTTACTCAAATGAGATCATAATACTGTTCTGCAACTTGATTTTTCCATTTAATGAAGTATCTAATGATATCGTCTTCAACAGCTGGATGAATATATCACACTAGGCTCAACCAGTGTCCTGTTGAGGTGGTTTCTGGTTTTTGTTATCACAACACCTCAGTGAACATTCTTCTATACAGTATTTATTAATATATACATGTGTATTTATCAGATAAATTCTTGAAAATAGAATTACTGAGTCAAAGAGATTTGCATTTAGAATATTAATAGTTGATGTCAAATTGCCTTCCAAAATGATTTACTAACTCACACTTCCTTATATGTGAGAGTGCCTGTTCCAGCAAACCCTAACACTTTTAAATATTTGCCAATCTGAAATGCCAAAAAATATTTTTCATTACTATTTTATTTACATTGTTTATTTGGATGAGGTTGAGAATATTTTCATATATTTAGTATCTATTCGTATATTTTTCCTGTGAAGCTCTTATTTTTGCTCTTTATCCATTTTCTATTGCTTGGTTAGCCGTTTAAAAAATTGAACTATAAAAGGTCAATGGATATTAAAGAAATGTTACTGTAGTTCTAAACACTTTCCAGATATAGACTTTTTAACCTAAGTTCTAGAGGAATTTGAAAAGCAGTAAATAATGATTTCCTACATTCATAAAGTGTTTTACAAGTATAAAACCATACATACATCATCTAATATAATCCTCACAGCTGTCTTCGGAGGCAGGTCTTGTTATCCCCATTTGATAGATGAGGAAACTGAGAGTCACAGAAATAATGGAATTTTATGTCAGTAAAAAATTGTGGAAGACTTTGAAATAGGCATATAATGACTACTGGGTGTTCTTTCTAGCGTGTTCTTCTAGGATATCTGCGTCTTTCATTATCTTTAAGATATTTTTCAACTTAAGCAGAAAACTGTTAGTAATGCAAATGATTCTTGTCAATAGAAATGCAAATGAATCGTGTGTAGTGGAGATAAAATTGATAATTTCCCTGTGGCTATTGACTTTTCCCCCCTCTATTTTTAACTCACCTCAGCATTCCTGATCTCCTATATGCTTGTCTGTCCTTTGCCTGTGTGTGTTCTCCTTTGAACTGTTATGACATCTTAGTGAATAACCCAGGACAACTGTGTCTTCCATACTCTCTTGCCACTTTGAGGACCTCACAGGTAGCATGGTACAGTGGGAAAGTCACCGGACTGGGAGTCAGGATTGCTGATTTCTAAGCTGAGTCCAAACACTAGCTGCTTGGGCAGTCACTTTATCTCTCTGGACCTTAGCCATCTAATGGACTCTTCAAAAATACCAGAGACAGCTATATCATGAGCTATCAATATTCATTCAACTAATATCTACTAAGCACCCTGCAAATCACCAGACATGGTGCTAGAGACCATAGCAGATAGAAAAGCAAGAAAAAAAGTGGCCCTTCTTGCAAATGGAAGGACCACATGGTTAGTTTTTTTAAACACATTTGGGAATCACATGAAAACCCTTCCAAGACTAGAGCAGACCCTTCCTGCCTGCCCTGGCTCCCACCCACCAGCATCTTTCCCTCTCCTGAGCTGTGAGTGTGGGGCAGAAAAGAGATAAGACCCTGTGACTCCATCAGCCATTCCTGGGAAAGGGTTCTGAGCAGGAGAAGGAGGCCAGAGAAGGGTGAGAGCCTTGCTCCTGGAGCCAATTACAGATGCTGCAAATGGGCAGCTTAGTCCCCATTTGACCATTAGACAGATTTGGTTCCCAGAGTGTTGTAAAAAAAACACTGAACCCATACTCAGAAATTAATAGATGTCATTACAGACTTCATCTTCTCTTGAAAAATCAGGCCTGACAAGCCAGCATCGCATCATGCCTGGCAATAATTGCTTAGAGCTGAGTGGTGGTTCCCACCTCATGCAGGCATGTGCCCCTACCCCCCTGCCAGCTGCAATCTCCACCACACCCTGTTTTGCTCACCTCCAGTGCTCCATGCATTACTAATGCACCTGGACTCTGTGGCCGTTTAAGGTTGCCTGTCCTGGTGGTGTGGTCCACTCTGGAAGCTATCACTGTCCATGGCCTTTAAAGGACAGTAGCTAGGGTGGTCCTCTCCCTCAGGTCCAGGACCTGTGTCCCATCATCCCATACTTACAGGAAATATTTGTTGGATAAAGGAATAACTGAATTTGTAAATGAATGAACAAATAAATGGCTGCATGAATGAACTGATGCATGAATGAATGAATTGTTCATGTACACTCTGTCCAAGGCCCCCATCCCAGATCCCTCTACTCTCTACCCACATATGCCGTGTTGGAATACACTAGAGCCTTCTCCATCTGGCCACCATGCATGACTTGCATGACTCTCCCACTCTCCAGTCTTTGTTTCTGTCGTCCACACCAAGCCCCCTATGTCCACCTACTCAAATCAGGGTCCACCTCTGGCTCCAGCCCCCAGAACTGGACCCTGGTCAGATTTAACCTCTTCCACAGCAGGTCTCTGGGCACCCTTATGCAGACTTCCATGGTATAAAATGACCTTCTGACCTGGGACTCAAGAAGCCTGAGCTCTGATCGCATTCCTGACCCTCATGTCAGTGGCCAATTTGCCCCCTCTTTGCAACTCAGTTTTCTCACCTGTCAGATAACCCTGGTCAAGATGACCTCTGGGGTCTCTTCCAGCTCTGATATTCTGGAACTCTCTTCATTCTGCAGAAAGCCAGGGTCTCAGCCCAGACTCATCGCCTGAGTTCCCAGGACACATCGAGTCACCTCCTCTCTATGCCCCAGGGTCCTCGTCCGAAACTGACTCAAACAGCACAGACTCCTTTCTCCCCAGAAAGGTGGAGACCAGGATTAATGAGTGAGGTTTGCCATGGGTCTCAGGGTCTGCAGAGAAAGGACTAACCTTTCTCTGGAGTCATGGCTAACAAAATGATTCCCCTCGGGGCTGAGCCACGGAAGTTAATTATTTGGTTTCTTTTTTTTTATGACTGGCACATAATAACTGTACATAATTATGGGTACAACGTGATGTTTCGATACATGTATACATTGTGCAATGATCAAATCAGGGTAATTAGCATACCCATCACCTCAAACATCTGGAGCTAAACACAGAGGAAGAGCAGACGGAGCCGCAGTCATGGCAGAAGTTAGGAAAAATTGTGAAAAATGGGCAAAATAGACGACTGTGTGTCAGGACTGGCCACGTGCTCCACGGGGCCCAGTGCAAATGCAAACGAGGGCCCCCTGTTAAAAAATGAGTAAGAATTTCAAGACAGCAACAGCAGAGCATTAAACCAAGCGTGAGAACCTCCAAAGCATGGAGCTCTGGATGACTGCACAGGTCACATGCCCATGATGCTGGACCTGCTGGGTGGCCTTTCCATAGAGAGCTGGACATTGCCTGGTGGACCCCAGGGGCTGGTTGGCTCTGCAGGATTGGCACCGAGGCTTGTCTTGGCTAAACCCTTCTGCAGCTCTGTACAGATCGAAAGTATCTATGTACAGGGCACCCAATGACCCAGATGTTTCCTGTTCCTAGCACTGCAAGGGGTTCCTGTCCATGGCAATGCAAATGAATTTTGTCAGGTAGAGAATATAAATCTCCCCTAAGTCCAATTCACATTTAAACCACTTGTAACATCTTACTGGTTCCTTCATTAATTCATGACTTAAATAAAAATCTCTGACAGCTGTTCATTTTATATTTGTATAAGAATCATGATTTTCATTTTGAAAAATATCTTTTAACAAGGAAACAAGTTCAGATAGTTGTAACCAGGATGACCAGATAATTTAGCATCCAAACCAGGACACCTTTGAGAATGAAAAGAAACGGCTATTAATAATCAGACTAGACAGGCATAAACCAGGACTGTCCCAAACAAACCAGGACCTTGGTCACACTAACTGTAACAGAAGAATGGGTGCCATCAGGCATTTGACAAACCTTTTATTTTCATGGAAAATTTGGAAAAACATTGGCTAGATGCAAGTCCAAGTGGATAGGTTAGAGACCAAAGATATATACAGAAAGCACACTCCTGCCTCAGGGGCTTTGCACTGGCTGTTCCCTCTGCCTGGATCACTCTTTCCCTACAATCCCACATGCCTTCTTCTTTCACCTTCCTCAAGTCTTTGTTCCAACATTACCTTCTCAGGGAGGCCTTCCCTAACCAGACAGTTTAAAACTGAAACTCCCAATTTCCATCTCCTCATAGCTTCGGGTCTCTTCTCTGCTTTCTTGTGCTCCCTAGTACCTGGTACACCCTAAGCTTTACTTACCTATTTGTTTATCCCTACCTCCCCTGTAGGATGCAAGCTACACAAGGAAGCTCTCAGATTCTTGATTTCTTTGTTCACCCACTGCTGGGGTGTCTAGAACAGTGCCTGGCACACATCAGGGACTCAATAAATACTTGTGAAATGACTGAATTAATTAGTGGATTGCTATCAGCCTTAAGAAAGACATCTGGCAGTTATGTTCAACACTTCCACTAACTACTTGGATGAGGATATGGAAGGTATGATTAAAACATTGGAGGAGAACCAAAATCTGAGAGGAATGGTGGATTCATTCATCCATCCAACCAATAATATTGAGTTCCTACTATATGCTAGGCCCTGTTCCAAGTGGTAGGACACAGCATTAACAAAACAGACCAAATCCCTGCCCTGGTGGGGCTTACCCTCTAGAAGGGGAAGATAGAACCAAAATAAATATAATAATTAAGTAAATTATAGATGATGCTAAAAGGTCATAAGTGGTATGGAATAAATGAAAAGATATAGCAGAGTAAAGGATGAGGGGCACTGCAGGTGGGCTGCCGGTTGCAGTATTGAATGGGGTGGTCAGGGAAGCCTCTTTGAGATGATTTGACTTGAGCAAAGATTTAAAGGTGAATGCCCACCTTAAAGATGAATGGCCATAGGAGGCAGACTGGCCCAGGGGAGAGAGACTGGCATTCTGAGTCAGATGTGGATTCTCACCCCAGCTTCCATAGACTGCCCTGTTTCAGGATCTATTGCAGTCTAACAAACCACCCCAGAAGTAGAGGCTTAACAGCCCCAGCTGATTATTTCTTATGACTCTGTGGGCTGACTGGGCTCGGCTGGTGGTTCTTCTGCTCATACAGGGTAGGGTGAGGGCCCTCATGTGGCCGGGGCTGGAACGTGCAGGCTGAGGCCCCACCCTCAGGCCTCTCTCCACACAGTCTAGCCCAGTCTTTTTGTGCAGTGCGTTGGCCGGCTTCCCAGAGCAAGCACTCCAAGGAGACAAGCCCCGGTGTGCAAGTGCTTATCGAGCCTCTGCTTACATTGCTTGCTGATGTCACATTGGCCAAAGAACATCACCTGGTCACACCCAGGGTCTGTGTGTGAAGGGACTATATAAACATGTAAAGACCTGAAGTACAGTTCACTGGGGGTCACCAGTGTAACTGTCTACCCCACAGGGCATGACCTCAAGCAACTTAATCCAAAACAGGCAATCTCTGTACTTTATTTTCCTTAGCTATAAAGTGAAGGGGCTAAAATCAATGCTCTCTGAGGTCCCTTGCCCTACCGGCCTTTTTATAACAGCAAAATCACAAAGGAAATGAACCTTGAAGAGTTGGCTGAAAAAGATAAACTTCACTTTGGTAAACATAAGGACTTTCGCTTGGAACCAGAAAACCAACCAGGAAAGTTCATGAAGAAAAAGAGGACTAGTCCATGAGGGAAAGATTTAGGTGATTTATTCAAAGTTGAGCTCAGGGAAGTTAGTACTGTGCTACAGCCCCTAATGAGTTAATGGGGCCTTCAGCTGCATGAATAGGAGCACTAGGTATAGACTAAAGGAGGTAATACTTCTTGTCTATAATCCAACTCCAGCTGGAGTAATGAGTCTCCTTCTTGGTGCTTCATCCCAAGAGAGAAGTGTAGACAACCTGGACTATGTTCAAAAGAGATGACCTGTGGAGAGATCAGGCTGGCATCATCTGAACCCCCAATCTATGTTAGATCAGAGCAGAACAGCCTGCATTGTGTGAATCCTGACGTAGTGGGGAGTATACAGCACCACCTGTGAAGTGTTCTTGCCTAAAAAAATTGAATGTGACTCCAATCATTCTCTAGACTTAACTACCTATTTACAGTAAGTAGAGGGGATAGAAGAAAAAATTAAACACCATGAAGAAACAATCAGCCATATTCAGAATATGGGATAATCAACAGGAAATATGATTCTGTTTCTCCAACAAATGTATGGCATGGAAAAAAATGAGAAAGAAGCTGTCACAGAATAAAAGAAACTTTGGGTATGTAAGCAAGCAAATGCAATATGTGAATCTTTTTTTGAATCCTGATTTTTTTTTAAAAAGTTAATTTAAAAAAAAAAACCTTAGATACAATCAAGGAACCCTGAATATGGACTGAGTAATAGATGATATTAGAAGTTTCTGTTAATTGTGTTAATTGTCATAATAACATGGTTTGGTGTTTTAATATCCTTCTTTGCTAGAGGAGCATATGAAAATCTTACAGATGAAAGGACATAATATCTGGGGCTTGCTTTAAAATATTCCAGCAAACCAACACACAAAAGGGGTGGAGGGAATAGAGAAAAATGACTGCCAAAATGTTACTAGTTTTTGAAACTTGCTCATGGGCATATGGGGGTTCATTAAGCTATCCTCTCTACTATTGTATATGCTAGAAATTTTCCTTAATAAAAATTTAATTCTTTAAGAAAAAGGAACACAACAGAAAAAATGATCTGGAAGGCACAGGTTCTCAAAACCAGGTCTCCTGAGGGTCACATGAAGAAACCAGGGGTGCTTAGGAGGGAACTGAGGGCTTCCAAGATACACCCCCGAGTTCAAATATCTGAAGGGCTTGTCTGGAGTAAGAGGAAAGACTCACTCTTCACAGGCCCACAGGGCAAAACCAGGACCAGTATACAAAATATGGGAAGATGAGTTTAAGTTCCACATTAAAATTAGCAGACGGAGTTTTCCGAAGCGCCCTTCTCCTACCTCTGCAACTCCTCTTCCACGCAGCCCTGCAGCAGCCCTGTGTCCCAACCTCTCTAAACCATCTGAGGCTCCCAACACATCAGGTACGTTCCTAATCTCATGCCCTTTGCCCTGCGTTTTCCTTGGCCAGGAATGCCCTCCCCCTCCCCAGTTATTGTAATTCTGCTCACGCTTCCAGGCAGCAACTCAAAGAGCTCCCTCCCCACCCCATGGTCCTCACTGTCTCCTTTGAAATAAGAACATCCTTTGTATAACAAAAGTGCTTAGAATGTGCCAGTGGCCCTTACCTGCATATGACTCTGTAGCTTAGAAAAAGCGTTATATTTTCTTTGTAGGTAGATCTCACAGATAAGTTATATATTATCTTTTATAATGATTCTTCCTTTTCACTCTCATAACACCGTGTACCTTTGTTACGATAACAGTGGCCCCATAATATTGAAGTCGTACCATATGCCAGATGCTTTAATTCTCACACCAATCCTAGGACATGGGCATCATAAGTGTCAACAACGGGATGCAACTGTCCCAATGTCACACAGCGGAGGTGTAATTTGAATTCAGGTTTGCCCAATGTCAAAGCTTTTACAAATGTACCTATGGTGTGTGTATGTAAGTGCGTGTTGTCTGTGTGCATATACACTCTGTGTGTGTATATATAGCCACCACTTATTTATTGTGCCTGTTCTCCTTTCTAGCACAGTGTCTGGCGTATAGTAAATGCTCAATAAATATTAGATAACTGAATAAATCCTGCATTATGGCTAGTTATCTTTATGCCTCCCCCCACAAAGCCCCCCACTCCTGCAAACTTCTGGATGCTAGAATAAATAAACGGAGCTAGACTCCAGGACTCCATATGGGGTAGAAGAGCAGTCCTCAAAGATGAGTGTCCAGATTCAGAGAGTGGCAGGGGCCTGCCCGGGTCACCAGGAAGTCAATGGAGGGATGGAGGGGGAGGGGCTGAGGGGTCTCCAGCGTGGTCGCCTTTGCCAGCCCAGGCTGCTCCCAGGCACTCTCAGCGTTTGGGAAAAAGAGGCCTCTCCCCTCTTCCCCAGCCGCCTGGGCCCTGACCGCTCTGTGACCCCCAGGGGTGGGGACCTGTACTCTCCAGGGGAGGAAGGTTACAGCCCTGTTATCCCAGGAGGCAATAAAGTCATTTGGTGGTAATTAGAATCCTAACCAATTTAAGTCATTTACAGCTCTCAAACAATTACACGGTGGTTCTTATCGCCCCAAGAATCCTGAGATGTTACTTGAAGGAGGTCATAAACTGGGAACCTGGCTGGGGGTGGAGAAGAGACAGAGAAGACAAGGGGGAAAGCTGGCTGCTCACAGTAGCGGGGGAGAGGGGAGCTCCCTCCACCAGATAAGGACAAGGCATGCCCCTTGCTGTGGGTTTAGCAGGAGAAAAATGTCCTCTCCCTAGAACGTTCCTCTCCAGAATCACGAAAACTCAGAGCTAGAAAGCCTGAAGAAACATCTAGCCCAGCCACTTCCCACATCAGAAACCCTGGATATCTTGTGGTTCCTGAGATGTTTGCAGGAGTTTGGTGAAAAGTGTTCCTAGTGTGACTTGGTTTCGGAAATCTGTGAACCGTGGCCCCCTCTTAGAGAATCTCAGAGCCCGTTGCATGCCCAGTGTTCTGGGAAGGTCTGCAGGAAAGCAACCCGGCTCCACAGGAAAGTTTAACTCAGTGGAACCCAGCGTGTCTCAGGCTTTGACCACGGAGCCTCTTTGCCTCCACAAGAAATCTATGAATAGCACAACCAAGCTGGGGAAATAGGGATCTTTATCACATTTCCTTCCCACTCATGGGCGGAAGCCAGACCAAGTGGGTTTCTAGTCCATGACACCACAAGCCCGCCATTAGGGCAGGTATTTGCTCCCAACAGTGGGCAGTCAGCCATCAGTGGGTACCTTTGAAAGATAAGGGGGGACGACCCCCATTTTTACGTCTTGCCTGAGAGGACCCGGCAAGATGGAAAAGGAAGGACAAGGGGAATCTTTTAACCAACCAGAAATGAGACCACCAACAGAAGAAGAGATGAAGCTCACCTCCAGCGGGATAGGAACAGACTTTTTTCTGTGGGTACCAAAAGAGTGGAATTGATCCAGTAAAAAAAAGGGGGGGGACTTCCTAGCAGTCAAAGCTGCAGACAGCGGAACAGATGGCCTCAGGAGGTGATGAGCTCTCTGACAGCACACGTGTAAGAGCCGAAGCTGAACAGCCACTTAGGAATGTAGTATTCAGTCAATTAGTAAATACTTGAAAACCTGTATTGTTCAAAGCACTATTTGAAGGTAGAAAAACAGTGAGGGGCAAGTCAGAGAAATTCCCTGCTATATTAGAGCTTATATTCTGGTAGAAAGGGAAAGAAATAGGTAAAAACCAAAAAAAAACAAAAATAAACACAATCATTTCAGAGAACTATAAAGATTTTAAATGGGTGATGTGATAGAGATGGGGGAGGGTCTAATTAAGTTAGAGTGACCAGGCGAAGCCTCGACGGGGTCAGGATACTTGATCTGAGACCTAAACGATAGGAGGAAGCCATCCCTGAGGAGACTGAGGGGCAGTGTCCCAGGCATACAGTTCAACAAGGGCAAAGGCTTCAAAGTAGGAATAATGTGGGCATGTTCAAAGAACAGCCTTTTATTTTTCCAAGGACAGCTTCCCTGATTGAGCTGAATGAGATGTCAGAGTCCCTCTCTCTTGACAATAATGTCATTAACAGTCTTATGCTCGTGTCTCAGTTTCCCCACCTGACCATCAGGAGTCATAAGCCTACTTTGCAAAGATGCTGCATGGGTAAGTGACTATATACTTAACGCTTCCCTAGCAAGCACAGATACAGCACTATGTGCCACTCTAAGCACTTTATAAATAGTACTCAGTAAATCCTCCTAACAGCCCTAGGAGGTAGACGCTATTAGTATTGCTGTTTTGTTGGTGGGGAACTGAGGGACAGAGCATCACCTGGCACATCTAATACACAACAGATGCTGAGTACATCATAGCTACTGTTTGCTTAGATTAACAAGTCTCCAGGAGATGTGATTAAAATATTCTCTGTGGTCTTTGTGCTCTCTCCCACCCTACTTTCAGAGCTCCCAATGTGGAACATGCACACGTCCTTGTAGATTCTCAGCAGGGAATTGTTCAATTGAATCATGTGGTTCATGACGTGCAGAACCCACCGCCAAAGCATGAATCACTGAGACTCTTGCAGTCTAAGGAAAAGGGTACTCGGGGCCATCTCATACAGTTTTACAGGTTGTGCACAACCTATAGAACCTCAAGGGAACTGATATTTGTTTAGCCCCTACTCCTTTCATCCTCATCACATCACTGTGGGGTTTGGAGTATAATCCCCATTGTGTAGATTGTGAAAAATGAGACTCAAGCAAAAGTCTATGGTCACCCCTAGTAAACAGCACAGCTTCATGCCCCAGAGGACTTTCCTTCTGACTCTGCACCACACTGACTCTGCGGGGCTCAGAGTTTGGGGTATCTAACCTTCAAGACATCATTTCCTTATAGCGGTGTTTCTTGAACCTGGGATATAATACATCCAGGTTTAATATGCTTTGGCCTGGCCATGAGAATCAAACAGTATACTTACACCTTAACTGTGGCTTAATGGAGAAATAAGTATATGTTCCCTCCTACATTGAAAAAAAAAGTTATCATTATTACAAAATATATATTTAACACATTTTACCATGTTAAAAGGTTTTAAAAGGATTCAGGAAAAAAATCTCATAAAGCAAACAAGGGTATTATTTAATACCTTTCTATTTAACCTTAACTACAATCAATTTATTCAAAGCACTAACCTTTTTGGAGCCTTTGGATTCAACTATTTCCTCATTATACACCCACAACCCGTAGGCATGTGCATCTGAATTTTCACAAACCTCTAACTAAGATGTGGCATTTGCTTCCATTATGAGTGCAGACAACAAATTACACAGTAGTATTAAGAGTACCTATGACTGTCACCGCAGATACTTTCCTCTCCCTTTATGGTGCTTGCAGATATCTCAAAATATTTTGTGTGTTAATAAAGAACCACTTGTGCTACAGTATTACAAATGTTTTACTATTTTGATAGCTGAACTTCAAGATAATTGGTTTCCTTTAAAATCTTCTGTATTTTATTTAGTCAGTTTAAAAAGCATTTTTCAGAGAAAGGGCCCATAATTTCACCAGACTACCAAAAGATTCCATGATTCGAAAAAGGTACAGACGCCACCCTATAGGCCTTGTTCCTCCTCCACCCATGGCTTCCATCCCCTGGAGACCACAGAAGCCTTTTACTGTATTTATCTCTCTGGGCCAGTCGGAGGCCCAGCATCTGCCTGCTCCTCTATCCTGCCTTCTTGCTACTTGCACCCTTCATGCTGGAAAGAAATTACAATTGCACTGTGCTTGCATACCACCCACGGCATGATCCTCTGGAACTAATTTTCCCCAATCAGAATTTCTCTGCCCATTGACCTTTTTGAAGAGCAAGGTAAACTCCCCCCTCTGTAGCCCATCAGAGGGAGGCTTCTGTAGCTCGAGTGCTGGTAAAGGGGAAAAGTACACCCAAAGCCAAGGTCGAGTTGCATCTGCAGAGTCCCTCGGCAGCAGTGAGCACAGCTCACAAACCCTCCCTGAGGCAAACTGTTTTCTGCAGACGGATCATATTCCCTTCCACAGCAGCAGAAAATGCTGTCTGAGAACACTTCTGAAGGGTTTAAAACCAGAAGTAAAAGTCGTTCCATCTAATGAGCCCATCCTCCTTAAATCACCTGACCCAGATCTTCAAGCACACTGTCCTCCCCGGACACATTGTGTGATGTTTTACACTTTGATGCTCACTAGGGGCTGTCAGGCCACGTGTTTCAGGTGGTGTGTGGGAGCAACTGCTTAGCCACTCTGCTCTCTGTGTCGCCAGCCCCAGCTCATTCTCCAGCGTGTTTACAAAGCCCTCTGACAAGGTGCAGCCCAAGGCAGAGGAAAGGGGCTTGCAGTGGTCCAAGCTCCCCTCACCTGCTAGATGCATTCTAGACCATGGCTCCCATGCCCCTGGCCTTCAGTGTCCCCATTTGTACAATGAGGAGGGAAGATTGGATAACCCTCCCCCCACATCAAAATCACCCAGGGAGTTTTTGGTGCCACCTACAAGTAGCGCTGTCTGGTCTCCAGTACTTGATAAGACAGTGAGACCCACTCAGGATCCAGAGCCCACAGCCTCCCACCACCGCTTGCCACGGCTTTCAACCACTTCTGAAAAGGAGCCCTTCCCTAAGGGCAGGATGTCCAGGGGTCCCCAGCCAACAGGGCCAAGGGGTGCAGGGGGCCCAGGGCTATGTTCAGCGACAAGGCCTGACTCTCGCAGGAAGCTTTGCCTTCCTCGCAGACACACCTCCTGCTGGGTTGCTCTGGCTCACGGCCGTGCTGGCCAGGTGGGGAAGGCTGGACCAGGAGCCCGCTAGGAACAGCACAAGGGCGATGGTGGCACGCTAGCCCTGCCTCCCCAAGCCGCTCCCGGGACGGAGCCTGTACCAGGGGTCCTTTGAGGAACAACGATGTGGGGAATAACCGCCCTTGCAGACCACTGGTGCAGACTCCTTGGTTTATGGTGGAGGAAGAGAGGCAGAGGCAAGGGCCTTGCTCAAGGTCATGCAGCAGTGTCAGAAGGACTAGAATATAGCCCTCCCCCCACCTCCTTTTATTTATTTTATAAAAATTTTTTGTATGACAAATGGACCATGTGTCTGCTGCAGCAACTCCAACAACACGGAGGTGACACCAAAGGCAAAGTTTCGTCTCCTGTCCCTCTCACTCCTCAACTCTGCACCCCAAGCAGGTTCCGTAGGTGCCACGTGGAAGGACATCCCTCCAGGCCATCTGCCCCCACCCAGCTTCAGCTTTCGTCACCCCCAGCTCTGGGATTGGTCTCCCCCTTCCAGAATCACCCACTCAATCCCTCTCGTCGGCACTGCTGGAGTGAGCCTCCAAAACACCACTGCTGACAACCTTTGTGCGCTCCTTTGACTGCACCGGGTGCCAGGATACCCAGGCAAAGGGCTGGAACCCCAACCTTACGTGACCTGGCCCCCTCTGCACCTCACCTGCTGTAAGCCTCCCAAACATTCCCTGTTTTCGGTCCCAGGCACTTGATATTACAATTCTTGGGAAAGATTATGCTTGTCTATAATAGAACTTTTTGCAATAATTTTATATTCACATGTAGTTGTAAGAAGTAACATAGAGAGATCCACGTACCCTTTACCCAGTTTTCTCCAATGGTGAGATCTGGCAAAGCACTGTCATAACCAGGATATTGACATTGACACAGCCAAGATAATAACTTTTCCAGAATCACAAGGATCCCTCACGTTGCCTTTGACAACCACACCCACATCCCTCCTGCCCTCACTTCCTCCTTAACCCCTGGCAACTACTAATCTGTTCTGCATTTCTATAGTTTTGTCCTTTCAATAATTTATATAAATGGAATCAGGCACTATGTAACCTTTTGGGACTAGCTTTGTTTACTCGGCATAATTCTCCTGAGATCCATCCAAGTGGTTTCACATACCAATAGTTCTTTCCTTTTTACTGCAGAGTCCTATTCCACGGTATGGATGCACCACAAGTCTTTACTTCTGTGACATGAGTGATGAGCAGGGTCATGGCCAGGTTGCACGTTTAGTTTCTAAAGGAACCATCAAGCCATTTTCCAGAGTGGCTGCGCCATTTTACATTCCTACCAGCAACATATGAGTGATCCGGTTTCTCGGCATCCTCATCAATGCTTAGTGTAGTCACGCTTTTGAAGTTTAGCCATTATGGTAAATACGTAGTGATAGTTCATTGCGGTTTCAATTTGCATTTCTTTTCGGGCTAACAATGTTGAATATCTTTTCGCATGCTTATTTGTCACCTGTATATCTTCTTCGGTAAAATTTCTTCATATCTTCTGGCCATGTTCTAATTGAATTGTTTGCTTTATTACCATGGAATTTTGAGAGTTATTTATATGTTACAGATGCTAGTCCTTTTACAGACATGTGGATCAAAAATATTTTCTCCTACTCTGTAGCTGGTCTTTCCGTTCTCCTAACAGGGTTTTCACAGAGCAATAGTTATTAATTTTGATAAAGTCCACTTTATTGTTGTTCCTTTGATGGATTCTGCTTTGAGTGTCAAGTGTAAAACTTTTTTCCTAGCCAGAGATCCCAAAGATTTTCTTCTATGTTTTTTCTAGAATTTTTAGAGTTTTGCATTTTACATTTAAGTCCATGATTCATTTAGGTTAATTTTCATCTAAGGTGTGAAACATAGGTTGAGGTTTATATTTTGCCTACGGATGCCCAATGGTTCCAGCACCGTTTGTTGAAAGGCTAACTTTCCTCCAGTCGCTTTTGCACCTTTATCGAACACCTATTAGACATATCTGTGTTGGACTTTTTCTGGGTCCTATAATACATTCTGTTCCGTAAATCTATGTATCTAACCCTTCACGAGTACTGCACAGTCTTCGTTACTGTAGCTGTATAATAAGTCTTGAAATCGGGTAGACTGATTTCTCCCTCTTTCTGCTTTTTTTTTTTTTAACTACTTTACCTCTTTCTTTTGCCTTTCCATAGAAATTTTTAGAATAATCTTGTCTATATCTATTTTTTAAAATCTTGCTGGATTTTGATAAGAATTGTGTTAAATCTGTATATCAATTCAGGAAGAACTGACAAATTTTCTATGTTGAGTCTTCCAACCCATAACACGGTATGTCTCTCAGTTTATCTAGAGCTTCTTTGATTTCTTTCATCAATGTTGTGTAGTTTTTAGGCTACAAATCCTTTATAAGTTTTGTTAGATTTACGCCTAAGTATTTCTCTTTGTTGACAAATGTAAATAATACTGTGTTTTTAATTTTGGTGTCCACATGTTTATTGCTAGTACATATAAATACAATTGATTTTGATATGTTCATTTTGTATCCTGTGAACTTGCTAAACTCACTTATAAGTTCTGGGAGTTTTCTGCAGATTCCTTGGAATTTTCTCTTTTTTTTATTTTTAAATTTCAGAATATTATGGGGGTACAACACTTTGGTTACATATATTGCCTATGCGCTGCCCAAGTCAGAGCTACAAGCGTGCCCATTCCCCAGACAGTGCACCCAGCACCCGTAAGGTGTGAGTTTACCTATCCCCTCCACCTTGCTCCCACCTGCCTGACACCCAGTTAATATTATTTCCATGTGTGCACATAAGTATTGGTCAGTTAGTACCAATTTGCTGGTGAGTACCAGTGGTGCTTATTTTTCCATTCTTGTGATACTTTGCTTCGAAGAATGGGCTCTACCTCCATCCAGGATAACTCCAGAGGAATTAATTCACCATTGTTTTTTATGGCCGAGTAGTACTCCATGGTATACATATACCACATTTTTTTAATCCATTCATGTATTGATGGGCACTTGGGTTGTTTCCACATCTTTGCAATTGTGAACTGTGCTGCTATAAACATTCGAGTACAGAGGTCTTTATTATAGAATGTGTTTTTTTCCTTTGGGTAAATACCCAGTAGTGGGATTGCTGGATCAAATGGTAATTCTACTTTTAGTTCTTTGAGGAATCTCCATGTTACTTTCCATAGAGGTTGTACTAATTTGCAGTCCCACCAGCAGTGCGTGAGTGTTCCTATCTCTCCGCATCCACGCCAAACATTTGTTGTTTTGGGATTTTTTTTATATAAGCCAATATCACTATAAAGACAACCATGTAATCCACAAATAGGAACAGTTTTACTTCTTCTTTTATGATTTGCATGCCTTTTCTTCTTTTCTTGCCTTATTGCACTGGTTAGAATCTCCCGAGCACTAGGCTGAACAAAAATGGCAAGAGCTGTGGGTGCAGACATTCTCACCCCGTTCCTGGTCTTCAGGGAAAGCGTTCATTCTTTCACCATTAGTGTAGTGTTAGCTGTAGATTTTTTTTTTTTTTTTTGGTAGATGCTCTTTATCAAGTTGGGGAAGTTATCCCCTGTTTCTATTTTTCTCAGGGTTTTTGCATGAATGGATGTTGAATTTTTTCAAATGTTCTTTCTGCATTGAATGATACAATCACGTAATTGTTCTTCTTTAGGCTGTCAACGTGATGGATTACACTGGTTGATTTTCAAATGTTAAACCAGCTTTGCATGCTTGGAATAAACCCCATTTGGTCATAATATGTAATTCTTTTTATATATTACTGCATTCTATTTGCTCATATTTTGTTAAGGATTTTTGCATCTATGTTCACAAGAGAAATTTGTTTGTAGTTTGCTTTTTTGTACTGTCTTTTTAATCCGCTCTACGAATCTCTGTTTTTTAACTGGTATATCACAGTTAATACAATTATTAATATGTTAGGGCTTGAGTTGGTCATCTAATTTTTTTTTATGTTTGTTCTCTGTTTTTTGGCTTCTCTGTTTTATTTTTATTTTTTGTGGGTTACTTGAACATATTTTAGAATTCCACTCTTAATTATCTGTAGTATTTTTGAGTGTATCTCTTTGTATACCTTTTTTATTGGTTGCTGTAGGTATTACATTATATATGTCTGTAATTTACCATAGTCTACTGGTGTCATCATTTTACTAGTTCAAGTAAAATATAGAAAACTTACTTCCCCATATGTCCCTTTACTCTCTCCCATTTATAATATAATTGTTTTAAATATTTTCTCTACCTACATCTAGACCCACATCAGGCAGCATTATAATTTTTGTTTTAACCATTAAACATAATTTAGAATGTTCATAAGGAGAAGAAAAGTCATTTGTATTTGCCCATATTCTTGCTTACCAAGTTCTTTCTTACTTCCTGATGTTCCAAGTTTCCTTCTTTTATCATTACCTTTCTTTTGGAGAACTTTCTTTAGCCATTCTTTTAGGGTAAGTCTGCTAGTGACAAATTCTCTTGGTTTTCTTTTGTCTGAAAATACTTTGATGTCTCTTTCATTTCTGAAAGATATTTTTGCTGGGTACAGGATTCTGGGTTGACAGTTCTTTTATTTCAGCATCACTTTCTTCCGGCCTCTGTGATTTCTGATGCAAAATCCACTCTCTCTTTCAAATTGTTTTTCCTTTTGTAGGTAAGGTGATTGTTTTTTCTGGCTGTTTTTAAATTTTTTCTTCATAGTTTCAGAAGCTTAATTATGATGTGTGTTAGCATGAACGTCTTTGGATTTATCCCTTTGGGCGTTCATTCTGCTTCTTGAATCTGTAGATTTATGTCTTTCCCCATATTTGGGAGGTTTTAAGTGGCTATTTCTCCTAGTGCTTTTTCAGTCCTGTCCTTTTTCTTCTTTCCTTGTGGGACTCCGATGACAAGTATGTTAGATCTTTTGTTATAGTCCCACAGGTCCCTAAGGCTCTGTTCATTTTTTTTTCCAATCTATTTTCTCTCTGTTATTCCCATTTCTATTATTCTATCTTTAAATTCACTGAGCCTTTCCTTTGTCTCCTCCATTCTGCTGTTGAGCCCATCCTCTGAGCTTTTTCTTTCCATTATTGTATTTCCCAGTTCTAAAATTTCTATTTGGTTTTTATCTCTTCTATTTCTCTCCTGAGACTTTCTATTTTTCATTTGTTCAAGTGTGTTCTTTATTGCTCGTTGAAGAATTTTTATCACTATTTCTTTCAAATTTTTGTCAGATGATTCTAACTTCTCTGTCCTCTTGGCATTAGCATTGATTAACTGTATTTTTTCATTCACTTTGAGATCTTCTTGGTTCTTGTATGATGAGTGATTTTCTATTGAAACATGGATATTTTTATATTATATTTTGAGACTCTGTATCTTACTTAAGCCTTCTGTTTTTGCTGTGTGTCTCTGATACCATTCCACTTCTGCAGGGGGAAGAGGGATCCCACCTCATTACTGCCAGTTAGAGGTAGAAGTCCAGATTCCCCACAAGGCTCCCACTGACACCCAAGGTGGGGGGAGAAGCTTATTACTGCCAGGAAGTGGTGGGGTTCCAGCTCTCCATCTGATCTCCACTGGCATTGCAATGGGGGGAGGGGGGTGGCCTCGTTACCACTAGGCAATAATGGTATTGCCTAGGATTGCCTCCTCTGAAATCACCCCAAAAGAGAGGGGGAGAAGGTTATTGCCTGGCGTGAGACTCCCCCCATGGTCTTCTCTGACACCACAGAGTGGGGGTGCTTGTTACGGGCCAGCAGGGGTAAACTTCCTGGCTCCTTACTCATCCTCCTCAGACACCACCCTGGCAAGGGTTTTGGAGTGCCTTGTTATACCCTCAGTAGGGTAGAAGTAGGGGCCAATTCCCATTTGGGTTATGGGTTTTTTTCTGTGATGTTTGACTAGAATAGAGCAGGTATTATTCAAAAGATCTCTGTCTTAGTAGGATGGCCCTTTTCTGGTCCTCTGGCTAGAGAAGGCAGGCTTTTGGGGGGCTTTTTAGTCCATTTCCAGGTTCACAGCTTCTTTGCCTCCAATTCTAGTAAATAAAAGGAAAAAAGAAAACTCAGGGAACTCACCACCGTGCCATTTCTTGGGTGTCAAGTTCCCTAGCCAGCCTACATTGTCTCTCCACCTTATAAAGTCTTCTTATATTTATTTTATATCTAATGTCTCCATCTTCCCAGGAAATATCTGGATTATGCTTTTCACGTCTTTGTGCCTTTGCATGTACTATTCCTTCTATCAAAAATATTCCCTCCTCTCCACCAGGAAGCTGTCCCTGGCCCCAAAGACTAGGTTAGGTGCCTGACAGCATCCCGTGTGCCTGGATCACAGCAGTGATCAGACTGGGGAATTTTCTTTTTACCTGTCTCGCTCTCTAAGCCATCAGCTTCTTGAGGGAAGGACTAAGTCCAGGTCGACTTTGTGCCTCTAGCTCACACCACAGTGTCTGGTGTATGGTAGGTACTTGATAAATATTTGCTGAACAAGTGAATAATATTTACTGTAGACTTCCCTTTTGCCTCTGAGCACTGCACAGCATATAGATGAGAACTGTGCCTTATGCCAACTTTTCTCAGACTTTTCTTGGTGACTTTGGGCAAATAACCTGAACCCTCTGACACTGGTTTCTTCGATGTTGACTAATTCACATGAAAATGGGAATAACCATCATCACCAAAACTAACAATTTTTAGCACTTAGTGTGTGCCAGTCATGCGCAGATTGTCTTCATTATCTCGTTTAATTCTTAAAATATCCCAACGAGGTAAGTTCCATTATCTCCACTGAGCACACAAAGAGACCAAGGCTCCACGAGGCTGAATAAATTGCCGTGGTTGCCGAGTCAATGTAAGATAAATGCAGGGCAAGAGCCAAACCTGGATATCTCTGCTTCCATCACCCCGTGCTGAGGTGAAATTCCACGAGACATTTCTCCTGAACTTAACTTGGATCAATTCACAAACAATTATGAGACACTCACCGTATACTGGGAGTTGAAGATTTGTTTAAATCCCAAAATGTACAAAGATCACAATCAAAATCAGATAAAGGTTTTAAAGGAGCTTAAAGCATTAAAAGGGGGTGGGAAGGAGAATAACATGCATCAGATGTTCTCAGGGAGCCAGGCGCTGTGGCACCACCTCACATACCGCATCCCCCTGGGCCTCTCGATGGCGCCGGGGGGTTGCTATGGTGATCGTCACATTATAGAAGAGGACTTATAGAGGAAAGGCAGCACACCCAAGGTCAAAGGACAGTAAACAGTGAAGCCCAGCCTGGAACCCAGGATGGCTTGTCTCCAAAGCCCTTGTTCTTTCTAATATATACATTTTCCATACAAGGCCTTAGCTCAAGAAATGAAGAAACCAAAGGGCAGGACTCAACCCATCAGTCCCTATGGGTTTGAACCCACTGAATGTGGTGAGTTAGGGGTCCAGGCTCTGGAAGTCCTGGGCTTGTGTCCCAGCTCTGCCACCTCTGCCCAGCTGTGCAAGCTTGAGCCAAGTCTTTGTTTCTATAAGCCTTGATGTCCTCATCTGCACAATGGGATGGACAAAAGAACTGTTGGCTCGATAAGGCAATGTGTGTAGACAACTCAGCATAGTCCCTGGAGCACAGCAAATGTTCAGTTAATGGTGCTGAGCTCCAGCATGTCCAGTCCTGAGCCACACTCTGAGATTAGAAGGCGTGGTGATCTGCAGGAAATGTGGCATCTGCCTGGGGAAACAGGCAATGAAACAGTTCAACCCCAAGGGAAGGGCCTAAAGGTGTGACAAAATTAATTCTGGCAAAGGAGTTCAGTAAAGGGCAAGAGGTGGGAGTATGCTTTGAGGGGTCTTAAAATGTTTCACGAAGGTGAAGTAGGTCCCTAACCACCACGAGAGAGAGCAAGAGACAAAGACAGAGACAGACAGAAATGGACGGCTGACCTTCCGGGACAGGGAACAGCAGGAGCAAAATCCCAGAGGCAGGAAGAGAAGGCCTTGTGAGAAGGCAGCAGTGGCCTCGACTGAAACAGAATCGGGTAGCACTGGGGTGTGAGATCCTGAGAACCCTGATTCTCCATCCTTGAGTCCTTCCTCAAATTTTTCATCATGATGCAATCAAGCCCAGGACAAAGTTGTTTTCTTATCCAGCATGTGATCTCTGAAACTGCATTTACAACCCTAAAGCAAAGGTCAGTTTCGAGTTTGAGATGACCCTCAGGAATGAGACGTTTATTCATTCAGCAGCACTCGCTGAGCACCTACTATGTGCCAGGCGCCATCCCAGTGCTGGGGATCCCACAGCAAAGACGACAGGCACGGCCACTGTGCTGTCGGAGCCTGCTTCCCAGGAGGCAGGTCAGACAGTAGGCGACTTCCCACACGGTTCTATCAACTCCTCAGTTGTCATTGTGCTATGTGCACAAAGGTCAGTGTGTGATGGGGCAGCTGATCTGTCCTGAGGCTCAGGGCAACAGGATGCAGTATGAAGCCTTTGGCAAAACTAGGGCAGAAGTCATAGCAGGGAACCCAAGTTGCTGAATGCCTGGCACACCAACATTTTTAGGGGGCAAGGAGAGGCCTGCAGGACAGTCCTCATACATCCATGGGTCATCATCTGTCATAGGAACCAGTGAAAGAGGCAGGGACTGGGATGATTTTTCAGGTTACAAATGTAGGCTCTCTCAGCAGTGACAAGGTATTGGAGAGGAAAGCTTGCTGCTCCAGGAGCTTCTGAGAGGAACTAGGTTTCAGTGAGAAGTAGGTCACCAATGTGAGCAAGTTCCAATAGGTGGGAACTTTCCTAGATGTTTCTAGAGTATGTTCTGTCCAACAGAGAACTGCCTTGCAATATACTAATAAGTGTTCTATTTTAAAATAAAACAAATTTCTTCAGTTCTTTTTAATTTGCAGGACTTCTCAGAGCCTTGAATTTGCTGATATGCATTGTGCTTTCTAAGACAGACTGTGGTATCCAGCACTTCCCAACCTTATTTGACCTAGAACATCTTTTCCTGGGATTCGTATTGATACTTAACACATGCACATAGTTAGAAAAACACCCTCTTAACCTTTCTGGATGGACAAGCCAATACCCCTTGACAAAGAGGCTTATTTTCAAACTAGAAGGTACACTGAGTGTGATTTAGTGCAGACTCCCATCGGTGATGTATCTCCTCCATTCCATTCCTGACAAGCAATCACTCAGCCCCTGCTTGGATGCCTCCAGCCACAAGACACTCATTACCTGCCTGGACAGCCCCCTCCCACTGCTGGAGGTGAGATTCCATCTCGTGCCTTTCTTTAGGCTGAGCTGAAATTCACCTCCCTGACTCATTTGTCTATTGATAAGAACAATAATAGTGTGGGCTGCCATTTATTGAACACCCTCTATGGGCCAGGCTCTGTGCTGAGTATTTTTCATACATGATCTCAATGAAACCACTTAACTACTCTGTGAGGTCAGCATGTGCCTCTTCTACAGCTGAGGAATCTGAGGTTTGGAGAAGTTACATTACTCTTCCTAGCTCACCCAGCTAACAAGAAGCAGATCAATGACTTAACCCCTAACAGTCTGACCCAAAGACCTAGACATCCTAGCCACTCTACCTCCTGCCCCTCCTCACAAAACCCTCTGGAGCCCCCTACAATAATAACACCCACATCTATGGCCACTCCCCATGTGCCAGGCTCCATTCTAACAGACTAACACATCTGAATCTTACAACAGCCTGGGAGGTAGGATCTATGATTATTCCCAGTACACAGGCGAGACACTGACCACTCACCTGCCCAGGATCGCACAGATCCCAGGTGGCAGATGGGACGTGGCCTCCAGGCCATCTGGCTCCAGAGCTCACCGTGTTAGCCACCGCTCTACGAGCCTCCCACGTCTCCAGCCTGGTCCATGCGCCCACTGCAGTCTTGCTGAAGGGACTGTGTCCCTGTGAGCCTCATCTCCCTGCTCCGCTCCACAGCCCCTGGTCCATCTGTGTTTCCTTCTTCATTTCTGCCGCTCTTCCGTGGGCCCAGCCCAGGATTCTGTGCAAATAGCCAAGCCATTTCTATGGCCCCAGAGAGGAAAAAAGTCAAAAGCCCAGGACTGAGGACAAGAACAAGAATGGGAATCAAAGTAGCTCTCAAGTGGGGGCTCGCTGAGCCCAGACTCTTTTGGGGAATTATTTCATTTAACCCAGATGGCAGCTGCTGGCCTCTGGAAGAAGCCCCAAGACACATTAGTGGAGTGAACTTTGCAGATGAGGAAAGAGATGCCCAGAGCATCTTAGAACAGGCTAAAAACCACAGAGCTAGTGACAAATTCAGGATTAAAACCCAGATCCGTCTGGCTCCATAGCTTTCCTCTCTCTTCCACGCTACACTGCAACCCTTGGTCCACATTTAGAGTCCAAAGAAACGGATCCCCTCTCCAGCTATGTATTGGACTCTTTGCCAACCTTGAGCCAGGCTCTCTGTAAAGGCATCTGGATCTCCCAGGACCCTCCAGGACAAGCAACCTCCTGGGTGTGGTGGGCCTGAGAAGGAGGATAGAGTCTGCCAGCTGGGGCTCCAGATCCATGCAGCCAGCCCTGCATGCCACCAATACAACTTCTCTTATAGCAGGAAAACACTCGTTCACTCAGCGTCTTTAAGGAGTTCTGTAAAACTCTGTGTTCCAGAGCATGGCCAGTGAGTGGATAACATGCACATGGGGCTGCTGGGCCTACACAATAAACAGGGGACAGCCTCGGACAGAGAGCTTGAGGGCAGAGATCAGCCGACAGGCTGGGGTACAGAGCACCACTGCACCCCAAGACATGCCCGGCTGTGTTGTCTGGGATGTGTGAAGGCTCTGAGAAGCCAGGAGGCGGCAGGCTGGGATCTGAGTTCCAAATCTGCCAGTGCTGGCCAGGGGACCTTCAGCAAACCCCCTAAAACACGCAACCGGGAGTCCCTTCTGCACTCAGTCAGTCAGCATTTATTGACAAATACTTGCCTATGAGGGTTGAGGAAACAAAGAGGGAATTGGAACCCACTTCAGCAGCAGAGCATGTCACACGTGGGAAGGACAGCCGTGGGAACAGCCCCACTGCCACCGCTTGCCCCTCTCTGGCGTGACCCCTTGGTGAGGCAGCACAAGTAAATCACGCCATAACCTGACCCAGAGAAGTCAGGTGTCGAGGCTTCCAGTCACTGTCTGCCACTAAGTGGACAGTGAGCAGGCCTGACCTCAGCTTCCTCATCTAGAAAATGAAGGGTAGACAGTGGGTTCGAGCACAGATCCCAGCCTGAGGTCCCCTGGCTACTAGAGAGGGGACACACATGTTTTTCTATGAAGGGCCAGATAGGAAACATTCTATGCTTTACGGGCCTTATGGTCTCTGTAGCTCTTACTTAATTCTGCCCTTGAAGCTCAGAAGCAGCCGGAGACAATACCTAAGTGAATGGGCATGGCTGTGTTCCAATAAAACTTTATTTCCAAAAACAGTTGGTGGGTCAGATTTGTCTCACAGACCATCATTTGCCCTAAAGGTTCTCAAAATACTGCTGGACTCCTGTGGTGGTAAAGAAGATTTGAATACTAAGGTTTCTGTGATTGGACACTTTTTCTGACCACCCTACAAAATCGGCCTTGCCATTGACACTCTGTTCTGTGCTTTAAAACCTGAGAAATCCCACTAGAAGATGTGACAGCTACCTTCCTTCTTCATTCCGAGCTCCCAGCTAAGTGGCGTTGGGAAGCCCCCACCTCCCTGGAGCTCATTGCCCCCTCGTAAATGCTCTGATTGAAGGCCTCCCTGAGGACCAGGGACAGTGGCCAGCTACGGTGAGCCATCCAGGTGAACGGCCCCAGAACATTTGTACCAAAATCTGCCTTCTATGAAGGTAGAAACTAGAATTCAGAGAGGCTAAGCAACTTGCCTGAGGTCACAGAGCTTGGAAGTGTCCAGATGGAACTAGAACCCAGTTCTTTGGGTTCCAGAGGCCAGAGCTCCTGCCTCTACCCCTCACAGGCTCGATGACTCTGAGGCCCCTTCAGGTCCACTTCTCTGAGCACTGGGGAGGGGAAGGGCCCAGCACCAGACAAAGGACGAAGACGGCAGACAGACACCAGGGAGCTGCTTTCATTGTTCACCAACTGTGTGTCAGGCCATGAGCTGAGTTAGAGGAGGCGTTGTCCTCCCCCATGAACAGGTGAGGAAACAGGCCCAGAGAGGTAGAGGGACTTGTCTGAAGTCACACAGGCAGGAAGTGGCAAGTCAGGACATGAACCCAGTCTCATGAGACCCCATGCGGCAGAGCTCAACTGACTTCTCTGAGCCCCAGAAGATGCACCCCACCCCCAGTGCCCTGTCTTGGGGGCACCACTAGAGCCCACGGGTGTCCATCAGTCCAAGCTGAGAACCACTGACAACGCCCCCCTCACTCAGACCCTGAGAAGCCTCCAGGGCTGGGGTACAGCCCGTTTCATCACCCAACAGGGTTATCAGCCACCAAGGAAATGCCTGCAGGTCTTGAACTTCTGAACTCCCTGCTCACCTCCACCTGAACCCAACGAAACTGCCTCTTCACTGTAACTGCTTTATAGCTTTGACTGTAAACTCTTCCCTGATCCCACTTTATGGCTGCAGGATAAAAGCATGTGCCCGGGGCACAGCTCTCGAGGAGAGCGCCTGGTTTATAAAGTGGCGTTGTCACAGCACTGAGGAGGGGTATGGCTTGACTGGCCGAGGCAGAGCATCCCAGGGCTCACCTCTGGGGTCCAGGAAGGGCCAGACCCTGCTGGGCACCAAACAAGTTCCCAGGCCCTGACCAGGGATCCAGCATCCATCTGTTCACTGCATCCTCGGGACAACACCAAGAAATAGGACAGGTTCTGTGATTATCTTCATCCTACAGATGAGGGGGCTGAGGCTCGGAGAGGTGGCATGTCCAAGGCCACACACATGGGCCAGCCAGGACTAGAACTCAGATCCAGAGCTCTGTCAACACACGCCCTCTCAGGATAAGCTCCCGTGTGTCTGGGGGCCAGCACATTTCAGCAGAATTGGTTCAGCCATCCTGGGAGGGCGAGTATCACCCTCCCCACTTTGTGCCCTCTCCCCACGCTCAGCGCCCCACTTTTGGCCCCTGCTGCCCTCACACTTATGGACCAGTGGCTGGGGAAAAGAAGGGGGCCCTGCAGCCAGCCCCTCCCCCTTCCCTCTCTTTGGGGAGCCGTGAGCACCCGTGAGCATCGGGGACATGAGCCCTCCCCTCCACGGGAGCCCTATCCAGGGAGGGATGTGGGGAAGGGCAGAGGGCAGAGCCCTCTGTAATGATGCCCAACCTCAAACTGGGATAAAGTGTCTTAAAGCCAAGGACAGCAAGACAGAAGCAGGAAGGACTATGGAGGGAGACATCCAAGTGTAAGGAACAAAGATAAAATAAATATTGGCATAGTAGGTGAGAGTTGGGTCTTGGAGGCAGACAGACCTGAGTCCCAAATCCTGCTTCCTGACTCGCCAAGGCAGCTCACTCAGGAAAGCTGCAGACCTCCTTGTCTTGAATGCTTCGTCTACAAAATTGGCACAGTGACATCTTCTGCATACGATTGTTGTAGGGATCACATACAAGGGCCCTGTATGGCATACAATATGCATTCAGAAATGTTGGCTTTATTAGTAATAATAAACTGTGCATGGCCCACTTCCAGGGCAGGTGGACAAGTGTTGCAGTTATAAGCATGTGGGCTCTGGAGCCATCATGTCCGAGTCACACCCCGCTTTGCTCACCTGCTAGCTGTGTGTCCTTGGGTGAGTTCACTCCCTCCTCTGTGCTATGGCGAAGCTGACAATGACGTCAGCTTTTTGTGAGGGTTAGATTAAGGAGCAAGTGAAAATGTCCAGCACAGCATGGAGCTACAGTAGGGTTTCAGCACGCGTTTCTTCTTCATCCCCTTTTCCCCAGCAGGGGTCCCAGGGTGCTAGCTATGTTGGTGACCAGGAGCCTGTGGTCTAGGAGGCATCTGGGGTTCACCCAAGCCCTGACCTTGGGTTCCAGATGGCCTAAGGTCACTGGCGGATCTGCCCTGTAGCTGGGCCTGGGCACTCAGCTCGTTTTCCTGCCCTGCCTGCTGCACAGCATTGAGAACAGGAGTGTGCAAGCACCTTGTAGATGTGGAATTACTTTGCAGAAGCACAGACCAAGGCCAGGGCTCCCAGAGCAGCTGGAGAATTGAATCTATGGCTCTGAGCCCCACCAGCAGTGTGCTGAGCACAGGGCACAAGCTCTCAGCACCAGATTTGACATCGAAAACTTTCTCTTCAAGGTAGAGTCCCTCTTGCCATCTGTCTCAGAACCCAGGAGGAGAAGGAGACCTCTGCCTTGGGGTAAGACAGACCTGCCCTTATGTCCTAGTCCCACCACTTATAAGTGATGCCCTTCTTGTGGGCCTCGGTTTCCCCAAATATAAGAGGAAACCCAGTCCTAGCACTAGAGGTTGCATGTCAGTGCAAAACCTTCAAGAAATCCTGAGATAAGGCTCTTCTCTTACTAGCTATGGGACCTTGGGGAAATCACTTTCTCTCTCACAACCCCAGTTTCCCAATCTATAGACCAGGGACAATGATATTCACCTCACAGGGCTGTTGTTCAAGTTAAATGACATAAGGCAAGTAAAGGCTTAGGATGCCGTCTGGCACATAGTGAGCGCTCAACTCACAGTAGGTAGTGTTATTGTCACTGCAGTTTGTCCCACAGCACCTTCCCCCTGCCCAGCCCCCGGAGGGCAAGGATGGCTGTGTCCTCTCTGCAGGTGAAAAAAGCTTTCGGTCCACAGGGTCCAAGGCCCTCAAGGGGGCGCAGCCAGCACCTGGGAAAGGAACCACGACAAGACCAAGGAGCTCGTGTCTTACACTGACCCATCGTTCAGCCTGGCTGAACGTGAGAACCTCTGCGTGGAATTCTTTTCGTCTCCCCGCACAAATCAATAACTGCTTACCTTGGAGCAGTTTTAATTAGTTAAGGCCTGCTGAGTGCTCCGCTGATAACCTAGCCTGCCATTAGTGCCAGGCGTCCACCTCGTGGCGCTACATTTATTATTGTTACTGTGATGAAATCCTCATTTCCTGGACCACACAGCTGGGGCTATTATAGAAAAACATGTTGGGCTTGAGCCTGCTTCCCTGAAACCTGGGGAAAGGGACCCTTCTGGACAGTTCAGCCCACCCCCTCCTGCCCCTACCACGCCCTTAACACCATGGTACGAAAAGGGCCTCCTTCAGTAACAGAAAACAACGTCCACAACTCTTGGTCTCTGGCTTCCACAGCAACGGAGCCCCCCAGCTCTGTGAGCCGCGAGGTGAGGATCGCCCCGCCCCCTTAAGTCAACCACAAGTGGGGAGGGCAGAAGGAGAGGACGTGTATTAACTGCCAACTGTGTACCAGCAATGGTGCAATGCGCTTACTACTGGGACCTCATCTAGTCTTCAGAGTGCCAACCCCTGGTGCCAACATGGGCCCTGTTTTGTCAATGAAGTAACTGGGGCTCAGAGAGGTCAGGGCAATTGCTCAAGGTCACAGCGTCAACAAGTAGGGGAATGTGGATCTAAACGTCAGTCTGTCTTTCTGGTTCACACTCTGGTAAGCCCCTGGGGGACCTTTTCTGGCCTTGGCTGACTTCCCTGGCTCTTTTTACCCTTTGTCTTTCAAACTGGACCTACTCTGTCCCTTGGGTTTCTGGATGGCTGGTGAGGGAGACCTGGGGTATGGGGCATGGTCTCCCCAAGTCTACAGCCAACTCCACAAACTGTGGTGATCATTACTCCAGTGAAGAGAGGAGAAACACAAATAACACAAGTAAAACCTTTTTGGAGGAAGAACCAATATCTGGGCAACGTGAAGGAGCAGAAAGGCCCAGGGTCAAATCCTTCATATGCCTGTTATTAGCTGTGTGACCCTGGGCAACTTGCCAATGCTCCAGTCTTCTCATCTGTAAAATGGCCTTCCTGGTAGTATCTGCCCCCCAGGGCTGTTGTAAGGATTAAGTGACAGACCCTATGATAAGGACTACCCAATGCAAAGTAGTTATTTTTATTGTGAGTAGTAATTATTGCTAACATATAACAAGCAATTGCCATATGTCAGGAGCTGTTCTGAGCAATTGTCTTGTTTTATTTTATTTACTTAAACCGCAGCACTCTCTGACATTTCCATTTTGTGTTTGGGAATCCTTGTATTGCCTCCATTTCACAGATGGGAAAACCTAAGCCGGAAGATATGAGTAACTTGCCCAAGGTCATGCATTTCTTAACTAAACTGATTCTGAGACCATTGGAGTTTCACATGCAACTTTATGAAATAATACAGAGAAATCCCATATATACTTTGTCCTGTTTCCCCCAATGGTAACATTTTGCAAAACTGTAGTACAATATTACAACCAGGATATTGACTGATACAGCCGAGAAACAGAACATTTCTGTCACAACAAGGGTCCCTTATGTTGCCCTTTTATGCCATGCCCACTTCCTAACCCCTCCTTAAAAACTATGTAGAGAACTTCTACCATGCATTCTTGTAGAGCAAGTCTGTTGGTGACAAACTCTTAGTTTCTTTAATCTGAGAGTGGCTTGATTTACCCTTCATCCCTGAAGGATATTTTCACTGGGTATAGAAATCTGGATTGACATTTCTCAGGGAACTCACCACCCTATTGTTCTCCAGATCCCAAAGTCCCTAGTCAGTCTGCTTCCTTCTCTCCACCTTTCAGAGTCTTATGTCTGTTTTGTGTTTAATGTCCAGGGTTTTCAGTTGCATTTAGCAGGAAGAATAAGGAAAAGTATGTCTATCCCGTCTTCCCAGAGGTGGCCCAACTCTTATCAAAAGGATAAGAGGTCTTTGAATTGGTTTCCCTTCTTTCCTGTTTTTATTCCCACAATCCTTGTTACTCCTTCCTGGGACCACATTCCCAAATAAACTATCTTCACATAAACCTTTGGGGGAACCCAGGCTAAGACACTGGGTACTGGAAGCAGCCCTAGAAAGCAATCCTGAAGGTTGACATTTTGGAACTATCAATAACTCCTGGGATTCAGTAGCATCACAATTACTCAGACCCTCACCTACGGTTAACCAGGATAAGGCATAAATGGGCACTGAAATTCTGAGTTATGTAGTGATGGCGGCACTTGACCAGCCTGAGGATGACAATAATTATAAATATTGTGGAATGGGCTGGCTTATCTTAACTGCTTGGGAATCCTTAAAAACAACAAACGGCAGGCCTAGATCAGCCAACTGTCAATTCAAGGCAGAGTTGTGCTGCACCTGCGGCAGTACTTAAGGAAACCCTCATCTCCTGAAGCCACCTGGAAGAATGTGTTGAAAACTAGGCCTGGGATCTAATTAAAAGAGCGAAAGACCTGCAAGGAAACCAAACACACAGCCACAACAAGACCCCTGTGAAAATCAGGGATCTCAGAGGAAATGAGTGAAACCCTGAGACCCAGAGTTGGGACAGTTGGATAAACTGGCCTGAGAATATCAGACCGCAGATTCCTCTGAACACAACAGGCTGGCAGAACTTTCCCCCCTTCCCCTTTATGGAGGAGAGGAGTGTCCCCTGCCTAGAGACCCTGCAAAGACCTTTCCTTTGCTGGTGCCTCACAAGTTGATGCTTGTCCTCCTCAAGATCTGCCCCCACAGCTTCTCATTACCTTCAGGATGATAAACAGCATCAGCCCTGGGCACAGCCCAACCACTGAAATACAGTTGCTGCTCTGGGTGGAGGTAGTTTTCACACTGAAGGAGTCGCAAGACCTGGCTAAAAAGTAGACTCTCATAGGGTCCCACCAGTGGAATATACAAATGAATAGGGAAGAATTTATTGACATGAGGACACTCACCTGTAACCTGTTCTGTCGAGGATACTTGGCGCCATCCTAACACTGTGGTGGAATAGCCCCTTGAAGCTTGAGCACAGTGATGTTTTACAATAAATATGGGGAAGATGCTAGAACTGCTGTGGCATAATATTGAGAAAGGAGGCAAAACGGCTAATAGGATTTATCATGTGAGATGGGTGAATCCATCCTTCACCGAGGCAATAGGCAACATGCTGCAGGCAGTTGGGCCAGAATGAGAGTAAACCAGCATCTTCAAGAGGCCTAGGGCAGCTAACCTTTGCAGGCTACAGTTCCGAAATGTCACCCTGAGGATTGCTTTCAATACCCAACGATTAGCCTAGCTTCCCACAGAAGTTGATGTGTGGATAGTTTACTTGGCAATGGGATCCCAGGAAGGAGGAGCGAGGATCAGGGGAAATAAAATAGGAAAGAAGGGGAGCCACCGCAAAGACCTGCTCTCCTCTTGGTAAGGATGGGAGATGATGCCACGGGACCAGAACACCCAGTGTCAGTGGAGATGGTGAGTTCCAGTCCCATGGGAGCACTTCATCTTCAAAGGCCAAGCGGATGAATGTACTGAGCTAGGAAGGCCAAGCAGCAACCGAGGACTCACTTTGACCCAGCCTCATGCTTTGGGGGAAACCCAGACTTAGGTGTGGACACTATCTAATTTCAGTATCACTGAAGCCCACTAGGGTAAGATAGCCCCTGTCCTTTTTACAGGTGCAGAAGCCAAAACTCTGAGAAGTCACCTGAGGGAGGGATGAAAACAAGCCCTCTGACCACATTCCAACTTTTCTCACCATGGGCTTTTGCAGGACAAAGCCAGGGGAGTTACAGTATCCTCTGTCCTACCCTATCCCTGTGACCCCTTTGTGGTTTTAAATTCCACTGCTTGCTGAAAGGCTTGTCACCTGTTGTAAATACAGAATTCATTATTACTGTCAATAGTAGTAATGGATAGTTAAATAACAAATCCACTAATCTCATTAAGCAACTTATTTAATTAATTTATTTTAATTCCTGTAATTAGTTAATATGATAATGCTTTCTTTCATCCGAAGACAGCCTGCAGGCTTTCCAAGCATGGTGTATTACTACTAATGGATTTTCACACATCGAGACAGAAGGAGTTTGGGGAGTTGCTCAAAGTCACAGAGTTGCCTGGTGGAGGTCACTTAGCCTGCCCCACTGCTCTCTATCTGATGACGCTGGTCTCCCGCCCTCAGGTGCTAAGCTGTCAATGGCTTTCTTGCCCTTGTACTTGCCTGGAAATCCCTCTCTCCTCTTCTCCCTGAGTGGCATTACCACCCGTCCTTCAAGACTCAGCCTAGGGGCCACCTCTCGCAGGAAGCCCGACCTTTCTTTCCCAGCTGGGTTAGACGGCTCTGCTAAGGTAACTCTGTGTAGCACATCACACTCTTGGAGTGTCTCCTGCTTAAAATGCAAATCCTTTGCGAGAAGGAGCTGAGTTACGACTACAGCATCGGAGACCACAAACACAGCAACTACCATCATTCATTGAGCATCTATTCTGAGCCAAGCATTTTCCCAAACACGTTGCAAAGACAGTCACTTTCCATCTTCATCCAACATCCAATGGTGGGAAGTGTTTCCCCTTTTATTCTGGAATAAGGAAGAAATGTCAAGCAGTCAGATAACTTGCCTAGACCCACCCTACAGAACTAGGATTCAAACTCATGTTCAGATGGTTTCAGAGCCCGCATGCTTAACTACTATGCCAGCTGTCTTCCTTGCCTTTGCAGCCTCCATTCCTAGCATGGGTCCTGCTTACTAAATACTTGTATCATGAATGAATGTCCCAAATGCTCCCTTAACAAATTTGGATCTAATAGTGAGAGAAAAAAAAGACCCCCTGGCTGAAAGAGGGACAATGATAGGTTTAGAGGAATTCTGTTATTATGTTGATCTTTCATGGTAATGTTTAAGGACATTAAAATTTTCAGTACTGTTGATGGAATTACATTTTACTCTAAGGCTTAAAACCACAAACAAATACAAATAATAATTCCATTAGTTGTTGAAAATGACAATAATCCTGGTGAGTATGAATTTTATTGCTATAGCAACTGGAAACCCAGAGATAATAAATAAAAAGTTCTTGCATGCTGTGAGGAGTACATTTTGTTGCCTATACTCCATCAAACATAATTCCATTAGTAGTTAAAAATCATAATAATACCCTTGACAATAATTTTTATTGCTATACCTGTAAAACACAAAGAAATAATTTTGTCAACTGGAAAGTGGTGATAATAACTCGACTGTATTAGTGAGAAGCCTGTGGTTTGCTTTCAGTGTGACTAGCATCTCGATTTGGAGCTGTTAACACCTGAAACAGTGACTCAAAAGCTGTTTTAAATATAAGCTATTTCTCTCTTCCTTTTCTAGTGTTCTCATGGCATAGAAAGAATGCGCTCAGAAACAGGTTGACAGTAGCTCTGCCACTATCTTGTGACCTACCCTGGTGCTCAGTCTTCCAATCTGTTAAATGGGACAATATAGATTCTATTTCAGTTTAGTCTAATATCTGGGGATGTAGCCATGTGTGATAGAGATGGTGACCCTGGCCACATGGAGCTTATGGTTTTGGGGGAAGATAGATATTATCTGCAACACCGAAGCAGGTGGTTTTCAGGAGCTCACCTGGAAGACACTGGGAAGCTCCCATGAGCTACCTCGGCCTGCAACCCTGATGTAGGTGACTCTCAGGAAGCTCCCCCCGAAGCTGCTTCCAACCTCACGCCAGCGCACCTGTCTGGCCACGATGCCTCTGGAGAACAACACCTTTCTCTTGCATGGCTCATGTTTCCCATGAGTGCCTCTCATTGGCCACCTGTCACCCAGAACCATCCTGGGAAGGGGGTTCTAGGAAGGCTTCCCAGAGGAAATGGCATTTAAGTCAAGAACCAAAGGATGAGTAACACTTGGTCAGGGGAGGGGACGGGGAGGGCTGGGGAGGGAGAGGAGAAGGAAAAAGAATCCCGGAGAGTGGGGACAGCACGTGCAAAGTAGGGCTTTGCTGTCATTGGCCACCTCTGGGGATCTCCTGCAACTCAGCAGCAGAATCCCCACTGGTGCGCTGGGAGCGGGGCAGGGGGTCAGCACAGAGGTGTTTTGCCACCAGATGTCATCAAGTGTTCTCATCAGCAGACTTCAGCATAGTGCTCATCATTTTTCATGAAAAGTTTGCCGTGAATATGGCATCTCAGAGTGAATAGGATGGTGATTCATGTTTCACAACTTATGTTCCTCATCTATTTTTGACAGTCCTGTCATATTCTTGACAACTAAATAATTTCTTCCCCGTCTTTGGGATTTAAGGCCAGGCAGCCTCCACGACTCCTCCTACCTGTGTTGCACCTACCTTCTCCCATGTAATCTGGCTCTCGGTTAGAAAAATATTTAGAAGGCAGAATAAACAGAACCAGATATTTGGGGGTGGTGCAGAGCAGGGGGCCATGGAGATCAGGAGTTCAGTTTTGAATGTGTGGACTTGGGGGTACACTGGAGACATCCAAAGGGGGGGTGACAAGTGACAATTTCCATACTGGCCTGGAACCCAGCAGAGAGGTCTGGGCTGCAGATGCAAATTCCAAAGACATGAGACAAGGTGGCGCCTGAGGGCTGGCGGTGGGTGAGGATAAAGTGGGGAGGGCAGAGGAGGCAGGATGGGGCTTGGGGGAACATCAGCACTCAGGGCCCCGTAAAGGATGCTCAACTGCAAAGGAGACAGAGGCCAAGTGTCCAGAGAACCAGCAGGAGAGCCAGAGCACTGCTGTATCAAATAAGCCGGTGGAAGGGTGTTCCTAGGCGGAGGGAGGTCTGGAAGACACACACCCCACGGGCTGAGCAACACGGAGACTGTCGGCAACCTCCACGAGAGCCGTCCGTGGAGAAAGTGGGGACAACTCCAGGTGGGAGTAGGCTGAGGAGGGGGGAAGGGGACAGAGAGCACAAGCAACCTTGGAAGGCCCCCAAGAGGAGCGGAGAGGCAGGTGGCCTATACAGGGGAGGGTGGGGGGAAGTTTGTTGTGGTGGTGGTTGTGTTTCCAAATGTGGGTGGGATTTGAGCATATTTTAAAGATCCAAGAGAGCAAAATACAGGAGAAAAAAAAAGGAAACTAAGGCAGGAGACAGGGCTGCGCTAAGGCAAGTAAGGTGTCTTGGGGTGGGGTTGTAAAACTTAAGGAGGTGCTCACTCCTTAAAGTGCAGGGTCGGTGTTTGCCCAACCCTGAAGCATGTACCTCCTTAATTTTGCACCCTAGAAGCCTGGCTGGCTTCACCCTGGCCAGAGCCCAGAACTGAAGGATCTTAGGGTCCTTGTGGTGACAGCTTCAGAGCACAGGGTGACTCTCAGAATGTTACCCTTTCCCAAAAAATGCTCAACGGGGGAAGTTATACCTAACGACTTGTGGGACTTGAAAGAACTTGGGAGACCATCTGCTTCTGCGGCTTCTCAGACATTAGCTGTGAAACCCCTTCTTCACTTGCATGTGGAAGCCCAATAAATAAAACAGGAAACAAAGCAGAGGCTCTGGCAGAAGCTGGGAGGCAGGAGCCTTGGGCTCTGGCGGCTTCAACACCCTAGTCCACAGAAGCCTAAGGCTCTATGGATCACAGAGGATTGCAGACCTCTGGGCTAGTTCAAGATTCCCATATATTTATTCGTGAATTCATCCCATCTGTCAGCACAGCCTCTGCAGGTTGGAGGGAAGTTTAGCAATGGGAAGCCTGACAAAGCCCTTGCACCTGCAGAATCCTCGTAGTCGCATAGGTGGACTTTGCTTTCAACTAACCTGACACATTTAAGTTAAATTTATTTATCTCTGCCCTGCCTTGTTCCCCAAAGGATTTGAGGTAGTGTACCAAGATATATGTGAGACAACAAGATAAAACACCTAACGACGTATACAGGTAGATAGTAAAACAAGCAAAGGGAAGTTAAAGGAAGAGAGGCTTAGATCCGAGGTGTGCTCAAAGTCCCAGCCACGTGACACAAAGAGGTCACAAATTTGACTCTGAGCTTTCTAGCAACTAAAGCCAAGAATGCATCTAGCACACGAGGACCAGATAATTGAGGATTCAATTGCCCATTTAGCAACAACAACACCGTCAAGAAGATTTGAGTTAGAGCTATGAAAACAGAATTTGATTTGCAAAACTTTCATTTACTCCTGACATTCTAAGAAAGCTCCCATAGTATAAAGCAAGGTAACCTGCCATAGAGGAGCTCCGACCTGCTGTTGACCAGTCAGAAGCTACCAGGTATTAAAAGAGCCAGTAGTGCCTAATAACACCTCTCTTCCAGAATGTTCCTTGAGACACAAATGTGGAGCCAACACGAGAACAGAAAGTACAGCTCAGGACAGTTGTCCTTGAGGTGCTGAGAGACTAGGGGTCTGTGTGTGACAGGAGCACCTTGCTGGTGCTAAAGGCTTGTTCTGATCCCAGGAATTCACCCAGGAGCCTTGGATCTGTATATGATCTCCTAAGTCCACCTTCTCCTGTGAGCAATATTTCCCACTGTAGAGTATTTATTCATTAGTTAATTTATTCATCAACATTTATTAATATCCATATGCTAGTCACTTTCACAACCATTATCTCACTCAATCCCCAGAAAACCCTGCAGGGAAGGTAGACATGATCATTCCCATTTTACTGATGGGAAAGCTGAGGCTTAGAGAAGTCAAAGTAACTAGCTTGGAGCTGTATAGGCAGTAAGTGCCAAAGCTTAGATTTGAGCCAAGTCTCCTGACCCCCAGCCTCGTGCCCTTTGCATGTTATCAAGGAACTAACTGAGCTGAATACATCAAGGCTGAGGATCAGAGATTGCTAGTGAGTCCCAAACCAGGCTTATATCCAGGAACCAAGAAAACCAGGCCAGGGGATCAAGAGGCTTGTAGGAGCTGAAAGGGCAGTCTGCTGTCTTAAGACCACGGGAGCAGAGTGTCCTTGTGTGCAAAATTCAAGCAATAATCCCTTCTTTGCATGTTTATTATTGTTCAGAAGCACCATGTACATGGGTGCAGGTTGTGCACTGCACAACTCTAGAGGGTACCATCCGCAGCAGCAGCATTAGAAATTTCTGTATTTATTAATATTATTACATTTTTCCAGCAGGTAGCAAGAAAGCATATCAAAGATTGGGCACCTTTTCCTAATTTGCACATAGGTGCCCTATGGGTCATCAGGAGTGCTGGTGTGAGCCTCAAGGGTAAAGGTATATGTTCAGTGACTGGCACAGACTAAGCCCTTGATAACTGCTCATTTCCCGTCCCTTCTTCTGTAATATTAGAGCCACCAAACTTGCTCAACCTGCCTCACCATGCAGTTTTGAAGATCAAATAAAATAGCAGATTTTAAAGTGTTTTCATAGGCATACTGGGCCACTGTGAAGTATAAGTGTAGGGAAATAAATAAACAAAGAAGTTGAGAGAAGGCCCTGGCACCAGGCCAGGGCCCAATCCACCCAGGGGACAGGCTATGTGCTTCCTGTGCCAGCGAGGCCATGGCGGGCTCGGCTTCCGCAGTTCGATGGGCAGCGCCCTGTGCCAAGCAGAGCGGCCCTGACGCTCACAGGGAGACAGGGCGGAGCAGCCAGCAGCAGCATCCCCGGGCCCTGGCATTCGAGCAGTTTGCAAGGAGGGAGGGGAGAAGGGGAAACACGATGTTCACGGATGAGGAGGCAGGGAGAAGGGGGGGGCGGAGCGGGAGACGTAGGAAGGAGCCACACCAGAGAGAAATGAGCGGGAGGGAGAGGACAGGGGAGAGGGAAGAGGAGGGAGACTGGAACTCAAATCTCAGCTCTGCTGTTTGCTGTCTTGGGCAGTCCCCCGAACTCCCCTAGCCTCAGTTTCCTGAACCGTGAAGTGCTTCCCCCTTCCTGCCCTCCCCAGTCCCCCTGCTGCTTGGGTTGTTCCAGGCACCAGGAGACAACAGGTGTCCTCTGGTGGGAAGGATGCTGCAATGTCTGTGAGAGCAGTGAGTTTTTCCACTCAGCACGGCAGGCTGCGTAGCTCCCTCCTTTGGCTGGGCTCAGGCACCCCCAGTGCCTGTTAAGGGGCCCAGCCAGAGGACTCATGTAGATGGGGACTTTGAATCTAGGGGAGTAACTGCCTCCGTTCACCAAATGGAAATGCCAGTTCTGGGATGTTTCTCTCGACCACTCTGAAGCTCTCAGACAGCCCACAGGGGCCTTCCCTATGCTGGTGCCCCCATGCCAGGCCTTTTTGGGACTCAGGAGGGGTTGACAAGGAGGCAACTGTAGAATAGAAGCCTTAGAAACCAGATCGATGAGGCTGGCATGTCTCCCCTCTTTCCTGAGTGTGAAGAGGCCATAAAACCATTAGAGCTCCATGTTGTCCTCCCGTCCACCCGAGCAGGGCGGGTGTTTCTGCCTTGTCAATCGGTGCAGCGATAAGGGTTCCCCTGCAGCTGGGGGAGAAGATAGGCTGCCCATAAACCTGGGTCAGCAGCAGGGCACGGGGGCGAAAAGGTAAAGGGAGGAGCCGGTGGCACCTCGTGCTGTCCCAGAGAAAGCATTGAGCTGGAATTGTGACCTGGCACCCCGACCCATGGGTACCTGCTCTGGTTCTACCCTGGAGCTGAGCCCAGACTTGGGGAAGGTGGCTAAGAGGTTAGCCGGCTTCTCACCAATAACCAGGACTGACAGGAAGCCTGGAGGCAAGGGACAGGCAAACCGTTTGTCAAATATTGAACCATTTCTGTCCTGAGTCTGAGACTCCATCACCCTGCCCCTCCCCCAGGACCACCTGGACCACCCACTGTCCAGCCTCAGGAGCCACAGGGGTCTGCAGGGCCCTGCTCTAGCTACAGCCTGCATCAGTCCTGATTGGACAGTGCCCAGGTCCTGCTGATGGTTAAATATTCTGAATACCTCTCCTGCCAACAATGCTGATTTTTCATCAAATGCTTTCTTTCATTAAATCCAATCACAGGAAAGTGGCTCCACTCTTAACAAGATGGAGAAAAGCCATTTACCAAATTTCCCTCAGTGTGTCTTAAGAAGAGACACTTTGGAAAACTGCTGACAGGGAAGGGTGAAAGCCCAAACCCTCAGCCGTCCTGAGAAGGAAAGGAACCCCCAACACAGCGTCAGGGCATGGTCGTGGCCTGGATGTTCTTGCCGTTTGGATGAGGTTCCGGGGAATGTGAGGGCAGGTGGCCGGAGACCAAGCTGCTTTGGAGATGAAACACAAACTGGGCGGGGAGGCCAGCAAGCTGACAGTTTCTGTTCATGACTCAAAGATGCGTCCTCAACTGTAATTTCCACCTCCTGGTTGTCAATTTCCTCATCTATAAAATGAGAGGCTTGTATTTGATGACCCCAATTCTACTCCAATTCTATTCCTTCTCTGATTCTATGATTCTCATCCAACCACTTACTCACTGGATGGAAGGAATGTCTGTGGAGGAGGCCATGGGGGAAATGATTCTGCCCAGCCAGGAGATGGCATGGCATGTCTTGAAGAGCACGGGATTAGGAGACAGACCTGGGCAGGGCTGCCACGTATGTTTGTTGAAGTTGCGCACTGCACAAAGGTGCTCAGCTGAAGGAGTGGGAGGGTGGCCCGGGCTCTGCTCACCAAGCTGTGCACCCTAATACAGGGCTTCCTCCACCTGAGGGATGCACCTTCCTCTCATGTGCACAAACATGCCATATGGGCTATTGTCAACTCTGAACTTAGGTTCAAATCCCAGTTTTGATGTTGTCTAGCTCTGTGACCTCAGGCAATTTAAAGAACCTGAACTTCAGTGTCGTCATGACCGAAATTGGGCTTGATTTTTCCTGGCAGAAATGATGTATGGCTGAGCTGAGAAAATACATCTCCCGTACAGAGCACAGAACCTGACCCATAGCAGGTCCTCAACTGACAGAATTTCCTTCTCACCTCCTCCCCACCTGGGCTTCTCTTGGGAAAATGTTCGTTAGTGTTCTGGTGTTGGAAATGGCTGCCCTTTGCCTGGTCATTCTGCCCTTAGAGACCATCTGCTGGTGGGAGCCTCCCCCCACTGCCCACTCCCACTGCCAGTGGTACTGTCCTCGCCTTCCGTTTTCATCTCAGAATGTTCACCAGGGCTGGACTTGCAGCCTCTGTGAAGACGGGGAAGTTGAGAACAGGCAGAAGTCTGGTGAAGGTGTCACACAATAATTATAGGAGTGGGTTTTCATTTTTGCATGTGAACCCAAGTGCTCTCAACGTGTGGCCCCTTCTCCCCAGTGGTTTCTGCATCTTCTGTCGTCTCTCTCCTCTCCTCTTCCACTTGAGAAATGAAGACACTGAAGGGTGGGCGTGGATCTCAAATGTCCAAGCTGGAAGGCCTCAGAGAGGTCATCTGGTTCCATCTACACATCAAGGATGCTTTAAAGCTTCATCAGGCATTATCCAATTATCAAACTCTCTTGAATGCACTCGCTGCCTGTTTCCCACAGTGCTGAGAACAAGTTGCTAGCAGCTTTCTCAGTGGGCATAATCACTCAATTTTAGGGCTGAGGACACTCAAAGGTCCCAATGGAGGCACACTTAGTGTTACTGTCCCTGGCCACACTCTCCCCGTGTGTTCTGGGTCATCATTCTTGATCAAGTCTAGCCTGCAAGACTTCACCATTGAAAGATTTTGGTGTCTTGGAATTTAGAGAACAGGAATACTTCTAGGAAAGTTGGAAACAGTGCTTCACATACACTGGGGCCTGCTCCCAAGCCCACAGTGGCTCTTTATTACCTACAGGATTAACCCAGTTCATTTAACTGGCCCTTTGCTATAATGTCGTGGGGAAACAGAGACAAATGACACTCAGTTTATCCTCTTAAGGGGCTCAGCTTCTGCTTGGGAACAATGGAGAGGATACAATAAGTCAGAAACGAGTGAAACAGCAGCCACCGTGAGTGCTGCAAGTGGACGTGGAGGATGGAAGGATGGCATATGCATGGGAACCCACAGGCCTTTGACCACGGAAAGCACTTATTCAAGCTGTCATTTTACACATGGAGTATGAGACCCAGAGAGGAAAAATGAGTTATCCAGTGAGGTAGAGGTGGAGCCAGGACTAGAACCAGGACTCCTGAATCTGTGTTTAGGTTCTCTTTGCTCCAACCCAGCATACCTCTTATATGGCTCTTAATTGTTAAGTTCCCTCCATTCGAGAGCACAGCCACAGCCTGACACTGTGGAAAGGACACTAGGATACTAGGAGAAGGGTCTGGAGACTCAAGCGTGAGTCTTGGCTCTCTGCTGTGTGACCTTGAGTGAGACACTTAACCTCTCTGAGTCTTCTTTTTCTCACCTGTTGTTCATCTACCAGAATCCAGCTCCATTAGGGCAAGGAAAACATCTCATTTGCCCTCCCCATGACTGATCTGGGGGACTTTGAGAAGGACAATAACTAACAGATCCCAAACAGGAATATTCAGCAGTCTGGGGCTTGGAAATAAAGGTTTGGAAGGTGCCAGCCTATTGAAGACTTGGAAGGGGGTGAATGGAAGACAGGTAGAGGCTAGTGTGAGGGGGAAATGAGCGCCTTTCACAGTGTTGACTCCCCCTCCACCTAACACCTAGTAAATGTTGAGGAAATGTCTGCTCCAAGCTGAAGGTTGGCCAAGGGCATAGTCAGCTGACTGCTCAGGTCTCCCCTGACCTCAGACCTAAAGAGTTGGTGGGTCCTTGTTCCCAGCACCCAAGAAGGGAAAGCACAGGGAGATTCCCGTCAGTCCCTGCCTTTGCTGACAACATGACCTCTATGAGCCTCAGTTTCCTCACCTGTAAAATGGGGATGGTGCTGACTCGGAGGTGGGAAGGGTTCAGTGGAAGTGACATACACTTTGGGACAGCACATGGTGGATGGCATCACTGTGGGCACATTGCAATTAGCAAAACATCTCAGTCCAGGCCCCGCAAATCCCCTCTGATGAGCTGTAGTGGTCAACAGTGCCAGAGCTGCCTATAATGCGTGCTGTTGCTGAGGTAATCAGCCTGTAAAGCCACTGCCACTGGCCTCGTTTTCTCCCCCTCTCACACCAGGTGGCAAGGCCGAACACACCACATTCAGAATGTGCAGAAAATCCAGCACGGGATTGTTGAGGAATCAGGCTGGGCTGGCTGATTAAAAAAGGGAGCATTTGCAGACAGGGATGTGGCTCTCCTGAAAGTCCAGGAGTTCCTGGTAATCAACACTCGACCATCAACAAAAACTCTGTATGTTAGGCACTGGAGATGCCAGGAAAATTAAGTCAAAATCCCACCTCCGGAGGCCCCATGGAGCCCTCTGTCTAGTGGGGACAAAGGCAGGCAGGTAAATGGAAAATCACAGCCCACAGCAGTAAGTGTCAGGAGATCAGGAATGCCAGGGCGCACAGGAGGGCAGAGGAAGCACGCTGAGACAGGGGGGGACACCTGGGCCAGGTGTTGAAGGGTGCACAGGAGTGCAGCAGGTGGGGAATTTGCATTCCCAGCAGAGGAGAGGGCCCAAAGCAAGTCTGAGAGAGAGGAGCTAGGAGACAGAAAATGAGTCCCCCTCAGTTCTCTCATGACATGGATGGCGTCACGACACAGCCAGCCCACTGAGTCAACTCAGTCCCTTGCCTGGGAGAGCAGCCCAATGGTCGACTGGATCATCCAGCCGGCTCCAGGCATTTTATCCCAGACCTCTGGCACCTCCCAGCCCAACACCCTCACCCTGGAGACATGTGCCCAACCCCCACCCCTGCCAATCAACTGCCCTTCCTTCAAGGTGATTCCAAGGGACACCTCCTCTGTGAGGCCTTTCCTGATTCTATCGGCAGACCTCTATCATGGAACTTACATGGTGCATTAGAGCTACCCATCTGCTTCTGCACCTACCTGTGAGCTCCCTGAGGGCAGGGGCTGTGCTGTATTTACCACAGCACAGTGTGCAGAACCCAGAAGGTACTCAATTAACAACAGCCAGGATGACGGTATGTCCAACAGTCGTTGAGCATTTACTGCTAGTGCCAGACAGGCTTAGGGACAGGCTCTAAGTGTCTTCATCTTCATCAGCTCACTGAATCCTCGCGAAATCCCTATGAGATAGTGCTATATTATCCCCATTCTCCAGATGAAGGAACCGAGGCTCAGAGAGAGGGAGTGGCTTACCCAAGGTCAGACAGCTAGTGCATCTCAGGGCCAGGATTCTGACTGACCCCAAACCGTGGGTCTCACCCACTGAATATCATGCCTTGATTCGTGACAAATTTGAACTGAATTGTATTGAATTGAATTTGTGTCACAATAAAAGAGGGAACAAAGAGGTATTTGAACATGAAGGAAAAAAACCATAGGAAATGCCGTTTGAGTGGGGGAGGAGGGTTGCTGGGAATATGTCCTAAAAAGAGGGAATAACAGGAGCCCAAGGTTAGAAGCCACTGCTTAGGGCATCTATTAGTGCCTCGCCATGTGTTCAACACACCAGGCAGCTTCTCATTAAATGTGTTTTAAGATTTAAATTGAACTGGAATTAGAGAATTGTCCCAGGTAAGAGCGTGTAAATCGCCGGGAAGAGAGTGGCAGGAGGCAGGTCTGGGCAGGTGCACTGGGCCAGCTCGGGGGTCCTGGAGTGCCAGGCTGAGGATTTGACTGCAACCCAAGGGTGGAAAGGAAGCATCAGAGGCTTTTAAGAAAGGCTCCTCCTTGGGAAAGGAGGAGACTTTGGGTTTCTGGGTTGGCTCACAGGGAACTGGGATTTCTCTCCCAATGAGAGGGCACATGGGGAGAGAGCGCACCCGCATGGCGGAGCAACCTGCTCATGTGAGTAATTCAAGACTCAGACACCTTGGGCCACACTGCACCAGTGGGCAGGGTCAGGTCCCTGCCTGACATTTGTGGGGCCCAGGGCGAGAGGTTAAATGGAAGCCCACATGACACACCCAGCGCTGCCCTCAGACCGGCACACGGCTCAGGTGCCCCATGTTGCAGCGTGTTGCCCTCGAATGTTCTAAGTGCTCCAGTGCCCAAGCCCAGCCAGGACCAGCAGTGCCAACCTGCAGGGGCACTCCAGGCCCAGACTGAGTCCCATGTGGGCTGCAATCCCCACCTCTCCCTTTTGGGGCACTCTCTGACACTCTATCTTCCCCTCAACCTCCCTGCTCTGGCCCATGGCCAGACTCCACTTCTGGAAAGGAAGCCTGGCAAGCAGACAGTTCCCACTGGCCGGCATGGTGTTTCTTGCATGAGAGGACCTGTGGTTGGGCCATCAGAATGATGCTGATACTTATTTGGGGTGACAAATTGTTTATATAAACACAGACCTTCAGATATTTGCCCCAGCTCCTGCATACACGAGAAGCGGCCCAACCATAAACCTAAATATTTAAAAGTTATCACTCAAACTAACATACTACTACATAAATACATCTATCTACCTTCTTTGACAAATAGACCTTCATCACAACCTAAAAGTCCAGGTCCAAATTTAGGAGAGTCTGACTCCTTGGCATTCCGTGTGGGAACATTAGGGTCAGGGAGGTTTGGGGAGTGAGTCCCCAGCATGAAGCCCCTCGTGTCTCAGTCCCGAATGCTGCATTCCCCACCTGCACATGGGTGGACCCTCTCGCTGCACATCCAAGCTCCATACACAGCCCAACAGCTTCCCCTTGACACCCCTCTGGGATAGGAGTACACCCAGCAACAGTGGGGTCCACCAGAGGGTAATGGCAGGAAAGAGGGGTAGAGGTGCTGCAAGTGGCCTCGAGGCCATTTAGCCAGGGAATTCCAGGGTCCCGAGTACCCAGAGCATGACCTAGTAGGAAAGGAGACACAGCTCCAGCTGTCCATGTCCCCTGGGAGCAGGGGTATAGCTGGAGGGGAGCAAGATCCTTTAAAACACAGGGCCCCTCTTTCTCAGGTCTAAGGGTACTACCAGGCAGGGCAACTGGTAGCAGGTCCCAAGAGCCAGTCTTCTATCATTACCTGGGCCCATGCAAAGGAGGCTGATTTCCTCCTTCTCATCACGCCTTCTAGAAGAGTTTCCATCTCCTACCACCACGACCAAATCAGTTCCCAGGCCTTCTGTGCGTGGCTGATTGGGTAAAAGGCTGGCAGGCTGCTCACTTAGCTGCAGAGAGAGATGGAACCTGAGCCCCTCTCCCACACAGCACACCAGAAAAGCCCTGCACTCAGGGAAGGGAGGTTGGGGCCCATTTGTCAGGTATTTGCCCAGCCATTAAAAGTTCTATTTATTTCCCATCTGGCTGTTATTTCCTCTTCCAAGAGTGGAAGTTTAAATTAGTTTGGAGTACCAAAACCTCAGCCCTGATAATCCTATCTAAAAGACTTGAGTGAGAACAGAGTCCAGTTAGCAAGACATGGCGGAATCTGTAAGCATTCCTATATATTTATGCAGGAATTCCTTTATGTTTTCTAGTCTCCTGTGCAGCTGGCTGGCCAAGTGACTTATTCAGGGCAATGAAATGGGGTGGGAAGTGTGTATGTCACCTTCAAACCAAGGTGGTAGAGTCTCTGGTGTGCCTTCCCCTTTTGCACACAAGTGGAAGAGAAGGATTCCAAGACGGTTCAGTGACTAGATGGAAGGGGCCTGGACCCCTAAGTCACCACTTGTTACATGAGTGAGAAATTGACTTTTACTGGGTTAACCCACTCAGCTTGGTGATTGTTACCACAGCCAATAAGTGTTACTCTAACTAACATGAATGCTGCTGGAATAGTCAAAGTGAGAGGCTGCAAGATTAGGACATTGGGAGGAACAGGGTAGACATGAGAAATATTAGGGTGGCAGAAGCACTCAGAAGTGAATGTGGGAGCAAACCATGTCCCTACATAAGTCCAATCCCAGGTCGATACTGACAGGGGCCAACCTGGAGGTCTACACTCAGGGCTGTGGGTTGTAAGGAAGCACTGAGGGATCACAGAGGAAATCAGTGGAAGAGAAACAGAAGAAAGTAAAGAACAGTCCTCACTCTGACAAGTCCCCGGCCACAGTGCTCTGGCCCCTCTCTCAGAGTCATGAGCCCAGCTGGGAGACTAACGGCCTTCCGAGCAACCCAGGGGGAAGGGCCCCCTGCTCTTGCGCATGGACAGACACTGGGCCAGCTGGCCTGGGGTGATCCCAGGAGCAGACGTCCCTGGGGTCTATTCCAGGCCTGTCCATCCTGGCTGTGAACCATGGGCAAGTCAGTTCCCTCTCTGGGCCTCAGTTTCCCCTATGTAAAATGAGGAGGTAGGTTTGATCTAAGTATTAGGACTTAGTGAGAGAAACTAAGCAAAAGCAAAGGGTGGGAGATTTACTGGCTCTTGTGACAGAATCATGACTGTGCGGGAAGGGGGTGGGGGGGCACCCACCTAAAAAAAGACCAATTCAGGGACTGAAACACATCTTTTGTCTCTGTTTCTCTCTTTGCCATCGTCTTCACCTTCATCCACTGCAGATGGGCTTTCTCCGTGTGAGGAGCACTTGACCTCAGGATGCGTCAGGTCTCCCAACACACCTGTTGGAGGACGACGGATTCTGATGAGTCTGACCTGGATCCCACACCCAACCTGTGGAGGACGTTGTTACCAGGAGAAATAATAGTGGAACAGATATGTGCCAGAGGGTGTCTGTGAATCTCAAATGTGTGTCTGCTACCATCCCCAGGAGCCCCCTACCCTGGTACTAGGTGACCCTCTCGGCCCAGCTGACACTCCTGCCTGAACTCACCTGGTAATTGCGCCTGGGCAATGCCTGGCAAAGGCTTTTCCAGCTCCTCCTGGAGGTGACCTCCCCTCCCAAGAAGGCCTAAATTGTTTTTTTACCAGTTTGCAGATGAAACCATCAGGCCCGAGGAGGTTAAATAACTCAGCTGTGAGAGGTCACCAGGAAAATTGGAGGCACCTGGAGCACGCACACGCCTTCTCTGCTGACGGTCTGCTCAGGGCTCAGCCGGCCATGCTGGTTCAACGGGCTAGGAGAGGCCTTTTGCCTTCCCCGGAATTTCCCGAGGAAAATAATGTCCAGCCGGCATGGTGCTCAGATGGTCAGATGAGTGAGAGCCATGCTGTCCCCACACCCTCCACAGTCCCACCTGCCCTTCCCAGGCACCACCCGGCAGAAGGGAGCACTGAGGGGGCAGGAGCTCACCGACCTTGAGCTCCCGCTGTATGCCATGTTCCCACACCCTTCACCTCATACTTCAAATGTTTTTAAGGTGGTGTTGAATTACACCAAAAATACAAGAGTCTCCCTGTACAAAATTGAAAACGTTATGGATAAGACTGTAAGTGACCTTGGTCACTGTAACCTACCCTGGCCTCTGCCCCTTAGGAACCATTGGGACTGTTTAGCCAGCATCTTCCTGTCTTCGCTAATGCATTTACTTTTAAGCATATACATTAAATTTTTCTGGGGTTTATAACATACAGTCTCAAACTGCACCAATTTTGTATACAGACCATAATGCCAAATATGTTTTATATAAATAGTAGCCTAAACCTGACCTCTATATGTCTCAGTATCCTCTCCTATAAACTGGGGATAATAGCAATACCTTCCTCCTGGAGTTCCTGTGAGACCCACACAATCAGGGGCATCACCTGGTACTCATGCGCGCGCGCGCGCACACACACACACACACACACACACACACACACAAAAGGGCTATGTCAGTGTTAGCCATTGAGATTGTTTTGTTGTCATTGGTATTGTGCAAATAGCTTTCTTCATTCATTTATATGTCTTGGAGATCTTTCTAGATTAGTACGATAGGTTGGCCACAATCTTTTTACCTGCTGTATAGTATGCCATAGCATGGATTTCTATCCTTTATTTAGCCACTCCCCTTTTGATGGACATTTGGGTTATTTCCAATTTTTTTTTTTTTTAGGAGAAGAAAAGAGAAGTTTACCAATTTGCCAGCAAATGAGGAGGTTGGCAGACTCCTGCCTCAAAGTCCCAATGTCCTCTATTTCCAAATTTTAACTTGTATGAATAATGCTGCAGTAAACATCCTGACATGGGCATACCATTATCTCATTAAATACTCATAACCACCATGAGGTGGATTATTACTTACTGGCTTTTTAAGTGGGGAAACGGAGGCAGGCACAGCCAAGGGGCTGAGCCAGGATTTGGCCCTGGGTTGGCTGTCTTCAGAGACCATGATTTCCAGCCCCCCCCAGGCTGCTGCCCCTGCCCCACCAATGGTCCCCACCTCTAAGCATCTCTCAATCTACCACAAATGCTCTTCCTTCGATGTTATTTACGTAGGAATGGAGCCTTGTCCCAAAGAGGTTATGGGTCTTCTTACCCAACCCCTGGCTACTAGGGTCCTCTTTTCAAAGATAGAAAAGGGAGGGGCAGCTTTCAGAAGGAGCAAGCTCATTTGCAGACCATGCTGGACTGTCTGTTTCCAGCTGAGCTTCCTTACTGTCCCTCCTAAGGTCCCCTCTGCTTTGCAAATGAGAACACAGGAACCACATTTTCCAGAATCTGTTTGCCTGTGTGGTTCTAGGTTAGCGTCTGCCACGGAGAGGAACTGGCACGAGATTTGGAGGCAGAAGTGAAGGGGAAGCCGTCATTCTCAAGGAATAGCAGCTCTTGGGAACCACTGGCTTTGCTGCTACCAACCAAGGTGACAGGAGGGAGCTTCTAGAGATACTCAAGCATTGTGACAGCTTCCTGCAGGCTTTTGAGAACCACCAGCTTTCATACTTCAGGCTGAGGCCCCTGGCTATGTCAACATCCCTGGATTTTGGCAGCAGTGCCCCCAACCTCTGGCCCCCAGATCTCCCAGCTGTCATGTAAGCCCCTGTTTCCGTATTAAAACTTCATGCCTGGAACACACAGAAAGGTTTCTGTTTTCCTGACCAAACTCTGACCAATCTAAAAGTTAATGCCAGAAAAGAATATTGACTTTTGACTAGACTAGTGATTTATGAAATGTGTTGAAATTTTAGAAAGAGATTTCTTTATGTTCCATCAATATACCTATAAGGGCTATGACCCAGAAATGAGCTGAATTCATAATGCATGTCAAAAAGGGAGCTGAGCTTTGGGAACAGACTTGCCAGTGGCCCTGACTGGCAGTCAAGTGGCCACCCAGACTGTGCTTCCTTCAGCCAGAACTGTCTCCAGATCATTTTGTCTCTGGAATCCCATTTTACAGAAGTTGAGGTAAGCACAACATAGCTCTTTTGCAGAGGAGGCGGGAGAGGGGAGGGGAGGGATGAGAGCAGAGAAGCAAGACAAAACTCCCCTGACCAGACAGCTGATCTCCACCCACACTGCACCTGCCTCTCACGCTAGATTGGCCTAGGAGGCCCTGACCACAGGCTGTGGCTCCCACAAACAGCTTGGCCTCCCAAGAACGACTCACTCCATCCCTATTAGGTGTGGCAGGCTGGAAAAAGGGCCCCCAGAAGATATCCAATCCCTGGAACCTGTAAATCTTGCCTTATTTGGAAAAGGGGTCTTTGCAGATATTGTTAAGTAAAGGCTCTTGAGGCGAGGACCTCATCCTGGGTTATCCTGGTGGACCCTAAATCTAATGACAGTTGTCCTCATAAGAGAAAGACAGAAGGAGATTTGAGACACACACAGAAGAGAAGACAACGTGAAGACGGAGGCAGAGGTTGAAATGTTGTGGCCACAAGCCGAGAAGTGTCAAGGACTGCCAGCAGCCACCAGAAACTAGGAGAGAGGCGTGGAATGCATCCTCCCCTGCAGCCTCTGGACATGCAGGGATCAGCTCACTTCTCAGACTGGGCTCACTAGAAACTGACTCTGAGATGGAGATGTGCACGTAGGTTTCCTCTTGCAACCTGCAAGAGGAAACCTACTCCCCCACCTTCCCAGGAGGCCCTGCTCGGAGGAGTGGCTTACCCCCAGCACACAGCAGTCCCAGGCAGAGCTGGGAAGGGGCCCACAGTGATCTTTGCCCGACAGGGCTTGTCCAGTGAGCCACCTGCTACCTGGCATGCAGCAGGGCCTCGGCTCCCTTTTCTTTTTGATCCCCTGCCTCACCGCGCCAGGGCCCGCTGGCTCCGCCACCACAGGGCCAAGGCCCCACACCCCTCTCCTGCCCCGAGGTGGGGGTGGGTTTGTCCCTGTGCTGATTTCCATCATCCTCTCAGCGAGTTAGCCAGGCTTAAAGTAATCTGCAGCCTTGGCGCCAGGAGCCATTCATTAAGCATTATGGGATAATCCTGATCGTATCAAGGAATCTTTCCCTAACTTGGGGGAAATGAAATTCACATGCACAAGAAGGGGGGGGAGAACACTCCCACGGGTTGTCGTTGGTCCTGCTGCTATTTTTATTCCTCCATGACAGCTGGAGATCACGACCAGGCGCGGAGGCTGGGCAGCACCCACGCCAACACCGGAGCTGGCAGGTAGATGGACAGTGGGGAGCAGAGCCCCGCATTCCACAATGGGGGACCCAGGACACCCACCGCACCCACCGCATCCCCCCACCCAGAGCTGGCCAGGGCTGCTCTGACCACACTCCGTGGCCTCCCAACCCGGGTGGGCACGGTCCCAGCGGCGGGGCTGCAGGGCCCTGGTCTGCCCTGCGGGTGTGGCCTCCCACAGCGGGGCTGGCAATCGGAGCTCTGTCTCCGCCCAGTGGCCAGACCAGAGATGTGCCCAGCACCACTGTCAGTGCCAAAGGTGGCAGGAGGCAACCAAGGAGGAACCCCAGGAGGGAGATGATGCCCCACCACCAGGCCACCTAAAAGCCACTCTCTGTTCCTCCTTTAGGGTCTCTTGGTCCAATATCCACCTGCATCATAGTAACAGAGGGGCTTGGACCCGGTTATGGGCTGAATGGTGTCCCACAAAAATTCATATGTTGAAGCCCTAAACCCCAGTACATCATAATGTGCCTGTATTTGGAGATAGCACCTTTAAAGGGGTGATTAAAGTAACGTGAGGTCATTAGGGCGGGCCCTAACCCAATATAACTTGGTGTCCTTATAAGAAGAGGAAATTTGGATACAGACATGCACAGAGGGAAGACCACGTGGTGACACAGAGAGAAGACGGCCACCTGCAAGCCAAAGAGAGAGGCCTCAGGAAAAACTACCCTGCCAATACCTTGACCCTGGCTTTCCAGCCGCCAGAGCCGTGGGAGAATACACCTCTGCTCTGTAAGCGCCCATCTGCAGGGCTCTGTTTTGGCAGCCCCAGGCCTCCCTTCTGCTCCCGGCCTCCCTGCCTGCTTCCTCCCTCCCCTCCCCCTGCCCCATTCTCTTTTTCTCTCCATCTCTGAAGCTACTGCCTTTGCTCATTTATTCTCCAAATACTTACTGGGCATGACAGTGGACCGGGTCCTGGAGATAGAGAAATGAACAAGAACCTTTATTCATCTAACAAATATTCATCGAGCACCTATTAAGTACCAGGCTCTGTTCTAGGCACCAGGTTATGATGCTACACAAGATGGGTGTGATCCCCAAGATGCAGTCGGTCTGGGGCAGGGGGAGGCTGACATGCACACCCCCAACATGTCTGCCACTGAGTGCTAGGTGCAAACCCAGTGTGGGACAAGGAAGCACCCGACTCCCATGAGACTGGGGAGGAAAGGGCCCAGGAAACCAGTAGATAGAGGTGATGCTTGTGCTGGGCTTTGAAGGATGAGGAGGAGTTCTCTCCCTCTCTCTCTCTCTCTCTCTCTCATTCTCTAGAAAACTATCTATCGCTAAGAGGCACTCAATGAATGTAGTTGACCACATGAGCAAAGAAATAGTATGCACGTCTAGATGGATGGGGGACAGAGGGACACAGGAAAGGGATGGGCAGGCAGCAGCAGAAAAAAGAAAAAGAGACTTGCCCCAGAGGTGTTAGTCCTCCCCAAGCTGACATCTGTTCTGATCTGAAAGTTAATTATTGTATTTGGATGTTTTATTTTCCATCCTGCTTAATAATTACAACAGAACCCAAAGTGTGAGATAACACTGAATCATTATAAAATGGGATTTAATTATTCTCCCAACTCACAGGAATTAATAGGCTTCAGAGAAAACATATGCTTTAACCCAGCCACGTGGCAGAGCAGGTGTCTCCCTCCAAATTCCTCCAATCCCTCCGAGCCAGAATGCGAAGGGCCAAGATAGTAGCATGTGGGAGTACAACTGCACGCGTGTTGTATCTGTGAAAGCACCTAGGCGTTCCCCCTGGGTTTGGAGTGTTCCCAGCAGTCAGGGCTGCAGATGTGCCCATTCAGCCATTTGTTCACTCAACAGAAATGTATGCAGTGCCTGCTATGTGCCAGGCTTCGATCGTTCTAGAAGACGAGGTGAGCAAGGCAGGCAAGATCCCTTCTCGAACACTGATTACACTCCAGTTGGGGAGACGACACTAATAACCAAGTGAAATGTCAGATAGTGAGAAGTGCTGTGCAGAGAATTTAAATGTGGTGTTGTGCTAAGAGAGGGGCTGGCCAGGTGACCACTTTACACTATGTGGCCCGAGACAGGCTCTCTGGGGAGGTGACATTTAAATGGAGGTCTGAATGAAAAGAAAGCTGGCTGTACCCAAAGCAGACTCTGGAACAGCAAATGCAAAGATCCGGAGGTGGGAATGAGGGACAGAGAGCAAGAAGGAGCAGAATGAATGAGGAATTGAATTTTATTTTAAGGGAAAAGGGAAACCATTGAAGAGTTTTAAGGGGTGAGTGGGGTCATACATTGATTTTAGATTTTAAAATATCACTCTGGCTGCTGTGTAGAGAATGGATTACGGACAGGAACAGAAGCTGGGAGAACAGAGAGAAGACCTCTGCAGCTGAGCTGAAGTTGGTCTCAATGGCTGTCTGTCCTGCTCCAGAAAAATTACACTCCATCTGCTCTTCATGCCCCAAATCCCCAATCACACCTCATTTTGTACAGAGCTCTGCAGCTTAGAAGATACTTTTGCTTTATAATGTCATTTGATTTTGATCCGCATAATAAACACGAGAGATGGTACTATCTTCCCCGCGTCAAGCACTCAGAGAGGTTGAGATACCTGCCCAAGAACACACAGCCAGTTAGTGGCAGAGCCAGAGACCGGAAGTGATATTCTTCCCTGATCAGAGAAACATCTGAAAAACAGAGCTTTGGGGGAGAGAGTGATATCTACACCTGTACTGCCCAGTGGCAAGTTTTTTGGACAAAAGGCCAGACCTTTTATAGTCTAGTGACCTTTGTGCCCACACAATTTAAAGCAGTCTCCAGTGCACACTGATGCTCATTCTAACAAAGTGCTCCGTGTTTAAGACCTTTCTGGAGCCAGGGTGGAAGGGCAGGATAGGCACATGCTTTGGAGCCAAAGGTCCTCAAAGAGGATTTCAAGTCAGTCACTTCCTGACTGAGGCACCTGGACCCTCCAACTCTTCAACTGCAAGGTGGAATTAACCCACTTTGAAGATGTCTACAGGGCCTGAGGCACCTTCTTTGAACCTTCTCTGTTGGGGACATCTTTATCCTTACGGTTAGTTTGGATTTTTTGAAACATCCCAGAGCCGCTGGGAGTAGGGGAATACGTGGTTGTGGATGACGGGGACACTGTTTGAAGTCCAAAACATTTGTGCCCTTTGTAGCTCAAAGCCTGGCTAGCTGGGCCGGGGGAATCCCACTGTTCCAAGCCATTTGGGCCTCAGCCCAGGCAACACCCCCACCTAGTGGCTACTTTCTCCTGTCTCTCCAGGATGGGTGAAGAGTCAGGTTGACAGTAAGGCTTCTCACTTGTGACTGTGCACACAAACCAACTGGAGATCTTGTTAAAAAGTAGTGGACAATGGGGCCTGAGACACTGCATTTCTAAGGAGCTCGCAGGAGACCTTGGACCCCACTTTGAGGGGCGAAGAGAATGGCATTTCTGAGCTGTGCTGACCAGCAACCAACTTGCAAGGGCTCATCCACGATGCCTTTATGTTGTCAGCAGCCCCAGAGTGTCCAATCTCCCCTTGATCCAAACCAAAGAAATAAAGAGTCGGAAGCGGTTACACATGATAAAAAGCTTTCTGGGATTACCAAAAAAATTGTGCACAGGAACAGTGTGCCCACAGGTGCCAGCTGGGCGCTGGGGACACAAAGATGAGGAGCTCGCAGCCACAGCCCAGCTGCTTGTGGTCATCGAGAGTTGTAAAAGCTGGTTCCTGCACACTTTTAAGAACAGTGACTTTCCAGAAAGCCCAGCAGAAGGCAGTAGAGGGATGGTATGGCAGAAAAAGCACTGGACGTTCTAATCCCGGTTGTGCCACTACAGGGTTGCATGAATGAATCCTCCTCTCTGGGCCTCAATTTTGGGGGTAAAAAAGAAAGGTGGGGCAGGGGCGCTGGTTGAGATCGTCTCTAAGGCATTTCCAGTAGTAAAATGTCAAGATTCTCCAGAAGCACACGGACACTGGATGGTCTGGGTTTGCAACTTGTCTGTAACTAACACTCACTAGCTCTGTGACCCTGGACAAGTTACTTAACCTTTCTGTGCCTCAGTTTCCCCATCTGTAAAAATAAATAAAGAAATAAGAATAGTACCTACTTCATAAGGTTCTTAGCAAGAATATGTGACCTGGTAAGAAAATATGTAAAACACTTCCTGATCCTTCCTAAGTACCACAGAAGTATTCACTACTGTTCTAATGTGAGACGCTCTCAAGTCCTTATCAGTCCTTTAAAAACCTCATTAAGCCAGGCAGCCTGAGAGGAATTCTAAAATGGTGACAATTCTAAATTATGGAATATTTTGAAAGCGAGGCAGTTTGAAAGTGCCCAGCATAATTTTTTCCTGCCCCCTTTTTCTGGCAACAGAGCAATTTTCCAGGGGAAATCTCACCCACGCTGGCCGCGGTGATGCCACACACACCCTTTCCAAGGAACGACCATCTGAACAAAGTTTGGCCAATCAGAGCTCTCCATCCCCCAGGCTCAACGACTGGTTCAGGAATGGGCACATAACCCAGACCAAGCCAATCAGAGGAATCTCTGGGGCTTTTGCTAGAAACACTGGCAATGAGACATGTCTGGGATCGATAACTGTGAGAAAAATATAATTCTGGAGCTACCTGGGTCACCCTAGCTGCTACAAAGAGAGAGCCTGCCTAAGAATGGGGCCAATGCAGAAGAAAGCTGAACCAAATGATGGGAAGAGACAGAGTTCAGAGGACATCTTTTGAGTTCCTGGATCCAGGCACACCTTACTCCAGACACCCAAACTTCTGCATTATATAGTCCAGTCATTTCTTTTTTATTTCTTGAGCTGGGTTTCTCTCACCTGAAACTTTACTAAACAGTCCTAAGACAGGTATTAGGGAATGCCTGATCAAAGGCTCTTTATGCAGGAGAAGGAAACTCCATTCACAACAATACTTGACAAGTGTGAGTGTGTCCATTTTATAGATGGGGAAAGTGAAGACAGTATTTTGTCAAGGTCACACAGGTGGCAGAACTTGATTGAATCTGGTCTATACAGCTTTCAAGGCCATGCTTTCTACATTAATCCACATTGCCTTCCATGAACCCACCCACCCCCCTGTCCCAAGAGGAATTAATTACTCACTTTAGCCAAAGTGTTGTACCCCATAATATTCTGAAATTAAAAAAAAAAAAAACAATGATGTTGAGTATTGATTGCTGGTTCTCAAAGAGTGGTTCCCAGATCTGTAGCAGCAGCACTGCCTGGGAACTTGTTAGAAATGCAAATTCTAGGCCCCAGCCCAGACCTACTGGATCAGAAGCTGTGGGGGTAGAGCTCATGAATCTGTTTTAACAGCCCTCCACGGGATTCTCGTGCACACTAAAGTATAAACACCTCTGCCAAAGTGAAATCAACTTCATTTTTGTTTAATTAAGTATTTTCTGTGCACTGTTTGCCAGGGCTGGGGGTGTAGAGACAAGCCAGACAAGGCCCTTGGAGTGGAGCTCCAGCCTGGTGGTGACAGTCAAATCAGCGTTCCACCTCCACAGAAGCATGTCTGAGTTAGGGGCGTTTGCAACCAGCATCCCTGATCCGGGTGGGGAACCTGCAGCCTTGGGGCCGTATGTGGCCGACTGAATCCAAATTTTACAGAACAAATCCTCTTAATAAAGGGACTTATTCTGTGAAGTTTGGATTCAGTTGAGGGGCCGTACTTGGGGATCTGGAGGGCCACATGTGGCCTTGAGGCTGCAGGTTCCCCAGCCCTACACCAGGTGTCACCCTGAGGCCTCCCAGCAGAATTAATCACCCCTTACCAAATAAGGGTCCTGTACTAGGGCCTTGCATCGTCTCTCAGGATGCTAATCAATTGCATTAGCAGTGCTGTTGAACAGGTCCAGGCCAGCTGTATGTAACCCAAGGGCAGGCAGGCACTGTGTTCCTTTCATCTTCTATCCCCAGAGCCCAGCATAGGGCCTGGCACACAGCAGAAGCTAATAAATGATTGATGAGCGAGTTAATGGGGGGAATTAAAGACAGCCTTGAAGAACAGCAAAGGCTCAAATGCACAGCCTGAGAGGGCGAAGGGCTGACCTGCATGTGGCCCTGGGGCCAGCACCATCAGCACTAGCATCACCTGGGAGCTTGTACACCAGGCACAGTCTCAAGACCCAACCCAGACTTACTGTATCAGGGGCTGCATTTTCACAAGATGCCCAGGTGACACCTGTGCATTTTAAAGTTTGAGAAGCTCTGCAAAGGGCAGTCTTGCCTTCCTCTGCATTCATAAGTCAAGGAATTATAACTGGAGTTGATTATATGCACATAGAACATATATATATAGGCACTGTCACTGAACCTACTTTCTTCTCTCCCTTGGGAAAACTCCCAAACTTGACACCTTCTGGAAAACTGAAGGGCCCAGGGAAAGCTCCTCATGTCCCCACACCCAGGACGTAGCTGGTGGGCAGCATTCAGAGAAGAGAACAGAGACACCGCTTCCTTCCTCGGTCAAACCCTTAGCACTGCAGAGACTTCCAAGAAAGATACACAGAGCTTAGTTCTGGTCAGAAAGTCTCCACTCATCTCAGAATGCAATCAGTAATGGCAAGGGAAATCGATGGCACCAGGAGATCTATCTCCCTGTGTATTTACGGAGCACAGATCCCAGGGTGGCAGGAGGCTTCAGCGGACCGGATGGAGTCTGCGCCTCCTTCCCAGGGATCCTGGTTCCCTTCCCAAGAATTATGGGGTGTCCTTTGTCTCTGCTCGATAACACCCTGGAGTTACAGAGCCATTTAGAGGGGAATTGGCTCATTTTTCTCCCTCCCCCTTGCTCATGGTGACGGGTCGCCCTGCCCAAGGAGTTATTAAAAGGACAGATAGGACACTTTGCCCGTTCCATCTGGCCCGTGTCTGGCTTCACCAGCTTCCTTGTCATCAGCAGACCCTGAAGCTTTAACTCCTTGTCAGAGGTATAACATTCCAGGAAAAAAAGAAAAGGTGAAAAATTGAAGGGTGAGTATTTTATTTTATTCCAAGTATTTTTTTTCCATTTTTTTCTGTAGAATTTCCAATTTTTCCCCACCTTTAAATACGTTGTACCTAATAATCTCATGAGCTAACTGGATGGCATTGTAGGGCTTGTTTTTCCCAAAATTAGTAAAGACATTTTCTAATATTAAACTTACTTCCAGAGTAGTATTCAGATAAGTCACTAAACCTCTCTGGCCCTCAGTTTCCCCATCTGTGAGGATGACAATCCCAATTGTGGTGACTTCAAGGAAAGTGCTTCATATGGCGCCTGAACACAGAAGGTACTCAATAGTTATTAGTTCATATTAATTCATAGCCATCTATTTAGTGTTATTATTAGAATATTAACTGCCATGAATGGAGCTCTCACAATCTCAGGCTTTGTAGGAAGTTGTAGGAACTTATCACAGGCAGTGGCCTGAGAAATAGTGAAGGTTTTGGCCCTGCCACTCGGGGAGGGGGTCTTGGGCCAGTCACTTGACCTCCCTGAGCATCTTCATCTGTGAAATACAGATATTGATCAGGATATCACACAGGGATGTCGGGAGAGTTTAATGCGATATTTTAAAACCTGTTAGGAACAGAGCTTAAAACAGAGTAAACCACCATCATATTTAATCTTCACAGGAGCCTCGGTTGAGGTTGTCACTGTCCCCATTGTACCAACAAGGAACTCGAGATCACCTACAGGAAATTGCTCCAGGTCACACAGCCAGCAAGGGACAGGAGTTCAGCTCTGGAGTGTGACTCCACTGGCTCACACTGATCTCGGGGTAAAACCAGCTCAGCTCAGAGAAACCAGTCAGAGCTGCTCCTGCGCTCGCCCTTGAGGTGGTGAAGCCGCTGTGCTTACAGGCGTGTGGCCTTGACCCAGAGGTGGTGGACACACACTCTTTTTGCCCCTCTTCACTCTGCTTTGTGCTCTAGGAGGCCCCTGGGCTGTGCGGGCAGCTCCCTTGCCCTCTGGCTTCCTGTCGGGTTTAGCCAGTGACAGGCAGCAGCAGGAGGCTGCGGGGCAGGAGGAGAGAGGATGGAGCGTGTGTTCTCCGCTCCCTCCCTGCTGGGCCATGGGTTGATGGTGGAGTCTTATTCGACCCAAGGCCCCAGCTCCTATGGGAGAGTCTCTCCTACAGCTACAACTTTCCCCATCTCCCACCCTATAACTTCAGGCCTGGGGTGGATGGCAACTCCAGATGTTTCCAGGCCCAGGAACCTCCACCATCCCTTGCAGTTGTCCTTAGCTCTGTCTATACCTTGTAAATAGTCTGCTGAGTAAACTCTCCCCTGCTACCCTGTTTCAGTGAGCATCTGTTTCCTGCTGGGACCCCAATGGGACAGAGGAGGGAGTTGGACTAACTTTCCTCTGAGCTCCGGGGATAGGTCCTGGTAAGCAGGTAAAATCTGTCAGTTGGCCTCAGTTATCATTTCCTTGTGCCCTCTGTTGTCCCTTTGGTGTTAGTGCAGTTAACCACACAAGTCTCAGGCCAGAAAGGAAGGTGGCCCTAGCGCCTTGGGGCAGGCCTGAAGCTTTCCTCAGTCAAGGCTGGTGGGGCTTGGCTTTCCCCAGGTGGCTCAGGGAGCCCTCTGGTGGCACTCCCCTACCCATCAGCAGTAACTGCAACCCTGACTGGTTTGGGGGGCAGGCATGGATTCCTGCAGCCTTCCCTAAATTTCCCGACTCCCCCCATCCCAAGAGCAGGAATCCTAAGGCAGAGGAGGGAGGGCCTGTGTACTGAACTCAGAAAAGAGCAGGCAAATCCTGGCCCCAACAGAGAGCCCTGGAGTCAGAGAAACTGCCAATACAGGCAGAAGGAGCCCCCAGAAAAAAGGCCTTGGCAAATGCAGCTGGCCTCTGGGTAATGCTGAAAGGGATTCCTCCCCCTTTGTTGGAATCACATGCATCAAGTGATCTCTGGGGTAAACAACGGAACTGGCAGGAGCAAGCGGACTGTGAAGCCCAAGGTCTCTGAGTTTGAATCCTGGTCCTGCCTTTTTCAAGTTTGGATAAGTTACTTAATATTCCTGTGCCCATATTTCCTCACCTATAAAATAGAAATAATAATAATACCTCACTCATAGGATTTTTGTGAAGATAAAGTAAAAAATATTACGTGGAAACCTCTGGCACATATTAAGTGCTCAGTAAATATCGGCCATTACTCTTCTGCACATGGCCCACAGGACGGCCCTTCTTTGCTTCTATATCTTTGCACATGCTGTTCATTCCCTCTATTCAAAATGATGTTTCTGGTAAACTCTTATTCATCCATTAAAACCCAACTTAAATATCACCTCCTCAGGGAAGCCACAGCAAGAATAGCTGCCCCCTTCTCTACAGCTGCAGTTGCCAACCCAGGAGTATCAGATCCTAGGAGAGTAGAAACAGTGCAAGGGCCCCTCATTCAAATGCGCGCCTATTACCTTCTAAAGGCTGAGTCAGTAGAATGCCCTGCAACGTATGAACAGCTGTTCTGCAAATTGCTGCAGTTGCTGCTATGATCAATAAGACACAAAATAATTGTAGAGTGCTGCTGAATTCATAATATCATTGTGTCATGCATTTCTTTGATCAATGTGCCCTAAATTGTAAGGACTACCACCTGAGAGATTTTAAATTTATTTTTTGTCATTTATTTTCTGTTTGTGTGGGTGTGCCTTTATGTCCATAGAGAAAGGTCTATAGGACACATTCCCAGCCAACAATGTTCACAATGAAGAGTATACATATACACTATCCAAGCAAAAAGGTAATTATTTGAGTTGGATCTTGATGGATGAATAGGAGCTTTACCAGGCAGCAAAAGAGTGAAGTGTGTGTGTGTGTGTGTGTGTGTAAAACATGGCTAGATTAGACCTCAAAATATTAATCTAGTTGTTTCTCAGTATTGCTCCCTCCCTTTCTGCCTGACTTCAGGAAGGAGCAGGACCAATAACACCGTAAGAACCTAAGTGCCCGCTGGCAGGATTGCAGCATATGGGATAGAGTCTGAGAGAGAAGGAGCAGCCACTTTTACACAGAAGGATGAAAGATAAGCAGGTGGATGGATGGACAAATAGATGAATAGATGATGATGATGAAGATAGATAGATAGATAATGGTTTAAAAATACCCATAAAGCTATGGGGAGTGGGAGACTAGATTGGAGAGCAAAGCAGGGGGTGGGACTTTTACTCTTTACGCATTCATGAGCATAAATAAAATACATGCACTTGCCTTCAGGAGGAGTGGTATGTATCAGTTAGCTATTGCTGCATAACAAAAAGCTCCAAAACTTATTGACCAAAAACAACCACCCTTTATTTAGCTCATGGCCCTGTGGGTTGACAATTCAGGCTGAGCTCAGCTGGTCAGTTCTTCTGATCCCAACCAGGCTTCCTCACATGTCTGCCGTCAGCTACAGGTTAGCTAGGTGGCTCGGATTCTGAGGGTTAGCTGAATGTCAGCTGAGACAACAGGAAAACTGGGCCATTTGTCCCTCATCCTTCAGCAGGCTCGCCAGGCTTATTCCCATCACAGCAGCAGGGTTCCAAGAGAACAAGCAGAAACAGGCCAGGCCTTTTGACAAGGGTTGGAACTGGAACACAGTCAGTCCTGCTGCAATCACAAGGCTGTCCACACTTAAGGGAAGGGGAAACAAACATCATCTCTTGATGAGAGGATTTTCAAAGTCACATTGCTAAGAGCTATGGATACAGGGAGGAGAAAAATTAATACCATTTTTGCAAACCATCTACTATAAAATTGCAGAAGAAAGGAAAGCTGGCCAAGTCCCTGAAGCAAGAAGCTCCTTTTCCTCACACCTGTAAAGCCCTTTTCAAATTGCAGAATTCTTTTACATTCACTATTGCATTTATTCCTCCAAATAACCCTATTCCTATTATTTATTACTGCATAACAAATTACCCTAAAATTTAGCAGCCTAAAACAACATACATTTATTATCTCAGTTTCTATGGGTCAAGAAATTTGAAAAGAGCTTAACAGGAGAGTTCTAGGTCAAGATCCCACACAAGGTTGCAGTTGAGGTGTTGACCAAAGCTCCACTCATCTTGAGGCTTGACTGGGGCTTGAGGTTCTGGTTCTGCGATGGCTCTTCACACGGCTGTGGGCGGGGGGGCCTCCATTCCCCACCACATTAACCTCCCCTTAGAGCTGCTTGCATGTCCTCACAGCATGGCGGCTGGCTTCCCCCGGACCACGTGATCCAAGAGACAGCAAGGAGGAAGCCACAATGCCTTCCATGACATAGTCTCGGAAATCACACATCAACACTTTTGCTACATTCTACTCATTAGAAGTGAGTCACTTAACACAGCCCACATCAAACGAGGGTGAATTGAGCTCCACATTTTGAGGGGAGGAGTACCAAAGAATTTGTGAGCATACATATTTTAAAGCCACCACAGTCTACTCTCTGGGCACAAATTATTTTTATTCCCCCCACATTCAAAATACACTCCCCTCTCTCAAGATCCCACAAAAGCCTCATCCCTGTTGACCAGCAGCTGGGAGTCCAGGATGTTGGCATCTAAATCATGTCAGCTGTAGTTTCTCAAGCACAGTCCCCGCCAATCTGAAGACCTGCAAACTAAAGGCACAAGTTATCCGCCCCTAAACACCCAGCCTACATGATACAAGTGCTGTAGTTACTTCTGTTCAAACAGAGGGGAGACATAGGAGTCACTGGTCCACAGCAATTCTGAAATCTAGTCAACCACAGGTTGTCACTTCCTTGATTAGAACTCATCTGGGACTAATTCTTTGTGACTTGGCTCTGCCCTCTGGGCTCTCGGTTCCACCCTCTGAGTCACCCCTACAATGCCAATATTGTTTTCATCCAAACGTTGAGGTTTAGAGGTCATAACCATGGAAGTACTGAATAAAGTAACCTGGGGGCTTAAAAGACAGAAGACCTGAGTGATCCAAGGACAACAGAGACATCGGGGATAAGAAAAGTGAGGCTGAGAAATGCCCTGCTGGAGTGGGAAGCTTTATACTCCTGTCCAGCCAAGCCTGGAGAGACCAATTCATTAAATAAATTTAATTAATTAAAGCAGCAGTAAATATTTGAGTGCCTACCATGTGCCAGGTACTATAGTGAACGCTGGTTCCAAGCCAGCCTGGCAGTAAAGAATTAACATTGTAGAACCAATACCCTCCTCTCCTGACCGCCAACATCTCCAAGCCAGTGAGGTGTCAACTGCTCCCTGCCCCCAACCCCCAGGACTTCTAGAAGCATCTTGGCCTCCATAGTAACAGTCCATATACCAGCTACCAGTCAGTCCCAGAAATAAATTGTTCACAGGGCCTTTAATTTTTTGGTGTTTGGCCACTGTGGGAAAATCAACATCCCTCTTGGGCTTAGACTTGGCGCACCTACAAGCGGGGGCAAGGATGCTGTGTGAGGATGCTCTGAGCTGGGGGTGCGTAGTGTGGCCTCAGCTCCACTCTGTGAAGCAACAACTACTTGAAGCCCCCAAGTGGGCTCTGGGCTCACCCTGGAAGCCTCTGGTGAGGATTCTGGGCGATGGTGTGTACCTCGATCCCTGTGGCTGGAGCTCACGGGACAGTTGGCAACACTGATAAATCCAAAGCCATGTTTGGTTCCAGTGCTTAATGTCCTTGACAGCCCCCAAGGCTGTCTCCCTGCCTAGGCTGAGTTAAGGCTCACTAGAAGGCAGCTTTTTCAGACTTACCAACTGAGTCATGCCCTGCCCATCTCTCTTATAAAGGGAAGCCTTCCTGAGGATATGCCCTGCTTCCCTCCACTCACCCCTCAAATAGGGTGTGGATGGTGCCCATAAGCCCCAAATACTCTGAAATACTCGCTCTTGCAAAGTTAAAAATTGCCCATAACTGACTGAGCAAAGGCCCTTATCCTTCCCCTCCCTGTATCCACGCCCTTTGCCAGGTAACCGCCCCACACCCTGAACTGTGCACTCAGCGATGGGGCAGGAAGAGGCATGAGGAAGCACCTGCTCGGGGCTTGTCTCGCTCTTCCACGTGCCCTCACCACGAGAAGCACGTGCCTGGGATGGCCCACCGCTGATGGCAGTCAGCACAGATTTGTCTATTTATTACAACTGTTCCCTGGCAGATGGCAACAAAGTTTCTAATTTTCTCAAAGGGGGCATGGCAGAGGTCCCAACACCATTCTTCCCCCACCCCAGTGTTGATTTTCTCAAAGTTCTCTATTCGTGTGGTTTGTCTTATTTTAGGGGGAGCGGGGACAGGGTCTCGCTCTGTCGCCCAGGCTGGAGTGAAGTGGCATGATCATTGCTCACTGCAGCCTCCAACTCCTGGGCTCAAGCAATCCTCCCGCCTTGGCCTCCCAAAGTGCTGGGATTACAGGCGTGAGCCACTACACCCAGGCAGTTCTGTCTTTTTAACCAGTGTCTACCCGGTGCCTAGCAGCAAGCTTTGTGCACCATAAATATGAGTTGAATGAATGAAGCATCAGCAACAGAGAAGCTAGGGGTAACAGGGAATAGAGGGAGATAAGAAAATGGGAGATATTCAATTATTTTTTAATCTGGGACTGCCTCCCCATGAGAAAGGCAGGAGAAGAGAATTTGCATGGTTTCCCAAGGCAGTCGCAGGGGGAGAGGAGGGAGAACTAGGAAGAGAATTCACACCCTTGGTAAGGAGCTCTGAGTGGGAGAGTTAAGGGGTCACTCCAGAGGGTTCTTGGCTGTGCAGGGGCCTGCAGGGGGGCCCTGGATCAGGGTTCTGGGGGCAGGGGGCCAGGTGGAGAAGTGAGGAAGCAAGCCTGGTCCTGCGTGCGGCCACGGCTGCCACTCTGTGTGCATCCCCAGGGAGCTGCGTGGTTAAGATGCAGCACTCGGTGCCCTGGGGAAGCTGAGCTCCAAAGACTCCCAGAGCTGCTTCTCCTACACCTTCCACTCCTGCAGGGGTGAAGGGCAGGCCTTGCTCCCTCCTAAACCTCCATGGACAGGGGAGGAAATGGTATCACCTGGACCCTCCTGCCCCAAAACTGGAGCATCATAAAGTTTCTACAGCTGCCCCTGCCCCTTGCTGTCTGCAGCCTTAGTCCTGGGCCACTCTCCAGTTCCATCCTGTGCCCACATTGTGCCCAGTTCCTGGCTCCCCCAGGCCCAGGTGGGATACTGCTCTCTCCCATTTCTGCTTTGCTAGAGTTGTAACCACAACATGCCATCCAGCTAAGAACATGCTTCTAAGGGATTGTCTCTGGGGCTGGGGGTGTCTGTTTCTTTCAGTCCTCACTTGGGGGACTCCCCAAGTATGGCTCCATCACCAAGAATCTTTCAGATCCTGAGTGACTCCTGTGCCTGCCCTGGGCCTTTCTTTTCCCACATTGAAATGACTAGATCCGGACCAGGTGACGGACAGTATCCAGGACCTGTTCCCCTCCTAAGAGCTGTCAGTCTATTAGAAAGATTCCTACAGCCCAGAATTTCCAAAGGAGGCAGGAGAAGGAAGAAAAGATTCTCCTTCCTCTGCTGAATCAGTAAAGGATCATTAAGCACTCAAAAGTCTGAGGCAACACAAAAATGCTTAATAATTGCCACAGATTATTTGTGAGGAATAGCAGAGAGGAAAGACATGGGGAAAATAAATGATCTCAAGCCTGCAAAGTGGTTTTGCTCCCAGAGGGCCCAAGAAAGATGCTTAAAGTTCATTTCCCTTTGAAGACAAAATGAAAGATTCTGCAAACCAGGGGCTGGGGGTGGGAGCGACCTTTACGGGGAAGGATGTAGGCCGGCATCATTCCCTAAGGAGACGGCTGGTGGGGGTGGGGGGTTAAACTGAATGACACCAGCTCCCAGACCCTATTGAAAAGAAGCTTTTAAACACCAAAGTGAGAGCAAATGTTTACCAGAAATATTACAAAACAAGGATTAATATCACTATATTCAAAGATAGCACACAAATTGATAAGAAAAAAGCATTAATCCCTAGTAGATAAATAAGCAAAGAACTAAACAGGCAGTTCATAAAGGAAAAAATAATTTTTGCCTTAATGAACAGAAAAATGCAAACCCTCACTAACAAAGATATGTACACTAAAATGACAATTAGACAACACAAAATTTTGCCCATAAAATAAACAAAGTTGTTTTCTATTAAGGAATGTTTATTAGAACATGTCAAAGTTGAGATAATATTGTCTTAGTCCATTAGGGCTGCCATCACAAAGTACCATAAACTGGGTGTGTCCTCACATGGTGGGAGGGGCCAGGGGTCTCCCTCAGGCCTCTCTTATTAGGGCACTAATCCATTCATGAAGACTCCACCCTCATGATCTAATTGCCTCCTAAAGGCCCCACCTCCTAATACCATCACCTTAGGGGTTAGGATTTCAACATATAAATTTTTGGCAGATACAGACACTCTGACCATAGCAGATATACCCCCAATAGGAGTGTAAATTTGTCCAATCTTCTTTGAAATATGTAACAATAGCCATAAAACAATTCATATTCTCTGGCCCTATAACTCTATCCCTAGAATTTTAACTCAAGGAAATAATCAGAAACAGGAACAAAGATTCATATATAGGAATAGTCATCCCAGGATTGGGTACAACAGAGAAGTATTAGAAATGACCTAGTTGTCAAGCAAAATGGTTAAATAGAGTAAGGAACGTTCACATAATGAAATACATGTAGGCATTAGAAGTCATGTTGTCCAAAAAACATTTAAATGGCATGAAGATTGCTCATAATATAATGTTGAATGAAAATATAAGACAGAAAACTGAATATGTAATGATATCCACAGGTAAAAATATATAATTTTAGAATATATAAGCATGGGCATAGAAAAGAACACACAGGGAGACACATCAAAATGCTAACGGTAGCCAGGTGCAGCGGCATGTGCCTGTGGTCCCTGCAACTTGGAAGGCTGAGGCAGAAGGATTGCTTGAGCCCAGGAGTTGGAGACCAGCCTGGGCAACATAGTGAGACCCCCGTCTCAATAAATAGATAGATAGATAGATAGATATAGATAGATAGATAGATAGATAGATAGATAGAGCAAGCTAACTGTCATCAGTCCTGGGGACAGCAAAGAAATGGAGCAGCCCATGCAGAATGGAGAGGAAGACTACCCTTTGGGAGGAGGTGAAGGCCACCAGCCTGCAGCAAATAATAGACTGGAACAGACCGCCAACTTGCCCCTAATTTCCAATGGGCCACACCCAGTAGACAGGTCAGGGATGGGATGGGTGGAGACGGAGGTGCCATGGAAATGTCCACAGAGGAGGGGAGAAAAACCAGAGAACACTTATGGAGCTGCAGTCGAGGAATCGTCTGCATTTCCTCTAATCACCGCCACCATCATGATGAATTTTGCCTCATGTCTGATTCCTGCCATTTTCTGTAAGATTAATATTGTGATTCCCACTGCTTTCTTTTTCCTTGCACTTTCCTGATATGCCTTTACTGATCCATTTGCTGTGAACCTTGTGTTATTACCATGTGTCAGGTGAGTCTTGTGTCTCCAGCTCCTAATTGGAGATCACCTTTGTACACAGGCTGTGTTTCTGCCAGCAGTAAAGTTTCACTCATCTGCATGGAAAAATGTAATGCTAATAAAGCAATTAAAAAGCAATCGATACATATGTTAGCATCTCATTAAACAAACATGTATACTTCTACATATGAACCAAAAAAACAAAAACAAAAAACAATCTGAGATTAAATACACCAGAGGATAAATTGAAGCATATTTCTGTGTGATGAGATGATATGTGACTTTTTTTACCTTTTATTATCTGGAGTTCAAGAAGCAATGAAAATAATTTTTCAATGAGTGTAGGAATGTAATGCAGATACATAACAATCACTGGCTCAATAAACTTGAAGAGTAAACTTGAAGTATCTTCCAGTCTTAACTGGAATAATAAACCCTTCCTTTATTTAAAAAAATGCTAACAGTGAGTTATAATCAAGAAACAAAAATTTAAGATATAAAAGGCCTTCAGATAAAACTTGGGATCCTACATAAACAAGTAGGCTGAGATCAGATTTCCTTTTAAATTATATGATATAAAGCTTGAATTCCACTCTCTGAATAGAACACCATGAAAAGAAAAAAACGCTATTAGTCATTCATTCCACAAACACTGAGCTCTTTTGTGTCCAACATAATGGTAGCTTTTAAGGATATAGAGACAACTATGTCAGGGACCCTGACCCTAAAGACCTTGTGATCAGGTAGGAGCAAAATTATATATACTAATAATTACAGTAGAATACAGGTGGCCCAATAGAGACACAAGGAAGGAGGGACTAACTACACAGGGAGTGATGGGAAAGTTCCTTGGTGGGGAAGGGGCAAAGATATTTGAGTGGATCTTGAAAGATGTGTAGTTAGACATCTTTCAAGATAGACAAAGAGAAGGCAGGACACTTCAGGTAGAGGGAATTGCATGAGCGTCGTGGGTAGAACAATGCCCCTACACCCACCGAAGATGTCCATGTCCTAATACCTGAATCTGTGAATATGTTGCTTTACATAGTGAAAGGAACTTTGCAGATGTGATTAAGGCTAAGGGCCTTGAGATGGGGCGATTAGCCTGGATTATCCGGCTCGACCCAATCTAATCACATGGGCTCCTAAAATTCAAGACTCTTTCCTGGCTGTGGTCACAGAGAGAGAGACGTGACTACACAAGAATGGTCAGAGCGAGGCAGTATTGCTGGCCTTGAAGCTGGAGGAAGGGCCATGGAATGTGGCAGCCTCTAGAAGCTGGAGAAGGGAAGCAAAGTGATCCTTCCCTCTTGCCTCCAAAAAGGAAGGCAGTCCTGGCAACACTTTGATTTGTAGCTCGTGAGACATGTTTCAGATTTCTAATTTACAGAAATGTAACAATACATTTGTGTTGTTTCAAGCCACTAACTTTGTGGTAATTTGTTACGGCAGTGAAGGGAAACGAATACATTGTGCAAAGGCATGGAGAAGTGAGTCTGAAATGTACGCGGAGGGAAGGACAAGGAGTCTGCCTAACCATAATGTACTATCCATTGACCACCTGCAAACATCAGTGCCTCACTTTGTGGAGGACCCGGGGTTCACCCTCCCAGAGCTCACAGACCAGTGATTGAAAAGTGACAAAGGGCTTTGAGAGGCTCATGGGAGGGCAAGACCAGTTTGCCTAGGGGACCTCGTCATGGCTCCATTGAGAAGGGGACCTTTGGGTTGGGCTTGGGAGAGTGAGCAGCCACTGACCTGGGAGAAGGGCCTTACAGAGCGGGGAATGCATGAGCAAAAACACCGAGAGCATCTTAGCCTATTTGGGGAGAAGCAAAGAGTCCAGGGCAGCTAGAGCTGGGGCGGAGCTAAAGCGTGGGGAACTAAAGCTGGGCTGAAATGACCAGTTCGGGAAGGGTCTCGAAGGTTGGGTTAAGGAGTTCGCATTCTACCCTATAGGTAACAGGATGGAGCATCTGAGTCTCAGCAAAGAATGAAGCTGTTTCTCCTCTGCATCCCTGATGCACTGGTATTTTCTGGAGGCACAGAGGGCTTCCAGGTCTGGGGATGGGGAAGCCACTCAGACTGCGCTGTGCCCGGAGGTTGGGAGGCCGAGCCCTCGGGGATGCCAGCTCCGGGCTGACAACAGCTATGCCCACACCTGTCCCTGGGCCTCCAGGCTGCATTCCCTCTCCATGGGGCCTTCCTGAAAAGCAGGAGGTGGGGATCGAAGCCCAGAAAGCTGCAACAGCCTCCTTCTTCTGCTCTGGCCTCCAAGCCGCTCCAGCACCATCGGCAGAAAGAAGTTTATTTTCCTGCCTCCACACACTCCAAACCCCAGGGCCTTCCTCTTCCCCCTCAGGGCCAGCCCTGCACACTCCAGCCCTTCCCTTGACAAGTGTAGATTGGGAAAGATAGGTTGTCTCAGTCAGTTCCGGCTGCTATGACAGAACCCCACAAACCAGGCGCTTAAACAACAAGCATTCGTTTCCCACGGTTCTGGAAGCTGGAAGCTGGAAGTCTGGGATCGGCATGGCAGACTGGATTCTTCCTGGCTTACAGATGGCCAAGGGCTCGACCCTCCTGATCTAATCACCTCCGAAAGGCTCCCCCTCCTCATACCATCACACTGGGGACTTAGGCTCCAATATATGAATTTGGGGGGTCATGAACATTCAGTCCATAGCATACAGGAAGGACATTTTCTGAAGGCAAGGAAGGCTAGAGCACACCAATCACATTACTTGGCCCTCTTCGTCCTTATCCCCAGCTTTTCCTGCAGACTAGGTTCAGTACCTCCTCCAGGAAGCCCTCCCAGACCTGCCCAGGCTAAGCTAACCCTTATCTCCCATGCGTCCCCACCGTACTTGTGCACACTTCTCCTACCAAATGACACTTATCTGTGGAACACAGAGGACAAAGGGCCTGCACGGAGGCTAGTCAGATACTTACCAAACTTACTTCCTCTTCCTCAGTGCACAGCCCTACTCCTTCCCCAGCCCCTCAGCATCCTGGTGAAGCCCTGTGCCTTGTCCTCACCAAGGGAATCTGAGAGAAGCGAGGTGTCACTTCCAGAATAGGGCAGCTAAGGGCAAGAGGGGCTCCTCCAGGCTCTTCCTCTGCCCCCTCCTCCTCAGAAGCCATGTGTGGCGCTTTAGATGGAAGGAACCAGAACCCAGGTCAGCACTGGGAAGAGAATCACTGAATAGGAGCATCCGCAGAGCACTCTGCATGAATGAGAAGTCAGCTTCTACTGTCTTTATTCCTGAGGCCCGGGGGAGTGTTAAGGCAAGAGAAAGCTGGGCAAGATAGCCACACGGAAGTCCAGGGACCCTCACCCAGACACCTTCTGTCCCTGAGCTAATGTGCTCATGGCCTCCTCTGCCGTGGAGTTCCTGCTTCTCTGTGGGTGCCCTGCTCTGCCCAGCACTGACCAAAATGTGAGATTTTTCCCCTTCTTCAATTTATACACACAGATATAAAATCACACTCACAGAAACATGTCACTAAAGCCTGGTGGGGAATCAGAGGGGTAGAGGGGTTCCCACTGCAGTAAGGCAAACACCCCCATGGAGCAGCAGGCCCCCACCCCAAGGGAAGTCCACTGGCTCTTGTCCTCACCTGCTCCTGGCTTCCCTCCCTGTCTCTGGCCCCTCTCTCCCCATCCTCCATTCCATCTCCTTGACTCCTGTGCAGCAGGAAAATCACTAAGTGCCTCCTTATCGCACCCACAGTGGCTGCTCCTCCCGCCTGATGTCTTGCACCTGCCAACACTCAGGCCTCCCTTAAGCAGACTGGACCCCTGGACCTACTAAATGACACTCACCTGTGGGATGCAGAGGCCTCCTGGGGTCTGTCTCAGAGACTCGCCAGGAAAAGCCTGTACTTCTCAGCTAGCTGCTCGTCAGAAACCCCCAGGAGCTTTCAAACTGCAGATGTCATACAGATTCTGAGGGATGAGACCATCGCATCAGACAACTGTAACACGGAGCCCAGCATGAGAACCCCTGGCAGCACCTGCACTTCAGGATGTGGGGGCTCAACCCTGTGCTCTTGGTTCTGAATCTTGAAGGCAAGAGAAGGAGTTACCCCGATCTCCTGTTCTGCTGGCCAGCCAAGACCATTTCCCAAATAGGGACCTCCTCCCTTAGAGGAGCCAGCTGCTGATACTCTTTGCTCACCTCATTATATCTGGTCCTGTGCCATTTCCCTTCCTAGACTGTGTGCTTCTGGAATTCAGAGACCCAGTCTTGTCCTTCTGGATAAAGCAGTGTTCTGTGACTGTTTGGAGAGGGACGGAGTGGGCAGGAGTGGGCCAGTGGGAAAGGGACGGGACCGCAGGAAAGGAAGCCTACTCCAGAGGACAGAACAAAGGCACCCCAGGACCTGCTGTCAGAGAGATATCCCTCATTCTAGAAAGCGCCCTGGGTCATACCTGGTTAGACCAGCATTCTGCACCGTGGCCGGGATGGAAGTTGTGATCCCCTCATCTTACTACCAGCCTGCTTCTCCTAGAGCAGGGTTCTCAACAGCAGCACTACTGACATTTTAGGTCAAATAATTCTTTAGCAGGCTGGGAGAGGTGCCCTGTACATTGTAGGATGTTTGCAGCATCCCTGGCCCCTACCCACTAGATAACCCAATCTTAATGACTAAAAATTCCTCCAGACATTGCCAAACACCCCATAAGCAGCAGAATCACCCTGATTGAGAACTCCTGTCCTAGAGGTTTGGGCCTTCTCAAGTGCAGCCCCTGCCCAAGCCCAAGTCCAAGCTTCCCTGAACCACCCTGCCACGGCCGTTATGAGAATAAAATGAGCTTCATTGGGTACCGTACTTAGCACTGGCACAGAGGAAGACCTAATATATGTCACTTATGTGGTAACAACTCTGGGACAGAGACCACCCACACACATGGGGAAGGAAACCGAGGCTCAGAGAAGTGAAGTGACATGCCTACAGTCACACAGCTTGGATCCAAATTCAGTCCCGTCTGATGCCAAAACTTCTGGTTCTGTTCACGCAAGACACCATCTTGCACCACCAAGTGATGGCGAGAGGGCACCCAGTCCCAGACCTGTGGGCTGAGCCCATTATGCAATCCTCAGGAAGGTCTGCAGGTGGGATGGCCCAGCCAAGGGCTGAACTTCGCAAATCCAGCAAGATGCAGCCCTGAGGTCAGGGTGGCAGTGACCAGGAAGAACTCCCCTGACCAAGAAGACCAAGGCTCTTGCCATCTCCGGACCTCTCTGTCCCTGCACTTGCACACTTGGGGTGTACCTCCCCCTCCACCATGAGACCCAAAGGGTGAGGACTGTGTCTAGACGGTTTCCCAGAGCCAGGCGCAGACAGGGAGACTCACGCGTAAGGAGTGCTGGGAAGTGTAGAACACGTGAGTGGAGGGGTGAATGGATGGGGAATGACTAAAGGAACAGAACTCAGGGGGGATGTGGAAACGCAGTCTAGGAGAAAAGGCAGAAGCCATCATTAAGACACAAAATCAGAGTAGCTCTAATAGCAGGGATGCAATTAGGACCTGGTTTTGGTGTTATAAATTTGTGCTATATGAATCCCTCTGCTCCGAGGGAGAGATTGGCCCAGAAGCCTAGGGCAGGCCTGAGCCTTCAGGTCAAGGAGCTGCAGCTAGGGGGGATTGAGGGGGGCAGGGAGCAGAGCCGGTCATGGCCCCCAAAGTCTCCATAATGCCTGACACCAGGCTCCTGGATCTCTGATGTCTCCAGAGTCAGGCAGAGTCAGTGCCTCGGCCACCGCCTGGACACGCCCTGGAAAGCCTCTGAGCACTGTGGTGAAAGGTGACTCCTTTTTCCTTCCTTTTGGGCCCAGGAGGCTAATAATAAAATACTCTCTGCTTCCGAGTCTATAGGAGAAAATGCCTTCTAAATCCATTAAGTTGCTAATGCGTGCATTTGCAGACCAGAAAGAGAGGTGCAGGATTGATGGATGTACTTGTCATATTTATGGTTTGTAGCCGTGTGATTAATGGGCTTTGTGGTTTATGACACAATGCTCATTCCACTCTCCTCTTTAAGCTCCGGGTGATTTATAGAACATTTATAGGGCATTGCTGTTGCATTTCAATGGAATTACAGTGATAACATTTTATCACCCTGGATTATCAATTAGTCTCCTTTGAGAAAAGGATGTCCCAGACTTAGTATGGGAACAGGGTGGGGAGAGGTGATGATTTGCAGGAAAATTTGTGCCCAGCCACCTCAAGTTTATGGCCTTTCTCCCTGACAGCCATGTCCCCATTCCTCTCTAGGATGAGGGAGCTGCAGGTGCCCAGAGACAGGACAGGATCTGGAACCCGTCCACCCCAGAGCCTCCTCTCCTCCCTTACCATGCTCTGCAGCATCCCGCACAGGTCTCTCTACCTGCTCTGAGCCAGCTTCCACACATTGCACATCATGCCCTTTCCTGAACTGCCACCGCCTTCATTGCTTTCTCACTGTGTGACCTTGGCCATACTAGCTGGCCTCTCTGAGTCTCAGTCTTCTCATCTGTAAAATGGAAATAATAATATTCACATTGCAGACTGGTTGAGAGCATGACATTTTTCAGCACAGTACCTGAAATACACATCTTATGCTGCCACCACAAAAAAGAACACTATTTGCCATTCACCCATCCAGCTGTATTGCCTCGGGTCAGAATTTCCTTCCCCTTCTCCATCCAGTGAAATCATATCCCTCCTTCAAGGCCCAGCCCAAATGCCCCCTCCTCTCTGAAATCTCTGATTCTTCAACCTGACGTTCCCCCCACCCCACCCCACCCCCGTCTGCCCTCTTGCCACTGAGTTTGTGCCTGTGTCTCTTTGCTCTACAGGTCTTGTTTCCTTCATGAGACTGAGAGGTCCTTGAGGGTGAGACTGTGTCTGATCCCCCTTGATCACCCACACCTAGTGCAGGGCCTGGCACATAGTAGGTGCTCAATACAAGGGCTCAGAAGGGCCCAGGACAGGTTGGGCAGGAACCTGGGGCACAGGGAGGAGCCTGGAGCACACACAGCACAGCTAAGTAGGAAACCCGAACGTGGTCTGACCTTCCACCTGCAGTCATCTGCCCCTCCACTTTACTCCCACCTCTCTCTTTACCCCCATCCTCTGTTCTGTTTCTGCCCTTGGCCATTCATCCCGCAGGTGTGAATTAATGCCCACAATGTGCCAGGTGCTAGATACACAATGAGCCAAGCAGTGGGCCCTGCCCTCGGGGACTCACAGTCTGCTGGGGACTGTAACAAACAGGAAAGCACACAAATGTATAATTACAAATCTGACCAGGGGTAAGAAGACTACAGAGGGCAGTGAGCCCTGGAGTAGCAGGGAAGACCTACTCCAGAGAGGCGCTGGGGAGGCCTCTGTAAGTGTCTTAGTCTGGTTTTTTTGATCACTATAACAGAATACCTGAGATTGGGTAATTTATTAAAAAAAGAGGTTTATTTGGCTCATGATTCTGGGGGCTGGGAAGTCTAAGGAGCATGGTGCCGACATCTGCTGGGCATCTGGTGAGGGTCTTGTGCTGCATCACAACATGGCAGAGAAGCAGAAGGGGTAGCAGGTGTGTGAACAGGACCAAATGCAAGAGGTGGCCTTGATTTACAACAGCTCACTCTCTCAGTAGCTAACCCAGTCCTGAGAGAACTAACCCCGTCTCAGGAGAGCTGTATGAATCCATTCACGCACGTGGAACCCCCATGACCCAAAGACTTCTTAAAGTCCTCACCACCTCTCAATACGGTCACATGGCAATTAAGTTTCAACATGAGTTTTGGCGGGGACAAACCACATCCAAACCATAGCACCCAGAAACTGGCATTCAGGCTGAAGGGTGAAAAGAAGCAGGGGTCATGGTAGAATACCAGCTAGTTTACATGGCTTCTTTGTGTGAATCAGAAAAAAGACACAGCCCTGAGCAAGCACTCGTGTAGGGAAGAACACAGGCCAATTTCAGTCCCCATTTGCCCCCCATGGTAGGAGTGCCCTTGTGCAGTGCACAACCTACACAACTGAACACAGTGTACAAGTATCCACTTTCTGGGCCCACCCCCTTATGGGACTTGATGATCTGATTGGATTTCCTGATTTTGACCTTCTGTGTTTCTGAGGGCCTAAGTTTACATTCATCATTTGTCCCCTCCCACTCTTGGCTGCCCCAGATCACACCCCACCCCAGAGATCCAGCTCTTGACTCTGGAAAGCAGGTCTTGATTTGAGCACCTGGCTGGTGTTTCTAGGAGCTCACGTCAGCCCCCAAACAAGAGGACACACATACCAAAGCAGAAAACTAGTTAGTGAGTTAGAAATTATACAGAGAAAGCAAAGAACACTGACTGGGAGCCCCTTCAGGGCAGGAACCACAACATCATCCCCTCTGGCTCCCCAACTGCCTGGCGCGCTTCTGTCGCATGCAGCAACAAGTGGAGGGAAGGGAAAGAGGGACGTAAAGAGGGAGGGAGGGAGGGAGGAGAGAGCAGGGGGAGGTAGAACCTCAGGGGCAAGAACCCAGGCAGGCAGCCTGAGCAGCAGATCCACGGGCAAGGGAGGAAGAAGGACAGGGAGGGAGGCTACTGGTGACCATGAGGGCAGTGGGCATAGAGACAGGGCCTAAAGGAGATCCACTCACTGATGGATCAGACCGGGTGTGGGGAGAGAAAAGGAAGAATAAAGGATGATTTCTGGAACTCTGGCTTGAAAAAGTGGGTGGCTGGGAAGACCATTGACTGACCTGGGAGCACAGGGGAGGCACGTTGGGGCAGGGACAGGAGCAAGCAGAATCCACAGTACTGCTCGGAGTGGTAAGTTTGACACATTTGTGAAATATACACGTAGAAACAGACAACTGTCAAGCATACAGTTGTATAGACACATGTGAAGTGCAAACGTGTGTGGGCAGGAGACAGAAATTGGAGGGGAGTCAGCGTACAGAAGGCGTCTGGGGCAAGGCAGCCTTTGGAAGTCGGAGAGGAGGAAGAGCCAGACACGGAGGTGAGTGGAACAAGCAGCGGGAGGGAAACCGGGAAGATGTGACTCCAGGAAGCCAAGACGGGGGCATTTCTAGAATGAAGGAGCAGCCAGCAGGAGGGAAGAGGCTGAGAGGCCAGTGAAGACCAGAACACAAGCGCCATCCAGACATGGCCGTCTGGGGGCAATTTTGCAGGAAAGGTAGGAAAATGCCTGATTGAGGTGCCTTCAAAAGCCAATGGGAGGAGAGGAATTGGTGACAGTGACTTCGGCAAACTCTCAAAGAGTTGTGCTGTAAAGGGGAGTAAAGAAAAAGGGGACACAGGAGGGGAATGTAGGATCAAGGAAGGGTTTCATTTTAGTTGGGAGATATCACAGCCTGTTTGTGTTGTGTGCTGATGGGAATGACCCAGAGAATAGACAGGAAAACTGGTGATGCAGGAGAGGACAGAGTGACTACGGCAATGTCCTCAAGAAGGTGGGGGTCTCTAGTGCACAGGCAGAGGGGGTGGCCTAGGATAGGAGCAAGGACAGTTCGTCCGTTATACCAGGAAGGAGACAGAATAAATGGATAGTGACACAAGACTCACACACGTGAGATGCTCAGTGTATGTGAAAATTACACTACACCACCCACCTGATCCCAGAGTGGCTGGGCTGCTTCTCACCTGACTTCTTGGCCCAGACCCACCAACCTGTGGCTGCCTGGCCTGGTTCCTCTGCACCTCCTAAGCCTGCCTTCCCCACGGCCCCTCCTGGCCTTCCCACACCTGGCCTCCATTTTGGTCCCTGAGACATCCAACAGGTGCCAGCAAGCCACGCCCTGGACAGGCCCTGATGGGCAGGAGAGCGTGGCCAGGCCCTCCACAGCCAGCTGAGCGTCAGGAAGTTGGCAGCCCGAGAACTAGGCTGCCTGCACAGCCACGCAAAGTCAGGGACCTCTTGCCAAATGTTAATGACGTATCTGAGTGGAAAATTAAAATGTCACCAAGTCTCCATTCTCTGCTTCTTCTTTTCTATGCAGCAAGCCCCCTCCATGGCCATGTCCCCCAAAAATTAAAGGAGCAAGGCTGGGCAGGCATGTCTGCCAAAGCCAGGGGAAGCCTTGACTGAAAAGGGAAATTGCAGAGCAGTGAACACCACAGAGGCATCCAAGGCACACTAGGGAGATGAGTGAACATTCTCGGTGGAGGCTCTGGGTTGGGGCGTTCACCCAGGCACGTCGGTGTGTCCGGCACTGCACAATAGCAGAGAGGCTGGCACAGTGGTTAGGCACATTAGAGGAAGCCCCGGCCAATTCCAAATGGTGGCAGTTAATTCCCTGGGCTTCCTTGTAGGGAGTTGCCATAAACAACACACAGTAGCTGGGGCACCTGCGCAGAGGCAGAGCTACTGCCCAAGCACTGGGGCTGCGCCCGGAGGACCCTCTGACCTTACAGCGGGGAGCCGAGAGCCATGGTTAATTGGTTTGCAAATATTGCAAAATAGCCAGCAAAGCCCCTTAGAGTGTGGCTCCTGACTTAGCTCTCATCAACACTCCAATGGATCTGTCTCCCTGTCTCTCTGTTCTCTCTTCTTCCCCTCTCTCCCGCCTGGTGCCTTTTTTTCTTTCTCCCTGCTCAACCTACCTCTCTTTTCTGCCTCATCAATCCCTCCTCCTTTTACTATTTCTCTTTCTTTACTGCCATGCTTGTCCTCCTCTAAAATAGACATTATTTATAATAAAGACATTATTAACCATTAATATTTACTAACTAGCCTCTATTCTGTGACTGTTAGTATCAATCATTGGACTATTAATAAAATCATTAGATAATACTATATATACATAATAATACTATGTACATTTCTATACACACTCATACATTGCTTAACAGGGATACATTCTGAGAATGTGTCATTAGGTGATTTTGCCATTATGTGGCCATTCTAGAGTATAGTTACACACACCTAGATGGTACAGCCTCCTGCACACCTAGGCTACTGCTCCTAGGCACAAACCTGCACAGCATGTGATTGTACTGAGTACTGTAGGCAATTGTAACACAATGGGAAGCATTTGTGCATCTAAACACAGAAAAGGTACAGCAAAAATATGCTATTATAACCTCATGGGACCACCATTGTATATGCAGTCCATTGTTGACCGAATGTTGTGAGGCACATGACTGTATATAAAATCTGCCCAATAACCCCAAAAGATAAAATAATACCAATAATGATAATAATGAGCTATGGATTTACTACATGTGAGATGCTTTTCAAAGCACTTTCACAAATATTAACATATTCAATCCTCTCCATAACTCTAAAGCCAGTACTATTATTATCTCTAGTTCATAGATGAAAAAAATCGAGGCACAAGTAATTTGCCCAAAGTCACACCATTTTGTACTTGCAGAGCCAAAATTCAAATTCAAGTCATCTGGATTCAAAACCTGTGCCATTGAAACCCAAAGAGATTGAATGACTTGTCAAAAGTCACACAGCCAAAAGTTTGTAGGTCCAGGATGCAAGCTCAGACATGTCTGATCCCAAACCCCAATTCTTCCCTCCCATCAGAACATACTTTTCCTGCTCCTAATTTCAAATGCAAAAGAGATGGACATTCTATACATTATTCTCTGATTTCTTGTCAAATTTTCTATGTTTCTTTTCTAGATGATCTTTGATGAATTATTTTCTCCCTGTCAATACCAGACTGTCGCTAGAATTAAGAATTACCCACTCCTTAGCCTACCTGAATTATCTCTCTTCAAAGGATGCATACAATAAAGTACACTTCCACCTAAAATTGCCATAAACAGTTACTAATCTTTTCTTCCCTCTTTCACAAGTCCCTATTAGATTGCTTAACCAACATAGTTTGATCCACTGCATGTCAGAGATAAATTGTTTCCCAGACCTCAAAAACTTACAGTCTGGTAGGACAGAGAAGGCAGGGCCATTAACTCAAAGTCAAGGTAAGAAAGCAACATGAGCCCTAAAAATTGAACAGATAGGGGGAAAAAATGGCAGTGTGATAGGGTCCTCCCACCGCACCGCTCCCAGGGAAGGAGGTGAAGAACGCCAGCGGCTGCCTGCGAGCACGGACCACTCGCTCCGAAAACGGCATTGCGAATGACAGAGAAACAACGCCGAACACCCAGCCCAAGAAAACAGGTACAAAATTTTCACCAAGATCGGAGGGCGCACGGAGCACAATAGAGCCCAGAGCGTGGGAAGGACGCGCTCGCCAGGTCGGTGCAGCGCCACCAGCCCCCCAAGCGGTTACGCGCCTCCCCATCCACGCAGTCAGGGACAAGCCCAGAGTTGGGGCAAAGCGGTGGCGGAGACAGCAGACCCTGTGGAGAGGAGGCAATTGCGAGAGCCAAACACAACTCTCAGCTGCAATATACAGAGACCGCGCAGGGCCAGGGAGGGACCGGTAGGGACCGGGCGGAGATACAGCTTCCCGGGACAGTGCGCGGGAACCCGCAGGCCGGCACTGCGCCACTGGAAGTCAGCGGGACTGGGCCCAGGAGTTTAACGGGGAGCGGGACACGCCCTTAGAGGCTGCTAGCAACTGTCGCTGCAGCCAGCGGAGAAGAGCTGCATTCCCGGGAGCGATCGGAGCCCGGCTGTGTGCCAGACTGGCGGCGGCCGCCATCTTTACAGCCGCCCGCGCGGAGCTGTGAGCCGCGTCTCTAGCTCCCCCCGCCCCGGCCCGGGGCTCTTCTGCTGGGGCGAGACAGGCTTTGCCTGTGGTGGCCAGGGACAGCTGCATCCGTGGGTTCCAGGTGGGACGAGATCCCGGAACTGTAGCGGCGGGATCTTTGGGTATTGGAAACAGTTTGCAGCTCGTCCATCTGGTTCCGCTACCCCGGCTCTGGCCTCCCACAAGTCCGCTCCGTGCCGGTCCTAGTGCCCGCCCTTTAGGTCCCAGCCCTCCTGTACCCCAGAGATCACTCATTTTGAAGGTTGCTGGCTATAGTGACTCATTTGGTATAACTGCTGGTTCCCATGACAACCAAATACCTCAAGAGCCACAGGCTGAACCAGAGCAGCTCCCCATAATCCTGCCCACTTCATTAGGGAATTTCGCGCCATCCAAGAGCGCTTCCAGCGGCCACTACTCCCCCCTCCCCGTGGGAACATCCCCCCAGTGGAGACTGCTGGGGATAGAGACGGCCACCCGCCTCGCCTTGGGGTCTAGTGATGGAAAAGGGGTGCACAATTGGAGATCCCCCTATCAGCCAGTATCACGCGGAGACGCACATCAGAAGGACAGACACACGCGGCTAGTTAAGCAACCTCTGAGCTGTGTAGAATTTTCCCAATTCAGCTCTCACACTGCAGCCAAAAGAAATTGTGTCTCTACCTGCACCTCAGGAGGAGCAGGGCCAAAGTAACCCCTAGGAGCTACAAGGCCCCTCCCAAAGCACGGGGCTTTCGCATACCCCAACTGGGGGATCAGAGTCTGCCACGGACAAAACAAAATACTTAGCTAATAGGGAGCTGTGGACTCATATCCTCAAGTACTATTCACTAGCTTAGAGCCCAAGCTGGGAGGCCATTCTCACCACACTCCACTGGGAAGAGGAGAAGACAACAGGTCAGAGATAACTCAAGATCCACCAAACTTGCTAAAATACACCTAAGGCAATACAGGCCACTACTTCTCTCCCTGGCTTTGCCAAGGAACAAACATTGTGGGCCTGGAGAAAAGGCTATAAACTAGCTCTAACACCCCCAGCTCTCGACCAAGAGGCCAGATGAGAAAAAACCAGCGAAAGAACTCAGGGAACATGAAAAATCAGAGTGAAAAGTCACCCCCAAAAGAAACCATCAGTTCCTCAGCAATGGATACCAACGCAAATGAAATGGGTAGAATGACAGAAGAGGAATTTCGTTTATGGATTATAAGAAAGCTCAATGAAATTCAAGAGAAAATTGAATCCCAGCACAAAGAAACCACAAGAAAAATGCAAGAAATGAATGAAAAATTCTCCAAAGAAATAGAAATATTGTGGAAAAATCAAATAGAAATCCTAGAAATGAAAGAAGCATTCAAGGATCTACAAAACACAGTGGAAATCCTTAAGAATAGGCTGGACCATGCAGAGGAAAGAATTTCAGAGCTAGAAGACAACTCCTATGCACTAAATAAATCAGTCAAAGAGAAAGAACACAAAAACAAGAGGCAGGAAAAAAGCATACAAGAAATGTGGGATTGTGTAAAGAGGCCAAACATAAGGATCATAGGCATCCCTGAGGGAGAGGAAGAAAATTCACATGGGCTGGAAAATCTATCTGAAAGAATAATAGAGGAAAATTTCCATGGCTTAGCCAGAAATCTCGATGTCCAAGTCCAAGAAGCACACAGGACTCCTGGGAGACTCAACGTGAAAAGGCATTCCCCATACCACATAATTATTAGACTGACCAAAGTAAACACAAAAGAGGCACTCCTCAAGAGCTGTAAGACGAAAAGAGCAGGTAACCTACAAAGGGAAACCGATCAGATTAACTGCAGATTTCTCAGCTGAAACCTTACAAGCCAAAAGGGAATGGGGATCCATCATCCTAAAACAAAACAAAGGCCAACCCAGAATTCTGTATCCTGCCAAACTAAGCTTCTTATATGAAAGAGGAATAAAGACCTTTCCAGATAAGCAATCACTGATAGAATTTGCGAAATCCAGACCGGCCTTGCAAAAGCGCTTAGACCTGCATTATACACTAACCAGAGCAACAGACACCCACCTATGTAAAACTATGCAAAAGCTAAAACCCCAGAAACCAGATTCCACAATGACGCAAGAGGTAAAACAAAAGACACCACCCAATAGAATAATCAGAAATTTACCCCAAATATCAATTCTCTCAATAAATGTAAATGGCTTGAACTGCCCACTGAAGAGACATAGGCTGGCTGAATGGATTAAAAAATACAAGCCAAGTATCTGTTGTCTTGTAAGGAAACACACCTTACACACAAAGACGCATTCAGACTCAAGGTGAAAGGATGGAATACAATTTTCCAGGCTAATGGAAACCAAAAGAAATCCAGAGTAGCCGTCCTTATTTCAGATGATATAAACTTTAAAGCAACAAAAATAAAGAAGGACAAAAATAGACACTATATAGTGGTGAAGGGAAAAATCTTACAAGAGGATTTAACAATCCTAAACATTTATGCACCCAACACAGGAGCGCCCAGGTACATAAAGCAAATACTGCTAGATCTAGACAACATAATAAACAGCAATGCCATAATAGCAGGGGACTTCAACACCCCACTGACAGAAATGGACAGATCCTCCAAACAAAAAATAAATAGAGAAACAAAAGACCTAAACAGGACTCTAGAACATTTGGGGCTAACAGATATCTACAGAACACTCCACCCAAATAACACTGAATATACATTCTTCACATCAGCTCATGGAACTTTCTCTAAAATTGACCACATCCTAGGCCACAAAACAGATCTAAACAAATTCAAAAAAATAGAAATCATACCATGTATCTTTTCAGACCACAGCGGAATAAAATTAGAAATCAATTCCAACAGAAACGCACATCTTCATCCAAAAACTTGGAAACTAAACAATCTGTTGCTGAATGACTATTGGGTCAAGGAGGAGATTCAAATGGAAATCAAAAGATTCTTCGAACTAAACGATAATGGGGACACAAGTTATCAAAATCTGTGGGATACAGCAAAAGCAGTCCTGAGAGGAAAACTTATCACCTTAAATGCCCACATCCAAAAGACAGAAAGGTCACAAATCAGTAAACTAATGAATCATCTTACGGAAATGGAAAAGGAAGAGCAAACCAATCCTAAACCCAGCAGAAGAAAAGAAATAACCAAGATCAGAGCAGAATTAAATGAAATCGAGAACAAAAGAACAATACAGAAGATTAATAAAGTGAAAAGTTGGTTCTTTGAAAAGATAAACAAAATAGACAGACCACTTGCCAGGTTGACCAGAAGCAGAAAGGACAGGACTCTAATAAGCTCAATTAGAAATGAAAAAGGAGAAGTCACAACTGATACCATGGAAATACAAAACATCATCTTCAAATACTACAAAAATCTCTATGCCCACAAACACGAAAACGTGGAGGAAATAGACAAATTCTTAGAAACATACTACCTCTCTAGGCTCAACCAGGAAGAAACAGAATTTCTAAACAGACCAATATCAAGCACCGAAATCGAAGCAGTAATAAAAAATCTACCCGCAAAAAAAAGTCCTGGACTAGAAGGGTTCACACTGAATTCTACCAAGCCTACAAAGAAGAACTGGTGCCTATACTGCAGAAATTATTTGAAAATATCCAGAAGGATGGAATCCTCCCAAACTCATTCTATGAAGCCAATATCACCTTGATACCAAAGCCAGGAAAGGACACAACAAAAAAAGAAAACTACAGACCAATATCCCTTATAAATATAGATGCAAAAATTCTCAATAAAATCCTTGCAAACCGAATTCAAATGTACATCAAAAAAATAATTCATCACAATCAGGTGGGCTTTATTCCCGAGATGCAGGGATGGTTCAACATACGCAAATCTATAAATGTAATTCACCATATAAATAAAAGCAAGAACAAAGATTATATGATCCTTTCAATAGATGCAGAAAAGGCTTTTGACAAAATCCAGCACCCTTTTATGATAAGAACTCTTAACAATATAGGCATAGATGGCTCATACATCAAAACTATTAAAGCCATATACGATAAACCCATAGCCAATATCATACTGAATGGGGAAAAATTGAAAGCATTCCCCCTTAAAACTGGCACCAGACAAGGGTGCCCACTATCTCCACTTCTTTTCAACTTAGTGCTGGAAGTCCTGGCCACAGCAATTAGACAAGACAGAGGAATCAGGGGCGTCCAGATGGGGGCAAAAGAGGTCAAACTTTCACCATTTGCAGATGATATGATATTATACATAGAAAACCCCAAAGATCAACCAGGATACTGAATGATAAATGATCAGCAAGTTAGATCAAATTAAACACAACATAGCTATAGTATACAATCAAGCGAAAATAGAGCATACTTGAAGCACAAGAAAAATTGGAACATCACTAAGGAGGCGGAGACCTATAAGAGAGATATGAACACTGAGAAGAAATGCAGAGATGAATGATGGAAAGCCTACCATGCTCTGAAGGCAGAGTCAAATAGTAAAATGGCTTGCACCAAATGATTACAGAATCATGCAGTCCCTATCAAAATACAACATCATTTTGCGATCTAGAAAAAAAATTCTACGCTTCGTGTGAACCAGAGAAGACCGTCTAGCCAAAGCTATCTTAAGCAAAAAGAACAAATTGGGAGGCATCTATCTACCAGACTTCAAACTATACTACAAGGCTATAGTAACCAAAACTGCATGGTATTGGCACAACAACAGAGATGTAGACCAATGGAACAGGACTGAGGACCCAAATATAAAACCAACCTCATACAGTCACCTGATCTTTGACAAATTCCAGAAAAACATACACTGGGGAAAAGATTCCGTATTCAACAAATGGTGCTGGGAAAACTGGATGGCCATATGTAGAAGACTGAAACTGGATCCACACCTCTCACCTCTCACAAAAATCAACTCACAATGGATAACAGATCTAAACCTAAGACATGAAACCATAAGAATTCTCAAAGAAAACATTGGAAAAACTCTTATGGACATTGGCCTAGGCAGAGAATTTATGAAGAAGACCCCCAAAGCAATCACAGCAGCAGCAAAAATAAACACATGGGACCTGATCAAATTAAAAAGCTTCTGCACAGCCAAGGAAACTATCACTAGAGTGAACAGACAACCTACAGAATGGGAGAAAATATTTGCATGCTACACCTCTGATAAAGGGCCGATAACCAGAATCTATACAGAATTTAGGAAAATCAAACAACCCTATTAAAAAATGGGCAAAGGACATGAACAGAAACTTCTCAAAAGAAGATAGAATAATGGCCAGGAAACATATAAAAAAGTGCTCAACGTCTCTAATCATCAGAGAAAGGCAAATCAAAACCACAATGAGATATCACTTAACTCCAGTGAGATTGGCTCATATCAAAAAATCCCCAAACAACAAATGTTGGCGGGGATGTGGACAGATAGGAACACTCATACACTGCTGGTGGGACTGCAAATTAGTACAACCTCTATGGAAAGTAATATGGAGATACCTCAAAGAATTAAAAGTAGAATTACCATTTGACCCAGCAATCCCACTACTGGGTATCTACCCAAAGGAAAAAAAGACATTTTATAATAAAGACATTTGCTCACAAATGTTCATAGCAGCACAATTCACAATTGCAAAGATGTGGAAACAACCCAGGTGCCCATCAATACACGAGTGGATCAATAAAATGTGGTATATGTATACCATGGAGTATTACTCAGCAATAAGGAACAACAGTGAATTAACACATCTGGTATCATCCTGGTTGGAGCTAGAACCCATTCCTCGAAGCGAAGTGTCACAGGAATGGAAAAACAAGCACCACTCGTACTCACCATCAAATTGGTACTCACTGATCAACACTTACATCACACAGGGCAATAATATTCATCAGGGGGTGGGCGGGCAGGAGGGGGGTGGAAGGGATGGGAAAAACTCTCACTGAATGGATGCGGGTAGCACAGTTTGGGGGATGACCACGATTGTGGCTCTGACACGGGCAGTGCAGGGGCAATGTGTATGGCCAAAGTGTTGTACCCCCATGATATTCTGAAATTAAAAAAAAAAATTGAACAGGTAAATATTACAATGGGAGCCTGGGAGCTGAAAGTGTCCTGGAAGCCTTTCTAGGGAGGAGGCACTATAGCTGGGATTTTAGGATACACTCACGGGATTTGGATTCTTGCAAGCTCTCAGCACCACCATTGGAAGCCCTGCAGATACGAAGACAAAGTTGTAAAGACTGGACACACCTTACATCATTCTGTGAGAGTTGGATTTTTATTACTGTTAACCCCTATAACGAAGGGTTATTATCTTCCCTGGGTATGCCCACCTGACCCATATTGCTTTATATAGGATAATTGGTCTCTTATTCCTAAGAAGAGAAGAAAAAAAAAATCTAGGTTTTTTTTTACATTGTCAATGTGTGTTTGTTTGTTTTATCTTCCTAGTTATCTCAATATTACATAAACAAAACCAGTCTTCTTCAAACACCATTTTTATCAAGTTTCTTCTAGGCTTAAAGCTCCCCATGCCTCCTCACCCCACGTGCCTGCAGGATCCTGTCCAAACATGTCAGCTTGGCATTGAGGTCTTCCATGATCTGGTTCCAAATTACCGTTCTGACCTTACCTCCTGTTGTTTCTGCATATGCGTGTCCTCTAGGTGTACCGTGGGAGTAGCCCACTAGCTGAAAGAGAGCACAGAATGGTCTGGGTTTGATTGAGGAAGAGAGTTAAAAGCGCTCCTGGTAGGAAGGAGTGGCACTAGATGAGCAGCTAGAATCTTCCCCTTCCCTACTGGGTTTTCCCAACTGGCTTCTGCCTAAATTACAAACAGTGTCCTAAAAACATCAACCAAGCACTAAAACAGAAAGTGGATTAGGCATCCCAAGACGAAAACCCATGCAACTGTTGCTGGCCCAATTGGTCAAAAAGTCAACCATGTTGTTCAGTTTTTATGAAACCTCTACTAAGTCACAGGAGCAACATAACATAATACAGTAGATAAAAATACCTATGAGGCCAGGCGTGGTGGCTCATGCCTGTAATCCTAGCACTCTGGGAGGCCAAGGCGGGAGGATTGCTTGAGCTCAAGAGTTCAAGACCAGCCTGAGCAAGAGCAAGACCCCGTCTCTACTAAAAATAGAAAAATTAGCCGGGCGTCATGGTGCGCACCTGTGGTCCCAGCTACTCAGGAAGCTGAGGCAAGAGGATTACTTGAGCTCAGGAGTTTGAGGTTGTAGTGAGCTATGATGACACCACTGCACTCTACCCAGGGTGACAGAGCAAGACTTTGTCTTAAAAAAAAAAAAAAAGATATTTATGAGACTTGCTTAAAAATTGGACAGGCAAGGAAGGCTGGGAAGGTATAGGGGGAAGAGCATGATAGTTCAATAATAACAATAGTCACCATTACAGATGGAATCACAGTCCAAGAACTCAGGGACCTAAGAAATAAAACTTTTTATTTTGCCATCACTGAATTTAATTTCTCTCTTAAGCTTCATTTTTGATTGGTGGCACTCATTTTCTGGTCTAATTTCCTACTGGGGAGTACCCATATTCTCAAGAATTTAAATAATGTCAAGGCACAGAATACAGAGAGCAGAATCCAATCCTTAGGCATTATCATCTATCCACTTGGCATCTTCAGAGAGTCTGCACTACTGTGTGTCCTTGTCCCAACAGCAAAGCCTCCAAGCTCTCACAGCTAAATTCCCTCAGGTCCTTCATAAAACTCCCTGGGGATAATTAAGACTTTTCCTGACCTTGATGATGTAGTTGAGTTCCATAAAAGTCATTCTTTTGCTCCCCAGGAACCTTGCAATTCTTGCCCCAAAATCACTGTCTAAACACCTGAAATCAGTTCTACTCAATTTCTCAGGCCACCATAGGGCAGAGGAGAATCATGAGGTCTTGCCATTTCCCCAAGCCATATGCAGGAAAAGGGGTACGTGTTCCCTCTTCTATCAGATACCAAAACTAATTGGGAAATTCTATCACCACCACCTCCCTTTATTCTTCCATAAAAGGACAGTCCAGGCAAAGCTCTTTCTAGGGACTAGACATCTTCTGCCATGTAAGGATACAATGTTCATCTTCTCTGGAGGATGCAACAAGGTACCATCTTGGAAGCAGACACCAGGCTCTCACCAGACATGGAAACTGCTGGCACCTTGATCTTGGACTTCCCAGCCTCCAAACTGTAAGAGAATAAATTTCTGTTCTTTATAAAATTTCCAGTCTCAAGTATTTTGTTATAACAACATAAATGGACTAAGACGAATGCTTGCTCCCTAAAATCAGGAACAAGTCTACTATGTCTGCTCTCACTACTTCTACTTAGCATTGTCCTGGAAGTCCTAGCACAAAAATTAGAAAAGAACTCATAAAAATATCTTTAGTCACAAATGGTATTATTGCTCATATAGAAAACTCTATGGAATCTACCAGAAACAAATAAAACTCATAGGTGAATTAGCAAGTGCACAGGATACAAGGCCAGTACATAAAAATTAATTGTATTTCTATGTACTAGAAAAAGGGACAATTGGAAGATTATATTTTTAAAAACAGTATCATTAATAATTTCATCAATAATTACCAGAGAATGAATTTAACAAAATACATGCAAGACTTATCTAGTAAAAATTAAAGAAGATCTAAATAAATAGGCAAACATGTCCAATCTCTTCAAATTAATTTTTAATTCAATGCAATCTTAATTAAAATACCAGAAGGCTTTTTGGAAGAAATTGATAAGCTGATTCTAAAATATATAGAAATGAAAAAGATCTAAGATGGCCAGAAAAGTCTTTAAAAAAATGAGAAAAATAAAGTTGAAGGACTTTCACTACATTATTCCAAAGTTTACCATAAAGTTACGGTAATCAGGATAACGTGGTATTGGTGTAAGGCAAGAATAGGAGGACTTAAAGTATGACAGAGATAAAGGATAATCAAGATTACCAAGCATATTTTTAAAAATAGAATTATAGAAATAAAAATATAATAATTAAAATTTAAAACTCAGTGAATCTATTAAATTAGAACCAGCTGAAGAGGCAGTTAGTGAAACAAAAAATGGATTTGCGAAAATTATTCCAAATGCTGATAAGATAGATAATTGAAAAAAGGAAGGAGTAATAGAGAATAGAGTAGAAAGGTTTAACATACCATCTAATTAGAATTAAAAATGAGATAATGGAGAAAATGATAAAGAAGATCTCTTTGAAGAAATAAAAAGAAAATGGCTAAGATCTTACCAGAACTGATGAAAAAAATAAAACTAAAGAGTCCTGGGAACCTAAGAAAGCTCCAAGCAGGATAAATTTAACAAAAATCTATATCTTCATACATCAGAGGCAAATTTCAAAATGGCAAAGACCCTAGAAGGTAGGCTCCATGATGGGAGGTGACACCTAGCACATAATAAACATCAATAAATACTTATGCAATAAATGCTTAAATAGGGAATCTTAAAAGAAGTCCCAGAAAAGGGATATACTGCCTACAAAGGAATGATTAGACTGACAACGAAAGCCACGAGAAAGTGAATTAATATTTTCAAAGTGCTGAAAGTAACTGTCAAGGTAGAGTTCTGTGCCAAGAAAAAAACTATATTTCAATAAATAAAGGTGAAATAAAGTCATCTGTGGAAAGAGACAGAGACAGAGAAGAGACTATTAGCCAACAAACTTTCACAAAGGGAACTTTTAAAAGATGTGTTTCACAAAGGAGGAAAATGGTCTCAGAAGGTTCCAGATGCAAGAAGGAATAGGAACAAATAAATGGTAAATATTTACCATTCTAAACAAACATTGATCTTATAAAACAGTCACAATAATGTGAGGTTAACGAAATCAAAAGAGAATTAAAATATTGACAAATTAGTCCAGAGGCAGGTAATAATAAAGTATTCTCAGGCCCTTGCTTTGTTCAGGAAAAAGATAAAGATGTTAATTAACTTTAGAATGTTGAGAGAGAGAGAGGGAGAGAGAGAGAAATATGATTTTATATATATTATATTATCTATAATTATAATATTATGTTATTATCTATTATTATATAATATATATTTCTACAGAAATCACAGAAAATAGAAACATTAGTGTAACTTCTAAACAATCAGAGAAAAAAATTAAATAGGGAGAAAAATATCTCAATCAAGGCAAAAGAAAATTGGAAATGAAAGGAAAAAATATAGAAAAATGTGGGACACAGAAAAGCTAAAATTAGATGGTGGTAATGAACACAAATAAATTAAAATCATAATCAATGTAAATGAGCTAAACTCTCCAGTTAAAAGACAGAGACTATAACACTGAATTAAAACTCAATTACATGCTATTTACAAGAAGTACAGAAAGGTTGAACATAAAATAATGGAAAAGGACATATAGGCAAATTCCAACAAAGAGAAAGCTCTCAGACTAAATGAATTTTAAGGTAAATTACTATCAGGAAGATATAAAGATTCTAAACTTGTATGTACCTAATAACATGCATTCAAATATATAAAGCAAAAATTAACTATGAGGAGAAATGACATTCACCAAAACACATCATCAGTTAATATACCAAAAGTGGTAGAATGCAATACCACCTATTAGACACTTACGGATGAGGTAATATCTTTTCCAAACATTACTTTGCTTAATTCTCAAATCAAGTAGTTACCATAATTTTTTCCATTTTATACACAAGAAAATCAAGGATTAGAAAGTTTAAGGAACTTTCTCAATATCACACAGTTAGTAATGGCAGAATTGGTATTCTAACCTTAATTCATCTAATTTCATAACTCAGAATCTTAAAGTGGATAGGACACAGAAACATAAGGTCAGAACAATGCTGAATGAAACTTGCAGATGACATAAGGAAATTTGTTATTAGTAGAAAGATTCCTGCCAACAGAATGAGGTTCTGGCAAGATGTTCCCTCCCTATACAGGAGACTGTCCAGAACAAGGAAGACAGTAGGCAGGAACAGGATCCAAGGCAGAAGAATTTTTACCATAACTGGGTATAGAGTGGGTTCACAGTGACTCCTAACCAAGATAAGGACCCAGAATTGGACTCAGTAGAGCCAGATCAGCAGCCAAGGAATGTTGGTGCTAATCCCATGACTGTGCAGCTAGAGCTGGACCAAATTCCTCCTTCTCCAGCTCAAAATTGGCTCAGCAATTGGGGGATAAGGCTGAGCCTAAGATGGGGTCAAATGGTCCAAACTGTGAGAAGGAGACATCAGGCAGGAGCTGATCTCAACTGCATTTACTTTATAAATGCTTTCAGGAGTGAGTTAAATGCAGGAGAGGCCCTGTGGTTCTATCAATGTCAGAATCTTTATGATTTTCTTCCCCAGAATGTGTGTGCCTCTTGTGTCCACTTTGCCAAAGGTAAAACTTGGGCCATAAAGTAAATAGTTTCTACTGGAGCAAAGTCTCTCTTAAATGGTGTCATGATGCTGTTCCATGGATGGGCTGATAAATGAAAAGTAGCAATTGCACATAGGGCCATGCATGGCACCCCCTTGGCCTTCACAGAGTCATCCAAGCACTCCAGCGTCTTTGAACTCAAGTGTGCATTGAGTCAGTGTTTAGCTCAGAAAGCCACTGAAAAGGCTTGGAAGACCATGGGTCTAATTCCCTGCCTGAGAATGATACTTACAAGGGGTGTCTGAAATCATGCTCTGAAAGTCATTTATCACATTATAATTAGGTCTCATAAACAAACTTATATGGCCTGGCCCCTACAACTTCTCTGACCCCGTTTCCTACCACTGTCTTCTCACTGCCCTCCAACTCACTAGGCTCCTTTCAGTTCCCTGACACTGCCAAGAACTCACACACCTCAGGGCCTTTGCACTTGCTGTTTCCTCTCCCTGGCATGTCCTCCCAGATGTCCTCGTGGCCCATTCCCTCTATTCCTTCAGGTCTCTGCCCAGTGTCACCTCATGAGCAGGGCCTTCCCTGGCAGCCCCGAATAAATTAGCAACTCCATCCATCCCTGTTTCCTTCTTTATGTTTCTTCACAGCACCGACCACCATGACAGGGCTGCTATTGAGATGAGTGCAGACTGGGCCTGGGTGGGGTAAGAGCGATGGGAGGAAACTGTCTTTTACACTCACCAAGTGCCCACCAAGCTGTGAACCCAGCTGTGTGTGCCCTAAGGGAGGCCGTGTTTCTAATTTATACAAAGGCAGTGGATGACCTGGCAGATAACAGCTTTGCTTGGTGCAGAGACCTGAGAGAAATTACTCCCCAATAACAAAAAACACTTCCAATATACCCCTACAACAAATACGAAGACCTGGTTTTTGCCCTAGTTTCTCATGCCCTTCAATGAAGGCCAATATGAAAGCAATTCTACAATGAATCAGTAATGTCTAGACACTCAGTTCCCTGATGTCTGGTTTGAGCCAAGGACAAGATTGACAAGAACTAGGATAATGATTCCTTACTGTTTGGGGGTTATGGGCCACTCTAAGAATCCAACTAAAGAGTAAAGATGTCGGGAACATTTCCTGGAAGAGGGAACACATTTGCTGAGCTCCAATTCCAGTTCCCATGAGGTCCTGCTGTATTGATATGTTACCCTTGGATCCCATTAGAGCTAAATAACAACAATAATCATAATAAACACTAATAATAATAGCAGCAACAAATGCTTCTATAGTGCTGTGTATCAGGTCCTTTTTAAGCACATGGACAAATTCTATAACCCCCTCCCCCATGCACACACACACTTTTCTTGAGTAAGCTTGTGCAAATGTTCCTTCCTTACACATGGAGTAGGCATTAAAAAACCACTGTAGATTCTTTTAAGAAGTAGAATATTATTGCAAAGTCAAATGGCAAAAAATTTTTTAAATAAAAATAAGTGGAATAAGACAAAGAAACCCTGTTTCAGGAGAATCTGCCTCTGGGAAGCTAAGCAACCCACGACGGAAGCAATGAGAAGCAGGAAGACCAGTGGGGCGGGGGTTTCAGGAACCTTGGCACAAAGTGGTGGAGACAGACTTAAAAATATATATATATCAATGGAAGCATCGAGAACACATGATCAATTTGATGAAAAGGGCCACAGAGAGGGAAGTTAAATATAGGCGCCCTTGTCCGAGTTGCTTTCTTCTTCTGGTCCTCAGTCTCCCCATTTGTAATACAAGGGAGTCGGGCAGTCTCTTATCCTCTGATAATGTGAGCTGACCCTTGGGAACAGAGGCAGTGCAATAGTTATGATGTTATTATGTGTGCTGATTGATTTAAATTGCTGGCCTTGAGGTGCTTCAAGGGCCTTCTGAACACAAATGAAAGACAAAATTACAGTTACTGCAGCTTTTTTGTTGAGTGTCTTTTCTTCATCTCTCAAGAAGTTTTAGAAAGGCAACCAGGTGCCCTGCACTGAGCTGGGGGCCCTGAGACAAAGACACAGTTCCTGGCCTGGAAGAGCGCCCAGTCTGCAGCTCCCACCCCTGGGGGAAGAACAATGTCTTCCAGATGCTCACAGCCTAGCCTGGGAGACAAACACATAAAGAACCACTTGACACCTGGCGCGGGCGTGGGCGAGCTGCCTGAGCCCCTGCATGGGCGCTGGGGACGCAGAGGAGGGCCTGCTGGATTCTGATGCTGCTGCTTCGAAACAGGTTGTTGTTCACTGGAAAACAGGAAAACCCATGAAGATGATTTTGGTCTCTTAAAAACAAGTTCAATCTTGAAACTTCATTACATAGGGAGAAATGTCACAGGAATTTGAACGCCATTAAAAACAATCAGGGCTCTGGAGCACATTCTTTTTCTTTTCTTTTATTGCCTATATTCCAGCAAGCATAAACTTTTGTCAAAAAAAAAAAAAATAGCAAAATGCCAATGTCAACCTTGAGAGGTGGCCTGGTAGGGTAGGAAGAACAGCAGACAGGGACTTCACATAGTCTGTCCTAGGCAAGTCGTGGCAGCTCCGTGGGTTTTAATTTTCTCGTGCATAACATGGCTGCAGCCATTTCTGCCCCACTTCCCTCATGAGCTTCACAGCTGCCGCCTACTGAACATTGACTGCAATGAGCCAGACACCGTATTAGGAAGGTCACGTGCGTTTATCCTATCAACTCATCTTCACGGTGGCAGAGCAGGGCAGGTAGCTGTTATTCCACTGTGGCCAAAGCCATAGAGAGTTGATGTGACTTTCTGGAGTTCAAGGGCTATGTGGGGTAGAGGTCCATTCTGAGCCCAGAGCTGTCTTGCCCCCAAATCTGTGCAGCTAAAGCCATCTTTGGGCGTCTGGAACTCTGAGGAAATAAACCTGGTAGATCCACCCTGATTGGGATGCATCCTGAACACCAGGCTGAGGGACAACTCAAGGCCATCCACTCTTGAAACACGTCCTCACCCGGACAACTCTGCAGATGATGTTAAGGATCCAAGTGTCCAAAGAAAGACACAGGTTCTTACCACTAGCAACTCAGTTGGCAGGTGCCTGTGAAGAAATAGTCACAAGTGGATGGAGTTGGATAAAACCTGCCCCTGACATCCACATTGCCCTCCCAGCTGCCTCACCCCCTCCGACAGGGATGGGGTGCACTTTCCAGCCCAACCCCCACCTCCACGGAGCCAAGCACGCTTACAGACCCACACAGGAATCCCGAATTAGCTCAACCTGCCTCCCAGCTGCTGGGTGAGCCTAATTAGACCAAATTAATAATTTATTCAAGCAAAATGAGACATGCCAAGAATCTCCGGGGAGGCTGTAAAATGATAATGCCTGCTTATTAGGGAAATGTGTCAACACCTCCTGCAAACTCTGTGGGTCTGGCACAGAAGCGGGATGCCGCAAGTTTGACATGACTCACCTTCCAAGGCCAGCTCCCAGGTCCTCCCACCTGCATCCCCCCATGTGTGTTGTCCCCTGTCCCACCACATGCTCCTCCAGCTCCCCTCCTCTTCTTTCTCTCCTTTCTCCCTCTCCCTCCTCTTCTCCTTCCCCTGCCCCTCCCCCCTCCTCCTCCATCTGCACCCTGATGCATCATCAACCTAAACTTTCAAATCATTCTCCCCCACCAGAAAGGAAAGCCGGATGACAAGCTAATATTTCCATGTCACACACTGAGTGATTCTTACATAAAAATTAACAGGCACTTGACAAAGTCATAATTACTAACTAATGACGCATTATGCAATTTCCATAATTAGTTGTGTTATTGATATTTCCTTCCGACCACACGGCTGGTGGAACCACCTTTATTTATAGTGAGAGAAATGGCTAGTCTGCGTGCAGGTCATTGAGAGAGAACCTTTGGGAAAGAGTTCCCTTCCAAAACACACCCAGACCTGGATCCTGTCCTCCTGTGGCCCAGCCCCTCTGGAGCTGGTTTCTCTCTTCAGAGCAACAGGAACAAATGGATCAATTGTGCATAAGAATCAATCAAGGACACTGTGACTTAGCATGAGGGCAAATTTCTCAAGTGTCCCAGCCATTTAAGGCATGCCGCAAAAGCAGATGTGGAAGCTGAAAACTTCCCTAGAACTTTGCAAACAGCCTCCTTCACCCCTCATCTCACAGCAGGCCTCCCGAAGGCTGTATCTATTAATCCGTTTTCCACTAAGAGGACTGAGGCTTGCAGAGGTGAAACAATGTGCCCAAGTGCACCATGAGCATGTGCAAAGCTGGGATGCAAATACACATCTTCCAATTGTAATAAAAGCCTGACAGGTGACAACATAGAGTGGGCTCAGAGAGCAAGTTTAAACACTGGCTCTGCCACCCAGTAGCTAGGCTGTCTTAGGCAAGTTACTAACTTCTCTCAGCCCTGGTTTCCTCATCTTTAAAATGAAAAAAAAAAAAAACTCATATTGCAAGGTGTTGCAAGGATTAAATAAATCCCTAGCTATTATATTATAAATTGTGTTATTATGTGGTACATTACTCTGTGATGTTATAGCTTTTTGTTTCATTTTTCATTGCTGTCTTCCTCATTAGAATGCAACTCATGTGGGCAAGTACTTTAGTTGGTTGCTGTTATATCCCCCTGTCTAGAACAGTGCCTGACACATAGCAGGTGCTCCAAGAATGAATGCATGAGTGAATGAATGAAAGAAATGTTTAGTGCATTGCCCGGGCTGTCATTGACACTCAGTAGAAGCAAGCCTCCCTGTTGGTACAGCCAGAGACTTGGCAAGGCTGTGGTGAAGAGAGAGAGGGCTTTGATTTTCCTTACATAAACTGGCCTAACCTGAGATTAGAAATCTCACAGGGACGAGACCAAGCCTTCAATCAGCCACCGCTTGTCGGACGCCCGTAAGCAAGGTGATTACACTCTGCGTGATCACTCAGGGCAGGACGCAGTCTCCTTGTCTTCAGTGCTCAACAACGACTAGGAGAGAGACTGTGGGTGAAGATCAAAAGTAGTAATAACCGTGTCAGATGAGCAAAGGGCTAAACGAGTAATAGAGACAGTGAGCGACTTGGGGTGCTGGCGAGGGAGAGACACTAATGTTATCAAAACCCAAAGGGGTTTGGCCTAGGTGTGTTTACTCACCGCATAGGGAGCCAATTATTGACATAAGGATTGCCAAGGAATAAAGGAAATTTTAATGTAAAAGATGTCAGCGGGGAGAATGGGGAAGCAGCCTCAACTCTGTCTTTCTGACTAATGGAGAGCGCAGCTTTTTAAGGAGGGCTACATGCACTGGGGCAGGTTGTGGTTAAATTAACAAGGGCCTAAGTGCATTGGGGCAAGTTAGTGAGGAATGGTGAGTCTTGGAGTCAGGAAGTCTGCACGGGCGCTTTCAGAATCTCAACTCCTTTGTCTTGCAGAAATTCTGCCATTTCTGGGGAAACAACTCAAAAAGGTCAAGTAGTTAGTTAAAAGTTACAGGGTTCTGGTCATCACGTCTTACTGGCCTGAGAATCTATAACATGAGAGGAAGAGGATTATAAAAAACATATAGGAGTCATTGAAATTTGTTCATAAAGCTGGTCACACTAACATGTTGGTTTGATCTGGAAAGGTGTTGCGCTGCCCAGAAACGGCGAGTTGTAATTCCCAGAATGCACCGTGCTTTTACTTCTCCACACTTTTGCACATTTCCCCTTCTACCTGGGCTGCCCCTGCCCTCTTGTTCACCTGCTAAAGGGCTGCTCATCCTTCACGACTCTGCTCCTGTGTGACCTCCTCTGGGAAGACTTCCTTGATCAGCACTTCCTATTGATTTAACCCCTCACTGCTCTAGAGTGTGCAGAGCACCTATTGTGTGCAGAACACCCTGCTAAGCTTTGTGGGGAATATAGGGACTGCCCTCAAAGAACTTAGCAGGGTATTCTAGTTATGGGGGGAAAAGTACCTGCTTTTAGGTAGGAAAAAAAAATACGTATATATATACACACATTAGGTTGAACCATATGAAATTGCCATTTTAGTAGGTCAAAATGGCTAAATATCAGTAATTCCACCAGGTGCAACCTAATAATTAACAATGCAAGCCTACCTATAGCAATCTCTTTTTCTAATATCCACACAGCATTTTCAGTTTGATCTCATGTGATCTCACACTCTGTGCTTTAGGCACTTTTATTGTCTCTGTTTGACAGACAAGGAAACTGAAGCACAGAGTCAGTGACTTCCCCAAGGTTCTTACAGTTATTAAAAAGCCAAGACAGGACTTAGTCTGGTCCCACATCATCTGAATCCAAATAGGATGGCCATGTGTATCACTCAATGTTAAACAGACTATTCATGCTCAAGGGGTTAGACAAGGACAGATGGAGGAAATCAGAAAAACACAGGAAATATCGTAAAATTCAGAATGTGCAGGGATGGGAACTCATCGATCATTCATTCAGGTGATATTTATTGAGCAACTACTAGGTGGCAAGCACTAAGCTAGACACTGGGGAAACAGAAGTGAACAAGGAAAACAAGGGCCCTGCCCTCCCAGCATTTATATTCTGGTGGGGAAGAACAACCATAAGCAGGCAAATAAATTACGAGACACTCTTAGAAGATGATTGAGTACTGTGAAGAAAGCAAAACAGAGGCACGTGATGAAGAGCAGGGGGCGGGTGGGTGAATGAAGCCTGAGGTGGGCAGGGAAGACCTCCTAGAAGTGTTCCCTGTGTGCTGAAAAGAACTGGGCCAAGCAGAGTTCTGGGGAAGAGCATTTCAGGCAGAGGGATGGAGAAGTGCAAAGACCTTGAGGTTGGAATGAGTGGGGTGTGTCCAAGGTCAGAGACAAGGGCAGTGTGGCTGGCACAGGAGGCAAAGAGAGAGTGATGTGAGGTGAGGTCTCTGCGTGCATGAATCGAGTCAGAGAACACTGCCTGGGGAAAGCAAGCTGTAACCCAGGCTGCACAGGAGGGGTGGGATTTGAAGACAGGGCAGGCAAAGGGAGACGGGACTCCACCGTGAACACCACCTGTGATTCTCTGGTAGCCCGATGCATCGGCTCGGGCGGTGACCATCACCATCCGTGGTTTATTGATGAAGAAACCTCACCAGGGTGAAGGGTGAGGATTTACACTGCAGAACAGACATTTCCAGGAGATTCTCTCCTTGTCTTCATCTTCAAATAATCAGTTGGCTGCTCACAGAGGAGGAACAAAGCACTCCAAAGTGGTGAATCTGGAACCTAGAGCAATGGGTGGGAGCTTCAGAGAAGCAAATTTGGCTGCAACAAATGGAGAAACAAATAAGCAGAGCTGAACTCCAAGAAAACAGAGTATCTTGTGATACTTCACTTCGAAGAATGGGCTTAGCTCCATCCAGGAAAATACCAGATGTGTTAATTCACCATTGTTTTTTATGGCTGAGTAGTACTCCATGGTATACATATACCACCAAAAAAGATCATTTTAAGTAGAGTGGCCCTACGTTGCAGTTTGCCCCAGCAGTCCCTGTTATGCCTTGTGTCCCAGTGTAACTGTCACTAGTGCTTCTTCCCTTCCTAGAAGTGTCCCGGAGTGGGTGATAAACCATATGGACCCCTAACTGTAAGACCCCTCTCAACCCTGACACTGTGATTTTCCTCCCTACCCTGTCACCTCTGCCTACCCTCTTCAACTGTCATCCTGCAGGGTTTGCTTAAATGTCCCTTCCACCAGGTGCCCTGTCCTCTGTCCCCAGAAGAGGTCTGGTCCCTGCAGAGGACACCTTTTGGTTCTGTCTGCCCAGCAGCCCTCCTGCAGCAACACCAGCCTGAGTTTCCTTTGGGAAACCTACTCTTCATTCTCTGGGGGTGGGCACATGACTCAGCCATGCTGCCCATCCTTCTGGCCAGATCATCATTGTAGGGACCAAGGGCCACCCCCTTGACAGCCTGCTGAGAACAAACCTCACATGGGGCAAATTGAATTGAGACATCATGCTAAAGCCACTATTTGAGCACCAAGATGCAGCCATGCCTGAAGCCAACCCCACCCCCAACTTGTCACTTACCTAAGCCATAATGCCCCCTTTTGATTAACCCAGTTGAGTGGAGCTTCTGTCATTTGCAGAGGAAAGACACCCACCCAATCTGCCCCCCTCCGCTCTGTGTCCTCAGAGTGTCCTGCACTTTTCCTCTGAATACCTGTGTCAACATCCTTGATTGTAAGTCCAGGCTTCGCATCTGACTCTCCCACAAAAGCAGAAGCCCCACGAGAGCAGGGACGCCTGCCTATGCCCTCCCAGCCCAGAGAGGAGCATGGCCACCCCCTCCCAGCACGAGGGCCTCCCACCCTGTCTAACACAGCTCCTCCCATGATGCTCTGCTTCCCAGGCCTCTGCCTTCTTTTCAGAGCATGTCTCCTGTCACTTTGTAGCATTTCACTCCAGAGCAGCAGTCCCCAACCTTTTTGGCACCAGGGACCGGTTTCATGGAAGACAATTTTTCCACAGACGGGGGTGGCGGAGGAGGGAGCAACTGGGGAGAGCGGAGCTCAGGCGGTGATGGTGATGCGCAGCCCAGTTCCTAACAGGCCGTGGCCTGGGGGTTGGGGGCTGCAGCTCTAGATGACACTTTTGTTAACTTTTCTTCCATCTCCCCAAAAGAATGTAACTAATGTCACTCGCTTGGAGCAGGGACCTTGTTTCTTGAGTTCTCCACTATATGCACGATGCCTGGCACCATAAGGGCTCCCAAGGACCACAGCGAATGAATGAAGGAGCTCGTGAATGAAGGCATGAACAGTGTCGGCATGGGAATTAGATGAGATGATGGATGGAACAAACTTAACAAAGTGCCTTGGTAAAGGCAAGGGCGCAGTGAGTGTTAGCTGCACTTTCCACCACTACTTCCATGATCATCATTCTTCCTGGGTGTTAACCATACCCAGCTCTGTGCTGGCACAGTGAGTGACACAGCTGACACATACAGAGCAAGAGCTAAGAGCTTCACACACATTATTTTTTCAACCTCATAACAACCCCAGGAGGTAGGTATTATTATTACCTTCAGTTTACAGATAAGGAAACTAAGGCACAGAGAGGCAAATTAACTTGCCTGGGGTCACACAGTTAAATGACAGAGCCAGGGTTGGAACCCAGGAGGTCTGGCACCAGCATCTGTCACCTAATCACTAACTAAACAGCCTCTGTCTTGTGGAGATTAAAAAAATAATGGCAGAGTTGCTGCTCTCAGGGAATGGACCAGATGCATGAAATAGGGTAAGCATGCCACACATAATTGTTTAATTAATTAATTCACAATTCACTGAATTAGGGCAGAGGGGGAAAGAGCCGCTCTGGGCCACAGAAGCCAAACCTACTCGGTCCCCTCTCTGTGCTCAGCATGGGTTTAAGCTAAGAGGTCATTTAAGCCATAGTTTCAGCCTCCTGCAACTCCAGAGGAATCAGTGGAAGGTCAGCCTTACCTAAGATCATTTCCCCTGGAGATTAGGGGGGTAAGAAGTAGGAGTGCAGGCAGTTGGCAGAAGGGAGACTGTTGATTATATTCAAGATTATATTTGAAATAATTTATAAAGTGTCTCATGGAAAATAGGCCTTTAAGTGAAGCCCAGTGCTCCTTCAAACTGCTATTTCTCTCCTCCCCATCCATGAGCAGTGTTGTCACCACACCCTCTCCTCCCCCACCTCTGAGCAGCTACAGGCACATTTCAGAGGAGCCAGGAATTAAATCAAAATTACATTTCTCTCACTGTATCTCGGAGAAGTGAAATGACTTGTCCCCATTGGCTCCTGGAGGCTCAGGGGGCTGGGGCAGGGTTAATAATAATAATGCTATGTATTCACAGACCGCCGTTCAGCAGGGAGGGTGTGCAGACATTACCATGCAGCAGCCAGTATTATTAACTGGTAACTGCGTTTTCAGCCCTAAGTCACAGGCTGAAATGAGGCCCCCAAGGCAACTGACAACTGAAAGCTGCTTCTAAAAATGGCTAGATCAAAGGGTTAGTGCTCTGTGCTAGCCGCCAGCCTCTCCTTGGGCCCCCATCCTCCTGCACAGGCCCTCTCTCCTGTCTGAAGTTCTCACCTATAAGGTGGAGCTCCACACGGGGAAAGACAGAGGAGCTCTATCAGTTAGGGATGCTTTCTGCTGCCAGTAACAGACATCTGATTAACACACACAAACAAGAGGCTGTTAGTGTCCACGCAGTAGCTCAATGATGTCAGGGCAGTGTCCCTCCAATTCTCTTGGCCTTTCTCTCATGGTGTGGATGGCTGCTATAGCTCCAGACATCATTTCTACATTCCAGGTAGGACGAAAGCGAGAGGAGAGTAAAGATTACCTGTCCTTTTTACCAGTAAAGTAAAAGCTTTCTTAGAAGCCCTTCCCTCAGCCCCAATATATTTCTACTTACATCTCACTGGCCGAAATGGGGTCACATTAATATACCTACCTGTACTCTAAATTAGTTATCAAGGGAGAAGAAGTTGGGAGAGGGTGCTAAGACAGCCAGCTAATAAAGCAGGGTAGTGCAAAGAGCACGGACCCAGGAGCCAGACAATCAAGCTCTTCTACCATCTAGGTCTATGTTCCTGGTTTCAGCCTCAGTTTCCTCACCTGTAAAATGGGAAGCATTGAACCAGTGAACTACAGCTGTGACACAGGTCAGTTTACGACTTCCACAGAAATACCCCAGGTGACATAGAAAGAGGCAACAGGCTGTAATCCCCTGCTCCTTGCTCTACTCTGAAATTGGCAGCCCAATTCACTGGTGCCAACTGGTGAGGCTGCAGGCTCTAGAGCCTGGCCTGAGAGGAAGGGCCATGGGGAAAGCAGGGAGATGGGAGGGTCAAAATTCCTAGGTTCCCTTTCCTTGTTCGTACTGCTGACTTCCTAAGAGTTTGGGTGTGTCCAGGATAGTCTTCCAGTCAAAAGTCATGTAACCTGGAATAACAGTAATAACAATAATGATAGTGCAAACTTTGAATGAAAGTTTACGTTGCACCAGGCACTGTGCTAAGAGTTTCACCTGCATTATCTTATCAGATTCTAACAATCCTATAATGTGAGTGTTATTAATATACCCACTCAGTAGATGAGTAGACTGAGGCTTTGGGTCATGCCCTCGCCTAACTTCACACAGCTAGGAAGTGGAGGAGCTGGGTTCAAACCTCAGAAGTCTTACCAAGAGCCTAGGTTCTTAACATAACATTTTATCCTCCACCCATCCCAGAAACTCTACCATTATGCTGCTTACCCCGACTCCCAAGGCAACCCCAGGAGCTTGTCCTAGTCCCTTCGGGTGCTGTAACAAAATACGTTAAACTGAGTGACTTGTAAATAACAGAAATTTATTTCTCATACTTCTGAAGGCTGGGAAGTCCAAGATCAAGGCACCAGAAAATTCAGTGTCTGGTAAGGGCCTGTTCTTCGTGGATGGCGCCTTCTGTGTCCTCACATGGCAGAAGGGAAGAAGGGGGAAAACAAGCTTCCTTGAGCTCTTTCAAAAGGGCACTAATCCCACTCACAAGGGCTCCACCCTCAGGACCTCGTCACCTCCGAAAGGCCCAACCTCTTAGTACCACCACATTGGGGTTTAGGTTTCAACATACAAATTTTGGAGGGATATGAACATCAGACCATAGCATTCCACCCGAGGCCCTGCAAAATTATGTTCTTCTCACATGCTGAATACATGTATTTCATCCCAATAGCCCCAAAAGTCTTACCTCATTCCAGCATCAACTTTAAAGTCTAAGTCCAAAATCTCATCTAAATATCACCTAAATCAGATCTGGGTGAGACTCAAGGTGTGATTCATCCTGAGGTAAGTTTCTCTCTAGCTGTGAGCCTGCAAAATCAAACAAGTTGTGTGCTTCTAAAATACAAGGGCTGGGCAAGCATAGGATAGACACTCCCAATTCCAAAGGGGAGAACTAGGAAGGAAGAAAGGGGTAACTGGTCCCAAGTAAGTACAAAACTCAACAGGGCAAACAACATTAAGTCTTAAGTCTGGAGAGGAATCTTCTTTGACTCTGTGTCCTGTCTTTGGAACACACTGGGGTGAAGGCTGGGCCCCCAAGGTTCAGAGCAGTCCCACCCCATGGTTTTGCTGGGTGCAGCCCGCACAGCAGCTCTTACAGGTTGGAGTTGCATAGAGTTATGGTTAGAGTTGGAGGCAGCTATCCCAGGCTGGAATTGCAGGTCGGTGCCTCTGCTGGGCATTGCCTAGTGGGGATTCTCTATGGTGGTCCCCACCCCACAGATCCATTGGGCACTGCCCTAGTGGGGTTCTCTGCAGTGGTCCTGCCCCTGTGGCAGTTCTCTGCTTTGGCCCTGAGTCTCTTCAGGGCATCCTTTGAAATCTAGGAGGAGGTAGCCATGCTCCCACAGCTTGTACACTCCACATGCCAGCAGAGAGGGCACGGTGTGGACACTTCCAAGCTTTAGTACCTGTGCCATTCACAGGGGTAGCCCAAGATGCACCTGGGGCTGCCAAGCAGTGCTGCACCAGAATTTAGAGAATAGAGCCTTGAAATCATTCTGCCTGGCATTCTGGGCCTGTGATAGGCAAGGCAGCCCCCAACATCTCCAAAATGTCTTCAGGGTCATTCTTATATCATCTTGATGAAGAGCACCTGGCTTCTTCTGATCCATACTAATCTCCTTATCAAATGGCAGCTTGGCCACATTTTTGATATTCTCTCTTGAACTTGATGTTTCATTCTTTACAAAGTGGCAACATGGAGAATTTTCCAACTCTTCACAATCTGCTTCCCTTTTGATTACAAATTCCATCTTTAACGTGTTTCTCTCTTCTTGCATTTACTATAAGCAGTCAAGAGAAGCTATGCCATACCCTCAATGCTTTTGCTTAGAGATTTCTTCTGCCAAGTTTCTGTTTCATCACTCAGAAGTTCTGCCTTCCACAAAACACTAGGACATGAACACAATTCAGCTGAGTTCTTTGTCACTCTGTAACAAGGATGGCCTTTCCTCCAGTTTCCAAAAATATGTTCCTCATTTCTGTCTGAGCTTCATTGGAATGGCCTTTGCCATCCATATCTCTACCAACATTGTGTTCCCAACCTCTTAGGAAATCTCTAAGAAGAATAAGCTTTCCCAACAGCTCTCCTCTTCTGAGCCCTTACTGGAATCACCCTTAATGCTCCACTCACGGCAAGATAGACTTTTTCTAGCTTTCAGCTGCACCTTCTTCCATTCTCTACCCATTACCTGGTTCTAAAGCCACTTCCAGATTTCTAGGTATTTGTTTCAACAGAACTCCACTTCTTAGTACTAAGTTATGTCTTAGTCCATTCAGGCTGCTACAACAAACTAACATAGACTAGATGATTCATAAACAACAGAAATTTATTGCTTACAATTCTGAAGGCTGGGAAGTCCAAGATCAAGGTGCCAGCATGTTCCATGTCTGGTAAGGGCCTATTCTTCATAGATGGCACCTTCTGTGTCCTTACATGGCAGAAGGGCAAAAGGGGGCAAACAAACTCACTCAGGCTTCTTTTATAAGGCAACTAATCCCATTCACAAAGGCTCCACCCTCATGACCTAACCACCTCCCAGAGACCCCACCTCCTAATACCATCACATTGGGGTTTAGGTTTCAGTGTATGAATTTTGGAGGGCTCCAAATATTCAGGCCATAGCAGGGGTGTGCACTGTAATCATCTTTTACAGAAAAGCAAGTCTCCGAGACATTATGTGATTGATCTAAAGTAACAGCTGCTAAGTGCTGTAGGCCAAATTTGAATGGAACACTCACTCAGAGCCATAATCTTGCCATGATACCATGCTGTGCAGGAGTCTACCAGGGCAAGGGCCTCTGGGAGGCTCTTCACATTTGGAGCCATCCTGTATCAGCCCTGCCAGCATGGAAGGTTCCAGAAAGCCAATCGATGCTGACCCTGCATGGTCTATCATGCTAACTCTGGAATTTTCATTGTCAGTAAGACCTTGGGAGGGGCACATTGAGTGGGCTTCACTCCCGTGGGGACTCCCGGGGGTGGGAGGAATGGTGTTTGAAGAGCCACATCATGACTGGAGGTTGACTAACACCACAATTCAACCTGTACCCCAGCCAGTTGTTCTTGGGCTCAGGGGGTGGTACTGGGGTATGAGAAGGGATCCTTTGCCCCCCATAGGTCCCCTCTGTGTCTCTCAATTCCTACATGAACAGAAGGAAAAGGGGATGATAGCCATGACTTCCCAGAAGATAAAACCCAACACACTGATCTGAGGAATTCTGGAAGCCTGCCCCTTTGGTGCCATACTCAGTTCCAAGGTAGAGGGGACAGGGGCACTTCTTGTTGGGATGCAGTATCACTTGATGCCTTCAGGAGTCAAGAGGAAGATCACAGGATTTGCACACTCCATGTAAGGGCCTCCTCCTCCTCCAGTCTATGCTTCCCCATGGTCAAGTGAAGAGGGGGCCCCAGAACAGTGTGGGATCCTGGCAGGACCCCTAACCTCACTCTCCCCTGGCTCAGTACTCATTACCTTGTGACTGTCAACTGTCCGGAGACCTTCAAGACTACTCCCACCATACCCTGATCCCTGTTTGTGTCAGTCCCCATCAGCAGCCCAGGACCCCCAGGGCACCCTCATCCTCTGGACCCATCCTCTCCCCCAGGAGCACCTTCTCTTCTTTATTTTTCTCCACAGCCTCATCCCATCCCCATCTGAAATTCTCCAGGTCTTATGTATTGATTTGTCCCTTTGTTCTTCCCAGGCAGAGACATCGTTGCCTTCTCCTGAACCATCTGGACAGTCCTAATACATAGTGGGACCTAGACAAGCATTTGTCACCTAAATGAACTATTGAGCAAATGGTGAGTGAGCAAAGTAATGGATGCCTAAATAAAAGCAGCGTTCTGGGTTGGATAAAACAGCAGCTCCATGATGTGAGGTTTCTCTGTGGTTCTCCCAGCTTCCCCATCACGCTGGCAAGACAGCTGCCCCAACTCAAAGCAACATGCCTTCGCGTGACAGTGTCCGAAGGCAGGACGCAGCAAGTCTCAGCCCTCTGCCCCTGTTTAAAGATGAGGAAGTCTCTTCCAGAGGTCTCCTGCGGCCTCACTGGGCAGTTTGCATCACGTGCTTGTGCCTCAGCCTGTCATTGGCCGACAAAACGGAATTCCTGTGTTCTGTTTACACCAATCAGGATTCGCCGCCTCCCCTCCACCTGAGCAAAGCCCAGGTGCTCTGAGGCGAGAGGTGGTGGGAAGGAAATGACCTCTGGGGAGGCAGGGCTGTGTCTGCCATGAATGCCTTAATATTAAATGCAGGCTTTTCTTTAAGGGGGTGTTTGTGTCTCTCCAAAATCTATTCCTTAAGATCTCCGACGTCTATAAGAGTTTTTACAACATTTCCTTCTAGAATTCTTATGGTTTCACGTCTTAGGTTTAAATCTGTTATCCATCATGAGTTGATTTTTGTGAGAGGTGAGAGGTATGGATCTAGTTTCAGTCTTCTACATGTAGCCATCCAGTTTTCCCAGCACCATTTATTGACTAGGGATTCTTTTCCCCAGTGTATGTTTTTGTCTACTTTGTCAAAAATCAGATGGCAATATCAGGATGGTTTTATGTCTGGGTTCTCACTCCTGTTCCATTGGTCTATGTCTCTGTTCTTGTGCCAGTACCATGCTGTTTTGGTTAATATAGCCTTGTAGTATAGCTTGAAGTCTGGTAAATTGGTGCCTCACAATTTGTTCTTTTTGCTTAAGGTTGCTTTGGCTATACAAGGTCTTCTCTGGTTCCATACAAAGCGTAGAATTATTTTTTCTACTTCTGTGAAAAATGCTGTTGGTATTTTGATAGGGATTGCATTGAATCTGTAGATCACTTTGGGTAGTATAGACATTTCAACAATGTCGATTCTGCTGATCCATGAGCATGGTACAGTTTTCCATCTGTTTGCAACCTCTGCTGTTTCCTTCTTCAGTGTTTTGTAGTTTGCCCTGTAGAGATCCTTCACCTCCTTAGTTAAATACATTCCTAGGTATTTTATTTTCTTTATTGCTATTGTGAAAGGTCTGAAGTCTTTGACTTGGTTCTCAGTTTGACTGTTGTTGGTGTATATGAATGCTACTGATTTGTGTACGTTGATTTTGTATCCTGAGACTTTGCTGAACTTATTTATCAATTCCAGTAATCTCATAGCAGAGTCTTTGGGGTTTTTCAGATATGAGATCATATCATCTGCCTAGGCAAAGAATTTATGAAGAAAACCCCAAAAGCAATCTCAGCAACAACAAAAATAAACAAATGGAACCTGATCAAATTAAGAAGCTTCTGCATAGCCAAAGAAACTATTGCAAGAGTGAATAGACAACCTAAAGAATGGGAGAAAATTTTTGCATGCTACATATCCAACAAAGGACTAATAACTAGAATCTATATAGAACTCATGAAAATCAGCAAGAAAAAATCAAACAACCCTATTAAAAAATGGACAAAGAACATGAATAGAAACTTTTCAAAAGAAGATAGACTAATGGCTAAGAAACATATGAAAAAATGCTCAACAACTCTAATCATCAGGGAAATGAAATCAAAACCATGAGATACCACTTAACTCCAGTGAGAATGGCTTATATCAAAAAGTCCCAAAACAACAAATGTTGGTGTGGATGTGGAGAGATAGGGACACTCATACATTGCTGGTGGGACTGCAAACTAGTACAACTTCTGTGGAAAGTAGTCTGGAGATACCTCAAAAAACTAAAAGTAGAACTACCATCTGATCCAGTAATCCCACTATTGGGTATTTACCCAAAGGAAAAAAACACATTCTATAATAAAGACATCTGCACTCGAATGTTTATAGCAGCATAATTCACATTGCAAAGATGTGGAAACAACCTAAGTGCCCATCAATACATGAGTGGATTAACAAAATGTGGTATATGTATAACATGGAGTACTACTCAGCCACAAAAAACAACAGTGAACTAACACCTCTTATATTATCCTGGGTGGAACTGGAGCCCATTCTTCTAAGCGAAGTATCTCAAGAATGGAAAAATAAGCACCACATGTGCTCACCATCAAGTTGATACTAATTGATCAACTTTTATGTGCACATATGGAAGTAACATTCATCGGGTGTCGGGCAGGTGGGAGGTGAGAGGAGGGGATGGGTAAATTCACACCTAACGGGTGCAGAGCGCACTGTCTGGGAGATGGGCACGGTTGAAGCTCTGACTCGGGCAGAGTAAAGGCAATACATGTAACCTAAACATCTGTACCCCCGTAATACTCTGAAATAAATAAATTTAAAATAAAATAAAATAAATAAACGGACCAAATTAAAAAAAAAAAAGGAACTGTGTCTGTCTGAGCCTCCTTCTCTTCCCAGCATAAACCAATCCAGCCAGCCCGTGCGGCTCACTTTTCTTCCCCCAATTATCTCAGCCCTGCAAAGGGCCCAGGAATCCACCTCGCAAAGACAGAGTCCCCCGGCAGCTGGAGAGGGAGCGAGGCTGTGCAGTTTCACATGGTAATGTTTTTTCCTGCCACAGCCACGAGTCAGAAGTTCAAACAGCTTCTCCTACCAGCACTGCCTCTAGGACACCTGGTGGGGAGCTGCTGGTGAGGAGGAAGAAGGGTCGAGAGGGCACGGTGAGTGAGAAAACATACACAATCTTCCCCCACATTCCTGGTGGGGTCATAGCATCTAAAAAGCAGTTTTCCTTTAGGTCTGCAGTCCCCAACCCCTGGGCTACAGACTGGTACCGGTCCGTCGTGGCCTGTTTGGGACTGGGCCACAGAGCTCCATCCCCCACCCCAACCCCTGCCCCCATCCGTGGAAAAATTGTCTTCCATGAAACCGGTCCCTGGTGTCAAAAAGGTTAGGGACCGCTGCTTTAGATTATCTCATCTAATCTTTATAAGAAGCCCGTGAGGTCACCACCATGCTCATCCCCATCTTGTAGATGAGGAAATGGAGAGTCAGAGAAATGGAGTGGTTTGCCCAAGGGCAGAGCCAGAAGGAGACCTGGAATGACGCTGGCACACAGCCACTGCATACATGAACGCCTGCCTGGGTGCACACATGCACACACGTGTGAATGATGAATGCCTTCAAAATCCAGTTTTTCACCACTTCACACTGTCTCCAAGGCAAATGCTACTTCTGAAGCCATCCGAGCCGTCCCCAAGGAACTTTTCTCTGCATTTCCTTCTCACGTCACTGCTCCCCTGGCCAAGATGGCTGAGCTGGATTGAAGGTGGTTCCCTAAGAGGAATTTCAGAAATCATTTTTGACAGTGGCCTGGAGCCCAGCAATCAGGTCTCGCCGGAGTCCCAATCCATAGGGCTCTTCTCCCCCCATGACCTTGCCCCGGCTCTGGGTTCAGCCTCTCAAATCTGATGCAGCAAAGACTGAGCCTCAGCAGAAGGACAGAAATACTTGAAACTCAAAGTGTGGTCCCTAGACTGGCAGCATTGGTGTCACCTGGGAGCTTGTTAGAAATGCAGAATCCCAGGCCCCACCCTAGACCTACTACACCAGAATCTGCATTCTACCAAGATGCCCAGGGGTTGTCTGGAGACAGCAACCTTAAGCTTTCTTTTAGAATACAGCCTCCAGTCACCCACACTCCTAGCCTGACCCTTCCTCCAGCCTGATTTCTGTAACTAGAGTTTCACCCTGTTTCCAAGAGAAGTTCCTATCCACATTCCGCTTGTAACTGTATCCCTGCATCATTCCCTGTACTAAATGCTTTGGGCGTGGGGTGCTGCATGCCAGCCCAGGTTCTCTGGCGCTGGAAGCCTAAGTCTACAGTCCTGCAGTCTCAGCAGAAGAGAGAGGATGCTTTGTGTGTCTCTAGATTGTAGATAGACTTTGAGACTAGAAAGACCTGGGTTTGAATCCTGAATCCACGATTTTACTTGAAGTAAATATCAAACTTTCCACATCCTACCTGTGAAATGGAGACAGTAAGCCTCTGTTGCAGGATTTTGTGAGTATTACATGGATCACAGAAGAAAAAGCCATTGGCCCAGGACAGGTGTTTAATAAATGTTAGTTCTGCTTCACTGCCCCACCCATAGATGGCTGTGGCAAACCTTCAAGAAAACTTCCACAGTCCTGACATCACACATCAGTGATTACTCTCAAATCTGTTAGGATGCTCTGGGCTACAGGTAATGGAAGATCCAACTAAAAGTGGCTTAGACGACAAGAATTATTATCTCCCATAACAAGCGGTCCAACAAAGTCTAGGATTGGTTAATTCAGTTGTTCAACACTACCTTCAAGGGCCCAGGTGCTTATTTCCTTTCTGCTCTGGGAGCATCAGCATGCCTCACAGGCTCAAGAATGCTGCACCACTTCCAGGTATCACACATTACATCTAGCAAGAATGAGGGATTTTCCTGCCATGTGTGTGTATGTGTGTGTGTGTATGTGCGTGTATGTGTTTAAGCTTACATACAGAACCCTGCAGCAGACTTCCTCTCAGTTCCTTGGGCCAAGATTGGCTCATACACCCATGCCTAAACTGCCTAAACTACTCACTGGCCTGGCTAATCGTGATTTCCTCCTTGGGGCTGAGAAAGGGCCCAGCATCTACTGAAGCACATGGTTTCTCTGAGCAGGAAAATAAGGTGGGAAAAGCTGCTGGCTTCTCAACCAACAGTGCCTGCCACACACCTGCTACCCAGGGTGGGCCCTTCCAACGTTGCCTGCTGCACTAACGCAGCATCTGGGGCCAGGCACCACACTCTTGATATACCCATTCTACCTATAGCACTGGTTTTCAAACTCATCTGCACCTTGAAATCGCTTGGAGAATTTTTTTAAAATACTGATGCCCGGGTCCCTGTCCCAGAGATTCTGGTATTAATTGGCCCAGGGTGAGGCCTGAGCTTGGGGATTATTTAAATCTCCTCAGAGGAGCTAATATTTGAGAACCACTTGTCTAGTGCTGTGATTCTCAACCTTTAAGGTGTCTCAGAATCCTCCCAAGTTTCTGATTCAGCAGGTCTGGTGTGGGGCCTGAGGGTTTGCATTTCAAACAAGCTCCCAGGTGACACTGATGGTGCTGATCCAGGGACCGTACTCTGAGAACTGCTGGTCTGGATTAGTGCTTTATAAACGTCAATGTGCATATGAACCCACTTGAAGAATCTTGCAAAAATGTAGAGATGGTAGGTAGTAGGTCTGAATGGGGCCCAAGACTCTGCATTTCCAACAAGCTTTCAGGGGATGCTTGTGGCCCAAACTGTGTAGCAGGGTCTAGAACAGGCAAGGGTTGGCCATCTAGGGCCCACAGGTCAAACCCAGCCCATCACCTATTTTTGTAAATAAAGTTTTATTAGAACATGACCTCACTCATTTATTTACATATTGTCTGTGGCTGTTTTTGCAATAGCAGCAGGGTTGAGTGGCCGCAACAGAGATCACACGACCTACAAAGCTGAAAATATTTACTATCCAGGCCTTTACCGAAAAAGATTTGCTGATCTCTGGTCTAGAATGACGACCGGTTCTCACACATGGCTGTTCAGTGGAATCACCTATGGAGTCTTAATGTCTGGATCCTGCTCCTAAAGATGTCTGGTGTCTGGTATCTGATGTCCGATGTCTGGATCCTGCTCCTAGACATGTCTGGTGTCTGGTGTCTGATGTCTGATGTCTGGATCCTGCTCCTAGAGACTCTAATGGAACTGGCATGGGGTCCAGCCAGGGCGTCGGGATTTTTATAAACTTCCCAAAAGGTCCTAGTGTGCACTTGAGAAGTGTTGGTCCACTGGACATCCTTCCCACCCCTGCAGCTGCACCTGTCCTGACACCAAGTTTAGACCTTACTTCAGCAGGGCTCTGCTTCAGGTTCTGCTTTTATCGGCTACTCTAGGTAAACAAGACAGGCCCAGCTGGGTCCTGAGATGTGGGAGCATTTTGGAGGAGTGTCCTAATCTATTCAGGCTGCTACAACAAACCACCACAGACTTGGTGGTTTATAAACAACAGAAACTTACTTTTCACAGTCCTGGAGGCTGGGAAGTCCTAGGTCAAAGCATGAGCAGAGTCACCATCTGGTGAGGGCCCACTTCCCGGTTTCCAGATGGCTGTCTTCTCACTGTTGTCTTCACATGGCAGAAGGGACAAGGGATCTCTCTGGCTTCTCTTTTATAAGAACACTAATTCCAATTTGGATGGGGAGGGGACACAAACATTCAATCTAGCAACGAGTTTCTACTCCTTTGGATTTGTAAAATTTGGCATGCTGGTTTACAATTACTAAATGGGCATTCCCATCCCTTCCCAGGTAAACCCCATCTGGACTGAATTTGCTAAAAAGTCTATCCTGCTCCCAATCCCACTGAGAGAGTCACTATTCCCCGCACTGAACCATGGCATGAAGCCACACACCAGATGTCATCTAGAAAAAAAATGTGAATTGTCCTTTCTGAAAAGAAGGAAAAGAGAATTATTGGCAATAGGAAGCAGATTTTTAGGCCTCAGTTTCCAAATGCAATGTATAAGTCCTTGGCAGGAGGTTCCAATATAAGTAACCATGAGTCCCCTGGTTAAAATACTTGCATAGTCCTTTAGAAAACCTCCAACCTCAGTTTTAGAGGAAGAAATTTTTTTTAATCAAATAGGTGCTGCTGACAAGCAAATATAAAAATGGTCCTGCCTCTTCTCAACATACTCAGGCTCAGAGTCTTCAAAAGGTAGTGGGTGGGTGTATATTATTTTGTCTCAAGAGCCCCTTTCCCCCTTTTTCTGGAATCACAGCTGCCTTCTGGAGGATGTTCCCACACCACCCAACCATGGGAGCTGCCACCTTCTACTCCTGGCCACAGTGACAGCTCAGGAAGAAGCCTTGACTCAACCTGGGCCAGGCCTAGCGTCCCACTACCCTGACTCAGTCAGTGGACTGGCCTACAGTTGGGCTCCAACTCACACTAGGCCAATCAGAACCCTTTCCTGGAATTTTGGGGCAGAGAAAGTGAATCTCAGTACCTTTCTGGTAGTGAAATTTAACTCTGTGAGGAACAGGTGTGTCAGTGACAATGGACCCCCAACATACGGATGCGGCCAGCCTAAGAGAATGAAGCGGATGTACAAACAGCAAAGATGAGATGGGGAGAACGTCCTTGCAGCATCAAAGACCCCCATTCCTGTTGTCCCTGAAGCACAGCTGTGCCCCTGTGCTCCTCATAGTCAACTGAGCCAAAACATCCCCTTTTTTGCTCAAATTAGTTTTAATTGAGTTTCTGTCTCATGCAGCTGACTACTGTAAGAAAACACTGAGAGGCAAAGCATGTCTGAGAGGGGCTGCTGTGACCCAATGGGCAGCACTCTTGGATAGGGCTCAGGGGGAAAAGTGAGTACAAATTTTTCTGCCTTGATACTACGGGAAGGAGAAAGGGATATATGTATCAGTCATGTTTCTGCGGCAATGAATCGGCATAATTAACTCCAAAACTCAGAGTCTTAAAACAAGCATTTATTTTTTGCACGAGTTGTAATAGTATCAATCCACTGCCCTTTGTCATGTGATTCTGCAGTGCCTCCTTATAAAGTACATTTCCCCACCCCATTGATGTTGGACTTGATCTCATGACTTGCCTTAGCCAGTGGAATGTCAGCAGACATGAAGTGAGCATGGACTTTCAACGTACTCGCACAGTTTGACTTGGCTTCTTGCGCTCCATCATTGCCCTGAGAAGAGCGTGCCCTTGGTGGCTACTAGTCCCAGAATAAAGAATATGCAGCCGACCTGGACTTGGAGCCAAGCCTAGCCAATCCCAGAAGAGCCCAGAAGAACCACAGGTGACCCTACAGGACTGTACAAGAGAGGTAAATGCTTGTGGCTGCAGGCATGTGAGTTTGGGATTGTTTGTTACTCAGCATCATTTCTACAGACTGATACAGGAAGTACTCACTACACATTAGGCACTGTGCTAGATGCTTAACAGTGGATTCTTATTTAATGCTCACAATAACCCAATGAGGTAAATATTATTGTCCCTATTTTACAGATAAGGCAATTGAAGCTCACAGAGGTTAAGTTCTTTTCCCAGTTTAACATCACAGATAATGATTTTGACCAGATTTTGATACCTACCAACTCATTACATTGAAGTGCACCATCCTTTTATAATACATGTGCATTTTTTTCATTTAAGTTAGGGGGAAAAGACATGTTCAAAAAGGCCCAGCCCTGAGAATTAGATGTCTGTTATCATTGGAAGCATTGCAGTACAGGACAGTGGAAATCAGTGGCGACTGCAGCTATCAGCCAGAGAGAGAGAAAGTTCCTTCTAGCTCCTGCCAGGCTGAGGGAGGGGGGGCTGATGTGCAAGTTTAATATGTGGAAAAGGTCATACCTAACCCGCTGTTGACATGCAGCTTTGACCTGGAAGATACTGGTGGTGGCCTGTCTAGTTGCCATTCCTCCCTTCTTCCTTGTTAATAAAACATCAGTTTTACTCAGGGGCCAAAGTACCCAGCCTCAGGACATGAATTGTGATTGGTCCAAACTAGTTGTGCAGTCTTATTTCCGTTTGCCAGGTACTAGGTCCAGGTATGAGCATTTGACCCAGCTCTGGAAAATGAGGTGCTCAGGAAAGTCTACTGGGTGCTTCCGGGAAAGCGGTTTCTCTCTAGTAAGAGAGAAACACCCTCTTCCGTACTGATCAGTCATCGTGGCGAGAACTTGATGCCTAAAGCTGAGACAACCGTATTTCAATCATGTTCGAAGACCTGACCTAACACACTGAGAATGACAGAGCAGAAGGTGAAAGATCTGGGTCTAAGATGATATCACTGAGTTGTTGAAACAGCCCTGGAACTATCCACTTTCCTATTATGCTAACAATGAATCTCCTTACTCTTTAAGCCACTGCTAGTTGGGTTTTCTGTTACTTGCAGACAAGCATATCTGTGTAAGTTATCTATTGCTGCATAAAATGACCAAAAATGTAGCAGTTTAAAACAGGAGGCATTTATTAGTTCACACTTTCTGTAGGTCAGGAAACTGGTCACCACATAGCTGAGTCCTCTAATTTAGGATTTCCCAAGAGGCTGCAGTTGAGGTGTCTGCCAGGTCTGGGGTCCCATCTGAAGTACTCTGGTTGTTGGCAGGATTGGGCTTCTGGCAGGCTCTTGAACAGAAGGCCTCAGCCCCTGGTTGGCTCCTGGCTGGAAGCTGCCCTCGGTTCCTTGCCACATGGGCCTCTCCATAGGGAAGCTCACAACATGGCAGGCGGTGTCATGAAATCCAGCCAGGGAGAGAGCCTACTAGCACGATGGAAGTCACAGTCACATATGACCTATTCGTAGAAGTGATGTCCCTTCACCTTTGCCATGTCCTATTGATTAGAAACAAGTCACTGGTCCCACCCACTCAAGTGGAGGGAATTAGACAAGGGCATGGCTTCCAGGAGGTGGGACCACTGGGAGCCACCCTGCAGCCTGCCCACCAAGACACCCTCATCGATGCATCCATCAGTCTAATCCTTCAGATTAACATCCTCCCACCCATCTTATCTGATCTTGAGTCAAACAACCTAACTCGAAGTATGTTGGGGTAAAATGCCATGATGTCTGAGATTTGCTTTAAAATATTTCGGCCAGGAAAAAGAAAAAAAATGAATAGAGCAAATGTAGCAAAAAACATGGTGATTGTTGAATCTGGATGATGGATATAATGAATTCATTGTACTATCTCTCAACTTTTGATCATGTTCAAATTTTTTATGATGATTTTTTTAAAATCCAGCTACCCCTTTCTGATCTCCATAAAGCCAAGAACTCCACATTAAGCATAGGAAATCCAGTGAAAGTGCACTGAGAACACCAGGAGTGACTCTGATCTGGGGTTGGGGTGGCCCTCTGAGGTCTGTCCCTGCCTCCCTCTCCACACTGTTGCTCTCCTACTCATGTGCTCCAACCCTGCCATCCAAATACACACCTACATCCCAAAACAGACCGGGCTCCTTTATGCCCCACCCCCAGGCTTTTGCATTTTCCCTACCTTTACCTGGGAATTTCTTCTAACACCTTCTTCAATGCCATCTACCTGTGCCATCTCCAAAATTTAGCTCAAGTGTCAACTTCCCTCACCCCATCTGCTAGGCAGAATGGACCTTCCCTCCCTGCAACACCCATTGTGCCTTATGAAGATATTATAATATGCATTACACTCTATTGCAATTATTTATCTTCATGTCTGTTTCCTCAACTAGGCTAAGAGCTTCTTGAGAAAAAGCATTTCTCATTCACGTCAGTATCACAGTGTTAACACAGGGCTTGGCACATGGCAAGTGCTCAATAAATGTTTGTTGAGTAAATAAACGAATGGGTTGAATGAGTGAATAAATAAATAAATAAATCTAGCACCTAACAACAATATTTATACACTCAATTTCAATCTATGGATTGGACAGTGGTGAGCCCTGGAAGACATTCAGCTTACTAAGTGATTTCTGCAACCCCACTCTGCCCTTCCCAGACATTTGAGTCTCCCTTGGTCTAAACACAGGATCACTACAAATCCCAGCACAGAAAAGAGTCCAGGACACTGAAATTAAGACTAAACACCAAGCTCAATTCCCTGATGTAGCTCAGAAATAAGCACCAAAAACAATTCCTGAAGAGGAGCTTCAGAAATTGTCTTCACATTCATCTCGGAGAGGACAGCTTTGCTGGCAGCTGCCGTTCTGTGCAGGTAGTGCTCAGAACAATGAGGCTATGTTACAGGAAAACAGATTTGGGCTCCATATCATGAATTTTCTTTAAAAGTTGGAGTTGTGCAATATGGAACAGGCTGCCTCCCAGAATCAGGAGTTCCACATTCATCCAAAAGTCAGCACTAGCTGACTAGTTAATGGAGCACCTAGTGTTCCAGGTGTTGGAGTTACTGCAGTGAGCAATACAGGAAAGGTCGCTACCCCCTACAGATGATATGTTGGGTAAGCCAAGGCAAAGCCTGGTGGTCCCAAGAATACTGCAGAGGGGGTTGTATCAATCCAGACCCCTAGACATTGAACCAGATGAGCTCTAATGTTCCTTTCAACTATAGGATCTATTTTTCTTGTCCTGGTGATACTTTCCAAGTCATTAATTTCACATAGGACTAGTGGCTTCTAGGAATCTTCAGGGGAGGATAGAAAAGACACTAGTACCCACAATCAAAGAATATAAACTTGAGGAAGCAAGAACCATGTCTCTGGTCTGCCGTTATATTCACAGATCTTGGTACATAGGAGAGACACAATAAAAATTTGAATGAATAAGTAAGTAATTTAACTACATGGGAGGGAGAAAAAAGCAAGAGAGTTACGTCAGCTGGGAGGATGGAGTGGGGAACACTCTGTATGGGGGAGATACTAAGAGTATGAGAAATAAGGGTAAAGGAGTTTTTTCTATGCCTTTTCATATAAATTCCCTGCATTATTGTTAAAAGTACTACAATAAAAAATTAAATTGCCTTTTCCATTACTTTTAGATTCTGGACTGCTGTTTCTCTGTAGCATGAGATTCATGTTGAGCCTGCACACAAGGTGGCCTAAAATTTATATGGGTCATAATTTTTTTTAACATTGTGAGGGACCATAACATTAGTCAATTGGCAATATCTTCATGACAACAGCCTTATGCGAGATGACCATTCCATACGTGACATCTGCCATGCTGCCAACCGCAGCTGCTGAAGGTGATTCCTGAGGTTCATGGATTTAGTCGGCTTGTCTGGTCTTGTTGGCTTGTCCGATTTTCCTTTTTATGTGTCATTTGTAGTATTGCCAAGGAAAGAGGCCAGAGGTACTGGCTTGAGAAAAGACTGTTGGGAAGATTTGTTGTGTCTAGTTTCAATCGGCTACGGCACACACAGCACCTTTTGAGACAAAAGGCCCCAATAGCTCTTGCAGCATGGGTTGTCCAAAGCAGCAGGAGTGAAATTCTTGGACAGATTCAGTACAGAAGTTAGAATTTCTGTATACACCTTGGCACTGACTCATCCAGACACTCCATGGGTCACTGAGTCAGGCAACCTCTCCGCTCATGAGCACCAAAAATGCTCCTGTACTCACGCTGTCTCCTCCTGCTGCCGTAAGCCACACCCTACTGCATTGTTTCCCTAAGTAACCACAGCCTTCAACATTTGCTGTCACTCTAACACAACATATTCCCTGAACTGATCCACACAAAGATCCCGAGAGTTAGCCATTTTGACCTAATCTTGTACATCTCAAGATCACACGGCTACTAATGAGCTACACAGGCAGTTTTCCAACAACTCCATTATGGACTGAATGTTTGTGTTCCCCCAAAATTCATATGTTGAATCCCTAACCCACAATGTGACTGTATTTGGAGATGGGACCTTTAGAGAGGTAATTAAGGTTAAATGAGGTCATAAAGGTGGGGCCTAATCTGAGAATTGATGTCCTTATAAGAATAGGAAGAGACACCAAGATCCCCATCTCTGTTCACACGTGCACAGAGGAAAGGCCACGTGAGGACCCAGCAAGAAGGCAGCTGCCTACAAGTCCTGTAGAGAGCCCTCACCAAGAACTGAATCCACTGGAACCCTGATCACGGACTTCCAGCCTCCAGAACTGTGCAAAAATAGAGGTCTGTCGTCTAAGCCCCCCAGGCTGTGGCATTTTGCTATGGCAGCCCAAGCAGACTAACACAAATTCCCAGCCCTGCCCGAGATGCTCTGCTGCCTGCTCTGAGCCCACTCTGAGCCTTCGCTCATCCTACTGCCTCTGCACTTAAGTCCCTTTCCTGGCTTAGATGCACCAACACCCCGACACCATTCAAATCGCTGAACAAACATCACCTGCTCCACCAAAACATTTCTCACCCTCCGTACATTGAGCCCTGGGTGGGTGTCAGCAATAATGGTAGCAACAACTCATTTTATTAAGCACTTACTATCATCAGGCACTCTGCTATGCATTTTATAATCACTTTGTCATTTAATCCTTGCATCCAATTCTAGGCAGAAAGTATTTCTACCCCATTCTATAGATGAGGAAACTGAGGTCAAGCATCTTGCCCAAGTAAGTGGCAGGACTCACGGGCTGGCAGTCTGACTCTAGAGCCCACGACCCTGCCTGCTCTCACAGCATGGTAACGTGCCATCACCTGACCTGTTTGTCACCCTCTCTCCCACACTAGACCATGAGCTCCACAGGACAGGGACCTTGTCCGATTATCTCTGCATCTCTGCACCTCGTTGCCTAGCATGACGCATGACATGTCTTGGGCCTCACAAAGCCTTGGGGAATGAATGAATGAATGAATGAATGAATGCCTCAGCCTCACACTGGTAGCCACCTGTCACAGCAATCAGAAAATATACAGGCTCCTTGACTGTGGATAGTCACAAAGAACCTCAGTGTGGGATAATGAAAGTTACAGCACGTGCCGTCCGTCCACACAGCCTCCCAGTCTCCGTGCGTGCAGGTCTGAGTGAACAGATAACTCACGCTGAGATTTATTTAAAAGGCATTTAACTTAGCTCACACGTCTGCCGACCAAGCCTATTACTTGCAGAGACCTATTCCACGCATTACCGTTTTGATTTCCAGAGTTGAGAAACAGTGGTGGGTTGGTAGGGTCTTTTTTTTCTCCTCTCACCAGTTGAGTTACTGTCTGCTTTTGTGGAATAAATTGCTATAAATTGAGTTACTAGCACTCTAAAATGGGGAAATATATTCTCGATGCTATATGGGCGGCTGACAACATTATGGAAATACACAAAGTGTGTGTCAAAGTTTATGTGAATGGTGATAAGTTGTGATGGATGGATGGAGGGTGACGTAGGGGGGACAGTGGTGGCCTCGGGCACAGAGACGCTCTCCAAATACCCTTCCTCCCACTGCAACAGGCCTCAGCCTCTCAGAAGGAGTTTCAGAGGTGAACTGATCTCTGGAAAAACCAGTTTGGACAATAAAATAAACAGCCCCCAGGGCCCAGAAAGGATGGTGTTGGGGACAAGGTGCTTTATTCACATTCCTTTAATGGGTCCTACCCGGCCCTGTGTGCCCATCCCCCAGCTTCCAGGTGCTTTGCTTCTAAAGGCTGCACCTGCTAAGTCTCTTTGGAAGTCTGCCCTTGGGTGATTGGAGTTGCTTTGCAGCTCCACAGCCCCCTGGGGGTAGCTGTTAGCCAACGACAACTGTGTGGCGTGAAAATATGAAAGCCCAGCAATATGCAAATATGAAAATATAAAAACCTTGTCAAGTTGGGACGAACTCTGAGGTCTAATACATACTCCAGAGCCACCCACAGAATCAAACGGATTCTGAGGCTTCACCTAAAGTCTCACCTTGTCCGGCTCCTCCCCACTCCCTGCCCTCCTTCCCCAGTTTGCTCATAGCTTTCTCCTGGGAGCACCTCCTTCATATACCATGCGTTCCTGCAAGTTCAGCTCAGGCGCTGCTCCTGCAAAAGGACACAGGGTTTGCAGCCAGGAGATCTCCACCAACTGAGAGGGTCTGCGTGTCTGGGGAGTCCAGGAGCTGGTGGGGCAGCAGCACCCAGGGGAAGAGGGTGGGATTGAGGGCAGCGGGGAATCTGCAGAAAACCCATCAAGTGCCCAGCAGAGAAAGAGTCAGCTCCAATCTCGTGCCGTGCCAAAGATCATGACGCTGTATGGTGACGTTAACAGGCACATAAGAACTTTTCTGACGTCTTTTCCTTCTTCCCTCTACACCCCCCTACCTTACCTTGGGAAGAAACCAAAGTGCTGACTAGGACACTGGACCCAGGTCCTGCTCTACACCTCACAGTGAGATAACAGCAGAGTCATGGGGACCCCCAGAGTCTTCATTCAGGGGCAGGAAAGGGACAACTCTCCTCACGCCAGCAGTAGAGGGACAGTGGGAAGCAACAGTAACAGGCTTTTGTGATTATACCTCACACGTCCTGAACCCTCCACATACAAGTTAACACCTAATAAACGTTTGCCGTTGCCGTCATCGTCACCATTTGTATTACCGTTGATTTGCTGGGTTTAATGGTTTCTCCAATGGCAGACACGTTGTCCATGGGAATGTGCCAGTGAGCCTGGAGGCTGAAAGTCCAGTTAGGAGGCTGCCACGGTAAGAGATGATGTAGCTGACCCCAGGAATTGACTACTCAAAGCCACCTGGATGCCCCTTCCTCCCGCTGCTGTAGAGCTGCAAAGTCCCTCACCTGCCCAGACTCCCCCTGCAGTGAGGGAGTCATGTGGCACGGCTCTGACCCATGAGAGGCAGGTGGGAGGCCCTAAAGAGGGGTTCCCTTCCCAAATAAAAAGACAAGGCTCTCCATTAGAAGTTATGGCCTGGGATGTGGAAGCAATGCTTGGAGAAGCTGTGGCTACTTTGTGACCATGAGAACCAATGCCAACGCAGAGGACAGTGGAATAAAAAAAGTAGAAGGAGCCAGGGTCCCTGACGACATTCTCAGGCGCCTGTACCAGTTGTGGACTGCTTGCCCACACTTCCTTATGCCCAAGGTAAATATACCCTTTACCTCTTTGAGCCACTGCAGCAGAGTCTTCTGTTACTCAATCCCAGCTGATATGAATGATGAGGACCTGACCTAAGGAAGCTGTGGGGGACAGAGGGGAGAGTGTGGGTGACACTCAGGAGGTTGTTCTGACAAGATTTCATGCCTGATTGGATGGGAAGGGAGGAGGGAATCAGAGTGAATGTCTTTCCCAACATAAGGAACACAGGAGTAGAAACAAATTTTAGTGTGGTAAAGTCAGAGGTACATCACCATCATTTTAATAAGTTGCTTTGGACTGAATTGTGTCTCCCCCAAAATTCATGTGCTGAAGCCCTAACTCCCACTGCAATGGTATTTGGAGACGAGGCCTTTGGGAGATAATTAGGCTTAATGAAGTCAGAGGGGTGGGGTCCTCATGTGGGATTAGTACCCTTATAAGAGGAAGAGACACGGGAGCACTCTCTCTGCCACATGAGGACACAGCAAGAAGGTGGCTGTCTGCAGGCCTGGAAAAGGGCCCCCGCCAGACCCGACCATGCTGGCACCTTGATCTCAGACTTCCAGCCTCCAGAACTGTGAGAAATAAATGTCTGCTGTCTAAGCCACCCGGTGTATGGTATTTTGTTATGGCAGCCCGAGCAAACTAATACCTAAGTGCTATGTATGGTATTAATAGATAAGCCTTTTCCTATTGTCCCAAAATTGTGCAAAAACCCCCAAATCAGGAATGATGGGCACTAAATACTATTAACATTCTAAATAGTGCTGTGCCACAGCCATGCAGGATGAGCTAAGAAAGGACAGAAGCCCCTCTGCTCCTGGGCCATGGCCCCTCTTTGAGCACCTTCAGCCTAGATCAGCAGGAGACCCAGAGGAACCCAACGGACTCGTTAGGGAAGGGAGTCTGACCTGTGGGGAGAGGACGTGACTTCTCCTTGCCTGCTGCACTGCCCAGGCCCCCGCCCAAGCCAACTTCAAGAAAACCAGTACAAAGATCAGGGCTGTGTCAAGGTCTGGGTTTCCCCAGGAGACCCTGAGACAGGATCCAAGGACATCCAGTGAGCACCTTAGCAGAGCCAAGGACTGTGGGTGGGAGGTTCCCCCCAGCACCTTCTAGGGGTGCCTGAAAGGAGAGGCCCCTGGATCTGTGTCTCTGCAGCAGATGTTCCTATCTGCCGTCTAAGTGTAACAGAACAGGAGAGAGAAGACCTGGAGAGTGGCACAGAGTGGGCGGTGGGGGCGAGGCAGGGGACCCCCCTGTAGCACGGCCAGGGTGTGTGAGTTTCCCACAAGCGGCAAGAACTCCACAGAAGGCCTGAGGCTTGAGCAGTTTCCATGTCTCCGCCCTGAGGACTCACCTTCACCAAGGCAACCTGAGCAAAAAGAAGCTGTGGGCTCCCCAAGCAGCAATGGGGAACAAGGGTTGGGGGGGGTCAGGGCTCCTGTGGGAGCAGAGCTCCCATGTCAGAGAGCAGGACAGTGGCAGGTCTCCATGGGGGCCTCTGAGGGGCCAGCATCTTGCCCTTTGTGCCCGACTTCCCCCATACTGCTCCTGGCAGGTCCCTGGACGGTGGTCAAGCCTGAGCTGGAGGGAGGGAGAGAAGAGCATTAAATGGAATATGGGATTGAAGTTCTCATCTGCAAATGACCAGAAAGCTCTAGGACCTTCCTGCAATATCGTTAGAGAAATAAGGCAGAGCACAATGTGCCCCCACCTGGTTCAGACAGTGTAGCACATCCGTGATGCCAACTAGCTATTGAGTACCAGACACAGAACGGGGTGCTTCTCATGGGTGAGCTCATTTAATCCTCTCAACAATCTTAGGGGAAAGTATCACTGTCCCTGTTGTACAGCTGAGAAGCATGAGACATAGAGAAGCTACACAGTTCGCTCAGGATTATACGGGCAATGCATAGCAGAATCTAAATTCAAATTCAAGCAAGTTTAACTTCAGATGCCTTGTTCATCAACTGGTGGATAAATAGATCATGGTATACCCATACAGTGGAATACTACTCAATAGTAAGAAGAAATGAACAACCGATGCATGACAGAACCTGGATGAATCACAAGAACATTGTGCTAAGTGGAAGAAGGCAGACAAAAAAGACAACATTCTGAAAGATTCCATTTATATGAAATTCTAGAAGAAACAAAACACAGTGCCAGAGAGTAGATCAGTAGTTGCCAGGGGCCAGAGATAGGGGAGGCCAGGGGACGTGAGGAAACTTATTGAGGTGATAGAAATGTTATACACCATGATCGTGGTGGTGGTTACACTACCGTATGCATTTGTCAAAACTTAAAATGATCACTTTTATATAACTTATACCTCGATAGAGCTGATAAAAACGTTGGATGCCTGAGCTGAAGGTAGCAGTGGAACGTGATGGTGAGACGGGTCTGCAGCTCAGAGAAGGCAGGTGGCTGCAGAGATCTGTGAGTCCTCAGGATGTCCGTGGTAGACACCTGGGCAGTGAATGAGGCTATAGGGAGAGTTCACAGAGCACGGAGGGCAGAGGAGGGAAAGCACAACCCTGCAGAGCCCCAGCATTTACAGGGCAAGCTCAGGAAGCAGACTCCAAAAGAGCCATCAGAGCAGGGGAAGGAAAATCAGACATGGTGTCCAAGAAGTCGGAGAGCTGTCATCCCAGGCCTTAACTGTTCCTGGGCTGATGTGGCCTGGGAAGCAGGGCTGCAGAGCAGAGGAGGAGCGAGGTTGATGGAGGTGGGTCAGGCCGGAAGGGAGCCCACTCCCTCTCCCCCTGCCCCCTGTGCTCAGGCAGTGCTATCCTCGGCCCCTGGGACACAGAAACCCAGAAAACCACACCCGCCTGAGAGCTCAAGGCCTCCCCCAAGGGTGTTAGCAGAGCCAAGGAGGCTCTAGCCATGCGAGGGGCTGGAAGGAAGAACAAAAATAGAGAAATAAAAGGAAGGGAAACGGCAGCTGGCAGAGCTGTGGAGAGACAAGAGCACAGGGAGGGAATCCCAGAGTAAGCACCTGCCTGGAAGGAACCCTTGAGATGATCTCTAGTCTAACGCCCCCTTCCTTTAAAGTTGGGAAACTGAGACCCAAAGAGAAGACCAAAGCACTGGGGGGTTGTTTACCTGCCTTATTTCATTCGTTCAACAAACATCTACAGTCAGCTTGCCATGCTCTACGCAGCGGAGAGTCAAGGTCAAACAGGGCAGGGCCCGGCTCTCTGGGAGCCCACAGCCACGGGGGCGGGAGGACCCAGATCCCTTGGAAATCCACACCCCGTGCTGCTCGAGACGCCGCCGTCCAGGCTCCCGCCTGAGTCACTGAAGTATGCACATAGCAGGGGTGGCCACAGATTTCGGGAGCCTGAAGCTTATTCAGGAAGCCCTCGCATGGAAAAATGTCACAAAATCACAAATGCAAAGTTGGGTACAAAAGTAGAGGAGGGTCTGCGCAGGTGAGAGGCCCTGAAGCTTAAGCTTCTTTAGGTTTTATAGCAATTCCTCCCCCGACCACACCTAAATTCAAGTGCAAAATGTACTTCAGAACTGTGCCGGCAGCGCCCTCTAGTGGTCACGTGGAGGAGGGCCCCGAGCTGCTCGGACACACCCATCCAGACACCACGAGGCCAGGTAGGTAAATTTGACCACCACCTTCTTAGAAACTCTCTCATCAGCCCACAGCCCCGCCCCTCCCAACTCCAGAGTTGTAAATTATTAATCGAGGCTCAGGGCATCCGGATGTACAGTTACTTGTCGTTTGATTTGGGGCAAGTAACTTTACCCTTCTGAGCTTCAGTTTCCCTTCCTAGAAATAAGTTGTATCTTCATAGGATTAAATAGGTACCTATTTCAGAAGATGATTGTAAAAATTAAATAAGATGACTCACATGGAAGTGCTTTATGCAAAGCGTACTTTGATATGTAAGTTCTTTCTAAGGAAAATTTATCGACATTGACATCTTTTTCTGCTTCTGAATCCACTCTTGTGAGGAAATCACCCTCACTGCAAACTCACAAGGGACCACCAAGGCCCAATTACACGTGCAGTGTAGAGGGGGAGTGTGCCTATCTCATGCACTGCTCCCCAGACCCCCAAAGAGTGAGGGGGGAGTTTATTCACCTCCACATTCCCCCCAGCACCTCCCTGGCTCGTGGGCCATCAGGGGCTTTGGAAAAAGTCACTGTGGAAGGAACACCTGGAGAGGCACCGCTGCCGGTGTGGGATGAATGAAGCTAAATGAGTAGTTTTTCTTGTTTTTCTTCTAAGTTTTTTGACATAATTTCAGATTTAGAGAAAAGTTGCAAGAGTAATGTAAAGAATTTTCATGTGCCCTTCACCCAAATTCCCCAAATGTGCACATTTCCCACAGAGTTTTTTCGTTGCCTCTGTCCTTCTCTCTCCATATACCTGAGTGGGCACGCAGAGTCTTCAGAGCCATCTCCAGTTAGTTGCAGACGTGATCCTCCTATATCCCCAAATCTTCAGTACATATTTCCTAAAAACAAGGACATTCTCTTACATAACCACAGTTCAATTATCAAAATCAGGAAATTAACATAAATACAATACTATTATCTACCCTACCAACCTTATTCAGAGTCCACCAGTTGTCCCAATAATGCCACCTATACAAAAGAAAATCCAGGATCGTGCACTGCATTCAACTGTTAGGTCTTTTCAGTCTTCATTGATGTACAACAGCTCCTCAGCCACCCGTGTGTGCGCACATTTGTGCACACTTCATGACACTGACATTTTTTTAAGAGTGCAAGCCAGTTATAATAGTAGGATGTCCTTAATTTGGCGTTTGCCTGATGTTTCCTCATCATCAGATTCAGGTTATGCACTTTCAGTAAGAATGCCATAGGAGCGATGCTTTTTCTCCTCAGTACATCATATGGGGAAGTTCATGGTGTCATTTGTCCCATTAGTAGTGACGTTAACTTTGATCACTTGGATGACGTGGCATCTTCCAGGTTGCTCTGCTGTTCCATTACTATTTTTTTTTTCCTTTGTAATTCATAAGTATCTTGTGCAGAGCTAATCTGAGACTATGTAACCATCCTATTACTCCTCAAAGTTCACCCACTAGTGTTAGCATCCTCTGACCACTCCTGCCTGAGTCTTTTGTTATGATAATGATGGCCAGATGGTGGCTGGGTCATTTTTTCTTCATTTCTTAGTTGCCCTTCCATTATTTATTTACTTACTTTCATCAGCAGACTCAATGATTCCCACTTTGTTCAGTGTTTGTAATTTGTTACTACCATTATTTATTTTCATGCTTAAATTGTCCCAGATGTGGCCCCTAAGAAAGACTGGGGGAGGAGTAGGCTTGGACTGGGTGGGAACTAAGCTTCTTCATGTCACAGGAAGTTGGTCCTAAGCAAGTGCCTAGAATTTAGAGACTGCTGGGAGAGTGATGGGATGTCAATCCTCCCTCATGAGACCACTGCTTTTTACTTATTTATTTGTAGCCAGCTTTATATATGAGAAGCGCCTCTAGGGAGAAGAGGGAAAGGAGCTCTGATCCCTTCCATCTGAAGTTCAAAGTCATTCAAATACATTTTATGGACCAGGGTGGCCGCAACTGGAGCCTGATGGCTGGAAAGGACAGACCCTGGAAGGAAGTTCTCCCTGGGGTGGGGAGCTGAGCACCGAGGGGTGCGTTGATGACGGTCTGGACCAGTCGCCTGGACTCAGCCTGAGGACTCTGTCCTCGCAGAGCAGTGACAGTCCAGCCATCTGGCACTGTGGTTGTGCCTTGGAGACAAGACATGGCTATCCATCCTCCTCAAGGATCTCATCACTGAAGAGCTCCTGGGACACTTGGGGACCAGACATTTTTGCCATGTGACTCCCCTGACTAAGCATAAAGTAGAGAGAGGTGGAGGAAGGCGAAGCTGGGGTCACAGGGAGTGGGCGGCTCTGTTGGAGCCGTATCACTACAGATATTCTGAAGACCACAAGGCCATCAGGGAGGGGTGCTGGGAGAGGAAAGGCAGATTGAGAGCTGCATCCGGGTCTGCGCAAGAACCTCTGGGCACGTAGGAAATTTGGGAAACCCTAGGGAAAGCTGGACCCCCTCTGGGGATTTTACACTTAAGTCCATGATCCATTCTGAGTTAATTTTTGTGCAAGGTGTGAGACATAGTTCAAGGTTTTGTTGTTGTCATTGTTTTTGCCTATGAGTGTCCAATTACTCCAGCACGATTTGTTGAAAAGGCCATCTTTCCTTCATTGAGTTGCTTTGCTTTTTGATAAATTCCAATTGATCAGTTTTTTCCTTTTATGGATCATGTTTTTTGGTGTCAAGTCTAAGAACTTTTTGCCTAGCCCTGGGTCCTAAAGATTTTCACCTGTGTTTTGTTTTGGTTTTTTTTCCTTAACTTTTATAGATTTGGATTTTATACTTAAGTCCATGATCCATTTTGAGTTAATTTTTGTGCAAGGTGTGAAGCTTAGTTCAAGGTTTTGTTGTCATCGTTTCTGTCTATAAATGTCCAATTACTCTAGCACGATTTGTTGAAAAGGCCATCTTTCCTTCATAGAGTTGCTGTTTCCCCTTTGTCAAAAATCACTAGGGCATATTTGCATGAGTTAATTTCTATGTTCTATAACCTGTTCCAGCGATCTACATGTCTCTCCCTCTGCTGCTACCACAGTTATTGTAGGTATAATAAGTCTTGGGATCAGCTAGACTGATTCCTCACACCATTCTTACTCTTCAAAATTGTTTTACTGTTTAATTTCCTTATTAGTTATAGGGATGGTAAAGTGATCTATTTGTGGTAGTTTGTGTTTTTTGAAGAATTGATCCATTTCATCTAGGTTGTCAAATATACGTGTGTAGAGTTGTTGATAGTGTTCCTTTATTATTTTTTGTGATATCCGCAAGGTCTGTAGTAATAGCTCCTGTTTCATTACTGGTAATGGTAATCTGTTCTCTCTCTCTCTCTCTCTCTCTCTCTCTCTCTCTTTCTGTCTCTCTCATCCTATCAAGGAACTGGCTCTTTGTTTCATTGATTTTTTCCATTGTTTTTCTGTTTTCAACTTCACTGGTGTCTGCTCACACCTGTATTTCCTTCCTTCTGCTTCTTGGGATTTAGTATTCTCTTCTTTTTCTAGGTTCTTGAAATAGGAGCTTCAATTATTGATTTAGACCTTTCCTCTTTTCTAATGTATTCATTTAGTGCTCTGTATTTCCCTCTTGGCCCTGCTTTAGCTGTCTCCCATAAACTTTGAAATGTTGTATTTTCATTTTCATTCACTTTAATATCTTTTGTCTATTTCTTTGAGACTTCCTCTTTGACTCAAGGATTATGTAGAAGTGTGTTGCTTAATTTTCGAGTGTATAGAGATTTCACTGTTACTCTGTTATTAATTTCTAATTTGATTCCATTTTGGTCTGAGACCACACCCTGCATGATTTCTTTTAAATTTTTGGAGGTTTGATTATGCAAGCTTGAATCCCAGGTGCCTGAGCTAATGCCGCAGAAGAACCAAAACAGCAGGATCTTCCTGGTCTCAGAGGTCACTTTCAGATGTAACTTTTGCTACGCTTCCAAATGAAGTTGTTAAAAGTGGCAATGTCGAGAGACCCACATGGCCTGGCAAGAAGAGCAGCGTCCCACTTTTGGGTGTTTGGAGTCAGCTAGGGATAAGATATGCTTCTCCACCATGGACCCAGTAGCCATGTGCCACCATTGCTCCTGGACCCAGGTGGAATGAATGCCCGCAGCCCTGACACCTGTGGCCACCACGTAGTCTCACCCAGCTGCCATTGTCACCACCACAGAGAGACCTGGGCAGAGCAATCTCCTACGATACCAGCCTCTGTGGAGAGGGACTTGCCAAGCCCCCCACCCAAGCTTCCCACAGCAGCCTGGGGATCAACCCACCACTCCGCATGAAGATCTTCCAGCACTGGCTTGGACTGTGACAATCACAGGGGAATGGGACAATGCTATATTACAGGATCTCAGTGCATCCACCCCTCTCCTGCAAGGTCAGTCTTCTGGAGTAGGACACAGAAACACCATCTAGGGACCTCTCCTTCTTCTCACTAAGTAGGAGAGAGTTCCCAGCAAAGGAGAGCAGGTGCACCACAAACCTGTCTGCCCTGAGCTGAGAGGAGAGGTTTCCAATGAGAAGAAACCAGTGAAAGAACTCTGGCAACACGAAAAAACAAGATAGTTCAACACCCCCAAAGGATCATAATGGATCTACAGCAATGGACTCCAACCAAAAGGAAATTATCAAAAAGTCAAAAATGGAATTCAGAATATGGATGGCAAATAAGATGGACGGGATTGATGAGAAAGTTGAAAAACAACATAAAGGAGCCCCAGAAAACATTTCAGGACATGAATGAAAAAAGAAAAAGTCACTAAAGAGATAGACAACATAAGAAAAGATATAATAGAACTTAAAGAAATGAAAGAGTCATTTAGGGCAGTGGTCCCCAACCCTGTCGGTACCAGGGACTAGTTTCACGGAAGACAGTCTTTCCATGGATGGGCAGTGGGGGGAGGAGGAGCGATGGGGAGCGGCTGTAAAAACAGATAAAGCTTCGCTCACTCGCCTGCTGCTCACCTCCTGCTGTGCAGCCCAGTTCTTAACAGGCCACAGACCAGTGCCAGTCAGTGGCCCAGGGGTTGGGGACTGCAGATTTAGGGAATTTCAAAATACAGCAGAAAGCTTCAACAATAGGCTAGACCAAGCAGAAGAAAGAATCTCAGAGCTTGAAGACAAGGCTTTCAAACTAATCCAGCCAGTCAAAGACGCAGAAAAGAATAAAGAAGGATAAACAATCACTCAGAGAAATACGGGACTATGTAAAACTAGCTAATGTAAGAATTATAGGTATCCCTGAGGGAGAAGAAGAAAAAGCAAAAAGCATGAAAAACCTATTCAAGGGAATTATTGAGGAAAACTTCTCTGGTATCACCAGAGATTCAGATAGCCAGATAAAAGATGGTCATCAAACACTGGGAAGGTTCATAGCAAACAGGACATCTCCAAGACACAGAGTCATCAACTTGACCAAAGTCAAAGTGAAGGAGAAAATTCCACAAGCAGCAAGATGAAAGCCACAGCTAACCTACCAGGAAAACTCATCAGGCTAACAGCAGACTTCTCAGAAGAGAGCTTTCAAGCCAGAAGGGATTGGGGCCCCATTTTTAGTCTTCTTAAACAGAAAAACTGCAGGCCAATAATGTTGTATCCTGCAAAACTAAGTTTCTTAAATGATGGAGAAATAAAGATACTCTTAGACAAGCAAACCCTAAGGAAATTTGTCACTACTAGACCTGCCCTACAGAAAATGCTCAAAAGTGCACTATACATGGAACAGAACAATAGATACCCACCAGTGTAAAAACGCCCAAAAGTTAAAGCTCACAGGTCTTATAAATCAGTAGCACAAAAGGGAAAACAAAACGACAAGGTATCATTCAACATGATGAACCAAACAGTATCCATATATCAATACAAACACTGAACATTAACAGTCTTAATGCCCCACTTAAAAGCCATAGACTGGATGAATGGATGAAAAAACACAATCCAGGTATATACTGTCTCCAAGAAACCCATCTAACTCATAAGGACTTGCACAGACTCAAGGTAAAATGATGGAAAAAGATATTCCACACAAATGGAAACCAAAAGCGATCAGGTATAGCCATTCTCATATCAGATAAAATAGAATTTAAATCAACAATGGTAACAAAAAAAAAAGACAAAGATGGTCATTATATAACAGTAAAGGGAGCAATTCAACAAGAAGACATAGCAATCCTAAATCCTCCATATATTTGCACCTAACACAAGAGCTCCCAGATTCATAAAACAAATTCTACTAGATCTAAGCAAAGAAATAAACAGTAGCATCATAATTGCTGGGGACTTCAATGCTCTACTAACAGGACTAGACAGATTATTGAAGCAGAAAGTCAACAAAGAAACACTGGACTTCATGGGACTCTAGAACAAATGGACCTAACAGATGTTTACAGCACGTGCAACCCAAAAATTACAGAATATACATTCTTCTTATCAGCACATGGGACATTTTCTATGATTGAGCATATCTTAGGCCACAAAACAAGTCTCAGAAAATTCAGAAAAATAGAAATCATACCATGTATCTTCTCAGACCACAGTGGAATACAAATAGAAACCAATTCCAAGAGAAACTCTCAAATCTACAAAAAGTTATGGAAATTAAACAACCTGTTGATGAACGATCCTTGGTTCAATGAAGAAATTAAGATGGAAATCAAAACATTCCTCAAATGGAATGAAAAGCTTTCAGAGTCTATACGATACAGAAAAAGCAGTGCTGGGGGAAAGTTTATAGCCTTAAATGCTTACATCAAACAGACAGAGAGATCACAAATTAACAACCTAATATCACATCTCAAGGAACTAGAAAAAGAAGAACAAACCAAACCCAAAGCCAGCAGAAGAAAAGAAATAGCAAAGCTCAGGACAGAACTAACTGAAATGGAAGCCAAAACAAAATACAAAGGATCAATAAAACAAAAAGTTGGTTCTTTGAAAAGATAAACAAAATTGATGGACCACTAGCCAGAATAAGCAGAAAAATAAGAGAAAGGACTCAAATAAGCTCAATCAGAAAATAACTGATAGTACAGAAATACAAAATATCATCTGTGAATACTACAAAAACCTCTGTGCACACAAACAAGAAAACCTAGAGGAAATGGATAAATTCCTGGAAACACCCAACCTCCCAAGCTTGAATCAGGAAGAAATAGAAATCCTGAAAAGACCAATAATGAGCAGTGAGTATGAAGCAGTAATAAAAAAAAACTCCAAAAAAAAAAAAAAAAAACACCCTGGACCAGACAGATTCGCAGCCAAATTCTACCAGATCTACAAAGAAGAACTAGTACCTGTCCTACAGACATTACTCCACAACATCAAGAAGGAGGAAATCCTCCCTAACTCATTCTACAAAGCCAGTATCACCTTGATACCAAAGCCAAAAGACACAACAAAAAAAGAAAACTACAGACCAATATCCTTTATGAATATAGATGCAAAAATCCTCAACAAAATACTACCAAACCAAATTCAACAGAACATCAAAAAGATAATTCACCATGATCAAGTGGGTTTGATCCCAGGGATACAAGGATGGTTCAACATATGCAAATCAATAAATGTGATTCACCACCTAAACAGAAGCAAAAAAAAGACAATATGATCACATCAATAGATGAACAAAAAGCATTTCATAAAATCCAGCACTCTTCCATGATTAAAACCCTCAAAAAAACTAGGTATAGAAGGAACACACTTCAAAATTATAAAACCCATGTATGACAAACCCACAGCCAACATCATACTGAATGGGGAAAAGTTGAAAGCATTCTCCCTAAGACCTGCAACAAGATAAGTGTGCCCACTGTCACCACTTCTATTCATAATACTGGAAGTCCCAGCCAGAGCTATCAGGCAAGAGAAAGAAATAAAGGGCATCCAAATCAGGAAAGAGGAGGTCAAACTACCCCTGTTTGCTGATGATATGATTTTGTATTCAGAAAACCCTAAAGACCCCACCAAAAGACTCCTAGAATTGATAAATAAATTCAGCAAATTCTCAGTACAAAATCAATGTACATAAATCAGTAGCATTTCTATATACTAATAAAAGTCAAGCTGAGAGTCAAATCAAGGACTCAATACCATTTATAATAGCTACAAAGAAAATAAAACACCTAGGGGTATACCTAACCAAGGAGATGAAAGATCTCTACAAGAACTACAAAACACTGTGACAGAAATCGTAGATGACACAAAAAAATTAAAAAAATCCCATGGTCATGGATTGGTGGAATCAACATTGTTAAAATATCCATACTACCCAAAGTGATTTACCGATTCAATGCAATCCCCATCAAAATACCAACATCATGTTTCACAGATATAGAAAAAATAATTCTAAGCTTCATTTGGAATCAGAAAAGAGTCCAAACAGACAAAGCAATCTTAAGTGAAAAGAACAAATCTAGAGGCATCACATTACCTGACTTCAAATTATACCACAAGGCTATAGTAACCAAAACAGCATGGTACTGGTATAAAAGTAAAGACATAGACCAATGGAACAGAATAGAGAACCCAGAAATAAAACCATATAAATATGACCAACTAGTCTTTGACAAAGCAGATAACAACATACACTGGGGAAAGAAAGCCCTATTATATAAAGGATTCTGGGAAAATTGGATAGCCACATGCAGAAGAATGAAACTGGACCCCTATCTCTCACCATATACAAAAATTAATTCAAGATGGATAAAAGACTTAAATGTAAGGCATGAAACATAAAAATTCTAGAAGAAAATGTAGGAAAAATTCTTCTAGACATCAGCCTAGGCAAAGAATTTACGACTAAGACCCCAAAAAAAACAAAAATAAATAAATGGGACTTAATTAAATGAAAAAGCTTCTGCACAGCAAAGGAAATAATCAACAGAGTAAACAGACAACCTACAGAATGGGAGAAAATATTTGTGAACTATACATCTGACACAGGGATAATATCCAGAATCTACAAAGAACTCAAACAAATCAGCAAGAAAAAAAAACAAACAACCCCATCAAAAAGTGGGCAAAAGACACGAACAGAAGTTTTTCAAAAGAAGATAGACAAATGGCCAAAAAACATATGGAAAAAATGCTCAACATCACTAATTATCAGCTAAATGCAAATTAAAACCACAATGAGATATCACCTTTTCCCTGTCAAAATGGTCATTATTAAAAAGTCAGAAAACAATAGATGTTGGCATGGATGCAGAGAAAAAGGAACACTTATACACTGTTGGTGGGACTTCAAATTAGTACAGCCTCTATGGAAGACAGTATGGAGATTCCTCAAAGAAATAAAAGTTGACTTACCATTCAATCCAGCAATCCCACTACTAGGTATCTACCCAAAGGAAAAGAAGTCATTTTATCAAAAAGACACCTGCACTTGAATGTCTATTGCAGCACAATTCACAATTGCAAAGATATGGACTCAACCTAAGTACCCACCAACTCATGAGTGTATAAAGAAAATGTGGTATACACACACACACACACACACACACACGTACATACACATACCATGGAGTACTACTCAGCCATAAAAAGGAATGAAATAATGTCTTTTGCAGCAACTTGGATGGAAATAGAGACCATTATCCTACGTGAAGTATCTCAGAAATGGAATTAGTTCTCACTAATAAGTGGAAGCTAAGCGATGGGTACACATGGCACAAAGAAATGTAAAGGACATTGGAAACCAAGAAGGGGGGAGGGTGGGAGGGGGCTGAGGGATAAAAACTCACCTATCAGGTACAATGAACACTATTCTGATGAGAGACACACTAAAAGCCCTGACTTCAGCAGCATACACTATATCCATGTAAATAAAACATTTGTACCCCCTTAATATTTTGAAATTTAAAAAAACTTTTGAGGTGTGTTTTATGGCCCAGAATGTGGTCTATCTTGGTATATGTTCCAGGAGCACTTGAAAAGAATGTGTATTCTGTTGTTGCTGAGTGGAGTGTTCTATAAATATTAACTGGATCCTATTGGTCAATGGTGTTGTTCAGTTCTTTTTAAACTTACTAATTTTCTGTCTAGATGTTCTATCAATTATAGAGGGAGGGGAAATAAAGTCTCCAACTACAATTGTGGATTTGTCTATTTCTCCTTTCAGTTCTATCAGTTTTTGCTTCACATATTTTGTAACTTTGTTGATTGGTGCTCACACATTTAGGATTGCTATACATTCTGATAGACTGACCCTTTTATCATTATATAATGTCTCACTCTGTGTCTGTTTATTTTCTTTACTCTGAAGTTTACTTTATCTGATACTAATACAATCACTCCTACTTTCCTTTGATTATTGTTTGCATGATATATCTTTTTCCACCCTTTTACTGTCAAGCTGCCTGTATCATATTCAAAGTGAGTTTCTTGTGGACATCATATAATTGGGTTATGTTTCCTAATATACTCTGCCAATCTCTATTTTTAATTGGTATATTTAAACCATTTACATTTAATGGAATTATTGATATGTTACAGTTTAAGTCTGCCATTTTATATTCTGCTTTCTGTTTATTCTCTGTTTTTCACTTCTCTGTTTTGTTTTTCCTGCCTTCTTATGGGTTACTCAAACATTTTTTATTTATCTATGGTGTTTTTATTTTATCTATAGTGGTTTTTTAGTGCATCTCTTTGTATAGCTTTATTAGTGATTGCTCTAGGTATTGCATTATATATACATAATTTATCAGTCTACTGGTGTCATCATTTTACCAGTTTAAGTAAAGTACAAAAACCTTACCTCTCTTTATATCCTTTACCCTCCCCCATTTATAATAATTGTCCTAAATATTTCCTCTACTTACATTTAGAACTGCATCACATAGTGTTATAAAATTTATTTTAATCATCAAATATAATTTAGAAGACACACTAAACTGTTCTTGAAAGTCTTCAGGCAGTAAGCCAAGGCAATTGTAGGGCTCACCTCATTTGTCTCCCTGACTCAGAGATCCTTCCCTGGCCTGCCTGATGCCCAAACACACACAAAGCATTGTTTCATACATTATTATTATTATTATTATTACTATCATCATCTCAGGCAGCAGGGGTCCCTGTCACTCCAACTTGGCTAGAAGCAAAGGCAAAATTTTAAGTGAGAAAAACAAGTTGTTAACAAAGTATATACCATCATGCATCATTTAATACAGGGGTATGTTCTGAGAAATACATCATTAGGCAATTTCATCATTGTGCAAACAGCGTAGAGTATATTTACACAAACCCAGATGGTGTAGCCTAGTACATACCCAGGCTATAGCCTATTGCTCCTAGGCTACAAACCTGTGCAGCATGTGACTGTACTGAATACTGCAGGCAATTGCAACACAATGATAAGTATTTGTGTATCTAAACATATCTAAACATAGAAAAGGTACAGCAAAAACATGGTATAAAAAGATTAAAAATGCTACAACTGTATATAGGGCACTTACCATGAATGGCACTTACAGTACTGGAAGTTGTTCTGGGTGAGTCAGTGAGTGAGTGGTGAGTGAATGTGAAGGCCTAGGACATTACTGTCCACTACTGCAGACTCTGTAAACACTGTACACTTAGGCTACGCTAAATTTATTTCTTAAAATTTCTTTATTCAATAATAAATTAACCTTAGCTCCCTATAACATTTTTACTTTATAAACTTTTTATTTTTTTAATTTTTTGACTCTTGTAATAACACTTAGCTTAAGACACAAACACATTGTATAGCTGTACAAAAATATTTTTTCTTTATATCCTTATTTTATAACCTTTTTTCTATTTTTAATTTCTTTTTACTTTTTAAACTTTTTGTTAAAAACTAAGGCACAAACACACACATTAGGCTAGGCCTACACAGAGTCAGGATCATCAATATCACTGTCTTCCGTCTCCACATCTTGTCCCACTGGAAGACCTTCAGGAGCAATAACACACATGGAGCTGTCATCTCCTATGACAACATGCCTTCCTCTGGAACACCTCCTGAAGGACCTGCCTGAGGCTGTTTTATAGTCAACTTTTTTTTTATAAGTAGAAAGAGTACACTTTAAATTTATGATAAAAAGTATAGTATAATAAATACATAAACTAGTAACATAGTCGTTTATTATCATTATCAAGTATTATATGCTGTACATAATTGAATGTGCTATACTTTTATATGACTGGCAATGCAGCAGGTTTGTTTATACCAGCACTGCCACAAACACATGAGTGACACTTTGTACTATGATGTCATGATGGTGATAGGAATATTCACTAGGCAATAGGAATAGTCATTGGATGATATGAATATTCATTATGTGATGGGAATATTCATTAGGCGATAGGAATATTTCAGCTCCATTATAATCTTCTAGGACCACCATCATATATGTGGTCTGTCATTGACCAAAACATTGTTATTCAGTGCATGACTGCATATGTTCTATGCCACTTATACAACTTTTTAAAACAGTACCAGTATAGTGCAATACAATATAGCACAACATATTATTCATAGCTAACCCATATAGTACCTTCCAGGTATTAGGTACTAATGTAAGTGCAGTGCTTTGCTTACCTTATTTCCATTTTGGAAAGAAACAAAGTTGGGACCCAGAAACATTTAGTAACTTGCCCAAGGTCACCCAGCTAGAACGTGGCAGAGTTGGACTTTAAACCCAGGGAATCCAGCTACTGAGTCTATGCCCTGAACCATGAGGTGACACTGCCTCTCATGTAGATCAGGATAGGAAGGACACACACCAGTTTCAATTCCTGTGAGAAGGGAGGGAACGAAATAAGCTATTGGTGCTGGGGGTAGAGATGGGGCTTAAACTGTGTTTGTTTGGTTTTCTTTCCTTAAAAAAAAAATCTGAAGATATTACAGTAGAATAATGTTAACATTTGTTCAGTCTAGGAGGTGGGTACAGGGATGTTTGTACTTTGAAATATCTTAAAATTTTTAAATATTATCCCATGAAAAGAAAGGAAAGAAGAAATGGAGACAGTCACTGTAGGCTATAAATGCAAAGATGGGAGCGAGGCAGGCAGTTCTGGAGGAGGAGGTAGGGGCATGGTCCCAACCTCCCCTTAGAACTCCCAGGGACTGACGCCACAGACTAGGAAATGTCACTGCTTGTCATTCCAAGGACACGAGGTGGTGCTGAACCTCCTTTCACTCAGTTTCTTCCATCAGGAATGCCCTCACTTCCTACCCCTCCACAGCCTATGCCCCTCTCCCCTGAAGCTGTTTGGACTGGGGAGCTCCTCTTGGTTCTAAAGGACAGAGGAGCAACATGGCCCCTTACACAAAAGAGAGAAGGGGAAGATTCTTAACTCACATGATGTAACAGGGCAGGGGCAGGGGCATGCTGACCTCAGGGATGGCTTGATCCAGGCACTGAGCACCCTTGAGCCTCTCTCGGTGTCTTTCCCATTGTCACAGGTCCTCCCCACGTGGCTGGGGGCAGCCCCAGGCTCCTCACAAGCCTCACAGTGTGTGATGAGAGAATCAAAGGGCCTCTTGTCTCCTTGTGAAGTTTTAAAACATCTGCAGGAAAAAGGAAGCAAAGGTACTACGATTACCTGGGCTGGCAATGCCCCTTCTTGAGCTTTCTTGCACATTATCTGCCCGCTCCTGCAGCCCGGGCAGTGGCATTGTCTGCTCTGGACAATGAGAGATGCAGGGGCATGGACAGGGTCCCACTCTTCATTCGACAACAGCTAATCAAAAGGATTCACTAACTACCATACCTCCCATGTGCCCAGAGGGACAAAGATGACTTAGACATAGGCCCTGCCCTTGAGAAATAAGGAAACCATATGTGTGGAAGGATTGTTACAATGTTAACAGGGGCAATGCAGTAATAGATGCATGTTAACAGGTATGTGGGAACAAGAGAAGATGACTTGAAGAGGGAGTATTCAAGTTAGATTATTTTTTATTTATCTAATTTTTTAAACAGTGTTATTGAGGTATAATTGATATACAAACAACTGCACATATTTAATGTGTACAACTTGATGAGTTTGGACATACACAAACACCCATGACACCACAATCACAATCGAGGTAACAGACACATCCAGCACCTCCCAAAGTTTCCTTGTGTCCCTTTCTTCTTGTTTTTGGTGTTTTGTTTTGTTTTGGTTTGGGTGGTAAAAACACTTAACTTGAAATTAGCCTCTTAACAAATTTTGAAGTGCACAATACCACATCGTTAACTATAAGCGCTATGTGTACAGCAGATCTCTAGAACTTACTCATCTTGCAAAACTGAAACTTTATACCCATTGAACAACCTTCATTTCCCCCACCGTTCAGCTCCTGTCAACCACTATTGTATTCTGTTTCTATGAGGCTGTTACAAATACCTCATATAAGTGGAATATTGCTGTATTTTCCCTTTTGTGACATGCTAATTTCACTTAGCATAGTGTCCTCCAGGTTCGTCTATGTTGTCATAAATGGATGTCCTTCTTTTTAAGACTGAATAATATCCCATTATATGTATATATCACATTTTCTTTATCCATTTAACTTTCGATGTCAAGTTGAATCTTTAAGAATAAACAGGAGCTTTCTGGGTCAGAGTTGACAAAAGTGGTGGCGTGTGAGGGAACCATTACAGACAAGGAAATGTGTGTACAACGGTGTGGACACATGATGGGGTGCTGCATGCTTGGGGGACAGAGAAAGGGTCAGGGTGGCTGGAGCCTGATGTCAAGGGATGTGAAGAATAGAGGGTGGAGAAGAACTTGAGGCAGATTAAAAAGGCTTGCGCTTTATTGTGTAGGCAACATGGAGCTGCTAAAATTTCATTAGCTAGAGTATAAGCTCACCTTAGCTGTGCTTTATCCTGATGCCTATGGGGAGATGGATCTGGAAGTAGGGCGGGGATCCTGGTAGATAAGAATCCATTAGGAAGCTGTTGTAATCGCCCAGTGAGGGATGGCATGTCTATTGTGGCACATATATTGCTTTTTCTATTGCTTTTTTTTCTGTACCATGGCCATTATAGACTCGTTTTACATTTCCCACAAAACATACATACAAACACACACATACCACACACAGAGAAGATAGTAAGTTTCTCAAAAGCAGGAACAGAGTGTCATTGCTTCACTATATTATTTGTTTTCCCAGAAGAGAACCCACTTTCTTTCATGGAACTACTCCCGCCCTATTCCAACTTTGCAGTTCTGCCAGGAACTGTTCATCACAATGCTGAACGATCACATGACCCCAGGCCAGCCAGTTGGAGTTCTTCCCTGGGATTTTTTTCCATGTTGCTGGTATGAGAAAGTACTCTTTCCTCTCCGGTCAGGAGATTGTAAGGATATAAGCCTGGGCTACCTGTAGCCATAATTCTAGGTCAAAAGGGACTGCCAGCCTGAGAGAATAGAGCTAAGAGGAAGGGATTTGAATCCCTGGACCCAGGTGTACAAAGGGCCAGCTTCTCTCTGGCTCTGAGTGTGTTTTTTTACATGAGCCATATATTTCTGCTTGTCTCTTAAGGCAGTTTTAGTTAGGTCCCATCACTTCTAGCCAAAAAACTCTGCCTAATGTATGCACCCATGACTGCATCCTCTTATCAGACCTAACACAAAGAAGCTGCTCAAAACACAGCTAGAAAGGGCAAAGAAAAATGGTCTGAAGAAGGAAAGGCCCAAACCAAGCACAACTTGATGTCCCCCCCACCGCCCACCTCCCCACTGCTGTGCACTGGGCAGTTTTACTTGGGCCAGGTGGACCAGAGAATAACCCCATGCTTAGGGAGTGCCCAATCTTCACATATCCCAGATGCCATCCTCAACTCACTGTGGGACAAGGCATTCTTATTCACAAAGTCCACCATGACCAGGCCCCTCTCCATCTCAGGCTACCCAGGGGGTCCTCTTTTCTCTCTTTCCAAGTTTCAAAAATACAAAAGAACTGTGATAAGATATTCAACAGAGAATATTTTCCAATCTAGGTACAGAGGAAGGACTTGAATCCATTCAAGGAGCTATGACCTCCTGGCTCCCACCACCAACCCACCTCTGGCTGAGCTAGCCTCCCTGACCACTATTTTAAACAACAATCCATTCCCACCCTCATCCCCTCCTGGTACTCTCTTATCCTACTCAGCATTATTTAATATTTTTCTCCATCTGTAATCATCAACTAATGTAGTATCTGTATTTTAATTTTTTTGGCCCCAACCCAACTAGAATGTAAGCTCTAAAGGGTCAAGGACTCTTGATTTTGTTCACTGTTCTATTCTAAACACCTAGGGCAGTGCCTGGCACATGCTGTGTTTGAATAAATATTTGTTAAATGAATGCATGTGCAGTGGTCCAAGACTGGGAGCAAGTTGATGGCATTTTGTGATTGAGAGAGCAGGCTGAGGAGTGATCTGACTTCAGGTGTACGGGAGTTTAAGATGAAAAAGAACTTGATATGCCTCATCCTCAGGTGGGATAAAAAGGAAATGGGACCACTGGGACTCATGGGGCACTTAGGTCCAAGCTAGTGGTACACTGGGTCGACAGCTACTGTTCTTGCCTACCTAGCATCCATTCAGCCCTCTGACAAATAACCCCTGATCTTCTTTGTGTCTACCTCTACCCTACTTTTGGAGGTAAGCATGTGACAACTTAGCCAATCAGCATACCCTACACCTTTGCTCACAGTGATTGCTTTCTGCTTGGACACACAATCCAATTCAAGCAATAACAGCCAATCCCATGACTTTTGCCAAAGCAAAAGGGAAAAAGAAAATTCTTCCCCAGGAACACTGCTAGCAGTAAAGATGAAGCCTGGAGCTGCTGGAGTCACCACCTGAATCTGAGAATAAAGCCAACTCAGAGGAAAGTACCACAGAGAGATGTCAAGGGACCAGCTTGAGTCACTCTCTGAATCCAGCCATGCCTGAAGATACCGGAAATTTCAGTCACGTGAGCCAATAGATTCCCCTTTTCTGGTGAACTATGTTGAATTGGGTTTCTGTCACTTACAACTGAAAACATCCTGAGCAATACATCCAGGGTACTGAAGAACACAGGGGAAATACATTCTCAAGGCTCTTCAATACCTTGAAGGGAAGCCTAACATGTCCCAGAAATGTAATCTATTATAACATCTTTTGGTGCGACTCATTGCCTATCTTTTTGGTGAGCAGGATGGGGGCCACTGAGAAGGCAGCCATGGTGCTGGTTTTATTTATTATCTGCAGTTACATTGGGAACAAATTTAGCAACTTTGTCTCAGGTGTTTTAACATTTCAGCTTCTCACCATTGTAAGAGCAGTTATTAAACAGAATCCAATCTCCTACCCAGTGCAGAGGGGGAGAGAACATGACATAGCAAAAAGAGCACTGAACCAAGAGTCCGACAATCTGGCTTCTAATCCTTATCTGATCACTAATCAGCAGTGTGATCCAAGACAAACCACCTTGCTTCTCTTGGTCTCAGGACTACATCATCTCCAAGCACTCATCCAATTCTGCAATGGAAAGCACACTGGACATTCTTAACATTTTATGGGGCCTGAGCCCCAGAAAAACGCACACGTGCACAAACACATGATGTTGAATAGAGTTTCATGGGGCTTACAACTCTAGAAGCCAATCTATACCTCTAACCTCTCTGCTTTACAGCAACTAAGACACCAGTTTCTGCTTGGATTACTCCAGTGACAGGAAGCTCACTATTCATAAGGCAGCCCCATTATACTATTAAACTGCGCTAGAAAAATAAGTTCTTCTTCATACTGAACCAAGTTCTGCATACTGTAATTTGTACCCATTGGTCCAAGTTCTCCACAGAAAATCAGAATAAGCCACAAATCAGAAAAATCGGGTTCTCTCCTGTTTATGACATCTCTTCATCTCTCCGAAGACTGTTTCTAAGTTTTAAATGAAAATAATTTATGGGAGAGGAATGTAGATGATTCGCCATGCAGATTATTTTACAGAGCATTGTTACAAAGATATGGTCTTCCACCTCACCCCAGATATGCCAAACATCCAAATGCAGATGCTAAATCACAAATAAGCATTAATCTGGACAGATCTAGGTTTTGCAAAGAGGGGAATTACTGCCTAAAAATACGTTGAAAGGAACAGCACGGTCTTTTGGGGAAAGCACTGCATTAGGAATCAGAAGATTTGGAGTAGCATCCTGCCTCCCTTCCAACTACCTACATACATCGTTGGGTAAGTCACTTAACCTCTCTGAACCTGTTTCTCTTCTGCAAATTGCGACAAAACCTACCTCACAGAGATGATGAGAGGATTACATGATATAATATTCGAAAAGCTTCTAGCCCAAGCCTGGCACACAAGAAATTCTCAATAAATACTAGCTCCCGCGCTCAGCAAGCTGAGTTTTACTCGATGCGCTCGGCGCTCTTTCTCGAACGGGATTCCCCCTCCTGAGCCGGAGTCTGCGCTCTGCGCTCGACTGAGGCTCCCTGGCCGCTCGCGCTTTTCTCTCCTTCTCCAAGATGGCGGCTGTCGGCGGCGCTGAGGCGGGATCCGGGCGAGCCGAGTGAAGGTAGCGGCGAGCGGAGCCCCCACGAGGCCGGGCTGGGCCCCCACCCTGAGGCGGCAGCAGCCCCGCCCCGCTGCCACCCGCCGCCCTGGGCCCGCGACACCGCCCCGGGGACGCCCCAGGCCCGTCGCGGCCTAACCCAGAGGCCGAGCCGGGGACTGGAGTAGCGGCCGCAGCCGCCCCCGGGAAGGGGCTGGAGCGGGCCGAAGGAGGAAGGCGGGCAGGAGCTGTTCAAACGGGGAAGGCGGGAAAGCTGCGGGACCGGGAGGGGGCGTGCGGCCGCCCCGGGGGCCTGCGGGCCGGGGCCGCCCCTCCCCCTGCCCCGGCCGTCTCCGCCCTCGGGGGCGCCGTGCGGCCGCCGGGGACGCGGGAACCGGGTCGGGGCAGAGCTGCAGCCTGGGACCCGGGATGCGGGGGTGCCCGGGGCTGTCAGGGGGAAAGGGCTCCAGCGCCGGGCCGACGGGAGGGCTGGGTCCTCGGCTGGCAGGAGAGGATTCGAGGAGCTTTCTTCTTTTCCTCTTCGCAGAGCTTTGTTGAACTAGCTGTTGCTGCAAAACTGCCGGGAGAATCCCATTGGTTTGTCGTGGGGACCGTAAAAATGGTGGTCCTGGGGGCTTTTTGTATAAATAACCTGGTATTGTGTGTATTCTTTGCGTGCGATCCAGTTTGAACGTGCCTTCGTAGTGGGATTCTTTTCCATACAGGCCCATCTTCCCTCCACAACTGCTACTTGTAGATTCACTTCATATCGTGCAAAAAAGGAGAAAATTTACCTCCCTTCTTTCTGATGTCTAAGCTGGTGGCTGATTATATTCCCTCATAGCAGAATAAATTAAAAAACTGAATCCAAAATAAAGCCTGTTGATTGGACAAGGCTTGTCAAAATTTCTATTGCTGGTCTATGGAAATGTGTGTTGTCAGCCGATCTGTGCGGTGGTCGTGGTTCCGCTTAATTGCACTGCAATGAAAGGATTCAATCCCCATCCCAGGCTGTTGGGATCTCTGCAGCTTCCAGAGCTGGCAGGGGCTGTGAGTGCTGCATAGGTAGGTCCCTGGAGAAGGGAGTGGCAAGAAAATTCGGAGTCGCTGTGTTCAGAGATTGTAGGAAACCTCAAGGAAAACGAGAAGACTTCACATCACCCGCTCAAATACTAGAAGTAACAACAACGACGAAATTTCAGAAACTGGCAGCAACTGGACGTGCATCTTCCTTTGCCTGCACTGACTGGCAGTTGGAGTTCTTGAAAGGAGTGCTGGAAGAAGAGAACTCGGAATCTTGGACAAAGCTCTCATCCTGGACTAGACCTGGATTTCAGGGTTTCTCTTGCTGCCCACTTTAGGGGGCTTAGTTTGTTTCTTTTTTTTCAATACTCATTTACATTATTGGATGAAGAAGATTGTTAGTGATTGCCGCAGCTCAGATTACCTCAAAAAACCACGTTCTGAAACTTTTTTTCAGTATAATTTGAATTTTCAAAATAGCAAAGTACTCTATCTGATGATTTTAGATCATAAGATCCCTAATTACTTTGGTCATCCTGAAGGCCGATGCCTTAACATAACTTGTATGTTTATCTACAAGTGGAAGAGCAACTCTGCCTTCCCTTTTTTGTATCCTGAAGAAAAGTCCCAGAAGAGCCAGTTAATAATTCGCACATTTCATAAGTATACATTTTTATGGTGCGTGTTTCTTCCACAAACAATATTAAATAATGAACTTATGTTGTCATATCTTAGCACATTGAGACAGACAAAATTATCCCTGCCTCTTGAAGTTGACAACGTTGAATTTTATAAACTCCAAAATTATGGAATTCAGGAGAATGGGTTTTAACACCTGTTTTACATTTGCCAACATTTAATGTAATTATGACCTCTGGTTTTTAACATGAAAATCAAACCTGATATTTTTCATTTTCGTTAATCCTCATAATCTGCTTCCTACCCCTGAATTCTGAATTTATCATGGATAATATTCAAGACCTAGAAAGAATATCAGGGGTTCATCTGATCTTATATAAATGTTGCCTGAACTCTGCCTTTCTTTCACACTGTTGCTTGAGACTTCTTTATCTGGTATCATCTTTCTTGTATGAGTCAGCAACTAAAACTAACCCCTGAACTGCAATAATACCCTGATTTTAAAGAACCTAGAAATTGGGAGCCCGTCAGTCTGCCCAACCTGTGATACAGTCCATTGTGTTTAATTTTAGTTTTTCAAGCTCTTGGTTGCCCAGTTCTTTAGTGAATTGGACTAATCTTCAGGCCTCATTCATTTTTTTTATTTTCCTCAGGTTGTTTAATCCTGTAATTTATAAAATGCTCTTTAGTGTTTTTAAGAAATTTTGAACAGTAGCAGGCCTAATTCTAATACATAATGCTAACACTGCCACATGTTCTGTGTTGGCCTGTGCTTCTGAGGAGCAGTTCATAATTTTCTATTCCCTCTCAAAACTTTTTAAATCCACTGGTTGTTTTTTAAAGCAGTCCATTGTGAGACCATGAGTGCTTTTCCATAATCTAGTAAGTCGCAGTCGTTTTCTTTCTCATGCTGTCTTTAGAGGGACTTATTTCTATTCTGTTAGATTGCTCAGCTCTGTTTTATGTTGGTTTTGACGTTACCAAAGGGAAGGCCTGTTTATAAGTCTCAGGACTTGCCTTTGCTTACGTTTAGAAGTACATTTTGTTCTTGTCAACAGATTGATGACTATATTTATGACACTGAATTTTTAAGGTTTTTTGCCATTATTTCTCAAACATTCTTTGCCAAAATTCATTTGGCATGAAAAGCATTTGACTTGAGGTCTCTCATGGTAGTTCTTAGCATTATCAGTCTATGAAAACCAACATGATCTGTGTATTTTTCTTATAAACTCAGTATTTTAGTACGAATGAAAAGATAAACTGTTTTCAAATGAATGGATATAATTCCCTATATGACATGCCCCTTCCCCTACCTGCACCCCTTTTGGAGTCAGCACCACTTGAGTGGAAAGAGGAGGATGGCAGTTTCCCTTTGAGAAAGTTTAATATGCAAATGCTGGAACTTGAAAACTGGCTGCATTATGTATCGTGCTTCCTCGCGTGTTTACATGAGGCCTGACCTTATATTCCCTTCATTTCCGGTGAAAAAGCCTTTGAGCAGGCAGTTCTCCAGTTTATCTTTAAAATAACCCAGTTAAGGTAGTTTCTTGACTTTTGCTTCTCTTACCTTGACCAAGTCCATTCTTCATTTCACTTCTCAGGAATGTGGAGAAATGCTTTTTTTATGTTTCTTTTCTTAATCTTACTTGTAAATCATTCTTGGTAATACTTGTTTTTCTCTTTTCTGTTTTCAACTTAAACCTACCTGTACATTGTATTTTATCTGACTTGTGCAAATAAGTCTTTTTGCTTTTTGTTTTTTTTAATGTAACTCTTATTATGAAAGTTTCCCTTGTTAATCAAATTCATCTTTTCTTTCACAAAAGTTCCATACTTCAGTATTGTCCACACCTACGCGAAGGGATTAGTAATGTATCATTGAAATGTCCTTCAGTATTTCTAAATCCCATTATAATAATGAAGGTAAAATAAATTTAAATGACCAATCATATTAACTTTTAAGCATTTAACTAACTGGATGAGAACATTTCCAAAATATTTAATATATAATTTTTAAATTTCCTGCAGGACTTGTGACATTGCTTGTACTTAAAGTATTTGAAGAACTTTACCTTACAGTGCAGTTTATAGCATTGTCATCTTCAAAGTCAAAATGGACACATAAACTTGAATGCCAAAAATTTTATTTTAATTTTAATACATTACTTAGGATATTTAAATTATAATACTTCTTATTTGTGAAGAGTTTAATAATGACAAAAATTTCATCACCGATTAAAAATGATAATATTCCCATTTTTACCTAGCCTTTAAGAAAGGCTTATTAAGTGGTGAAAGCTGTCATATGGCCAACTAATGTAAGCGTACCTACTTTTACAATTCTATAAATTTAAGCAAGTTCATATAGCCCAACAAAATACATACCAAAGAAATTATGCTGTAAAAGTCTTTAATATCCCTATGCTGTTATCATCATTTCTGTTTAAATTGGAATCCAGTAGATTTTACCATTTTACCAGTCCAATTGGTAGGACTTTGTGGTCTTCAAGTGTTTGGTGTAATCTGTCTTCCTCTACATCTTGCTTTACCTTTGCATTTTGTAACCATGACTGAACCTATCCCTCTGACTTAATGTCAGTTTTTACCCTGTCTCGGTGTTGTCAGTCCTGTTGGCATTTCAGAAATTCTCATTAATTTTGGAAATATTTTTTATATAGGAGGTATTTTATATACTTCCCCAAATGAGAACCTTAATTCATGACTGAAATCTAATTAAACCTAGCATACTTCCTGCAGTTTCAACCCCAATATATTTACAAACAGAATGAGGAGGTGACAAGACACTCCTTTATTTCTTGCTGCCCTTCCAGCCGGCCCTTGGATCACTACGCATTTTCATCTGGAAGGTTGCTTCTCCACAGTGATTTCGCATTACAGGAGGGTTTTCCTTCTTTATTTCTCAGACCTGGTCCTGTAGACGGGAAGGAGCCTGGACACAGTGACACATTCTCAAAGGCCTTGCAGGACCGCCATGGCTTATGATGACTCCGTGAAGAAAGAAGGTATGACCCCTTAATCTGAGAAGCATTCCAAAGGGGGTATCCTCTTCAATCCTTGCAGCCCATGGATATAGAGACCAGGACTGGGCATCACAGCCTGGACTCCCAGGTGATGGTCCAGAGCACTATTATGACACTCAGCCTCCACGTCATCCCCAGACTGGGCCCATGGAAACGAAAACCAGGACAGGGGTTCCAACATGAGAGTCTGAAATATGAGTCTCTTAGTTTACTGGGGTGATCCCCTGCAGCACTCTTGGTCCTTGCCAGCTCCAGTGTGCAGGAGTCTGGGGATAGGAATCACATACTGGACTCCCACAGAGCAGCACAGCACATGAATCCTCATTCTTTTCAGCCTTATCTCTGCAAGTTTGTGTCCACCTGCCAACTCACAGCTAAGAAACCTTGTCTGAGGATGCACATGGGGCCTTTGCATAGTGTGGAAACATTGTTTCTTCAGGTTTGATTCTTGTATTTGCAGCCAGGTCATCAAGAAATATTCTGTCCCCTTGGGTCTAGCCCTGTATTTCAGTGGACTCGTTGAAACATTATTTTACTTTGGTAATAGAGGGACTGTTACATTATATGCATGGTGACTGGTCGTTACTTACTTTCTTATTTCCTTTCCCAAATGAACCTGTGCTGCTCAGATTGCTTTGATGGTGATCACACCTTTGAGGACATAGGACTTGCAGCTGGCCGAAGCCAACGAGAAAAGAAACGTTCTTACAAAGATTTTTTAAGGGAAGAGGAAGAAATTGCTGCTCAGGTCAGGAATTCATCCAAGAAGAAGTTAAAGGTAAATCCTGAGCATTTGAATTAGGAAAGTTTTAAACTACTTCTTATCATATTTCCTAATATTTGAAGAAGGAAGTGTCCTTTAAAAACTTTAGAAAAGAAAAATAAAACATTGTTCACTTCTGTTTTTATTTCCTGTACTTTACTTTGTTTTTCAAAGTCAAATATCATCAAAGAACAAGAGTGGTTCCAAACTGCTCTTGCCTTGTCATCTTAGTATTGGTTAATTCTTCTTCCTGTTTGATTGCAGGATAGTGCACTTTACTTCTTGGGGACGGACACGCACAAGAAGAAGAGGAAGCACTCCTCTGATGATTACTACTATGGAGGTAAGGATGGAAAGGGGCAACAGGTGGGATAAACACATCACTGGTTCTTGGAGTCGGGGTAGGGGAAAGGGATCCAGATGTTGCTGACTCAGTGGCCTATTTAACAGGACAGTGGTTCTTGTTCTGAGTGCCGATAAACCAGTGTGAAGGAGGAGAGAGGTGGAGGGCTGGTATTTTGGAGGATTCAGCATAGAAGAACAGTCTTCATTTGTGATACACCAGGTACCAGGTTCCTTCTCCCCCCAATCATCCACTTATCTTGTGCCCATTGTTATCTAGCATCCCGTTTGCCATATGTAGTCCTTGGGCCCTCTGGCCTGCACCTGTGGGTCGCTTCTCAACCAGTGTATATCCACTCACAGAACCAGTTTTCTTAGCTGTGTTATGCACATAGCTGATGAGACTAAACTTTTATCAGAATGGGTTTGTCCTGAACACAGAAACAAATGATACCCTGTCTGCAATCTAAATTATAACTACCTATAATCCCACAGCTATATTCCATTCTTCTGGGTATGCTCTCTGGTTGCTTCTGAAGACTCAGTGAAGAAAAACAACTTTAGTGGCAAGAACTGTCTCCAGGGTCAGAGGCAAAATCTACCAAGCCAAGAAGCACGTGGGCATCATCTCTGAATGTTAGGATCAGTTAAAGGGTCTCCCTTCAAATCGTTCCTGTTAGCCTCTTCCTTGTGTTAGGTGGGTGTTTTGGTGAGAGAGGAAACTTGTAAGAAGTTGCTTCCTGTCATATTGACAGTACTTCTCTTGATTATTTCTAGACATTTCGTCTTTGGAATCGTCACAGAAGAAAAAGAAAAAGTCCAGCCCACAACCTACTGATACAGCTATGGACCTATTAAGAGCTATCACTTCCCCACTGGCAGCAGGCTCCAAGGCCTCCAAAAAGACAGGGGAGAAATCCTCCAGCTCTTCGAGCCATTCGGAGAGTAGAAAGGAACACCACAGGAAGAAAGTAAGCGGAAGCAGTGGGGAACTATCCCTGGAGGATGGTGGCTCCCACAAATGCAAAAAAATGAAACCGCTGTATGTGAACACAGAGACACTGACACTTCGTGAACCTGATGGTTTAAAGATGAAACTTATTCTCTCACCAAAGGAGAAGGGAAGCAGCGCAGTTGATGAGGAGTCCTTTCAATGTCCCTCTCAACAGGCAACTGTGAAAAAATCCTCAAAGAAATCAGCTCGGGATGAGCAAGGTGCTTTACTCCTAGGACATGAGCTACAGAGCTTTCTGAGAACAGCCCGGAAGAAGCACAAGTCATCCTCAGACCCACGTTCATCTCCTGGCCCCGAAGGCTGTGGGTCTGATGCCTCCCAGTTCCCAGAATCCCACAGTGCTAACCTTGATTTTTCAGGGCTTGAGCCTATTCTGGTAGAATCAGACTCATCTTCTGGTGGGGAACTAGAGGCTGGGGAGTTAGTGATAGATGATTCTTACCGGGAAATCAAGAAGAAAAAGAAGTCAAAGAAGAGCAAAAAGAAGAAGGACAAGGAAAAGCATAAAGAGAAGCGGCACTCCAAGTCCAAGAGAAGTTCAGGACTTTCTGCCGCAGCAGTGGGAGAGGTCACAGTGACACCTGGCCCTCCTCCCACCATCCCCTACGCTGGAGCGGCTGCCCCTCCCCCGCCTCTTCCTGCCCTCCACACGGATGGGCACAGTGAGAAAAAAAAGAAAAAAGAAGAGAAGGACAAAGAGAGAGAGAGGGGAGAAAAGGTAAAACATTCCTAAAAGTGTGGTGGGGGTAAGAGATGAAGCATGTTCTTCGTAGATAGTAAGTAGACTTGGGAGTTAAGCAGGTGAGGTGAACCACTGGGAATTGCACATGGTCAGGGAGATATCTGTTGGAGTGATATATAAAGTATAAAATATTACCAATGGCTAAGTCTGCCTGGCACTAAAATAGGAGCAGTCATAATTAGTCGTGGATTTTCTTGATAGAGTTGCTCTCCCACTGTGCCAGGAGTAGGTTAGGTAACACCATCGCTTATTCTGACTGGTTCTTAGGTTCATGGGAGCGAAACCCAATTTCTTTCACTCAGCAGCACTGTCTGCCTGGCGCAGTGGGGTATGTATAGAAGGTGTTCTTGAGCTCATTTTGAAAGCATAGATTGTCAAAACCAGTAGAATATGCGCAATCAAGTGACAGAATAAGCTAGTGGCTTTCCACTAACTGGAGTCAGCTACTTGTTAGTGTCGAATGTGTGTCCTTTCACCGTTTGAGTGCTTGCTTGCTGTATGCTATGGATAGTGCCAGGAAGTGCAAATACAAGCAGGGACATAGTTCTTGACCTTAGGGAGCTCTCTGATGATTAGAGAGACAGGAATGAGAAATCAGTAACCTTGGTTTGATTTCTTTCTTCACAACTCGAAAGTTTCTAGCAGTCCCCGGCCTAGGGGTTAGGGACCGCAGATCTAAATGATAATTTAAGAATAAAATGATAGAGCTCTACAAGGTGGATTAGACTGAGGAGACTTGTGACAGACCACCCAGGAGGTTGTTATAGTCCAGAAGGTCTGTAAGAAAAGTGTGAGAGAAATACAGTTGAACAGATGGATTCAGGAGAGACTTTGAAGGAAAATTGACAAGATCTGGCAACAGGGCTTGCATCTGGGAAGCCAGAAACGTAGGTGAGTATAAGGGATGTCTCTTAAGGTTTGAACCTGGGTGCCTTGGAAAATAATAATCTCATCAGGGTTAGGGACTTACTCATCTTTAATTCCCCTATGTGGCTAGCAATTACTAGTAAAAAAATGAATTTTAATTTATAACAACACCTTATTGTGAATTAATATTTGATTGTGTGTCCAAAAAATCTGAAGTAGTCATAATCTGAAGTTAATCACTTATTTGTCCAACAAATATTCATGGTGTATATATTGTGTTTTTTAAACCTGAGTTGGGCATAAAAATTTCCTATGAAGCTTTAAAAAAATATCCTTTCCTGGGTTTTGATTCAATATAAAAAAGAACTACATAAAAGTCAGGCACAAAGTCCACCCAGAGATAGAAAGCAATGCTTCAGGAATAGTGTTCTCTCAGCCTGCAGTGAGCAGAGACTGGAGTGACATCTGGTAGAACTGCCGCAGGCCTCTGTGAGCCTTTCTACCTTACATTTTATGACCAGGACCATAATAAAAATAGACAAGGTTGACAGAGTGAGACCCTGTCTCAAAAAAATTTTTTTAAATAGAGAAGGTGAGAAGAATAGCTGGTTTGGGAGAAGAAGACAAGTTAGATTTAGATTTTGAGATACAAAAGCATCAGGAGATGCAGCATAGCTAAGTAGTTGAAAGTGGCCTGTGGAGCCAGGCCACCTGGGTCCAAGTCCTGCCTCTGCCACTTACAAACACTGTGATGTTGGACTCTAAGATGTGGGTATTGACAGGCTTACCTCATAGGGTTGTTGAGGATTAAACATGAAACGAGGCATGCACATAAAAGTGTTTAGGGCCTCTGTGGGCCAGGGCGCCCTGAGGTGCCGCATCAGACTCACCAGAGCAATGCATGATATTTTAAATATTTTAAAATTTCAAGAGAAACAGCAATACTTGTCATCTGTCAGATGTCTTTTGAACTACTATCTCTAAGTGATTCCTGGTTTCAGCAACATATGTTACGTTCCTTTCAGTAGTGCCTTATCTTTGTGAGGCTGAGTGTGATTGCTCTGGTGAAAAGCAACCACCCTGTGGAAATCCACATGAGCACCGTGAACCCAAAGTTTAGGAACTTTGTCTTTGCACAATACTGAGCACGTTAGTAAGCATTCGGTGTTAGTTGTTATAATCACCATCTCAGTGGGAATTTCCAGAGAGCAGTGGAAATGCAAGACCTGGAATTTGGTAAAACAGTTGGAAGTAGGGTTAGAAATTGGGTGTTCATGTACAATAAATGAAATAAATAAATGGATAAGAGGAAATTGAGCCCATGGTGGAATCTTGTAGAACACGGATTCCAAGGCGTTTATATAAGAGAAGGGGGAGGGGGCAGTTGTGTTGGAGGAGACTCACAGAGGGAGGGGAAAGACAGATTCCAGAGTAGGCTGGTCTCAGGCTAGTGAGGCCAGGGAGTTCAAGTGCAGTGGGGAGGAACGGAGCCGGACGAGTGAGCACTGTGGAAGTGAGCGCAGCAGCGGAGGGCTTTTAGTGGGGAGTTTTGACTGACACAGAGAAGGGAAATTGGACTACCTCCCTAGTGAAAGGTAGCCTTTCAGTGTTGTTTTGTTTTGGGAATGATTTTTGTTTTTTCTTGTTTGGTTGGTTGGTTTTGCTTGTTTTGAGTCCTGCTTTCTAAGGAAGAGTAGAAAAATCAAAAAATATCTTGATAATTTCCAACTAAGGATCATCCCGTTGAAGTGGAAGTTGTTTGTTTATATTGGAGAAGCAGGGTACAGTTACATTTCAAACATACTATACTTTTAGGTTTTCTTAAATCAATAAAAGCCCATTCACTGTCACTCAAAATAGTATCCTGTGATGTTGCCACTTCAGAGGCATCCCTTCAGTTAGCTGTATGTTTCCAGAATATGCACACTTCCTCTAAGCAACCTAAGGCTAGGCCAGACAGCCTAGTGCCTGGCATAGCCAGTCATTGTTTGTTGATTTACTAATAAACTAAATCCTGAATTATATTAATAACTAGACTGGTACTGTGTAAGTTCTCCCTCTGGCAATACTGAGGCTGAATAACAACAATAAATGGTAGAAATTAGTCACTACCATCCATTGATTGGCTGCTGTGTGCCAGGCTCTCCCAGACATTTTCCATACGTTACCAGTCTTGATTGATCGGTACCATGAGCCCCATGTGACAGAGGAAGAAGCTGAGATGAAAAGATATGGAGCCAGAATTGAAATACAGATTTCTTTCCAAGCTCGTAATCTTTCCGCTATACAACATGCCTTTCTAAAACTTCAAGACATGGTTACTCGGTGCCGTAATACATCTTTGACAAAGATAAAAGTAGATTCTAAGTCAAAGAAAACCGATATGTATCCTGGTATTTGAGATTTGCCCTATTGAGAAGTAAAAAGGTTGTTTTTCAAATTTAGGAGGCAGAGTTTAATGAAGTAGTTAAAAGCCAGGCTTGAATTCAGCAGATTTGGATTCTTATTCAGTCTGCTACTTACTAGCTTTGTTCTCTTGAGATTGCTTCCTCACTTCTCTGTCTGCTCATTTGTAAAATGGAGTTATTTAGATTAAATGAGGTGATACATGTAACACACTTAGCACAGGGCATGGCTCAATAAATGTTAGCTGTAGTTATAATTACTGTTGCTTACATCCTAAGTTCTTCAAAAGAAAAAAAAGGAAAAGAAAAATTAAAAAAAAAAAAAAAACTGAGTTCTTCAAAAGCATAAAATATACTTTAAAATATCTTTTTAAACCTTTTTTTCTGCCACCCACTTCACATATTAGACTAAGGAAGGAGACTTTGTTTTTATGCATGTAATGCCCCACCTTAATATAACACCTCACCTTTAGGAACCAAACTCTGCCATTATCTCACATATTTGGAAAACAGTTAAGACCCTGAAAGAAAGCTGGGTCTCTAAGGAGCAAAAGCAGGTGTCATAAAACCTACAGTTAATTGGAGAGCAGTATGGTCACTGGGGGAGGAAACACTGAGTCAAGTAATGTGACCCCTCTGACTCTGTTCCTTTATTCTTAAAATGGGGAACTAGCACCCAGCCTACTTCACTTGCCAAGAGTGTTGTGAAAATCAGATGAGGTAAAAGAAATGAACGCACACTCTGGCCCCTTTGCACAAAATCCTGAGACTTCGTTATTCATTCTGTACATACTTACTCTGCGCTTACATTGTACCAGGCACTTCCCAGGTGCTAAGGATACAGACATGAATAAGATATTACACAATGTCCACTCTCAGAGAGCTTTGGGTCTAGTGAGCCAGTAAGAAACTATTCAGAACCTCAACAGAGGCATGTGCAGAGTGCTGAGGGAGTGTAAGGAAAACCTGGGAATGACAGGCTTCCTGGAAGAGGTATCATGAACCAAACCTTAAGGCCAAGTAGGAATTATCAGTGGGAGAGAGGAGTAGGCATTTCGGTCAGGGAATGAAACATATATGTGAAGACCGTGAGACGGGAAAGGGCACAGGATGCTCAGAGAACCCCAGGGAGTTGATGTGGCTGTAGTGAAGCCCACAGAAGTTTTAAAGTAGCCATGTGGAAGGCAGAAAGAATCACTGCAAGGCCTGCCTCTCAGAGGGGCAGAGAGCCAGAGACGGAGTAAAGTCCGGTCTGAGATACCATCTATGGAGTTCTTAACAGTCCACATGAGCTCTAGTTATCCCAGTGACAGCGGAATTTTCACGCCAATGGTTAGGTATTATCATCTCCATTTAGCATAAATAAGCTCAAAGAAGTGAAATGACCTGCCCTAGGACATACTACTGCTAGTGGCAAAACAGGAATTTGAACCCAGGTTTTCATCGACTGACAGGAGCCATGCCCTTTTCACTGTGCAAATAAGTATGTTAAATATGTTCATGTGATATAATATAGCAGAAAGGAATTTAAAAGATTTCCATTCAAGGGTCAAATAAACCTTTTGTGGAACCTTTCTTACCTGATAGCCATATTTTGTGGAACATCAAGCTTGAATACTGTCGTAAGTTAATTCAAAAGAGCATCAGATGGTGTAATGGTTACGGGCTGGTATGGTGTAATGGTATGGGCCCCAGAGCCAAACTGTGTGTGTTCAGATGCTGCCCCTGCCATTTACCAGATTTGTGACTCTGGATCTCAGTTTTCTCATGTTTACACTGGCAGTAATAATAGAACCCACTTCATAGAGTTGCTGCAAGGTTTAAACAAATCTCTACATGTAACTGTTACCGCAATGTCTCCTACATAGTATTAACATCATTTATATAAACCAGGCACAGTGGCTCGCACCTGTAATCCCAGCTACTTGGGAGGCTGAGGCTGGAGGGTTGCTTGAGGCCAGAAGTTCAAGACCAGCCTAGGCAACATAGCGAGACACTGTCTCTAAAAAATAAAAAATTAGCTTGGCATGGTGGCACACAACTATAGTCCCACCTACTTGGGAGGCTGGAGTGGAAGCATCGCTTGAGCCCAGAACTTTGAGGCTATAATGAGCCATAATCACACCACTGCACTCCAGCCTGGGTAACGGAGGAAGACCTGTCTCTGAAAATTTTTTTTTACAAATCATTGATATTATGGACTTTTTTTTTTTTTTGATAGAGATAGGGTCTCACTGTGTTGCCCAGGCTGGTCTCAAACTCCTGGCCTCAAGCGATTCTCCTGCCTTAGCCTCCCAAAGTGCTGGGATTGCAGGTGTGAGCCAACTCACCAGGACATTATTATTAACATCATTTATATTAGGGAAAGTGAAGGGATTGGGTTCCTGTCACTAGCAGAAGAAAGCCGAATTTTATTTTTAAGATTCATAAGCAGATTGTGCCTTAACCCCCAGATGTTTTATCCTTTAAATCAGGACCTTAAACTAGAGTTATGAAGAGGGATTTTCATCAGGTTCTCAGAATTCTATGACCCAAAAAAGTTAAGCAGGACTGCTTTATAAAGAGCATTAAGAAGTTGCTTTTTGAAAGGTCTTGATATTGTGACATATCTCATCAAATATTTAAAAGGAGATTTCTGGCTGTAAAATTACATCATGAGTCACATTTAGTAAGTGGACTTGTTGCAAGTAATTTGCTGCAAGTACAATTTGTTTGCAAGTAATTTATACCAATAATAAAATATCCAAGTTTTCAAAATATTAGCACTTTATTAAATTAAAGCAGCATCCATGTATTCCAGCTGTGATCCATTTGCCATCCTGTATGTCCTCTTGCATGAGAAAGTGTAGAGTGGAATTACTGGCCTTGTATTTGGAATCTCATGAAAATGTTTTGTATATAGAGAGATCATCCACTATTTGTGTATTTCTAACTAGTAATTTAGAAAAATGTATGTGTTCTGGGAAATTTTTAACCCTTGTGTGTGGTTTTTTCTGTGGGTTTTTTTTTTTTTGAGACAGAGTCTCGCCCTGTTGGCTAGAGTGCCATAGTCCTAGCCTAGCTCATAGCTACCTCAAACTCCTGGGCTCAAGCGATCCTCCTGCCTCAGCTTCCAGAGTAGCTGGGATCACAGGCGCACGCCACCATGCCCAGCTAATTTTTTCTATTTTTAGTAGAGATGGGGTCTCACTCTTGCTCAGGCTGGTCTTGAACTCCTTAGCTCAAGCATTCCTCCTGCCTAGGCCTCCCAGAGTGCTGGGATTACAGGCGTGAGCCACCATGCCTGGCCTTAACCCTTGTGTTTCAAATCTGAACTTTAGGTTCATAGACTGGAGTTACATCTTACACAGTGGTTAGGTTCTAAGGTCAGCACATAAAGGGAAAATTGTAAGTAGTCAGAGTGTCCCTTGAAAATCCTTTAGGAAGGTTCCGTGTTGAAAGCTGACAGATTCTTAGTCCAGCAGATTGTCAGTCCATTGCCACTAGATTTTTTTCTCCCTTCAGCACCAGATGAAGTCATTGGCATGTATTCAGGAGCCATAATTTTATTTTCTTAAAAAATTATGTCAGCTATAAATACCAGAATCACACTTGAGTAGTGAGTTGCAACACACTGAGAGGGACATACAGAAATTATCTGGGGAAAGCCTATTTATTAAGCCTGTCAACCTCGCCCCGACGTATAGGTTCTTAGAGTGGGATGAATGGCAGGTGGAATCACCCAGACTAATCAATCCATACCTGCCTTCAAATGGGCACATATAAAACTTACACAAACGCTCGTGTGTGTGTGTGTGTGTGTGTGTGTGTGTGTGAGAGAGAGAGAGAGAGAGACATGCCACTCCATTGTATCTTGGGCCCAATAAAAGGGGATTTGAAAGAAAGGATCCTTGGATCCTCAGAACACATAAAACATTTGGGGATATAAAACTGCTACTAAATTAATAAAGGAGATGCAGCACCCAGAACTCACTTTTGTAACATCTCTAAACAGGACTAGCTTCACCAGAATGCTAAAAATAGGATCCTTACTATTTCAACAAAAAATTTTAAAATAAAGGGCTTGCTGCCATTTTCTTTGTCTAATATAGATTTTACCCTATCCTCTTCCACCACAATTTCTATTTTTAAAAGAGCTTGTATTGGCTTTTTGGGTGCCACAATGTCTATTTTGAAAAATACATAAGGAATAGAAAAGAACTCATTAGTTTTTTGATATATTGTGGCATAACAGATTATCACAAGCTTAGCAGTTTAAAACAATATCCGTTTACCTCACAGTTCTGTAGATAGGAAGTCTAGGTGAGGCTCACCTGGGTTCTGCGCTCAGGGTCTCACGAGGCTGAAATCAGTGTGTCAGCCAGAGCTGGGTTCTCATCTGAGGCTCAAGGTCCTCTTCCAAGCTCATTCAGGTTGTTGGCGACATTCAGTTCCTTGCAGTTGTAGAACTCATGGCAACTTGTTTTCTTTAAGTTCATGTCCAGCAGGAGAGTGTGAGAGTATTGTTGCTTCTTGTCTTTTTTTTTTTTCTCCTGAATTCTAGTTTAATCTAGTTTCCATTACATCTGAAATTTTTTCAGGAAATTCTTCCTTTAAAACTTTTTTTTTTTTGGAGCAGTTTTAGGTTCACAGCAAAATTGAGAGGAAAGTATAGAGACATCCCATATATCCCCTCCTCACACAAGTATAGCCTCCCCCACTGTCAACATCCCCCACCAGAATGGTTCATTTGTTACACCTGATGAACCTACACTGACATGTCATTATCCCCCAGAGTCCTTAGGAGGGTTCATTTCGGTGTTGTCCATTCTACGGGTTTTGACAAATGTATAATGACATGTATCCACCATTACAGTATCATGCAGAGTATTTTTCACTGCCCTAAAAAAAATCCTCTCTGCTCCTCAGCTGTTTCAGATTGCCTTGTTTAACTTAGTAATATGTATTAATACTTAAGTTTCTTCCATGTATTTTCATGGCCTGATAGCTACTTTTGCTTTTAGCAGTGAATAATATTCCATTGTCTGGATGTACCAAAGTTTATTCGTTCACTGAGTACAGGACATCTTGGTTGCTTTCAAGTTTTGGCAGTTATGAATATAGCTGCTGTAAACATCTGTGTAGGTTTTTGTGTGGACATAAATGGATTGCATGATAAGAATATGTTTAGTCTTGTAAGAAACCACCAAACTATCTTCCAAAGTGGCTGCACGACTTTGCATTCCCACCAGCAGTGAATGAGAGTTCCTGTTGCTCCACATCCTCACCAGCATTTGATGTTGTCAGTGTTCTAGATTTTGGCCATTCTAATAGCTGTGTGGTGGTATCTTGGTGTTGTTTTAATTTCTGTTTCTCTGATGACATGGTGTGGAGCACCATTATTTACTGTATGTATGTATGTATGGTTTTGTTTCTGGTTTTAGAGACAGGGTCTCACTTTGTTGCCTGGGCTGGAGTGCAGTGGCCTGATCATAGCTCACTGTAGCGTCGAACTCCTGAGCTCAAATGCTCCTCCTGCCTCAGCCCCACCATCTATATATCTTCTTTGGTGAGGTGTCTGTTCAGGTCTTTGGCCCAGTTTTTAACAGGTTGTTTGTTTTCTTATTGTTGTGTTTTAAGAATTCTTTGTATATTTTGGATAATAGTTCATTATCAGGTATGTCTTTTACAAATATTTCTGTAGATAGTCTTTTCATTCTCTTAACAGTGTCTTTCTCAGAGCAGAAGTTTTTAATTTTAATGAAGTCCAGCTTTTCAGTTCATTCTTTTGTGGAGTGTGTATTCAGTGTTGTTTCTAAAAAGTCATCACCAAACCCAAGGCCATCTAGATTTTCTCCTGTGTTATCTTCTAGGAGTTTTATAGTTTTGCAGTTTACGTTTAGATCTGTGATTCATTTTGAGTTAATTTTTGTGAAGGGTGTAAGGTCTGTGTTTAGATTTTTTTTTTTTTTTTGCATGTGGATGTCCTATTCTAGCATGATTTGTTGAAAAGATTGTCTTTTTTTCATGTGTTGCCTTTGCTGCTTTGTCAAGGATCAATTGACTGTATTTATGAGGGTCTATTTCTGAGCTCTCTATTCTGTTGCACTGCTGCATTTGTTCTTTTGCCAGTGCCACACTGTCTTGATTACTGTAGCTTTGTAGTAACATAGAAGCCGGGTAGTATCAGTCCTCCAACTTTGTTCTTCAGTACTACGTTGGCTATTCTAGCTGGTCCTTTGCCTCTTCGTATGAACTTTAGAATTGGTTTGTTGATATTTTCAGAATAACTTGCTGGGCTTCTTGTCTCCTTTAAGGGCTCATCTGGTAAGGTCAGGCCCAGTCAGGATGATCTCCCTTTTGATTAACTCAGATTCAACTCACTAAAGACCTTACTTACATCTGCAAAATCCCCTTTGCCACGTAACAAGCATGGAATCGATAACCCATCATATTCACCGGTCTTGCCCACACATAAGGGGAGGGCATTACACAGGGCGTGCATGTCAGGCAGCAGCAATCTTGGAGGCCGTCTTGGAATTCTGCCTTCCACAAAAATAACGTCATTGAGTACCTACTGAAGTGCCTAACACTGTTTGATTCATTCCCACCTTTGAGTTAAATGGTATTATCCAGGTTTTACTTACAGAGAAACTAAAGCTCAGGGAAATGAAGCAATTTGTGTAACTAGTAAATAGTGTGATCAGGATGCTAACCCAGATTTGTTGGTCTCCAAAGCCCAGGCCCTGCCCATTTTGCCACACTATTTCTGATAAACCCATCATGTCTCCCTCCTTTCCAATTGATTTGCTTTTCTCCAGCCCCACTGTCGTGGCTGTAGCCCATTGTCATCCCTCCCCACTCTCCTGCAGCAGCCTCCTGGGCGGTCTTCTGGCCTTTGCTCCTTCTCTTCTCCGGTTTGTTCTCCACAGTCCTAAGATGCAACCCTGACTCTGTAACTTCCTGCTTGGGATACTCGAATTGCTTCTTCCAGTTAGAGTCCATACTCTTCAATATGGTTACAGGGCCTCAATTTATGAGCTCTGCCCACTTCTCTAACATCATCTCTTACCTCTGTCTCCTTTGACGACTGTACCACATGTTGTTCCCTCTGCCTAGAACACCCTCAACCACTCTTTGCCTAGTTCTACCCAGCTCTCAAGTGTAGATGAAGTGTCACTTCCTCCAGAAAGCTTTCTTTGACCCTAATTTGGTGAGGTACTCCAATTCCATGTTTCCATAGCACCCAGGACTTTCCCTGTAATACCACTGTATTCTATTATAATGACATATTTATCTGTCTTACATGATAGATTACATGTCTGATTCTTGTCTGTATTCCCAATGTCTGGCACATATGGATACTCAATAAATATTTATTAATAAATGAATGGCAGAGGACTTTAATGGGTTACTTTTTTTCTGTTGTCTTTGAAACCTTTCCTTCTTTTTGGTCTCTGCTTTCTCTTCTTTGCCATTGAAAAATACCTTTTTTTTTTTTTTTTTGAGACAGGGTCTTGGTCTGTCACCCAGACTTGAGTACAGTGGTGTCATCATAGTTCACTGCAACCTCAAACTCCTGGGCTTAAGCAATCTTCCTGCTTCAGCCTCCTGAGTAGCCAGGACTACAGGCACAAGCCATTATGCCCAGATAACTTTTTGATTCTTTGTAGAGACAGGGTCTCGCTGTTGCTGAGGCTGGTCTTGAACTCCTGGCCCTAAGCAATCCTCCTGCCTCAGCCTCCCAAAGTACCAGAATTACAGGTGTGGGCCGAGCCAGAAAAATACGTTTAATATCACATGTCAGAAAAGCTATCTACTTTGCATGTGTTTTATTCGGGATCAATAATAATTATATACTGGGACAAGATTGTGGGCCTTTAAACTTTAAATTTCATGTGTTTTCCACTATTTTATGCTGTTTAACCTCTGTGGAGTAAAACCTGGGCTTCAAAAGCTTATCCTCTTAACTACTTACTATACCACCACCCAGTACAGGTACTCAATAAATGCTAGTTTATTTTCATAGTTGAATAAAGTCCTTTATGAGAGTTATGAAGGAAACCCCTCTTTCTTCATTATGTAAATTTGGGTGTAGTATATTGGCCAAGAACTCTGATTAATTTTGTAAAGGTGGCTTTAATTTTATGTTACAGCTGTGGATAGCCTTGCAGAATAGGAGCATTAACCTTTTACAGTATTATATCATGTTCGAGAAAACATTGTTAAAATGCCTTCCTTGCAAGTTTTATAATATGGCCAATTGGGCTGTGAAATCTCTCAAGCACATAGTCTTTCTAATGTTCTCAATATTTAGTAGTGAGATTGATTCTACAGTTGGGAAAGATTTGGCAAAGTATAGGCTTCCACAAATTATTCTATCATCATGTATTCTAGATAAGACATTTTTAAAAGATTAGTATAAAATTTTGAAGCTAAGTTTTTAACATGCCACAATTTTTATATCCAAATAAGTGCTATCTCCTTCAAAGGATTACCTCGGAAGGTGTTCTAGGAATGTTTCTATTCATCAGAATGATTTCAGAACGCCTTTTGGAATTAAAAGTCAGAGCCATCACACAAGCTTTTTATTGTCATCAATCTCAGCCAGGCTTTGTCCTTTGAGGGTAGTTATTTTATGGAAAAAACATTAAGAACTAAGGCAGGTAAACAAAGTACATGATCAAGTTTTGTTTAAAACAAGATGCAACTCTGAAGTCATGAGGCAGGACTGTGTTGTTAGTTTGGTTTTGGTCATAAAATCTGACTCTTAAGGCATACAAAAGTTCATAGTGGCTTTTAAAGCACCAAACATTTGTGTCATTTTAATAACTGCAGGACCAGAAAGGACTAGGAGGAGATAGAGGACTCCTTAGGAGGAGATGCAGGACCTCATTCTTTATTTTAAATAGTAACTTTTTCTGTAAGGAAGCAACCTATTTTCTTTCCTTGGCTCATAAAGCATAGCTCTGAAAGTCAGGGCTACCTGGGTTGTAGTCATACTGTTGTTCTAATTAGCTTAGTTACGGTACCCAAAGCACAAACTATTTTTCTGAGTTTATTTTTTTCCCATCCTCAGAATGAGAGATTTGGACAGATGATACCTAATCTAATGCTCCTTTCCAGGTGGGAAAACTTTTTCCCCTCAGTCTATGGATAGTTATAAAAAGAAAGGCCTAGAAATATAATATTTTGTTTTAGATATCCCTTGTTGAACTGGCTTTAAAAATGATTTGATTTCATTTCTCAAAATTCATGCACTCCTTTTGGCATTGTCATAATACAGTAAAGAACAGCATGTTTCAAGTAGTACAAAGAGTTTGTTGAAGTGAAAGAGGTTCGTCTGACATTGACTACCAAAGAATTGTCTTCGGTTACTTATTTACGTCTCACCTTGAACCACAAGAATGTGAATAATCAAATAATGATAAACTATAAATGGTACTAAAAGCAGGAAGAGGGAAATTAGAAGATTATAAGATTAGAAATCAAAACCAGAGAAACAAAAAGAACATAGATTTGGCTCTTAGATTTCTGGCCCTAAAGTTTAAAAGGAAATTATGTGGTCCTGATTTTCAAAGATGAGAAAAATAGACACCCCAGCAGAGGTAAAGATTTTCTTAGCACTTAGTTCTAAAATAAATATGTAACATGGAATTGTGTATGGAAGAATGAAGGAATTTACAAATAATTAGCATGTAGTTGCAACAACCTGAAAAATCTAAAAATAATTTAGCATGTGGTTTTTACCTGCTAAAATTAAAACTGATACTCATCTCTGAGTGATAAGTAACATGAATTAAAAATTAATTTTCCTGTTTAGGAAAGCTAGTTAGTAATTTAAAACTCTTCCCTGATGGAAAAGTATAGGTATCCTTTCTATTTTGTTACCATAGATTCAGGGTTACTAAACTTGGGTTCTAATCAAGTCTTACCCTGTTTTATTTTCTATGTGGCACTAGCCAAAAAAGAAGAATATGTCGGCCTACCAGGTGTTCTGTAAAGAGTATCGTGTAACCATTGTGGCTGACCATCCAGGTATAGGTAAGAATATTTCTGGTCTTTAGTTTTTTTACTTTCCATTTGTATCTCTGGAGCAATGCAATTAATTGTCAGTAGGCAACTTCTTCCCATAGCATTAGCATACAAATCTCATTTCTTTCCTCAGTTCTGCACATCACTTTAGATTTTTCCTTAGTTTACCCCATCCACAAAAGAGATGAGGTTTTTTTTTTACATATTTCTTAAGCTGATAAGATAGAACACTGTATAAGATTAAATGTTATAAAGTACAGTACATATATAAATGTACACAAATATACAGTTATTTATTGCCAAGATTCTACAATTGACCTTTTCTTCAAACTGCCCTTGGATGTAAAGTTGTAACAAGATGTTCTGTATTATATCATCGTACAGATGCTCCTCGACTTAAGAGACTAAGATGGGGTTATGTCCAGATAAACCCATCAAAAGTTGAAAATATTGTAAGTCAAAAATGCATTTAATACACCTAACCTACTGAACACCATAGCCTAGCCTATCTTAAACATTCTCAGAACACTTACATTAGCCTGTAGGCTAATTGGGCAAAATCATCTAACACAAAGCCTATCTTATAATAAAGTGTGGAATATATTATGTAATTTATTGAGTACTGTACTGAAAAACAATCGTCGTGTGTGTACTACAACAGTATGGTTTCCATTGAATGCATACTGCTTTCGCACCATCGTAAAGTTGAAAAATTGTGAGTCAAACCATTGTAAGTTGGCGACCAACTGTATTTGTCTCTACATTAGAAGTCAGTGAGATGAGAAAAACACTACCTCACAGACCTTGGGCAAGTCACTTAACTTCTACAAACCTCATTTGCCTACTGGGTAAAATACTGCCCTGCCTGCTCCATAGGGTTGCTGTGAGGCTCACATGAATGTGCTTTTTAAGGCATAAAATTATTATACAAATGGGAGGGTAATATTACACATCTGGAGGACTGCTTCTGAGCTGCTATAGGGAAATCCTTTGGTTCTGATCTCTCAGAAATTTAGGGAAAACCTAATACCTTTTATCAAATTTTACACAACGTATTTTCTTTAACCTAAGTTGATAGGCCTTATGTTGTAGGATCAGATTAAAAGACACCAGAAAGATGCTTAAGGAATAAATCTCCAGAGAGTAGATGTGTGAGGATTTGAGCCTATCTCATGACCACAAAAACCTCCCCTTTCCTGTGGAAAAAATGAGAAGGAAAGTGATGGGCTTGGGTTTGGTTTTCTGAAAGGGTCTTGCAGTGTTTAAATCTGATCTTCAAAAACCTTTTTCCGGTTTTTGCTGTCATCAGTCTTCTGTGGTATTAATAGCTAACCCTCTACTATATTGGGTTTTTTACTCTTTTATGCCAGATTTTGGGGAACTTAGTAAAAAACTGGCTGAGGTGTGGAAGCAATTGCCAGAAAAGGACAAACTGGTAAGTATGCTTTCTTACAAATATATTTTTTTGTTGTTTTTTGCCTTCCAAAATGTGTGATTCTTCTATAGACTAGCCAGCCAGACAGCACTGAAAATAGTGAAAAAAATTACAAATCAAGGGAAAAGGGTTTAGCTGAGGTCATTCACACTGTTGGTGTCAATTTAATCTAGGTGAGGATTTAGCTACAGCAAGGCTGTCTTTTCTAACTTGTCTACTTTTTTCCAAAAATGTTACATTTGAGCCAAAAGATGACCTAATGGGCAGTGATTAAAGTATTAAGGCCGGGCACAGTGGCTCACACCTGTAATCCCAGCACCTCAGGAGGCTGAAGCAGGAGGATCGCTTGCAGCCAGTAGTTTGATACCAGCCTGGGCAACAACATAGTGAGACCCCGTCCCAACAAAAAATTTAAAAAACGACCTAGCAGATTGTGGTGGCACAGTCTATAGTCCTAACTACTTGGGAGGCTCTGGGGGAGGGTTATTTGAGCCCGGGGTTTGAGGTTACAGTGAGCTATGATTGCACCACTGCACTCCAGCCTGGACAACAGAGCAAGACCCTATCTCAATCAATCAGTCAATCAAAAATAAAATATTAAGAGAAAATCTAAAGTCAGAGCCCTCTGCTACAGATACTTAGTAGCCATAGTCAGTCATGGTCTGAGGAAAATTATCCACTTAATAGTCACTGCAAACAGTGAAAACATGGGAATATGCTTACTAGGTGACCAGGTTCCAGGTCACTATCCTCATCACCCATTATCAAATAATATACCCTACTACCAAGAAGCTAATAAGACAATGAAAAACAGTCATATCTGAATCATTGATACTTGCCAGTTGGATGATGTGAGGGTAGTATAGGCACAAGAATTGCCATCTTGCTTTAAGGTACAGCTCGTCTAGTTGAACAACTATTTTTCACCCAGATACATTATCCTTAGTTTTCATTTTCTTTGTCGTTGTTATCCTGCTATTGGTATTGCCAACCAGCAGGTTAGGGGAAATATTTAAACCACATGAACATTATACTGAGCCAGATGTTTACTCTATGACTTTACGTTTCAACTTTAGAGTGATCTAAAAATCAATACTGAGATTTGACCATTAGCATTGGAGAATGTTTATAGTCCTCTACTAAGATATTAATGTAATCAACTGTCAGAAGCCAGTTCAGTGACCCCCAGCTTAAAAGTCAGCATTAACCCTCTGTCTGCCCCGTCCACTGTTGCCTTTCTTTTCTTCATTTTGTTCCTTCCTGACTGCTTTCCCTTTTACTTTTTTGTCCTTTTTAATTTATTTAATTTATTGTGCACTGATGTGATTGCAGATTTGGAAGCAGAAAGCTCAGTATCTGCAGCACAAACAGAACAAAGCAGAAGCTACAACTGTGAAAAGAAAAGCATCCAGTTCAGAAGGTTCCATGAAACTAAAAGGTAGTGACCACATCTCCCTCCTGCTTTTAATTCTTTTCTCTAAAGCACTATGAATTTTGCTTCCTTCCTAGGAAATTCGGAGAGCAGCTTATATTAGAAGCAGACCTTGATTCTCAGGAGTTATTATTGCATATTATAGCCTACAAAAAAAGTTGTTCAAATTTAGAAAATGTAAATTGCAGGTCAGCAAACTTTTTCTATAAAGCTCCAGAGAGTAAATATTATAGGCCTTGTGCGCCATATGCATTCTCTATCACATATTCTTTTTTGTTTTTTCTACAACCCTTTAAGAATGTAAAACCATTCGTAGCTCACAAGCCATACAAAAGGAGACTATGGGCTATATTTAGCCCACAGTCCATAGTTTTGCTAATGCCTGGTATGGTTCATAAAAAGGGGAAATCAGGAAGACCATTCTTGTGGTGTTCAAGGATGTAGGCAAGTTTTACCTCACTGCCTCATCCCTCTGTTCTCAGCTTCTTCTGCAGGAGTACTGTCACCCCAAAAGAAGTCCCCACCCACCACCATGCTGTTACCAGCCTCACCAGCCAAAGCCCCTGAGACAGAGCCCATTGATGTTGCTGCTCATCTTCAGCTGTTGGGAGAGTCCCTAAGCCTCATTGGACACCGCCTGCAGGAAACTGAGGTGAGTACAACCATCAGCAGCATGACCCCAGTTTCTCGTATAATTTGGACTCATTCAGTCATTTCACATACATTCACTGAACAACTACTATATGCTGAATTATGCCAGGTACTCAGGATGCAATGACAAGGAAGACATAATGGTAACAGAAACACCTAGAGGTTTGGAATCTACCTATTAGCTGTCAAAGTTTACACTAATACCATCCTATTGAAACAGTAGCACAAAAAGCAATTAGAATGCCCTGTAACTTTTTTTTTTTTTTTAAATGCAGTGGAAAAGATAAGCGCAAATCCCCCATAGCACTTGTATTTCTAAGAGAGTTTGAATTTTTCTGTGCATTTCCAACGAAGTTTTGAATAGACAGGTTAGAATACATAGGGGATTAAGAGATCCTCTACTTTGAAAATAGGTAGCAAATGGGGAAGTTGAGATTCCAAGCTCTTCATTACTCTGCACTGGAATTGTACAGTGCTATGTGCCCTAAGGGGATCTTTGTCCTTTTTAGCTTCAATTTCAGAATCACTTAACCTGCAAAGCTGTCGTGTTCTATTTCTGTTGCCATATTCCGTTTCTAACCATATTGCCCCCTTAGCTAACTCACCAAGCTCTAATAAGACATTTCAGCAAATGTCTAAGCTACTAAATCAGTCTAAGCTACTAAAGCCTTTTTTAAGCTAAGAAATCAGAGTAGTAATATAAAACTAATCACTTGCTTCTGTGTGGAAGTTGAATTACTATTCAACAAATAAAATGCCAAAGACCACAAGAGTTGAAGCTTTTTAAGTTCTTTGGCCAGTTTCTAAAAATTCAGCATGTGTCAAAAGAACTTGAGCACTTTCATGTAGGCTCAGTATCTGAATGGAAGTGGGTATTTCCAGAATAAAATATTCTGTGATTTCATATTTAATCATACTTACATTATTATAGCTAATATTTTGTCTGACTTTGTAGACTCTCTAGTCCGTTTATTTTTTATTACAGTCTTATTGAGATATAATTCATATACCATAAGGTTCACCCTTTTAAAGTGCAGAATTTAATGGTTTTTAGTATATTCACAGAATTGTGGACCCATCACTTCAATCTAATTCCAAAACAATTCATTACCCCCAAAAGAAACGCCATACCCATTAGCAGTAATTCCCCATTCCGCCTCTAGTCCGCTTTTCCCCAGAATTTATTCATTTGCATATATCCCCACAATTTTGCAATTTCTATATACCACTTATACTATTACTTACTTTATAGTTTTATTTAAATAAATCTATCCATGCTTTTACAATGATATTCTTGCCATCACAAGGATCAATTCTAATTTTTTTCTAATAGACATCATAATGGATAATTATCAAAATAATTAATGTTCACCTATATGTCACCTGAAATTCATACCACACTCAAAGGATCATTGATTTATACAGTTTGCTCATTTATAGATTGAATACCTGAAGTCTATTGAAATTAAGTGAATATTGTAAGTTTGTATAACTATTCATGACAGAGCTAGAGTCCAGCTTGCCTCAACTTCTGGCCCTCTTCTCATCTTGTCATATTGTGCTAGCTTAAGCAGTTAAAATACTGTTGGAGAACAAAGAGAGTTGGGGGAATCACGGGAGGCTTTGTGAAAGGGAGGTAGTATTCAAACTGCACCTTAAAGGATTAGTAGGATTGTGTCCTATGGAGATACTAGAGAGAGACATTCCAAACTAAGAAACCAGTGTGCATCTGTTCCTCAACCTCAGGGTCTTTTGCAAAGAAGGATGAAAAGAAGCCCATTGAGGCCTAGGTCCCCACCCCTGCTTTAACCATATCTTTTAGCTTGTTTTATGTATTGGGGCTCCATATAAGGTTTTATTTGAAGAAGAGTTTTACTGCTAAAATGCTGAAACAGCAGGTTTCAACATTTTAGCAGTAAAACTGGAACATACAATGCATAAAGTAGAAAATTAAGGCTAGAACCCAAATTACAGAGGGTCTTTAAGGACATTATGAAGTGTTTCTACTTTGCTGTTCAGGAGCTACAGGGATTTTTAGAGTGGGGAGAGATGGGGTCAGAGCTCTCATTTGCTTTTCTCTGAGAATATCTTTTATTTTAGATTGTGAGTGAAAAGAGACCAGAATTGGGGAAAAGTTATAACAATAATCTAGTCTAGACATAACAAAGATTTGAATTTAATTCAGCAAGTGCTTATTGAGAGTTTACTCAATAGTACTGAGTGAATTCAAGTTGCCCATGGGACCTCCCTTTCACAAAGCCTCTCCTGACATCCACTAGCTCTTTGTTACAATATGTGGAACACTAGTACTTATTGGGAGGACATAAAATGGAATAGGACATGGTTCCTGCCCTCAAGGAACTTAGAATCCATTAGGAGAGTCAGACATAAAATATTGGCTATAAATAACTGTAGGGCAAAGGTAATGGAATAATATTACATATTACTAATTACTAACATTTATTGAATGCTTACTCAGCCAGCTTTGGTTCAGAGTGCTTTATATGGATTATTTCATTTAATTCACACTGCAGCTTTGTGAGGCAGAATTTTTGTTCCCCTTCTTTTACAGAAGAGAAAACAGACTTATGTTAAGTCGCTTGCTCTAGAGTTCAGCCCCTAAGTTCTGAAGACCTCAAGGTCCATGCTCTTAACTTCTTACTGTGCTGCTGCGCTCAGAAAGTGCAGAGGGGAGACGCTGGGCAAGGAGGATGAGGGAAAGGAAGAGTCAGCGATGGCCGAGGCCTTGACACTAGGCAGTTGTGTGAAGGGTGGTGACTTTGTCAGAGAAACGGATGCTAGGAGGAGGGGTGGATTTGGATGGGAAGGTTATTCCTCTTTATAGCATGTTGAGGTTGAGAAATATCCAAAAGGAGAGACCCAGCAGACAACCAGAAATGCAGTTTTGAAGATAAAGATATTGGAAATAATAGTAATAATTACTGATATTTTTAAGTACTTACCATGTACCAGACACCATACCAGGGACTTTATTATCACAATCCCGTCTGTGCTGCAGATACTGTTAGTGCTCTATTTTATAGGCACAGTATAGCAGGCAGCTTGCCCAGGTGCAGAAACATTGAGTGGTGGAGCCAGAATCGGGACCCAGGCAGCCCAAGTCCAGAGTTCATTCTCTTAAGGACTCTGCTATGCTGCCTCCCTAAATGTCACAGTGCTTCTAGTTAAAGCAGATTATACAAGAGCTGGGCAGCAGCATTTGCAGCAAGCAGTCTTACTTATCTCTTTGAATCACAAATATATAGACAATATGAATTATACAAGATGTTAAAATTTGAAACAAGCCAAATTCACTTTTTCAAGAGTGAACAACTCAACCTAAGAAAGTGATATTATCAGCTACAAAAAGCCACATACACGGAGAAGTATGTTAAGTATTAATATGTAGGGTTGTAGAATTCTGATAGTAATCACATTTCAGCTATATTTGTGGAGTTTACAATAGGTATACTTTGCATACATCATCTCACAAATCTTGCTGACAGCTCTCCAGAGTAGGTAAAGCATTTTTCACTATTCCCGTTAAGGAGAGAGGAGTTATGTGATCTCCCCAAGGTTACATGGAAGGTAAGATTGGTTGGGAATATAGAAAGGAAACCTGGAATGTATTGTAAAAGTTTTCTTTTTAAACAACTTACAGAGTTATCAAAGTAAACTTCCATTTCTACTGCAGGTTTCATATTGTTTGATTAGAACTGCCTGGGATTTAAAGATCCATGTGAGGAAGTCAACCAGAACATGGAGAGAGCATCAGTATGATTCAAGTTACACTCTCCCCTCCTTTAATGCTCTCCTTTTCAGGGCATGGTGGCTGTGTCTGGTAGTCTGTCAGTGCTTCTGGATTCCATCATCTGTGCACTTGGCCCCTTGGCGTGTCTGACCACACAACTACCTGAATTGAATGGCTGTCCCAAACAGGTCTTGGTGAGTTTTCCTTGTTTTCCTTGGATTTTTAGGGCCAGATCCACTGGGAGTCAAAGAAGCCCCACCTTAATGAGCACTGTCAGGCACAGACCCATAAGGCTTTGTGGCACCTGGTGCTCCCTTCATATATCAGCCCATTGAACATGATACTACATTATTAAATGCATGCCTTGCTTTCAGTGAAACTAGAAAACATGCCATTTCTCAAAACAGTACTTTGGAGAAAAGGATTCTAGCCATTGAGGTACTGCAACTCCTGTGTTTCCTGTTTGCTATTCTACACACAAAAACAGTACAGGAATTTTCTGCCTCTGTTTTTACTAGGATTAATGGTGGAGAAGTCAGCAGAAAAGCTCCTAGCATAACAACAACAGGATGCCATCTTCATTCTCACCCTGCTTTTTCTAACTTCACTTTATCTCTCTTATCTCTCTCCCCTGAACAAAGAAGCATGTCTCAGGGAACCAAGGTAAAGTACTCTTCAACTGAACCTTTTTTCCTTATTTTACAGTCAAACACACTAGACAACATTGCTTACATCATGCCCGGACTGTGACAGCAGAGAATCCTGAGACAGAAACCTTATCCTATACCATTGCTGGTTTGTGTATATATGACTGTTCCAGATCCCTTCACTGGCCTCTGGGTGTAGGTTTTAAATTTTTATATCTATACATATATATATATAATGTACAATATATACATAGGACTGTAACTACTTTGCTTTTAATAATTTTATGAAATGGCAAAGGTTTAGCCAAGAGGAAACTTCAGCATGAATATGGGCCTGGGATTCTTTTTTCCTGTGGTGGATAAATCTGCCTTAAAAATCAATGTACCGTGGGGGCTGGGGGCTTGTTGTGGGTGCCAAGCACATCTCTTTATGGACAGCTAAAATGTGATTTTTTTTCCCAAACTCAGTTGGACCTCCAGACCCGTCACTGACCATTTGCCTTACCTGTCTTACAGTCTGAAATGTAATGGGGAAGATTATGGGAGGATGCCAGTTGACTGAAAATGCAAAGCCTTTCAATTTGAAGTGACCTAGGTGGGAGGTGATAAAATCATTCCCACGATAGTTACGGAGATGGCTTAGGTGAACAGAGTAGGGGGTTTATTCTAATTCCTACTATACAGGTGTCCATGTCTCAAAATTTATTGTAATCATTGGTACCATTGGTAGGCTCAGTAGAGGCCAAGGAGTTATGTGAGCCCTGGCAGCAAAAAATACCTTGAAATGGGTAAAGCTGTCAGTGCCACCAGTTGAACCTACATATGTTCTGAGCTGACCCAGAATATCTGGTCTGCAACACCAAGAGCTGGTATCGTTCACTGGCAGCATTGTTAGCCACCAAGTCCTCACAAGCTGCTGCTTAGTTGCTTGGTGGTTGTGGATTACCTTTGCCCAGCATGATTCTTGGGTTCATCTTATGGGTTTCTCTGGTGGGCAGATACACAGTGTTCTGCATTCCACATATAAGTGAATTGCAAAAAAAAGTACTCAGTTCTCATGTAGGTTTATTTATGTGTGCGTGTGAAATTATGTGTATTTAACTCTTTACAATCTCTTAGATTTTAATTTATCCTGTAAATTTCTGTATATATAATTTAATAACAAAAGGCTCCACCAGCAACAGCATGTGGAAGAACAGATTTGTCCTTTCTCCCTTCCTTCCTCTGGTCCATTCTGATAATTCCAAATCATCTACATATTAAGGTATTGTACCTCAAAAAGGAATCATTATATTAGGATTCTAATTCTTTATAAAGAACTTCATGGCCTTCAATAATGTCAAGAAAGTAAAATAAAAAGGAATGTTACCATTCCCAGCTGCCCTTATTTCCAAAGAACCTGACTTTAGATCCCCAGCTGGAAAGAAGAAAGTTGAGCACTTCAGGGTTGTTTTTAAATTTGGTGTGAGATTCCCTACCAAAACCAAGCTCTGAGGTAACTGTGCTTTCTTCTCCTGGCCTAGACAGAGCACTACAGCATCAACGTAAATCTTTAGGGACAGTGCGGCCAGCCTGCATCCTGTTTAATTTCTCCCCTTCTCCCACCAGTGTTGTCACAGGGCTGTGCTGCTTAAAGGTATTCTGGCTGCTGAATCCCTTTCTCAGCTCGGAGCAGTTTTGAGATTTAATTGGGGAAACAGAGAAGGAAACAGGAATGTTTGGAAACCAAAATCAAGAAGAGCAGAAATCTTAGCTTGATCTCATGTGTTAGAACCTTGCCTCATTTGTACCCGTGGGAGTTTCCTGTTTGACACAGGGTAGCCAGAAGAGGCCTGGAAGACAGGAATAGTACAGGAAGAAGTTAGTCCTACCATTGTCATTTGTATACATTAATGAAATCCTGATGAGGACCTGCTTTTTGTTTGTTTGTTTTCCTTTGAACAGCCCTATTGTATTTGTATTTAAAATTTGTACACATTTGTATGATAATCTGTACCTTGTGGTATTTGGTACTCTTAGAGGAAAAACTTTGGATTCAGACCTTCTTGCGGTTTTTATATCATTGTTTTATTTTGTTTTTTAAATAAATTCTAGTGGTTTGATCCAAATCCCGTTACAGTTGTATAAAGAAATAAAATTTTGTACTTATATTATTAAAAATCACATTTTTAATATTTGTAGTCCAGTCTCAGCTGTCTTTTCCCTAATTGTGCTAATCATAGTTGCTATGAAATTATAAAACCTATTTTTCATACTGTATCCTACCAGAATTTTCTTTAAAAAAAAAAAATCAATCTGGTGTAGAGGTCAAGTTTCTAATCTTAGCCATTTTTCTGACATAAATCTTACTGTTTCTATTAATTTTTATGTTGTAGAGGCTGTCGTTTTCTCTTTTCCAAATTGCAAATCCAGTGGTATTTGCAATTTGAATCTGATAACTGTGGCTCTGTTTATTGGCAAATGAAACTGTGTACATTATGGTGTTGGCCTAAATCAAGAAAATATTCATCAGTCTTGTATAAGAGTTGCATCTGAATCATGTGCTAAATATGATATATTTCATGCTGTTTCAGCACAATCCTGGCTTAGTCAGTGATGTTAGATAAGTCACTTAATTTTATAGGTTTTCAAAGTTCCATCTGTAAAATAGTGTTAATGTCACCTCCATGTCTCCAAGCCTGCAGCCAGCCAGCCTGACGTGAATGTTTAGTAATATTATGAACATTGAATATATGGGGACTGTTTGACCTTTCAAAGTAAGAATTTCAATGTAGATACAAGGTGTTAAAAGTCATAAATAATAAAATAATATGATTGATTAAAAGGCTAACATCTTACGGAGAGGCAACAAGAAAAAGACCAACATATCACCGAATGACTATTAGAGAGTGATTTGCATACTTTATCTCATTTAATCCTCCCAAAAGCCTTATATTATCCCCCTTTACAGACGAGGAGACGGATACTGAAAAGCACTTTTCCGAAGTTTATACAGCTAGTAAATGGCAAAGCCAGAATAAGAACACTGGTACAGCTGACCCAAAGCCTAGGTTCTTTCTACCCTAAGCTACTTTCAAATTTAAATCATGTATATAATTCATCAGAATCCATTATCTACAGTCCTGAGCGAATGTGATTGTAGGAGAGCTATCTGAGATCTTTGCATTATTCAAATGTCCACCCAGCTTTCACTTTTCTTGTCATACTGTTTAAATTTTGGAGGCAGTGTATCTTGATTTTGTCTATAAGTGCTTAAAGGACATAGTAGATTACATTTATGCAGACTGTCAACCTCAAGGGACTTGAACATTTATTTTTACCCTCAGTAATGCATATTAATATTGCTAAAACATTTGAAAAAGTAAATTGAAATGTTTACTAAGTGAGTTTGTTCCTTATTAGGACACTTATAAAGCATAGTTTTAATCAGATTCATACTAACTTAATGTTTGCCATTTACATCCTTGTCTACTGTGTTGATAAAATCCACATACTTCAGTTTCTGTTTGAATAGCTATATAGTATTCTGTTTGCATGGCCCACTTCCTATTTGGAAGTATATGGGTTGTCACTGATTTTCTACCACGAAGAATAAAGCTTACAAGAACTTCCAGCAAATCATCCAACATGTTCCACCCAACCATGGGGATGTTAAAGGTTGTTAAGGGAAGAATCCAAAAGAAGTTCATGCTAAATATACTCCATAAAACCAAGCAATATGGTTAAATGAAGAAAGATCATGGAAGGTACCTGACATAAAGGTCATCTTAAATGTACATCCCTCCCTTATAGTCCAAATACCATTAATGAAAGGTAGATTGATTTAAATTTTCATATGCTAGTCAATGTGTTAGAGAACAGTGGTAAGCAAAATAGACATAGTATCCCAGCCCTCATGCAGCATCTGGACTAGTGGGGGAAAGGGCATTTGTTAACAGGTCTCATGAGCATCATGGAAACACTTCAAAGCACAGTTTTTATATAGTACAGTAAAGACATCAGACCCCGTGGCTACTCAAACAAGTGAACATACAGAAGTGATTAAGTTCTAGTTTAGGTTTTCAATCATCTAAAATGTGTGCAGAGTCAATTTACTAGCCTTTTAGATTTAAAAATCACAAACATCATGATCAGTAAAGCACGCTGTAGTAGCCCAAATGACCAAGGCTATGGTTATTGTATCTTTTGGAGTGCATGTCAGAAGAAAAAAATCCTAACCAATAGATAGGTATCTAGGGTGTAGGTGACATACCTGACACAGGCTACACAGCCAGGAAGGCCGAAGAAGAGATTAGAATCACAAAGCTGGGAAAGGCCTTTGAAATTCTTAATGTGGGGTCCACTGCTGTACTTCAGGAACCCAGAAATTCCCTGAGGTTATAAGCAAAATTGTATCACTGCCTTCTTTCTTCAGAAGGGCTCATGGCTTTTTTTAAATTCTCAAAGGAGCATGTGACCTAAAAAAAAAAAAGTGTGTGTGTATATTTATGTGGTTAAGAGTACTTGATCTAATTCCAGAGAAAATGAGAGCTCTCTGTTTGGCTTACACAGCAGATTAATGGCAGAGATGGGTACCAGAGTTCCCACACGTGACCATCTGTGTGCTTTCTGCCATCCTGGGCGCCAGTGGGTCCCTAGCTGCAATTCACTAAATTGGCTCTCAGTCTCAAGGGATCACAAATCCCCAGTCCTTGTCTCCCGTTTGAGGAAAGCCAATCTGGGCTGCAAGCAGGGCGCATCTTGGAGCAGGTGACCTCGACATGAAAGAGAAGAGTCCTACCCAGGCAGGGAGAGCACAGGCCCAACGAGGAGGTCAACCCCAGGAGTAGGTTGGTGTGCAGTCACAGTGAGGTCCCAAGGACTAAGTCTGGGCTTCTGTATGACCTTACCCAAGTCATTTCCCCTGCCTGAGACCCAGTTTCCCAGATGTGTAGAGACCTTCAGATCAGGCCCCAGAAATCCTTTTTAAAACCGCCAGGGGCGTGGCTTAGAGAGGCCCGAGCACCCAGGCCCCGCCCCCGGCGCACGTCGTGCATGACGTCCGCTGGCGCCGAGTGAGGTCATCGCCCTCGCCCCGGGCCGGACCCTCGCGCGTCGGGGCGGGGCCTGCGGCCAAGCTCCGGAGTCCCTCTGCCCCGCCCCACGGGCCGTCGAGCGCGTCACGTGACGGGTCGGCGGCGCTGGCGGTTGCTGTCAGCTGATGCCCAGGGTTGGTGGCAGCGGCAGTCGCGGCGATGGACTTTCTCCTGGGGAACCCGTTCAGCTCTCCGGTGGGACAGCGCATCGGTGAGTCCCTGGAGCCCCGCACAGCACACCCCGGTGCTCTGCACCCGGCCTCGGTTCCCCGGGCGCCTCCAGGTCCCCAGTCCGTGAGGCAAGGAGGGCAACGAGGCTGGCGTGTCGCTCACCGACCTGGCCCCGCCCAGTCCTCCGCCCAGCCCCCCGCCCACCTTTGATTGACAAGAGCTGGGCCATTAGGAGGGCTCGGCTTGTGATGGATGCTTACGATAGCCAATAGGTAAGGAGGAAGGGCGGGTCTGGACGGCCGCGGCTCAGCCAATGTGCGTCTGCTGGGGTCCCGAATGGAGGGAGAAAGTTTGCGGGGTTAAAGGGACTGCGTGTTTGGCAGTCGCGGGGCTGTTGGGCTGTGTCCCGCGTGCTTCCCCAACCTGGGTCCCGCCACCTGGGCTCTTGCCGCCTCCTTCCTGGCTCAACGGCTGTCCGGACGCGGACGCCTGAGAAGGCTAGAATCCTTCTCCCAGGACCGGGGAGCCCAGGGCTTGGCGTCCGGGGCGCGACGTGCGGGAGGGGCCCAGCTCGGGGACCGCCCGCCCAGGTGGCCAGGCCTTATGGACCCGGGTCTCGGGGCGGGCCCGCCTTGGCTCCGCTCCCGGACCAGCGTCGGGTGGACCCGCACAGACTCCCAGAACCTCCGAGCCCAAAGTGATCGTAGAAACCACCCAGGTCATCCTCCCTCGTCTCTAAGTAGGTGGGGCAGCCGAGCGCTCCCGGGGCTCCTGACTCCGGGCTGCTGGGCTGTGGTTCCTTGCACCCTGTTGACGGGAGATTCACAGTTCTGTGACGTAGCCTCTCTGGGCCGGGGTGTCCTCACCTGTAATTGGGAGTAATAATGGTCCTTACCTACCTTGGCTTGTTGTAAGGATGAAGTTTGTTAATAAATGTGAAATACTTGGAACAGCGCCCGGCATGTGGCCACTGCTATATAAAAAAAATGCTGTAATGTTTATCATCGTTGTTACTGAGATACCACCAAGTGAGGGCCGGGAATCCCTGGAAATTGCTCATTCGGGGGCACCTACACGAGAAGGACCCAAAGGCCATGGCCCAAACAGCCGACACTTCTCCAGGGACAGTCTGGGTGTGCCCCCTCCTTGCATGAAGAACCCATGGCATTACTGTGAAATTCTCTCTTCATCTTTCTGATGACTTTTAGCCTTATGTCCAGACCGGGAAAACTAGATCTTTAAAAAAAGACATTCTTTTTATTCTTACTGTCTCAGAAGCCAAACCTCTCTGAAGTCTGTCACCCCAGCTCTGTGTTGTAATCACCACTGTGGCTGTTTGTGGCTCTTCTGAGGTTTTGTAATCGATTCTCTCCAAGGGGGAGGTGGCAGACCAGGAGTTAACACCAGGAAGCTCCTGGACCAGGGAGAGGAACTGCCCTCTTAGAGGACCCCCGCCTTCCGCAGGCCACACACACCCCACAGTGAGTCATGGGTTTGGAGCTGAGGGAAGGCAGCTCCCATCTCATCTTCCTTTCTCCAGCTACAGTTACCACTACTTTTATCACATGCCATGTTTGAGACTTCCTACTTAAAAATAAATAAATAAAAGATCTGCCTTCAAAGTGAGCCACATATCCCTGAGGCTTTCTACAAAAGCTCACCTGTGCCCTGGATTTCAGCCAGTCAAAGAAAACGTAGCTTCGCTTCTTATCCGGAAGGGTTGTCTTTCTTAGGCAAGAAATACTTCTGTCCAAAGAGGATGGTACTAAATCATAATGCCTTAGAGCACAAGCCAAATTTTACCACTGAAAGGGCCTTACCTTGGGGATCTTCTAACCCAGTGGTTCACATCAGAATTCTGGGGAGGGCTTGTTAAAGCAGGGATGGCTGCTCTACATCTCTCTACATCTGACTGTGCAGGTCTGGGGTCGAACTCTAGAATCTGCATTTCTAACGAGTTCCCAGGTGATGCTAATGCAGCTGGGTTGGAGACCACATGTTGAAAACCGCTGTTCTAGCCCATCCTTCCATTTTACACTGGAGAAAACTGAGGCCAGGAGAGGGGAAGATGGACACTGTGGCTCTCCCAAGACCTGGTGAACTGATAGCAAAGCTGAGCCGCTAAAATTTGAACCAAAGCTGAAGAGACTCCAAAAGTAGAATTGAATGGAGAGTATCTGCCACTTGAATTAATCCCCTCAGTATTCCACATTCCTTTTTAGATAAGAAGGTGGAAGTGCCTCTGCTCCTTGGAAGCACAACTGCTCATTGGTTGTGATTACTGATACCCTAGTATTAGCTGCTTGTATTTCTGTAAATCAGGCCCCTCTATTGCAGGAGTAAAATAATCTCTTCCCAAACTTGCCGACTCCCATGACCTTGTTGAGAGTAGAGCCTTGCAGAATTGGCATCCCTGAGGACAGTGGGTTCTAATGATGCTAATCAGGGGTGTCACTCAACTCACAAAGTTCCCATCCACCCCCGCCACACACCCCTTTATGCTTGCTGGTCCCTCTGCCTGCAGAGCCTGCTCCTCCCCCACTGAGGAGCTCTAGCTCATCCTTCAAAGCTCAGGGCATCATCACCTCCTCCCTGAGGCCTTCCCTGACCCCTTCAGATCCAGCCATTGCTTTTTTACTCAACAGTCATGCTAGGTCCTCAGGCCCCCTCCCTGTATGACTTTGGGCTGTAAGCCTCAGTTTCCTCCTCAGTAGCATGTTGATGGTAACAGTATCCACCTCACAGGGTGTTTGTGAGAATGAAGGAGGATAGTCCCCAGAGAGTGCCTGGCACAGTGAGAGTGTGTGGTAAACGTTAGCCCTTGCACCATTGTCATCATCATCATTTTTAATGTTTCCACCATCATCACACTGATACCCTACTATCCCATTCTGTTAGTAGTTGTGCATGTCTGGCTCCCCGGCCAGACTGAACTTCTTGAGAGCGGAAAATGTACCTTATTTATCCAGACCCCCAGCACCTAGCATGGTGTGTGTTAGGAGGGAAGAAAGAAAAAAGGGAAAGTAACATTTTATGAACAAATACCATCTGCCAGGTGTTATGCTAGCATCCTAGGTATTAATGTTCATGGTGACCCTACACGGTCTTGCTGGGTTTTTTTTCCATTTCACCAAAAGTAAGTCTGAGAGAAAGTATCAAGGGTTTTGGAGCTACTCAGGGTCGGAATCTAGACCCAGGTCTTCTCTTGCACCCTCGCCACACTACCACTGGCTGCTCAATGCTTATTCTTTCCCACCCCACCCCCCGAGACAGAGTCTTGCTCTGTCTCCCTGGCTAGAGTGCAGTGGCATCATCATAGCTCACTGCAACCTCAAACTCCTGGGTCCAAGCAATCCTCCTGCCTCAGCCTCCCGAGTAGGTGGGACTACAGGCATGCAACACCATGCCCAGCTAATTTTTCTATTTTTTAGTAGAGACAGGGTCTCACTCTTGCTCAGGCTGGTCTTGAACTCCTGAGCTCAAGTGATCCTCCCGCCTCAGTCTCCCAGAGTGCTAGAATTACAGGCATGAGCCACCTCATTGGCCTGCTCAGTGCTTATTCTGAATTTATATTAGTTCAACCCGCCAAGATCCACAGTTATTGTTAAACCCACCGATTAGGATATGCACATGGGTCCATACACACTTGCAGATCACTCACCCTTGTCCATTAGTAGGAGAGTTTCCCAAGGGCAGCAGCCCATAGCTGAGAGAATTCCAGATCCTTTGTAGTAGGCAGTGTTGTCACAGCCCTCTTCTTTCAAGGATTTCAAAACCCTTGCCAGGTATTCTCTGAGGACAAATCTTACTGACTGTGTTTTATAGACAGATGTCAGAAGTCAACCCAAGAATCACATTTTCCATTTCTGGCTATCAGCTCACCCCTGGCACTTTGAGTCCCAATCCCAACTGATTCATGAAAGCTAGCTGCCATGTGGGCAGTCCCTAGGGACCAGCCTCAGTAGTTGGGGTGGTGGAAGCTGCATGTGAGGGGGAAAGAGCTCAGAGCCTTAGACTAAGCCCTGGAGTGGAGGGAAGAGGTGAAAAAGTCAGAGAGAGCTGTCCTTGGATCCACAAAGGCCAGGCCAAGGGAGCCACGGGGAGGAATCATATAAATGAGAGACTGCCATGGGCCCCAAAGGGGCTACTTGGAAAGTGATGGGCTGGAACCCAAAGTGAACACTCCAGTGATGTTATTGAGGAGACATCAGGCTAGGAGGTGGGAGACCAATTCCAGGCCTGGTTCCTTCCCTAACCATGGCTCACTCCCTCTCCCTTGCCCATCTCCTGTGTGTAACATAGAGGTGCCACCATCTGCCTCTGCTTCCCAGAGGATTACTGAGGAACAACAGAGGGGCTGGATAAGGACAGGGAAGGGTTGCTACTAGAGGGAGGAAAGAAACCAATGGCTGTTGTGGAAGGGTGATAGAACTGATTGTGCAAGGCTCCGAGGGCAGAGTGTGATGTTACAGGGAGGAGTTCAGTGCCAGTATAAACAGCTGTCCCTAGAGCCTTTCAAAGATGGAGTGGGCTGCCTTGTTTGGTAGTGAGCCCCCCACCACTGGAGGTGTGAAAGCAGAGGCTGGAGGGGAAGGAGATTGTGAAGAGGGTTCCTGCATTGGCTAGCAGGGCGGGCTAGACCAGGGTCAGTAAATTTTTCTATAAGAGGCCAGATAGTAAATAGTTAGCGGTTTTGCAGGCCAGGTGGACTCTGTTGCAAGTACCCAATTCTGCCATTATAGGGCAAAAGCAGCCACAGACCGTAGGTAAATGAATGGGCATGGCTGTGCTCTAATAAAACTTTCTTTATGGGCAGTGAAATTTGTATTTCATGTCATTTTCACGTGTCATGAAATATTATTCTTCATTAGCTTTTTTTCCAACCATTTAAAATTATAAAGATCATCCGTAGTTCAAGGATCACACAAAAACAGACCGAATTTGACACATGGAGTCATATTTTGCTGACCTCAATCAGAGCACCTAGCCAGAGGCAGAATGATTGAGGACAGTGTTCCCCAAAGTGGGGACCCAGAGCACCCATGCTAGGGATGCTTGAGGATGCACCAGCCCTGGACCCCCAGTATCAGAACCTCTACTCTTCCCTGCAGTGTGCCCTGAGGAGCCCTCATGTTTTAAAGCTTCAGTTTTCTGATCTGTAAGTGCAGGAGCCACATTAGAGTCTGTCTTGAGGATGACAGGGCTTTGTCTAGAAAGGGCTTTGCCTCAGCTGTACACATATTAGTAAGGCCCAGGGTTAGCTTGAGTCAGATTGAATGATCTGAGCCCAGGTTCAGTCCTCACCAGTTACCTGGAGCAAGTTACTTAACCTCTCTGTTCTTCAGTTTCCTCATCTGTAAAATAAGGATGATAATAGCGCCTATCAGAGGGGGCTGTTGTTTTCTGTTGTGGAGCACCTGACCTGGTGCCTTCCAGGCAGGAAGTGTCCATAACTGTTAGCTGTTGTGATTTTTCACTGGTGTTATCATCCCTGGGGCACAGTCTAAGTTAGTGGTGAGCTTAAGTGCCATCCCAGGACTCTGACTCCAGTGCAGCCTTTGTGTAGTGGTCTTTGTGTCCCTGGGAAATGAGCAGTCTCTGGCTGGGTGGCAGCTGCATTCACAGACAGGTCAGGTTTCAGGCTGTGGGGTGGAGCTGATTCCCACCTGGGAATTAAGCCCTTTGACTGACCCTATGGATAGAACTGGTGAATAGGTTTTGTTCCCTTACTGAGCTCGAAGAAATAAGAGTAAAGTTCTGGATTTCCACTCTTCTGGTTGTAGGGGGAAAAAACAAAACAAAAACCGTCAGTGTTTCCTAAGTCAGTGTCTCCTAATTAGCTTGGGGCCATCACCCTGAGAAGCAGAGGGATTCAGGACAGGTTAACTCTTAGAGGTCTTGATCTAGGCCAGTACTCTCCAAACTACTGCTCTTGATCCACCACCTTTATTTGTGTCTACCCCCATGTCACCTTTCTTATAATTTTCATATGTTTTCCTTTAATTGGCTTGCTTTTTTTTTTTTTTTTTTTTTTTTTGGTGACAGGGTCTCGCTCTGTCACCCGGGCTGGAGTACAGTGGCTGATCATAGCTCACTGCAGCCTCAAACTCCTGGGCTCAAATGATCCTCCTGCCTCAGCCTTCTGAGTGGCTAGGACTACAGGTGTGCACCACCACGCCTGGCTAATTTTTAAATTTTTTGTAGAGACGGGGTCTCCCCATGTTGTCCAGGCTGGTCTTAAACTCCTGGCCTCAAGGGATCCTCCCACCTCAGCCTCCCAAAGTGCTGGGTTTACAGGCATGAGCCACCACACCCAGCCTGGCTCACCTTTTTAAATTTGACCTCTTCCTAGGTAATTATATCCATGAAATCATGGCTTTGATGAGCTAGTTCTTGCTCTTTTCCTAATCTACATTAACGTAAAAATGTAACTCTAAAAACGTCTTTAAGTTTGCGCATGAGCCCACCTGACATGATCCCAGGTCACACATTTTGATTGTGTGGATGTAGCAGCCTGAAATAGGGTCAGAGCTTGGACTCTGCATCAGAAGAGCTGGTCGGGTGTCAGCTCCACCCTTTCCCGGCTGTGTACCCAGCTCTTATGCCTCAAGGGACATGGGAAACATGGCCATTGGTAGAGCACTGAACGGTTATGCAAGACCTGAGGAGAGGAACTGGGCTTTACTCCCGACTGGAAGGTAGAAAAGGAAAGGAAGGAGGCAGGGGAGGAGGGGGAGGAGCGAGCCAGACCACAGGGGTGAGACAGAGAATTTAAGGACAGACAGAAGTGTCCACTGTTCAGTTTGAATTTGTTTGTGTTGGTGCAGTATAAACCCTGTGATGGTTAACTTTATGTGTCAACTTGGCCTGGCCACAGTAGCCAGATATTTGGTCAAACATTATTCTAGATATTTCTGTGAAGGTATTTTTAAGATGAGATTAACATTTAAATCAGTAGACTTTGAGTAAAGCAGGTTGCCCTCCATAATATGGATGGGCCTTATCCAATCAGTTGATGGCCTTAATAGGAAAAAACTGACCTTCCCAGAACAAGAGTGAATTCGGCCAGCAGACTGCCCTTGCACTTGAACTCTGTCTGTTCCCTGGGTCTCCAGCCTGCTGGCTTACCCTGCAGATTTCAGAGTCACCAAGCCACCACAACTGCATAAGCCAATTCCTTAAAATAAATCTCCCTCTCTCTGTTGGTTCCATTTCCCTGGAGAACCCTGACTAATGCAAACCCCTTCTCCACCCCCCACCGCCCAGACTGTCAGTAACATCTTTTACACTCACAATTAGGGGAGGAAGAAAGTGTCATCTGCATGTCAGCCAGCCACTTCAAGCCTCTGCCCTCACAGCCTCGCTCCCTCCTACCTGGGGAGTTTTAGAAAACCTTCCTTCATCTACCTGAAGTTTTCTTTAGTGAGGTATTATAGTTAGTTACATCAACTTTAAAATTGTGGGTTGTGGAAGTAATACCCTCTGTAAGGTATTTTAGGGTTTCTCTTGTGGTCTGTGGTTAAAAATGACAAGGGAGAGGCAGCCAGGGTTTTGAGGAAGGGCGGCTCAGCAAATTAGGAAACTGATGGAACTTTCCATGCTAGGTCTGGAAAGAGTTATGCATTTGGGAAATAGGCTTCAAGACAAGTTGCTGGCTGAAAAATAAATGGCTTCTGCATATATGTGATTTTAATATCTCTTTTATGGGAGTGATTGAAATTTTCAAACAGTCATCTTGTGGTTGGTATTTTTGTAGCATATAACTTTTGGCATTTGAAATGCACACTGTCCTCTCCTCACAAGTCCCTCGAAAGTGAGTGCTTTTGTTATCTTTATTCTGTGGAGAAGGAACTGAGGCACAGAGAGGCTAAGGAGTCACCCAGAATTACACAGCTGGTGGTGCTCAAGTCAGGACTTTGGCTGGGATTTGTCTGTCTGCACCCCACACGCTTAAATTTTCCACCTCACTGCTTCCCCTTAGGATTGAAAGGGACCTGCTGGGTTTTCCCTGGAGTGAAAACATCCCTGACCATCTGGAATGAATTTGTTCAGTAATGGCTCTTTCTATATTTCTGCCCTACCTTCTTTAACATACTGGTGTCATCCTCATGCTTGTCCCCGCATGGCAGGAAGTGCAGGTGAAGGCACCAGCTGCCTGCGTCTCTGTTCAATCAGGAGAGCAAAACCTTCCCCAGGAGCTGCCCAAGAGAGTTCCGCTTATGTCTCAGTATCTAGAAGTGGGTCACAGGGCTACCTCTAGCTGCAGGAAACTAGCTGCAACTAGAAAGCCAAATACTGTGAGCCAGTGAAGAGTGTCTTTCACAACAACAAACTGTTGAAGTCAGCTCCATGCAGTAGAGTTAATAAAAAGTAGTCCACTGCATATGTCGTCACGGGGTGCCATTCAATATAGAGAATGCAAGCTATCCAGTCGGGGCAGGTGAGTGTGACGGCATGTAAGTTCTCACAACTCATTCAGATGGGCAGCGAACTGGCCTAGTCCAGAGGCTCAGTCTGAAGGTGTAGGTGCTGGGGGGTATGTCCAAGTGGGTGTCACAGGAATGCAGAGTAGGTGGACGTTGGCAGGACGTTAAGGAGTGCAGGTACTTAAAAAATTCCAAGGACTGTCAGTGAAGAACGGATTAGGTATAGCTCACAACGCTACTAGGATCAGTGCAGTGCCAGAGGGGAAGATGTCATTTAACGAAGGTTCACTAACGGGTTATTGTGTGAATAGCCTGTCCTCATCATCATTAGCAATAGGTAGCAGGGTTTGCAAAGTTCGGTCCCACCAGCGTAGAGAATGGACTTTTGGAGCATAAGCTCTGCACAGAGGACTCACGCTGAGGGCAGAGAGGATGTAGAACAAGAAATCCACTACTCAGAAGGATTAGCAGTCCACACAGCAAGTAGGTGTGGTTTGTGCGAAATGCTGTTGGCCCACTGGGTGGAAGGATGGTGGGAGCGGGGTCAGAGCAGGCTCCACAAGGAGGCCTGACCTTTGAGCTGGGCTTAGGAGCAGAAGTTGAGGAGGGGAGGAACACGTTCCACATCCCAGAGGGACAGCAGATCAAGCAAGAAGCTAGGGAGGTGACAGGCAGGTGGGCATCAGTCACATGCGTGGCATGAGGGTGCGGGGCAGGGCTCTGCGCCGACGTGACTATGAGCCCAGCGTCTCAGCTGCAGCACCATCAGGCGCATCCACGGAAGGCCAGGGCAGTGACTGGCACATAGAGGAGTATTCATCAGGGTACTTTGAGCTGCAGGTAACAGGAAACCCAGTCAACAGAAGCTGAAATCACCACAGCAACACATTTTGTCTATCCAGCAAGAGGTCCGAAGGTCAGCAATTTCAGGATCCATTTGACAGCTCAGCCATGTCTTTAAACACCCAAGCTCTTTTCTGCTCTGTCCTTAGCATGGCGGCTAATCAGTGAAATACAGTGAATATTGTTCAGGGGAGGTGGGTAGGTATGGGCCCTCAGCATGGAACCTAGGCGGTCTGAAGGCTCAGTCTGTCATTCCACAGACACCTAATGACCCCTCTTCTCTGTCCCGCCAGAGGGTAGGCCCTGGTAAGTACCCGCCCCAGGGGTGCCCTTCAGGGGACAGAGCAGCATGGAGAACACAGAGTTTGGAGCACCCAGGTTTGGCTTTGCATCTGGCCCCTCCACTATGGCCTGCAGCAAGTTGCTACCCTCTGCACATTGGCTGCCTCCCACAGCAGTTGGGGTTGTGGGGAGGTGCACGAGCACCCTGCACAGGTGACTCTTGTTCAGTGGATGCTGGTCATTTGGTCATTGTTCTCCATGATGCTGTTGTCACAGTGCAGGATGAGGAATGATGCCGTCTGCCTGGGAGGAGACAACACCTTAACAGATGAGCAGGGATCTGCCAGCTCATTTCCTCTTCTTCGTGGGCACACCCTGCACTGTCTCAGCACCTGGTCTTTTCTGTCATGGAAACTTGACCTTTTGTAAATTTCCCAAGGGCAGGTTGCTGGTTTTGCTCACTAGCTGTTTTGTCTCCCCGGGGCCTGGACGACAACAAGCGTTGAGTGTGTTTGAGAAGCACGTGGTGTCGTGGTTACGAGTATGGATCTGAGAGCTGAACCTCTTTGGGTCCGAAGCTCTGCTCTCAGCTCACAAACTGGGAGCAAGGGCAAGTTACTGCCTTCTCTCTGCCCCTCAGGTTATTTACCCTCTGCCCTAGGGCGTGTGAAGGGCAACCGAGGTGTGATGTGCTCTCAGCCCCATACTCTGCACACCAAGAGCCTGGCGACAAGGCACGTAGAGGACACGACACAGCCCACAGTGGCACAGGCCAGTCCCTGAGCAGTTCGGGTTTTGGAGTCACGGGCAGTGGGGGTCGGGACAATTTTTAGACACAGAAGAGTCGTAGTTAGATTCACGTCTGCGGAGGAGAGTGTGGAGGTAATGGTCCAGGCCTGGGGAGGGTGACAGGGCCTGAGCCAGAGCTACCCCAGGGATGGTGAGGGACTTGGTGACTGCTGGAACAGCAGGGGGAGGGACAGGGCTCTAGGCTGCTTCCCAGAAGGCTGGTATGGAAGGAGGTGGTACTGTTGCCTGAGTCCCTGAGACTACCCGTGGTTCCACGGAGCACCCACAGAGATGGCCTCTGCCGCAGCTGCAGGAGCAGGGCGGCCATGTGGCCATGAGGGCACTGTCATGCCCAGGATCTTGAGTCACCCCTGAGGGTGAGCAGGCTGGAACCCAGAGGGCTCCAACTGCCTGGACCCTGGCTAAGCCTGACATGTGTATGATAACCACTCGTTCCTTCTCTTGACCTAGGTCACAGTCACTGTAGCTCAGTCACTCGTTGCTGACCTTTCCTGACCTACTGACATCATCTGGTTGAAAGGTCACAAGGCCCCGTGAGGCAGGCAGTCTTATCCTGATCTTACACGTGCAAAAACAGAGACTCAGAGGGTTGGATCTTTGCCCACAGTCTCTGAGTTAGGAGGTGAGGCCAGACTTGTCCCATTCCAAAGCCTGCACCACTGCCCGTCTTGGCTCTCCGTGAAGGGCAGGTGGGTCGTGCCATTGTGCCAGGCAGGTTACCTGGAGCCCTCTGGGGTGGCGGTGTTTGCACCAGGCCCCACACAGAGAGGACAGACTGCTGAACAGATATACAGGTGCCCAATGATCTGAAACCACAGGCCTGCCAGCCCTAGCCAACAGCAGAGCTGCCAGTGACAAGTGGGGCTTTGCAGGGCCTGACTCCCTTGGGAGCTGGGAGACAGGAGCACAGCCGCTGCCCAGGGCACCTTGAAGGTTATTGCCAACAGCTCCAAGGTCAAGGAGTTAGTTATCATTCTCTGAGTAGCCACTGTCAGTGTTTTTATTCCCCCTTCTTAAAATAGCAAGCTGAGTTAGAACAAAACAAAACAAATATGCCCAGATTCCTGTGGGTTTAAAATTCTGCCCTTGATGGAGCTCGCCTACGCCGTGGAAATCTGAAGGAAGTATCATAACCCTCCCCACCCTGCAGTCCACGCCCAGACCTGTAGGGAGCTGGAGGGAGGTGGCAAGTGATGGTCTGGGCAGGCGTCTCCCTCGGCCTCCCCACTGCTGTCTTATCCTTGAATTGCTCAGATGGGTCTTGTCCTCTTTTTCCTCTTCCTTGCCACTTTCCTGATCCAGGGCTGAAGAGCTGGCCAGCACTGCTCAAGTTGCATGAGACTCGTGCTCCAGGGGTCCTTCTGTGCCCACCCGATCCCCTGGTGTGAGAGTTCTCTTATTTATAAATATCCCAACTTCCCCTTAAGAGCCACTTGCCTTTCCAAAGCGACCATAATCCTTTTTAAAATCTTGATGCTGTCTCCCCCAGAAGAGAGATGCCCGTCGTTTTCAGGGCCACCGGCAGGGTCATAAGGGGATCCGAGGAGGGGGCCACTGAGAGGCCTGCCAGTGGCTCCCAGGGTCAGAGAGGGGAGGGCAGGTTGCCTGAGTAGTCAGGAAGGACACTTCCGGGAAAGCAGGGCTCCCTGCCTCCTCTAAGAGATGGGGGGACCTTGCACTGGTAGGAACAGCCACCCCTCCCATACCACTGTGTGGCCCTTCCAAATCACTGGCCTCTCTGTGCCTCAGTTTCCTCATTAGTTGGATAAGGGCAACAATGTACACCTTGTAGGGTGTGAAGATTAAATCTCATTCTTTATATAAACAGCTAATAATGCTTGATATTAAATAGTATATCACTTGGGAAGTTAAAATATTATTATTATGGAAGGGCATGTAGGCCAGGCTGAAGACTAGGGAGCCTTGGCAGGTCTTGGGTATAGGAGGGACATGGTCATTTTCAAGTTTCAGAAAGTTCCCTGTGGGGTAGCACTCTTGGGGAGGGCAGCTGGGCTGGGGGGGCGAGAGGGGAGTAGGTTTGAGGGAGAGAGCTGAAGAGAGATTCCACAGCTGGGCGGGACTTTGTGGCCATTAGATATAGGCCGGGAGTCAGGGGTGGTGCTAATCCTTCTGGCCCATGTGACTGGGGTCACTGAGATGTGGCCTCTGACAGAGGAGCAGGCTCTGCCTGCTAACACTGACTAATGTGATTAACCACTACCCTCAAGGCCGTCCAAAGCAGGGCATGGCCCTCTGCTCAGAGGGAACTTGCTGAGCCTGCTCTGTTCTTCCCAGGTGGCTCTGTAAGTATGGGAGTCCTCAAGGGTGGGGAATGTGGTGCAGAGAAGCCACATTCAGGGATGGGCAAGTCTGTCTTTTGGAGGGAGCCTTCCTTATCTCCTCCCCTCGGGCCATAATCTAGGGGTAAAGCAACCACCCTTCTGCCTCAGCCACCTGGCATGTGTCCTGGGCCACTCTGGCATCTGTCTGGCTCAGGACCTGGGCCAGAGGGTGGAACTGAAGTCAGGCCAATTTCAAAACCAAGGTCTTGGAAGCCACAGTTTAGAGAGCTGGCTGTGCCGGCCTGGCTAGCAGAGGGCCCTGCCCAGTCACATGGAGACTGCCCTCCTCTGTCCTCTGATAGATCTAATTTAGAACATGATTTGACCTCTTTTGGGCACCCTAGGGCAGGGACCAGGCCCATCTTGTCCACCTCTGTATCCCAATGCCTGGAACAGGCCTGGCCAATAGGTGTGCAGCAAGTGAGGTGTCACCCACCCTCCCGAGCCTCAGCTGTCTCCTGGTTACAGCAGTGATGAGAGGTCCTCCCTTGCAGAACAGCGTGACCTCACGTGGGATAATGAGCTCTGTGTGCATAGTCTGTTGCACACTCTTTGTAGATGATAGACAGCTGGTAGCACTGTGCCCAACTGCCAGACAGGCCTGTCATCAGGTACCCTGAGGCCAGCAGGATGGCCACCGAGGCCAGCAGGTGTGTGAGCACTCCATGTCTGGAGCCAGGGTCTGGAAGCCAGAAACCAGAGATAGCCTGACGGCCACAGGGCAGGGGAACTTGGGTAGTGGCCTGTATCAGGACACCAAGGGTCTCACCCTCTGAACCTTAAAATGTTGAGCAAGGCCTGTCTTGTCACACAGTCCTACACATGGTAAACATACATACCAGCCAGGGTAATGTGCATGACAGAAT